>CM060985.1:159131213-160620380 GCA_030765065.1 Deroplatys truncata
CGGATATTATTCCAAGCGCTACTGAATACGCTTGCGGAAAAAGTGGGAAGAAGTTCCTCCGAGGTTATCACAAGAGAAGAAACGAAATGAGCTGCAAGAAGCTCTTCAAATGTAAACATTGTAGCTTGACTTTCAATGATGGTTATAAGGGCCAGCGACACGAAGATATATGTGAAATAAGCAGTTCTCAGAAGAAAAGCAGATTGGAGCCTACTAAACATCAGTTACTGTCTACAATGGAGGACTGTGATATGAAAGAATATGAAACTTCATTCGAAGGACAACTGAAATCGTATTTTATACGATGCGAATCATCTAAGGACCTGAATATGTATCTGCATGAAGCAAAACAACGGATAATCCAGGCTGTGCATAAAGAGATTAGTATTCAAAAGAGTGTTAAAATTAATCTGCTGGCTGAGTGTCGATTTGTTAACAGTATTGGAGAAACCTGTGACAAAACATTTAAAACACGGAATCAACCTGCTTTCCTAGAAACTGATCTGGAGTCAACGATGGAAGTGAAATTCAAGAAATTGGTGACTGAAATGGAGGAGTCTCAGCTTAAGGGTGGAAACGGGTTTGCTTGCTGTGGAAGGAGTTCGACTTCGTATCAACAAGTACAATCCATTACGAGGAAGTAGCTACATTCTACTACCGTCATCTGTCCGAGCTAAAGAAGCGTGTATAAACATTCAGAGCTTTACCGACGAGAAATGCTTCATGTACTCTCTATTAGCTAAATTCTTCGAGAAGGATGCGCAGCGTGTGAGCAAATACAAACAACTTCAAGATAAGTACGACTTCAGCTGTGTTTCCTAGCCTACTCCACTTTCTCAACTACCTAAATTTGAGAAGCTTAACAAGATGTCTATCAACGTTTACGGGCTGGATGAGAAGCACGAAGTGTATCCGATAAAGGTTGCTGACATTGAACTACCTGAACACTGTGACATGCTAGTATTGAATGATAGTAGTGGAAAACATCACTACGTATATATAAAGAATTTTGAGAAGCTCGTTCGACGTCAGAAGACTAAACGTAATGGACGTGTTTATACCTGTAAACGCTATTTTACATATTTTGATGATCAGAGAGGCCTAAGTGGACTGGAAAAACTACAAGAACATGCCTCCATCTGCAATCAACATGGTGTTGCGAGGGTAGTTATGCCTACCAAGGAGAAAACAATTGTACAGTTTAAAAAATGTTGAGAGGATGCTGAAAGTACCGAATGTCATCTATGCAGATTTTGAGAGTATTCTCACTCCATGCCATACGTGTATACCCAATCCTGAAACTTCCTATACAACCTTTTATCAAGAGGACTCACCAATGAGCTTCTGTGTTTACGTGAAACCTTCATCCAGTATTGAACATATCGAAACTGGTCTTCCTAAGCAACTCTATGTATATCGTGGTTATGATGCTGCTCAGAAGTTTATGCTGTACCTGACATCTCTTGCAACAATGATTGGTGATATATACAAATCTGCTAAGCCTTTGAAACTTACGGCTCATCAGCAAAGGGATTTTGAGTCTTGTATAGTATGCTACTTGTGTGGTAAACCCTTTACAGAAGAGAACTACAAAGTACGCGATCACGATCACATCAGCGGTGAATATCGTGGAAGTATACATAGTGAATGCAATTTATTCTGCAAAATACCTAAATGTACTCCGGTCTTCATGCATAATCTTAAATTAGGAGTAAATTACGTTTGACAGCTATACAGACTGTCTTAAAACCTGTGAAATCATCAAAACGCCCATGAATCTAATCCTATCACGAAAGCACGCTGTTACCACAGTGCAAGTGAATAAAATTACATTGAATCCCTTTGATGATAAAAGAGTTATTGCTGAGGATGGAATAACTACCTATGCGTATGGACATTGCAGTATTACAAACAGTGCTTAAGAGAATGCAAGTCGAAGATGAAGATTTTCTCGTGAGACTGCAATCTTAAAAATGAACTTTATTCGTGTGCTGTGTATGCAACTAACAGACGTCCGATGAAGAAAGAAGAAGATGAAAGGGGAGCTGTTAACCCTGCCATTAGGAGCAATCCTAGTGCTAGTCTCAAGCCTAGATAAAAGGGGAGAGGCACGTACAACGAACTAAAATAAAGGTATGTTGACCCAAAGCTTTTCAGTTTGTAAACCCATATACGGTTTATCCCTCTCCACCTCGCACACTAACAGTTTAACATATAAAAGGTTTGTAAGATTTAGAAAAAAGTATATAAGTTGTTGTAACGCTGGATGAGAAATGTTTATAATCTAATTACTCTATATTACCATGAATACCTGTGATACTATCTGAGTTACCTCTGAAATCATGCACAGCTGTGGTGCAGTTAGCCTCTGGAATCTAGCCTCCTGTGATACTAGCTGAGTGACTCTAAACACCTATGATACTTGAATAATCCTAAATACCTACGATACTATCTAAATTACCTGTGAAATCATACGGAACTACGCTATATCCGCTTCCCTGAATCTGTCCTACCCTGTTATGCTACCTATATTACTTACCTTTTTACGTTAGTGGGTCACCTTTTTTCCCTGAGAGGGTCTTCTTTTTCCTTGAGTGGGTCACCTTTTTCCGTTAGTGGGTCACCTTTTTGCGATAGTGGGTCACCTTTCTTGCTTGAGTGGGTCACCTTTTTTGCTTGAGTGAGTCACCATTTTACGTGAATGTGTCAGCCTTTTCCGTGAGTGGGTTGCCTTTTTGCGCGAGCGGGTTACCTTTTTAGCATGAGAGGGTTACGTGCTGCAGCTGTCTAGAATTTGTGTCCTAGCATTGACAGCAGCTTTCCATGAAGTTCTCGTCTAAAGTCGATTTCAAAGTCTAGCACCTCCCCCTCCTATTCCCTATCTCTCCTGTAAATAAACACATATTGCTACTCCTTCAGTATCTGTCTAGCCTAACACCTCTCCTCCTGTTCCTATACCTCTCATACATATAAACGCATACTCTGCTCTCAACCTCTGTCTAGTCTAGCATCTCTCCCCGTATCCCCTACCTCTCTTAAGCACATTCCCACCCTGTCCCCAGTCTAGCTGAGTATCTCTCCTTGGTTTTCTATCTAACCTATATAAACACATTCTACCTTTAACACCTGTCTATCTCAGCATAGGATCTGTCTCCGTTTTCTCGTCTCTCCTTATAAACACATACTCAAACTCTTCTAGCCTAATACCTCTCTTCGGTTTGCTATATCTCGCAAATAAAAGGTTTATTCTACCGTTCAAGCCCTGTCTAGTCTAACAGCTCTCTTCGTTTTCCCTATCTTTTCCCTATAAACGCATACTATACTCCTCAACCTGTGGCTAGCCTAGCACTTCTCCTCGTATTCCCTACCTCTGTCGTATAAAACATACTCTATCCTTCAGCTCTGTCTAGCCTAATACCTCTCCTCCTGTTCCTATGCCCCTCATACATATAAACCTATACCCCACTCTAAACCTCTGTCTAGTCTAGCATCTCTCTCCGTATCCCCAACCCTTTATAAGCGCATTCCCCTCCTGTCCCCAGTCTAGCTGAGTATCACTCCTTGGTTTCCTATCTAACCTATATAAACACATTCTACCTTTAACACCTGTCTATCCTGGCATAGGATCTGTCTCCGTTTTCTCGTCTCTCCTTATAAACACATACTCAAACTCTTCTGGCCTAATACCTCCCCTCGGTTTCCTATATCTCCCAAATAAAAGGTTTATTCTACCCTTCAAGCCCTGTCTAGTCTAACAGCTCTCTTCGTTTTCCCTATCTTTTCCCTATAAACGCATACTATACTCCTCAACCTGTGGCTAGCCTAGCACTTCTCCTCGTATTCCCTAACTCTCTCATATAAAACATACTCTATCCTTCAACTCGGTCTAGCCTAATACCTCTCCTCCTGTTCCTATACCCCTCATACATATAAACCTATACTCTACTCTAAACCTCTGTCTAGTCTAGCATCTCTCTCCGTATCCCCAACCCTTTATAAGCGCATTCCCCCCTGTCCCCAGTCTAGCTGAGTATCACTCCTTGGGTTCCTATCTAACCTATATAAAACACATTCTACCTTTCACACCTGTCTATCCTAGCATAGGATCTCTCCGTTTTCTCGTCTCTCCTTATAAACGCACACTCAACCTCCTTAGCCTAATACCTCTCCTCCTGTTCCTATACCCCTCATACATATAATCTTATACTCTACTCTAAACCTCTGTCTAGTCCAGCACCTCTCCTCGTATCCCCTACCTCTCATAAGCGCATTCCCCTCCAACCCCCTGTCAAGCTGGGTATCTCTCCTTGGTTTTCTATCTAACCTATATAAAACACATTCTAACTTTAACACCTGTCTATCCTAGCATAGGACGTGTCTCCGTTTTCTCGTCTCTCCTTATTAACACATACTCAAACTCTCCTAGCCTAATACCTCTCCTCGGTTTGCTATATCTCCCATATAAAAGGTTTATTCCACCCTTCAAGCCCTATCTAGTCTAACAGCTCTCTTTGTTTTCCCTATCTTTCCCCTATAAACGCATTCTCTACTCCTCAACCTCTGGCTAGCCTAGCACTTCTCCTCGTATTCCCTACCTCTGTCATATAAAAGACATACTCTACCCTTCAACTCTGTCTAGCCTAACACCTCTCCACTATCTCTTCCATATAAACGCACTTCCCTCGTTCAACCTCTGTCTAGTCTTGCACCTCTCCTCGTGTTCCTACCTCTCATAACCGAATTCCCCTTGCCCTCCCTGACTAGCTTAGGATCTTTCCTATACCTCTCATATAAAACACCTTCTACCTTTAAGACCTGTCTAGCCTAACACCTCTCCTCGTTTACCTATACCTTTCATATAAACCATAGTCTACTCCTCAACCTCTGTCTAGCCTAACACCTCTCTACTCTCTCTTCCATATAAACGCACTTCCCTCGTTCAACCCTGTCTAGCATAGTATAAGTCGTCGTATTTCCTATCTCTCCCATATAAACCCATTTTCCTGCATGAACCGCCGTATCTAGCCTCGTTTTCCCTATCCTTTCCCACATATGCCCAAAAACTACGCTCGATCTCTCTATAATAACCTACTAATAGCGAATAGGCCCATATTTAATATTTTTCTCGGGCGAGGCCTGATTCCATGTTCATGGATATGTGTGTGTACAAGTTTGAGATAAGGTCTACCTGGAGCCAGAGCCTAAGCCCAAACTCCTCTCTTAAATATACGGGGAAGACTCTCCCTTACGGGGGTTTCCCATGAGGCCAATACCTACAAGCTAAAAGGGCCCCCGCTTGTGCGAGGATGGAAGTGCTAACGCCACTTATGCGTGTCATCCCGAAAGGTAGACTACCGAACACCTCGGTAGAGCTGATAGCATTTTAGCATGTCGTCTTCCGGCTCTCCAGGGTACCGGAGAACCTTGAGACGTCTCATAACACCGCCCGGACTGAAAACCACCCAGACGTATTCAATCTTGTGGGTGTCGGGAACCACTGCCCCGACGGGTGCAACTCCAAACGAAACCCTGACTGGTGGGGCTCAAATTTTTGGCCCAGCGTACTTCTAGTAATGTCAGAAGCACCAGGAGTTCTCAGGGTCCGCAGCCCCGGACCACAGCAGCTGAAGGAGTCGGCAGCCCCCATGGAGATGTGTGTGTACGCTAAATAGTCAGTATTGGAGCTCTGGCGAATCTACTGTTGTTCATGATGTACTCCTCCTTAACGAAAAAAATTGGTGTCTGATGCGACATGAGCGGAGAACGATTTATAGGGTCAATTTTCCCCCTTCCCCGAGTCAACGGTAATGACGCTGAATACGTAAATACAATTTCGCCCCTGATTTTTAGAGAACTAATAGGCAGAGAGCCTTTGCCTTTTTTCAACAGGACTCTACCACGGCCCATACAGCCAATATTTGACCAGTTAAGGACGTTATTGTATGGCTGCATCAGGGCCACTCTATGAGAGCCACAGATGACAAGGCGTGCCCCCATCGCGAACCGGAAAAGCACCGCACAGCAGGTTCAAAGTTCATTGGGTCTCCTTGTAGTAAAGCATATGGAGCAGTGACAGCAGATCTCTTGGCAAGATCGCGACAATATTTTATCCTTGTACAATACCGCTGGTTAAGCTACCTGTACCCTGTTGCTTACACTTCTAAGTAAGCAACGATAAAGTTCTGTATGCACATTGGATCAGCGTTTGTATTAGAAATGTAACCAGCCATGACTGAAGAAAGAGAAAGGCAAATTTGAAACAAACAAAAAAACGTTGAAATTTGTAAATATTCATTTTATGTTTAGGGAGTGGCCAGTGCAAAAGAAGACTCAGATTTTAATAACCACCATCTTGCAATAAAGATTAAGTGAACAACGTTCTTGCTGCACCTTTTTCGGTTTGAAAGTAATGGTTCAGTTGCATTTTTAACTAAATTCTGCAACTTTATAGTATGTGGCTCTTCTATAGTCTACAAGAAACTTTCTGCTTAGTAGGCCCTATAGAATTTAACTCTTCGTTGGATTAGTCTCATGAAGAACCTGTTTACAACAGCACTAAATAGATCCGCAGATCTGAAAAGTGCTTTTCTGCAACTCTATCTCTAAAATGGGAGTACTTGATAGCGTGCATGGCCTTATCTTTTGATTAGTATGAACATGTTCTCCGTAAGTAAGCCTTTGCAGAAGGATTTTTTAACGCCACGGCACACATCTTAATGTTATATGGTTACGCTCATTATGGTGATAAATGTGACGTGTATAATGACTGTGAAACATGCATTCAAGCGCTGCCCAGCGACAGTCCTGATATAACCTAACTGTTATTAAACAAACGGAACACACACGGAAACTCATTTATTCTGGACGTATCGAGGATGCTTTATTAAAGCAAAACATCTCGAACCCAACTTGGAATATAATCCGGGACCGCTGGAAGAACAGGTAGGTTCTCTATCAACTCAGTCTAAACAGCAGTCTATGCAGAAACACTTTCGTTACACTAACAACCGCTTTAGTCCTAAATATAACAGATAAATCAAATCCAGATAGTTGATATAAAAGCACAAATGTATTAATAACAAGTGCTTATAATTGCTATGAACATTTAAGAACATATTTAATAGTGGAACATATTGGAATTAATAACTGAAAAACCCCGACATCGAAACGTGCGATTATCATAGGCGATGTATGCCGTTTGTAACCTGGGGTATACCCGTTCCCACAGAAACACAACATGCTTTTGCTCTGCGTATGGATGTAACTCAGAATACCTCAGTAATTTCAGTTTAAACCAAGACCGAGACATAGTTACGAATGACATAGACAAGAATAATAATAAAGTACTAATCTCTTCCAAGGAGTTTTAATGTAACCCTAGAACTGAGGCATAATCACGAACCCAATAGACAGGGGTAATAATGAAAAGTTAATCTGTTCACAGGAATTTTATTTTAACCCGAATGCAATAGACAAGGTTAATGATGAGGTGCTAATCTCTTCCCAGGAATTTTCATTTAACCCTCGAACTCAGCCATAGTCACAAATGCAATAGACAAGGGCAATAATGAAGTGTTAAATCTCCTCCCAGTAATTTCAATTTAACAAGAACCGAGGCATAGCCACGAATGCAATAGAAAGGGTAATGATGAGGTGCTGATTTCTTTCCAGGAATTTAAATTTAACCCTAGAAATGAGGCATAGTCACGAATGCAATAGACAAGGGTAATGATGAAGTGCTAATCTCTTCCAAGGCATTTTAATTTAACCCCAGAAATGAGGCATAGTCACGAATGCAATAGACAAGGGTAACACTGAAGTGTTAATCTCCTCCCAGTAATTTCAATTTAACCCTATAACTGAGGCATAGTCAAGAATGGAATAGACAAGGGTAATGATGAGGTGTTAATCTCTTCCAAGGAATTTTAATTTAACCCCAGAAATGAGGCATAGTCACGAATGCAATAGACAAGGGTAACACTGAAGTGTTAATCTCCTCCCAGTAATTTCAATTTAACCCTAGAACTGAGGCATAGTCAAGAATGGAATAGACAAGGGTAATGATGAGGTGCTAATCTCTTCCAAGGAATTTTAATTTAACCCCAGAAATGAGGCATAGTCACGAATGCAATAGACAAGGGTAACACTGAAGCGTTAATCTCCTTCCAGTAATTTCAATTTAACCCTAGAACTGAGGCATAGTCAAGAATGGAATAGACAAGTGTAATGATGAGGTGCTAATCTGTTTCCAGGATTTTTTAACTTAACCCTAGAAATGGGGCTTGGTCACAAATGCAATAGACAAGATTAATAATGAAGTGTTAATCTTCTGCAAGGAGTATTAATTTAACCCTAGAACTGAGGCATAATCAAAAACGCAATAGACCAGGGTAATGATGAGGTGCTAGTCTCTTCCCAGGAATTTTAATGTAACCCTAGAACTGTAGCATATTCGTGAATGCAGTAGAAAAAGGTAATAAAGAAGTGGTAATCTCTTCACAGGTAAGTTTATTTTAACCCTAAAACTGAGGCATAACCACGAGTGCAATTGACCAGCCAAATTATGAGGTGCTAATCTCTTCCCAGGAATCTTAATTTAACTCTAGAACTGAGGCAGAGTCACGAATGTAATAGACAAAGGTAATAACGAAGTGCTAATCTGTTCCCAATAATTTTAATTTAACCCTAGAACTGAAACATAGTCACGAATGCAACAGACAAAGGTAATAATGAAGCGCTAATCTCTCCGATGGAACTTTAATTTAACCTTAGAAGTGAAGCATAGTTCACGAATGCAGTAGACAATGGTAATAAAGAAGTGCTCATCTCTTCTCAGGAATTTTATTTTAACCCTAGAACTGAGGCATAATCACGAATGCAATAGACAAGGGTAATGATGAGGAGGTAATCTCTTCCCAATAATTTTAATTTACCTCTAGAACTGAGGCACTGTAACGCATGCAATACACAAGCTTAATAATGAAGTGCTAATCTCATCCCAGAAATTTTAATTTAACCCTAGAACTGAGACATAGTTACGATTGCAATAGACAAGGGTAGTAATAAAGTACTAATCTCTTCCAAGGAGTTTTTATTTAACCCTAGAACTGAGTCATAATCACGAATGCAATAGACAAAGATAATGATGAGGTGCTAATCTCTTCCCAGGTATTTTAATTTAACACCAGAAATGAGACATAGTCCCTAATGCAATAGACAAGGGTAATACTGAAGTGTTAATCTCCTCCCAGTAATTTCAGTTTAATCCTAGAACTTAGGAACAGTCACGAACGCAATAGACAAGGGTGTAATGAAGTACGAAGCTCTTCCCAGGTGTTTTAATTTAACCCTAGAACTGAGGCATAATCACAAATGCAATATACGAAGGTAATGATGAGGTGCTAATTTCTTCCCAGGAATTTTCTTTAATCCCTAGAACTGAGGCATAGTCACGAATACAATAGAAAAGGTTAGTAATGAAGTGCTAATCTCTTCTCAGGAATGTCGTCCTCCGTGGTGAATGTGGTTACCATGCTCGCCTCTAGTTCCCGAGGTCGCGAGTTCAAACCCGGTGGTGGGCGATGGAGTTTTCGGACGTAAATATCCTTAGCATGTCTTCCTTCGGAAGGGAAGTAAAGTCGGTGTCTCGTGTCGTAGATTTACGGCACGTAAAAGAACCTCAAGCCTGATAAAACGGCAGCTGAGCAAAATTACCGGTGTTTTATGCCCAATATACAGGATAAATCATCTAAAAGTTGCACAGCAAATATTTCGGAAATGGAAAGTGCTATTGATGTGCAGTTTTCACAGCATTGATTGGTAGTCAGGGGCTCGTACATTTAGCCTATAAACCGATTTTAATGATACTGAAAAAGTGTATATTTTGAGTAAACATGCAATTTTTCAAATGGAGCAATGCCTAGTTACATCAACAGAATAAAGGAAGCGCAAATTAGAATGTCAGTGGCGTTTGTTGCAAGATTCTAGTGTAAGTGGTTTACGAGAAATCTTATTTTGAAACCTTTACCCACCGACACTGTACA
This sequence comes from Deroplatys truncata, assembly GCA_030765065.1. Classification (NCBI taxonomy): domain Eukaryota; kingdom Metazoa; phylum Arthropoda; class Insecta; order Mantodea; family Mantidae; genus Deroplatys; species Deroplatys truncata. The sequence goes on from CM060985.1 coordinate 159,141,257, forward strand.
ACTTATGGTAGCACAAACTAAAGAAAAACAAAAGGGAATTACAATACTTCTGTGGATTCTTACAAATAAAGAGAACAAAAGTTGTGTTCAAAATGACCACCGGCAGCTTCAATACACGCTTCCAGTCTACTATGGAAAGACTGCTGCACACGTTAGTAGGATAGATAAAACAACGCTAGCGCACTTTGTTTTGCGTTTATATGGGAAAAGATAGGGAAAACGAGGGGAGATGCTAGGCTAGGAGAGCGTTCAAGGTGGAAAAATGCGTTTATATGGGGGAGATAGGGAATACGAGAAGAGTTGTCAGGCTAGACAAGGATTGAAAGGGCAGAATGTACATTTTATAGTGGAGAGATAGGGATTACAAGCATAGATGTCGACTAGACAGGAATCGTAAGGGCAGGATATACGTTTTATGGGGAAAAGATAGGGAATAGAGCCGAGATGGTAATCTAGTCAATGGTTTAAGGTTAGAATATGCGTTTATATGGAAGAGACAGGAAGCCATTGAGAGGTGTTAGCCTAGGCGGGGATGGGAGATTAAAAGAGACGTTTATATAGCAGAGATAGGGAATATACTGAGATATGCCAGGCTAGACAGAGATTAAAGGAAGGAATATGGGTTTATACGGCTGAAATAGGGAGTATAAGGAGAGATGCTAGGTTAGAGAGATGTTAAAGGACGGAATATGGGTTTATACGGGACTAGGAGGGTGTTGAGGACTAGAAAATGGAATTATACGAAAAGATTTAGTGAATACGGGAGAAATGCTAAGGAAGACAGGGACTGAAGGTATTTAGGGTGTTTTCCAAAAGGGAGGAGTAACAATTTCAGGGGTATTTAGAGCACAAGCATATGAAGCTCACTTTACAGGTATTCTGATGGTGTTTTAATGCAGTGGAGCAGGCGTTGGACATCATATTACAGGCAGAACATTTTTAGACACAAAAAAGATACGTATTTTAGGGCTATGTTGTAAGCATTTGGAAGGTATTTTAGTCAATGTACCAGGAAATGTGGAGCATTTTAGCATTAATTTAGGAATCTTTTGACAGTACATATATTTGTTATTGCTTTAGAGCATTTCAGATATGGACATAGGCTTTCAAGACATTCTGGTGCACTGCAGAGGAATTTCAGGTGTTTCAAAAGCATTTTGGGAACTGTACCAGGCAGTTTTAGGGAATTGAGACAGGTTTTCAAGATTTTTCGGAACATTTAGAGATGTTTTTATGTTGCTTTTAATGTATTTTAACACATACGCAGGTATGTTCAGGGTACTGATAGGTACTGAAGGCATTTTCGGCTGTAAATGTGGCATAGACACAGGCCATTAAGAGTATCTTGAAGGGCTTTCTAGAAAGTATAATGGCTATTTTTATGCCGTTAGAGAAACCTGAAGGGCTTTTTAGAAGGTGTAGCGGCTATTTTTTATCCCATTAGAGTAACCTGAAGGGCTCCTTAGGAAGTGTAGCGGCTGTTTTTATGCCATTACAGTAACCTGAAGGGCGTTTTTAGAAACTGTGGTAGCTATTTTTATGGTATTGGCACATAGTTTTCAGGCATTTTCTCATGTTTTATTGAGATTTTTAGAGCGTGTGATATCTATAACTATTTCTATTGTTTTTACTGTCATACAGGTTCCTTTTAAGGTCTTTTTGGTATTCTAATTCTAACATGTAATAAACTAAGTGGAGATGTCTTTTCTTACCCAGCCTTAAGCTCCATTAGTGTTATTCTTTTTATTCAGCTTTTCTGTTTTTATGGTTATGTTGTTGGCTAGGTGTATCATCTTTACCAGTTAATTGATGCTTTATTAGATAAGAATTTTAAGGGTAGGCGCCTCTCCCCTTTATCTAGGCTTGAGACGAGCACTAGGATTTGCTCCTAATGGCAGGGTTAACGCCTCCCCTTCCATATTCTTATTCTTCTTTATTCTTCAGGTGTCTGCTAGGTGTATACACTGCACATGGATAAACTTCTATTTTTAAATTGTAGACTCGCGGACGAAATGTTTGTTCATCTTCGGCTTACATTCTCTTAAGCACTATTTGTAATGCTGTAATGCCCATATGCGTAAGTCGTTATGCCTTCCTCGGCAATAACTCTTTTATCGTCGTATGGAGTCAATGGAATTTTATTCACTTGCACTGTGGTAAGAGCATGCTGTCGTGGCAGGATCAGATTCATCGGCGTTCTTCACATGTGGTCACAGACTCGTCTACACCATGCACATACACAACAATATTATACAAACACGCATAGAGACCGTTAAAGCACGCACTCACACACATACATACACAAACATATACGAGCACCTCTCCAAACATACAAACGTGTACGAAGACCTACGGACACGTCGGAATACCTGTATAACGTATTGAAATGTAAAAGTTTAGACGCTTAATCGCCGTTTTGTTTATTAAAATTCAGTATATCATTGATCTCAAAGGTTCGTGCTCCCTCTATAAACAGGGTGACCTCATGCACTGGACTTCATAGCGCTAATTAGTCTTGAGGTGTTAACATCGTGTTTTCTACAAGAATAATCAGCTTTCGAGGGTAGCTAAACGTTATCAAGGCGAAGAAGTCTAGATCAAGAGATTAATAACTCTGCATATAAGGGTATCATTCCAAGCGTTAATGGAAACGCTTGTAGTAAATGTAGAAAGAAATTCCTCCGAAGTTATGACAAGAGAATGCATCAGATGAACTGTAAGAGACCCTTCAAATGTAAACATTGTAATGTAACTTTTAATGATGGTAATAAGGGACAGCGTCACGAAGATGTATGTGAAATAAGTATACCTACGAAGAAAAGTAGATTGGAGCCTACTAAACGTCACTTATCTACAATGGAGGACTGTGACATGAAAGAATACGAGACAGCGTTCTAAGGACGATTGAAATCGTATTTTATACGATGCGATTCATCTAAGGACCTGAATATATACCTGCATGAGGCAAAACCACAAATAATCCAGGCAGTACATAAAGAGCTTGATATTCACAAGAGTGTGAAAATTAATCTGCTGGTTGAGTGCCGATTTATAAACAGTATCGGAGAAACCCGTGACAAAACATTTAAAACACGGAATCAGCCTGTGTTTCTTGAAACGGATCTGGAGTCAACGTTGGAAGCGAAATACAAGAAATTGGCCACTGAAATGGAGGAGTCGCAGCTTAAGGGCAACGGCTGGGCTTTGCTTGTTGTGGAAGGAGTTCGACTCCGTATTAAATATAGCCCGTTACGGAGGTAGCTACATACCTCTACCTCCGACTGTTGAAGCAAGAATACCCTGCATAAACATCCATAACAATAGCGATGAGAATTGCTTTGTGCATTCTGCACTAGCCAAATTCATCGAGAAGGATGCACAGCGTGTGAGCAAGATAAGTACGACTTCAGCCGTGTTCCCTATCCTACTCCAATTTCTGAAATACCTAAATTTGAGAAGCTTAACAGTATGTCAATCAACGTTTTGGGGCTGGATGAGAAGCATGAAGTGTATTCAATAAAGGTTGCTGATACTGAACTAGCTGAGCACCGTTAATAATAAGTGATAGTAGTAGAAAACATCACTACGCATATATAAAGAATTTTGAGTAGCTCGCTCCACGTTAGAAAACTAAGCATGATGTGATACATACCTGCAAGCGGTGCTTTACTCACTTTTACAATCAGTATGTTAGACAAGAGTGAGATTCCTCTGTAAACAGCATATTGCGCCAGTGCGAAGCTGCCAGTTCCTGTGCTTCTTTGCAAATCTCAGTTGGGTTCTTTTGTGAGCAGACGTTAATCTAGGAACTTTATTAGGTTTTCGTGATCTTAAAACTGCTTCTCTAAATCGGTTTTGTATGGTTTGGACACTGACATTTACACCAGTGCTGCCCTCAGGTCATTTTTGTGGTCCCGAGCAGTAGCTCTATGCTGCCGAAGACCACAATTGACACACATAGATCTTCTCTGGCTGATGTTTCAGGTTTTTGACCCTGGCCTGGTCTCCTAGAGTACGCACCTGTTTCAGTGAAGCGTTTCCATACCCTATCAATAGCAAATTTAGGCGCATTAAGTTCAGCAGCCACTGCACGAATAGTTCTACCTTCCTGCAGCAATGTGACCGCTCGAACTGTTTCTGCCTCCGTGAGGTGCCTCATGTTGACGGACTAAATGTTCACAAAGAGTACAAAGGTGAACCCTTAGCCTACTGGCACTAGATGCCAGTTTCAAACAACGCTAATCGTTGAACACCACTTTAGTTTTCAACACTGGATGTAATTTCGCTTAGAGCTTCCTTGTGTGTAGTGACATGTAAACAAGATGTGCACAGCTGTCAAATAAAGGTTTAAGCATTCCGTATTAAGATCTTTACCACCCTAAACGCAGTTACTGCAGTAACGCATTAGATCAAAGGTTTGTCCCTCTAATTGTTTTGAGCAGTGTATATTATACTGATTCAACGCTTGAAAAGGTCGATTACCTAAGTGATGTACAATTATTTGCTAATTACTATTAATGTGACTTATTTTAAATACACCGAGAAAGCATTACTAGTTTCACTTCACTGTAATCATAGATATACTGACCTTTGAAATACTATGCGGTAGTTGTCTGCCATTTTGCCGGGAACAATAAATACTCTATGCACTCACAACTACAAATGAAGAAGCAACTCTACAATAAAATTGGGGATAATCTTGAATATTCAGCAATGTATTCCAGTAGTTGCAACTGCTACAAAGTCATTTACCACCTCTATAAATAGTTAAAGCTTTTAATGTCCACTGTCTACATGTAGGATATCACTCTATTACCTGGAATATCTCGGAAGAAAAGTAAACATGACACTGTGATCCTTCCCTTAAGTATATTACCGTACAGTATCCTTCAGATTCGAAATGGATTGGAGATACACACACACACACACACACACATATATATATATATATATATATATATAATTCACATCAAATAACTGTAGTGGTATAATTTCCTTTGAACATTAGAAAAGGACGTTAAGACGGTTTTATAGAAATTGCAGACACTACAAGTAAATGATAGAATTGAAATTTTGATACCTTCGTTTATTATCCATATTAGCTGCCTTGAGATATAGACCTATCTCCTTTGGTGCATTTAGGTTACCATAATTGAAATACAATTATACATTTTCGCATTTCCGAATAGCAACAAGAGTTTCCCTCATTCTTCGAAGTATTCCAGTTCGCTATAATTGTCTTTTTGAATCTAGGTTTCGGTGATAGATAGTTAATCATATGCAAAACCTTAAAGTTAGGCTTATTTAAACATTTATCACACATTTCAATGTCTTCATTGCTTAATGCCTACTCCAGGATATATGTATAAGTCTTCTTCCCATGTATTTTGGACCGAGATATGCTCGCTTTCAGCCCTCTTCTCCATTTAGCCAAAACTTCCATATTCTTAAATTGTGTCTTATTAGTTCGCTCAACTGCTAATAAATTATTTTGTCATATTCATTATACTAGTGATTTAAGTTGGTAATATAATATATTGTAGCACCTAAAATAATAAGAATTTGTATAATGGAAAAATCACCCAGTTGATATTATTTTCCTCTTCTTCTTCCCAAAACCTGCACCTGTGCAGGTTTACCCTTCGTGATAAAAGCTACAAGCCTCGGCAGATAATTTCTCTCCATTAGCTGCATCTACAGTTTAGAGCGATTCCAAATCGTTTCAACAAGATCTCTGTCTTCTAAGCTTGTCCTTTCCTCAGCGTATTTGGTATCATGCTCCTTGGAAACTTTGTCGAGTCTATTTATACTTGGATAATCTCTCTTTAAGCGTTTGTATCATAGGTTCACAGTATTTGCATCCAGACAAAGAAATTCAGAGTGCAGGGGATTTATTAACGAAGTAATAATTCCAGACCAGCTGTTATAATTTCCTTCTTCAGCTGGATGTAATTTTATACTAATCATGTATTATATGTGTGTAATTTATAATCTTGCTTACAAATGATGGTAGTGAAAAAATAAAACGCATGCGACCTCTGATTTTAGAAGCGATGCTTAAGAGGGAAGACATGGGGATCTCGTTCCAAGCAATGTCAGGGTACTTATTCTAGGAAGCTCAAACGCAGAGGAAACGAACCTATAACTGAATTTAGGGACTCAAGAAAATGATCCAAGGTTAGAATAATTATCTCCATCAACGAAGTCATCAATACTTGCACAAAGCAATTGAGAAAATGTCCGATATAGGAATACGTATATTTGAAGAGATTAAGGCCCGGAGTCATAGTCCTTATTTGAAGGTCGCTCGTGCTCTCAAGTCTGATAAAGAGGCTTCTGAGCAAAATTTCCGGTCTTTCACGCCCAATATATGTGGGACACTAAGAACCATAGCAGTTGAAGAGCGTCCATAAAGAAAGCTATTAAAAATAATGTATCAACTCATTCCTCACTCAAGAACTCAATTTGAAGTCAGATAATTTTACTTGAGTATGATATTAGTGTGAGTTAAGTGAAGGCGCTGCACTGTCGGTTTAATAATGCGTTCTCCATAGAAGGTGATATCTGTCACCACAAAGGCATCCCTTTAAACTGGGTGAAATAATAAAAGGGTCGGAAACGTGTAAGAATGTAAAAACTGAAAAAGATCGAAATATATCGAAATTATGTAAAAATGTCGCAAAGTTTGTATGGGAACCAGGAATAAAATTTTGTAAAGTGTAAAAGGTTAAACGTCATAAAATTGTGCAAAATAACTTAAAAATATAGAAAATGCTTTCAAAAAGTTTTAGGAAAGGAATCATTCTCACTATTAAAGAGTTTCCACAAGGTATTATACCGTATATTAAGTTAGGATAAAGTGTAATGGGAATGTTTGAGCTTCACTAACTCTGAACGTATCTCCAAAGTAAGCATTGTTTCATTCGGCGTGTGCCTCCAGCAAGGTTAAAGGTCCTGTAGGTATACCACAGTCCGGACCGTACTGCTCAGTGTGGAAGAGAGGGTTGGAGAAGACAAAATTGGAAGAATTTTAGCTTTATTAAATATGTATTATTTTTATTAAATTTAAGAAATTTGGAGAGATTGAAGACGATTGGAGGCAGTAGCCTTCCCTCACGCCAGGACTGAGCGGGATGGCTCAGGCGGTTAAGCCTGTGGCCCGCATTCGGGAGGTTCCTGGATCGATACCCGGCGACCGCCACCCTGGCCCATGGGTTTTTCGTGGCTTCCCCGGGTCGCCAGGCGAATGCTGGGGTGGTTCATCTTCTACCACGACTCTCCTTCCTCTCATTTCCTGTACCCATCATCTTTCTTGTCACCTGTTTCAGGGCTGTATGGCCAGGCGACGGTGTTCGGCGGGCTGCGGCTGGACGATGGCTTGCGCCCTATAAAGGTTTCTTCCCTAGCGTCGTTGTGGTGCCGCTCGGTTAGATCTGTTTTCAGCGCGGAGCTCCGCTCCGGGGGGCCCCTGGAGGTTGGTGGCTTGTGGGCAGGAACCGTGCGGCAACGGATGCGTTCTATCTGGAAACGATAGGGACCCCGTCCATGCTTGCACCCGCCGGCATCCAGATCTGGTCGCCCTTCGGGTCTCTCCCCTCATCAACCCCTTCCAGGGGTCACATTGGAAGCATAAAGGGCCAACTGGCCTGTGTGTGGTACTGTGCCTGGTTTCCGGGGGCCCCTACGTGATACGTACCTTTGTACCCCTCACACCAGGACGAGATCTCGTGTGTGTAACCTCGCAAGCAGGTGTAGGCGGAAGTAGATCGAAATCTGAATGTACACTTCACCTAATCCGGAGGGTTCGATCTCGAATTTCCGTTGAGATGAGTTGTGTAGATAAGTTTGTGCCTGCGGTTTTCCCTTATCCACGAGAAGAGAAAATGTTGGCAAGATCTCACTTCGCGGAGATTTAAACATTCTTTTCACAATTGCATTTATCCACTGTGCAGATATAGGAAGCTTAGTATTGCCTAGATACGTATTATATTATAATCAACACATTAAGAATAGTAATAAATAACTTTATACAGTTAGATACATTTTCCATCATACGATACACAGGATACACGCCTTTGTCACACTGCAATGGTGGAGTATTCGTAGTTCTGGAGGCACTCTCCTCAGGTGAATACAGCGCTCTCCTTCTCTTGTGAAAAGTGAGTGATATTCATGCTATTTATAGATAATGCGGATACAGCTGAGAATAGGGTAAATTTAGCTTTACCCGGATAAAGTGCACATTATCCAAAAGCACTGGTAAAGTTAAAATAAAATATACGTTTCTAGCTTTACCGGGGAAATCTTAGATTCAAAAATTAAATTGAGTTTTATTTATGGACGCTCTTTAACTGTGGTGGTCCTTAGCGTCCCATTCTATATTGGGCGTGGAAGACCGGTAATTTTGCTCAGAGGCCTCTTTATCAGGTTTGAGGTTCTTTTACGTGCCGTAAATCTACAACGCGTGATCACCGGCTTTACTCTCCTTTCTAAGGAAGTCATGCTAAGGATTTTTACGCCCGAAAAAATCTATCGCCCTCCGCCAGGTTTGAACCCCCGACCTCGGAAACTAGAGGCTAGCATGGTAACCATTACACCACAGAGAACGACAATCTCAGATTCCCCAAACCTCTACTGTGTAAAGATGAATTTCAAACAAACATAACTTTTAGTGTGCTTTATTACTATTAATGCAATTATAATCACCTCAAATGTTATTTAGAAAGGCTACTAGTTTGAGCAGGGTGCAGTTGAATGACACTTGAAATCGCAAAACATGCCTGATGCTTGCATTTACATCTTTGTCCCAAATTTATTTTACAATAAAACCTTTTACAGCCTTGACCGCAAGAAAATGACTGAGCATTTGTGATGATGTAATGATACTACTCTCAAATCAATCAGGTGCTTGTCACAAATCAAACACTCTTTCCGATTGTCGTTCCATGTTCGTTCCCCCTTATATAACCCCTTTACATCAATATCTAAAAACACTGCAACAACGTTGCGTAAACCTCAACTTCTGTCAACATCAAGTTTAATTCTAACTGTGTCACAGTCTTACACGGAGGAAACTTGTTGTTTGACAAGTACTTCATCTTCTTTGTTTGGTTTTCTAAATTATTCTTGGCTTTACATGTCTTAGCTGTGATGATCTCTTTCTTATCGCAAAGCTCAGGAATTCCCAATTCCCTAAACAGCTCAACACAGAGCTTACATACACCTTCCTGGTTTTCGTCGGCATTGTCTAGACACTCTGGTTTCCGTCGTCATTTTCTGAACTCTCCTGGTTTCCGTCATCGTTGCCTGGGCCGTCCTGGTTTCTGTCATCACTGCCTGGACTCTCCTGGTTTCCGTTGTCACGACTTGCTCCTTCTGGTGTCCGTTGTCACTGCCTAGCTCCTACCTGTTGTTATCACCATCTTCATCAATGTCATTGCGTCTTTCACTCATCACTTTGATTAAGTCTTCTTCAGTTTCAAGGACGTCAACAACATTCTTGGGCAAACATGATGTAGCCAGTTCAACCTTTATAGCTCGGTAAGGAGGACACTTTATTTTATCTTGGTAAGCTCGATTTTTCATAAGCTGTTGAAATCCTAATCCTTCAGACCAATGGATACATTTTGCATCAGCCATCCGCACCACGAGCATGTTCTGAACAACCATGATAAGTTTTAGGCGTCCGTCCGAACTTGTTTGCAGTCAATGAGATCTACTTCCCCACGACTCATTAAAAACCACTGGGATCACCACTAATTCTGCTTATATAGCTTTAGTTTGTTGGTAATGTATTCAAAATATCAAATAGAGTTTAATAACTTCTTTTATTAACTTCGGTTGACATCCTGTCCTATAGAGACATGCGTATCAAGTATCTCTTCATTCATCACAAAGTACCTTACATTAGACTGACTTCAAATAGGAGCGATAAGCCTCTAAACTCCTTCAGCAGGCGGCACATTCCTTAGATGCCCCGGAAACTTTTGTCTTGGCATTTCTATGGAGTTTATACGCTGGTGATACTGCGCTGGGCAAATGAATATTGCACAATCGATTAGTAAACGAAGTTTCTGGTGTCAACCAAATATTTTCATTCGATTTGGCGTTCATATAAACTTGATGAACGGTAGTCATAGAAATGAGTTACGAGATTCATTCGATAGTCGTACAGTCGATTCTATGGTTGTATTCGTTTTTGCGATGCGTTATAATGATATTTGCAACACAGATAACTAAATACGCAATTTTCATGTGGTCCAGAAAAGGCATTTTGTCTCTAAAGATGTAATTGTTAAGTAAATGAAGTAAAGGATATATATACATATATATATACACTTGTGTGCAAAAACTAAGGACGCGATGGGTAACATAACAAATGAACTACTTGGTGGAAGTAGATGAAGGTGCCGGAGCATGTTTCCAGCGGTCCCTCACACGTACACAGAAAGCTGGATGTCACATGGTGTGAGTGTAGCGAGCCTATGGTGTCAAATGGGGCTGATCCCGCAACACGGGGCAGTTAACGAAACAGGACAAGACGGTGTGTGGCAATTATAGCGAGCTGTTACGGTGCACTGTAGTGGTATTCTTCATTGCAATATAACCCGTAGACACCATTTGGATGACGTCACAAGGGGAAGAATCATCGGGAAACTGGAAGAAGAGTGTGACGAATGTTGCTCAGGAGTTTGGAATTGCCCACAGCATTGTTTCACGTGCATGGGGAACCTTCCAAACCACAGGCACTGCTGTCCCAAAGAGAGGTGGTGGTCAACATCGCTCAACTACAGCGGCAGATGACCGCTACATTATACAACAAGCAAGAAGGTATCCACGCCAAACAGCGGGTGTAATTGCAACCACATTTAACAGGACAGCTAGGCACACAATCTCACGATACACAGTGGCACGGCGGCTACACAGAGGTGGTCTCTTTGCCCGACGGCCAGTACGATGTGTTCCATTGACATCCGCACAACGGCGGCACCGTTTGCAATGGTCCCAAGAGCATCAAAATTGGACCAACGAGGAATGCGGTCGCGTGCTCTTCTCGGATGAGAGCAGATTCAGACTAAGTAGTGATTCTCGAACCCTCATCTGGCGAGAGGTGGGAACACGTAATGAACCCAGGAACATCCTTGAACATCATCGTTTTGATGGTCCGGGTGTTATGGTTTGGGGAGACATAATGTTGCATGGGCGCACTGACCTCCAAATCTTTGAACACGATACGCTCACTGGTTAACGTTATTGCGATACTGTACTCCTTCCCCATGTGCGTCTTTTCAAGGGTGCAGTCGGCCCTGACTTCATTTTTATGAATGACAATGCGCGACCGCATCGAACGGCCGCGAGGATCTCTTGGAAGGAGAAGATATTCGGCAAATGGACTGGCCTGCCCCTTCCCCCGATTTAAATTCCATCGAACACGTGTTGGATGCTTTGGGGAGCAGCACATCCACATGCACCCACAACCATCCAATAGTTGTCGACAGTGCTGCTGGAGGAATGGAACGGTCTACCACAAGAACTGCTTACCAACTTTATGTCCAGCATGGGATCACGATGCAGAGCATGCATTGCTCTCCGTGGTGACCATACATCCTTTAAGCACCGTGTATCTGTTTCTGTAAATCTAGAGAGCCATCATATGTCGTATTGATTTTAGTGTAGCTTATGGTCTATGAATAACAGTGGCATTTCTCTTCGTCTCATTGCATATTTCGTTTCGTTGCCTACTGTAGCATACCGTGGCAGTTCCCTCTATGTATGATTCAAGCTTCATCGAGCTATGTTACTTGGCAGTATCACAGCATGCAAAGATTACTTTCGTCCTTAGGTTCTGCACACAAGTGTGTATGTATGTATGTATGTATGTATGTATGTATGTATGTATGTATGTATGTATGTATGTATGTATGTATGTATTGTATGTATGTATGTATACAGAGGGTGAATCAACTAAAACTTGCACCGCAAATATTTCGGAAATGGAAAATGCTATTGATGTGCAGTTTTCACAGCATTGATTGCTAGTCAGGGGTTCGTACATTTAGCCTATAAACAGATTTTAAAATACTGAGAAAGTGTATTTTTTTAGCAAACATACAATTTTTAAATGGAACAATACCTAGTTACATCAACAGAATAAACGCAGGGTAAATTACAATCTCAGTAGCGTTTGTTGCAAGATTCTAGTGCAAGTGGTTTACGAGAAATCTTATTTTGATACTTTAACGCATCGACACTTGTACAACCTGTGGTAGCACAAACTAAAGAAAAACAAAAGGGAATTACAATACTTCTGTGGATTCTTACAAATAAAGAGAACATAGCTCTTCAAAGGTTGTGTTCAAAATGACCAACGGCAGCTTCAATACACGCTTCCAGTCTGCTATGGAAAGACTGCTGCATACGTTCTAGCATTTCAGCGGAAATTTCACAGCAGGCAGCAGTAATACTTGGTTTCAAATCGTCTGTGTAGTTGGTACATCCTTGTAGACAGTGTCTTTCAGCCTTCCCCACAGAAAAAGTCTAAACGGGTCAGATCCGGTGAACGGGCCGGTCAAGGTACAGGTCCTCTTCGTCCAATCCAACGATTTGGAAACAATCCGTTAAGACAAGCTGTAGTACTTCGTGCACTATGGGCTGGACAGCCATCATGTTGGTACCACAGGTTCCTCCTAGTCTGCAAAGGAACGTCTTCTAACATCTGTGGCAGATGGTCTGTCAGGAGGCTGCGATACTTGTGCGAGTTCATTGTTCCTTCTATGAACAAAGGGCCTATGAGCTGATGGTTCACTATCCCACACCACACGTTTAAACTCCATGGACGCTGAAGTTCCACATGATAAAGCCAACGGGGATTGTCAACAGACCAATAGTGCATGTTTCTGCGGTTTACCTGACCATGATTAGTAAATGTTGCCTCATCACTAAACAAGATACATGATGAATCTGGAGTATCATGTCTTAATGCCCATGTACAAAAGTTAACACGATTCTCAAAATCGTTTCCATGCAGCTCTTTATGGAAGGGATGGAACCTATGTCGATGGAGAATGCGCAGTACACTTGCTTAACTTATGCCACTTCCACGTGCGATTGTGCGGGAACTAATTTGCGATCTATTGCAACGGCAGCCAAAACATTAATTTCTCTCTCTTCTCCAGTCACTTGTTTCTTTCTGTTACGTTTTCTAGGTGTTAAAGTACCACTTTCACGTAATTGGTTGAAGAGGTTGATAAATAATTGCCGAGATGGTTGACGTCTATTTATATACGTTTCGGCATACACCGTACAGGAACGAACTGCACTCTTCCTTCACTCTCCTTACACCATGAGCATGTTGGCTTCTTCTACACTAGTAAATCCCATCTTCCACTCACGACTTACTGCTTGACCATTAACTCGCAATGCAATCAATGGACAGAAAACACAATGCAAACAAACCTAACAACATCGTACCAAGCAACTAAGCAGGTTGAAAGGGACAAACAATTGTCGGGGTGGAAACTTTTCAAAATACGATTTCTTGTACCTTTATTCTGTTGATGTAACTAGGCATTGTTTCATTTAAATAGCACTTTCCATTTCTGAAATATTTGCGGTGCAAGTTTTAGGTAATTCACCCAGTATATATTACACAGTTATTAGTTATTATAAACCGTTAGATAGGTTTATTCACAACATGAATCATGATTGTGCTGACTTGGCTTATGTTCTGCGCTGAGAGTTACCTCTGGTGTGGTTAAGCATATTAGCAATTTGACTTTGTTTTTAGTTTAGTGTATGAATGATTAATACATCCATACAACATCCAAACATGTTATTCAGAGCATTACGGCAGCCTTAACATGAACTAAGCAATTTCCTATTCATATTTTCTTGCCTCTGGCCCCCTAAAAATGGAGTTAATAGATTTGCACGTTCCTTCATTTGTCTTATGATTGTTTGTGAATATGTTCCATCACACCACATTAATCTGTGCACCTAATTGTCGATTATACTTCACTTCAGATGTGCCAAAATTATCTGTTTATTGGGGAATGGTTATAAATCACACGTATGGTAAAGTACGTTATTCCTTGTTTTAGATGCAGCACTGTAGGTGGCAGGATGACAAGCAACCGAATGAAAGCTACTATCGCTTTGTAGCACAAGTATTATTATAGTAAAGCGAATGAAACTCGAAAGTTGACGGAAACTACCGAATAATTCTGTTGTTGCCGACTATAAGGTAATTCGATAGTCTTCATTCTGATTGCGCAACACTATTCTCAGTTAACAGCTGACAGCCTCCCAGTGCGGAACCAATATAAACAACCAGCCAAAACGTAAGTGTTCATGCTTCAAATTATTTTATTTTAGCGAGTAATTTTATATTTTATATACCATACAGTATAGATAGCTTTAAAATATTGGATCGAGGGCTTGTTTCAAAGGGCAGGTTTTAGAATATTTTGGATTTTTAACGTTTGCAATTGTTATGCACTTCTGTTCTGGGTGAAACATACAGTACCTAAACACTTTATTAATACAATTCAAATGCAAAATATTATCTTAGTCAAAGGGCGCTGTAACACAATGGGAATAGCGTGCAATAACTGTGATCATAACGTACGTTGTTAATATCTAGAGCTCGGAATTTTAGGCTTGACACGCCTAATATAGGTTACAAAATTATTAAAATACACTCTCAACATTTGGCGCTATTTTTAGTTATGCGGTAAGGTATCTTTATATAGATTTGACAAACATAACATGTTATTCGCAACTAGTATTACCAAGTTTTACTCCAAATGTCTCCACATTTTCCACTTACTTCTGGAAGGTTTCTCCAAGCACCCATAATTGGCTAATAAAAGATTACACAATCAGAAAAAGGATTATGTTTTTTGAAGAGCTAAAAACCTAACATTCCCTTAAAATAAAAAACCTAAAACAGTTGGTTTTGTTTTAAATTTTAAAACTTTCTTTCTACTTCCCTCCTTAAGCCACCTAACTCCATATATTTTTGTACCCTTAAAAATATTTACTCTAAGGAAGAAATGCTATAATTCTTGAGATGATCGTTTTCATAAATGATGAAACATATTCTTGGCGTGAAGTAACCTATTTTCAACTCCCATTCAACAACAAATTACAGCATTATTGGAGAACATTCTTCGGCGTTGATTCTCTTCCAAATACTCTGTAGTGCAGTTCAAAAAAAAAAAAAAAAAAAACTACTAGCACCGTGAGCACCGAACCACATGCTGTACATCTAATAAGATCGTATACAAAAATTTTCTAATAATTTTCCATTTTGAATGAATAATTGATACTAACATGTATAAAGGGCTATGCTGAAAACAAAATATCATTTTCAAAATGTATGTTTCCATGTGTTTGTGCGTGCGTGTGAATGTGTGCACGCGCGCTGTTATAATCTTTCCATGCAAGAAACGTCAAACCGATTTTTATCAGGCTTGGTAATGCTTCCAAAACAGGCTAAATAAGTCTTTCCCCAAGGAAGGGAGGGGTTACAATGAGGTACAACATAAACAATTCGAAATAGCTGTTATGTTATATTTTTACTTTTCTACTACGTATAGTAAGTAGGGGACAAATTTGATACCGAGATTTCACCGGAAATACGTGTTTTGGGTGCCCTGAATCCAAATAAGGCATTTTTGGAAAAATGTCCACCATCAGTGTGTCTGTCTGTGTCTGTGAACAGCGTAACTCAAAAACGAAAAGTCTGATAAATACCAAACTTGGTACTTAAGTTTACTATCATCCAAGGATGCGACACGAGGATTTTCAAGAAAATGCCCCCACCCCAGACCACCCCTTTCGTGGAACATTTTTGGAAAACTTTGATTCTCTCAAAAATGGCTCTAACGATTTTGATTAAACTATCATACGTTTAAAATATTTTCATGACAAATGAAAGATATATCTTAAATTTTCTGTGAATCTCCCCAAAAGTCCTCATCATTCTAAATGACGTTCGCATAACTGCTAAACCGCAAGAGATAGACAACATTTTACTACACAAAAAATGTAGATCTCGTTAAGACACACAATTTATGTCACCTATACGTTTTTTTAGTGAACTATTTCCGAGATATTCCTTGTTATTTGTTTGTATTTTCCAATAGTTATACTTTTTCTCAAATTGGAATTCGTTATTCATTTTTTTATGTCTTGGACATGAGAAAAGAATGGAATGCTCCACATAGCAACCAGCTCTTAAAAGATTTGACTATCGCTTAAAGCCTACCATATTCCCCTTGCACCTACAAGAAAATTAGCAATAAGTTTCTGCAAATGTTTATCTCGATTAACATGAAGTAGATGGAGATTAAGCGTTTGCAAAAATAGTTTGTACAACAATAGAGAAAGTCATGCAACACATGAGATTGTTTAAAATATTGCATAAAACACTAATAAGCATAACATTTTTTAAAATGTTTTGTTACATACAAAATAATATCGAATAATTGGCACAGCGGTAATATGTGAGGTTCACATTCCGAGAGGTCACGAGTTAGATTCTCTTCGGGCCGCCACATTTGCAAAAATAGTTTCATGACCCATTTCGTTGTAGCACAAGGTGGATACAGGAAACCGAAGTCAAATGCTTAAAAGAGGTTCGCTATATATTGGCCTTTAAATTAGGTTCACTTTCCACGAAATTGCGGCACACCAATGAATGATGACCACTTCAAAGGTGATCCAAGCACTGAAACTCAGTCCTATAACAACGGAATTGTTATCTCGGAAATATGTAGTTGATGACACAAAGAGAGCTATTTGAAATATACTGTGCGTTTTAAACAGATCTAAACTTTCCACACAGAAAGTTTTTGTCTATCACTTATGGTTTGCAAGCTATATAACATTATACAAAATTGTTTTCGAATGAAGAGGTCTTCAGAGGCAATTCCAAGAAAATTCAAGATCCCTATACAATTTATTTGTTAAATAAGTATCTTAAATATACGATATTTTGGAATGTTTATCAAAATCGCTACAGCCATTTTATCGACAAAATTGTCTTTGTAAAGAATAATTTCGGGCGGTGAGATTTTCTTGAAAATCTTCGTGTCGCATGTTTACAAGATACTGAACCCCAAGTATGGTATTTATCCAACATTTCTTTTTTGAGTTCGCAAACACGCCTTTTTTCTATTTTTACTTTCTCTACTACGCAGGGGAAGTATTGTATTCCACCCATAAATTCGATACCGAGATTTCACCGGAAATACACGTTTTGAGATCCCCTGAATCCAAAAAACGCATTTTTGGAAACATGTCCTTGTGTGTGTCTGTGTGTCTGTGTGTCTGTCTGTGTGTCTGTGTGTCTGTCTGTGTGTCTGCCTGTGAACAGCATAACTCAGAAACGAACAGTCAGAGAAACACCAAACTTGGTATTTAGGTTCAGTATCTTCCAGAGATGCGACATGAAGGTTTTTAAGAAAATCCACCCACCCCAGAGTACCCTTTACATGGAACATTTTTCAAAAATTTTAATTTTCTCAAAAATGGCTCTAACGATTTTGATTAAAATATCATATGTTTAAGATATTTTTATGACAAATAAAATGTATATCTTGAACTTTCTGGGAATGTCTCCAAAAGTATTCTTCATTGTGAACGACGTTTGGTAAACTGGTAAACAATAAGAGATAGACAAAAGTTTACTATACAAAAGATGTAGATCGCGTTAAAATACACAATTTATGTCATATACATTTTTTTTGTTGAGTGAACCATTTTCGAGATATTGCTTGTTAATCCCTTAAATGTTTCAATACTTATTTTCTCAAATGGGAATTCGTTATTCATTTTTTTGTCTTGGATATGCAAAGAGTATTAATCTGTGGCAAAGGGAATGGTGCTGCACCTAGCAACCAGCTATTAAGAGATATGTATGTGCTTAAAGGCTAATGTATTTCTATATTGCCCTTTGTAAATATATATTCCCCTTACATCTACAAGAAAATTAGCAATAAGATAGAGTCTGCAAATGTTTATCTCGATTAACATGAAGCAGATGGAGAATAAGCGTTTGTAAAAATAGTTTTACAAGAGTAGAGAAAGCCATGTGAGTGTAATACATCAGATTTTTACTTTCTCTACCACGTACATAGTAGTTAGAGAAAGTATTATCTTCCACCTAAAAATTCGATACCGAGATTTCACCGGAAATAAATTTTTTTGTGGCTGCCTAAATCCAAAAAGAAGCATTTTTAGAAAAAGGCTTGTGTGTGTGAACAGCATAACTAAGAAACGAAAACTTGGATAAGCACCAAACTTGGTATTTATGAGAAATACTCTTGATCATATTAACAAGATTATTGAAGTGGGTTTTTCAGTTGCTTCTGTAATTTATAGTAATTCCCAGAAATTTAATGACTAAAAGCTTTAAATTAACTGTATCATAAGCATTGCAAACAACCAGACTAACTTCTTGTAATGCTTTTTTCTTGCATAATATTTTTAGAATTTCCAATGATAGAATACTTAGACTGTGGGTGATTCCAAATCCCAATCGAAAACCACACTGATTTCCAAGCTAACCTTCATGTCTTCCCATATAGAAATGAATTCTTTCTTTCTATAAGTTGTTTCTAAAATTTTTCCACAAGGTAGTGCTATAGGTCTATATATATTTCATTTTGTATATTCTTTCCTGCTTTCCTGATTTTTCAATTGAAATAATGTAAAAGCGTTGCTGTATCTTTGGAATAATACCGTAATGTAGAATAGCATTATAACCATGGAGTAATAAAGAGAGTTATTCTCTTGGAAAATGTTGAACCATTTTATACTTAATATCATCTGGTCCCGGCGTATAATTGTTTTGTCCTCTGATGACTTGCTGAAGCTTATTGAAGGTAAAATCTTTAGCATTTGTAAAGATGTATTGGTTTCTTCATAGTCTGCAATACCCTTAGGAGTATACCAGAAACTGAATCTGGTGAAAGTAAATTAAGAAATATATTTTGCAAGCAATGATTATTTGAAATGGGAGAGAATTGTTAAAATTTCTTATGAGTGAAACTTCAAAATATATCCCAAACTTGATATTTTCTTTCGGAAAGAAATGGAGTTGCAATATTCTTTTCATGCATGAGATTTCAATTGTTTATTAATCTGTTTTGTTTTTACCACACTGTTGTCTCAATAAAAGGAAATGTACTATTCTTTGTTTTTCATAAAACTATAACATCTTTTTTGCTAGCTTCCACTTTTTTTGACAGTTATTTTTCTAGCAGATAGGTTTATTTTTATTTTTTCTTTTAAAACTTACTGTGATAGGATGAAATGTTTGAAGATGTTCATCTAATGCTTCATAAATTAAATTAAATACATCTCATCGAGATATGTGAAGACTGATAGTACTTCTCCTAAAGAAATTTCTTAAAATTTTACCAATTTACATTCATAGTTCTTGTAAAACAATTACTTTCCATTATATTGAAAGAACTATTTCCCAGTACAATTGAAATCATAAAATAATCACTTCCTAATGTTTCAGGGATGACTTACCAATTTAGAAGTGAAGTTGATGCAAAAGTTAAATTATATGATGAATCTTTTTGTCCCAATCTTCACATTCTTGTTGCTGAATCATATTTAATAAACATAGATTTTGTGAAGCCAATATCAACCAATGGAGGATTGAAGATAGCTGAGATCCGATCCAATGAGGAACATAAACATTGACATCACTAAACATCAATAAATCTTTGTGAGATTGTGGCTGGAGAAGATAATCCCAATAAAAAATTGAAAAGTTTGTGTTTGGATTTTATAGATGCAAAAAATTTTCATATTGACTAGTACTAACGATATTCCAGGAAATGAATGATCATTATTTTCTAGGATTTCATATGAATTTACTAATTTATTTTTTAATTTCTGCCAACCTCCTCCACCAATGGTAACTCTGACAGATCTCCAATTTTATAATTAGGAATACATAATACATGTATTATGACAGTCTGTGAGGTATGTTTCAAAAAATAAAGAAAGTATCAAAATCTTAATTGTTAGATATGCTAAAAAATTATCCTTTATATTTTTGAAACTTTGAGCATTCCACTTTAAGATGTTTAATTTTTATATTAAATAACTTGAATTTATTTTAAAAAATCCTATCTTTTAATCTACATTTTACCTTTCCCTTTTTTGTTTGAGTGTTGTTTGAATTAATAAAAGTGCTGCTTGCATCCATAGAGGTAATCTCCTGAGATTATTTGTCAGTAGTATTAATACAGAATTATTAACCATTTTCTTTTGTAGAATTGGGTTACTAACTGCGTTTATTGTGACAAATGTTATAGGAGATCAACCATTTGACCAATTAGAGCTGATTTCATTTTAAGGTTTTGAATACAATGACTGGTATGTACTGATGAGAGGTTTTCTCTTCTTAGGAGTTTCTTGTGACAGCTTAGGTATTTTAGCTGGGAACTGAGTAGTACTATTGATAATACCATTCTGGGAATTAGAAGAAGGACGTTGAGTAGCAGTTGAGCTAAGTAAATTAAAATTATTACATTTAGAACTTGTGCTTTTAGTAACATCAGAATAGGATGATCTGGTTTTAATAGTATTGATAGCTTTATATATACATACCCTGTGTTAACATACTTCTTTTATAACCTCTTGTTGGAATTTAAACATTTGACACTCCTGGCTATTAGCTTTATGATTACCTTTACATACGATGCAGATAAAATCAAAAGCAAAACATGCAGAGAGATTATGTTCTTCACCACAAGCTGCCATTTTGTTATATTCTTACAGAATTTGACTATGTCAAAATTGTTGACAGCTTTTGTTCTGAATAGAAGATTCCTTAAATTCATCTACTTTACATCAATATCAAGGAAGCATTTGAGTCATAAGCACTAATGGTGTTGAAATCCATTGTATTTCTGCATTAGAATCTACGCTTTTTCTTTGAAGTCTGTAAGCATGCACTGTTTCAATGTCTCCAATGGTTTTTGTAACCTCTTTAACATCTTTTATCATTAAGTCCGTATCAACTGTATACTTTTGATTAATATATCATTTCTTGGAATAAATGAATTTACTGAGTATTTTGAGTCAGAGAAAGATGTCAGGAAATTGTTAGCTTGATGGAAAGTAATGAAATGAATTTCAACTTTATTCTTTCCTACTGATAAAGATAATTTGAATTTTGGATCATTTTCAAATAGCATTCTGCCATATTTTATTGGGTACATCATATTAGCATTCTTATTTACCCCCACTATGTTAACAACAAAAGGGTCAGAACCTTTGTAGTTATGTAATAATTTCCTGTTATCTACTATTTTTCATTAGTTTCTACATCATTTACATTTTATAGGCTTTTATTTATTTACCTTTATGAATTAACCTATTCTAAGTCATTCTGTATTTCTATTCAAATCCCCAAAGGGAGAAAAAAATTAGATTACAAAGGAAATTAATACGAGAAAAAACGAAACTGATTTATAGGAGTGTGCTATGAATAAATAACTAATTATTGATTACAATACCAGCCTTAGGATTACATACTTAGCGTTTTTCCTTTGAAAATGAAAATTCAACCCAAGATGACTGAAGCATCAACCATAAGCCACAGTCATATTAAATTTCATGTTAATATTGCACCAGTATTTTCGAGTGTCTAAATAATTGTTTTTGTAATTTGAGTGTCTACATAATTACTGTAATTTGATTGTTAGGTGCCACTGTTTATAACCATTATAAACAAAAAGCAAGATATTGCACTCGTATTAAAGACATTAGCATTTGATTTTTTTATTAATGTTCTGGCTAGCTGTGGTCGAGCACACATCCCTTGCAGGTAGTGGAGCGTAAAGGAATGAAATATAAGTATAACTTATGAAATTATAATACAGTTGAAAGTAATGTTTCTTTTAATGCCTTTAACATACCTTCATCTGAATAATAATAGTACGAGGGCTGATCAATAAAGACTGAGACTGATTTTTTTCCACAGATATTTATTACTCCATTTCAATGTTGACATGATCGTTTTCCCCTCCTAACTGAATGCACTTTTTATAGCGTCTCTGCCAGTCCTCGAACACATGGTGCAGGCCATTCTTTGTCAGGTCTTTGAGAATCGCCTAACTTTTCTTTAGCACTGCTTCAGTGCTCTCAAATCGAATGCCCCGGAGCTTTGCCTTTAGTGATGGGAATAAAAAGAAATCACAGGGAGTAAGACCGGGGCTTTAAGGCGGATGCGGCAAAAATTCCTGGACTTGATTTGCGACATGAGGCCGCGTGTTGTCGTGATGAAGTTGCCACCCATTCCGATGATGTTCTGGGTTTCCTTGTAATGTGCTTCCTCAGTGTAGCCAATACTGACGTGTAGTAGCTGCTGTAACAGTAGTGTGAGGGGGGAACTGCATGCTGGTAAATCATTCCATTCCGAAACACCAGGCCCACCTTGCTTAGCACAGAGGACTCGCCCTTCTTTGAAGTCCTTGAACCACCTAAACACCGTTGTACGAGGTAGTGCGTCTTCACCGTATGCTTGCTTCAACTTTTCAAAAGTTTCAAGGCTGTATGATTTAAACGAAAATAAAATGTTATTGCGCTGTATTGCTCCTCTCATGTCACCTCCATTTTGTGGTATGCGAAATTGAAGTACGGTCAACAATATACAGCATTACTACCAAGCTACCGTTACGAGAGTGCTGTCGCTTATGGACATTATACATGAAACCCTGTTCTTTTCAAGTATTCGTGGTAGAGACATAAAGCTATCAAGGAAACTACAGAAAAAATTAGTCTCAGTCTTTATTGATCAGCCCTCGTATATGAGAGAAAGCTGTAGCATTTATTCAGGCATTGCTTCTCAAATAGTCTAAGTACTGTCTTTACACTTTACTAAAATTTCACATATTCATAAAAATTAGATTCGTTGCAACCTATTATCATCCTATAATGCTTTGTGCTACATAACTCGGCTTTCCTACCTATTTATCAGTAAGTATTTATGCATTTTTAGCAACTAACATCACTACAATCCATCCTCAACAAAATCTATGCTGCAACTAACTTTATTCAACTGAGAAATCTTAGTGTGGCTTCTCTACGCTACATACAAGATTTGAAAGTATACCCTTGCACGCTACCTGCTTGATTTTCTATTAGCTACTTAAAATATCACATGACATCTTTAAGTTGCCACAAGCGTGTTCATTTCTCCCTTCTTGCCATTTTTTGTGGTGCTGACCAATATTTTCTCCTAAGCTATAAAATTTAATGGGCTTTGTCTGGCTGACACAACTTCCTCCCTTCTTGACCTACACAATAGCTAACCCAGTATACAGGTCGTTACAATGTATAATCACAGCTTTTATTTAAAACCAAAATAAGCCCTGTTACTATTCCATAAACAATAAAATGCAGGAAATATTAACTAACATGTAAATCATTGCCACTAAATTATTATTGTAGTGTGAGGCATTGTTTATCTAATGCTAATGTGCGTAAAAAATACTGCCACAATATTCAATGATGGAACAGGCAAACGTGCTAAACTCCTGAAGTGCAGAAGAGAAAATACTCACTTTTGTTTTTAAATAATAATATATTATTCACCATTGAAGAAATAGTTCAAATGAAAATGAGACAAAATATATATTGCATTCCTCTTTTTATAAAATATAGATTTGTGATTTTTAAAACAGAAATAAAACATGTAAAGTAAGTTAGTTTAGGATAATACAGCATATTAAAAATGCATTATATGGAAATAGAATCGGCAACATTGGAAGCCAGAAATGCATCGAAAAGCTAATTTGTTGTGTAAATGGCATACACTTCTGACTGTATAGAGCCTGTTTGGCAATGCATCGCAACAAAACTTTGTCTTGTATTAATATTATGTATTGACATTCACTGTTATGGAACCACATAAAGTTTTAGGAAAATTGTTAACTTCTAATATAGTTTCGTTACTGTTAGGTTCATAAAATCTAATTAAAGTATCAATTGAGGGCTCTAATTTTATACTGAATCAAATTTTACCGTCTCCTCCTTCAATACTCTCACTTACCAGAGACTTACCCTTCATTACTGAAGTTTTTAAACGCAAGTGAATGTCTTCCTTATTACAGCCTTCGCGTTCACAGTCCTTCTGTGTGTGATGCCAACTTAAAGCAATCGTAATTTCCAAAAATGGCTTATTTCAGGTATTTATAACCAAAAGAATAGTACCTATTGAAATAGGTATTGACGTTGTTTAGGGCATTTTAGGCACTATTTACTGTATCTTTTAGGCAATCCTAGTGGGGGTGTTAACATGGGCCTAAATCACACTGTTTCGTCCTCCGCGGTGTAGTGGTTACTCTAGTTCTTAAGGTTGCGAGTTCGATTTTTTCGGGCGTAGAAATCCATAACACGGATTCCTTTGGAAGGGAAGTAAAGCCCGTGGTCCCGTGTCGTAGATTTACGGCACGTAAAAGAACCTCAAGCCTGATAAAGAGGCCTCTGAGAAAAATTGCCGGTCTTTCACGCTCAATATAGAATGGGACGCTAAGGACCACAGCAGTTAAAGAGCGTCTATAAATAAAATTCAATTTAACTTAATTAATCACACTTAAGCTATTTTACCAGTATAAAGTGCATTCAATAGGTTCACTTAAAATATGGAAGTTAATAGTGTAAACCAGGTCTGCTGACATTTGAATAAACTTATTAAAGATTATAGTGCTGGATACCAGTTCTTCTAGTAATTGATATTAATTAATATTTAGTATATATATATATATGTGTGTGAGTTGTTTAGGTAGCTGGATACCGGTTGCAAATACTGGTTACCAGTATTTTTACTTATCATAAATGTCATTTCTTCTAGTTTATATTTAGACGTAGTTACTAGTTGTAGTATAAATCTGAAACAAGACTTGTATACCTAATTATAATTGATAAATGTATCATTATATTGGAAATAAATTATAAATGTGAGTATATACCTACCCGGGTATAGATAACTGGATGCCGGGGTACGATATTCAGATTTAATTTAATTTAATTTGTCCGGGCTTGTAGACCGTGGTCTAAAAGGCATCGTGGATACCAACGTTTCGCCAGGTATAGCGCTTGGCGTACCGTCGGCATTCACGATGTCTCCTAGACCACGTCCTACAAGCCCGGATAGTAGTAATTCAATTATTAGTCATGACGCCGACCGTGAAAGCCTCAGTATGTATGAAAGTGTTATTGATGTGCAGTTTTCACAGCATTGATTGGTAGTCAGGGGCTCGAAAATTTAACCTGTAAACAGATTTTAATAATACTGAGAATGTGTATTTTTTGAGCAAACATACAATTTTTAATGAAACAACGCCTAAGAACATCAACAGAATAAAGGTAGGGTAAATTAGAATGTCAATCGTATTCTGAAAAGTTTCCACCCCGACAATTGTTTGTCTCATTCAACCTGCTTAGTTGCTAGGTACCACGTTATTATGTTTGCATTCTGACTTTCTGGTCAGTTAGTTTGTGACAGTTCAAGCAGTACATCGTGAGTGGAAGATGGGGTTTACTAATGCAGAAAAAACCGACATGCTCATGGTGTATGGCGAGTGTAGGAAGAATGCAGTTCGTTGCTATACGGTATATGCGGAAACGTATCCCAATAGACGTCAACCATCTCAGCAATTATTTATGAACCTCTTCAACCGATTACGTGAAAGTGGTACTGTACCACCTAGAAAACGTAACAGAAACAAATAAGTGACTGGAGAAGAGTCAGAAATTAATGTTTTGGCTGCCGTTGCAGTAGATCCGCAAATTAGTTCCCGCACAATCGCAAGTGGAAGTGGCATAAGTCAGGCAAGTGTACTGCGCATTCTCCATCGACATAGGTTCCATCCCTATCACATATCTCTCCATCAACAGCTGAATGGAAACGATTTTGAGAATCGTGTTAACTTTTGTACATGGGCATTAAGACATGATACTCCAGATTCATCATGTATCTTGTTTAGTGATGAGGCAACATTTACTAATCATGGCCAGGTAAACCGCAGAAACATGCACTATTGGTCTGTTGACAATCCCCGTTGGCTTCATCAGGTGGAACGTCAGCGTCCATGGAGTTTAAACGTGTGGTGTGGGAGAGTGAACCATCAGCTCATAGGCCCTTTGTTCATAAAAGGAACAATGAACTCACACAAGTATCGCAGCCTCCTGACAGACCATCTGCTCCAAATGCTAGAAAACGTTCCTTTGCAGACTAGTAGGAACCTGTGGTACCAGCATGATGGTTGTCCAGCCCATAGTGCACGAAGTACTACAGCTTGTCTTAACTGATTGTTTCCAAATCGTTGGACTGGACGAAGAGGACCTGTACCTTGGCCGGCCCGTTCATCGGATCTAACCCATTTAGATTTTTTTGTGGGGAAGGCTGAAAGACACTGTCTACAAGGATGTACCAACTACACCAGACAATATGAGACGAAGTATTACTGCTGCCTGCTCTGAAGTTTCCGCTGAAATGCTAGAGCGTGTGCAGCAGTCTTTCCATAGCAGACTGGAAGCGTGTATTGAAGCTGCCGTTGGTCATTTTGAACACAACCTTTGAAGGGCTATGTTTTCTTTACTTGTAAGAATCCACAGAAGTATTGTAATTCCCCTTTGTTTTTCTTTAGTTTGTGCTACCACATGTTGTACAAGTGTCGGTGCGTAAAAGTTTCAAAATAAGATTTCTCGTAAATAACTTGCACTAGATCTTGCAACAAACGCCACTGACATTCTAATTTACCCTACCTTTATTCTGTTGATGTAATTAGGCTTTGTGCCATTTAAAAATTGTATGTTTTTTAAAAAAATACACTTTCTGAGTATTAGTAAATTCTGTTTATAGGCTAAATGTACGGGCCTCTGACTACCAATCAATGCTGTGAAAACTGCACATCAATAGCACTTTCCGTTTCCTAAATATTTGCAGTGCAACTTTTAGGTGATTCATCCTGTAAAATTTTCTTTTGGTGGATGATACGGTTTCCTTCAAATAACAGGAGGAGAATTTAATCTCCATAAGCTGACTGCTTGGATTCAAACAAAAAATTAGCAACATTTATGTAACTACCATAAGTTGAAATTTTCAAAATGCAGAAAGCTATAAAGCTGATTATTACATGTTTATGCAGGATAATAACTCTCTATATTACCTTTTTATTTATTAATTTGTTTTTGATTGTGTGGAAAAAGTTATGAATGTCCTATCCCTAACAGCATAATAAATTAATATCAGATAATAAGGCATAGCAATAAGGCTTGTTTGTATTTTGACGTGGTTTGCAACATATGGGACTGCGTTGCAAGTGAAGGATCCAAATCCAGTTGAATTATTTAACTCTTAGACAGCCTTCAGACCTTCGCTTCGAGCTCTCTTCGAGTGAACATGGGGAAGAAGAAGATCACCAGCTCCGCAGCCGCCAAGCTTCCCTCCCGTAAGGGAAAGGAAGAGATCATCGCAGCCGAACAAGATCTTCCCGCCACTGCGCCGCCGCCAGCCGAAGCAACCAGCGCTAACTCGCCGACCAGCACAGCCTGCCGCACACCGCCGCTACGCTTCTCCGCCGTTGTCCGGGGTGTGCACCTTCAACTCCCGGCAACCCTGCTCCTCAACACCGCGCAACGCTTATGGCCGTCTGCGGCCAGGGCTACTAGGATCAGGAATGAGCGAGGGCCTACACCGCTGTTCAGATTGGAATTCTTGGAGGAGGGCGACTACACGACTGCTTTGAGTGCAGGGCTGCCCTTGTTAAGGCAAACCCTGACGCTTGAGGTCAGCCGAAGTGTTCGTCATACACCATGCCTCTCACCGCTGACTGCAGGGCACACGACCTCACACGTCGCCGCCGCTTCTGCGCCTCTTGTGGAGGCCAGGGGCACTTCACCGGTCAGGCCGTGTGCCCACTTCTTCCACACCAAGCTCTGCCAACGCAGAACCTCGCACCGCCAACGCAGAACTTCGCACCGCCTCCCCAGTATCCGGCTCCGAGCATCACAACCGACGCTGCCCCTGAAATACTCCAGAAGCTGGAGGACATTCAGGCGGAACTGCTACACCTATCGCAGAAAATTGCAACCCTGGAGGAGGACATCACCGAACTCCGTTTGGACATCGACCCCAGCCAGATCCCGAAGCACCTAGGTTTCCGCACGTCAACGCTTACATGCTGACGGACAAAGCAGCCCAAATAACCACTTGTATCAGAAGGTACGTCAAGCAGGAGGTGGCAGCTCTTCAGACGATGCTGGATGAAAGACTTCCGACACCGACACTCAGCCAGCTTCCGGCTTCAAAGTCTCGCGGTAGCCGATTTGGCCGCTAGCGCAGACATACCAAACTACTTCCTCTACATTCCATACGCCCTTAATTCCAAATGGCGCAGCTGGGAACTGCTGCCACACAATCACTCCTAACTTCCCTTCACACTTCACTCCCGAATTCCCAAGGGCGCAAGTAGGGCCTCGGTCATGCTTGCGTCCTGGCGCCTTACCTTCACCTGGCTTAGGCCCTAGTGGCCGGCCAATATATCCTTACCTTGAATAATACGCTGGTGCAAACCGCGGTACAGCCTCACTTTCACACACGAATTCCTCTTTTTCCTTCTTCATATTTTCCATTCCGGTGGAGGAGTTTTTAATGGGTATGCCGACTATTGGTGAGTCCCACACTCTCAGTCCCGACTCCCATCGGGCTGAGGTAAGTGATGAAATCATTTTCTCCTCCACTCGAAAAAGAAAAGAAAGAAAAAAAAACAGACCTGTAACACCACGCAACGACACAGCACACAATTCCTACAACTAGCTATTTCACAATATGCAACTTACGAGCAACTACGCTGCAACCAGAATTGTCCCATGCAAATTTCCATCAGGTTGCAGCCAGAGGAATCTTGAGGATTTTGGATTCTGTTAAGAGGCAAAAAAGAAACTGAAATGGAGGCGTTTTAATGTTCATTCCATGTTATGTTCGCGTTTAAGTGATGGCGTCTTATATGTATGTATGTATGTATGTATGTATGTATGTATGTATGTATGTATGTATGTATGTATGTATGTATGTATGTATGTATGTATGTATGTATATGTATATATTCATGAACTTATTGAGGTTGAAGAGAATTTTTTCAATTATTTTATAATACCTATCAAATCGTTTACTGGGCTTCTTGGCAAAATAGAAATTCATATATCGAAAAAAAAATGGGAATGGCTATCGTGTGGAGGATATAATGACCATTGAGTGTTTAGATTTATCAGAAAGGGTGCATATAGTAGAAACAGATAATAATAAACGTAGCAGGTTTGTCGAGTGTTTCCCAGTTGTTGGCCAAGTACCATGGCAGCACACAATAATTTGAAAGATGTAACTCAAAAGCATAATTTCAAGACTAACAATAGTACTATATAATTTCGTACCGGAAATAAAAGTAGCGAAATTTGTCACATATGGTGATTTAGTATGCTACGGGTATAAAGGCACAAATATATACCATGGCAATAATGAATTAATAAAACTTCTTCTCAGTGACTCCCTATGAAATATTCTACTAAAGCGACAATGTAAAAATAATTTATTATTGAAAACAAAAATATTTATAGATAAACAGCAATAAATTTAATAAGAATTTTGGGCTTACTTTTACATTTTTACTTTATAGTAAGTGGGTAAGCATTGCATTCCACCCAAAAATTCGATACCGAGATTTCACCGGAAATACATGTTTTGAGGCCTCCGCATCCAAAAACCAGCAGTTTTAGAAAAGGTCCGTATGTGTGTCTGTGAACATAACTCAAAAACGAAAAGTCGGATAAATATGAAACTTGGTCTTTAGGACGGTATCTTTCAAAGATGCGGCACGACCATTTTCAAGAAAATTCCCCCACTACAGACTAACCCTTACATGGAACATTTTTCGAAAACGTTTTTCTCAAAAAACGGCTCTAACCATTTGATTGAAATATCATATATGTAAGATATTTTCATGACACATAAAATGTGTATACTAAATTTTCTGGGAATGTCCCCTAAGGTCCTCTTCTCTCTGAATGGCTTTTGCATAACTGGTAAACCGTCAGAGATAGACATTTTTCTACACAAAAAACTTAGAGCTCATTAAAACACACAGTTTATATACATTTTTTTTGTGGAGTGAACAATTTCCGGGATATTCGATGTTGTTTGTTTGAATTTTCCAATACTTATACTTTTACTCAAATGGGAATTCTTTATTCTTTTTTATGTCCTGGAACATACAAAGAGAATGTAATTCTCCACATAGAAACCAGCTCTTAAAAGACTTGACTATCGCTTAACGCCTACCATATTCCCCTTGCACCTACAAGAAAATAAGATAGTTTCTGCAAATTTTTATCTCAATTAAAATGAAACACATGGAGAATAAGCTTTGTAAGAATAGCTTTACAAGAGTAGAGGGAGTCATGTGAGTGTGACACATCAGAGTTTTATTGTTTTATTCCATATTCTACGAAAACCAAGTGAATATTATTTCCCTTGAATATACATAATATATATAAATCCTAACCCTTGCAATTTCAGAAATCTATACCATTTCAGTACCTGATGTATTTTAAATAATAATAGTAATAATAACACTACAGAAAGCTTAACGATTTCTCACTGCCTCTCTCCTGGCAAATTTCTGAAATCCACCACCAGATCAGAGCACACTTCTCTCCAATCTCCCTGTTTTTAGTCTTATTTGCATGTTTTGCCACGCAACAACCCCATATTTCAATCAATAAAACAAATCTGTCGATATCAAGTTATGTTGCTCTGCTGTTGATGATGCCATATTGAGCGTGTGGATGCCTCTACTTATCAGTTAAGTCCTTCAGTTGCTTGCAAGTAGTGTATCGTTGCAATCAGTTGTACGGTTTCTGCTGATGCGCTCAGTATCGCAACAGTTTTTATCGGGTTGTTCGTCTGAACTCCGTCATCTAAACCGGTAGTTGGAGGGTTGCAGTCGGGCTGCGTCGTTGCGTGCTGTTGAGACTGGTTGATCGTTTGAAGGCTGCCTTAGGTATATATCTTTAATTTTGCCCTCCAAAATTACATCTGAACTTTATGAAATGTTACAGGAAAGCAAATACCTTCATAAAGAAAAGGAAAAAGAGGTTCAACTTACTATTGTTAAGCTGCAGCGTGCTTATAATTTGTTAATGCAATTCAGTTGCAACTTATTTTTGAAAGATGCTTGATTATTTGATGCTGTAATTTTTAATATAATTGTACGTTTACTTTTACCTCCTGTTCCAGTGTATTTCCTGACAATTATAAATGATTTCAGGAAATGGAGTACAAAACTTGTATACTGGTAGTCCTGGTGACCCTGGCTGTTTGCCAAGAGAGTGTGTTTGGTACTTGTCCACCAAACTACTGTGACGCAGTCGACTGTTCAGTGGTGTTCAGAGGTTGTCCAGATAATGCAGTGGTAATTCCGCATGCCAGTACTTGTGGGTGTTGTCCTGCTTGCACTTACCAGCATGGTAAGTTTGTAGTGTAACTTTTATTAGGGTTTTGATTCCTACACATTAAAATCTCAGAACCCACTTGGATTTAATTGAAAAAGATAAGCGTTTCAGTTAAACTTACTTAAAATCCTATATAATTAACTATTCAGGTGCAGATCAAAACGACCAGGATTAAAATCACCTAGTTATTAAAACAATGTACAAACAGAGAGAGAGAGAGAGAGAGAGAGAGAGAGAGAGAGAGTGAGAGGGAGAGGTACGGTTTGTGGGAAATCCTGCTGCATGTCACAGTAAGCACCTTAGAAAAGCCATCGGAGATCCCACACTACTGGGTGACGCTCATTCCAAACGATATATAGCTTTGCCAGAGTTGTGCAAACAAGTGAACAGCCGATTGGACTATAGTTAGCCGAGATGGCACGGACCTGACACAACGGATTGTTTCAGTTCATTGAGACGAACGTTTCCACGATGTACTAAGACACCGGCTGCTCTCCGTAGGGGAGGGCTTCCAACCTCTTCAGCTGACGAGGTGCGGGCGCTGCGTACCCCTGACACTCGTAGTACTTCTGACAATACTAGAAGTACGTCGACCGAACGTCTGAGCCGCTTCCGCAAGGGAGTTGTTTGGTTTGGGATGGTCTCAGCGGTGCAGTGTTTCCCGATACCCATGGGAGATTGGGTACATCTGGGCAATGCTGTCCTGGCGGGGTTGTGAGACGCCTCAATGTCCTCCGGTACATGCCTGGAGAGCTGAGAGATGCCATGATAGTTCGCTGTCTGCCCTACATAAGTTAGTTATCGTTTGTCTTCCCTTTGTGTTGACAGGCGCAAGTGACGTATCGCCTTTCATCCCTGCTTAAGCACGTGGGCCTTTTTGGACTCCATGAATCCATATATTGCCCTACTGGAAAACCCCACGGAGAGAAGTGCCACTACATTGGTGCCTTTCCTTGGTATTAGAAGGGGATCTTCGGCTGTTGGTGGAACCTTCACCTCAACATACACGGTGGACTTCTACTCGCCCGCATGATGGAAGGCAAGCACTTGGTTATGAGAATCTGCACTCGCTCTAATAGTAGGCATAGGTGCAATAACTGGCCATGAAAATCCTCAGATTTCTACCGTTTATAATATTTTTATAACTACCAAGGAAACAATTTATAGCATTTAAATGAACTTTTCTTTTTATTTTCTTATTGTTCTGAGTCAGGACTGATTTGACTGTAACTAAAACCAAAGTGTGTGCAATGCATTAATAAACCCGTACGCCTTTTGAAACTTCCATAAGATACGAAATTTAAGAGAAAACGAATATCGTTTGGCTCAGCAAAACTCACTGTTATGAATAATTTTATCCATTGCTTATATCATCAATAAAGCAATTTTACTGATGAACTGTAATAATGCAATGTTAACCATAATAACAATACTTTGTGGACAATGAATAAGCAACCGAAAATTATTAACAACAGAGATGGATTTCTGGCGGAGGGCTTCTCGAATCTCAGGAAGGAATAACAGTAGAAATACAAAAAATTCGGAAATAAGGGATCTAAAAAGAATGTACTGGAAATAATAGAAGAAAGAAGATTAAAATGTTTCGGTCATGAGAAAAGAATGGTAAAGGATAACATAGTAAGAATGGTGCTAAATTGGGAAGCTGAGGGAAACAGCGTATGCGGAAGGCCAAGAAAGCAATGGGCTGGAGTCCGATGAAAACTGGCGTCTAGAGGACGAACAGATGAAGATGCAGAGGGTAGGGATTTATGGAAAAGTAAAATTATGAATGAGTTGTAGGAAAACTACTGTATTGTAGATAATTCCTAAATAATAAAGTGCTGGAAAATAAATTAAAATAGTAGAAGGAATGGAAAATGCATCCATAACACATTTCCAGTTTCGCCTTCTTTCTTTCTCTCTATAGGATTGTCTTTAGTTATTTGTTTGTTTGGTTTTCTGCTACTTTTTTCTGTAAATGTTTTCCTTTATGATCGCTTTCTCTATTCAGGACATAATATAACAGCAAACCGAATGAATAAACAGATGGATAAATGGGAAATGTTCGCAAGAATGTAACTTCAGTTTCTTTCTGTTTCACCTGACCTAAAGATGTAGTCTTTCGATTTCGCTCGTTCTTCTTTAAGGCAAATAAAGACTGACTACTGTCCGATGTCGCTGAAGGTTTAAAGTGATAAAAATAAGCTTTTGAAACCTTTCTTGTATCTCGGAAGCACAGGCTGATCGAGCCATCGCGACTCCATGATTTGCCTTAGTTATTCTGACGCACTGAGCTTCTGAAATTTGAAGTTCAATTGTTAAAACAGTTTCTGTAACGGCAGTTTTAATCCACATACTAAGACTAGATTGTGGAGGTTTCCCCTGACGTAGTCCAGGGAGCGCTCGGTTGGATACCCGCTTCTGGGTGCTTTTGTGGAAGCGTTCCTTCGGAGACACCCAAGAGGCTCGGACACCAGTGGTTACGCTCGGGTGGCATTTGGGGTGTTCAGTCTGGAAACATTAGGGATCCCACGTGTGCTTGCGCCCGTCGTCATCCGGAACTGGTCGCCCTTTGGGTCCCTTCCCTCATTCCGCACTACCAGGTGTCACGATAGAAGCTCAAGCGGTCGGATAGACTGCGTGTGGTGCCCTACCGCTTCCATTCGTCAGTACCTATAGCTTTACCATAAAAAGTCCAACCCTTAATCTTTGGAAAATTGCTAACTTATATAGAAAACTTTGTATTTCAATTATGCATCTCTCTCTCACATAAACACATACAAAATCATCTTTGTATTTAAGTGCCTTAAGTTTAATTTCTGGTTTAACCATAGCACCACAATGCCCGCACTGGGCGGAATACTTGCTGTAACCCCTGATTGTATTAGTGCAGTTCAGTGTTAGTCCACTTACCTATTGCTATGTGTTTGCAGGAGAAAATGAACCCTGCGGCCCGTCAGTTAACGAACCTCCAAGTGGTAATTGTCGTCCACCTCTGAGTTGTGTGGAAG
Organism: Deroplatys truncata; assembly: GCA_030765065.1. Classification (NCBI taxonomy): domain Eukaryota; kingdom Metazoa; phylum Arthropoda; class Insecta; order Mantodea; family Mantidae; genus Deroplatys; species Deroplatys truncata. The sequence goes on from CM060985.1 coordinate 159,175,813, forward strand.
GTGTATGCCGTCAGTAACCATATATTCTTCAGTACTGCTGCAGGATGCTTCGAAAATGCAAAATAGATATAAATGTCTTCAAAGTATGATTGCCCAGTTGTATGCTTATAATTTGTATTTTTATGTCTTCTGGTAATGAGACAAATAAAATACCTTTTTAATAGTGTGTGATATCATAAGTATGTATCAGAATAGATACCATCTATAGTATAATGAAAACTTACTGTAGGTTCTGACACACAATAGATAATATGCGCAGTACATGAAATCCTACTGTAGGTCCCTGTCACAATACATATGTGCAGTACATAAAATCCTACTGTAGGTCCCTGTCACAATACATAATATGTCCAGTACAATGAACGCGTACTGTAGATCCCTGTCACAATACATATGTGCAGTACATAAAATCCTACTGTAGGTCCCTGTCACAATACATAATATGTGCAGTACATGAAATCCTACTGTAGGTCCCTGTCACAATACATAATATGTGCAGTACAATGAACGCGTACTGTAGATCCCTGTCACAATACATAATATGTGCAGTACATGAAATCCTACTGTAGATCCCTGTCACAATACATATGTGCAGTACATAAAATCCTACTGTAGGTCCCTATCACAATACATAATATGTGCAGTACATGAAATCCTACTGTAGGTCCCTGTCACAATACATAATATGTGCAGTACAATGAACGCGTACTGTAGATCCCTGTCACAATACATAATATGTGCAGTACATGAAATCCTTCTGTAGGTCCCTGTCACAATACATAATATGTGCAGTACAATGAACGCGTACTGTAGATACCTGTCACAATACATAATATGTGCAGTACATGAAATCCTACTGTAGGTCCCTGTCACAATACATAATATGTGCAGTACATGAAATCCTACTTTAGGTCCCTGTCACAATACATAATATGTGCAGTACATGAAATCCTACTGTAGGTCCCTGTCACAATACATAATATGTCCAGTACAATGAACGCGTACTGTAGATCCCTGTCACAATACATATGTGAAGTACATAAAATCCTACTGTAGGTCCCTGTCACAATACATAATATGTGCAGTACATGAAATCCTACTGTAGGTCCCTGTCACAATACATAATATGTGCAGTACAATGAACGCGTACTGTAGATCCCTGTCACAATACATAATATGTGCAGTACATGAAATCCTACTGTAGGTCCCTGTCACAATACATAATATGTGCAGTACAATGAACGCGTACTGTAGATCCCTGTCACAATACATAATATGTGCAGTACATGAAATCCTTCTGTAGGTCCCTGTCACAATACATAATATGTGCAGTACATGAAATCCTACTTTAGGTCCCTGTCACAATACTTAATATGTGCAGTACATGAAATCCTACTGTAGGTCCCTGTCACAATACATAGTATGTGCAGTACATGAAATCCTACTGTAGGTCCCTGTCACAATACATAATACGTGCAGTATATGAAATCCTACTGTAGGTGCCTGTCACAATACATAATATGTGCAGTACATGAAATCCTACTGTAGGTCCCTGTCACAATACATAGTATGTGCAGTACATGAAATCCTACTGTAGGTCCCTGTCACAATACATAATATGTGCAGTACATGAAATCCTACTGTAGGTCCCTGTCGCAATACATAATATGTGCAGTACATGAAATCCTACCGTAGGTCCCTGTCACAATACATAATATGTGCAGTACAATGAAAGCCTACTATAAGTTTCTGACACACAACAGATAATATCTGCAGTACTATGAAGGCCTACTGTAGGTCCCTGACGCATAATGGATAATATCTGCAGTACAATGTAAATTTACTTTTGATTCCTGACATCTGTTGAGATCAGGGGTGAGGTGGCAGAGAAGGTAAGGTGGGTTTTGTGGGAGAAACAGGATAATATGAGAGTCAGATATAGTAAAGCATATGTAGCATGACAGTAGACTACCATCTTGGCAAGAAAACGACAATGTTCTACCCTTGTACACTACCGCTAGTTAAGCTACCCGAACCTTGTTGCTTACACTTCAAAATAAACAACCAGAAATTTGTGTATGCACATTGTATCAGCTCTTTGTTTTATAGATGTACATATTAATTAAACCAGGTCATACTGAGGAAAGTGAAAGGCACATTTGAATGAGATAAAAAGCGTTGAAATTTGTAGATATTCATTTTATGTTTAGGAAGTATTCAGTACAAAAGAAAAGGGCTCAGATTTCAATTAATCAGCGAATTGTGCAATAACAGGTTTGAGTGACTAGCGTCTTGCTGCACCTTTTTCGGTTTGAAAATAATGGCTCAGTTGTGTTTAAAACTAAGTTCTGCATCTTGATAGTATTATATGGTTCTTGTATACTGCAAAGAAATTCCTTGTTTAAGAGACCCAATAGAATTTAACTCTTCGTTATACTAGTTTCATGAAGAACATGCTCACGACACCACTAAACAGAACTGCAGATCTGAAAGGTGTTCTTCTGCGATCTCTCTTTCTCTCTAAAAAGGGGAATACCTTATGTTTTAATTAGTGTAAACGCTTTCACCAAAGGCACGACTTTGCAGAAATATTGTGACTTCGTCCAGCTTTTCCACTGTCACTTAGTTCTATTTTCAATGTCACTGTTTCGGGTTAATGCAGTTCACTTTCACTGGTACTTCACTTCACCAATGTCAATTCACTAAGATGAACTAGTTCAATTCTCCGTCAGTTCACTTCCTTAGTGAAGCAGCCTTTTCACGCCGGACGGTTCACTTCATTCAGGTGTCATCGAACACAAGATCTACGCGGTAGCACTCGCTGCACGTCACAGAAGCCGTCACCAACTGCTCTTGATGTCGCACGGGAAACTCACCCGCCAACTCGCTGGCTCACCGACTGACCAACGCGACTCACTCTACTAGCCACTCGACTCGCACTGACTGTCGCAACAACTCTCTTCTCCTCGCGCCACTGCCACAACTCGACACAACTCACTCGCTTTCAACTCGCGACTGACTGCCCGCGAGAGCACTCGCTTATATAGGCAGTGGAATCTTCCATAGAAGGTTCTCGAACCTTCTAGACCTATTTCGGCACACTCTGAGGAGGGAAGGGGGAGATAAAACTTCCAGAAAGTTCTAGTTATGTCGCGATAGCGCGCCCGGTGTTTACGCTGTCAAGCGGCGTTATCTTGTTTACTCCACCGCTCGGCCCCGAACTCCCGAGAACCTTGAGCCTAGGCCGCTGCGTCGCAATATTTTTTAACGTTGCGGCACACATCCTAGTGTCATATAGTCGTGCTCATTATGATGATAAATGTGTTACTATAATGACTGTGGAACATACATACATACATACATCTGCCCAGCGACAGTCCTGATTTAATAACTGGTTATTAAATAACGGAACACATACGCAAACACACATTCGTTCGACAGACTCTGGATATATCGAGGAATCTTTAACAAAGAAAAACTTCTCGGTTCCAATTGGGAATCGAATTCGGGAGACCTTTGGAAGAGCATGCAGATTCTCTGTCAACTGAGTCTGAAAGAGCATTCTATGCAGAAATACTTTCGTTACACTAACAACCGTTTTAGTCCCAAAGATAGCCGCCAAATCAAATTAAAATATTTGGTGTTATAGCACAAATTGTCTAAAAATATGTGGTAATTGCTAATAATATGGAGCATTTAAGAATTACTTTTATACAATAATACGTTTTCATTGAGATAAAAATCTCAAAACAGCGCTTTTCATAAATAACCTGTGCTGTTTATAACCTGGGGTGTAGCAAGCCAAGACGTAAAGACCAAATTGGTCGGATTTTGGTGATGCATCAATGGCCAAGTAGGGTTACACCCGTTGCCATATAAACATCCCATGGTTTTGCTCTGCATATGGAAGTAACCCAGAATACCTCAGTAATTTCAGTTTAACCCTAAAACTCAGGCATAGTCATGAATGCAATATACAACGGTAATAATCAGAGGTTATGTAAAAGTTAATATTTGAAATGTACAGGACGTTCCAATGGTGACGCGCTGTCTCCAACACTTATCCAAGGTTGTCCCGAGTTGCCGCTGGATTGGACAGACATACACGCTTTGCAATTTCTCCATCAGTCTAGTCTGCAGGCACCTCTTGTGCTTTAAAAATCTGATGTGCTACACTCACATGACTTTCTCTACTCTACAAACTATTTTTACAAACGTTTATTCTCCATCTACTTCATGTTAATCGAGATAAACATTTGCAGACTCTATCTTATTGCTAATTTTCTTGTAGATGTAAGGGAAATATATATTTACAAGGACAGTATCGAAATACAGTAGCCTTTAATCACATACATATCTCTTAATAGCTGGTTGCTAGGTGCAGCACCATTCCCTTTGCCACAGATTCTCTTTGCATATACAAGACAAAAAATAAATAACGAATTCCTATTTGAGAAAATAAGTATTGAAAAATTTAAGGGAATAACAAGCAATATCTCGAAAATGGTTCACTCAACAACAACAAAAAATGTATATGACATAAATTGTGTATTTTTGTGTAGTAAAATTTTCTCTATCTCTTATGGTTTACCAGTTATGCAAAAGTCGTTCACAATGAAGAATACTTTTGGAGACATTCCCAGAAAATTCAAGATATACATTTTATTTGTCATGAAAATATCTTAAACATATGAAATTTTAATCAAAATCGTTAGAGCCATTTTGAGAAAATTAAAATTTTGGAAAAATGTTCCATGTAAAGGGTAATCTGCGGTGGGGGGATTTTCTTGAAAACCTTCGTGTCGCACCTCTGGAAGATACTGAACCTAAATACCAAGTTCGTTGTTTATCCGACTGTTCGTTTCTGAGTTATGCTGTTCATAGACAGACACACACACGGACATGTTTCCAAAAATGTTTTTTTTGGATTCAGGGGATCTCAAAACATGTATTTCCGGTGAAATCTCGGTATCGAATTTTTGGGTGGAATACAATACTTCCCCTACTTACTATACGTAGTAGAGAAAGTAAAAATAAACACTAGTTAGCTACATAATAATAATCATGCGACAATCACCTATTTCTCATAATATATTAAGTTCAATTCCCCGGTCTTTGACAGCAGCAAACTTAACCATAACGTGGCTGTTTCCTTATAAGTTCACACAGAAGTTCCTTCTGGATGGAGATGTTCGCTAACGAATGAGTCGACCTTGCGACATAGTGTCTCTAGTGATAGATGTATTATTCTTTTCAAACATGAAAACTTCTTTCCACTGATGCACTTGTGGATGGGATTGTTAAATTTATTGCAAATAACTTGTATAGCTGCTCAAATTCATCCCTATTTTGGTACAATTTCAAACACTCTTCTGTAATGACAGAGCTATACATCTCATCAGCATACAAAGGTGCAGTTCGTTCTTTAAACGATAATTTCTTAAAAACATTTGTGGATAACGTTGCTGCAAAATTTCAAGAGCTAAAGAAGAAAAATATTTAGAATACCTTAAAATGCTTCTGATATCCACAAGGACAAGAAATTGAAACTGTTGCAGTCTTTAAACCTTACTCTTATTTCCACTGAAATGAAACACAGAATTTCGAAAAACAAAATATTGAAGATTTTGCAAATTTCTTTCTGTGTCACGATACCATAGCTTCTTCTTTGCATCAGATTGGTAATTTTGTTGACCTTTTTAAATAATTCCAAAATGCTGTATACTGTTTATTGCTTTATTGTTTATTAAATCACATGTCAGCTTGAGTTTTGAAAATCAATAAGCAATGTCCAATGGTGTCCTTGGCAAAATTTGAAAAAAGAATGTCTGTTAAAGCAAATATATCATTGAACGCTATAACAGAAGAGTAAATTCGAAATTATTCATTTCGTTCAAAAGCGCCCTACTAAGCTTTTTTTTCTTTTTTTGCTTCTTTTTTGGTTTCATTTTCAGACTGTGAAACGGCAACTCTAAGCCGAGCCTGAGCTATGTAATTATTAATAATTTGAGTAATTACTTTTTAGTGGCATTAAATTATGCTATGTATAGCTACTTTTCTTTTTACTGCCTGTGTAGCTTAAAAAGGGTGATTAATGATATGTTTCTATTTAGGTTACTAATATTAGAGGAGTAATAAATTGTTTAATGTAAACAATTTAAGCGCTATGTTAAAATACTGTCCACGACAAGATATCTTAGCTGCAGGAAAAGTATCTCCGAAGGCAACAAGTTGGTTTTACGATGTCTCTCTGGTAGCAGAAGTATTGTTCGTACAGCGAGGGTGTCGAGCTATTGTCCTTTTGTACGGTAATTCGCCGTGACCGGAGTGAGTGAGACAACAAGCTTAACGGTAAAATTAGGGAAAGCCGCGATTTATGTTAAAATTGAGCAAGAGGGGGTGGAATAGGACCAATGAGATCCAGGTAAATCGATATGAAATAGCGAGACGTGTTGAGTGGCGCTAAAAATGCACCAATAGGAAATTAAGTAGCCTAAGAAGCCCGCGACTATAAATAGATCTGTTAAGACCAAAGATCGAGGAATTACTTCGAAACTACAGGCAGAAAATGGTGCTGCGGATACTTAAGAGATGTCGCGCCAAAAGTTAGTCAATTAAGACAGGGTTCGCTACACACATAAGAATCGCTACAAGTAAAGAGATTCGTTAAGTATATAAACTTCGCGTCATATCAGCGCCGTGTTTCAACAGCCGTGGACAGTGTTTTAACGGCGACAATATCAGTGTTGTGAACTACCAGAAGTAACGTAATAAAGAAAACAGTGGTGTCGTCTTTTTGTAGCTGAAGCAAGTCTATTTCTCTCCGTTACCACGCCCGAGATCTACGTTTCCTTTACCGAGGAAAAGACCATGCTCTCACATATTTCAGAAATTAGTTCAGCTAACCGAGGATAGAGATGTAGAGAATCAGCCCATTACGAACCATAACAACTTCGGACAGGAGGTGCTACTGCCGCAAACTGCTTGTCATTCATAGTACGCTCAATCACTTGTTTCAATTTTTACCGAACTTCTACAATTACAGTGAGAGTTAGAGCACCAGTGAGTTTCTGTTATGGTTGGATTAGGTATAACTAAAAATGAATCTAGTGCACGTGTTTAATAATAGAAAAGTGGAGCATTCTCACTGATACTTATAACAAGTATGCGACATTTAGAAATGCAGTCTATACTTTGTTGCAACACTAGGTTTAGCCGAAGAGCTAAGCAATGCAAAAGAAAGAAAAAGAAACAGATCGAGGCGCAGGCTCATTTTTTCTCTGTCCACCATTTGAGTGACTTGCCATTATACTTGCCCCATCAACAACACATTGAACCCTAATTTGTCCTCGCATGAAAACTCAGACAAAATCGCATCAGAAGATTAAATAGCGCCTCAGATGTTCCATAAACACTAATATCACAGATCCTAGAAAACGCTCAACAACATTTCCTTGAAAATTCACATACCTATCTTACTGTGATTGAACACCGTGATGTTTGAGTTATACCTATGCTATCATCAACTTCAACACCAAAATAATTAGTGTTATATATTTAATTTCCACATGATCCTGTATGTAATCAGATATGCAGTATATGACTTCGCTTTGAATTGTCTTGTCCTCACTGAATACATTAATTTTCAAGTAGTGATTTTAAATTTCATATTAATAAAATAAGCATTCCTTGAAATGTCCATATTTATTGAAATTAAATTTTCACTGTTCACCTAATACCAAATTATTGCTTACTTAAATGTATCACATTGTCTATAACCAGCTGGAAAAATAATTTCTGCAAACGAACACTTTCATTGAATTGAAGAAATAGTCTTCCATTTTCCTGCAAGAATATTACTTCTATTATTTAAAAAATGTTCAATTGCGTATTTTATCTCAGATGTTGGGCGAAATTCTTTCGTGCCGTGCGATATTAACTTTAGTACTAAATCCTCTCTCTTCCAATGAGTGATCGATTTCAACTCAAAAAAGTTCCTATTGCGAACACAGGTTCTGCCACAGTCCAGTTATTTATATTTTCTTTCACTAAACTGAAAAAAAACAGTTGCATGGTTTACGGATCTCTTTAACAAGCTTCTGGTCACTCAAAACCGCTAGAAACTAGGTCGTTCTAAAAACCGTCATCTTCCACTGCTGCAACCTGCACTGAATAATGTGTGTGGTAGGTCTTCCAGCTGTTTAAAAGTATTTCCTATCTTCCTTTTTGCACATGGAGAAAGTTATTTTATGTATATTAAAAACTACGTCATTAATTGGATTCATTTCGCAAACACAAATGATAACATCCACAAGCCTTTTATAACAAAACCCTTCAGGAAAGAAAAAAAAAACACTGTGATCCCTCCCTTAAGAGAACATGTGAAAAGTTAGTTGGGATAGAAAGTAAAAAGATATTTGTACGATGAGGCTGTCCTAGCACTTCCAGGTTAAAATATCACAGGGAAAGAAATAATTTTTCGTCACGTTGTCTCAACAAACAAGTAAACTCAAGGGTAAGACACAGCTTCGCGCTCACTGTCTCTTCACCGTTCACTAAACTATATTCACTCTTAGGTTGATCCGCGGCAAAACAAACCCCGTGGTCAGTACACCGTGTTGCAACACGGTAGTTGTGCGCCCAAGAAAGTAGTCCTATGCTAATCTCTGAATTTTAGAATGAATTTATCCTTAAATAGTATAATATTCTATATAAATACTTAAGGCTTTATTTAACGCTGATTTATACCGTAAAACAGAGTTATAAGTCCCATGACGCAATTCGTTTGAGTCACCTGACATCCGGGTAGCGCAGAATATTGTTTACAGCCAGAAACGAGCAGTTGTGTTTAGTATCATGGAGGACAGTGATTTTGCTCTTGTGTTTTCGTCGAATTACGTAAAGCATTAGCCGCGCAAACCATTGACTAGTGGTGAAAAAACAATAGTATTGAATCTTTATTATAAATTATGTGAGAAATATCCAACACTTTCCGCGAAAGAAATGATGAAATTAACTTCTGAGTTCACCGGTGTTTCGAGTACAAGTATAAACAGTGCTTGTGCAGAAAAATCTGAAACGAAAAAAGTGGTTACACCCGGAAAAAAAAGAAAGCATATGAAATACGCGATGCAAGAATGTAGTGATTTTAAGAAGAATGAAATTCGCGTAACAGTGCACAATTTCTTTTTTAAAATGAGCAGCCAACAGTTAATAAAGTGCCGCTTCCAGAGAGCGAATAAATTAAGTTATCGCAAACCTGTTACTTTATTTTTCGCTCATTTATTTCAGAATTAACTATTATTATATGCGCAAACGTTTATTTTGTTGCAACTATCAATCTTATTACCTTTAACCCATAACAGAATATGCTAGTCACCGTTTCAGTTGTCGAAATAAGGACACCGTTCTTTTTTGCACTACGTGCCGCTTGTACTCGCCACATGGTCTGAAAGTGTGACAGTATTTCTAGTGCGAATGGCGGAAGGATACATTATAGCGGTGCACTGGTCATCTGGGGTTTGTTTTGACGCGGATCAACCTAAGAGTGAATACAGAATAGTAAGTATAGTATTTAGAGAGAGATAGAGCATATGGATCCTTCACCCCCTCTCTGTCGTTCTCCCTTCACTTGACCAGCCTGAGGATGAATAAAGGTTTTTATGAAGGGTTTCAAAGTGAAGACATTGTAGCAGCCTCTGGAAACAACTACACCAAGGATATTCAAATAAATATTAATTGTATCATTCTCTTCATCCCAAGAACCGCTATTCGTATTGGTGACGGAATATCAAGAACGGATACTACAGACCTCCTCCTACGTATAGTTTTTGCGGTTTTCAGCATTTTCGGTCACAGATTTCTATAGGTATATGAAACCCAGACAGCTTCGTATTCAGGCATAAGTAATGTACTACGTCATGAAAAAGGTGTATCAAAGATATAGCTATGTAACTTGTTATTAAATCCATCCTCGTTTTTTGGACTCAGGTACCCTTTACCTAATAATTATTGATTGTTCGTCATTATTACACGAGTTCTACTCCAATCTGTTTGGAAATATATTTTCTCCCGACCTGTATAGAGGCGCATGCAAATACATTTTCATATCATCACAGCTAACCTCCGTAAAGAAGGGCTGTTTAATTAAGAGCCAAAAGAGCAGATTTGCCCCCCTCCCAAAAAAAAAAGAGTTCATAGAAAACTTCTAATTGTGAATTATAAAACGACGCATAACCAGTTAGAGAATGGTAGATAACCCCCCAGTACAAACTCTTTTAGATGTCTCCAACAAGGACCAGTCTGTCGATTTTTGGTTTTTAACAGTTAAGTACTTTCCTATGATCGAGATCAGAATTAGCAGGAATAATAAAATTTCTAACAAAATTTACACATTGCACTTCAGCTATCGCCAAAATCATCTTTGGCTTGGGACAATAAATAATTATGTATATTTCTACGTTCTAAGCTTAATTTACTCGATATACACACTAATTGCCCTGTTTAATGGAGTTACAGATTGTAAAAAGTTGTTATATCTCTCAACAATTCTCCCTACTCATCTACATTACATGTAGATGCCGTGCAGTGATGCTTAAGTCTGTAGTTTATGCCTTAAAACTAATGATTCAAGGGAACCTTTTGAACCTTTTTCGGTAGTCATATGACGTCCTGGTAAATGGAGTCCTGTCGTGGAGTGGAACAATATGTGGACGATCCAGCTTACCGTTCCGGTATTCGGGGTTGACAGATTGTTCAGCTAACACTTCCAGAAATTGTCCACTCTGGTCCTGTGGTGTGCACTGACGGGCGAAATCCTCATAAACTGGTACCATTCGCCAAACTTGAAGGCGAGGAATCAACTATCGTGGAATAAGATAGTTTCAAACCTGAATCGAATCTATGTAATTCACAGGTAATACGAGGTACGTCCAGAAAGTAAGTTCCGTTTGGTAATAAATTTCAATTGTGTACAGATACAGAAAAATTATTTATTGTACAAAATTCTACAACTCTTAAACTACTTTTCCATATAACTGCCGAAATTTTGCAGGCATTTGTCATAGCGTGGCACAAGTTTTTGTATACCTTCTTCATAGACGTTTGCCGCCTGTGTCTTCAACCAGTTGGAAACATTTCCTTTCAGCTCTTCGTCATTGTTGAAGTGTTGACCGCCAAAGAAAGACTTAAGATGTAAGAACAGATGAAAGTCGCTAGGAGCGAGGTCAGGGCTGTATGGAGGATGGTCAAACACGTCCCAGCCAAATCCCTGTAGGAGGTTTTGCGTCACATTTGCTGTGTGTGGTCGTGCGTTGTCGTGAAGAAAAACAACACCTTTGACAGCAATCCTCGGCGCTTATTCTATATTGCGCGGCGCAATTTCCTAAGTGTCTCGCAATAAACATCTGCTTTGATTGTTTGACCACGCGGTAAGAAATCAATGAGTAAGATGCCTTTCCAGTCCCAGAACACTGTGCACATCATTTTTCGAGGTGTCAAGATTTGTTTCGGCTTAACCTTTGCTGGGGATGAAGTGTGCCTCCATTCCATTGATTGCCGCTTACTTTCAGGGGTGTCGTAAGAAACCCAAGTTTCATCTCCTGTGACTATCTGTCAGAAACTCTTCGCCGCCTTCATCAAAAAGAGTAAAAATCTGAAGTGCACTACCCATCCGGTTTGTTTTGTGTTGCTCAGTAAGAATCTTTGGTACCCAGCGAGAGCAAAGTTTACGAAATTTCAGTTTTTCGGTAACAATTTCATGAATTAGTGATCGTGAGATTTGGGGAAATTCCATAGCGAGAGCACTAATTGTAAACTTGCGGTTTTCCTGGATCTTGTCATCAATCGCGTGAACCAGTTCTTCTGTAACCAAAGATGGACGCCCACTTCGTTCTTCATCGTGCACTTCACTACGTCCTTCATTGAACTGTCGGACCCATCTTCTCACCATTGAATCACTCATCGCATTTTGTCCGTAAACTTCGCAAATTTGCCCATAAATTTCAATTGGTTTCACTTTCCTAGCATTCAGAAAACGAATCACAGATTTGATTTCACAAGCGGCGGGATTTTCAATCAACACCGACATTGTAAACAAGCACAACTAAGCGTACGTGGCTGACAGCGATCTCAAAATGGCGCACGTTTCTTCTCCTTGATACAGAGCATCTACCGCGCATATGCGGAACTGCGATCGCAGCGCTGCAGCGGAGAGAAATTGAAACGGAGCTTACTTTCTGGACGAACCTCATATTTGCTTGGTATGAACCCCTGTAATCAATACGCAGAGTTCATCCAATGGCAAAAGATCTAATTATTTTGACTGGATTAGCAACGATAATGGCGTGATAAATGCAGATATTGAATAAGTGGGACAAGTGTAGAGACTCGTAAAATTGCATTCATATTTATACGGGAGAGGATTGCAATTATAGACCTGCTTCTCTGGAGGATCGCCGAGAAAAAGTGACGGGTTCGTGACACAAACCTCTCCAGCGAGGTGAACAACAGTATAATTTGGCTACCTTAAGTTTATATGGAGTTGCTAGTGTGAAGGCAGAATTTCTCTCAGAATATTACCACGAATGCTGACCACAGCGCTGTGTCGACAATTCAATGCAATCCAGCGTAAAACAGTTTTAATCTGATAGACTTGGCTATATTATGCTAATTATTGTGATGCCTGGTTCCGTTTGACACAAATATCAGAAATGGCAACGAGTAACACACCCTGGTGGCCTGGCGGAAAGCAACATAACTGGTCAATAGTTTGTTGTTAATTGACACTATTTCGGACTCTACCTGAATATAATTTGCTAATATAACACAGTGTTCACATGGTGTTATCCCTACGGATTTATAGATTGCATACTTTCTGAAATATGTACGGAATTGTGTTTTGAAGAAAGAAATAAAAAAAATATGCCCTTTGCAATACGGCAATCAAACCGTTATTTTAGCTCCATTCGTATATAAAAGTAATCTTTGAACAAGAGCTCAATTTAACTCTCAAGCTGTTATCTAAATTTTCCTTTCTGCTGGAATTTAGAACAAGTGCATTTTTGAAGTTGTCCACAGTTATTCGTATCCTCTTATTTTTTCAAGATGTGTTTATAGCAAGGAAAACTTCTCCCTATATCACCGTAACTTAAGAATGAATAATATTTAAATGAATTGTATTATAAAAGCGAATAATAAAATTGTGTCAAATTTAGAGAACTTTTTACTTTCTCTACTACGTATAGTAAGTAGGGGAAGTATTGCATTCCACCCAAAAATTCGATACCGAGATTTCACCGGAAATACATGTTTTGAGACCTCCTGGATCCAAAAAAATCTGATGTGTTACACTCACATGACTTTCTCTACTCTTGTACAATCTAATTTTACAAACGCCTATTCTCCATATGCTTCATGTTAATCGAGATATCGAGATGTCAAACTTATTGGTAATTTTCTTGTAGATGCAAGGGAAATATGGTAGCTTTTAAGCGATAGTCAAATATTTTAACGCTGGTTGCTATGTGGCACATTCCATTCTCTTTGCATGTCCAGGACATAAAAAAAAATCTGATGTGTTACACTCACATGACTTTCTCTACTCTTGTACAATCTGATTTTACAAACGCTTATTCTCCATATGCTTCATGGTAATCGAGATATCGAGATGTCAATCTTATTGGTAATATTCATGTAGATGCAAGGGGAATATGGTAGCTTTTAAGCGATAGTCAAATATTTTAACGCTGGTTGCTATGTGGCGCATTCCATTCTCTTTGCATGTCCAGGACAAAAAAAACTGAATAACGAATTTGAGAAAAAGTATAAGTATTGGAAAATTTAAGGAAATAACAAGCAATAACTCGAAAACGGTTCACTCTATAAAAGAAATGTATATGACATAAGTTGTGTATTTTAACGCGATCTACATTTGTTGTGTAGTAACATTTTGTCTAGCTCTTATAGTTTACCAGTTATGCAAAAGTCGTTCACAGTGAAGAATACTTTTGGAGACATTCCCAGAAAATTCGAGATATACATTTCATTTCTCATGACATTATCTTAAACATATGATATTTTCATCAAAATCGTTAGAGCCATTTTTGAGAAAATTAAAATTTTTGAAAAATCTTCCATGTAAAGGGTAGTCTGGGGTGGGGATTTTCTTGAAAACCTTCGTGTCGCATCTCTGGAAAATACTGAACCTAAATACCAAGTTTGGTGCTTATCCGACTGTTCGTTTTTGAGTTATGCTGTTCACAGACACACAGACACACACACACACACACAGACACACACACAGACACACACAGACACACACACGGACATGTTTCCAAAAATGCTTTTTTTGGATTCAGGAGGTCTCAAAACATGTATTTCCGGTGAAATCTCGGTATCGAATTTTTGGGTGGAATGCAATACTTCCCCTACTTACTATACGTAGTAGAGAAAGTAAAAATGAATAACGCATTTGAGAAAAATCTGATGTGTTACACTCACATGACTTTCTCTACTCTTGTACAATCTATTTTTACAAACGCCTATTCTCCATATGCTTTATGTTAATCGAGATATCGAGATGTCAATCTTATTGCTAATTTTCTTGTAGATGCAAGGGGAATATGGTAGCTTTTAAGCGATGGTCAAATATTTTAACGCTGGTTGCTATGCGGCGCATTCCATTCTCTTTGCAAGTCCAGGACATAAAAAATTGAATAACGAATTTGAGAAAAAGTATAAGTATTGGAAAATTTAAGGGAATAACAAGCAATATCTCGAAAATGGTTCACTCAACAAAAGAAATGTATATGACATAAGTTGTGTATTTTAACGAGATCTACATTTTTTGTGTAGTAAAATTTTGTCTATCTCTTATGGTTTACCAGTTATGCAAAAGTCGTTCACAATGAAGAATACTTTTGGAGACATTCCCAGAAAATTCGAGATATACATTTCATTTCTCATGACATTATCTTAAACATATGATATTTTCATCAAAATCGTTAGAGCCATTTTTGAGAAAATTAAAATTTTCGAAAAATGTTCCATGTAAAGGGTAGTCTGGGGTGGGGGGATTTTGTTGAAAACCTTCGTGTCGCATCTCTGGAAGATACTGAACCTAAATACCAAGTTTGGTGTTTATCCGACTGTTCGTTTTTGAGTTATGCTGTTCACAGACACACACACACACACACAGACACACACACACACACAGACACACACACACAGACACACACACGGACATGTTTCCAAAAATGCTTTTTTTGGATTCAGTGGGTCTCAAAACATGTATTTCTGGTGAAATCTCGGTATCGAATTTTTGGGTGGAATACAATACTTCCCCTACTTACTATACGTAGTAGAGAAAGTAAAAAGTATAAGTATTGGAAAATTTAAGGAAATAACAAGCAATATCTCGAAAACGGTTCACTCAACAAAAGAAATGTATATGACATAAGTTGTGTATTTTAAGGCGATCTACATTTTTTGTGTAGTAAAATTTTGTCTATCTCTTATGGTTTACCAGTTACGCAAAAGTCGTTCACAATGAAGAATACTTTTGGAGACATTCCCGGAAAATTCGAGATAAACATTTCATTTCTCATGAGATTATCTTAAACATATGATATTTTCATCAAAATCGTTAGAGCCATTTTTGAGAAAATTAAAATTTTCGAAAAATGTTCCATGTAAAGGGTAGTCTGGGGTGGGGGGATTTTCTTGAAAACCTTCGTGTTGCATCTCTGGAAGATACTGAACTAAATACCAAGTTTGGTGCTTATCCGACTGTTCGTTTTTGAGTTATGCTGTTCACAGACATACACACAGACACACACACACACACACACACACACACACACACACACGGACATGTTTCCAAAAATGCTTTTTTTGGATTCAGGAGGTCTCAAAACATGTATTTCCGGCGAAATCTCGGTATCGAATTTTTGGGTGGAATGCAATACTTCCCCTACTTACTATACGTAGTAGAGAAAGTAAAAATCATTTTTGGAAACATGTCCGCGTGTGTGTCTGTGTGTGTGTGTGTGTGTGTGTCTGTGTGTGTGTCTGTGTGTCTGTGAACAGCATAACTCCAAAACGAACAGTCGGATAAACACCAAACTTGGTATTTAGGTTCAATATCTTCCAGAGATGCGATACGAAGGTTTTCAAGAAAATCCCCCCACCCCAGGCTACCCTTTACATGGAAGATTTTTCGAAAATTTTAATTTTCTCAAAAATGGCTCTGACGATTTTAATGAAAATATCATATGTTTAAGATAATGTCAAGAGAAATGAAATGTATATCTCGAATTTTCTGGGAATGTCTCTAGAAGTATTCTTCATTGTGAACGACTTTTGCATAACTGGTAAACCATAAGAGATAGACAAAATTTTACTACACAAAAAATGTAGATCGCGTTAAAATACACAACTTATGTCATATACATTTCTTTTGTTGAGTGAACCGTTTTCGAGATATTGCTTGTTATTTCCTTAAATTTTCCAATACTTCTAATTTTTCTCAAATTCGTTATTCATTTTTTTATGTCCTGGACGTGCAAAGAGAATGGAATGCGCCACATAGCAACCAGCGATAAAATATTTGACTATCGCTTAAAAGCTACCATATTCCCCTTGCATCTACAAGAAAATTACAAATAAGATTGACATCCCGATATCTCGATTAATATGAAGCGTATGGAGAATAAGCGTTTGTAAAAATAGTTTGTACAAGGGTAGAGAAAGTCATGTGAGTGTAACACATCAGATTTTTTCAAGATGTGTTTATAGCAAGGAAAACTTCTCCCTATATCACCGTAAGTTAAGAATGAATAATATTTAAATGAATTGTATTATAAAAGCGAATAATAAAATTGTGTCAAATTTAGAGAACTTTTTTTATTTATTTTCCTTTTGAAATATAATTATTTGTTTTATTCTAACATATATGATGCTTACAAACTGGAATAATGACAGGCGTTAGAGTTTATAATAGGGCCTTGCAAATGGGTGGCTCAATAGATCGTAGCAGTCCAAGATCGGTTGTGCGAATTTAGGAGTATTCCCGGTGAATGACGAAGCAAGCAGACAACGAGCGATTGACGATTTACATCACTCGTGTTGTATGTGATGTTCGTTGAGTGACCTGTTGCTGGTGTATTCCTGAAGTAGTTGAAAGGAGGCGGTGTTTTCTTTGTAAGCATGAATGTTGAACAATACTCAACTGCGTCTGCGTCAAGCAGAAGCACAGACACCAAATCTGCACGTGTTAAGAAGTTGCAGTACGGATTATTAAAAGTAGATGCAGAAAATATAATTAACACTTAAGAGTTTACTTTAGTCAACAAGAAAATAAAATCACTTATTAACCATGCCTGGACTAAATTTCGACAACTAAGAGACAAAAATTGCGCTTATATACACAAGGTTTATTCAATGCTTCTCGTATAATACTTTCAATATTTTTAAAAAGACTCTGGGCGCCCAGTTCTTGCATCATACGAATATTCCCAGGTAGTTCTGCATCGGTAAAGCTCACGTAACTTGAGAAATGAAGCAGACCTTTCGAGATGAGGACGTTGAAATATATGCTGCGGACATACGATCATTTAACAATGTTTAGCAGGTCATATTACAGTTTCAGTTCAAATAGCTGTTGATGAATATGAAACTTTTGGTGCTGTTAGGTGACCCTATGTGCACTGAAATAAGAGCTGCTACAGTTTGGGAGGGAATAATACCAAAAATATTAGCATTGACATAAAAATAATTAATATTGGCTACTACAGATTTTTGGATAGAAAATAACCACACAATTTTCGATAAAATATTTGGAAAGAAACTTAAGGATTCTCCGCACGTAGGGAGATTCATGTCGGCAATCTCATTTTTGAAAACATGCAAATTTTAATCACGTAAAGTAATTTAGAGATAACGCTACGCTTCAGAAAACATTGACCTTTCTTCATATTGTCACAACTGAAGGATATATGTAGGGAACGTAACTTATAGGGAAAATAAAGAGAGGATAAAGACAACTTTCACATCAGCTTGATAACCCATTTATTTAGGATCTGTAGTTATTACATTAGCATCTTACATACAACTGGGTACTGAAGTTTACCCTAGATCCGCAAAACACTGAATCAAATCTTTGCGTAAGTCTTGAAGAGACTTAAAACGAAATAACTAGCCAATTACATGGTGTGAGTGTCCCATGTGGGACTTATCTTGGGAGAGGGTAGCTGTTGAGGGTGGCGTCGTGCAGGGTGCCGGACTAGAGATTGAGACTCCGCAACTGAATTCTGAATATGCTATATCACCGCCCTAGGCTTGAGTTGTAACGGTCAATAGCAATGGAGTATTCAAACTGTTCCTAGTGACGTATGACAGCTCGGGGTGTAGCTTCATGTTGTGCAAGTTTGCACGTAGCCATGAGGAAGCTAATGTCATGGTAAAATCCATTGGGGTTTTCATAGAAAGTGGTTACCCATGTTATTCCTGTTACATATTAGATGCTGTTACAAATCCATAACTCAAGAAGTACTAAAATACAAAAATACCTATATAATTTATATAAAATGTATGATTTTGTCCGAAATATAGAAGTGTCCATCAAATAAATGTCCGAACCTTAACATGTTTCTTTACACCCTTCAACAGCATACGTGACATATCCCCGTCGGCTAAAATATCGCCGCTCTCGGCGAAGAAAATACAAAGGATGAAAGAATACAATGCAAATGTACGATGAAGGCAAAAACATAGGGATAAAGAAAATATAAAAAGAATAATAAGCCGTATAGCTAAGCCCAATATGCAATTAACGATCATGCCAGAAAGTGGCATACATATATGCTAATACATACATCAAATGCATAGATAGAGAATTAAATACAAACAAATAAAGAAAATCTGATGTGTTACACTCACATGACTTTATCTACTCTTGTACAAACTATTTTTACAAACGCTTAATCTCCATCTACTTTATGTTAATCGAGATAAACATTTGCAGACTCTATCTTATTGCTAATTTTCTTGTAGATGTAAGGGGAAAATATATTTACAAGGGCAATATAGAAATACAGTAGCCTTTAAGCACATACATATCTCTTAATAGCTGGTTGCTAGGTGCAGCACCATTCCCTTTCCCACAGATTAATACTCTTTGCATATCCAAGCAAAAAATGAATAACGAATTCCCATTTGAGAAAATAAGTATTGAAAAATTTAAGGGAATAACAAGCAATATCTCGAAAATGGTTCACTCAACAAAAAAAATGTATATGACATAAATTCTGTATTTTAACGCGATCTACATTTTTGTGTAGTAAAATTTTGTCTATCTCTTATGGTTTACCAGTTACGCAAAAGTCGTTCACAATGAAGAATACTTTTGGACACATTCCCAGAAAATTCAAGATATACATTTTATTTGTCATAAACATATCTTAAACATATGATATTTTAATCAAAATCGTTAGAGCTATTTTTGAGAAAATTAAAACTTTCGAAAAATCTTCCATGTAAAGGGTAATCTGAGGGGTGGGGATTTTCTTGAAAATTCGTGTCGCATCTCTGGAAGATACTGAACCTAAATACCAAGTTTGGTGTTTATCCAACTGTTCGTTTCTGAGTTATGCTGTTCACAGACAGACACACACACAGACAGACACACACACAGACACACACGGACATGTTTCCAAAAATGCTTTTTTTGGATTCAGGCGGTCTCAAAACATGTATTTCCGGTGAAATCTTGGTATCGAATTTTTGGGTGGAATACAATACTTCCCCTACTTACTATACGTAGTAGAGAAAGTAAAAATTGGATTAAAAGTATTGGTAGCACCTATAAGAAAAGAGAAAAGAACACAAGGAAGACAAGAAGGGGAAAAAATTAAATGGGAAAGAGGCGAAACCGAAGAAGGTAAGATAGCTACAGAACATCGTATACATAGGGAAGTTCAGGCGCACAAAACAGTTCAGACAGGTCCAATGCACCACCGAAGAAAGAGTCTGGTCAACAAGTTCACACTTCTCGAACGCGCTCATTATGTACAGACTCTAGAACGCAGCCATGTCCAAAACACCGTCAGCACAAACATCCGTCGCACCGTAAACGGCCTAACGGAAGTGCAACCACTGGGGAATCTGACACAGGAAGCGAGAAGTACAGCGCATTCATTTCGTTCCAGAAGCACGGTGCAGTGATTTGAAGGGGGGAAAATACACAAAACAGGTCCATAAAATCCATTACCAAGACTTTCTGCACATATAAGATAGGATTTCCCTGGTCGTCTTAAAGAAACAGGTGGCGTGGGCATTGTCCATAGTGCTGATCGGTATGCGTAGCGCTCCAGGCATGTCGAAGCTGCATTCCCATCCGTGAAACAGCAACAAACAGGAAAGGATAAAAGGGAGGATAAAACTCTGGGTATAGGAAAGTAAAGATAAAACATGAACGTAAAGAAGTAGGCAAAGTTGCCAAGGGATCCGGGCAAGGGTGGAAAACAATAGTTCTGTCCAAGGGGGAGAAAATTAACAAGGGGAGATGCTACATTAAATATGCATGGTGGACCATTTAAGTTGAGACTGTACAATATCTCCACAACTAAGCATTGTGGAAAGAAATGTCTTTGATAAACGTTTCTTGATATTATAGGGGTAAGTAAATGCCATTAGTTGTTTTATTTTGGAGGATGTTGTGAAGGTAATTTTAGTGTCAATTTAAATTGTTGGTTCCGATTTAAAATATTAAATTGACCCTAAAATGACTATCATAGCGTCCTCTAAACAAACACGACTAATGACATTTACCTTCCCCCCGTAATATCAAGCAACTTTTATTAGACATTTCTATCCACAATGCTTAGTTGTGGAGATATTGTACAGTCTCAACTTAAATGGTCCACTCTATATGTATGTACTACTGAATAAAAATCTAATGTGTTACACTCGCATGACTTTCTCTACTCTTGTACAAACTATTTTTACAAACGCTTATTCTCTATCTACTTCATGTTAATCGAGATAAACATTTGCAGACTCTATCTTATTGCTAATTTCCTTGTAGATGTAAGGGGAATATATATTTACAAGGGCAATATAGAAATACAGTAGCCTTTAAGCACATACATATCTCTTAATAGCTGGTTGCTAGGTGCAGCACCATTCCCTTTACCACAGATTAATACTCTTTGCATATTCCAAGTCAAAAAATGAATAACGAGTTCCCATTTGAGAAAATAAGTATTGAAAAATTTAAGGGAATAACAAGCAATATCTCGAAAATGGTTCACTGAACAAAAAAAATGTATATGACATAAATTCTGTATTTTAACGCGATCTACATTGCTTGTGTAGTAAAAGTTTGTCTATCTCTTATGGTTTACCAGTTATGCAAAAGTTGTTCACAATGAAGAATACTTTTGGATACATTCCCAGAAAATTCAAGATATACATTTTATTTGTCATAAAAATATCAAACATATGATATTTTAATCAAAATCGTTAGAGCCATTTTTGAGAAAGTTAAAATTTTCGAAAAATCTTCCATGTAAAGGGTAATCTGGGGTGGGGGATTTTCTTGAAAACCTTCGTGTCGCATCTCTGGAAGATACTGAGCCTAAATACCAAGTTTGATGTTTATCCGACTGTTCGTTTCTGAGTTATGCTGTTCACACACACACACACAGACACACACACACACACACAGACACACACACGGACATGTTTCCAAAAATGCTTTTTTGATTCAGGGGGTCTCAAAACATGTATTTCTGGTGAAATCTCGGTATCGAATTTTTGGGTGGAATACAATACTTCCCCTACTTACTATACGTAGTAGAGAAAGTAATAATGAATTCCCACTTGAGAAAAAGTATTGGAAAATTCAAACAAATAACAAGGAATATCTCGGAAATGGTTCACTGGACAATAAAAACGTATATGACTTCAAGTGTGTGTTACAGCAAGACCTACATTTTTTGTAGTAACATTTTGTCTGTGTCTTACGGTTTACCAGTTACGCAAAAGCTATTCAGAGTGAAGAGAACTTTTGGAAACATTCCCAGAAAATGCAAGGTATATTTTAATTTGTCATAAAGATATCTTAAAGGTATGATATTTTAATCAAAATCGTTAGAACCTTTTTTTTGAGAAAATCAAAATTTTCGAAAAATGTTCCAAGTAAAGGGTAGTCTGAGGTTGGGGAATTTCTTGAAAATCTTCATCGCATCTTTGAAAGATACTGGACCTGAATACCAAGTTTGGTATTTATCCCACTTTTCATTTTTGAGTTACGCTGTTCACAGACACACAACCACAGTCACACATACACTCACACACACACGGAGCTTTTTCTAAAAATGCTCTTTTTGGATTCAGGGAACCTCAAAACATGCATTTCAGGTGAAATCTCGGTATCTGATTTTTGGGTGGAATGCATACTTCCCTTACTATATGTAGTAGAGAAAGTAAAAATACATCAGTCTTGAAGTACTCACAATACTTATATACAAATAAAGGATAATGGTATAGTAATAAAAATAAGGAGAGGCATCT
Source organism: Deroplatys truncata (assembly GCA_030765065.1). Taxonomy (NCBI): domain Eukaryota; kingdom Metazoa; phylum Arthropoda; class Insecta; order Mantodea; family Mantidae; genus Deroplatys; species Deroplatys truncata. Next base: position 159,198,385 of record CM060985.1, read on the forward strand.
GTGAGGCAAGGCAAACGAAAAATGGTATCACAGAATACAATAAAATGTGAACCAAATTCGCGGCCATACAGCATTACATGCCTATAACCATGCCTTTCCTCCATCTTCAAGTGTATATAGATTCACTAAGCAAAAGGAATTACGGAATAATACGGTAGTTATAAACAAAAACTTACTATGTCTTACCTGTGACGCAGAAACGTTAGCATAAGATGTACCAGTCGGGCGAGGTCGAACATATATGCCGGGGTGACCAGGGACAAACTAGACTTAGAAGTATCGCATTGTGGGTACAAGACCCGAAAACCTCATGGGTACACGGGATTGCAACCGCGCATCCCTTCAAGTGGATCATGCAAGTTTTTTGAAGGAACGCGAATGGGATGAGAGTAATATATCTCTCCACCGCTTCTTGCACATCCATTTGGAGTAAAGGGATTTGTAAGCCCAGCATAATAAATTGCGTCGAAAGGAGGCAATCAACAATTGGAACACTATAGAATTTACCAATGGCTTCCTTCCCCCTGACTAGCCGAAAACCCGTATTATTATGCAATACCGTATCCAAAGCTTACTCAATAAATAAGGTGATGTCACTGAAGGATGCAAATGGCGGCGATACACATCCTATAGAGCAGTTTAGTATGGTCCGCTTGAGATAGATGTTCAAACAATGACTGATATCGATAAAACTGAGCAATCTCTCAAGACAAAACTCTCGAGAGCAAAACGGAATAAACTATTCTGCAAGAGCAAAATCTTTGTTTCGTATCAATAAAAACTGTTTACGTGTGCAGAGCATTTTCTCCATAGTGATAGCAATTTACTCCGCTTCTCTTATCGCAACCTCGCAGCTGCGTAAACAAACAACCGATGCAGCCAGAGTGACCATGCAGTGAGATGACAAACAAAAGATGTTAATCATTACGATGAGCAGTTCCGAATAAGAGCGTGAGGTTGAATCTCAAGTGAGTTTCGTCGAAATCCTAAAAGAACATCCCGTGGTTTTAGAAAAATCCCACTTACCGGAAATGAGGCCAAAAAAAAGGCAACGGCTTTAAAAGAAATAATGAAAATGTATAAGGTGAAATTTGGTTAAATGTATAAGCAAGTACATGTTTGCACTATATGCAAATTATAAATTCATTCTGGAAGAAATTGTCGCACAAGCACTTTTTTAAACAAAAAAATCTGAATTGTTACACTCACATGACTTTCTCTACTCTTGTACAAACTATTTTTACAAACGCTTATTCTCCATCTACTTCATCTTAATCGAGATAAACATTTGCAGACTCTATCTTATTGCTAATTTTCTTGTAGATGTAAGGGGAATTTACAAGGGCAATATAGGGCAATATAAAAATACAGTAGCCTTTAAACACATGCATATCTCCTAATAGCTGGTTGCTAGGTGCAGCACCATTCCCTTTGCCACAGATTAATACTCTTTGCATATCCAAGACAAAAAAATGAATAATGAATTCCCATTTTAGAAAATAAGTATTGAAAAATTTAAGGGAATAACAAGCAATATCTAGAAAATGGTTCACTCAACAAAAAAATGTATATGACATAAATTGTATATTTTAACGCGATCTGCATTTTGTGTGTAGTAAAATTTTGTCTATCGCTTATGGTTTACCAGTTATGCAAAAGTCGTTCACAATGAAGAATGCTTTTGGAGACATTCCCAGAAAATTCAAGATATACATTTTATTTGCCATGAAAATACCTTAAACATATGATATTTTAATCAAAATTGTTAGAGCCATTTCTGAGAAAATTGAAATTTTCGAAAAATCTTCCATGTAAAGGGTATTCTGGGGTGGGGGATTTTCTTGAAAACCTTCGTGTCGCATCTCTGGAAGATATTGAACCTAAATACCAAGTTTGGTGTTTATCCGACTGTTCGTTTCTGAGTTATGCTGTTCACAGACAGACACACACACAGACAGACACACAGACACATAGACGGACATGTTTCCAAAAATAGTTTTTTTGGATTCAGGGGGTCTCAAAACATGTATTTCCGGTGAAATCTCGGTATCGAATTTTTGGGCGGAATACAATACTTCCCCTACTTACTATACGTAGTAGAGAAAGTAAAAAGTGATTGTTTATAAATAAGTTGTTTGAAAGTCCAGCGTGGCAGTATTTGCCTACAAAATACACAAAAGAAATACAGCTTTTAAAGTTATTGCTATAGTAAAAGACCAAAATAATTTTAAAGCTAAAATGTGCCATGTATTTACAAATCCTTATATTAGTCACTTAATTTTGGAAACCATGTATAATCTCGTCTCTTCTTCGCTGCCCTCTTTCTCTGAAACGTCCTACAGCTTCCCCTTCCCAAGCGTCTTCTTCCTGATTATTGTTTACTTCAATTTCGAAATCTTCGTCACTTAGATGTTTAGCCACATTATGCAGGACAAAACAGCAGACAATAATGGAAGGAATCTTTTCAGTTGCTAGTCTTATTTTGCCTTGGAGAATAGGAAAACGTTGTTTCACTTGACCAAAGCTCCTTTCTATTATGACAGGTTGCTTACTCAAGCACTTACTGTGAGATCTCTGTTTTGGTGTAAGTACATTGCGATAGCGTGTCAAGAGCCACGGAGTAACGGAAGAGGCATGGCATTCTGAAGATTAAAGACTTTGTCACAAAAGGATGTAATTAGGATTGTAATAAACTGGTTAAATTGTTGTGCCTTCTGTAATATTCCGCGCTTGGGTCATCAGAAACATACATGATTTCTATATGATGTTTATCAGCCAGCAAAAACTGTGAGCCAAAAATGCATCCATCACCTCTTATAGGGTTATCGTTTGACTGAAACAAAGTCCGTCCTGAATACTTTTAAACTTCGATAACAACAAATCGCAGAATGCAGAAGTATCTACTAGCATTGATTTTACAATAAGGTTACACAGGCGTGTATACCCAACATTGGGAAGCAAAAAAGCACTAGGACTGAATGTTCATATAAACATCAAATTCTTGAACTGCAACTAGTCAATGATTCAATGAAGCGACCATGAACTTGTGCAAACTATTTTTACAAACGTTTATTCTCCATATGCTTCATGTTAATCCAGATATCGAGATGTCAATCTTATTGCTAATTTTCTTGTAGATGCATGGGTAATATGGTAGGTTATAAGCGATAGTCAAATATTTTAAGCGTTGATTGCTATGTGGCGCATTCCAATCTCTTTGCGTGTCCAGGACATAGAAAAAATGAATAACGAATTTGAGAAAAAGTATAAGTATTAGAAAATTTAAGGGAATAACAAGCAACATCTCGAAAATGGTTCACTCTACAAAAAAAAATGTATACGACATAAATTGTGTATTTTAACGCGATCTACATTTTTTGTGCAGCAAAATTTTGTCTACCTCTTATGGTTTACCAGTTATGCAAAAGTCGTTCACAATGAAGAATGCTTTTGGAGACATTCCCAGAAAATTCAAGATATACATTTTATTTGCCATGAAAATACCTTAAACATATGATATTTTAATCAAAATTGTTAGAGCCATTTCTCAGAAAATTGAAAACTTCGAAAAATGTTCCATGTAAAGGGTATTCTGGGGTGGGGGATTTTCTTGAAAACCTTCGTGTCGCATCTCTGGAAGATATTGAACCTAAATACCAAGTTTGGTGTTTATCCGACTGTTCGTTTCTGAGTTATGCTGTTCACAGACAGACACACACACAGACAGACACACAGACACATAGACGGACATGTTTCCAAAAATAGTTTTTTTGGATTCAGGGGGTCTCAAAACATGTATTTCCGGTGAAATCTCGGTATCGAATTTTTGGGCGGAATACAATACTTCCCCTACTTACTATACGTAGTAGAGAAAGTAAAAAGTGATTGTTTATAAATAAGTTGTTTGAAAGTCCAGCGTGGCAGTATTTGCCTACAAAATACACAAAAGAAATACAGCTTTTAAAGTTATTGCTATAGTAAAAGACCAAAATAATTTTAAAGCTAAAATGTGCCATGTATTTACAAATCCTTATATTAGTCACTTAATTTTGGAAACCATGTATAATCTCGTCTCTTCTTCGCTGCCCCCTTTCTCTGAAACGTCCTACAGCTTCCCCTTCCCAAGCGTCTTCTTCCTGATTATTGTTTACTTCAATTTCGAAATCTTCGTCACTTAGATGTTTAGCCACATTATGCAGGACAAAACAGCAGACAATAATGGAAGGAATCTTTTCAGTTGCTAGTCTTATTTTGCCTTGGAGAATAGGAAAACGTTGTTTCACTTGACCAAAGCTCCTTTCTATTATGACACGTTCCTTACTCAAGCACTTACTGTGAGATCTCTGTTTTGGTGTAAGTACATTGCGATAGCGTGTCAAGAGCCACGGAGTAACGGAAGAGGCATGGCATTCTGAAGATTAAAGACTTTGTCACAAAAGGATGTAATTAGGATTGTAATAAACTGGTTAAATTGTTGTGCCTTCTGTAATATTCCGCGCTTGGGTCATCAGAAACATACATGATTTCTATATGATGTTTATCAGCCAGCAAAAACTGTGAGCCAAAAATGCATCCATCACCTCTTATAGGGTTATCGTTTGACTGAAACAAAGTCCGTCCTGAATACTTTTAAACTTCGATAACAACAAATCGCAGAATGCAGAAGTATCTACTAGCATTGATTTTACAATAAGGTTACACAGGCGTGTATACCCAACATTGGGAAGCAAAAAAGCACTAGGACTGAATGTTCATATAAACATCAAATTCTTGAACTGCAACTAGTCAATGATTCAATGAAGCGACCATGAACTTGTGCAAACTATTTTTACAAACGTTTATTCTCCATATGCTTCATGTTAATCCAGATATCGAGATGTCAATCTTATTGCTAATTTTCTTGTAGATGCATGGGTAATATGGTAGGTTATAAGCGATAGTCAAATATTTTAAGCGTTGATTGCTATGTGGCGCATTCCAATCTCTTTGCGTGTCCAGGACATAGAAAAAATGAATAACGAATTTGAGAAAAAGTATAAGTATTAGAAAATTTAAGGGAATAACAAGCAATATCTCGAAAATGGTTCGCTCTACAAAAAAAAAATGTATACGACATAAATTGTGTATTTTAACGCGATCTACATTTTTTGTGCAGAAAAATTTTGTCTATCTCTTATGGTTTACCAGTTATGCAAAAGTCGTTCACAATGAAGAATGCTTTTGGAGACATTCCCAGAAAATTCAAGATATACATTTTATTTGCCATGAAAATACCTTAAACATATGATATTTTAATCAAAATTGTTAGAGCCATTTCTGAGAAAATTGAAATCTTCGAAAAATGTTCCATGTAAAGGGTATTCTGGGGTGGGGGATTTTCTTGAAAACCTTCGTGTCGCATCTCTGGAAGATATTGAACCTAAATACCAAGTTTGGTGTTTATCCGACTGTTCGTTTCTGAGTTATGCTGTTCACAGACAGACACACACACAGACAGACACACAGACACATAGACGGACATGTTTTCAAAAATACTTTTTTTGGATTCAGGGGGTCTCAAAACATGTATTTCCGGTGAAATCTCGGTATCGAATTTTTGGGCGGAATACAATACTTCCCCTACTTACTATACGTAGTAGAGAAAGTAAAAAGTGATTGTTTATAAATAAGTTGTTTGAAAGTCCAGCGTGGCAGTATTTGCCTACAAAATACACAAAAGAAATACAGCTTTTAAAGTTATTGCTATAGTAAAAGACCAAAATAATTTTAAAGCTAAAATGTGCCATGTATTTACAAATCCTTATATTAGTCACTTAATTTTGGAAACCATGTATAATCTCGTCTCTTCTTCGCTGCCCTCTTTCTCTGAAACGTCCTACAGCTTCCCCTTCCCAAGCGTCTTCTTCCTGATTATTGTTTACTTCAATTTCGAAATCTTCGTCACTTAGATGTTTAGCCACATTATGCAGGACAAAACAGCAGACAATAATGGAAGGAATCTTTTCAGTTGCTAGTCTTATTTTGCCTTGGAGAATAGGAAAACGTTGTTTCACTTGACCAAAGCTCCTTTCTATTATCACACGTTCCTTACTCAAGCACTTACTGTGAGATCTCTGTTTTGGTGTAAGTACATTGCGATAGCATGTCAAGAGCCACGGAGTAACGGAAGAGGCATGGCATTCTGAAGATTAAAGACTTTGTCACAAAAGGATGTAATTAGGATTGTAATAAACTGGTTAAATTGTTGTGCCTTCTGTAATATTCCGCGCTTGGGTCATCAGAAACATACATGATTTCTATATGATGTTTATCAGCCAGCAAAAACTGTGAGCCAAAAATGCATCCATCACCTCTTATAGGGTTATCCTTTGACTGAATCAAAGTCCGTCCTGAATACTTTTAAACTTCGATAACAACAAATCGCAGAATGCAGAAGTATCTACTAGCATTGATTTTACAATAAGGTTACACAGGCGTGTATACCCAACATTGGGAAGCAAAAAAGCACTAGGACTGAATGTTCATATAAACATCAAATTCTTGAACTGCAACTAGTCAATGATTCAATGAAGCGACCATGAACTTGTGCAAACTATTTTTACAAACGTTTATTCTCCATATGCTTCATGTTAATCCAGATATCGAGATGTCAATCTTATTGCTAATTTTCTTGTAGATGCATGGGTAATATGGTAGGTTATAAGCGATAGTCAAATATTTTAAGCGTTGATTGCTATGTGGCGCATTCCAATCTCTTTGCGTGTCCAGGACATAGAAAAAATGAATAACGAATTTGAGAAAAAGTATAAGTATTAGAAAATTTAAGGGAATAACAAGCAATATCTCGAAAATGGTTCACTCTACAAAAAAATGTATACGACATAAATTGTGTATTTTAACGCGATCTACATTTTTTGTGCAGCAAAATTTTGTCTATCTCTTATGGTTTACCAGTTATGCAAAAATCATTCACAATGAAGAATACTTTTGGAGACATTCCCAGAAAATTCAAGATATACATTTTATTTGTCATGAAAATGTCTTAAACATATGATATTTTAATCAAAATCGTTAAAGCCATTTTTGAGAAAATTAAAATGTTCGAAAAATGTTCCATGTAAAGGGTAGTCTGGGGTGGGGAGATTTTCTTGAAAACCTTCGTGTCGCATCTCTGGAAGATACTGAACCTAATACTAAGTTTGGTGTTTATCCGACTGTTCGTTTCTGAGTTATGCTGTTCACAGACAGACACACACACAGACAGACACACAGACACATAGACGGACATGTTTCCAAAAATACTTTTTTTGGATTCAGGGGGTCTCAAAACATGTATTTCCGGTGAAATCTCGGTATCGAATTTTTGGGTGGAATACAATACTTCCCCTACTTACTATACGTAGTAGAGAAAGTAATAATGAATTCCCACTTGAGAAAAAGTATTGGAAAATTCATGCAAATAACAAGGAATATCTCGGAAATGGTTCACTGGACAATAAAAACGTATATGACTTCAAGTGTGTGTTACAGCAAGACCTACATTTTTTGTAGTAACATTTTGTCTGTGTCTTACGGTTTACCAGTTACGCAAAAGCTATTCAGAGTGAAGAGAACTTTTGGAAACATTCCCAGAAAATGCAAGGTATATTTTAATTTGTCATAAAAATATCTTAAAGGTATGATATTTTAATCAAAATCGTTAGAACCTTTTTTTTGAGAAAATCAAAATTTTCGAAAAATGTTCCAAGTAAAGGGTAGTCTGAGGTTGGGGAATTTCTTGAAAATCTTCATCGCATCTTTGAAAGATACTGGACCTAAATACCAAGTTTGGTATTTATCCGACTTTTCATTTTTGAGTTACGCTGTTCACAGACACACAACCACAGTCACACATACACTCACACACACACGGAGCTTTTTCTAAAAATGCTCTTTTTGGATTCAGGGAACCTCAAAACATGCATTTCAGGTGAAATCTCGGTATCTGATTTTTGGGTGGAATGCATACTTCCCTTACTATAAGTAGTAGAGAAAGTAAAAATACATCAGTCTTGAAGTACTCACAATACTTATATGCAAATAAAGGATAATGGTATAGTAATAAAAATAAGGAGAGGCATCTGTGAGGCAAGGCAAACGAAAAATGGTATCACAGAATACAATAAAATGTGAACCAAATTCGCGGCCATACAGCATTACATGCCTATAACCATGCCTTTCCTCCATCTTCAAGTGTATATAGATTCACTAAGCAAAAGGAATTACGGAATAATACGGTAGTTATAAACAAAAACTTACTATGTCTTACCTGTGACGCAGAAACGTTAGCATAAGATGTACCAGTCGGGCGAGGTCGAACATATATGCCGGGGTGACCAGGGACAAACTAGACTTAGAAGTATCGCATTGTGGGTACAAGACCCGAAAACCTCATGGGTACACGGGATTGCAACCGCGCATCCCTTCAAGTGGATCATGCAAGTTTTTTGAAGGAACGCGAATGGGATGAGAGTAATATATCTCTCCACCGCTTCTTGCACATCCATTTGGAGTAAAGGGATTTGTAAGCCCAGCATAATAAATTGCGTCGAAAGGAGGCAATCAACAATTGGAACACTATAGAATTTACCAATGGCTTCCTTCCCCCTGACTAGCCGAAAACCCGTATTATTATGCAATACCGTATCCAAAGCTTACTCAATAAATAAGGTGATGTCACTGAAGGATGCAAATGGCGGCGATACACATCCTATAGAGCAGTTTAGTATGGTCCGCTTGAGATAGATGTTCAAACAATGACTGATATCGATAAAACTGAGCAATCTCTCAAGACAAAACTCTCGAGAGCAAAACGGAATAAACTATTCTGCAAGAGCAAAATCTTTGTTTCGTATCAATAAAAACTGTTTACGTGTGCAGAGCATTTTCTCCATAGTGATAGCAATTTACTCCGCTTCTCTTATCGCAACCTCGCAGCTGCGTAAACAAACAACCGATGCAGCCAGAGTGACCATGCAGTGAGATGACAAACAAAAGGTGTTAATCATTACGATGAGCAGTTCCGAATAAGAGCGTGAGGTTGAATCTCAAGTGAGTTTCGTCGAAATCCTAAAAGAACATCCCGTGGTTTTAGAAAAATCCCACTTACCGGAAATGAGGCCAAAAAAAGGCAACGGCTTTAAAAGAAATAATGAAAATGTATAAGGTGAAATTTGGTTAAATGTATAAGCAAGTACATGTTTGCACTATATGCAAATTTTAAATTCATTCTGGAAGAAATTGTCGCACAAGCACTTTTTTAAACAAAAAAATCTGAATTGTTACACTCACATGACTTTCTCTACTCTTGTACAAACTATTTTTACAAACGCTTATTCTCCATCTACTTCATCTTAATCGAGATAAACATTTGCAGACTCTATCTTATTGCTAATTTTCTTGTAGATGTAAGGGGAATTTACAAGGGCAATATAGGGCAATATAAAAATACAGTAGCCTTTAAACACATGCATATCTCTTAATAGCTGGTTGCTAGGTGCAGCACCATTCCCTTTGCCACAGATTAATACTCTTTGCATATCCAAGACAAAAAAATGAATAATGAATTCCCATTTTAGAAAATAAGTATTGAAAAATTTAAGGGAATAACAAGCAATATCTCGAAAATGGTTCACTCAACAAAAAAATGTATATGACATAAATTGTGTATTTTAACGCGATCTGCATTTTGTGTGTAGTAAAATTTTGTCTATCGCTTATGGTTTACCAGTTATGCAAAAGTCGTTCACAATGAAGAATGCTTTTGGAGACATTCCCAGAAAATTCAAGATATACATTTTATTTGCCATGAAAATACCTTAAACATATGATATTTTAATCAAAATTGTTAGAGCCATTTCTGAGAAAATTGAAATTTTCGAAAAATCTTCCATGTAAAGGGTATTCTGGGGTGGGGGATTTTCTTGAAAACCTTCGTGTCGCATCTCTGGAAGATATTGAACCTAAATACCAAGTTTGGTGTTTATCCGACTGTTCGTTTCTGAGTTATGCTGTTCACAGACAGACACACACACAGACACACAGACACATAGGCGGACATGTTTCCAAAAATACTTTTTTTGGATTCAGGGGGTCTCAAAACATGTATTTCCGGTGAAACCTCGGTATCGAATTTTTGGGCGTAATACAATACTTCCCCTACTTACTATACGTAGTAGAGAAAGTAAAAAGTGATTGTTTATAAATAAGTTGTTTGAAAGTCCAGCGTGGCAGTATTTGCCTACAAAATACACAAAAGAAATACAGCTTTTAAAGTTATTGCTATAGTAAAAGACCAAAATAATTTTAAAGCTAAAATGTGCCATGTATTTACAAATCCATATATTAGTCACTTAATTTTGGAAACCATGTATAATCTCGTCTCTTCTTCGCTGCCCTCTTTCTCTGAAACGTCCTACAGCTTCCCCTTCCCAAGCGTCTTCTTCCTTATTATTGTTTACTTCAATTTCGAAATCTTCGTCACTTAGATGTTTAGCCACATTATGCAGGACAAAACAGCAGACAATAATGGAAGGAATCTTTTCAGTTGCTAGTCTTATTTTGCCTTGGAGAATAGGAAAACGTTGTTTCACTTGACCAAAGCACCTTTCTATTATGACACGTTCCTTACTCAAGCACTTACTGTAAGATCTGTTTTGGGGTAAGTACATTGCGATAGCGTGTCATGAGCCACGGAGTAACGGAAGAAGCATGGCATTCTGAAGATTAAAGACTTTGTCACAAAAGGATGTAATTAGGATTGTAATAAACTGGTTAAATTGTTGTGCCTTCTGTAATATTCCGCGCTTGGGTCATCAGAAACATACATGATTTCTATATGATGTTTATCAGCCAGCAAAAACTGTGAGCCAAAAATGCATCCATCACCTCTTACAGGGTTATCGTTTGACTGAAACAAAGTCCGTCCTGAATACTTTTAAACTTCGATAGCAACCAATCGCAGAATGCAGAAGTACTAGCATTGATTTTACAATAAGGTTACACAGGCGTGTATGCCCAACATTGGAAAGCAAAAATGCACTAGGACTGAATGTTCATATAAACATCAAATTCTTGAATTGCAAATAGTCGATGGTTCAATGGAGTGACCATGAACTCATTGAAAAAAATCTGATGTGCTACACTCACATGACTTTCCCTACTCTTGTACAAACTATCTATACAAACGTTTATTCTCCATATGCTTCATGTTAATCGAGATATCGAGATGTCAATCTTATTGCTAATTTTCTTGTAGATGCAAGGGGAATATGGTAGGTTTTAAGCGATAGTCAAATCTTTTAAGCGTTGGTTGCTATGTGGCGCATTCCAATCTCTTTGCGTGTCCAGGACATAAAAAAATGAATAACGAATTTGAGAAAAAGTATAAGTATTAGAAAATTTAAGGGAATAACAAGCAATATCTCGAAAATGGTTCACTCTACAAAAAAATGTATACGACATAAATTGTGTATTTTAACGCGATTTACATTGTTTGTGCAGTAAAATTTTGCCTATCTCTTATGGTTTACCTGTTATGCAAAAGTCGTTCACAATGAAGAATACTTTTGGAGACATTCCCAGAAAATTCAAGATATACATTTTATTTGTCATAAAAATATCTTAAACATATGATATTTTAATCAAAATCGTTAGAGCCATTTTTGAGAAAATTAAAATGTTCGAAAAATGTTCCCTGTAAAGGGTAGTCTGGGGTGGGGGGATTTTCTTGAAAACCTTCGTGTCGCATCTCTGGAAGATACTTAACCTAAATACCAAGTTTGGTGTTTATCAACTGTTCGTTTCTGAGTTATGCTGCTCACAGACAGACAAACACACAGACACACACACGGACATGTTTCCAAAAATGCTTTTTGTGGATTCAGGGGGTATCAAAACATGTATTTCCGGTGAAATCTCGGTATTGAATTTTTGGGTGGAATACAATACTTCCCCTACTTACCCTACATACGTAGTAGAGAAAGTAAAAAAAAAAAATTACATCAGCCTAAGGCATACATCATATATATGTCTAGTAATTCTCAAAAACTATCACCAGTTCAGGTTGCTATCCAACGGGACCTCGCGGCGCTCCGCAGGATGAGGCAATTGTGTTATTATATAAAACTTGAATAGCACTCTGACAAAGCAATTCATAGGATTTCATGATACAGCTATGAACGGAAATAATCTGCTCTTTCATATCACTGAGTCAAGCGCAACCACCAAGAGGTCTCGCGACGATCCCTTGGGGTAAATGCTGTTCTTTAAAAAAACTGAATAATATCCTGACAAACCCTAAGTAATTACAAATAAATATAAGAATAATATGCATAACAGATTGCCATTAAGTTATGAGTAGGGAATGGCCGGTTTATCCCAAGTAGAACAACAGGAAGCGGTAAGATAGCCACTTCCTAAGAAATGTCCCGTAACACTATTAATTGCGCAAAACTATCATGTCACACGTCGGAACAGTGACATTACCAAGGGAAACAATATTTTAAGCTTCCTGTAGCGGTTCCAAGAGTTTAGTAGGTGGTATCCTTTTGGTGGCCAACGGTGGAGTTGTAATCAAAAGGACATTCTGAGGCAGTATTTTTCATACATATACGAGGGCTGATCAATAAAGACTGAGACTGATTTTTTCCTGTAGCTTTCTTGAGAGTTTCCTGTCTCTACCATGAATATTTGAAAAGAGCGTGGTTTCATGTATAATGTCCATAGGCGGCAGCAGTCTTGTATCGGTAGGTTGGTAGTAATGCTGTATATTGTTGACCGTACTTGAATTTCGCATACCACTCGACACGAGAGGAGCAATAAAATTTTGTTTTCGTTTAAATCATACAGCCTCTGAAACTTTGGAAAAGCTGAAGCAAGCATACGGTGAAGATGCACTACCTCTTGCAACAGTGGTTCAAAGACTTCAAAGTAGAGCGAGTCCTCTGTGCTAGGCAAGGTGGACCTGGTGCTACGGCTTCTGCTATGACTGAAGTCAACATCAACACAGCTGCTGTGATTGTTGTTCTTCCTCACAATACTGCTACAGCAGCGTACTACACGCCAGTATTGGCTACACTGAGGGAGCACATTGCAAGGAAACATCCAGAACTTCATCAGAATGGGTGGCGACTTCATCACAACAGCACATGGCCTCACGTCGCAAATCAAGTCCAGGAATTCAACATCACCTGCGTACTGCATCCGCCTTATAACCCCAATCTTGCCCCCTGTGATTTCTTTTTTATTCCCATTACTAAAGGCAAAGCTCCGGGGCATTCGATTTGAGAGCACTGAAGCGTGCTGAGGAAAAGTGAGGCGATTCTCAAAGACCTGACAAAGAATGGCCTGCACCATGTGTTCGAGGACTGGCAGAGGCGCTATAAAAAGTGCATTCAAGTATGAGGGGACTACTTTGAAAAATATCATGTCAACATTGAAATGGAGTAATAAATACTGTGAAAAAAATCAGTCTCAGTCTTTATTGATCAGCCCTCGTACATTAATTAAACAACGCCTCAGCCCAAACAAGTGTCAAGAAGGTCAATTAATTTTCCTGCCTTTTTTATTATTTATGTAGTAGTTAGCAGTGGTTGTTTTTGTATTAGTATTTAATTTGAGAGAAATATTGTAAGTATATTAGTAAGGAACCTCACTGTTGTGTACGGTTATGTAGGGAGAAGATACCAACCAGACGAAATACATTACATTTTATTGTCTAGGCGAAAAATGTATGAAGACCACAAAAAAAAAAAAAAAAAAAAAACCAGAGCCAAGGGGTGTCAGGAACCGCGGTTTACTAACTAGAACGAAGTGATGTGATATTCGAAATAGCTAATGGCAGGTTTGAATTAGACATGTAAGCAAAAGGTTTGAAATATTAAACGTAAGTTGGTGAAGCCACGCTATAAACTGCTCAACGGCAGTGTTGCCAACTTAGCCATTTTATGGCTAAATCTAGCATTTTCACAGTAGCGTTTAGCCACATAAAATCGTAAAATGCGTATAGCCTGAAATCTAGCCTATTTAACAAATCTCTTTAGCCAAAATCTAGCTTAAATAGCATAATTTCATCTGCGCTTTAGCTATGCAAAAGGAATAAATGGTTACGTGAATTCCCAATACCGTGTATTGTGTTCCTATCATGAGTCATGACATGTCATTAAGAGGTATACTAATAATAAGGTCGACTTTCTGGAGTATGCACCCAAAATGTATGATTTTTGACACATACAAATGGTCAGTTTTTACATATTTTACCTACAGAATTTCAGTAAACTTCATATTTCAATATCAGTTATATTTAACGAACGGTGTTGGTGCTTAGCAAAAATATACCTTATTCCATTTCAATTTTATATTAAATAAATTATTCTTTTACAATATTTAAATATCATGGAATTATCTAATCAAGTATAATGCTTAGAATGTCTTTATGGGGTTTAACTTCTGCAAACAAAATTTGGGTAGTTTTAGACGCCAATTATATCTAGCAATTTTTACTTTCTCTACTACGTATAGTAAGTAGGGGAAGTATTCTATTCCACCCAAAATTTTGATACCGAGATTTCACTGGAAATACATGCTTTGAGACCCCCTGAATGAAAAAAAAACATTTTTGGAAACATGTCCGTGTGTGTGTGTGTGTCTGTAAACACCAAACTTGGTATTTAGATTCAGTATCTTCCAGAGATGCGACACGAAGGTTTTCAAGAAAATCCCCCCACCCCAGATTACCCTTTACATGGAAGAATTTTCGAAAATTTTAATTTTCTCAAAAATAGCTCTAATGATTTTGATTAAAATATCATAGGTTTAAGATATTTGCATGACAAATAAAATGTATATCTTGAATTTTCTTGGAATGTCTCCAAAAGTATTCTTCATTGTGAACGACTTTTGAATAACTGGTAAACCATAAGAGATAGACAAAAGTTTACTACAAAAATGTTGATCGCGTTAAAATACACAATTTATGTCATATACATTTTTGTTGTTGAGTGAACCATTTTCGAGATATTGCTTGTTATTCCCTTAAATTTTTCAATACTTATTTTCTCAAATGGGAATTCGTTATTCGTTTTTTTTTGTCTTGGATATGCAAAGAGTATTAATCTGTGGCAAAGGGAATGGTGCTGCACCTAGCAACCAGCTATTAAGAGATATGTATGTGCTTAAAGGCTACTGTATTTCTATATTGCCCTTGCAAATATATAATCCCCTTACATCTACAAGAAACTTAGCAATAAGATAGAGTCTGCAAATGTTTATATCGATTAACATGAAGTAGATGGAGAATAAGCGTTTGTAAAAATAGTTTGTCCAAGAGTAGAGAAAATCATGGGAGTGTAACACATCAGATGTTTTTTGTTAAATAATGCCTTTTTAAAGGTACCATCTAGCCTTTATTCCCGAGGAAGTATTGGCAACACTACTCAACGGAATAGACAGTGCAAGCTCAGATATGGGAAGGTGCAGATCGCTGTGAAGTGTGTTCACACAAAGTGTATTAACAATCTCCTGTAATTATGTAGGAAATGCGACTTAACTATTACAGATCGTAAGGGGCAGTCAAGCGATTCAAACTGAACTAAATTTTATGTGCGGGTGATGTTCTAAAATGTAGATGACGGACTTAGTCAATTTCGGCAATCACAACGGCTTTCTCCCGTATTCTTGTAAATCTTGAACAATATATATTCATGCCCGTACCCAGGAAAAAATTTCGGGGAGGGTTTTCCGTAAGTAGATCTAAACTTAACAGTATCCCACACAGTTACCATGTACCTACTCCGTAGTACAGAGAAAGCCAAAAGACTACGAACCAGCTGCGCGGTGTTTTTCCCGTCCGCGTCCTCGGCGCTCGTTACCGTCTGCCGCTACCATAGAAAGGCGCGGATGAAACCATACAACATTTTAAAACCACTTTTAATGGCTTTACTTACCAACTTAATTGTAAAAAAATGGAACTTTTTTTTTCGAATCGATAGTTGAAGCCCGTGCATACGTGAATACAATTTTGCCCCGTTTTCAGAGAATTAACAGACAGGGAGCATGAGTTTGCTTTTTTCTACAAGACTCTGCAACAGCTAATACGGCCAATATTTCGATGAGAACAATTGAAAGTGTGTTTGAGGACACAATTATTAGTAGAGATTTGTGGCCCCCTTGGTCCCCCGATCTAACCCCCTGCGATTTCTGTCTCTGGGGTAACTTGAAACAACAAGACAAACCCACACATCCTGGAAGAATTAAAACAAAATATCCGCCAGGAAATTGCCAGCATTTCTCAATGTGAACTACAGCGAGTGATGGATAGTTTCCTAAAGAGGTGCCAAAAGTATATAGACGACGATGGTGGCCAGTTTCAGCATCTCCTTTCATAAAGTTGGTAAGTAAAGGCTTTAAAAGTAGTTTTAAAAATGTATGGTTTCATCCGAGCCTATCTATGATGGCGGCAAACGGCAACGAGCGCCGAGGACGCGAACAGGAAAAACATCGCCCAGCCGCTTCGTAGTTTTTTGACTCTCCCTGTATATAGACGTTACATGGATAAGAAAATTGCTTGGAGACATTATATAGACAAGAAAAACTCTACCAGAATCAGGATATTCCACCTTACAGCACAAAACATGGAGACTGCTTCGAAAACCGGAATGTATGGTCACCTTATCTATGTAAGGCGACGATATTAAGTTTCCCTTTTTCTTGTAAATGTGCTACTAGCAATAGACCTACTGTTATCCAACGACATTTCCCCATATTGGTTTGCTATGAATTTAAATAAATAAAACTGTCAGAAGTTTCGGGGGGGGAGGTTTGAACCCTAAAACCCTCCCTCTAAATACGGCCCTGTATATATTAAAGACTATCATCTAAATTTACTTGCCGATCTGTTATCATTTGTTAACTTCACTTCTTTCACCCTTCCACACCCTGTAAGAGATATTTGCTCGACCTAACATACTAGCTAGCCGCAACATTTATAATAAGAGTCATAATTCAAATAAATTCAGTTTACCTATTATCGTAACCAAATTCTGTTTATCATTGGTATAAACAGTGGCGCTCAACAGTAATTTATGGACATTTAGGCACGGACCTGCGCAATTCCCCGTAGTAGGTTGTTCCCCCAATTGTGTTGACTACGGTCTCCGCACCGCCCGAAGGAGAGTAATCAGCTGCCAACACAACTTAAGGGAGCGATAAGCTACAGCACAAATAAAAGCCAAAAGAGAATACAAAGAATTATTACAAATCCATAATAAAAGACGCCTGAAGCTTTCCCGGAGGTTAATGTAATCTCGTAGTGATTAACTGTTTCGGATGACGTAATCATACAACTGCCACCACAAAAGTTAAAAAGGTAGACCAAATGAATAACAGTGTGTCAACGGGGAGGGATTATGTGCTGTTAAGCCTAATCCTGATAGTTGGGTGATTCACGTACGGAAGGTGAGATAAATTTAGGTGTGGTACTTCCACACTGGGCTGTATTTAGAGGGGGGATTTCTAGGGTTCAACCCCCCCCGAAACCTCTGACAGTTTTATTTATTTAAATTCATAGCAAATCAATATGGGAAAATGTCGTTAGATAACAGTAGGTCTATTGCTAGTAGCACATTTACAAGAAATACATAGGTAAGGTGACCATACATTCCGGTTTTCGAAACAGTCTCTATGTTTTGTGCTGTAAGATGGAATATCCTCATTCTGGTGAGTTTTTCGTGTCTATATAATGTCTCCAAGCAATTTTCTTATCCATGTAACGTCTACATACTACGGAGTAGATACATGGTAACTGCGTGGGGTACTATTTGGTTCAGATTTACTTGTGGAAAACCCTCCCCAAATTTTTTTTCTGGGTACGGGCATGCTTCCACAGACCAATTTGCATTTAAACACACAGGGGGAAACCTTAAGGAAGCTAAGGTAGACCAACCCGCCGGAATTAAGTGAAGGGTTTGCGGTTCGGAGACCGGAAAGTCCAAGCAGAGGAAGGGCTTCGGTGTATGTACTACTTGATCAAATTTAAGTTTACAGGAACAAGAACGTGTAATTTGTAAAGGCCCGGGGGAACGCTAACTTGGAATAACACGGGTGATATTATTACAAATAAACTCAATAAGTTGTAGTTTTACGAGTAACTACTATTCATCCTTTGCAATTTCTGCGATTAGCATTTCATTGCGGTATGGCACTGGAAGGGATAAAATTCATTCAACTCCGCAGCCGCCATACCATGCAACATATTCAGCACACATGGGACTAAACAGAAAGTCATCACCAAAACGAGAAATATAACAGAGACCTGTTATAAACGGATCACTATGTTGTATAGCCGCCCCAATAGGGTGTACTTATGAACCACTGACAGCTACAAAAGCTGTATCATGAAGGATACTACAACTTGAGGACCCCTATGCAAAGCTTGTACTTAAGAAATGAAAACTTTCCCATTGCGATCCCCTTTGCTACGCTGGAATTTTAACAGATACTGAATGAACATGAGGTAATCTCCAGATCAAAATATCGATGTACTTCAGTAGTATCGATGACCAATTCAAAGGTTATGTAAATATACTGCGTTTGAATTATAACAAGTCATGTTCAAAGAGATCATATGGAATAATAGAGGAAACAAGTGGTTACGACATAATAACACTGAATCCATTTGCTTTAAAAAATCTGATGTGTTACACTCAAATGACTTTCTCTACTCTTGTACAAACTATTTCTACAAACGCTTATTCTCCATATGCTGCATGTTAATCGAGATATCGAGATGTTAATCTTATTGCTAATTTTCTTGTAGATGCAAGGGGAATTGGTAGACTTTAAGCGATCGTCAAATATTTTAAGAGCTGGTTGCTATGTGGAGTATTCCGTTCTCTTTGCATTACCAGGACAAAAAAGGAAAGAATAACGAATTCCCATTTGAGAAAAAGTACACGTATTGGAAAATTTAAGGGAATAACAAGCAATATCTCGAAAGTGGTTCACTCAACAAACAAACAAAAAATGTATATGACATAAATTGTGTATTTTTACGCGATCTTTATTTTTTATGTAGTAAAATTTTGTCTATCTCTTATGGTTTACCAGTTATGCAAAAGTCGTTCACAATGAAGAATACTTTTGGAGACATTCCCAGAAAATTCGAGACATACATTTCATTTGTCATGAAAATATCTTATACATATGATATTTTAATCAAAATCGTTAGAGCCAGTTTTGCGAAAATTAAAATTTTCATAAATGTTACATGCAAAGGGTAATCTGGGGTAGGGGGATTTTCTTTAAAACCGTCGTGTCGCATCTCTGGAAGATACTGAATCTAAATACCAAGTTTGCTGTTTATCCGTCTGTTCGTTCCTGAGTTATGCTGCTCACAGACACACACGCGGACATGTTTCCAAAAATACTCTCGGTATCGAATTTTTGGGTGGAATACAATACTTCCCCTACTTACTATACGTAGTAGAGAAAGTAAACAAAAAAAAAAAGGATCTGACATAAATTGTGTGTTTTAATGAGATCTCTGCATTTTTTGTGTAGTAAAATTTTGTGTATCTCTTACAGTTTACCAGCTAGCAAGATTCATTCAGAATGAAGAGTGATTTTTGGGGGACATTTCCAGAAAATTCAAAATATACATTTTATTTGCCATGAAAGTATCTTGAACATATGCTATTTTTATCTAAATCTTTATAGCCATTTTTGACAAAACAACATTTTCGAAAAATGTTCCATGTGAATGGTAGTCTGGGGTGGGGGATATTTTCTTGGAAATCTTCGTGTCGCATCTTTGAAGGATACTGAACCTAAATACCAAGTTTGATATTTATCCGACTTTTCGTTTTTGAGTTATGCTGCTCACAGACACACACACGGACCTTTTTCTAGAAATGCATTTTTAGTTAGGGATCCTCAAAACGTGTATTTCCGATGAAATCTAGAATTCGAATTTTTGGGTGGAATGCAATACTTGCCCTGCTTACTATACATATTAGAGAAAGCAAAAAAAGTACAGTATGCACCGACCTCTCAGTATTCTGCAAACTTTCTCATAGAGAAAAGAACTGATGGTCAGTTTTGGTCCAATTCATTATGCAAAGCATTATAAGTATAGTTAGGCGCCCTCACCATGGTTTTCAAACGATTATCAATTTGAGCGAAAGGTAGGGTTAATCGCTCACTATAATCATTTAGCTTGTCCCTTGTAGCAGAGAACGACGCATGGGCTTGGGTAATAATTCTCTCCATGGATGTACAGTGATCCAGTAATTGTCTCTCCGTAGCAGCTAAAGCATGAACTTAGAAATAGCAACGTCACAGCAGAAATTAACTACATCCCCAAAGAAAGCAATTCCTCGTTTAGAGCAGTGGTCTTCTTTGTTAGTAAAATTAAAAATCTGATGTGATACATTCACATGACTCTCTCCACCCTCTGTCTTTATAAGTGGGTATACAAAGTATTCTTAAAGCTTATTTTTCTATCTAATCTATTTAATCGAAGTAAGCCTTTGCAAAAATAGCGACATTACACATTTCGTTATAGATACAAAGAGAACAGTGTAGTCAAATGTTTAAGAACTGGACGCTATATCTGGCTTAAAATTCCATACTGTTTCCATGCAATCGCAAGAAACAACTGAAAATCGATGGGAGTTTAAAAGAAGTATAAGTATTGAACAATTCGAACCTTTAATAACGGATATCTCAGAAACGGCTTATGCCACAAGCAAACTTACTTGAAGTAAATTGTGTGTTTTAAGGATTTCTACATTTTTGTGTACTAGTTTTTAGTCTATTACTTAACGTTTAAAAGTTATACAATATTATACAAAATTCCTTATGAATGAAGAGGATTTCTTAGGCTATTTCCAGAAAATTCAAGATATACATTTTATTTGTAAAATAAATACCTTCGACATTTGAAATCAAAATCATTAGAGCTATCAGCATTTTCGAAAAATGTTCCATGTAAAGGGTATTTGAGGTAAGGGAATGTTCTTGATAATCTTAGTGTCACATCCTTGGAAGATACTAAATCAAATAGCAAGTTTGGTATTTATCCAACTTTTCGTTTTTGAGTTATGCTGTTCACACACACACACAAACACACACACACACACACAGAACATGTTACCAAAAATGCCTTATTTGGATTAGAGTGCCTCAAGACATGTACTTCCGGTGAATGTGTGTGTATTTGTGTGGAAAGCAATACTTCCCCTACTTACTATACGTAGTAGAGAAAGTAAAATTAGCATCTGATAACTTACACAGCTCTCTATCGAGAGTATTTACTATAAAGTCAATATCATATTTCAATTGTGTTAATGTCTGCGGGGGAGAGCATTTCCCTACTGGATGCGGCACTGTCAGGTGTTGGCGATCCATTCTCCCTCGTAGAACTTTAAAGGTCAGAGGAATGGAAGCGTGATTTAGAATTTTCGGAAGGCGTTTCATGGCCGCTCCCGTAGCTATGCGCATTGGCCTGCTATTTCTTCCATGCGCCCGGCTCGTAGTACGGCAATGAGCGAAAGAAGATGCCCAAGAAGAAAAGACACGTGGAAAAAATTTATACAAAATATGATGTGCTGCACTCACATAACTTCCTCCATTCTTATACAAACTATTTTTACAAACCCTTATTCTCCATCTACCTCATGTTAATCGAGATATCGAGATGTCAATCTTATTGCTAATTTTCTTGTAGGTGCAAGGAGAATATGGTAGGCTTTTAGTGATAGTCAAACCTTTTAGGACTTGATTGCCATGTGGAGCATTCCATTCAATTCTCTTTACATGTACAGGGCATTAAAAAAACAAGAAAAAAAAAACCAACCCAATAACGAATTCCCATTTGAGAAAAAGTATTCGAAAATTCTAACAAATAACAAGGAATATCTCGGAAATGGGTCACTCGACAAAAACAAAACAACAAAATACATGTACATGACATAAATTATGTGGTTTAACGAGATATACAGTTTGTGTGTAGTAAAATTTGGTCTATCTCTTACAGGTTACTAGTTATACAAAATTCATTCAGAATGATGAGGACTTTTGGGGACATTTCCAGAAAATTCAAGATAAACATTTCATTTGCCATGAAAGTATCTTAAACATATTATATTGTAATCAAAATTGTTTGAGAAATGTTTTAGAAAATAAATATTTTTGAAAAATATTCCGTGTAAAGGGTAGTCTGGGGTCTGAGGATTTTCTTGAAAATCTTCGTGTCGCATCTTTAAAAGACACTGAACCTATATACCAAGTTTGGTATTTATGCGACTTCTCGTTTTTGAGTTATGCTGTTCACAGACAGACAGACTCACAAGGACATTTTTCCAAAAATGCTTTATTTGTATTCAGGACACTTCAAAACATGTATTACCATTGAAATCTCGCTATCGAATTTTTGGGTTGAACGCAATACTTCACCTACTTACTATTCGTAGTAGAGAAAGTAATACGTAAAACAATCTGATGTGTTACATTCACATGACGTTCTCTACTCTTGTACAAACTATTTTTACAAACGCTTATTCTCCATCTACTTCATGTTAATCGAGATAAACACTTGCAGACTCTATCTTATTCCTAATTTTCTTGTAGGTGTAAGGGGAATATGGTAGGCTTTAAGCGATAGTCAAATCTTTTAAGAGCTGATTGCTATGTGGAGCATTGCATTCTCTTTGCATGTCCAGGACATAAAAAAAACATTTTTAGAAACATATCCATGTGTATGTCTTGTATGTCTGTCTGTGAACAGCATAACTCAACAACGAAAAGTTGGATAAACACCGAACTTGGTATTTAGGTTCAATATGTTCCAGGGATGCGACATGAAAGTTTTCAAGAAAATCCCCCTACCCCAAACCACCCCTTACATGGAACATTTTTCTAAAATTTTTATTTCCTCAAAAGCGGCTCCAACGATTTTGATTAAAGTATCATATGTTTAAGACATTTTTATGGCAAATAAAATGTATATCTTGAATTTTATGGGGATGTCCCCAAAAGTCCTCTTCATTCTGAACGACTTTTGCATAACTGGTAAACCGCAAGAGATAGACAAAATTTTACTACATAAAAATGTAGCACACAATATATGTCCTAATCATTTTTTTTGTAAAGTGAACCATTTTCGAGATATTCCTTGTTATTTCTTTGAATTTTCCAATACTTAAAGACTTTTTCTCAACTGAGAATTCCTTGTTCTTTTTTTATGTTCTTTACATACAAGGAGAATTACATTTTACATATAGCGACCAGTTCTAAAAATATCGCTTAAGGCGTACTATGTTCCTCTTGTTTTGTATTTGCAAGGGCATATACGTACAAATACAGTAGCCTTTAAGCATAGACATACCTCTTTAATAGCTGGTTGCTATGTGCAGCACCATTCTCTTTGCCACAGATACTCCTTGCATATCCAAGACAAAAAAATCTGATGTGTTACACTCACATGACTTTCTCTACTCTTGTACAATCTAATTTTACAAACGCTTATTCTCCATATAGTTCATGTCAATCGCGATATCGAGATGTCAATCTTATTGGTAATTTTCTTGTAGATGCAAGGGAAATATGGTAGCTTTTAAGCGATAGTCAAATATTTTAACGCTGGTTGCTATGTGGCGCATTCCATTCTCTTTGCATGTCCAGGACATAAATAAAAAGTATTGTAAAATTTAAGGAAATAACAAGCAATATCTCGAAAACGGTTCACTCAACAAAAGAAACGTATATGACATAAGTTGTGTATTTTAACGCGATCTACATTTTTTGTGTAGTAAAAGTTTGTCTATCTCTTATGGTTTACCAGTTATGCAAAAGTCGTTCACAATGAAGAATACTTTTGGAGACATTCCCAGAAAATTCGAGATATACATTTTATTTCTCATGACATTATCTTAAACATATGATATTTTCATCAAAATCGTTAGAGCCATTTTTGAGAAAATTAAAATTTTCGAAAAATGTTCCATGTAAAGGGTAGTCTGGGGTGGGGGGATTTTCTTGAAAACCTTCGTGTCGCATCTCTGGAAGATACTGGTGCTTATCCGACTGTTCGTTTTTGAGTTATGCTGTTCACAGACACACACACAGACACACACACACACACACACACACACACACACACACAGACACACACACGGACATGTTTCCAAAAATGCTTTTTTTGGATTCAGGAGGTCTCAAAACATGTATTTCCGGTGAAATCTCGGTATCGAATTTTTGGGTGGAATGCAATACTTCCCCTACTTACTATACGTAATAGAGAAAGTAAAAATGAATAATGAATTCCCATTTGAGAAAAAGTATAAGTATTGTAAAATTTAAGGGATAGACAAGCAATATTTCGAAAATTGTTCCCTAACAAAAAAAATGTATATGACATAAATTATGTATTTTAACGTGATCTACATTTTTTGAGTAGAAAAATTTTGTCTATCTCTTATGGTTTACCAGTTATGCAAAAGCCATTCACAATGAAGAATACTTTGGAGACATTCCCAGAAAATTCTAGATATACGTTTTATTTGCTGTAAAAATGTCTTAAACATATGATGCTTTAATCAAAATCGTTAGAGCCGTTTTTGAGAAAGTAAAATTTTTCGAAAAATGTTCCATGTAAAGGGTAATGTGGGATGAGAGGATTTTCTTGAAAACCTTCGTGTGGCATCTCTGGAAGATACTGAACCTAAATACCAGGTTTGGTGTTTATCCGACTGTTCGTTTGTGAGTTATGCTGTTTACAGACACACACACAGACACACAGAGACACACACGGACATGCTTCCAAAAATACCTTTTTGGATTCAAGAGGCTTCAAAACATGTATCTCCGGTGAAATCTCGGTATCGAATTTTTGAGTGGAATGCAATGCTTCCCCTACTTACTATACGTAGTAGAAAAAGTAAAAAACCAGAAATCGACAAATTTCAGCTACATAGGCAGAAAAGACAAAACAATGTAATAAGTAACA
This sequence comes from Deroplatys truncata, assembly GCA_030765065.1. NCBI lineage: Eukaryota > Metazoa > Arthropoda > Insecta > Mantodea > Mantidae > Deroplatys > Deroplatys truncata. The sequence goes on from CM060985.1 coordinate 159,223,427, forward strand.
GAGTAACTAAAGAATATATCATACTTTAAGCGAGAAATGGTGTGTGAAATACACATATACTAAATACAGGAGGTGCCGGAATAAAACTTACCAAAGAATATATGACCGCCCCAACGCGGCCGCAATACGTAGGTATACGCTGAGAATCGAATGTACATTCGGGTACATATATTTAAATTGCTGTCTATTTGGATTGTGTCTACAACAGTGAGGAGGCGCGTAACGGTCACGAGGGCTATAAGCATTGTACCACTAGAAAGAAAGAAAGAAAGAAAGAAAGAAAGAAAGAAAAAATGAAAAAAGATGAAGGTAGAAGAAGTAATGGAAAATATTTATTACAATAAAAACTTTACTTGGATATGTATAAACTTATAAGGCGGTATTCATAGTCGATTTTGGTCCGGACCAACTTGCTACTTCCGGTGGATTTACAGCGGACCATCGATTTTCTTATTCATAGACCGGGACTTGCGTTGGTCCAGGGATCAAACGCCTTGGTCAGGAGCAAATTTTGGTTTACCTCAGAGGGGTAGATTAAAGGCAAGCCCATCTTTACAAAATGGAGGACTTTGGAGTAATGGGCCTGATTGCTTGTGTAGAATTCGCGAAATGAGACGGTGGAGTAAAACTATCTACCAAAATTAGACATAAGAGGAAAGTATGGCGACCTAAACTTCAAAACAAATACAGGTTTAGTATAACAAAGGTTAGAAGGCGGATAAAACGGATTCATCCTAACCTATATGACAGAGACGATAACCGAGGCTTGAGTATCTCAATCGGTACGATGCTAATAGCACTTCCACATTATGAAAGAGAAGGGTATCAAGAAAACATTACTGACCTCAGTAAGGCATCAGTGAGCCGCATGACTCATATGCAATTGCTAGATTTACCTTCATTAAACAGGGATTACGATGCACTTTACGTAACGGGAATGAATCTTGATTGATTATTCTTCTATTACATCATGCTACTGCTTCACGCCAGTAGGTAAGTATAGAGAGATCGAGCACAGTTTTTTGCGTTTATATGGGCGAGATAGGGAATACCAGGGCTGATGCTAGGCTAGTCAGATGCTAAAGGAGGAAAATACGTTTATATGGAAGAGATAGTAGAGAGGTGTTAGGCTAGACAAAGGCTGTGGAGTAGAGTATGGTTTATATGAAAGGTATAGGAAAACGAGGACGGGTGTTAGGTTAGACAGAGATTGTGGAGTAGAGTGCGGTTTATATGAGAGGTATAGGAAAACGAAGAGAGGTATTAGGCTAGACACAGGCTGAGAGTAGAGTATGCGTTTATATGTATGAGAGGTATAGGAGCAGGAGGAGAGGTGCTAGGCTAGACAGAGGTTGAGTAGAGTATGGGTTATATGAGAGAGGTAGGGAACAGGAGGAGAGGTGTTCGGCTAGACAGAGGTTTAGGAGTAGAGTATGGTTTATATGAGAAATATAGGAAAACGAGGCGAGGCGTTAGGCTAGACAGAGGTCGAGGAGTAGAGTATGGCTTATATGAGAGGTATAGGAAAACGCGGAGAGCTATTAGCTTAGGAGAATTGAGTATGTGTTTATAAGGAGAGATGAGAAAACGGAAAGAGATCCTATGCTAGGATAGACAGGTGTTAAAGTTAGGTTAGATAGCAAACCAAGGAGTAATACTCAGCTAGAGAAGGGCAGGAAGGGAATGAGCTTTATGAGAGGTAGGGGATACAGGGAGTGGTGTTAGGCTAGACAGAGGTAGAGGAGTAGAGTATGGTTTATATGAGAGGTATAGGGAAACGAGGAGAGTCGGTTGGCTAGACAGTTAGTGAAGCAGTGGGAATATGGACTTATATACAGGAGAGATAGAGAATAGGAGGGGAGGGGCTAGACTTTGAAAGCGACTTTAGACGTGAACTTATTGGCAAACTGTTTCATGCTAATGTTAGAACGCTAATTCTAGACATGCCCATCACGTAACCCATTCAGGGAAAAGGTGATCAGCAACGGGAAAAGGTGACCAGCAAAGGGAAAAAGGCGAGCAGCAAAGGGAAAAACGTGACCAGCAACGGGAAAAAGGTGACCAGCAAAGGGAAATAGACGAGCAGCAAAGGGAAAAAGGTGACCAGCAAAGGGAAAAAAAGGTGATCAACAAAGGGAAAAAATGTGACCAGCAACGGGAAAAAGGTGACAAGAAAGGGAAATAGGCGAACAGCAAAGGGAAAAAGGTGACCAGCAAAGGGAAAAAAGGTGATCAGCATAGGGAAAAATGTGACCAGCAACGGGAAAAGGTGACCAGCAAAGGGAAAAAGGCGAGCTGCAAAGGGAAAAATGTGACAGCAAAGGGAAAAAGGTGACCAGCAAAGGGAAATAGACGAGCAGCAAAGGGAAAAAGGTGACCAGCAAAGGGAAAAAAGGTGATCAGCTAAGGGAAAAAGGTGACCAGCAAAGGGAAAAAAGGTGACCAGCAAAGGGAAAAATGTGAGCAGCAAAGGGAAAAAGGTGACCAGCAAAGGGAAAAAAGGTGACCAGCAAAGGGAAAAAGGTGACCAGCAACGGGGAAAATGTGACCAGCAAAGGGAAAAGCTAACCCACTCACACTAGCAGGTAAGTAATTCAGTTAGTATCACAGGGTAGGACAGATCCTGGAAAGCGGATATAGCATAGTTCCGTATGATGTTACAGGTAATTCAGAGAGTATCGAAGGTATTTAGGATAATTCAAGTAACATAGGTGTTTAGAGTCACTCAGCTAGTATCACAAGAGGCTAGTTTCCAGGGACAGGACGTATCATAGATGCATATTTTTCACAGGCAATTCAGCTAGTATCGTAGGTATTTAGCATAATTCAAGTGTCATAGGTGTTTAGAGTAATTAAGCTAGCATTACAGGAGGGTAGGTTTCAGGCTCGGTTATAACGTAGTTTCGTATTTTACAGATAGTTCAGGTAATATCGTAAGTATTTGGGTAATCAGCATAGTTTCACAGATACTCTTGATAATTTCGATCAGAGATTTGTATCAGAGCTAGTTAAGGTAATTTCACATGATTCGGGTAGTATCACAGGTATTTAAGTCATTTTCACAGGCAATTCAGCTAGTATCGTGAGCATTTAAGCTAATTCAGCTAGTATCACAGGAGGCTAGATTCCAGAGGCTAACTGCATCATAGCTCTACATGATTTCACAGGTAATTCAGCTAGTATCGTAGGTATTTAGGCTAATTTAGCTAGTACCACAGGAGGTTAGATTCCAGGGTTGGGTATAGCATAGTTTCATATTTCACAGGTAATTCAGAGGGTATCGTAGGTATTTAGGATAATTCAAGTAACATAGGTTTTTAGAGTAATTCAGCAAGCATTACAGGAGGGTAGGTTCCAGGGGTTGGTTATAACCTAGTTTCGTATTTTACAGATAGTTCAGGTAATATCGTAAGTATTTGGGTAATCAGCATAGTTTCACAGATGCTCGTGATAATTTCGATCAGAGATTTGTATCACAGCTATTTAAGGTAATTGCACGTGATTCAGGTTGTATCAATGGTATTTGAGTCATTTTAACAGGTAATTCATCTAGTATCACAGGTGCTAGTGCTAATTCAGAGCAGGAATTCGTATCAGAGCTAATTAAGGTAATTTCACATGATTCGGGTAGTATCACAGGTATTTAAGTCATAACAGCAGCAGCCTCATTACATAACAGCTGTAGCAGAAACAGCAGCAAATCCAACAACTGTAGATTCAGCATCCTCAGCAACAGGAAGAATCACAACAGCAAATACGACAGATGTAGTAGCAGATACAGCATCTATAGCAACAGCAGCTACAATGATACCAGCAATAGATCCTACAGCTACAGAAACATCAGCCGCAGCCTGTACAATAGCCGTAGCAGAAGGAAATACAACAGCTACCGTAGCAGATACAGCAGCTATACAGCAATAGATGTAACAGATCCTACAGCTGTAGCAACATCTGCTACAACAATAGTAGTGTCAACAACAGGTTACATAACAGGTGTAGCAGCAGCAGTCATCACGGTAGCTGTAACATCAAATACGAGAGCTGTAGTAGTAGATACAAGGCTGTAACATCAGCTACAAAAATAACAGCATCAGATCAGGTAGCTGTACCAGCATTAGACACAGTCAGCACAATAGCTGTAGCAGAAGCAAATACAGCAGTTATCGTAGCAGATACAGAGACTGTACAACTATGACTAGCAGATCCTACAGCAGCAGCGTCTGCTACAACAATAGCAGCAGCAGTCTCATTACATAACAGCTCTAGATTCAGTATCCTCAGCAACAGCAAGCATCACAACAACAGCAATAGCAAATACGACAGATGTAGAAGCAGATACAGCATCTATAGCAACAGCAGCTACAACGATAGCAGCAATAGATCCCACAGCTACAGAAACAGCCTACATCCTGCACAATAGCCGTAACAGAAGCAAATACAACAGCTACCGTAGCAGATACAGCAGCTGTACATCAATAGATGTAACAGATCTTACAGCCGTAGCAACATCTGCTACAATAATAGCAGAGACAACAACCGGTTTGTTCAGCAACAGCAAATACGGCATATGTAGTAACAGATACAGCATCTATAGCAACAGCTACTACAATGATAGCAGCAATAGATCCTACAGCTACAGAAACATCAGCCGCAGCCTGCACAATAGCCGTAGCAGAAGCAAATACAACAGCTACTGTAGCAGATACAGCAGCTGTACAACAATAGATGTAACAGATCTTACAGCTGCAGCAACTTCTGCTACAATAATAGCAGCAACAGCCACCAGTTACATAACAGCTGTAGCAGTAACAGCTAATCTAACAGCTATAGATTTAGCACTCTTAGCAATAGCAAGCATCACAGCAATGATATTCCAGCTGTAGATTCACCCACCACAGCAACAGCAGTCATCAAATACGAGAGCTATAGTAGTAGATACAATGCTGTAACATCGACTACAACTATAACTGCAATAGATCCTGCAGCTGTAACAGCATTAGACACAGTCAGCACAATAGCTGTAGCAGAAGCAAATATAGCAGCTTTCGTAGCACATACAGAGCCTGTACAACAATAGCTGTAACAGATGCTACATCTGTAGCATCTGCTACACAATAACAGCAGCAGTTGCATTACATAACGGCTGTAGCAGCAGCAGCAATAGCAAGCATCACAACAACAGCAAATACGACAGATGTAGTAACAGATACAACATCCAAAGCAACAGCAGCTACAATGATAGCAGCAATAGATCCTGCAGCTACAGAAACATCGGCCGCAGCCTGCAATAACTGTAACAGAAACAAATACAATAGCTACTGTAGCAGATACAGCAGCTGTACGACAATAGATGTAACAGATCTTACAGCTGTAGCAACATCTGCTACAATAATAGCAGCGACAACAACAGTTACATAACAGCTGTAGGAGCAGCACCTAATCCAGCAGCCATAGATTTAGCACTCTTAGCAATAACAGGCATGGCAGCAATGATATTCCAGCTGTAGATTCAGCAACAGCAGCCATCACGGCAGCTGTAACATCAAATATGAGAGCTGAAGTAGTAGATACAACACTGTAACATCAACTACAACAATAACAGTATCAGATCAGGTAGCTGTAACAGCATTAGACATAGTCAGCACAATAGCTATAGCAGAAGCAAATACAGCAGCTTTCGTAGCAGATACAGAGACTGTACAACAATAGCTGTAACAGACCCCACAGCTGTAGCAGCATCTGCTATAACAATAGCAGCAGCAGTCGAATTACATAACAACTGCAGCAGCAGCTAGAGATTTAGCAGTGTTAGCAATAACGAGCATCACAGCAATGATATTCCAGCTGTAGGTTCACCTACCACAGCAACAGCAGTCATCACAACAACATCAACAGTAAATACGACAGATGTAGTATCAGATACAGCATCTATAGCAACAGCAGCTACAACGATAGCAGCAATAGATCCTGCAGCTGTAGCAGCATTAGACACAATCAGTACAATAGCTGTAGCCAAAGCAAATACAATTACTATCGTAGCAGATACAGCAGCTGTACAACAATAGATGTAACACATCCTACAGCTGTAGCAACATCTGATACAATAATAGCAGCGACAACAACCGGTTACATTACAGCTGTAGCAGCAGCTAATCCATTTTTTGTTCAAATGTAGCAGCTTTATCACTTAAATCATTGCTTCATTAAACAAGGATTGTAAGGGTAGACGTCTCATCCCTTTATATAGGCCTCAGACTAACACTAGTATTTGCTCCTAATGACAATGGTTACCGCCTCCCCTTCCATCTTCTCCTTTCTTCACCATTTGTCTGCTATGTGCATACACAGCACATGAGTAAACTTTAATTTTTTAACATTGTAGATTCGCGGAGATCATCAAAGGGATTCAATGTAATTTTATTCACTTGCACAGTAGTATCAGCGTGCTTTCGTGATAAGATTACATTCATAGGTGTTCTCATGATTTCACAGGTTTTAAGACAGTCTGTATAGATGTCAAACGTAATGTACATCTTAATAGCACTACGTTTTATACCCTTAATCTTTTTACCATTGATCCTTGAATATCTAAGGCATACATCTTAGCTCGTAGTCCGACAAAGCGCGGGAAGATTTTACCATTAGCCTCATCTTTAAATTTTCCGAGCACCTTCTTGTTTAGAGCTGAATAGCATATATAGTTGTAGGATAATCAGCAGTATCCAGATGCTCAAGTAAACGTAACTTGTCATGGTACACATCTCCAGTTGTTACACGATGAATGAATGAATGAATAAGTATCCATGTACATAAGCTTCAGGTTTCCAGCTCCGTAATAAGGCAACAACACGTCATAATGATGGTAATACATTGTCTCGGAGATGTCCAACAAACTCATACCAATGTATATGGGCTTATTGAATGCAATCTGTCGAGGGGCCATAAGTACAACAGCTAGAATAGCAGCATATATTGTCCTATCGATAAATGTAGGCTTGACGATCAGCTTCTCTAGAGTCTTCTCATTTGCTACTAGCCGAATATCCATACGATCAGGCAGATTCTCCATAGTTTTTCCAAACATGACGTTGATAAAGAGCTGTAGACGACCTTCTCGAAATCATTTGCAGCTTATTGTAGTAGCCTGTTGTTAAATTCCACATAAGGTTTTAACCGCTGTAACTGTTGGAATTGCAGCACACGATGTATTTTTTTAGTCGTAACCCATGATTAAGAGCTTGCTTCAAAGTCATGTAAAGTACTACATACTTCTTTCGAGGTCCAAGACGAGGTATCAGTTTCTTTGTATATGATTTCAATGGTTTCATACACTCAGGCGAAAAGGTAGATCGTTGCGTAGATCGTGAAGTTCTATAGGATGCTCGATGTCTATGACGTCACACCCAGAGACAGGATGTTTGGCAGTAGCAAACATGTTTAAACTCGTCTCGTAACAACCTGTATATGCTGTCACACCAACAAGAGAAGTATTCCCACACGCTCATTCAGTCAGATGTTCCATTCAAAGCCTACCACCACCATCACCACCTATTGTACCAAGGTTAATTCTAGCTGTATTATCACAATACTTAAAGTAAAAGCTTAAAAGGTAACGTAGAAAATTTTCCCCCTCATTTAGTTAAATGTATGTATATACTACATTATCTCATGTTTTCATTCCCTTTTCAATTCTTCCTTTCCATCTTCTTCCAGAAAGACCATTACAATCACAAGCAAAGCAATTTTTCCAGAGTTTCACAGATTCTAAGCTTCTAGAATCGAACCCGGTAATAGTTTTAATAAATGTATTTTAGCTCCCCCGCATCAGCATCTACCATTTAATTTTTACTCGAACCTGATATGATTTATAGGCTTGAAGATATATGAAATCACCCCTTCGGGATTCGATCTGAGTACTTTAAAGTAGTTATTGTCATGTAATCTTATCATGAAAGCATGCTGATACTACTGTGCAAGTGAATAAAATTACATTGAATCCCTTTGATGATCTCCGCGAATCTACAATGTTAAAAAATTAAAGTTTACTCATGTGCTGTGTATGCACATAGCAGACAAATGGTGAAGAAAGGAGAAGATGGAAGGGGAGGCGGTAACCATTGTCATTAGGAGCAAATACTAGTGTTAGTCTGAGGCCTATATAAAGGGATGAGACGTCTACCCTTACAATCCTTGTTTAATGAAGCAATGATTTAAGTGATAAAGCTGCTACATTTGAACAAAAAATGGATTAGCTGCTGCTACAGCTGTAATGTAACCGGTTGTTGTCGCTGCTATTATTGTATCAGATGTTGCTACAGCTGTAGGATGTGTTACATCTATTGTTGTACAGCTGCTGTATCTGCTACGATAGTAATTGTATTTGCTTTGGCTACAGCGATTGTACTGATTGTGTCTAATGCTGCTACAGCTGCAGGATCTATTGCTGCTATCGTTGTAGCTGCTGTTGCTATAGATGCTGTATCTGATACTACATCTGTCGTATTTACTGTTGATGTTGTTGTGATGACTGCTGTTGCTGTGGTAGGTGAACCTACAGCTGGAATATCATTGCTGTGATGCTCGTTATTGCTAACACTGCTAAATCTCTAGCTGCTGCTGCAGTTGTTATGTAATTCGACTGCTGCTGCTATTGTTATAGCAGATGCTGCTACAGCTGTGGGGTCTGTTACAGCTATTGTTGTACAGTCTCTGTATCTGCTACGAAAGCTGCTGTATTTGCTTCTGCTATAGCTATTGTGCTGACTATGTCTAATGCTGTTACAGCTACCTGATCTGATACTGTTATTGTTGTAGCTGATGTTACAGTGTTGTATCTACTACTTCAGCTCTCATATTTGATGTTACAGCTGCCGTGATGGCTGCTGTTGCTGAATCTACAGCTGGAATATCATTGCTACCATGCCTGTTATTGCTAAGAGTGCTAAATCTATGGCTGCTGGATTAGGTGCTGCTCCTACAGCTGTTATGTAACTGTTGTTGTCGCTGCTATTATTGTAGCAGATGTTGCTACAGCTGTAAGATCTGTTACATCTATTGTCGTACAGCTGCTGTATCTCCTACGGTAGCTATTGTATTTGCTTCTGTTACAGCTATTGTCCAGGCTGCGGGTGATGTTTCTGTAGCTGCAGGATCTATTGCTGCTATCATTGTAGCTGCTGTTGCTTTGGATGTTGTATCTGTTACTACATCTGTCGTATTTGCTGTTGTTGTGATGTTTGCTATTGCTGCTGCTGCTACAGCCGTTATGTAATGCAACTGCTGCTGTTATTGTGTAGCAGATGCTACAGATGTAGGATCTGTTACAGCTATTGTTGTACAGGCTCTGTATGTGCAACGAAAGCTGCTATATTTGCTTCTGCTACAGCTATTGTGCTGACTGTGTCTAATGCTGTTACAGCTGCAGGATCTATTGCTGTTATAGTTGTAGTCGGTTACAGCATTGTATCTACTACTATAGCTCTCGTATTTGATGACTGCTGTTGCTGTGGTGGGTGAATCTACAGCTGGAATATCATTGCTGTGATGCTTGCTATTGCTAAGAGTGCTAAATCTATAGCTGTTAGATTAGCTGTTACTGCTACAGCTGTTATGTAACTGGTGGCTGTTGCTGCTATTATTGTAGCAGAAGTTGCTGCAGCTGTAAGATCTGTTACATCTATTGTTGTACAGCTGCTGTATCTGCTACAGTAGCTGTTGTATTTGCTTCTGCTACGGCTATTGTGCAGGCTGCGGCTGATGTTTCTGTAGCTGTAGGATCTATTGCTGCTATCATTGTAGTGGCTGTTGCTATAGATGCTGTATCTGTTACTACATATGCCGTATTTGCTGTTGCTGAACAAACCGGTTGTTGTCTCTGCTATTATTGTAGCAGATGTTGCTACGGCTGTAAGATCTGTTACATCTATTGATGTACAGCTGCTGTATCTGCTACGGTAGCTGTTGTATTTGCTTCTGTTACGGCTATTGTGCAGGATGTAGGCTGTTTCTGTAGCTGTGGGATCTATTGCTGCTATCGTTGTAGCTGCTGTTGCTATAGATGCTGTATCTGCTTCTACATCTGTCGTATTTGCTATTGCTGTTGTTGTGATGCTTGCTGTTGCTGAGGATACTGAATCTAGAGCTGTTATGTAATGCGACTGCTGCTGCTATTGTTGTAGCAGACGCTGCTGCTGTAGGATCTGCTAGTCATAGTTGTACAGTCTCTGTATCTGCTACGATAACTGCTGTATTTGCTTCTGCTACAGCTATTGTGCTGACTGTATCTAATGCTGGTACAGCTACCTGATCTGATGCTGTTATTTTTGTAGCTGATCTTACAGCCTTGTATCTACTACTACAGCTGTCGTATTTGATGTTACAGCTACCGTGATGACTGGTGCTGCTACACCTGTTATGTAACCTGTTGTTGACACTGCTATTATTGTAGCAGATGTTGCTACAGCTGTAGGATCTGTTACATCTATTGCTGTATAGCTGCTGTATCTGCTACGGTAGCTGTTGTATTTGCTTCTGCTACGGCTATTGTACAGGCTGCGGCTGATGTTTCTGTAGCTGTAGGATCTATTGCTGGTATCATTGTAGCTGCTGTTGCTATAGATGCTGTATCTGCTACTACATCTGTCGTATTTGCTGTTGTGATTCTTCCTGTTGCTGAGGATGCTGAATCTACAGTTGTTGGATTTGCTGCTGTTTCTGCTACAGCTGTTATGTAATGAGGCTGCTGCTGTTATGACTTAAATACCTGTGATACTACCCGAATCATGTGAAATTACCTTAATTAGCTCTGATACGAATTCCTGCTCTGAATTAGCACTAGCACCTGTGATACTAGATGAATTACCTGTTAAAATGACTCAAATACCATTGATACAACCTGAATCACGTGCAATTACCTTAAATAGCTGTGATACAAATCTCTGATCGAAATTATCACGAGCATCTGTGAAACTATGCTGATTACCCAAATACTTACGATATTACCTGAACTATCTGTAAAATACGAAACTAGGTTATAACCAACCCCTGGAACCTACCCTCCTGTAATGCTTGCTGAATTACTCTAAACACCTATGTTACTTGAATTATCCAAAATACCTACGATACCCTCTGAATTACCTGTGAAATATGAAACTATGCTATACCCAACCCTGGAATCTAACCTCCTGTGATACTAGCTAAATTAGCCTAAATACCTACGATACTAGCTGAATTACCTGTGAAATCATGTAGAGCTATGATGCAGTTAGCCTCTGAAATCTAGCCTCCTGTGATACTAGCTGAATTAGCTTAAATGCTCACGATACTAGCTGAATTGCCTGTGAAAATGACTTAAATACCTGTGATACTACCCGAATCATGTGAAACTCCCTTAACTAGCTCTGATGCAAATCTCTGATCGAAATTATCAAGAGTATCTGTGAAACTATGCTGATTACCCAAATACTTACGATATTACCTGAACTATCTGTAAAATACGAAACTACGTTATAACCGAGCCTGAAACCTACCCTCCTGTAATGCTAGCTTAATTACTCTAAACACCTATGACACTTGAATTATGCTAAATACCTACAATACTAGCTGAATTGCCTGTGAAAAATATGCATCTATGATACGTCCTGTCCCTGGAAACTAGCCTCTTGTGATACTAGCTGAGTGACTCTAAACACCTATGTTACTTGAATTATCCTAAATACCTTCGATACTCTCTGAATTACCTGTAACATCATACGGAACTATGCTATATCCGCTTTCCAGGATCTGTCCTACCCTGTGATACTAACTGAATTACTTACCTGCTAGTGTGAGTGGGTTAGCTTTTCCCTTTGCTGGTCACATTTTCCCCGTTGCTGGTCACCTTTTTCCCTTTGCTGGTCACCTTTTTTCCCTTTGCTGGTCACCTTTTTCCCTTTGCTGCTCACATTTTTCCCTTTGCTGGTCACCTTTTTTCCCTTTGCTGGTCACCTTTTTCCCTTAGCTGATCACCTTTTTTCCCTTTGCTGGTCACCTTTTTCCCTTTGCTGCTCGTCTATTTCCCTTTGCTGATCACCTTTTTCCCTCTGCTGTCACAATTTTCCCTTTGCTGCTCGCCTTTTTCCCTTTGCTGGTCACCTTTTCCCGTTGCTGGTCACATTTTTCCCTATGCTGATCACCTTTTTTCCCTTTGCTGGTCACCTTTTCCCTTTGCTGTTCGCCTATTTCCCTTTCTTGTCACCTTTTTCCCGTTGCTGGTCACATTTTTTCCCTTTGTTGATCACCTTTTTTTCCCTTTGCTGGTCACCTTTTTCCCTTTGCTGCTCGTCTATTTCCCTTTGCTGGTCACCTTTTTCCCGTTGCTGGTCACGTTTTCCCTTTGCTGCTCGCCTTTTTCCCTTTGCTGGTCACCTTTTCCCGTTGCTGATCACCTTTTCCCTGAATGGGTTACGTGATGGGCATGTCTAGAATTAGCGTTCTAACATTAGCATGAAACAGTTTGCCAATAAGTTCACGTCTAAAGTCGCTTTCAAAGTCTAGCCCCTCCCCTCCTATTCTCTATCTCTCCTGTATATAAGTCCATATTCCCACTGCTTCACTAACTGTCTAGCCTACCGACTCTCCTCGTTTCCGTATACCTCTCATATAAACCATACTCTACTCCTCTACCTCTGTCTAGCCTAACACCACTCCCTGTATCCCCTACCTCTCATAAAGCGCATTCCCTTCCTGCCCTTCTCTAGCTGAGTATTACTCCTTGGTTTGCTATCTAACCTAACTTTAACACCTGTCTATCCTAGCATAGGATCTCTTTCCGTTTTCTCATCTCTCCTTATAAACACATACTCAATTCTCCTAAGCTAATAGCTCTCCGCGTTTTCCTATACCTCTCATATAAGCCATACTCTACTCCTCGACCTCTGTCTAGCCTAACGCCTCGCCTCGTTTTCCTATATTTCTCATATAAACCATACTCTACTCCTAAACCTCTGTCTAGCCGAACACCTCTCCTCCTGTTCCCTACCTCTCTCATATAACCCATACTCTACTCAACCTCTGTCTAGCCTAGCACCTCTCCTCCTGCTCCTATACCTCTCATACATATAAACGCATACTCTACTCTCAGCCTGTGTCTAGCCTAATACCTCTCTTCGTTTTCCTATACCTCTCATATAAACCGCACTCTACTCCACAATCTCTGTCTAGCCTAACACCCGTCCTCGTTTTCCTATACCTTTCATATAAACCATACTCTACTCCACAGCCTTTGTCTAGCCTAACACCTCTCTACTATCTCTTCCATATAAACGTATTTCCCTCCTTTAGCATCTGACTAGCCTAGCATCAGCCCTGGTATTCCCTATCTCGCCCATATAAACGCATTTTCCTCCTTGAACCGCCCCGTCTAGCCTCGTTTTCTCTATCCTTTCCCATATAAACGCAAAAAACTGTGCTCGATCTCTCTATATTTACCTACTCACACCGATTGGTTCTAATTGCCATGCTACATTAAACTTGGCCTAAGGGAAGGAAAAGTTTGACACTGCCAAATTCTTAAGTTACGTTGTTGAAGTAAGCCACGTTAAGACAACCCTAAATAGCTCGATTTAATGCAATGTTTAAGATCTTCACGTTATGTTGCGTTGAGTTATGTCATTTGGGTTAAGTTCGAAGTAATTCAGGCTTTACTTACGTTTTCCCGGCGAGGAGAGGAGGATTACAACACCCGGAAGGCTTATGATGTATTAGAATTTCCTCAGGTAATTATTTCTGTATAATTACTATCACATAATATTTCTTTGGTTAAGATCCAGGGTGAGATTTTAATAACAGCAAAATTTTCTTCCTATTTAAATGCGATTTTATTCTGAAATTTTAAGGTTAAAAGTTAATATTCCAGCAAGTTAAATTGTTATTGAAATGTTTAGCAACGCCACGAAATAGTGTATCTGGTGGATAAGAACGTTTCCAAAAAGGGAGGGGTGGCAATAGCTTAGAATGATGCACAAAACTGCCTAAATATGTATTATCTCCCTCCATACCTCCTCTTTTTTTGCGTTTGCATTTGTCGAATCCGATTTGTTTTCAGTAATATCCATATTTTTTTGTATTAAGAAAAACAGGCATTTTCCTCCTCCGACCATTTTAATGCATGCTTATAGGTTATCTTCTCTTTCTTTCTTTCTTTCTTCCTTTTTTTTTTTTTTTTTTTGTTGCTGAGTGCGAGGAGTGAGCACTGAACCGATTAAAAATAGCTGTGAAACGACCATAGAAGCTTAAAAACTAGAGAATAACAGTGGTTAGTTTACTACTCTATGGCAGTCGCGCATGCGCAGAACTACCTTTCTTCGTCGTGTAACAGTTTCTCCTTGCTGATCCATGGCCTTTCTTGGTCCGAGACTTTTTATCGTCTATGAATATAAAAAACTTGGTCGGCCTTTGTTCCGGACCAAATGAGCCTGGAGATAGTCCAAACTAATGTGAAATCTATGAATACGGCCCATAAACTTTATTTGCACATCTTTCATACACAATCCTATATTACAATATTCCACTTGTAAACTAACTTAACCTATGTACAAATTTTGTTGCCAGCTATGTTCTACCTATACTGCTCATTTTGCATGGCACCTTGACCTTATGGCTCAGCTGACCAGCCCTTGCTACCCTTAATCACCTATCCATCCTCTCCCTCCTCGTTTGCCCTTCTACCTTTCTTATCTCTCTTACTTTTCTAATCCATGTTTCCTGTACTTTCTTAAAGCACCCTCCCCCGTATTCTTATTTTTCTTTTCTTGTCAACATTTTAATTGCTACTATTTTTCCATCCATTTTTTCCATATTTCTCCCATACTTTTTGTCTCCATTCTGTCATATATTGCTCTGTGCTTTCACTACCTCCGTATAGTTCACAAACTCCGCTTTTTCTACCTCTTAGCCCTCTCAGGTACATTGATCCTGTTCTCATCCATGCAAACGTCAGCTCTATAACAATAATTCACATACCCTTCTCTTCCCATTTCCTTTTTACTAACCTATAGAAACCTAGTGATTTTTTATTCTCTAAGCTTCCCCAAATCTCTTGTCTTTCTATGTTCCTCCATTCTGTTTCTTACTGTTATCCAGAAGCCGTTGCTATTTCTTTCTCCTGCTCTCCAAACATCTCCCCCTCCTATCTTCACCATAATATTTTCTACCCCTGTCCACCAGCTATTATTATTTGTTGTACTCTTTTGTTGTTCCATACATGTCTTTAAAATTTCCCCTTCATCTTTTTTCCGACATCTAAACCAAAATTTCAATATCCTTTCCAGTATCACTCGCTTTCTTCCTGTTTTTCCTAATTCCACTAAGGTTACTTCGCCTGGTGCTGATCTTGGTAACCCCAATAGCTCTTTACAGAACGTTCTATAGCTCTGGTCTATTTTTCTGCTTAATTCAGATCCCCCCACCCAAAATTTCAACTGAATATAGCATTCTTGCTTGTACCAAAGCCTCATTCATTCTTTCTATCCATTTAGTTGGCATTTCTAATTAATATTTGCACATCCTTACTCCTGTCATTGCCGCCTTTCCTTTAGCCATAACCTTCCTGCTATGTGCCACCCATTCACCATTACTGCTCATCCTCATCCCCACATAATCAAACTCCTTGACAACCTCTAACTTTAAACCCCCATCTGCCATTTCTCTTCCTTTTCTGATTTATTTCCTCTTTTAAACACCATAACTTTTGATTTATTTATATTTACTTTAATTCTCCATTCTTCGCAGAATTCATGTATTCCAGTGATTGCTTTCTGTAGCCCAATTACCGTTATAGCCCCGACCATAAGAACATCCGCGTATAGTAAACCTGGTAACTCTCTATTTGCTATTATGGGACAGTCCAGATTTTTTCTTTCACTCTTTCTAATATGTCAGTAGGTATACATAGAGAGATCGAGCGCAATTTTTTGCGTTTATATGGGAAAGGATAGGGAAAACGAGGCTAGATGCGGTTCAAGCAGGAAAATGCGTTTATATGGGCGAGATAGGGAATACGAGGACTGACGCTAAACTAGACAGTGGTAGGAGGGGGAGTGCGCTTTATATGAGACAGATAGGGAATACGAGGGGAGGTGCTAGGCTAGACAGAGGTTGAGGAGTAGAGTATAGTTTATATGAGAGGTATAGGAAAACGAGGGGAGGTGTTAGGCTAGACAGAGGTTGAAAATAGAGTATGGTTTATATGAGTGGTATAGGAAAACGAGGAGAGGAGTTAGACTAGACAGAGCTCGAGGAGCAGAGTATGGTTTATGTGAGAGTCATAGGTAAACGAGGATAGGAGTTAGGCTAGACAAAGCTAGAGGAATAGAGTATGGTTTATATGAGAGGTATAGGAACAGGAGAAGAGGTGTTAGGCTAGACAGGTAGTGTAGCAGTAGGAATATGGACTTATATACAGGAGAGATAGGGAATAGGAGGTGCTAGACTTGAAAGCGACTTTAGACGTGAACTTAGTGGAAAACTGTTTCATGTCAATGTTAGAACGCTAATTCTAGACATGCCCATCGCGTAACCTATTCAGGGAAAAGGTGACTCGTTCAGGGGAAAAAGGTGACTGCTCAGGGATAAAGGAGGCCCACAAAGGGAAAAAGTTGACTAGCACAGGGAAAAACGTGACCAGCAAAGGGAAAAAGGTGACCAGCAAAGGGAAAAATGTGACCAGCAAAGGGAAAAAGGTGACCAGCAAAGGGAAAAAGGCTACATGCAACGGGAAAAAGGTGACCAGTAAAGGGAAAAAGGCGACCACCAAAGGGAAAAAGGTGAACCATAAAGGGAAAAGGTGACCTGCAACGGGAAAAGCTAACCCACTAACACTAACAGGTAAGTAATTCAGATAGTATTGCAAGAGGCTGACTGGATCATAGCAGTGTATGATTTCACAGGTAATTCAGCTAGTATCGTATGTATTTAGGCTAATTCGTCTAGTAACACAGGATAGATTCCAGATGCTAACTGCATCATGGCTCTGCATGATTTCACAGATAATTCAGCTAGTATCGTAGGTATTTAGGCTAATTCAGCTAGTATCACAAGAGGATTGATTCTAGGGTTGGGTATAGCATAGTTTCATATTTCACAGGTAATTCAGAGGGTATCGTAGGTATTTAGGATAATTCAAGTAACATAGGTGTTTAGAGTAATTAAGCAAGCATTACAGGAGGGTAGGTTCCAGGGGTAGGTTATAACCTAGCTTCGTATTTCACAGATAGTTCAGGTAATATCGTAAGTATTTGAGGTAATCGACATAGCTTCACAGATATTATTGATAATTTCGATCAGAGATTTGTATTTAAGGTAAATGCAGATGATTCAGGTTGTATCAATGGTATTTGAGTCATTTTAACAGGTAATTCAGATAGTATCACAGGTGCTCGTGCTAATTTAGAGCAGGAATTCGTATCAGAGCTAGTTAAGTAATTTTACATGATTCGGGTAGTATCACAGGTATTTAAGTCATTTTCACAGCCAATTCAGCTAGTATCGTGAGCATTTAAGCTAATTCAGCCAGTATCACAGGAGGCTAGATTCCAGAGGCTAACTGCATCATAGCTATGCATGATTTCACAGCTAATTCAGCTAGTATCGTAGGTATTTAGGCTAGTTCAGCTAGTATCACAGGAGGTTAGATTCCAGGGTTGGGTATAACATAGTTTCATATTTCACAGATAATTCAGAGGGTATCATAGGTATTTAGGATAATTCAAGTAACATAGGTGTTTAGAGTAATTAAGCAAGCATTACAGGAGTGTAGGTTCCAGGGGTTGGTTATAGCCTAGTTTCGTATTTTACAGATAGTTCAGGTAATATCGTAAGTATTTGGGTAATCAGCATAGTTTCACAGATGCTCGTGATAATTTCGATCAGAGATTTGTATCATAATTATTTAAGGTAAATGCAGGTGATTCAGATTGTATCAATGGTATTTGTGTCATTTTAACAGGTAATTCAGATAGTGTCTAGGTATTTGGGCGATTCAAGCATCATAGGTGTTTAGAGTAACTCTGCTAGTATCACAGGAGGCTAGATTCAATGATCAAGGTTTCGTATCAGAGCTATTTAATGTAATTTCACTTGATTCGAGTAGTATCACAGGTATTTAAGTCATTTTAACGGGCAATTCAACTAGTATCATAGGTACTCATGGTAATATAGAGAGTAATTAAATTATAAAGCATTTCTCATCCAACGTTACAACAATTTATATACTTTTTTCTAAATCTTACAAACTTATTATATGTTAAACAGTTATTGTACGATGTGGAGAGGGATAAACTGCATATTGGTTCACAAATTGAAAAGCGTTACGTCAACATACCTTTATTTTAGTTCGTTGTAGATGTCTCTCCCCTTTTATCTAGGATTGAGACTAGCACTAGGATTGCTCCTAATGGCAGGGTTACCACCTTCCCTTCCATCTTCTTCCTTCTTCATCAGGCGTCAGCTATCTGCATATACAGCACACAGATAACCTTCTTTTTTAAGATTGTAGACTCACGAGAAAATCTTTATCTTTAACTTACATTCTTTTAAGCACTGTTCGTAATGGCGTAATGTCCATACGCATATGTCGTTATCCCATCCTCAGCAATAATTCTTTTATCATCAAACGGAGTCAATGCAATTTTATTCACTTGCACTGTAGCAAGAGATTGCTTTCGTGATAGGATCAGATTCATAGGTGTTCTGTTGATTTCACTGGTTTTAAGACGGTCTGTATAGCTGTCAAACGAAATGTACTGCTTAATAGCGCTACGTTTTATACCTTTAATCTTTTTTATCATGACCCTTGAATATCTAAGGCATACATCTTAGGACGTAGTCCAACAAAGCGTAGGATGATTTTGCTATTAGCCTCATCTTTAAATTTTCCCAATACCTTCTTGTTCTGAGTAGAGTAACATATATGGTTGGCAGGGTAATCAGCTGTATCGAGATGCTCAAGAAAACGTAGCTTGTCCTGGTACACATCTTCAGTTGTTGCACGATGAATGAACGAATCAGTGTCCATATACATAAGCTTCAGGTTTTCAGCTCCATAATAAGGCAACAAAATGTCGTAATGATAGTTATACATTAATGTCTTGGAGATGTCCAACACACTCATACCAATGTATATAGGCTTGTTGAATACAATCTGACGAGAGGCCATATGTACAGCAGCTAGATTAGCAGAATATGTCGTCCTGTCGATAAACGTAGGCTTGGCGATCAGCTTCTCTAGAGTTTTTTCATCGGTCACCAGTCGTATATCCATACGGTTACGCAGGTTCTCCATAGTTTTTCCAAACATAGCGTTGTTAAAGAGCTTGTAGAGATCCTTCTCGAAATCATTTGCAGCTTGTTGTCGTAGCCTGTTGTTAAATTCCACATAAGGTTTCAACCACTGAGACTGTCGGAATTGTAGCACACGATGGATTTTTGTTAGTCGTAGTCCATGACTAAGAGCTTGTTTCAAAGCCATGTAATGCACTACATACTTCTTTCGAGGTCCAAGATGAGGTATCAGTTTCTTTGTAGATGATTCCAATGGTTTCATACACTCTGGCAGGAAAGGTAGATCGTTGTGTAGATCGTGAAGTTCAGCAGGATACTCGATGTCGACTTCTAATATGTACCCATGAGGATCATCTTCTTGTAGTGTTTCTAAGTTGATTTCTTCAGGTGACACCCACTGAAATCCACCAAAAGGAAGGGCGTGACACATTGCCAACCCATATTGGTTATTAGCGTCCTCGTATGTGATAAATTGGGTTGGTCTCGACGGATCAAACTTATCCATATAAGTGTTATTAGCCTCAGCATACCGATGGGAAACTTGGTATAAACCTCCTCTTATACCTGATTCCACCATGAGTAGTTGATCATAATCTTGTAACAGCTCCAGCTTAATTCCAGTATACAGTAACATGGCGTCCCATGTAGGACCTGGAGAGGTAAAATAATGGGCAGGATCAACTTTGTGTGTTTTAAGGGTTTGCTCTCTGAACGCCTCAAAGACATCAGCTAGGAGAAGTACATCCGAAGTTAAGTAGAGATCGCTTTACTCTCCCAGATTTCTCACATTAAACAGCTCCCATACATTTCTAGCATGATCGTAGTCAGTATCAGTAATTTCTTCTTCATTTAATCTATTGTAGAAGTAGTCCTTAGGAGGCAAGTAGGTCTCGTTCAGGACATCCCATGACGTAACAAAATCATAGGGAAATACACCCTTACGGGTCATCAACATCAATTTGTCTTCTCCAAAGTACTTTAGCGTTTCATGATACGAGGTTAGATTTTTTACCAACTTATCCAAGCTTGTACTGAGGAATCGGAAGCTATCCACAAATCGAAGCTTTATATCTCCTACATACTTGGTGAATGAGATATAGCTTTCTTCAGACTTAGGAATTACCTCCACACGTTCACTTGCACAACCCAGCTCCTTAACAATGAAATGAGAGTCATATCCGCTAAGGTTATGCATGAAGACTGGTATATATTTAGGTGTTTTACAGGCTAAATTACATTCATTATGAAGACTTCCACGATATTCACCGCTGATGTGATCATGGTCGCGTACTTTATAGTTCTCTTCTGTAAAGGGTTTTCCACACAAGTAGCATGTCGTAGAAGACTCGAAATCCTTTTGCTGTTGATCCGTAAGTTTCAGAGGCTTAGCAGATTTGTATATATTACCAATCATTTTTGCAAGAGATGTCAGGTACAGCATAAACTTCTGAGCAGCATCAGCACCACGATACACATAGGGTTGCTTAGGAAGACCAGTTTCGAGATGTTCAACACTGGATGTAGGCTTCACGTAAACACAGAAGCTCATTGGTGTGTGCTCTTGATAAGGGGTTGTATAGGAAGTTTCAGGATTGGGTATACACGTATGGCACGGAGTGAGAATACTCTCAAAATCCGCATAGATGACATAAGGTACTTTCAGCATCCTCTCAACATTTTTAAACTGTACAATTGATTTCTCCCTGGTAGGCATAACTACCCTTGCAACACCATGTTGAATACAGACGGCTGCATGTTCTTGTAGTTTTTCCTGTCCACTTCGTCCGATCTGGTCATCAAAATGTGTAAAGCAGCGCTTACAAGTATAACCCCGTCCATTATGGTTAGTTTTCTGGCGTCGAACGAGTTTCTCAAAATTCTTTATATACACGTAGTGATGTTTTCCACTGCTGTCATTCAATAGTAGCAGGTCGCGATGTTCAGGTAGTTCAATATCAGCAACCTTTATCGGATACACTTCATGCTTCTCATCCAGCCCGAAAACGTTAATAGACATATTGTTAAACTTCTCAAATTTAGGGTAGGAAACACAGCTGAAGTCGTACTTATCTTGAAGTTGTTTGTATTTGCTCACACGCTGCGCATCCTTCTCGACGAATTTAGCTAATAGAGAGTACATGAAGCATTTCGCGTCGGTAAAGCTCTGAATGTTTATACACGCTTCTTTAGCTCGGACAGATGACGTTAGTGGCATGTAGCTACTTCCTCGTAATGGATTGTACTTGTTGATACGAAGTCGAACTCCTTCCACAGCAAGCAAACCCCAGTTTCCACCCTTAAGCTGAGACTCCTCCATTTCAGTCACCAATTTCTTGAATTTCACTTCCACCGTTGACTCCAGATCAGTTTCTAGGAAAACAGGTTGATTCCGTGTTTAAATGTTTTGTCACAGGTTTCTCCAATACTGTTAACAAATCGACACTCAGCCAGCAGATTAATTTTAACACTCTTATGAATGCTAAGCTCTTTATGCACAGCCTTGATTATACGTTGTTTTGCCTCTTGCAGATACATATTTAGGTCCTTAGCTGATTCGCATCGTATAAAATAGGATTTCAATCGTCCTTCGAATGAAGTTTCGTATTCTTTCATATCACAGTCCTCCATTGTTGACAGCAACTGATGTTTAGTTGGCTCCAATCTTCTTTTCTTCTGAGGGATGCTTATTTCACATATATCTTCGTGTCGCTGTCCCTTATAACAATCTTTGAAGGTTACATTACAATGTTTACATTTGAAGAGCTTCTTGCAGCTCATCTCGTGTCTTCTCTTGTCATAACCTCGGAGGAACTTCCTCCCACATTTTCCGCATGCATATCCAGTAGCGCTTGGAATAATATCCTTATACGCAGAGTTATTCATCTTTATTCTTGATGTAATAACGTATTAATCACTGATCAATGAAATGTAGACCTCTTCACCTTGACACCACTTTAGAAAGCTGATTATTCTTGGAGAGAACACGATGTTAACACCTCAAGACTAATTAGCACAATGAAGTCCAATGCCCTAGATCACCATATTTATAGAGGGAGCACGAACCTTTTAGATCAATCATAAACTCGCTCCATAACCAGCTGTATATGATCACTCAACGTGTATTAATCTCAGCCATATAACCTCAAGTCCAGAGACAGGATGTTTATGACGTCACACCTAGAGACAGGATGTCTGACAGCATCAAACACGTTTAAACTTGTCTCATAACTACCTGCTTATGCTGTCACACCAGCAAGAGAAGCATTCTCCCACGCTCATTCAGACATATATTTCAAATTCAAAGCCAACCACCACCACCACCTATTGTACCAAGGTTAATTCCAGCTGTATTATCACAATACCTAAAGTAAAAGCTTAAAAGGTAACGAGAAGATGTCCCCCTTATTTACTTAATTATCTCATGTTTTCATTCCCTTTTCAATTCTTCCTTTCCATCTTCTCACAGAAAGCCCATTACATTTAACTACAATCACGAGAAAAGCAATTTTTCCATAGTTACACAGATTCTAAGCTTCTAAATCGAACCGGGTAATACTTTTAATAAATGTATTTTAGCTCCCCAATATCAGCATCTACCATTTAATCTTTACTCGAACCTGATATGATCCATAAGCTTGAAGATATATGAAATCATTCCTTCGGGATTCGATCCGAGTACTTTAAAGTAATATTTGTCATGATAACGATATTTAAGGACTAGATACTCTGTTTACGTTTACCTTGATATGTCTATCTAAATTAAATTACGAGTTATTAAATTTTTGCAAGTAAATTTCATTGAATCGGTATTCGAACCCAGAACACCAGGAACAAAATAATTTATAATATGAGTTTGCTATGTTAAACAAAACTGTATGCAGTTACATCTTCGATCTAAGTGATATATTCTAGTGTACAGAGGAAAATTAAGGAAGTCATTAAAAGATGGGGAATCGAACCAAGCACAACTGATTGACAATTATATACAGTATTAAATACCCATCATAGGAGCTATCAATCATGCTTTGGTCTATCCCTCTAGCTTTCTTAGTTTCCGAGATAATGGTGATTTAAAAAAATTAAGGATCGAACCCAGGATGTCAGGTATCTAATTACACATCTACATGATACTACCTAATAACATAAATGCAATAAAGTTTATTTGGTGTCTTTATTGTAATTAGTTTAGGAGTTATTAAATTTATAATTAAATTACATTTTATCAGTATTCGAACCCAGAACACCAGAAACAAAATTATTTACAATATTAGTTTGATATGTTTAAAAGAGCTGTATGTAGTTACAGCATCAATCTAAGTGATATATTCTAGAGTATAGAGAAAAATTAAGGAAGTCATTAAAAAATCGGGATTCGAACTAGAGACAACTGATTGAAAATTATATACAGTATTAATTACACATTATAACAGCTATCAAACATGGTTTGGTCCATTCCTCTACCTTTCTTAGTTTCCGAGATAATGGAGATTTAAAAATTAAGGATCGAACCCAGGACACCAGGTACCAAAATATACATTTACAAGAAACCACCTAATGACACTAATGTAATAAAGTTTATTTGGCGTCTTTATCTTAATTAGTCTCTGAGTTATTAGAAGATGAATTTGTAATCACTCCTAGGATTCGAACTCAGGCATCCCGGTCAACTTGGAACAATGTCCTAATAACGCGGCGCATTCCAAAGAATTGATTAGTTTTTATCCCATTGTTCTATCTGTTTTCATTCAGGAGATATAAGCGATTAAACAGTAGAAATAAAATGGGCGGAGCTTGCCGGCATAGAACAAAGAAGCTTATCAGATGTCGGCATCTCTCTGTCGCCAGAACCGGCTTTGTGCTTTAGCAGAACCAAGCAGCATAGTGAGAAATGATACCGTGATAGTGCTAACGTAGGATTTCCCACTAATATGATAGGAAAAAGCTGATGTGTTATACTCACAAGACTTTCTCTACTCTTGTATAAACAATTTTTACAAACGCTTATTGCTAATTTTCTTTGGAAATACAGCAGGCTTTAAGCGATAATTGTCCAATTTTTAACAGCTGGTTGCTGTGCTGAGAAAAGTACTGGAAAACTCAAACAAATAACAAAGAATATCTCGGAAATGGTTCACTCAACAAAAACGGACTTACATTGCCAACCCACATACTTCCTCGCGAATGTCACTCTATAACGTTGGTATTACTCGCGCAAAACTTCTGGAATCGTGACCTTGATTGCCAACCCAGCTGCCGAGCCTAGGAATGGTTTATGTTTAGCTTAATCAACGAAAGCGATAAACACCTTTGCTTACTCACAGTGCGTAACACATACAGTCTGCATAGAAAGTGTCTGCATCTGGTTGTAATTTTAAAGAGAGTAGCAGTATCTAAATAGTACTTATTTTATATTTGTTATATTCATAACCATGGCTCCTATGTTTTCAAAGTTAAGTGATAAGGTGTTACATAGTCAAAGTAGGGAAACAATTGCAAATGCCATCGACTTCATGAAGCAAGCAGCAGAGATGAAGGAAGAAATTTTATGTTCATCCGAGTTCCCCAAAGCCTTAAGAGGGTGAAAGAAAGAGTAGTCAAAGCAACTGGTGTTTCACCGAGTTCCGTTTCCAGAGTTCTCAAAGATAAGAAAAAAAAACATGGATGAAAGAATGCCATTTGACACACCTGGGAAGAAACATAAGCTTCCTAAACGTATTACAGAAATAGACGATTTCGAATGCGTCATTCGGCGCACGATTCACAATTCCTATGTGGAAGAAAAAATTGTGCTAACAATAAGCAGATTGCTCATCAAGCTGAAAGACAGCAGAAACTTTCTAGGTGGTGCTACAAATCTCAGAAAAATTATTAAAGATTTAGGGTTCAAGTGGAAGAAACCGAAATCAAATAGAAGAGTTCTAACAGAAAAGCAAAATAAATAAATAAAATAAAAAAATAATAATAAATAAAAAAATAAAAATAAAAAGTAATTGTTGCCATGATAGCTTAGTCGGTTAGAGCAACGGCACGGAAAGCCTATGATCCGTGGTCTAAATCCCGGCTATAGCATTTAATTTTTCAGTTTGATTCTACCTTTCCAAATGACTATAATTTTATATGTACTTATAATAGTGTGTACTTATATCAGCATCCATTTTCAAGGTGGTGCTACAAATTTCAGAAAAATACTATAGTGTATGAAGATGAGTCATACATACACAGCAGTCATACAGCATCTAAAAGTTGGAGTGACGATAGCGAATTAGGTTTGCAGGCACCTGTTGCCAAAGGGCAAATACTTGTTATCGTTCATGCTGTTGGAAAGATCGGCTTCGTTCCAAATGCCCTTCTTTTACAAGTCGCAACAAACCACAGGAGATTTTCATCAAGAAATGAATACAGAAAATTACATGAAGTGAATCAACGCCATGATGATACCTAATATGCCTGTTGGGTCTGTTCTGGTTATCGACAATGCTTCACAATGCGTCAACACTCAAATTGACAAACCACCTACCTAAAATTCCTTGAAAGAAGAAATGAGAGCTTGATTACTTAGACATAATATAGCTTTAGATGAAAGCATGAGTAAAACAAAGCTATATAACTTAATTAAATCCAACAAACAGCTTCAGAAGTCATACATACTTGACCAGATACTAATACAACATCCACATAATGTACTTAGACTGCCATCGAATCGCCCAGAACTAAACACAATCGAATTAATCTGGGCTGATATAAAAAATGGGTAGCATGCAGAAATATCACTTTTAAATTAAAATATGTGGAGCAGTTATAACGCCAGAAATGTGCTGAAATTTGAAGGCCAGAATGGGAAAATGTATCTCGACATGTTGAATAAATTAAGAATCATTATTTCGAAGAATACGGAATTGCAGAAAATCAAATAGAAAGAATTCTCATCCAGGATAATGGTGCAGAAAGTAGTGACAGCAGTGATGACAGCAATAATGTGAGTGATTCCGCAGAAGAGGAAGGTTTGTTAGGTGTGGAAGAATTGGAGGCAATGATTGACAGTGTTTTTTATACTAAGCGTAGATTTTAATATACGGTATATAACTAAGTTTATCAGCGCAATGCAGTGCATAACGGTGTGCGTATATTTGACAATGACTGTCCCACGCATTTCTGAACATTCAGACGACCGGTCACCTCCTGATCTGGTAGGTAACTCGCTTCCTAGCTGTCATTAAGTGCGCCAGTAATATCGTTTAGCGGCGTGACGTAACAAAGGGAGAGACTGGCAGCAAGATTACCTCATAACATATATAGACTCAAAACCTAAGTTTATCCTCAAATGCACTAGGATGGCCCATATCTAAACATTGATTCACTCATTACTATTTGTAGCAGGTGCTCTATTAAAAAAATGTGTTACACTCACATGATTTTCTCTACTCTTGTACAAACTATTTTTACAAACGCTTATTCTCCATATGCTTCATGTTAATCCAGATATCGAGATGTTAATCTTATTGCTATTTTCTTATAAGTGCAAGGGGAATTCCTAGGCTTTAAGCGATAGTCAAATATGTTAAGAGGTGGTTGCTATGTGGAGTATACCATTCTCTTTGCATTACTAGGACAAACAAAATGCATAACGAATTTGAGAAAAACTATAAGTATTGGAAAATTGAAGGGAATAACAAGCAATATTTCGAAAATTGTCCACCCAACAAAAAAAATTGTGTATTTTAACGCGATCTACATTTTTTGTGGAGTAAAATGTTGTCTATCTCTTATGGTTTACCAGTTATGCAAAAGTCGTTCACAATGAAGAATACTTTTGGAGACATTCCCGGAAATTCGAGATATACGTTTCATTTGCCATGAAAATATCGTAAACATATGATATTTTAATCAGATTCGTTAGATCCATTTTGGAGAAAATTAAAATTTTCGAAAAGTGTTCCATGTAAAGGGTAATCTGGGTTGGGGGATTTTCTTGAAAACCTTCGTGTCGCATCTCTGGAAGATACTGAACCTAAATACGAAGTTTGGTGTTTATCCGACTGTTCGTTTCTGAGTTATGCTGTTCACAGACACAGACACACACACACACACACACACACACACACACACACACACACGCACACAGACACACACAGACACGATACGGACATGTTTCCAAAAATGCTTTTTTTGAATTCAGGGGGTCTCAAAACATGTATTTCCGGTGAAATATCGGTATCGAATTTTTGGGTGAAATACAATACTTCCCCTACTTACTATACGTAGTAGAGCAAGTAAAAAGGCACTTTTAGAAAAAGGTCCCCAGCTCACATTACCCTTTACATGGAACATTTTTCGAAAATTTTTATATTATCAGAATTGGCTATAACGATTTTGATTAAAATACTATATATTTAAGATATTTTCATGACAAGTAAAATGTATATCTTGAATTTTCTGGGAATGTCCCCAAAAGTCCACTTCTTTCTGAATGGCTTTTGCATAACTGGTAAACCGTAAGAGATAGAGGAAAATTTTTACACAAAAAATGTAGAGGTTGTTAAAATACACAATTTATGTCAGGTACATTCATTGTAGAGTGAACCATTTCCGACATATGCTTTCTTATTTGTTTGCATTTTCCAATACTTATACTTTTTCTAAAATGTGAATTGGTTATTATTATTATTATTATTATTATTATTATTATTATTATTATTATTATTATTTTATGTCTAGGACATGCAAAGAGAACAGAATGCTCCACATAGCAACCAAATTTTAAAGGATTTGACTATCGCTTGAAGCCTACCATATTACACTTGCACCTACAAGAAAATTAGCAATAAGATAAGCAAGAGAATAAGTGTTTATAAAGATAGTTTGTATAAGAGTGGAGAAAGTAATGTGAGTGTAATACATCAGAATATATATTTGGTTATCATGCGGAGTTTACGAAATTAAGTTCTAAGGGAGCAAGAATATGATTCACCAAAAAATTGCGGCGCAATATTAAACAATAATTTTATAAAAATGCGTGTAAATGAAGTTAATTAGATCCTCATTTGAGATATAAAACTCACACATGGAACACCAGGTAAGTCAGTTAATCCAGTACATTCTAGAGTCGAACTTACAAATTTAATTTATGATATCTGCATTTTCTGCTTTTTACTTAAGCATTACCTTTGCTGATTTGCATACATTAAAGAATAACTCTATTAGGACAACATAGGCCATCGTTCTCGCGTTGTAATGACTTCAGTGATTATACTAGAAGTACAAACAAAAAAAATGGCATCATTCTCGCATTGTAGTTACCTTACCGAATCCCCCTCTTGCTTGTATTTCTTAGGTAATTTACTTTAGCTTTCAAACTCATTAGCTTTGTGATGGTAATTGTTTGGCTACCTCTTTACGCTCTTCAGAGTCAATTTAA
Organism: Deroplatys truncata; assembly: GCA_030765065.1. NCBI lineage: Eukaryota > Metazoa > Arthropoda > Insecta > Mantodea > Mantidae > Deroplatys > Deroplatys truncata. The sequence continues at coordinate 159,252,159 of CM060985.1, forward strand.
TTATAAAATAGGAGACATAAAACAATATTCCGGTACCGGGAATCGAACCCGAGCCTCCTGGGTGAAAGCCAGGTATCCTATCCACTAGACCATACCGGAGATGTTGCGTGATGTTGTAGTTTAAATGCACTAAATTAGCTTTTGGCCATGTACCAACAGTTGGTGTGACTGTGTTTTATTATTTTGTATCATCAAAAGGAAAAATTCGAAAGCGTATAAAATTTCGTATTTAATTCGAACTTGTTATAACAAAACAGTTTCCAATGTAGTGTGTTTTTTCATTGTTCGCAAGAGCATCTCGGCTTGGTAGCTCACGGAGCGCCGAAGATTCGTGGTTCTGGTCCCGCCGTGGCCTAGAATTTTTAACAGTGATTCACCTTGCTAAAAATACAATAAGCTTGAGCTACTGACTTGAATAAAATGTACTTGTTGAATTGTTGCTCAATAGCTGGTGAAATCCTCTTCAATGTTATACCGAGCGGGATGGCTCAAGCGGTTGCGTCTGTGGCCCGCTTTCGGGAGATCGTGCGTTCGATTCGAGTGGCCGAACTTCCTGACCCACGGGTTTTACCGGGGGTTTTACCGAGTCGAGGCGAATGCTGGGAAGGATTCTCACATCCTCTGTTTCATCACCATTCTCATTTCACTTCATCTTTCATCCGTTGCTAGTGTGCATCGGTGCAGTGTGACAGGGAAAAGGGATGCTCTTTGTGACTCTTTCAGCTGACTGCTGGGGGTATCAGAAACCCCCTGAGAGGCGTTGGACCCCCTCTGTGCGGGGTGGGGCCCCCAGTCTATTTGTCCGTCTGCCGGAGAGTCTCTATCTATAAACTTAGGGACCCTGCTATTCCTGTGCCGTTACTCCTGGTTCCGGCCGCCCGGTGTCTCCTCTGCCTCATGCTTCCTCACGGGGACGCCCCTGTCTGGGCCATAGGTAAATCCCTTATGTGAATCAGCGCCGAGTTCCCTCCGTAGCCAATACAAACTTCAATGTTAGGGAGTTTTATTTAAGTGCGTAACAGTTAAAGATATACAAAAGCGTACTGATCGAAGTGGCGCCTTCCGAATGCGACCCGCATTCGGAATGCCGCGGGTTAGATCCCTCGACTGCCCATTCTTACCCATTGGATTTTTGTGTTCCTCTTTTACCATCATTTTCCTGTACCTATCATCTCCTTCATTATCATCTGTTTTGGTGTTGTAGGACCAGGCGACGGTGTTCGCCGGGTTGCGGCTGGGCGATAGATGTGCGCTTTATAAAGTTTCTTCCCTGGCATCAGCCGTTACCGAAGTGGGCCCCATCAAGCGGAACCGACGGAGGTAAGGTTCTGGTGGTTGGGGTTAGACGGCTGGAAACATTAGGGACCCCGTCCATACATGCGCCCTTGTCGTCCGGATCTGTTCTCCCTTCGGGTCTCTCCCCTCATCCCTCCCTCCCAGGGTCACGTCAGAAGCCCAAAGGACCACATAGTCTACGTTCTGTGTACTGCCTCGGTTGCAGGTACCCCCGTTAACATGTACCTTTAATTTTTCCACTAAAACTTTTCCTAAGAAAAATTTATATTTCGTTAATACATAGCTACATTTTCATGTTCAAAATATCAGTTGTCGTTTATTTAAATTTTTCCATCATTTAAACCGCTAACCCTCAAACATTTAAGTGGTTTGTTTTTGGTTTCCCAAAACTAATGCAAAGCTTTAGTGGTATTATGAGAAATATTAAAGCCATAACCTAATGTAAATGATTTACTGCAAATATTTACTCTGCTTGACATGAAGTAGATAAATTACAATTTTATATAATAATTTCAAGAATAGCCCATGACTGACCACGTAGCTCAGTCGGTAGGGCACTTGCCGGATGTGTGAGGTGTCCGGGTTCGATTCCCGGCTGGGGGGAATTTTTCTCTAGACAGGATTATTTCCTATCCTCCGGAGTCTGGAAGTATGAATGAAAGTGTGAGTGTGTGTGTGTGTGTGTGTGACGTAATGATTGAAACCCAAAAAGTACAAGACACCCAACGACAAGAGAATACGATTTTAACACCATTGCCATGGCCGCCGATAAGACCAATGTAGTTAAAGGCGGGGTATAAATAGAACTAAAAGATAGCCCATAAAATGCACTTTTAATAAATGTCAAAGGATTGTATGCTATTTAATATGAGATATACCCAGCGTTTGGAGTTATATTAATATAGTCCAATTAACTTCGTTTACTTTGGAGGTCCTATTGGCCACATTTTGTGAAAATTTCACTGCATAATGTTAACCTTTATCGTTTTACTTATTTTTCAAGTTTTAACTTTTTCTACCATTGCACTCCACCCAAAAATTCAACACCAAGATTTCATCGGAAATACGTGTTTCGAGCCCCCCTGAATATAAAAAGCATTTTTAGAAAAAGGACCGTATGTGTCTGTGAACAGCATAACTCAAAAATGAAACGTCGGATAAACACTAAACTTTGTATTTAGGTTCAGTACTTCCAAGAATGCTACCGAAGAGTTTCAAAAAAATCTCCCAAGAAATTTTTTTGTCAAACATTTTTTGATTAAAACCATTATGTAACTATTTTGATTAAAACACCACATATTAATAATATTTATATGACAAATAAAATGCATATCTTGAATTTTCTGTGAATAGCCTTTGAAGTCTTCTTCGGAAGGAACTTTGTAGGTATAATGTTGCATAACTAGTACACGTTAAGTGATAGAAGAAAACGCACTGCACAAGAAATGTAGATCTTTTTAAAGTTTAGTTTTCAAATAAAAAAGTTATTTTTGTGGATAGCCATTTCCGAGATATCCGTTATTACCTAATGGTTCGAATTGGCCACTCTCTCAAGTTCTCACGCTTGCACGGAAGCAGTATGGCATTTTAAGGCCAGCCCTGCTCTTAAACATTTGACTATCGCTGTTTATCGCCTTTAACCACACTTATTCACTTGTTGTTGGGTTTCTTGCACTTTTTGGGTTTTATTCAACAAATCACTCACACTCATACTTTTAGCCGGGAATCGAACCCAGGACCCCTCGCACGGCAGACAGGTGCTCTACCGACTGAGCTACGGGCCAGCCTTCTGGCGTTTCCTTGTGTCTATAATGAAATGTATAATGTAGCTATTTCTACAAAGGTTTATTTGGATTAAAATGAAGTAGGGAGGGGAGAGGGGAGGGAAGAAATGTTTCTGAGGTGTTTCGCTCACATGACTTTCTCTACTCTTGTACAAACTATTTTTACAAAAGCTTATTCTCCAACTACTTCATGTTAGTCGAGATAAACCTTTTCAGAAACTATCTTATTGCAAATTTTCTTGTAGGTTCAAGGGGACTATGGTAGACTTTAAGCGATAGCCAAATATTTTAAAAGCTGGTTGCTATGTGGAGCATTCCATTCTCTTTGCATGTCCAGGACATAAAAAACAAACAAACAAACGAATAACGAATTCCCATTTGAGGAAAAGTATAAGTATTGGAAAATTGAAACAAATAACAAGGAATATCTCGGCAATGGCTTACACACAATATGACATAAATTGTGTGTTTTAACGAGAGTAGGGTACATTTGGGGTTTCTGTATCACCTAATATGCAGGAATGTGTAATTAATATGCTAATTAGCCCCGCCCCTCCCCTCCCCCACCCCCACCCCCAGCTCCTTGGTAGTTTTACTTGCAGCTGCGGTCGTAAATCTTGTTGAGTACAATGGGAGCTTGACAGTTAAGCAATTAAGGTTATCCTTCACTTGTCAAAACGAACAAAGGGGTCATAAATTTAAGGTTCTGTAACAAAGGCGAGATGTTTTTCCTACCCATTCCACATCAGGCCACTTCTGCACCTGGTCAGTTACCCACCGCCACTTCCATTGTTTGTCGAACACGTGGCATACTCATTCCACTAGCTTTTAACAAAAGAACAATGCTTACCCTTCAGCTGTCAAAATGAACAAAGCCCGCGATGAATTAGGGTTGTGACAAAGAGAACCTAAGTCAGTTAACAGAGAAACAAGTTCTATTGTCTGGTGCAATCCTTTATTTCTCATTCCACTACCTCCATAACAAAGCCGGTCCCTTTCCATTGTGTAAGAGATTCTATTGTGTGTGCCTTTCTATTGTCCCGGCAAGCTTCTTTAGAAAGACCATCTGGCATACTCATTCCACAACCCTATAACAAAGCCTGACCCTTTCCATTGTGTAAGAGATTCTATTGTGTGCCTTTCTATTGTCCTGGGCAAGACTAGTTTAGAAAGACACCTGCGGCGTTCCCATCCCACTGCTCCATAACAAAGCCTGACCCTTTCCATTGTTCGAGCTTAACAAAAGAATCTGAAGGTTGCCTTATGCTCGTCCTGTCCTTGTTTGCGGGAAAGAGAGAGAAGTCTGTTTACCAACTCTGCGTAACAACGTCAGTGTCGGCCATCATGATTTTGCCTGAGGGACTGTTCTCTCCGATGTTTTACGAGGTCCTACGAATATGTCCGAGCATAGTTAACAAGCATTCTGCTTGGTCCATTTCAGGCAGGGACTCTGAAAAAGCGCCTAATATACATATCATTACATGCATTAAACCTCTGCGTGGATATCCATAGATCGGTGCTCGATTCTTGCTATAGTCAAAGGCTTATTGCTAATGAGAAATTGATGATTGATATTATTATATCATTACCCTAATTAATAAAAGGGCGTTCAGAGGATTGTAGCTCGAATCTTACCAAGTGAAACTCTAACGCGTAATAACTATTAAACTATGCAAGGTCAGATTTAAAAAATGTATTTATCAAATATAATTTAATTTTTTATATATCAGTACCCTAATTAATGAAAGGGTGTTCAGAGGGTTCTAGCTCGAATCTTACGCAGCGAAACTCTAATGCTTAATAAATATTAAACTATGCAAGGTCAGATTTAAAAATGTATTTATCAAATATAATTTTTTTATACATCATTACCCTGATTAATGAAAGACCGTTCAGAGGACCCTAGTTCGAATCTTACGCAGCGAAACTCTAATGCTTAATAAATATTAAACTATGTAAGGTCAGATTAAAATGCATTTAACAAATATAATTTAATTTTTAGATATCATTACAATAATTAATAAAAGGGTGTTCAGGGGGTCCTAGATCGAATCTGCGAATCTCTAATGCGCAATAACTACTAAACTATGCACGGTCAGATTAAAACGTGGTTAACAAATATAATTTAATTTATACAACATTACAATGTTTAACGAGCTGAATTGTTAGGAACCCAGAGGCCCCTAGTTCAAATCTTGCCCTGCGAAACGCTATAATAACTATTAAGTTATTGAAGCAGGGGGCGGTCGGATTAAAATTGCATTTAACAACTATCATTGTTTATATTAAACCACCGCGTATACTTAGATATCCCGATGTCTAGACAACATTCTTTCTTCTTCTCCTCTCTTTTTCTTTCTATCTATCTCTTTCTCCACGACTTGTACACATTCAGGCGTTCACATATACACGAGCACTTGTACACACATCAGCAAACATACACTGGTGCACGCATGCACGCACACACGCACACACGTACGTGTAAGTACACACATGCACACACATACACGCAAGCACATACACACACGCACATACATACAACAGTACACACACACATACACCAGTACACAAACGCATTCACGCACCTCATGCGTATACATACATACACCAGTGCTCTTACACTCACACATACATATACATGGACACACACACGCATACACACATACACTCACACACACTCACTTACATACATACACCGTTACACTTGCACATACGCACACGACCACACACACACACATGCAAGCACATATGCCTGTTCACTTACACCCAACAGCACCAACCCCCACACGCACACACCAACTCACGCGCATGTCCTGAATGAAAAGAGACAAAATGATGCAATAAAAACTAATTATAGCTCGGGATGCGACGCGTCATTTACGAATTGTTCGAAACTGGTCTGGATGCATGGGTTCGAATCCTAGGAGAGATTACAAATTCATCTTCTAATAACTCCAAAACTAATTAAAATAAAGACAGTAAATAAACTTTATTACTTTTATGTCATTAGTTCCTTTCTTGTGCATGTATATTAGAGTACCAGGTGTCGTGGGTTCGATCCTTAATTTTAAAATCTCAATTATCTCGGAAACTAACAGTGATAGAGGAGCGGGCCAAAGCATGATTGTTAGCTCCTTTGATGGGCAATTAATGCCTTATATAATTTCCAATCAGTTTTCCCTAGTTCGAATCCTGATTTTTCAGTGACTTCCTTAATTTTCCAGTGTACACTAGAATATATCACTTAGATCAATGTTGCAACTGCATGCAGGTCTTTTAAACACATCAAACTAATATTATAAATAATTTTGTTTCTGGCGTTCTGAGTTCGAATACCGATTCAATGAAGTTTACTTATAAATTTAATAACAGATAATAATTAAGACAATGGCACCAAATAAACCTATTACGTTTACGTCATCAGATAATATCTTGCGGGTGTATATTCGGTTACCTGTCGTCCATGGTTCGATCCTTAAGTTTAAATCTCAATTATCGCAGAAACAGGCAGAGATAGAGCCGTGAACGAAAGCATGTTTGATAGCTCATGCAATGAACAATTAATGCTGTATATAATTTCCAATCAGTTGCCCCTAGTTCGAATCCCGATCTTTCAATGACTTCACTGATTTTCCTCTGTACTCTAGAATACATCACTTAGATTGATGCTTTAACTGCATGCAGCTTTGTGTAACGATGGATGTACTCTGTGTGAGAGAGAGCGCGAGAGAGGGAGAGGAAGTGAAACAAGTAGGGATAGAAGTGCTGAGAGCCTCTGCGCATGCGCAGCAAGAGATGATGTCATTGGCTGCAATAATCACGTGACGTGTAAGCATCACAGCCATGATGACGTGCCGGCATCGCCTGGAGGGGGTTTAGATCCCTATATAAACAGATATCTGCCCATGTTAGAACTGTTGTGTACTTATTAACTTTACATTCAATATTATAACTAATATAATTTTCCGGACTGTTATGCCGTGGTCCGCTGAAGAAAGATTTCCCAGACGTTTCGTCCACAACTGCGGTGGACATCTTCAGTGGCGCGGACGAAGTCTTCTCGGTGAAAGTATCGCAGCGTGGACGAAACGTCTGGGAAATCTTTCTTCAGCAGACCACGGCATAACAGCCCGGAAAATTATATTAGTTATAATTGTGACACCGGCCGTGAAAGCCTACGTTCTTACTTTACATTCAAGTTTTAAAGAGCTTTAAAAGCAACGTGAGCTGCAGGCCGTCTACACATTCAGCACATATCAAAACGTGACAATGCAAGGTGAGTTTTACATAACTATACAAACTCACTGTTGGCTTTTACAATACATTTAATTTTGTTTAAACGTTACAGTACATGAAAGACGATTCGTTGCAAAGAGCATCACATTTTCTAATCTGTGCTTTACATTCACATGGATTTCACTGCATACTCTTCTCCAGTTCACATGATTTTCGCCACACATTCTTCTTACATAAACATTCATACGATTTCCCCCCCTCATTCTTTGTTTCACTATACACTCACATGATTTCCTCTACTCATTCTTTGTTCCCCTGCAGATTCATGCTTTGTTAACATTCACACGACGTTCTCTGCACTTTCTTTGCTTCCATTAACATTCACATGATCTTCTCAACACATTCTTCTTACTTAAACATTCATATGATTTTCCCAACTCATTCTTTGTTTCACTATACATTCGCACACGATTTCCTCTACTCATTCTTTGGTTCTCTGCTGGCTCATCTTCAATGAACATTCACACGATTTTCTATACTTATTCTTTGTTTCTCTACACTTTCATAGGCATACTTACAAAACATACACACACCCTAGTTCTAACATAAAGAAGTGTATAACTTGTTCTTCAAGTTGAATAATGTAGTGAAAATAATAATTCATGACAATGTCTGTTATAGATTGTTTAGCTGATAGACTTAACAAGATGGTTGAAGAGCGTAGTTTCCTACCGACTCGTCAAGTTCAAGATCTCGAAATAGGTCTTAACTGTGAGATAAAGTCCTTAAAGAGAGTTCAAACAAGATATGGTACCAGGATCGTATCTTCGCTGGAGGATTGTCAAGTGTTCTTGCCAGAGCGCTATAATTCGTTAACCGATCAAGAGATTGCAGAAATACCTGGGAACGTATACCTACAGTATAACGGTATGGCAGAAATGGGGAAATTTAAGACATGTAAATTGTCTTTTTTACATGCAAAGAAGGTGCGTAGAAGTGTCAAACTTAAGTATTGAATGTTCTCCTATTTCACAATGAAAAATTCATAAATAAAACAACTGACTCATTGATATTACATATAAAGATACAAAAGATGCATATTATAGAATTTCATAAAAAAAAATTACGAACTCACAATATCACATGCTTTGAGTTTAATTATATCTAGCGCATTGAAATAACTCTAAATATCCGAATGTTTATACAAATCTTTGTGCTTCATTTTACATGTATCATAACAAAAAATGTAATTCTTTTCAGGTTGCCTTTACTTGGCCAAGTTAGTTTTCTAAGACTTTCATTGTGCAATGTTTCAGGCTGTGCAATAAGAGGAAGAATAAGAGCAGCAGCTTTGCAACCATGCAAAGGATGCTGACGCTATTGGAGGGTGGAATAAGCACCATCGGCACCTACAAGAAACATTTCGGCAAGAAACGGGTGCTGAGACATCTACATCACCGAAACACGTTAAGACAGGATCCTTATATAACATTACAGGATATACGATGAAAAAATACGGACAATTTTGTATACAATTCAATGCATAGCTGAGAGTTAGCTCGAGCGAGTCTACCTATATTCGGTGAAAATAAGAATTGTGTGCAATAATTTAAGTGACTGTGAAAATAGTTTAAATAATGATGAAATTTATATACCTAAAAAGACTTGAATCCTATATACATTAACAATATCAAAAAGCTGTTTGCTGTGTTGGAATACAAATTATGAAAATAAAGAGACTTTCATTTAAATAATAAGGAAATTTGCATAACCTGCTGTTACAAGTGTAATGACATATACAGAAACAATGAGTCGGGCGAGAAAGTGATGGAAATGTAAGATAAACAATAACAATAAAAGAATTAATGTATGCTTTTACATAGTGTTTTTATTCATTAAAAATCCTTGCATTCCTAATGAAAAATAAATTCTTACAATGAATAGTTTAAAATATAAGCTGCATCACGTGAGTCAGAGGTCCGCATGTAAATGCTGTATCATGAATTATTAAACAATTCAGTGAGTTCTGTACAGTGATATTAACACTGGTGTTGACACAGCCATTTACAACTTCCTCTGGTTGATGAGAGCAAATTTAAGTAATATTTTCTCTTCAATAAAGGATAATTCTCTTTTTTTATAATAAGAGATTGAGTACATATCATGCAATGATGCAAGTCTAGAGTTTCCAAAGTCAAAGGATAACATTCGCTATTAAGATAAAGTCTAAAATTAGTTATGTTACAATGATCAAAAAGGGAATAGTCTTTAGATGCATTACTCGATCTTAAGTCAGAGCACCAAAAAATGAAAAATCACGGCTTCTCCATTTTTAGATGCGTGGGCACCATTCCTGGTAAATGGCAGCAAGCTGCAAATGATTTCAAGAAGGACCTCTACAAGCTCTTTAACAATGCCATGTTTGGAAAAACTATGGAGAAGTTGATCGCCAAGGCTACGTTTATTGTTAGTACGATATATACTGCTAATCTAGCTGCTGTACATATGCCCTCTCGTCAGATTGTATTCAACAGGCCCATATACATAGGTATGAGAATGTTAGACATCTCCAATACATTAATGTACCACTATCATTATGATGTGTTGTTACCACATTACGGAGCTGAAAACCTGAAGCTTATGTACATGGATACTAATTTATTCATGGTGTAAGAACTGAAGATGTGGAACAGGATAAGCTACGTTTCCTTGAACATCTGATTACTGCTGATTACCCAGTCAACCATATATGTTATTCAGCTCTAAACAAGAAGGTGCTTGGAAAATTTAAAGATGAGACTAACGGTAAAATCATCCAGCGCTTTGTCGGACTACGACCTAAGATGTATGCCTGACATTTCCACGGCTCAATGGTAAAAAAATTAATGGCATAAAACTAGCGCTATTAAGCAGTAAATTACGTTTGACAGCTATATAGCCTGTATTAAAACCTGTGAAATCATCAGAACGCCCCTGAATCTAATCCTATCACGAAAGCACTCTGTTACCACAGTGCAAGTAAATGAAATTACGCCGAGTTCATCTGTAACCCGAAGATGAAGATTTTCTCCGCGAGTCTACAATTTAAATAATTAAAGTTTACTCATGTGCTGTGTATGCAACTAGCGGACAAATGGTGAAGAAAGGGGAAGATGGAAGGGGGAGGCGGTAGCTCTACCATTAGGAGCAAATACTAGTGTTAGTCTGAAGCCTAGATAAAGGGGAGAGACTTCTACCCTTACAATCCTTGTTTAATGAAGCAATGATTTAATTCATAAAGTTGCTACACTTGAACAAAAATTGGATTAGCTGCTGCTGCTACAGCTGTAGGATCTGTTACATCTATTGCTGTACAGCTACAGCATCTGCTACAACAATGGCAGCTGCAGTCGCATTATTTAACAGCTGTAGCAGCGGTTAATCCGTCAACTATAGATTTAGCAATCTTAGCAATAGCAAGCATCACAGCAATGATATTCCAGCTGTAGCTTCACCCACCAAAGCAACAGCAGTCATCACTCCAGCTGTAGCATCAAATACGAGCGCTGTAGTAGTAGATATAATACTGTAACATCAGCTACAACAATAACAGCATCAGATCAGATAGCTGTAGCTTCATTAGACACTGACAGCACAATAGCTTTAGGAAAAGCAAATATCGTAGCAGATACATCAGGTGTACAACAATAGATGTAACAGATCCTACAGCTGTAGCATATGCTACAACAATAGCAGCAGCAGTCGCGTTACATAACAGCTGTAGCAGCAACTATAGATTTACCAGTCTTAGCAATAGCAAGCATCACAGCAAGGATATTCCAGCTGTAGCTTCACCCACCACAGCAACAGCAGTCATCACTCCAGCTGTAACATCAAATACGAGCGCTGTAGTAGTAGATTCAATACTGTAACATCAGCTACAATAATAACAGTATCAAATCCGGTAGCTGTGGTAGCAATAGACACTGCCAGCACAATGGCTGTAGCAGAAGCAAAATACAGCAGCTATCGTAGCAGATACATCAGCTGTACAACAATAGATGTAACAGATCCTACAGCTGTAGCATATGCTACAACAATAGCAGCAGCAGCCGCGTTATATAGCAGCTGTAGCATCAGCAGCAGCTATAGATTTACCAGTCTTAGCAATAGCAAGCATCACATAAATTATATATCAGCTGTAGATTCACACCCACCGCAGCAATAGCAGTCATCACTCCAGCTGTAACATCAAATACGAGAGCTGTAGTAGTAGATACAATACTGTAACATCAGCTACATCAATAACAGTATCAAATCAGGTAGCTGTGGTAGCAATAGACACTGCCAGCACAATGGCTGTAGAAGAAGCAAAATACAGCAGCTATCGTAGCAAATATATCAGCTGTACAACAATAGATGTAACAGATCCTACACCTGTAGCATATGCTACAACAATAGAAGCAGCAGTCGAGTTACATAACAGCTGTAGCAGCAGCAACTATAGATTTACCAGTCTTAGCAATAGCAAGCATCACAGCAAAGATATTCCAGCTGTAGATTCACACCCACCACAGCAACAGCAGTCATCACTCCAGCTGTAGCATCAAATACGAGAGCTGTAGTAGTAGATAATATTCAGTAACATCAGCTACAACAATAACAGTATCAAACCAGGTATCTGTGCTAGCAATAGACAATCTCAGCACAATAGCTCTAGTAGAAGCAAAATACAGCAGGTGTCGTAGCAGATACATCAGCTGTATAACAATAGATGTAACAGATCCTATAGCTGTAGCGTATGCTACAACAATAGCATCAGCAGTCGTGTTACATAACAGCTGTATCAGCAGCAGGAACTATAGATTCAGCATCGTCAGCAACAGCAAAGCATCACAACAACAGCGATAGCGGCAATAGATCATGCAGCTACAGAAACATCAGCCGTTTCCTGCACAATAGACGTAGCAGAAGAAAATAAAACAGCAACCGTAGCAGATGCAGTAACTGTACATCAATAGATGTAACAGATCCTACAGCTGTAGCAGGAGCAGCTAATCCATTTTTTGTTCAAGTGTAGCAACTTTATGAATAGCAGCAGCAGCAGTCGCGTTACATAACAGCTGTAGCAGCAGCAACTATAGATTTACCAGCCTTAGGAATAGCAAGCATCACAGCAAAGATATTCCAGCTGTTGCTTCACCCACCACAGCAACAGCAGTCATCACTCCAGCTGTAACATCAAATACGAGAGTTGTAGTAGTAGATTCAATACTGTAACATCAGCTACAATAATAACAGTATCAAAACCGGTAGCTGTGGTAGCAATAGACACTGCCTGCACAATGGCTGTAGATGAAGCAAAATACAGCAGCTATCGTAGCAAATATATCAGCTGTACAACAATAGATGTAACAGATCCTAGAACCTGTAGCATATGCTACAACAATAGAAGCAGCAGTCGGGTTACATAACAGCTGTAGCAGCAGCAACTATAGATTTACCAGCCTTAGTAATAGCAAGCATCACAGCAAAGGTATTCCAGCTGTAGCTTAACCCACCACAGCAACAGCAGTCATCACTCCAGCTGTAACATCAAATACGAGAGCTGTAGTAGTAGATTCAATACTGTAACATCAGCTACAATAATAACAGTATCAAAATCGGTAGCTGTGGTAGCAATAGACACTGCCAGCACAATGGCTGTAGCAGAAGCAAAATACAGCAGCTATCGTAGCAGATACATCAGCTGTACAGCAATAGATGTAACAGATCCTACAGCTGTAGCATATGCTACAACAATAGCAGCAGCAGCCGCGTTATGTAACAGCTGTAGCAGCAGCAACTATAGATTTACCAGTCTTAGCAATAGCAAGCATCACATAAATTATATATCAGCTGTAGATTCACACCCACCGCAGCAACAGCAGTCATCACTCCAGCTGTAACATCAAATTCGAGAGCTGTAGTAGTAGATACAATACTGTAACATCAGCTCACAATGGCTGTAGAAGAAGCAAAATACAGCAGCTATCGTAGCAAATATATCAGCTGTACAACAATAGATGTAACAGATCCTACACCTGTAGCATATGCTACAACAATAGCAGCAGCAGTCGCGTTACATAACAGCTGTAGCAGCAGCAGCAACTATAGATTTACCAGTCTTAGCAATAGCAAGCATCACATAAATTATATATCAGCTGTAGATTCACACCCACCGCAGCAACAGCAGTCATCACTCCAGCTGTAACATCAAATTCGAGAGCTGTAGTAGTAGATACAATACTGTAACATCAGCTCACAATGGCTGTAGAAGAAGCAAAATACAGCAGCTATCGTAGCAAATATATCAGCTGTACAACAATAGATGTAACAGATCCTACACCTGTAGCATATGCTACAACAATAGCAGCAGCAGTCGCGTTACATAACAGCTGTAGCAGCAGCAGCAACTATAGATTTACCAGTCTTAGCAATAGCAAGCATCACAGCAAAGATATTCCAGCTGTAGATTCACACCCACCACAGCAACAGCAGTCATCACTCCAGCTGTAACATCAAATACGAGAGCTGTAGTAGTAGATACAATACTGTAACACTAGCTGCAACGATAACAGTATCAAATTAGGTAGCTGTAGTAGCAATAGACAATCTCAGCACAATAGCTCTAGCAGAAGCAAAATACAGCAGCTATCGTAGCAGATACATCAGCTGTACAACAATAGATGTAAGAGATCCTACAGCTGTAGCATATGCTACAACAATAGCAGCAGCAGTCGCGTTACATAACAGCTGTATCAGCAGCAGGAACTATAGATTCAGCATCGTCAGCAACAGCAAAGCATCACAACAACAGCGATAGTAGCAACAGATCATGCAGCTACAGAAACATCAGCCGTTGCCTGCACAATAGACGTAGCAGAAGCACATACAACAGCTACCGTAGGAGATGCAGTAACTGTACAGCAATAGATGTAACAGATCCTACAGCTGTAGCAGTAGCAGCTAATCCATTTTTTGTTCAAGTGTAGCAACTTTATGAATTAAATCATTGCTTCATTAAACAAGGATTGTAAGGGTAGAAGTCTCTCCCCTTTATCTAGGCTTCAGACTAACACTAGTATTTGCTCCTAATGGTAGAGCTACCGCCTCCCCCTTCCATCTTCCCCTTTCTTCACCATTTGTCCGCTAGTTGCATACACAGCACATGAGTAAACTTTAATTATTTAAATTGTAGACTCGCGGAGAAAATCTTCATCTTCGGGTTACATTCTCTTAAGTACTCTTTGTAATACTGTAATGTCCATACGCATAGGTAGTTATTCCATCGTCTGCAATTACTCTTTTATCATCAAATGAACTCGGCGTAATTTCATTTACTTGCACTGTGGTAACAGAGTGCTTTCGTGATAGGATTAGATTCAGGGGCGTTCTGATGATTTCACAGGTTTTAATACAGGCTATATAGCTGTCAAACGTAATTTACTGCTTAATAGCGCTAGTTTTATGCCATTAATTTTTTTACCATTGAGCCGTGGAAATGTCAGGCATACATCTTAGGTCGTAGTCCGACAAAGCGCTGGATGATTTTACCGTTAGTCTCATCTTTAAATTTTCCAAGCACCTTCTTGTTTAGAGCTGAATAACATATATGGTTGACTGGGTAATCAGCAGTAATCAGATGTTCAAGGAAACGTAGCTTATCCTGTTCCACATCTTCAGTTCTTACACCATGAATGAATCAGTATCCATGTACATAAGCTTCAGGTTTTCAGCTCCGTAATGTGGTAACAACACATCATAATGATAGTGGTACATTAATGTATTGGAGATGTCTAACACTCGCATACCAATGTATATGGGCCTGTTGAATACAATCTGACGAGAGGGCATATGTACAGCAGCTAGATTAGCAGTATATATCGTACTAACAATAAACGTAGCCTTGGTGATCAACTTCTCCATAGTTTTTCCAAACATGGCATTGTTAAAGAGCTTGTAGAGGTCCTTCTTGAAATCATTTACAGCTTGCTGCCATTTACCAGGAATGGTGCCCACGCATCTAAAAATGGAGAAGCCGTGATTTTTCATTTTTTGGTGCTCTGACTTAAGATCGAGTAATGCATCTAAAGACTATCCCTTTTTGATCATTGTAACATAACTAATTTTAGACTTTATCTTAATAGCGAATGTTATCCTTTGACTTTGGAAACTCTAGACTTGCATCATTGCATGATATGTACTCAATCTCTTATTATAAAAAAGAGAATTATCCTTTATTGAAGAGAAAATATTACTTAAATTTGCTCTCATCAACCAGAGGAAGTTGTAAATGGCTGTGTCAACACCAGTGTTAATATCACTGTACAGAACTCACTGAATTGTTTAATAATTCATGATACAGCATTTACATGCGGACCTCTGACTCACGTGATGCAGCTTATATTTTAAACTATTCATTGTAAGAATTTATTTTTCATTAGGAATGCAAGGATTTTTAATGAATAAAAACACTATGTAAAAGCATACATTAATTCTTTTATTGTTATTGTTTATCTTACATTTCCATCACTTTCTCGCCCGAATCATTGTTTCTGTATATGTCATTACACTTGTAACAGCAGGTTATGCAAATTTCCTTATTATTTAAATGAAAGTCTCTTTATTTTCATAATTTGTATTCCAACACAGCAAACAGCTTTTTGATATTGTTAATGTATATAGGATTCAAGTCTTTTTAGGTATATAAATTTCATCATTATTTAAACTATTTTCACAGTCACTTAAATTATTACTCACAATTCTTATTTTCACCGAATATAGGTAGACTCGCTCGAGCTAACTCTCAGCTATGCATTGAATTGTATACAAAATTGTCCGTATTTTTTCATCGTATATCCTGTAATGTTACATAAGGATCCTGTCTTAACGTGTTTCGGTGATGTAGATGTCTCAGCACCCGTTTCTTGCCGAAATGTTTCTTGTCGGTGCCGATGGTGCTTATTCCACCCTCCAATAGCGTCAGCATCCTTTGCATGGTTGCAAAGCTGCTGCTCTTATTCTTCCTCTTATTGCACAGCCTGAAACATTGCACAATGAAAGTCTTAGAAAACTAACTGGGCCAAGTAAAGGCAACCTGAAAAGAATTACATTTTTTGTTATGATACATGTAAAATGAAGCACAAAGATTTGTATAAACATTCGGATATTTAGAGTTATTTCAATGCGCTAGATATAATTAAACTCAAAGCATGTGATATTGTGAGTTCGTAAATTTTTTTTATGAAATTCTATAATATGCATCTTTTGTATCTTTATATGTAATATCAATGAGTCAGTTGTTTTATTTATGAATTTTTCATTGTGAAATAGGAGAACATTCAATACTTAAGTTTGACACTTCTACGCACCTTCTTTGCATGTAAAAAAGACAATTTACATGTCTTAAATTTCCCCATCTCTGCCATACCGTTATACTGTAGGTATACGTTCCCAGGTATTTCTGCAATCTCTTGATCGGTTAACGAATTATAGCGCTCTGGCAAGAACACTTGACAATCCTCCAGCGAAGATACGATCCTGGTACCATATCTTGTTTGAACTCTCTTTAAGAACTTTATCTCACAGTTAAGACCTATTTCGAGATCTTGAACTTGACGAGTCGGTAGGAAACTACGCTCTTCAACCAGCTTGTTAAGTCTATCAGCTAAACAATCTGTAACAGACATTGTCATGAATTATTATTTTCACTACATTATTCAACTTGAAGAAACAGTTATACACTTCTTTATGTTAGAACTAGGGTGTGTGTATGTTTTGTAAGTATGCCTATGAAAGTGTAGAGAAACAAAGAATAAGTATAGAAAATCGTGTGAATGTTCATTGAAGATGAGCCAGCAGAGAACCAAAGAATGAGTAGAGGAAATCGTGTGCGAATGTATAGTGAAACAAAGAATGAGTGGGGAAAATCATATGAATGTTTAAATAAGAAGAATGTGTTGAGAAGATCATGTGAATGTTAATGGAAGCAAAGAATGTGCAGAGAACGTCGTGTGAATGTTAACAAAGCATGAATCTGCAGGGGAACAAAGAATGAGTAGAGGAAATCATGTGAGTGTATAGTGAAACAAAGAATGAGGGGGGGAAATCGTATGAATGTTTATGTAAGAAGAATGTGTGGCGAAAATTATGTGAACTGCAGAAGAGTATGCAGTGAAATCCATGTGAATGTAAAGCACAGATTAGAAAATGTGATGCTCTTTGCAACGAATCGTCTTTCATGTACTGTAACGTTTAAACAAAATTAAATGTATTGTAAAAGCCAACAGTGATTTTGTATAGTTATGTAAAACTCACCTTGCATTGTCACGTTTTGATATGTGCTGAATGTGTAGACGGCCTGCAGCTCACGTTGCTTTTAAAGCTCTTTAAAACTTGAATGTAAAGTTAATAAGTACACAACAGTTCTAACATGGGCAGATATCTGTTTATATAGGGATCTAAACCCCCTCCAGGCGATGCCGGCACGTCAGCATGGCTGTGATGCTTACACGTCACGTGATTATTGCAGCCAATGACATCATCTCTTGCTGCGCATGCACAGAGGCTCTCAGCACTTCTATCCCTACTTGTTTCACTTCCTCTCCCTCTCTCGCGCTCTCTCTCACACAGAGTACATCCATCGTTACACAAAGCTGCATGCAGTTAAAGCATCAATCTGAGTGATGTATTCTAGAGTACAGAGGAAAATCAGTGAAGTCATTGAAAGATCGGGATTCGAACTAGGGGCAACTGATTGGAAATTATATACAGCATTAATTGTTCATTGCATGAGCTATCAAACATGCTTTCGTTCACGGCTTTATCTCTGCCTGTTTCTGCGATAATTGAGATTTAAACTTAAGGATCGAACCATGGACGACAGGTAACCGAATATACACCCGCAAGATATTATCTGATGACATAAACGTAATAGGTTTATTTGGTGCCTTTGTCTTAATTATTATCTATGTTATTAAATTTATAAATAAACTTCATTGAATCGGTATTCGAACTCAGAACGCCAGAAACAAAATTATTTATAATATTAGTTTGATGTGTTTAAAAGACCTGCATGAAGTTGCAACATTGATCTAAGTGATATATTCTAGTGTACACTGGAAAATTAAGGCAGTCACTGAAAAATCAGGATTCAAACTAGGGAAAACTGATTGGAAATTATATAAGGCATTAATTGCCCATCATAGGAGCTAACAATCATGCTTTGGCCCGCTCCTCTATCACTGTTAGTTTCCGAGATAATTGAGATTTTAAAATTAAGGATCGAACCCATGACACCTGGTACTCTAATATACATGCACAAGAAAGGAACTAATGACATAAAAGTAATAAAGTTTATTTACTGTCTTTATTTTAATTAGTTTTGGAGTTATTAGAAGATGAATTTGTAATCTCTCCTAGGATTCGAACCCATGCATCCAGACCAGTTTCGAACAATTCGTAAATGACGCGTCGCATCCCGAGCTATAATTAGTTTTTATTGCATCATTTTGTCTCTTTTCATTCAGGACATGCGCGTGAGTTGGTGTGTGCGTGTGGGGGTTGGTGCTGTTGGGTGTAAGTGAACAGGCATATGTGCTTGCATGTGTGTGTGTGTGGTCGTGTGCGTATGTGCAAGTGTAACGGTGTATGTATGTAAGTGAGTGTGTGTGAGTGTATGTGTGTATGCGTGTGTGTGTGTCCATGTATATGTATGTGTGAGTGTAAGAGCACTGGTGTATGTATGTATACGCATGAGGTGCGTGAATGCGTGTGTGTACTGGTGTATGTATGTGTGTGTACTGTTGTATGTATGTGCGTGTGTGTATGTGCTTGCGTGTATGTGTGTGCATGTGTGTACTTACGTGTACGTGTGTGCGTGTGTGCGTGCATGCGTGCACCAGTGTATGTTTGCTGATGTGTGTACAAGTGCTCGTGTATATGTGAACGCCTGAATGTGTACAAGTCGTGGAGAAAGAGATAGATAAAAAGAAAAAGAGAGGAGAAGAAGAAAGAATGTTGTCTAGACATCGGGATATCTAAGTATACGCGGTGGTTTAATATAAACAGTGATAGTTGTTAAATGCAATTTTAATCCGACCGCCCCTGCTTCAATAACTTAATAGTTATTATAGCGTTTCGCAGGGCAAGATTCGAACTAGGGGCCTCTGGGTTGCTAACAATACAGCTCGTTAAACATTGTAATGTTGTATAAATTAAATTATATTTGTTAAACACGTTTTAATCTGACCGTGCATAGTTTAGTAGTTATTGCGCATTAGAGATTCGCAGATTCGATCTAGGACCCCCTGAACACCCATTTATTAATTATTGTAATGATATCTAAAAATTAAATTATATTTGTTAAATGCATTTTAATCTGACCTTACATAGTTTAATATTTATTAAGCATTAGAGTTTCGCTGCGTAAGATTCGAACTAGGGTCCTCTGAACGGTCTTTCATTAATCAGGGTAATGATGTATAAAAAAATTATATTTGATAAATACATTTTTAAATCTGACCTTGCATAGTTTAATATTTATTAAGCATTAGAGTTTCGCTGCGTAAGATTCGAGCTAGAACCCTCTGAACACCCTTTCATTAATTAGGGTAATGATATATAAAAATTAAATTATATTTGATAAATACATTTTTTAAATCTGACCTTGCATAGTTTAATAGTTATTACGCGTTAGAGTTTCACTTGGTAAGATTCGAGCTACAATCCTCTGAACGCCCTTTTATTAATTAGGGTAATGATATAATAATATCAATCATCAATTTCTCATTAGCAATAAACTTTTGATTACAGCAAGAATCGAGCACCGATCTATGGATATCCACGCAGAGGTTTAATGCATGTAATGATATGTATATTAGGCGCTTTTTCAGAGTCCCTGCCTGAAATGGACCAAGCAGAATGCTTGTTAACTATGCTCGGACATATTCGTAGGACCTCGTAAAACATCGGAGAGAACAGTCCCTCAGGCAAAATCATGATGGCCGACACTGACGTTGTTACGCAGAGTTGGTAAACAGACTTCTCTCTCTTTCCCGCAAACAAGGACAGGACGAGCATAAGGCAACCTTCAGATTCTTTTGTTAAGCTCGAACAATGGAAAGGGTCAGGCTTTGTTATGGAGCAGTGGGATGGGAACGCCGCAGGTGTCTTTCTAAACTAGTCTTGCCCAGGACAATAGAAAGGCACACAATAGAATCTCTTACACAATGTAAAGGGTCAGGCTTTGTTATAGGGTTGTGGAATGAGTATGCCAGATGGTCTTTCTAAAGAAGCTTGCCGGGACAATAGAAAGGCACACACAATAGAATCTCTTACACAATGGAAAGGGACCGGCTTTGTTATGGAGGTAGTGGAATGAGAAATAAAGGATTGCACCAGACAATAGAACTTGTTTCTCTGTTAACTGACTTAAGTTCTCTTTGTCACAACCCTAATTCATCACGGGCTTTGTTCATTTTGACAGCTGAAGGGTAAGCATTGTTCTTTTGTTAAAAGCTAGTGGAATGAGTATGCCACGTGTTCGACAAACAATGGAAGTGGGGGTGGGTAACCGACCAGGTGCAGAAGTGGCCTGATGTGGAATGGGTGGGAAAAACATCTCGCCTTTGTTACAGAACCTTAAATTTATGACCCCTTTGTTCGTTTTGACAAGTGAAGGATAACCTTAATTGCTTAACTGTCAAGCTCCCATTGTACTCAACAAGATTTACGACCGCAGCTGCAAGTAAAACTACCAAGGAGCTGGGGGTGGGGGAGGGGAGGGGCGGGACTAATTAGCATATTAATTACACATTCCTGCATATTAGGTGATGCAGAAACCCCAAATGTACCCTACTAACGAGATCTACATTTCTTGTGCAGTAAAATTTTATCTGTCCCTTTCGGTTTTCCAGTTATGCAAAAGTCATTCAGAGTAAAGAGGACTTTTGAAGACATTCCCAGAAAATTCATGATATACATTTCTTTGCGATAAAAGTATCTTAAACATCTGATATTGTAATCCAAATCGTGAGAGCCATTTTTGGGAAAATAAAAATGTTCAAAAAATATTCCATGCAAAGGATAATCTGGGGTGGGGGAATTTTGTTGAAAATTTTCCTGCCGCAAAATTGAAAGATACTAAACCTAAGAACCAAGTTTGTTATCTATCCTACTTTTCGTTTTTGAGTGATGCTCTTCACAGACACACACATGGACCTTTATCTAAAAATGATTTCTTTGGATTCAGGGGGCCCCAAAACATGCATTTCCAGTGAAATCTAGATATCAAATGTTTGGGTGGAATACAATACTTCCCCTACTTACTATTCGTAGTAGAGAAAGTAATAAGCTTTAGTAAGAATAGTTTGTATACCCACTATTGAGCGATAGAGGGTAGTGAAAGCAACGTGAATGCAACACATCAGATTTTTTAAGCATGTGTTATGTTTGCTTACTTGGGTGGTAAATTTTGAGTTTTGTAATGAAGCCAATGGTCCTTTTGAGCATATTATATTTCTTTATTTGTTTATTTCGTATTTTATATAACACTTTTAGAACATAAGTTATGAGTTCTTAAAGAGTGAAATTAAGAAAACTGAGTTTTTCTTTCGTGCGTTGCTCTTTTGTTGATGTGCACAATTAAATTAATTGTATTGTGTACAGCGGAATGTAAAAATATTGCAGTTTAGTACTAAAAGGGCTCCCCGTGTATTTGCTGTATCAAATACAGTTTATATTACTTTAAGTTTAAGTCCTCTTTGCAATATTACTCTTGCATAATCAGATTTCTTCCCAAATTTTATATTTTTCAACATGTCCAATGTCATAAAAGTGCCAAGTGCTAATTTTCATAAAGTGCTGTTTAGTTCCTAGAATAAAAAGGATATTGCATATGTATTATAAGTTTTTCCGTTGGGTTATTAACACAGTAATTTTGTGTTTTACGCAAGAGAGGAATATTACATCTTTTATATGACAGTTATATAAGTTATCCCAATTTGTTATTTATGTTTTAATACTAAACGCAGATGTACATTACCGACACAAACGCCGCGCTAGCACGTAATTTACTGAATGGTGCTATATCGGCACAAATGAATTACTTGAGTATCGTGCAAATAGTACTAGCTGACGTGCTTACGTGTTGATGTTGCCTGTGTTGATCTTAAAGTTGTCCTCAGTGTTCTAGGGGTGTAATGCTAGCCTCTAGTTCTCGAGATCGCGGGTTTAAACCCAGTGGAGCGCGATGGGTAAAATCCTTAGCATGTCTTCCTTCAGAAGGTAAGTAAATCCGGTGGTCCCGTGACGTAGATTTACGGCACGTAATAGAACCTCAAACCTGATAAACATGCCTCTCAGCAAAGTTTCCGGTCTTTCACGCCCAACATAGAAATGGACATTAAGAACCATTTCTCATTCTCCGTCCGATATGACCCAATCCAGTTAAAGGTCTGGAACGTTTTTTGTGTTCCTGTGTATTCTTATAACGCAATTGCCGTGATGAATGCGCATTATGGTATTACTCATTTAAAATATTTATTGTGGCCAAAATAAGTTTCTCCCCAAAAGGCAGTTAAAACATGATTAAGGTACAATTTAGCACGTGTTAAACAAGCGCTGAAAGAAATCAGTCACAAGTTGCTAAAGTAAATAATTACTGTTTGTAATCGTAAATGACGAAGGAAACCCCCGCGTGCTCGCCTCAAACGTTACTGTGGAGTCATCTCGCCCGGTAAGAATTGCTGTTAACTCAGCACTTCTCACTTGTACTCATGTGTGATGTTTAGTTATCTTCGTTCACGATATTTCCTGTCTTTCCAGCTTTAGGATAATGGAATTCAATGTCTAGTTTTGCGATTCGTCACGTCCCTAACTTAATTCCGTATACGCCCTGAACGTATTGAAGTCTTACCTTAAGTTTTTTTTAGGGTCTTCGTTAAATGCGAGTGCAGTTCACCATATTTCTTTGAGAAATCTCATAGCAATGACTTTTGCAACTAAGAACCCCCCCCCATTACTGCAGAGTTGCAATTGCATTTAACATCTATTTTATCCAACTCTATAAATAACACGACGAATGGAAGAGGTCCGCAGTTTTTGTAAGAAGACTAGTGAGTGCTTTCTTTGGTTGCCACAGGCTTAGACACTCAGCGAGCTTTTGCTAAAGCAAAGGAAATAGTGTACAAAACCTGGCAACCGAAGCTTCAGATGGAGTCAACGTTGGGTTGTCGTTTCTATTGTCTTCAAGAGTAATTAATGGCTGCCGGGGTATCCGAACCCTCTTGAGAGGCGTTGGACCCCCTCTGTGCGGGTTGGGGTCCCCGGTCTGCCTGTCTTTCTGCCAGGCAGTCTCTATCTGGAAACTTAGGGACCCTGGCATTCCTGTGCCGTCAGTCCTGGTTCCGGCCGCCCGGTGTCACCTCTCGCCTCGTCCTCCTCCCGGGAACGCCTCTTTGTGTAGTGTAGGTACAAAATCCCCTATGTGTATCAGTGCCGAGCCTCGGTACTCAATCCAATAAATCCCCCAGGCAGGGGACCTGCCGGTCATAAAATCGCCAAGGAGAAGTTTTTGCGTAGTGCAGACTTCACGGTCCCGCCGCAACGTACCAATCGCCGTCGTCTAGTCTTACATACCCAAAACATATGAAGCAGATGCAAAGGCATCATGGGGACAGGGAATTTGTTATGGAAGAGGAACCAGCCTAGCATTCTCCCACCGTCCTGGGAAAACCAGGATAATACCATAGTCGGGTCACCGGGTATCGAACCACAGACCTAGCGAATGCGAGCTTCACATGGTACCACGGAGCCATCTCTTTCGTTTAGTGCACGTACACTATGTGATCAAAAGTATCGGGACAACCCCACAAACATACTTTTTCATCTTAGGTGCATTGTGCTGCCACCTACTGCCTGGTAATCATTATCCGCGACCTCAGTAGCCATTAGACATCGTGAAAAAGCAGAATGGGACGCTCCGTGGAACTCACGGACTTCGAACGTGGTCAGGTGATTGGGTGTCATTTGTGTCAGAAGTCTGTACGCGAGATTTCCACACTCCTAAACATCCCTAGGTCCACTGTTTCTGATGTGATAGTGACGTGGAAACGTGAAGGGACATGTACAGCACAAAAGCGTACAGGCCGACCTCGTCTGTTGATTGTCAGAGATCGCCGACATTTGAAGAGGGTCGTAAAGAGTAATAGGTAGACATCTATCCAGACCATCATACAGGAATTCCAAACTGCATCAGGATCCACTCCAAGTACTATAACAGTTAGGCGTGAGATGAGAAACCTTGGATTCCATGGTCGAGCGGCTGCTCATAAGCCACACATCACGCAGTAAAATGCCAAACGACGCCTCGCTTGATGTAAGGAGCGTCAACATTACACGAATGAAGAGTGAAAAACGTTGTGTGGAGTGACGAATCATGGTACACAATGTGGCGATCTGATGGCAGGGTGTGGGTATGGCTAATGCCCGGTGAACGTCATCTGCCAGCATGTGCAGTGGCAACAGTGTAATTCGGATGTGGTGGTGTTATGGTGTGGTCGTGTTTTTCCTGGAGGAGGCTTGCACCCCTTGTTGCTTTGCGTGGCACGATCACAGCGCAGACCTACATTGATATTTTTAGCACCTTCTTGCTTCCCACTGTTGAAGAGCAATTCGGGGATGGCGATTGCATCTTTCAACACGATCGAGCTCCTGTTCATACTGCACGGGCTGTGGTGGAGTGGTTACACGACAATAACATCCCTGTAATGGAATGGCCTGCACAGAGTCCTGACTTGAATAATATAGAACACCTTTGGGATTTTTTGGAACGCCGGCTTCGTTCCAGGCCTCACCGACCTACATCGATACCTCTACTCAATTCCGCACTCCGTGAAGAATGGGCTGCCATTCCCCAATAAACCTCCAGCACCTGATTGAAAGTATGCCTGCGAGAGTGAATGCTGTAATCAAGGCTAAGGGTGGACCAATACCATATTGACTTCCAGCATTACCGATGGAGGGCGCCACGAACTTGTACGTCATTTTCAGCCAGGTGTCCGGATACTTTTGATCACGTAGTGTACGTTCCTTTGCGTGAACTTGTGGTAAGATACTTAGGCCCTATGTTATAGATTAATTAGAAACTCAACTGCTCTTATATAAATGAAGCCATTCATATAGTGCGATCAAAATAACGCTTGAACTCCATAGTTTCCGATGCTCAAATGCTGAATGACCCTGAATTCCCAATGTGGAACCAGAGCTGTTGTCTAAATACAGTATCTCTGTGTGGATGCGTGTGTCTAACTCATCAGTAACTTTTGAGTCTATCTTGCTAACGTTTAACTCATGCAGGAGAAAAAGACGGCATATTAAAACCCATTAACGAGACGATGTACGCCTTATCTAGCACACAAAAACGAATATTTTTGAAATAGAACATGCTCAGGCTACTGTAATTAAGAGATGTTTTTGATAAACATATTTTTTCCAGCAGGAATTATTTACGGAGTACATGCCATACAAAATCATGTGACGGTGTTTGGCGGTTTCTGGCTAGATTGTGGCTATGCCCTCTGTGGAGGTATTTTCTTTTTGTCTTTCAGAGACCGCTCGGCTAGATACTTACCTGTGGGTGTCTTCGGGCAAGCGCTCCTTCGGAGATCCCCCGGAGGCTCGGGGCCAAATCGCTGGACTCGGGCTGCGTTGGAGGCATTCAATCTGGAAGCATTAGAGAGTCCGTCTGTGCTTGCGCCCGTCTTTATTCAGAGCTGGCCACTCTTCAATTATCTCCCCTACCCCGTTCCTCCCAGGGGTTACAGAAAAGAAGAACTGGTCGGAACCCTAGGTGCGGTGCCCTGCTCCGTTTCGTGAATCCCTTGCATTCGTCAGTATCTTACCTTTACTTTGGAAAATCCAAGCACTACTGTTTGGAAAAAGCCTAACTTAAATACAAAACTTTGCATTTTTGTTTCACACATTTCTCTCTCTCCCTCTCACACACACAAACCCACACAAAACGTTTTTCTTTATATTTATGTGCCTTAACCTTCTTCTCTGATTTAACCGTAGAACCAAATTGACCCAAATGACTGGAATACTTGCTGTAACCTTTGTTTCGCTGTATTTCGATGTTATTTCACATACTTATTAAAATGTGTTTGCAGGATCAAATGAACCCTACTCGCTGGAAGTTAGCGTACCTCCAAGAGTTGAAGGCCGCCGTCTCCGAAATGTATATATGGTGTATGCCGTTAGTAACGCGGTCCCCTTCACATATGATGCGGATTTTTCCAAACAACACAAAATTCCATTGAATACTTTATGAGTATAAGTACACAGTATTATTCTCATACTCTGTCATTTATATATTTTGGTAATGAAACAAATCACATACCTTCTGTAATACAGTGTGTTATCATAAGTATGTATCACAGGAGATAATATCTGCAGTACAATGTAAACACACTCTAAGTTCCTGAACACACAATAAATAGCATATGCAGTACACCGTAAACCTACTCTAGGTTCCTGCCCACAACAAATAACATGTGGAGTACAAAGTAAACATGCTGCAGGTTCCTGACACACAATACACAACATGTGCCGCACACTGTAATCATACTGTAGGTCCCTGAAACACAATACATAGCATGTGCAGTACAATGTAAACCTACTACAGGTTCCTGAACACGCAATAGATAACATGTGCAGTACAATGTAAACCTACTGTAGGTACCTGACACACAATAGATAACATGTGCAGTACAATGTAAACTACTGCAGGTTCCACAACACACAATAGATAACATGCGCAGTGCAATGTAAACCTACTGTAGTTTCCTGACACACAATAGATAACATGTGCAGTACAGTGTAGTCCTACTGTAGGTTCCTGACACACAACACATAACATGTGCAGTACAGTGTAATCCTACTGTAGGTACCTGGCACACAACACATAACATGTGCAGTACAGTGTAATGCTACTGTAGGTTCCTAACACACAACACATAACATGTGCAGTACAGTGTAATCCTACTGTAGGTACCTGACACACAATACATAACATATGCAATACAATGTAAACCTACTTCACGTTCCTGAACACACAATAGATAACATGTACAATACAATGTACAGCTACTGTAGGTTCCCGAACACAAAATACATAACATGTGTGGTATGCTGTAAACCTGCTCTGGGTTACTATACACAAAATAGATGTATTCCGATTACAATGAAAACAAAATGTAGGTTCCTGACACACAATTGATATCATGTGTAGTACAATGAAAAACCACCGTAGGCTCCTGAACGCACAATAGATATCATGTGCAGTACAATTTAAAGCTCCTGTTGTTTCCTGACACACAATAGGTAGCATCTGCAGTCAAAGAAAACATACTCTAGGTTCCTGACACACAATAGATAACATGTGCAGCACAATGGACACGACCGTAGGTTCCTGACACTCAATAGATATCGTGTGCAGTAAAATTTAAAGCTCCTGTAGTTTGCTGACACACAATAGGTAGCATCTGTAGTCAAAGAAAACATACTCTAGGTTCCTGACACACAATAGATAACGTGTGCAGCACAATGGACACGACCGTAGGTTCCTGACACTCAATAGATATCGTGTGCAGTAAAATTTAAAGCTCCTGTAGTTTGCTGACACACAATAGGTAGCATCTGTAGTCAAAGAAAACATACTCTAGGTTCCTGACACACAATAGATAACGTGTGCAGCACAATGGACACGACGGTAGGTTCCGGACACTCAATAGATATCGTGTGCAGTAAAATTTAAAGCTCCTGTAGTTTGCTGACACACAATAGGTAGCATCTGTAGTCAAAGAAAACATACTCTAGGTTCCTGACACACAATAGATAACGTGTGCAGCACAATGGACACGACCGTAGGTTCCGGACACTCAATAGATATCGTGTGCAGTAAAATTTAAAGCTCCTGTAGTTTGCTGACACACAATAGGTAGCATCTGTAGACAAAGAAAACATACTCTAGGTTCCTGACACACAATAGATAACGTGTGCAGCACAATGGACACGACCGTAGGTTCCGGACACTCAATATATATCGTGTGCAGTAAAATTTAAAGCTCCTGTAGTTTGCTGACACACAATAGGTAGCATCTGTAGTCAAAGAAAACATACTCTAGGTTCCTGACACACAATAGATAACGTGTGCAGCACAATGGACACGACCGTAGGTTCCGGACACTCAATAGATATCGTGTGCAGTAAAATTTAAAGCTCCTGTAGTTTGCTGACACACAATAGGTAGCATCTGTAGACAAAGAAAACATACTCTAGGTTCCTGACACACAATAGATAACGTGTGCAGCACAATGGACACGACCGTAGGTTCCGGACACTCAATAGATATCGTGTGCAGTAAAATTTAAAGCTCCTGTAGTTTGCTGACACACAATAGGTAGCATCTGTAGTCAAAGGAAACATACTCTAGGTTCCTGACACACAATAGGTAACATGTGCAGCACAATGGACACGACCGTAGGTTCCTGACACTCAATAGATATCATGTGCAGTACAATTTAAAGCTCCTGTAGTTTGCTGACACACAATAGGTAGCATCTGTAGTCAAAGAAAACATACTCTAGGTTGCTGACACGCAATAGATAACATGTGCAGCGCAATGAAAACAAACCGTAGGTTACTGACTCACAATAAATAGCATATTGTGCATTACAATGTATACCTACCGTAGATTCCCGACAGATAATATAATAGATAACAATAGATAACATATGCGGCACAAACATTCCTGATACATATTAGATAACATCTGCAGCACAATCAAAACATACTGTAGGTTCCTGACGCACAATAGATGCCAGCTGCTGCGCAAGGAATATATACTATAGGTTCCTGAGGTATATTAACTCACATCTGCAGTGCAACGCGAATCTGCAGATGATTCCTCACACTTTATAAATAGCATCTGCAGACAAGCAAAAACTCAAGGTGGGTTCCTGATAAACGATTGATATCATCTGCAGTACAATGAATATCTACTTTAGGTTCCTGACACACAATAGATAATATCTGGCGCACAAACATTCATGATAAATAATAGATAACATCTGCAGCACAATGAGAACATATTGGTGGTTCCTGACAGACAATAAATAACATATGCGTCACAAACATTCCTTATACATAATAGATGACATCTGCAGCACAATGAAATATACTGTGGGTTCCTGACACACAATTGATAACATTTGCACTACAATGAAAATATACCTCAGGTTCCTGACACACAATAGATAACAGCTGTGGCACAATGAATATATACTGTAGGTTCCTGACACATATAAAATAACATTCTACAATACCAAGCGAATCTCCAGCAGATTTTTGACACTTGATACATAACATCAGCAGACCAGCAAAAACCTATTGTGGGTTCCCAACACATAATAGATTATATCTTCGGTAGACTGAAAACCTACATTGGGCTCCTGAGGCACATTAAATAATATTTGTCGTACAATGAAATCCTACCTTAAGTTCCTGACACACAAGAGAACATTTCTTCCGTACCATGTAAACATACTGTCGGTTCCTGGCACACAGGGTATAACCGATGCTGTACAATGAAAACCTAGTGTAGATTCCTGGCAACAATATATAATACATGTGCAGTACAATAAAAACATACTGTATATTTCATACACACAGTAGATAACCTGCGCAGTACAATAAAAGCCTATTGTAGATGCTGACACATAATAGATAACATATGCACTTTAATGGAAACCTACTCCAAGGTTCCTGACCCAATATATAACAGGTACAGTAAAATGTAAACCTACTCTACTTTCCTGACACACAATAGATAACATGGACAGTAAAATGTAAATCTACTCTAGTTTCCTGAACCAGAATAGATAACATGTGCAGTACAATGTAACCCTACTTCAGGTTCCTGACACCATAGATAACTGGTGACGTTCAAAGGAATGCTACTCTAGGTCCTAACCTAAAAATAGATAACATTTGGCGTACAGTGTAAACCTACTATATGTTCCTGTACAAAGCAGATAACTGTTGCAGTTCAATTTAAACCTTCTCTAGGTGTCTGACACACAATAGATAACAGGTGCAGTACATGGAGTGCTATTCTAGCTCCCTGACATATAATAGATAACATTTGGAGTTCAATATAAACCTACCGCAGGTTTCTGACCCAAAATAGATAACATGTCCAGTACAATGGAAGATTATTTCAGGTTCCTGACAAAATAGATAACATTTGCAGTTCAATCTAAACCTAATGTAGGCTGCTGACAAACAATAGATAACATGCGCAGTACAATAGAAGCTTACTGTAGATTCCTGACACATCACAGAAAACATGTGCAGTACAATGGAAGCCTACTCGAGATTCCTGACACAATAGATAATAGGTAATGTACAATGTAAACCTACACTAGGTTCCAGTAACTATAGATAAGATGGGTAGTACAATGTAAACCTACTCTAGGTTACGACACACAATAGATAACATGGGCAGGAAAATATAAAGCTACTCTAGGCTAATGGCACACAATAAATAACCTATAGAGTAAAATGTAAACGTACTCTAGGTTCCTGACCCACAATAGATAACACGTGGAGTACAATGTAAACCTACTCTAGGTTCCTGAACACACAATAGACAACATGTGCAATACAACGTAAATCTACTCTAGGTCTCTGACTCACAATAAAAAGCATGTGCAGTACAATTTAAACCTGCTGAGGGTTCCTTACACACAATACATAACATGTGCAGTACAATGTAAACCTACTCTAATTTCCTGACACAGAATAGATAACATGTGTAGTACAATGTAATCCTACTGTAGGTTCCTGACACACAATACATAACATATGCAGTACAATGAAGTCCTACTGTAGGTCCCTGACACACAATACTTAACAATTGCAGTACAATGTAAACCTGCTGCAGGTTGCTGAACACACAATAGCTTTACAATGTAAAGCTACTGTAGGTTCCAGAACATAAAATCATAACATGTGCAGTACAATGTAAACCGGCTGTAGGTTCCTGACCCAAAATACACAACATGTGTAGCACATTGTAAACCTACTGTAGGCTCCTGAACACACAATGGATAACATGTGCAGCATAATGGAAACCGACTGCAGATTCCTGACCCACAATAGATATGAGCAGTACAATTTTAACTTATAGTAGTTTCCTGACACACAATAGATATCATGTACAGTACAATGTAAATATATTCTAGGTTTTGGTCACACAATAGATAGCATTCGCAGTCAAAGAAAGCATACTGTATGTTGCTAACACGCAATAGATAACGTGTGCAGCACAAGAAAACATACCGTAGTTTGGTGTCTCACAATAAATAGCATGTGCTGTACAATGTAAACCTACTCTAGGTTCTCGACACACAATAGAAAACATGTGCAGGACAATGTAAGCCTGCTCTTGGTTCCTGAAACACAATACATAATATGTGCAGTACAATGTATTCCTACAGTAGGTCCCTGACACACAATATATAACACAGGTAGTACAATGTAAACCTACTGTAGGTCCCTGACACACAATACATAACACAGGCAGTACAATGTAAAGTTACTGTAGCTTCTTGACACACAATAGATAACATGTGCAATACAATTTAAACCTACTGTAGTTTCCTGACACAAAATAAATATCAATTGCAGTACATTGTAAACCATCTCTAGGTTTCTGACACACAATAGATAGCATATGCAGTGAAAGAAAACATACTCTAGGTTGCTGACACGCAATAGCTAACATGCGCAGCACAAGAAAACATACCTAGGTTGCTGACTCACAATAAATAGCATGTGCAGTACAATGTAAACCTACTCTAGGTTCCTAAAGACACAATAGATAGTATGTGCACAACAATGTACACCTACTCTAGGTTCCTGACCCACAACAGATAACATGTGGAGTACAATGTAAAGGTGCTGTAGGTTCCTGACATACAATACATAACATGTGCGGTACAAATTAAACCTACTCTATGTTCCTGACACACAATAGATAAAATCTGCAGTACAATGTAAACATAATGTAGGTTAGTGACACGCAATAAATAACATGTGCAGTGCAATGAAAGCACACGCTAGGTTCCTGACACACAATGCATTTCATGTGCTGTACAATGTAAACCTACTGTAGGTTCCTGACACACAACACATAACATGTGCAGTACAATGTAGTCCTATGTAGGTTCCTGACACACAATACATACCAAGTGCAGTACAATGTAAACGTACTCTAGGTACCTGAAACACAATAGATGAGATGTAAAATAGAATGGAAACGTAATGTAGGTCCCTGACACACAACAGATAAAATTACAAGCCAATGAAAACATACTGTAGGTTCCTGACACACAATAGATAACAGCTGTGGCACAATGAATATATACCGTAGGTTCCTGCTATCGGTGGCGGTGTATGAAAAACCGACACCTCCTCCTACGCATCGTTCTTCTGGTTCTCATTATTTTCGCTCACAGAATTCTATAGATATATGAAAACCAGTCGGTAAGTAATGTAATACGGACATGAAAATTGGGTATTAAAGCTACACCTATACGGTGTATTTTTATTGGTGTCATACATTTGGGGGACGTGTTCCTGACATCAAATCAGTACAAAAGGTCAATACGTAATGGGTCTGAAAATCTACCATTTCGTTGTTATCGGTCAAAGAAGATGTATTTCATGAGTGAACAGACGTCCATGACTGAAATCCATCCACGTCTTCTGGACTTAGGTACCCATTACGTAACAATTAGTGATTCTCTGTCATTACAACGAGAGTTATACAGTTTTTCCCTACCTGTGTAGAGGCGCACTTAGGTATGCTTTTCATATCATCACCGTAAACCTCCGTAAAGAAGGGTTATTTGATTAAGAGCTAGGAGAGTGTGTTTGCCTAAAAAATATTCATAAAACTGTTTTGATTGTCAATTAGAAAACGACACATAACCAGTTAGTTATAAAATGACAGACAATTCCTTGTGCTATTAAACTCTTTTCGGTGTTGGGGTTTTCAATAAGAAATAGTCTTTCAACAGCTAAGTACTGTTCTAAAAAAACAGATCAAAATTAGCAGGAACAATAGAATTTCTAGCAAATAATTTATCCATTGCACTTCAGCTGTCGCCACATCCATCTTTGGCTTCGGACAATAAATAATTTTATGTATTTCTACGTTCTAAGTTTAATCTCCTCTTTATATACACACTAATCTCCCTATTTAATGTACGAGTAGTTACTGATTATAAAAGTTGTTATCTCTCAACAATTCTCTCCACTCATCTACATGTAGATGCTTACAATGATACTGAAGTCTGTGCTTTATATTTATCATTAAGTCAAGTAAATCTTTTGAACCATTTCGGGTAGTCATATGAAGTTCTGATAGATGGAGTTTTGTCGTGGAATTGAGCAACATGTGGACTATGCAGCCTGGCGTTCTGGCATTCGGGGTTGATAGAATGGCTAGCTAATAATTCCAGAGATCGTAGACTATGGCCTTTGTAGTGTGCGCTGACGGCGCAACCCTAAAAAAATGGTACCATTTGCCAAACATGATGGAGAAGAATCACTTATTGTGGATAAGATACTTTTAGCAAAACTGAATCTAATCCATGTAATTGGTAAGTAATGTTTGCCAGGCAGTTAATACCTACAGGTTACTGGTTATTGATTACAATTAATACTAGAAATTATCCAATGTGGAACGATCCATGTATGTTGACTGGATTAGCCACGATGGTTTTGTGACAAGTGCAGACACTGGACAAGTGTAGCGACTCGGTAACATTGCATCCCTGTTTAAAAGGGAGAACATTGCAAGTATAGATCTGCTTCTCTGGAAGATCGTCGAGAAAAATAGTATAACGTGAGTAGGTAAAAGATGGTTGAGCACACAAACAGATGCCGACATTGATAAGATGTAATGTGATATCCTTTATTCTGTGCCGCCAACTCCCGCCCCCTTCTTTGTGGCCTGACACCGAAAGCCGCCGACCACGCCCCATCTTTGTGGCCTGACCTGAATGCCGCGTGGTAGAGTATTAGAACAATGGCCTATAGTCCATTGTGTGCTGGTCTGAATGCCGCTCGGCAGAGGGATAGAACAATAGGCTATTGTCCTTTGTGTGCTCGTCTGAGTGCCTCCCTGTAGAGGTGTAGAACAATGGGCTATTGTGCTTGCACGAGGACAACAGTGTATTGTTCTCGTCGCTAATGGAGGTGGTTCTTTGTGCGCTACTGATAGCGCCAGCCCGGGATCGTCGAACAATGAGCTATAGTTTTCGTTGCGTGCCGCCACCACTGTCCCCGCAAATCGATGGAGGAGATAAGTTCTTAAATATCTGTGTCAATCAATCAGGTAATGTTCGTCCATGTATAACATCATCTAACATTATTGGAAAAAAATCAAGGCTTTATACTGCTAACGTCCCGGCATCGAGCCTCTAAAGGACTGGACGCAGACCCTCGATCGAAGTACCCGGCCGTATGTTTTTTGATTGATTAATGTAAATAAGTGTATATGAATTGACTCACGCACCTGGTTGCCATCGTATATGTGTTAAGGTGATTATTGCGCGCATATAATTATTACGACCAATAACACTTGTTTAATTCTGCTTTTGAGGGAAATTTTTTGGGGTTTATAAGAATATTACATCACTTAAGTGAATTAAAAAATATCCATGACTGGAAGGACGGAGTTAGCGTAAATAGCTAACGCGAGACACTATCGAACACGGAAAACCCAAGGGCACGGTTTATCTCCTGCCGGCGCTCTAACGCTAATGTCTCTTCCTAGCTGGTTCTCTCTTCACCTAACATCCCCCCTCCGCGCGACAGCCGCTTCTTAAAGCGCTCTAGCGGATAGTGGTGGAGGTCACTCTTCTGGCCTGCGAGGAAGAAGGCGGAAGTCGGCATTCTTGAGGGTTTAACACACGGAGGGCGGCCATGTTTGATTCCGGGGAAATAATTAGCATAATCATTTTAAAGAGTGATAAGGAACTTCGCGCTTCAAGATATTTTTTGTAAGATTTGTTTACACGTGGGGTTGGCGCTGAAAAATAAATAAATACGAATCAACATTATATTTAAATAATGCATATGTTATAAATAAATAATGAAATATGGAGAATACCCTAAACAAAAACATTCCATTTTGTTACTCATTTTATTAACACCAGTTAAGGAGCGATCATAAATACTCTATTTTTTTATTCCCGTAACAAAAATGAAAAGGCGACTGTAACAGACTCGTGATTATTTAGACATGCAATGTCTAAACCGGTGTTAAAATACCAGCGGGAAATTGAACTCTGAACTCAAGCTAAAGACGCATGGACTTTCAAAACATGCATTCCTTTCTTAGTAAATACATAAGTATCGCGAAAGGGCGTAAATAGCATAGGGAGGTGACTTCTAAACATTCCCCGTCGAAAGATATGTTGTCTACTCCAGCAGAGAGATCGAAATATTACGCAGACTTCAAATATAAATTTGATATTGTCGCAGCCTCTAAACAAACACGTTCAAGGGGCAGAGCACTCGCTAAAGAGGTATCAGGTAGTTAACAATTTTAATGATTTAAACAAGGCGAGACCATGACTAGGGACGCAGCTGAAATGGAAATGCAAAATATTATTGGATATCTGACAAAGGACACCTACATGGTTTAGAATGGCAAGAAGGAGCTTTATACTATCGTAAATAAAACAGGAAAGATCTGGATGGTAAGGGGTTTATTAGATAAAACATAATAAATTACCTATCTCCTTAGTCCCATGCCTGTCGGGCGAGGCCGCCATACATTCCTGTATGGAGAGAGCGTAACACCACGTCTTGTCCGGTTGACTTCTACTCACTGACTGACTCCCTAAACCCAAGCCACGCTTATCGCGTGGGGGACGCCAACTAAGCTACTACCCCCACCTAAACTACAACCGCCATCTCCAATTCAGGTGACCAAGGAGACGTATGCACTAACAATGCCTGCATAGATCACAATATTTGTTTAAAATCTCTTTTCTAAAGACGCACACCAAGGGTCATCGAGAAATTCGACAATGCGTTATTCAGTTGTACATCCCTTGCAAAAATATGTTGTACACCCTTGAAGAGAATAAACCTGGTCTTGGGAAATTCCAGTTTTGGGGTCATCCGCACTTACAGCTTAATGGATGGGATTCCTGAGAAGAGATTACATCTACAAGTGAATGTTTCAAATTTAACACTTGAGTGTGTTTTAGCAATACATGCATTCAAAAGAATTGCCCAGACTTACACACGCGCCTGGATTTCTCCTATAGACATCGGGAATTACATCAAGAGAAGCAATGCTTTATTTTTCATTGTTTTACGTTAAAATTATAATGAAGTGACACATGCAATGCGTTATTTATAAATAAATAATGAAATCTTTATGAGCGCAGACGTAATATATTTCCTATCGGGTATGGTGTATACTTCCTGCAGAAACACAGTACTTAAACACTCGTAACTATCGCAATTATTTCCAAGAAATATTTCAGTGCGGCAATCAAGTTTATGATTATTATTATTGTTATCGTCAAGAAAGCTTATTTGTTTATTTCATTTGAACAGGCTGATGTTTCAGTCTTCATACCTAAAAATTACACTATCCCTACATCGCATCAGGAAAATTGTATCAAGAGAAACAATACTTTCTTTTTCGTTATTTTTACTCTAAAATTATTGTTAAATGATACGTTTTTTATACAATCCTACGTATGAGGTGGCACCAGCGTCACCACTCACATATATACTATGATAGAATAATACTTTGATCGCAGACGGGTACTTCAAATATAATACTGGAGCGAATATTTTGGTAATAATAAACAATGAATTATAGCAATACATGTAAAAATAATACACAGTTTTTATTCTGTTTTATTTTATAGCGTTATATACAGAAGGGTTTCCCTTACAGACATATGGCGTGATAGAGGAATTCCCCACAACCCGTTTAAACGCGTTTTATGAAATACCCCCTGCGCAGGGGTAGCTTCACTACATGCTCGAGGGGGTTGGAGTGTCCAATCAAAATCGATGTATTTTATACCGCCACAACTCTCGCATACATTTTTATTGCAAAAGAGAAATATATTAGCCTGTTTCACCGGAAAGTCTTACAGTTTCTCGACTGACATCGACGACTTAAGATTTCTTCAGCTTTACTTCGCGTCGTGAAATTTCATCTAACACCATGTCTGGTAAGTTGTAAAAGAACTTCATTTACTTTAAAAGTTAACTTATTACTTACTACATTTAACTTATAATTGCGATCTTGTTTTCAATGTCGGACATTTATATGCAAATAGTTGAACATTCTACAGTTAAAGGCTAGCTGCGCGAATTCATTTTCTTAAAAAGATGTGAACAGTTTAGTTAAGTATTCATTTTTAAGCAAACTTATTATTCCGTGTGTTTAAATACGATTTCACCGCGTGAATTATATTCCTTTCTAGAGAAAATACAATTATTTGAATACCAACCGTATCGAATAAAAAGCGTTCTTTATATGCAATGGAAATTTCTTACGAGGGCGACCGACGGGAATCGATCCCGCGACCTCCAGATTGCACACCTCGATTGAACATTCTTCAGTTAATAGCTATTTGGACGTGTTTCATATCCCTAACACATTCATTTAGTGAAAACGTTCACTCTGTTTCGATTACGTTAAAAGAAATATTTTCCATGACTGTGTCGAATAATAAATGTTCTTTATTTGCAAGAGAAATTTCTTACAGGTTAAAATACATCGAGGTTACTGTGTATGTAAGCTATTCGCAATAAAGTAAATTAACTTAATAATATAGTTTTCCCGTTTTAAACAAAATAAAATATAACACGTAAATTACTTGTGTTTTCAGCATCCAGATCCGCTAATGTAGCTGAAGCCTACAACCAGCTCCAGTAAGCTACTCCCCACCGACTGCTGAACCATTCCGCGAATAACGCGATTATTCAGGCGCCCGATCATTACGGATGGGGCCCTGCCCCACGCATGCAGCAACCGGCAAATGGTAAGAATTCTTCAGTGTTTTAAAGAAATAAATATAACAAATCATATTAACATCTTGTTCATATGCTATACTATTATTATTCCAGGGAGCGGAACTTATATCTGGACAGGTCTCGTTCAACACGACCCTGCACCAGCACCGCAGGATGCCCCATACATGCAGCAACCACCAAATGGCAAGAATTCTTAGACATTTAATGAAAATATTGTTCACAATCTATACAATCATTATTATTATTATTATTTCAGGGAGTGGACTTTATTTCGGGACGGGTCTCGTTCAACACGCGACCGCTGCTCTATTAACCTTCCATGACTTCCCGGCACCGAATCATCAGGGATGGGACACATCAGGGATACATGCAGCAGCCGGCAAACGGTAAGACTCCTTCAGTGTTTTAAAAAGTGAATGTAACAAATCATATTAACATCTTGTTCATATGCTATACTATTATTATTTTTATTATTATTCCAGGAAATGTTCTGGTGGACGAGAGAAGCCAGTCCATGGACATTGCAACACAGAGCTCCGCGTCGCAGGATAGGGTTGATGAAGTCTCAACCGCTGCACCGTCAGTCTCCTCATCACCCGAGATGGCTGTGGAAATTGTACCAGCTGCGACCTCAACCTCCTCATCACTCAACGCAATTGATGTAGCCACTGCACTGTCAACCTCCTCATCATCCATTGATTCAGCACCCGTGAACGGGAAGAGAGGACAGGCATCGGACGAAAGTGAGAAACTTACCATTAAAAAGCCAAGGTTAGTCCTAGCAATTGCCAGGGTCTGGAATGCAATACTATCCAATCGGCATTCAAGGGACGTATTTTTAATAGTAAAATAGAAAATACATTAGAAATACTTGACCCCCGAGTGCAAGGAGCTTACAGTTAAAGAAGTGGAAAATGTTTTGCTGAAAAGCAGGGGTAGACTGAAAATGAATTGTTCCCTAGAACTTAAATATTTAATCCATAAACCTAATGAAGAGAACGTTTCCTCCTTTAATTCTAAGCCAGTGCTGATACTTCCGTGCAGTGATCTCAATCAGATCTTTTCTTCAATTGCGGGGGACATTTTAGAAAACATTTCCAATTTGAGAGGGAGCATCGTCGAAGTCCTTTTTTATCCATACCTGATCTGATGATGAGGTCTACATACTATGACCCTCTACATGCAGCATCATATATTGAATTGCGACAGAAAATCAGAAATAAGTATGCAGTGATAAATATAAAGAACGAAGACAATTTCTACTTTGCATGGTGCATGCTCGCATCTAAATACACCGCTAAGAGAAATGAATGTAAAACCATAGTATACCCATTTGAACTGCTTTTCAAAGCATTCAATTATGAGGGTATTGAATTCGCAGTGCCCCTGCATCAAATTGAATGCTTTGTAAAGCAGAATAATGGAGTATCCATTTCAGTGTTTGGTATAGAGGAGTATGAGAACATTATTCCTCTATACCAAACAGCTGAAAAGAAGCAGCACATGTCAGTCTACTGTATATTGAACAGGAGGATAAGTCCCACTGCTGTCTCATTAATGATTTATCCAGACTTGTAAGGAGTCAAGTCACGAAACATAAGGCTTGAATATGGGCATGTGAGGCTTGCCTCAAGAGGTGTGCCACTGAGAAGGCTCTGGAAACACACAGATGTGGTAAATGCCAGCTACTTAAAATGCCTCAACAGGATGCCTGCATTGAATTTAAGGCATTCTCCTAAAGCGTTTCTGTACCTTTTGTCATATAAGCTAACATTGAATCTGTTCTGGCAAAGGTTCACTCTTGCGAGCCCACAAGCAACTCGAGCTAGAACCGAGCCATTCAAGAACATGAAGCAATGTCTATTGCCTTAAAGCTGGTATGTAGACATGACGAGCATTGTCGAAATCCTTTCTCTTCAGAGGTCCAAATGCCATCGATGATTTCCTCAAGCAATTAAAATCAATTGCTGATGATGTCATGGATGTGTATTCTAATCCTAAAACTATGGATCTATCCCCTGAAGAGCAACATAACTTCTATAATGCCTCTGAATGTCATATATGCCTTGGCGTTTTCACTATGAGCGATTTGCGCTTTAGCGATCACGATCACGTGCCTGGGGAATATCTGGGTGCTGCTCATAATGGATGCAGTTTAAATAGAAAGGTCCCTGATTTCATACTGAACGTTTTTCATTGTCTATCTAATTATGACAGTCACTTCCTGATAAGGCTCCTGGCATATGATAATAAACCCATATCGTGCATAGCTCAAAGTGGTGAAAGGTATCTAGCGTTCAGCAAAAGGTACAGGAACATCACATCAGGTTTCTGGACATTTTAAGTTTCTTGACGACAAACTGTCCAGCCTGGCTGACATGCTGGAGGAGAGTGACTTTAAAATAACCAGAGCAGAATATCCTGTTGAAGAACATTTTAAGCTGGCAACAAGCAAGGGGATATTCCCCTATGACTATGTATCAAGATTTTTAAAGCTTAGGGAAACACCTCTACCACAAAAGGAGGCCTTTTTCAGCACGCTACAAGACAGTCACATCACAGACGAGGAATACCGGTATGCTGTAAAAGTTCGGGACACCTTCAATATCCGGGATCTCGGGGAATACAGCGAGCTATATCTCAAAACAGATATATTGCTCTTGGCAGATAGTTTTGGAGATCTCATCCTGGGAATGTATAAACTTGACCCAGCATGGTTTTATACATTGCCAGGATTTGCCTTTCACGCAATGTTGAAGACGACAAAGGCAAAACGTTCTTTAATATCTGACAAGAGCATGCTGGAGTTTTTCGAGTCGAGTATTAGAGGGGACTGTGCACTGTGGTGAAGGGCTAAACCAAAGCTAACCACAGGTACATGTCCAGCTTTGACCAGCATGCTCCTATTAAGCACCTGTCATATTGGGACATAAACAATTTATACGGCGCCTCAATGATATCGGTCCTCCCCTATAAAACCTGAAATGGCTCACCAGGAAAGAAATTAAAAATATAATTTTCATGGACATCAAAGAAGAATCTCGGACTGACTATGTGCTAGAAGTAGATATCGAATACCCTGACCATATCCACGACGCCCATAACGAGCTTCCTTTCTGCCCAAAGGGCGCGACACCACCGAATGAACAATAGAAGAAACTGCTTGCAACATTAGATAAAAAAGCAAATATGTATTGCACTACATGGTAATGTAGTTGTGTATCGAGCAGGGTCTAAGTGTGAGACATATTCACGGGGTGGTGTCCTACGGTCTAACTGGCTAAAGACATATGTCGACGTTAATACAGAGAAGAGAGCTCAAGAAAAATAAAAGTTTGGACAAACCTCTGGAAAAAAGAATACGGGAAATTCATAGAGAATGTAACGAAGTACACAGATTTTAAAATAGTTAGCAAATGGGAACAGGCAAAGAAGTTGACAGCACGCAGCACTTATCTACGAACCATCATTTTCGAAGAAAATCCTGTATGCATCGAACAGGCAGAGAGGAGGTGCATATGAATAAGTCCATCTACATTGGGCATGTAATTTTGGACAGCTCTAAGTTTATAATGTATGATTTTTTTATAATATCATGAAACCAAATTTGAAAGATTTGCTGCTGAATTACATAGATACAGACTCGTTCATTTTTAAAACCAATTCTGATATCTATGAATTCATCAGGGAGAACCGACAGTATTTCGACACTTCAAACTTCAAAGTAGATGATCCACATGGCATTCAGCAAGCCAACAAAAAAGAGATTGGTTTGTTTAAGGATGAATTGGATGGCGTGGTTATGGAAGAGTGTCGGTATCAGAGCAAAATTATATGTGTACAGATACAACGGGCAGACTGTAAAGAAAGCAAAGGGCATCACCAGGTCAGGTATGGAGAAAATAGATTTCGGCCATTATTTTGATTGCTTGAAGGATTATAGCCTAAAAATTTATTCACTCCAAAAACATTTCGCAGCAAAAACTACAAACTTAGCACTATTGAAACAAACAAATTGGCGTTGAAGGGGGTGACGAGAAGAGGAAGCTGATAGAAGGAGCCTATAAGACTCTAGCCTGGGGCCATTATTCTCTTAGACCTGGCGATTGCTAGTGCCCATCCTTGTAAAAATGTAAATAAAGTATAAAAGGAGAGAGATTTCAAATATGTGAGGGTTTTTTGTATTACTTTTCCCTCAGGTGATTTTAATATTGTATATACTTTTATATTCATTTCAAATTTGTGAGGGTTTTTATGTATTACTTGTCCCTCTGATGATTTTAATGTTGTGTATAGTTTTATATTCATTTCAAATGCGTGAGGTTCTTTTATGTATTACTTTTCCTTTTGATGATTTCTTAATGATGTATATAGTTTTATATTCATTTCAAATGTGTGAGGGTTTTTATGTATTACATTTCCCTCTGATGATTTCTTAATGATGTATATAGTTTTATATTCATTTCAAAAGTGTGAGGGTTTTAATGTGTTACTTTCCCTCTGATGTTTTTAATATTGTATATAGCTTTATATTCATTTCAAATATGTGAGGGTTTTTAAGTAACTATTTTTTTCTCTCAAAAATAATTTGAAGGATTTTTAAAATAGATAACATGCTAAGGATTTTTGCAGTCCTAAAACGCTAGTCTTTATTAATTCTTCATACATTACACCAAATCCTTTTTATCAATCCATTCAGTCTCTGCAAAACCATTCCACTTTACAAGAACTTTGTTTCCACGTTTACGTATAACATTTTCTACTAAATATGTGTTGAGATAGCCTTTCTAGTTCA
Source organism: Deroplatys truncata (assembly GCA_030765065.1). Lineage (NCBI taxonomy): Eukaryota > Metazoa > Arthropoda > Insecta > Mantodea > Mantidae > Deroplatys > Deroplatys truncata. The sequence goes on from CM060985.1 coordinate 159,295,437, forward strand.
TGTCCATCAACGGCACCTTTTATCACCTCACCATTCCTATCCTTTAGTATGTACGTTGTAGGCTTGGTACGATTCACATGAAACAGTTTGAAGATTTCAACATTCCAGTTAGATTCAAAACCCTTTTCAAAATGTCCTTTATGTTTAGATACCTTGATATAATCACCAACACTAAACATCCTTGCAGCCTTGTTCTGTTTTCGTTTTTGATTATAGTTATACACAGTCAGAAGAAGATCCTTGTTTTTCACTACATTAGGCTTCATGCGAATAGTCGAATGAAAAGTATCATTGTACTTTACAAGGATTCTAGGTAAAAGATCTAGCCACTTGTATGAGCTTTGGACTAAACACTCTCGATACATCATATTCTTCAAGGTTCCAATTAAACGCTAAAAGCTGCAGCCTTCACATTGGTGTAGGTGCTGTAATGGTTAATATTATACTTTAACATTAATCGTTTAAAGAACTTATTATAAAATTCTTTCCCGTTGTCACTTTGAATATTCCGAGTTGGGACATTCATTTCTTGTAATGTATCCTCCATAGCCTTTGCACATTAACTCCACCCTTGTCCTTTAAGGGTTTTGCATATGCCATTTTAGAGTAAAAGTTGATTGAAATCAAAATGTATTGGAAATTTTTGTTCATCTTTGCATAGGGTATCATTTCAACCAAATCAATTTGTAGTGAATCATTTAGAGCTTTGTTGATAATTTTGCGTCGTAAACAGCTCCACCTCGCCGATCCGTGAAGATCTCTGGTGATATTATGTTTGGTGGTCATGCCATAATTTTAAATGCTTTCAACTCTCCGATAATTTTCTCAATCTCTTGAGTGTGACTATTAATACCTGCCTCCCTCGAAGCAATAAGTAGCGTCAGTCTGTTCACTAATGTGTTAAGATTTCACCAGAAAACGTAGTCAACCTCCTTATCAGGCTTATGCTCCTTCCTTGCCAGTCCTAGATCTGAATGTGTATTCAGCAGGGGACGCATTATATTCCTGTATTTATACGATTTACCGATCTCAAACGACCGTGTCTGTTGTAACCATGTCTATGAAGAAAAGTGCTTTTTAGAATCATAGGTACGCCTCCAAGTCTTCACTGGTGTATGCAGACATCTGAGGTGATCGCTTAAAGATGAGCTCCTTCAAACCAGCGGTAGACTCATACGTTTCATCGCCTATCAATATTTGATTATTTATAAAATGAATATCTTTATTTCCAAGCATATAACTACCAACCTGATATCTCACACCGTACAATGTACCAAAACGATACTTGTATTTTGAGCAAACGTGTTGAAGGTAAGTAGACGTACTTATAGAATCGCTATCTTCATTCTTGACGGTCCTTGCAGTCAACACTGTTGAGTATCTAAAATATCCTTGACGGGGGTGGTTACAGGCCTCAAAGCTTCGGACATGACATGCTGAGTCTCAAACCTGAGACCTTTTAGAGCTCTCGGTTTTTCTTTTACAGCCCTGGTATGCTCGGCTACAGACTCTTTAAGTGTTATGCTTTCACTATCCATCTTACAAATGATGTGAAAATAGAAGATTACCTTCAATTTATAGTCTGCGTCCAGCTTGAGTTCCCAATGTGTCGATAGCCTTAGCTAACATCTCTATGGAAGTTCCCAGTTGTTCGATTTCTTCCGTATGTTCCTGTGTATGTGTCTTGAAAGCCTCAGCAAAGTTTGCCGTATTAGCGTACTGGCTTCTGACCGATTCTTCTGGATTTGTCATTAGCTGCATATGATGCGTTTAGGTGTCCATCATCATGGTTATATTTTCCTCCAATTTCTTAAGTTTATCATTGCAGGAATCAGTTTTCAATGTATTCAAAGCCTCTGTCTTTAAGTGATTGAATTATATTCTAGATCTGAAACTCGCTTCATTGTTAACTATTCTAAATTACTCATTTTCTGATTACAAAGATTCTGAAGATTTGTTTTTTCTCTATCAAGCTCCGCGATAAATTGTTTAATAGAGTCCATTATAGAATCCGCTCTGACTTTTGTAGAAGTTGTTAGAGTATCCACTTTACCCGTAGTTTTATTCAATTTTTCTGTGATGTTAGCAGCTTCTTACCTATTTGCGTCTCAATTTCCTTTGACATGTATTTGTTTAGCTGCTGTATATCGCTTTTTAGAGTGTTCAAAGTCTCAGTCTTTAATTGATTGATTGTTCCGTACAGACTTCAAATTTGTATATTTGTTAATTTTTCAAAATTATTTACTTTCTCATTATATATACTTTGAGGCAGTATTTTATATCACAACACTGTGAATGCCAGAGTGATTGTAGTGTAAATTAACATTGTATGGCAATAATTTGAGATGTTTGTTAATTATAAGCATTGTTACGAAATAAGTTACACGGCCTCACTGAAACTGACAATAGGAGCGGGTAACAATGAAACGAGGGGGTGAGTTGTTTATTAATTAGAAGAGACAAACAAATGACGTCAGAGTAGCGCGCTTTTCTTTAGAAATGGAGGGAATATCTTCCCTAGAGCACATGTGTTCGTAATTTTGATAGGATAAAAATAGACGCTAATGTTGGCGCGTTTTATTAACCAATAGCAGCTCTGTTATAATGTTTAGGCATATCGGGGTGAGGGAGTATAAATTCTGAAGCCAAAGACAGGTATCGCGCAGGTCAACAGAATCATTTACGAGTTACACGTCACGTAGTTCAACAGATTCATTCATGGGTTACACGTCGCGCAGTTTAAGAGATTCATTCACGCGTTACACGTCACGCAGTTTAATAGAATAATTCACGGGTTACACGTCGCGCAGTTCTACAGAAACATTCACGAGTTACACGTCGCGCAGTTTAACAGAATCATTCACTAGTTACACGTCGCTCAGTTCAACAGAAGCATTCACGAAGTACAGGTTACGCAATGCTACAGAATCTCTCGCGTCGTAAAGTTACTTATAAAATGTGAAACACGCGAATTAATAATGCGCGGCAAATAAGTGATTATAGTTACATTCGAAAATATAACAGTTTCAGTCAGGCGTGTATCAAGAGTAATTATGTGAAATTAATAAAGTGTGACGGCAATAAAAGTGTAAAAACAAATTCTTTTATCAGTGTTATCTTTTAGTAAAAACTCCTTTTCGTTTACACACCCTGTTCAAGAGATTTGCTCGACTGAGTAATAATAGCTAGCCGGAGGACAAAGAACCCAAAATTCAAAATAGTAAAACAATAACAGGCGCTCAGTAAATAAGATAACACGAACCATACCGCGACAACTTTGGAAGACTGTTTTCTCTCTTTCCAGTACCTCTGCTTGTTGTTTAATAGAAACCATTAGGAAATCTATCCTTTCCCTATTGAAAGTGTTAAAGCAGCCACTTGCTTCGTAGTTTTGTTCAAATTTGCATTGAATCCTTGCAGTTTCTTGTCTATTTGCATTCCGATTTCCTTTGGCAAGTACCTGTTTAACTGCCGTCGCGTCTAGTTCGATTTCTTAATGATCATACCTCTAGCATATCTTTTATTTACAACATCCATATCTCCAAGAGAATCCGCTACATCAATGATTCCGTTATTGCCGAATATGTCACCATTATCATCTCTCAACAGCGTCCGTGAATTGGCTAATCCAGTGATGAACTTTTTATTCACGACGTCATTATCGTGAACAACATGAACCTTCAATCTAACTTTATCGATCACGATGTTATTTTCCTTATCCCTCTTGAGAATACATCTCGAAATCAATTCATGGATCAGAGTCTTAGCCATAACCTCAACATTGCTAGCAGCTTGCTGAGAGAAATCGCGCATCCTAATTTCGAGATTGTCCACATAATTCTAGTTGGATGCATCATGATTAACTTCAGGATCGTGAACATTGCACAATCTCTTATTCTAGAATTGATAGTTTCCTTTGACATCTCTATTTATGATAAACCGATCAAACATCTGAAGCAGTTCTCTGAGAAACGAACCTGCCGATGCTCATGATTAACTACAAATGATCATTTTCTTTTTTTGTCGAGCTTAATATATACATAAAAACCGGTCCTATATCGCCCATCAATCATGTGAAATTCAGCAACTATCACAACAAAAGATCTTCCTTCTGATACACTCTCTCAAACACTATTACATAGCTCTCTAAATTCATTGTAGGTCATGTAGGTATTTACATAATCCTCATAAATATGCTTCAAGTTTGAATTCTCTTGCCTGAAGAGTATTATCATGTTTGTGTTATCGCGAATTAAATGTTTTGGAACTTTAGCATAGAACTGCGCTAGGTATACAGAGTCGACATTACGATGTCTACCCATACTGTAAAAGGACGCTATCTTTCCCTGCTTTTCAGTAATGACGTCATCAAATATAAATATTGATTTTTTTACTTCAGAAGGATGCAAAACATCGTCTCCGTTGTCGAAATTGTTCACTTCTACCGTCGATATTTCCAAGTACTTTAATTAGGTATTGATACTTTGGTTGATAGAGAGACTTTGAATAAATATACAAGTTTTCAAAGCGTAGTCCATTCTCATGGAGTAGCATATTGCGTAATACGTTTGTTTTCCCTGCACTAGAATACCCTAAAATAAGAGCTCTGATATTAGATGGAAATAGCTTCCCATGACGATCGTATCTAAAGTCACTTTCAATGTCTAATACCTGAATAGGTATCTGCATAACAAGCTCCATGTTAACAACTAACTTATAAATGTATGCGCGCTCTTTATATTACCGAGCGCAAAATAGTTAATGATTGGATTCATTTTGCAGCGTGTGGTTACGTTTCGGTTAGACCTCAAACGAAGATATAAAAGGGCTAATCATGCACTTACTCGATTAGTATATCATGAGAGCTAAGAGAGGGAGGTCGTTGCATTATAAGCGCGGTTCTGGAATTATTAATTCCATAATTAATTCACTCCACTTTGAAGCTCACTTGTCGTATAGATATTGTGGTACTGGCACAAAATTGGAAAAACGTCTAAAATAGGAGAACCAGGAATTAACCAATTAGACGAAGCTTTCATACAGCACGACCTTACATACGCTGAGCATAAGGACAGTGGTTCAAGAGAAATAGCAGATAAGATTCTTACAGAGAAGGCCTGGAAACGCGTGCAGTCGTCAGATTCAACGTTTGGTGAAAGTAACTGCAATCATGAAGGGAAAGTTTGCAGTGGGAGCCGGAAAAAGAAAGAACCGAGGAGGGTTTTTACCATTGATACCCATCATTGCTGCTTTAGGCGCTGCAGCTGGCGCTGCTCAGATAGCCTCTGCATTCAATAAAAAAGACTGCTGATAGGCACTTAGTAGAAGTTGCAAGGCATAATAAGGCGATGGAGGCCCGAGGAAAGGGACTCCGAAAGAGAAGGTGTAAAAAAGGAATAAAGGAGGATTCTTACCTGTAATGCCGCTGATGTCACCTTTAGCCGCTGCATAAATCGCAAGGTCCTGAAAAATAGAGCATCTAAAGGCAAGGGTTTAAAGAAGAAGCAAAAAAAAAACGGTGGAAAAGGATTGTGCATATACCGGAGGAATCTCTAAGTAACGCAGATATCGAATGTTATGCTAAACGCTTAAAAGTTCCTTATTTTAGAGGAGTATATATGATTGACAAACTACCTTTGAAACCACACTTCAAAGAGAGACTTATTACCAATCTCGGTACCTCTGATAATGAAGGAACACACTGGGTTGCTGTAAGGAAAGAAGGTGATGTCACATACTACTTTGATAGTTTCGGTAATTTGAAGCCGCCTCCTGAGATTGAGAACTACAAGGTGTTAAAATCTTCCATAATACACAGAGATACCGGAATTTCGATTCAGTCATCTGTGGGAGCTTGTGCTTGCAATTTATTTTATCCTAGGAGCTGCTATGTTGTCAAGATGAGTTATACAGTTACAGTGAGCGGGTCAGACACTATTATTTCAACATGTCTAAACCCACCTCTACACCTAGATCCTCCAGGTCATTACGAGATTGCTCTCTTGAATTTTGAAACATTCTATTCAGTACCAAACGTCGATGAAGGTAATAATCGATTTCATTATATCCATAGTGATAAACCTGAAACCATTGTCATTCCTTATGTCATACCTACGAGATTGCCGATATCAATGGATTTCTAAAGGATAAACTAGGATTGAATGATGAAGTCTTCTTCACAAGGCATAATAATACAATTAAGGCTGAAATTAAATGTCCGTAAGCAATAGACTTTTCTAAGGTTAGATCTATTGGCTCGCTTCTAGGATTCACCGACACTAAAATAATTCCTGCTGGAGAAGCGTTTGAATCTGACGACTTTGTGAATATATTTAAAGTGAGTATCATACGTGTGGAGTGCAGTATTGCAACAGGCTCTTTCATTGACGGTAAAAGCGGACATTCGCTCTACGAGTTTTTCCCTTCTGTTCCACCAGGCTATCACCTCTCTCAAGAACCCTCGAACTCTATATGTTTACCAGTCATAGGTACAAACTATATAGATCAGATCACTATTCAAGTGGTAGATCAACACGTGAAGGCAATCAACTTCAGGAACAAGGTTATCACTACAAGACTCCACATAAGACGTAATGGCAATACATTCTAAAAGACATTGCAAATACTATAATAGACAACGCACACCACGTTTGAAGCATACTACCTCTCCAGCGTCCGAGGAGTTAACACGTGCTAACCACGAGTTCTTCGACAGGTTAGGCTACAAACCGTTATAATGGACATCTTAAACGTGACAGAGGTTCCGGCTTTAATGACAAGATCACCAAGGAGGAGGAGCATGTTTTTCTACCATATAATACCTCCGCTCTGGATGTAAATGATGAATTTAAAATACCCTGCCAAGCTGAAGATTTGTATACGCTACCAAACAAGAGTTATCTCTACATCGAAGGCGCTCGCGCCAAGGTAGATGGATCTCCTACTACTACAGTGAAGCTCACTAGTAATGCTATAGCCTTCATGTTTATGAGATACCTCTAGATATGAATGCTATATTATAGACAGAAGAAGGAATTACTACAACTATACGAAATTATGTGACTTTCAACCCTATGCTGAATGCAGGATGGGCCTATCCTGGTGAAGAAGTTGACATAGTACATGCGGCGAATGGTGCTTTCAATGCTGTAGTTCCTCTCTCGATGCACCTAGGATTTGCTGATCATCACAAGGAGCTTATACTCAATAGCAAGTTTGAATTGGTTCTCATAAGATTCTAGAAATTGGGTCCAGACTTCGAATGGAGAGGAAGCTAATGTAAAGTTAACTAGAATGGAATGAACGATGCCTGTAATTCGCCTTTCTGATGCTGAAAGGGTTCACATTCTGAAAATTGTCATGTCTGATAGACCTCTACACCTCTCCTTTCGATCCATGGATCTTCATACCCAGCCTGCTGTACCCCAGACATCTTTCACGTGGAATGTAGCAACATCTAAGCTCGAGAAGCCCTGCTTCATCATAGTGTGTGCGCAGACTGAGATTGGGTGATTATAGCAAGAACAGTTCCGAGTTTGACCACTGCAACATTACTAATTTGAGACTATTCCTCAACAGTGAATGATACCCCTACCATGATTTGAACTTGGACTTTAAAAATAAAAGGTTTGCTTCACTATGTGAAATGTACTGTAAATTTCAAAGTTCCTATTATGAAAGAGATAATTATCCGCTCTTGAAGAGAAAGGATTTTCTTCACGGTGCACCATTATTCGTAATAGACTGTTATCACCAACCCGAGGAGGTTATAAAAGGAGCTGTGAACACCAGACTCGAGATTCAAGCATCCTCTTCCTCCTCACACTTCTGCAACATATATTCAAAACAATGTTAGAAATAGGTTTAGCAAATGATTTCATTCGCCTGAAAGAGAAAATACATATATTAGAAAAACCTCTTCCCTTGTCACACAAAAAGTATGATTAAAGAGTGTCGTACTCACTTCAAGAATTTGCAAGGTTCTGGGTGTATCTCAGGCGAGCAATCTGGAATTGTCTGCTTTATCCACTCCTCAACCCTAGTAGCTTTAACACCAAGAGCAGTAATGACGGAGAGTGAAACAACATCCTCATCCATAGGGTGTGTATGGCGCTCTGCGATTGGACATTCCATTATATCGACATCGCGTTCCTCAGTATCCAGCTCCTTTATTGGCACGGATACCTTAGGCGCAGTCATTCGCATTCTGTATTAATTTAATTTTAGGTTAGGCACAGAATAGCATTAGAAGCAGTAAATGAATATGTAATTTAATATTTCTTCTACTTACTCGAGTTTTCTCTTCTTGCACTGGTAGACCTCGCAGATGTCGTTACATAGGAACAAGGATGTCATGCGTTCATGTTGGGCCGGGTTAGTACAAACAACAGAATACATGTATCCGGTGCACGTCTCTGTATCACATTTAGCTAGGTATTTCGAGACGAAGACATCATCAACTTCATCGACATCGCTAAGATCCTCCGCATCCTCCTGCATGCGATTTTCTCTAAAAGAATAAAATAAATTCAAGTTAGATTTAATTTAATATGCATGCAATATATTACCGAATTATAGAAAAATATATTACTTACATGCTCGCTCCTCGATAAACAGGACAGCTCTCTGTATACTCTTCCAATGTAGTCATCTGATCATGATGTGATGGTTGAGTACACAATATTGAATGCATTAAACCATTGCAGGTTTCGGTATGGAAGTATACGTAGTGATAATAATCTCCTCCGCACTTGCTCCAGTAATCATTCACACCAGATGCACGATTATCACCAGCCATTTCGATGATCATCGAATGAACACTGAAAAAAATAAATGATCGCTCTGGCTCTTTGTATACTGTAGATACTTGTTCGGTGACGTCACGCGGCGGGTGTGGAGGGGTGGAATGCATGTTGAGACCTTTTATTCACCCCGCCAGACAGAAGCCAGTAGACGGTTTTCGAATACAAAGGAAAGGCATTGGCGAGTGGGTTTTAACATGCGTTATCGACGCCGACAGAGTGGAGCCGGACTAGTCTACATGTCGAGGCTTGTTAGTGACGTCACGCCGCAATCGCGGTGGGGGTTGAGGCTTGCTACTACCAGGCAGAAGCCAGTTGCTGGAATTTTTCATTACAAGGTGGAGGGCTGTCGGATAGGTCAAGACCAATGAGTGTGATAGTTATATATATGCTAAAACACACACATATACAATGGCAACCAGGTGCACGAGTCAATTGATATACACCTAGTTACATTAATCAATCAAAATACATGCGGCGGGGTACTTCGTTCGAGGGTCTGCGTCCAGCCCTTTAGAGGCTCGATGCCGGGAGTTAGCAGTATAAATCCTTGATTTTTTCAATAATATTAAATGATGTTATGCATGGACGAACATTACCTGATTGATTGACACAGATATTTAAGCACTTATCTCCTCCATCGATTTGCGTGGGCGATGGTGGCAGCACGCGACGAAAACTATAGCCTATTGTTCGACGATCCCGGGCTGGCGCTATCAGTAGCGCACAAAGAACCACCTCCATTGGCGACGAGAAGAATGCACTGTTGTCCTCGTGTAAGGACAATAGCCTATTGTTCTACCCGTCTGCCGGGCGGCATTCAGACCAGCTCACAAGGTACAATAGCCCATTGTTCTACTCTCCCGGGCGGCATTAAGACCATCACACAAAGGACAATAGCCCATTGTTCTAGTACTCTACCACGCGGCATTCAGGTCAGGCCACAAAGAGGGGGCGTAGTCGGCGGCTTTCTGGGTCAGGCCACAAAGGATATCACATTAAATCTTATCAGTTGTCGACATCTGTTTGCTCAAAGCCCCATCTTTACCTACTAACGTGTTTTAAAATATAACGGAAGTGTTGCTTAAAGAGTAAAATAAAAAAATACAAGTTTTTCTTTTGTGCGTTGCTCTTGCGTTAATGTGTTATAAAATTAATTATATTGTGTACGGGGAAATTAAAAATATGCAGTTTACTAAAATGATTCCCCGTGCATTTTATGTATTCATTACAGTTTGTATTGCTTTAATTTTAAGTCCTCCTTGCAATATTAGACGCTTATAACCAGATTTTGTTTCTCGAATTATATTTTTCAACCTTTCCAATTTCAAAACAATGCAAAGTGCTAATTTTCAAAAAGACTGTTTAGTTCTTAAAATAAAAATGGATATATATAGATATATATTATTTAGTGGGTTTGTATAGTCTGTAATTTCATGTTTAATGCAAAATAGGATTTTTACACCTTTTATATCATATACTACTTAAACCGTTCTATAATTTATATTTTATTGCTAAATGCTAATGCAAATTACCCACGAAAACATCGCGCTGCTGCGTAGTTTACTGAGTAGTACTATATCGGCACAGACGAACTACATTGACCATCGTGGGAATAGTACTAGCACGGCGTGCCTACTTGTTGGTGGTGCCTGCTTTGATCTTAGAGTAGACGTTTCACTCTAGTGTACGACTCAGTAAGCTTCTCAGAATAAGTCACCAGAATACAGAAGTTGTAGTATGACATTTATAAAAAGGTAATGACATTCTCGAAAGGACCTTTATACGCTTGTGAAAATGATAAAACCTGCAGGATACTTTTACGTGTATTAACTCTAACATCCAAAACTCCGCATCCCCAAGTCGCTCGTCATGTAGGGGTACGACATAAGGTGGAGGCACCGGACTCTTTAGTTTTTTAAGGGGCACGGTTAGGTCCCAAGTCTCGGTTTTATATTCCTTATCAGAGTAAGCAGACATTTAAACAGACCATAGTATAACGCATATCTTTCAACGTGTTTGATTTATTTTTCATTTTTTTTGTAATTAAGCAATGTGGTACTGTTAGCACAGGATCGCTATCTTTGTCTTGCTTAGTATATTTTTTGCCCTATATTTTATTTCTTTGCTTAGTTACTGTTAATTTACTCACGTTATGTATCATTTGTGCAACACTCATTTCCTTTAAATACTACGTAATTGCTGCCTTAATTTTAAAATGAAAGTCCTATAAACACTAAAATTCAGTAGCATATACGGGAGTACCAACAAAGACTTAACAGCAACACGCCGTCCTATAATATTGCCTTAACAAATGTTAGAGTAATCTCATCCAATCCTATTGAATTGTATCAATCTATGTCTAGACTGCAGTTAAGATAGAATTGTCGAATGAAGGGACTGGTTTACTTCCCTATATGGCAACTAATCTTAATTTACGTCATTTAACCTATATCCTCTTTCCTACCTTCGTCATCCTCAACATGTCTGTCGCTCCCACCCTGTCTGTAGAAAATATGATGGTGGCAACCACGTCACATATGGCCATTAAGGTGATGATGACGCTACATCCGTATTCTTTGAGATAAACCTAATATAAAGCTTAGTTCAAATGTATTCAGTAGTATAGGTTCGGTCATAACATCGCTTCCACCTTGCGATTCTCTGCGAAACTTAGACGATATCTGCAGAAAAATAAGTTGTATAGGGATATTGTATCTCAGCGTGTATCATGCCTCTACAGGATGTATGAAAATGATTGTCATTACTCAGGCTTATTTTTCAGAAAAGCGTTGATGTCTGCTATCTGATATTTACCAGAAGGAATTTCAATTAAAGTAATAACCCATTGTAAGTATATCATTGTATTATGTACAACAAAAGTTCCCTCATTCTTCGAAGCATTCCAGTTTGCAATAATTGTCTCTTTGAATCCAGCTTCAGTGGTAGACTGCCCATCATGTTTGCAACCCTAAAGTTAGGCTTATTTAAACACTTAGCACATATTTCATTATCTTCATTGCTTAATGCTTTCTTCAGAATATATACAAGCTCCTTGTCTTGGACCTAGATATGCTCACTTCCAGTCGTCTCTTTAATTTAACTAACCCTTTCATATGTTAATTGAGACTAATAAATTCGCTCTATCGTTAACTAGAGGTTATTTTGGCTTATTTATTTTGCTATACATCTGATGCAGATTTATTCTTCGTCAGAGAAGCTACAAGACTCGGAGATTCTTTCTCTTCCAATGTTGCGTCTGGAGCTTATAGATTCCAAGCCGTTTTCCAATAAAGTGTTTGCCTGTGTCGTTATTATTATCGCACGCGATATCATTTTCCGTGGAAACTTTGTCGAGTTTATTTATACCTGGATTGTCTCTCTCTCTCTAAGCTTTTGTGCGATAGGTTCATAGCATTTGCATCCAGGAAAGAAATTCATGGTAGAAGACTAGTTAACGAATTAATAATTCCAAACCAAGTGTTAGATAACTTCAATCTTCTGCTAGATGTAATTTTATACAAATCATAGATTATACGTCTGTATTTTATTATCTTATTCATTAGATGGAGGCAGTGAGGGAAAACTGCATTCTACCTTGGATTTTAGAAGCGATGCTTGAGTGTGAAGATTTGGGACCTCTTTTCAAGCAAAGTCTTATTCTAGGGAGTTTAAACGCAGGAAACCAACCTATCAATGTCTACATGCTCAAGGCACATGATAAAATGTACGTTTGACGGAGGTTAAGCGATTATTTGAAGGACACTCATATTCAACTCGAGAACTCATTGTGAAGCTAGTTAAGTTTACTTGTGTGAGTAGGATAGTAATGTGAGGTGAGTGACTACTGACACTAAGCCAATTAAATAACCATTGACAGACTTCGATAGGTCGATAATGTTTGGTTTTCCGGAATAAAGGTTAACTTTGAACTCTAGAGAGGCAAGTGAATTGTAAGTTATTGCTTTATTCACTAGATTCACAGTCCTACACGTGGATTATATCGTTCTATAGTGCGCCTTTTTGGATTACAATGCTGGCCGATCCAAAGATTTGCTCAGAAGGAAAGATCATGTGCTTGACACAACTTGTAGAAAACCACGAAAATAAGAAGTAGAAAAATCTACTTGGGAAACATTAGTTAAAACATTATGAAATGTATTTAATTAATAGCTTAACCACAAATCACTTCAAGCTTTTTTACTGCATCCTCTAATATGCTATTATTATTATTATTATTGTTGTTATTATTATTTCTTATGTAATGTACCAGGTGAGTCAGCTGCTCCTAGGTATTCGTGTCTATGCAACCCGCAGTTTATAGTCTAATGTGAAAACATTGACCCTTTTAGCAAACAAACTGTTATTGTAGCTCTGCCCTTCTATTCGGTACTATACGCAACTAACATTAATGATTAAAGGCTTGAATGAGAACCAAAGAGCTGCGAAGGCCTTAAAAGACGGCGTTTCATGGATATAACGCTTGCAAGGAGATAGAGGAATATTTTCCCGAAAAGCGAGACAGACTACGTGGGTTTTTGCCGAGTGGGTTAGCTACCGGAATGAGGTGAAGCAAAGGTTGGTTTCGGAGATTCGAATCTGATACAAACATAGAATACTTTTTTTTTCTCTCTCCTTGTGTTTATTTTCTGTATTTTAGTGTACTAATTTATTTATTTTTGTTATTGGCTCTCCTGTGAGCCAAAGACATAGCAATTACAATCAGATAATTGTATATTATGTTTACCGTAATAATCCGTACCGTATCTGGTGTTGTAAACCGTGCTAGTAGTTAGCTTTCATTCTTTTGGGCGCATTTCGACGATATTAAATCTAGCAATTTTTGTTTCATGTTTAAAACTTTTGTTTCGTTTCTTCTATTGACAAAGGAGTTGTAAATGTGCTAAGTTCACGGGTAAACAGAATAATAAATTGTTAAAGAGCGTGGATTTCATCAACGAAGTAGATGTTCTAAATGACGACCCCCTTCATCAATGCACATTTGTGTACGTTGCCGGAGAGACCTTCTTGCATGCTGTAACATGCGCGGTGTAATCTGCCCGCATTCTTCACGTATGAGTGCCCGTAGATGATTTTGACTTTACGTTCTTCTTTGCGGTGGAAAACATGGCGATTATCTTATTTTGTACACACCTATAATGTTATCAAATTGTTATTATAGGCCCAAAGAAGTAAAACAAAAGGTAATAAAAAGTTTGAACTTAACCTGAATTCAACTGGCACAGTGTTAAAGCAACCATGATAATACCATTCGGCCAATGTTATCTTCCGAGGTGAGGTTCCTACACGAATTAGTAATCGCAGAACTAGACCCCACCTCGAATCTTCATATGCTTTTTGCAGCGTATACGGTGTTTTGAGCTCGGTTTGGTAGTTTTAATTCAAACAAATAAACTGCAAAGTCATTACCATTACTGTATGATCTGAAATACGCCATAGTTTGTGACATAAGTGAAATTATCTACCTAATACTTAGCATTTTTTGACAAGACTGTACAACGCTGATTGACGGCTTAAATCCAATTGCTCGCAATGCGTAGATATGCCATTTTGTTTTCAAATGGTATTGTCAACTGATGCATGTGATATCTTACTTGCTGAGCGCCTGTTATTGTTTTACTATTTTGAATTTTGGGTTCTTTGTCCTCCGGCTAGCTATTATTACTCAGTCGAGCAAATATCTCTAAGCAGGGCGTGTAAACGGAAAGGAGTTTTTACCAAAAGATAACACTGATAAAAGAATTTGTTTTCACGGTTTTATTGCCGTCACATTTAATTAATAGTTTACATCTGTAATCTTTATACACGCCTGACTGAAACTGTTATATTTCCGAGTGTAATTACTGTCGTAATAGTTGTCGCGTACCTACTTCATATTTTGTAACTAATTTTACGACGCGAGAGATTCTGTAAAACTGCGTAATGTGTACCTCGTGAATGATTCTGTGAACTGCGTAATGTGTACGTCGCGAGAGAGATTTCTTAGAACTGCGCGATACTTCCAGCAATCCAGCAATCGAGAACAGGTCGCCCAGGTTCACCTGGGCGTATTGCTTTTGGCTTATACTCCCTCATCCCGATATGCCTAAACAGCTGGTATTGGTTACTAAATCGCGCCAACATTAGCGTCTGTTTTATAAGCCAATCATAATTACTAAAACATATGCTCTAGGGAAGATATTCCCTCCATTTCTAAAGTAAGGCACGCTACCCTGACGTCATTTGTTTGTCTCTTCTAAGTGATAAACAACTCACTCCATCCCTTCATTGTTACCCACTCCTATTGTCAGTTTCAGTGAGACCGTGTAAACTTATTTCCTAACAATGCTTATAGCTAACAAAAATCTAAAATCACTGTCACACAATAATGTTAATTTACACTACAATCACTCTGGCATTCACAGTGTTGTGATATAAAATACTGCCTCAAGGTTGTTCCTTCAGGGGCATTTTCAAAGGTGTGCATGAACGTATGCTAAATACTAAAAGTTTGTAAAATTGGCTAAAAGCGCTACTGCAGCTCCCAGTGTCAGGGTGGGATGCTTTTTGTATCGACATACATAGCGATTGCATTCTGTCCTGTAAAACACTTATGCACTGAGTTATCCATTCCTCCTCTATAAAATGTTATGAAAATCAGTCATTATAAGGCATTCAGAAAAGGCATAAGTCAAATATGTCGCTTAGCACGTTGCATAAATTGAAAAATAAATAGGGGTCAGCTGACTCACCTTATATTTAGACCGAAATTGCGCATATCAACGTAAGTCATAATATAAAGGACAGTTGAACGTACCGATAACCTAAAACGGATGTGAAGGAAAGGTAAAAATGGTAAAATAAGTTCAATGGACTGGATTTTAAACTCCAAAAATACCTTTAAGTGAGACAAATTACAAAAATATGCTATGAAGAAACAATGGTGATGGTAAACCGTTCGGGACTGCAGAAAGACGTATAATTATATCTAACGTATGCTTACATACATAATGCAGTTTTGTTTCATTCACAAAATCTAGCCATTGCTACTAGTCCCGATGCATCATCGTCAGTTCTCTCATTCTACTTAAGCAAACATACAACGTATGATGTCAGTATGACATATTTGCACTATCACTAGAAGTAGCAACCTGGGAATATTTGATTTTCATTTATGTGTAAACATGTTCGCATATGGATGTCTTGCATACATACCTGTGCTGTTTATTTTCTTCTTATATAAGGACAACGGCCCTGAAGAGAAAGCTGGAAGGGGATGAAAAGAACTGGAAAATGGAGGGAGCGGTGGAGGAGAGATTTGAAGAAAGAGAACCAATTAAATAGAAGATGCCCCAGATTAAGGGGAATCCATTCACAGAACTTCATGAATCACTGAGACTTTGGACGAAGAGATCAACAGAGGCTTAATATGTATATCCGGTGTCTTCAGGAGGATTTCCAGAGTTTCCAACACATCACCACTTCCGAATAATTCATTTTGACCCGATGTTCATCTGTGGAGTAACTGTCTGTCCCATTTCCAGTTATATTCCCCCAATGTTTCATGCCAAGCTTCCAGAAATTGAGTTTGATAAGCCCGACTTCATCGTATCACTTTCCAAAGCAGACGATTTTCAACACTTGAAGACTAAGCCTAGTGGTAGACAGTAATTGTGGGCGTTGAGATGCGTTCTTTTGCTGATCCGTACCAGGTAGTCCTTTATTAATGTTAGCATCTGATGTTTATCTAATATTTAAAATTAGGAGAATCTTTCTGTTACGTTTTGTTATACCGAAAAATAATTTTGCTTTGAACCCGGATATTTAAAGCTGCCGTCAGCAATTAACGTGATACTTTTCAAAGCTGGTATTCCTAGACCGTTGATAGGACTTGTCGTAATTGTACATGAATTTAAATATCAGCTGAGTCGTGCTCGCAACTTCTCATCAGTTCATCACCAGTCTGTTAACCTGGTAGTATGTCGTGTAAACTGAGAAAATAATCGAAGTTGGAGTAGTGAGTATTTGTAGAAGAAAGGAGTTTATTTTCTTGTTTCACATATATTAGGAAGTATTTTGGAATGTGTGTCAGCCATTGTTTCAGATGATATCTCAAAATTCACCCATTCCTTCTATGCGGAGGATTAAAAAGCACTCGCTCTTTGGTTTATGTAAATTTAATGGTCAACAGATTTATTTTAACGAAAGAAAAATTAGAAAAAAAACTGGTGCCTATTTAGAACCTACTCTCAGTAAGTGACTAAAGCACTTATAATAGCAGAAGAATGTGTCAAAACCTTCTGCTCATAACTCCCCAGAACTGGTAAAACCTCATAATAACAAAGGCCCAATCTGGTATACTGATGGTTCTAGAACCAAATCGGGAACGGGGGCTGGGCTTTACGGTAATGGCACCAATATTTTTTATAGTCTTGGTACCTTAGCTACAGTTTTCCAGGCTGAGGTTTATGCAATCCTAGCCAGTGTCATGGAAAGCATTAAAAGGAGATATAAGAATAGAAGTGTTCTTATCCTCTCAGACAGTCAAGCTGCTCTTAAAGCACTTGAATCACCATCAATAAAATCAAAGTTCGTCTCAGAATGCCGGGAATCCTTAATGACACTGGCTGAACACAATAAGGCTCAACTTATGTGGGTGTCAGGACACATAGGTATACCAGGCAATGAGAAAGCAGATGAAGCAGTCAAGATTGGCAGTGAAATCCCATTTTTTTGGTCCAGATCCTGTACTGGGAGTGTCCTACAGACCTATGAAACAGGATATTAAGTGCTGGGCTCAAGCAGAACACAAGAACTACAGGTCCTACCATAAGTTTAAGGTCACCCATTAAAATTTTGAAAACTTTTATTCTAAGAACACATCACATTATACATTAATACATATTTGTTACGTATTGCTTCAAACTTACATTTCACTTGCTTTTAATACTTTACTGCTCCTCCTTTGGCTTTCAAATAAAGTTTTATTCGTTTGGGCATGCTGTTCACAAGATTCCTACACTCTTGTACGGTAATATTGCTCCAAGATACGGACAATGCCTCTCGAAGTTCTTGGCGATTTTTCCGTCTGCAGGCAGCCACTCTTCTACCAATTATGTTCCACAGGTTCTCAATAGGATTGAGATCAGGACTTCTGCTTGACCATTCCAAAAGTGGTATTTCATTGTCTTGGAACCATTGCGTTTTCATTGCTGATTTGTGGCAGGGTGCGTTATCCTGCTGATACACAAAGTATCGGCCATGGAGCTTTTCTGCAGAAGGGAGCATGTCCTGCATTGTAGAAATGTACTCTCTGGATTCAACGAATCTTAAAATCCCAGTTCCATTTGCAGACATACATCCCCAGATCATAACTGCATCACCACCACCTTGAACAGCTGGCGACAAACAGGTTGGGGGAAATCTCTCAGTAGTTGTATGCCTCACACGAACTCTCTGGTTGGGATAAGGCTGAAACCGAGACTCATCACTAAATAAAACCTTACTCCATCTTTCCATTCCCCAGATCTTCTTACTTCTGCACCAAATCCTTCGTTTTCGGCGAGAAATTGCGGTCAGAAGAGGTTTCTTTAGCGCCGCGTAGGAATCAAGACCTTGTTCCCGAAGTCTACGAGAACAAGTCATTGGTGAGACTTTCTTTATATTCCCTCTGTATTTTTGGAATAGAAGCCTGCCGATCACGTTTTCATATAATTGCTAAGGTCCTATCCTCCCGGGCTGACGTAACCCTTGGCCTACAGCTTCGCTCTAGGCCTGAAATGCTACCGCTTTTCTTATATTTTCCTATTGTCTGTGCCACACAGGTTTTACTTATCCCCAGTTGAGTTGCAATATCTCTATATGAGTTACCGCACTTGTGCATACCAAACACTTGCCATTTATGTCCTTAATTACACTTTTCTTTCCAATTTTTACTTAACAATCACTTTTGGCATCACAACAAAATGGAAGCCACAAACAAAGTGAATGTAGTGGCATGCACAAGAAGTAAATCAAAGACTTCATGGGTGCGTTCTGCCGTACACCTTACACTATAAATAGACACCACTGCGGCTTCGCTGGCTCTTTCATCATGGGATTAAATCTATTATCAAATAATGCTAATTTAAACTCGTTTTTCCCAATTTCTTTAAAAATTATAAACATGATGTCAATTGTTGATACACGGCATATGATAACAATGCCATATTTATAAATATTCCTTACACATGTGGGTTTCTCTTCAGCAATAAAGAAAATTGGCATCCTATATATTTCCATGTTCACAACTCCACAAGTATTTAAAAATCAAGAATATTTTTAGTTTTTCTAAAAGTGAGAAAAAATCATAACTCCTTAAAAAATAGTGAGATTTACATAATTATTTTTCAAAATGTAGTCTTAGTAAGGTAATATTTTTTACCAAACGTAAGACCGCTGGATAAAATAGTTTAAGGACAGGGTGTATTTCAGTTAAATATACAGGTGTCCTTAAACTTTTGGTAAGTATTGTACTGGAACTCCATTGAGGGTTGCAGACATTCCAAGTTGTTTATTGCAGACCTGGATAACAGCAGGGCAAAATACTTGCGCAGTCTTAGTAGAAGAAGACTTGCATGGGCAACAGGATTCATTACAGGACACTGTGCCCTAAAGTTTAATCTATACAGAATGGGATTGTTTAACAACCCTACCTGTAGTAGATGTCTAGAAGGAGATGAGACTGTCACTCATCTGCTATGTGATTGCCCTGCTCTTGCGAATCAAAGAGCAAGTATTTTTGGCAATCACTTTCCAAAGATAGATGAACTATCGAAAGCCTCAGTTAGCAGTCTGGTTTAGTTCATAAGGAGCAACAGACTACTTAACTGATGAAAGGGGGGATGTGCAATAGATCTTAAGGTCGCAGTGCTTGGGCATAAAACCCACCCCTTTTCAAACTAGAACTAGAGCCCCCAGAACGTCTTGAATTGAAAATTTATAAAATGCACGTTGTACACAAACTCTTATACCAACAATGTTTAAAAAGAAAATTCGTGTTGTACAATGCTTCAGCAAGCCGTTTACGATGGAGCATTCGATCCATATTTCATTATATACACCCAGGCGTTTCTGATACAAATGCATATTGGAGGAGGGAGGAATGTGTTAATAAACAGGCTCACCTATCTTTCCAGACCTGTTGTAAGACTGAGTATCTGTAGATAGCCCTGCTATGAAACGTTGTGGATAGTTTCAGATAATATTACTAAACTAAATCGTTCCATATTGAAAAGCGCTTGCCATCTGACTATTCCTTCATGGGTTTGTAATTGTAGCGTAAATTTATTTATTACTTATTTCATGTAATGTCATGATTACCATTGAATAATATTCTATTTCGTTTATTACCGATTAATATATACATATTTGAGAGGCGGCGCAGTAGGAAGTCTGTATACTCTTTGAAATCATGTGCTTATTGTAATTGTTAGACGCAACTCACATCCTTGAGACTGTACAGGGCATCGTCTTTGATGTAATGAATGTACATAATTATGCTATGCATTTCATACAAATAAGATTGGTGAGCTTCATTAATAGCATCTGCCCTTGGGAATCTTAATTCTATATCAATAACTTATAGAGGTATTACATTTCTATTTGACATTGGCGATTTTGCCTTAATTATGCTGATTGAATAAGCAAATGAAATTATACCTCATATACGGTAACTTCGTTATATTCCAATTTATTAGCTTCGTTTCAAAGCCATAAATGTCTTCATTATATAACTAATGATCTCCTTTTGTGCCAAAGCAATAAAAATGTCACATAAATAATCTGTACTTAAGTCAGTTTTACGTTCAAACATCTCCTATATCCTACTGATATGCCGAAGTAAACTAACCTGTATAGATCACCTTTAGAAACAAAGAGTATTACAAAATAGATATTAATATAGGTGATTTAAAAGGAAGTATAGACGATAAAACTTTCATATCGATAGGAAGTCTTGTATTTCCGATAGTAGTTGGTGATTGTTCCTTCTGGATCAATTAATGGTTATTTAATTGGCTTAATTGATTTTAATTGGGTTTAATTGGTCTTTCGTGTAAAGACGACTCAAGTAGCATGTTCCTTCTGGATCAAATTTATGGTTGCTGGGGGAGTTTGTAGTCTTAAATTGGGTTTAATTGGTCTTTCATGTAAAGACGACCCAAGTAGCATGTTCCTTCTGGATCAATTAATGGTTATTTAATTGGCTTAATTGATTATAATTGGTCTTTCGTGCAAGACCCGACCTAAATCCCTCCTCAAGGAAAGTACAGGCTGGGGGTGGGGGAGGTAATTACTTTAAGGATGAAACATGATTCACCGACCGTGAGAACCATTGCTACAACGCTTTCCCATGTTGCCTAATAAATCTTTCAAATCCGGTACAGTTGCAAATTTAAAAATTAATGGATCGCATCCGTGAAAGCCAATAGACGGCTATTCTTCGCTTCAAGCTCCGCCCTCAAACCCTTGACCGCGCATGCGCCGCCCTATCCTTCTGCAATTATCCCCCCACCATTATACCACTGCTATATAAGGTCTCAGGCCTAGCACCCTGAAAGTATTATTTGAAGGTTTTTGTAGAAAGAGTTTCTCAATCTGCACGTTATTAGTATGGCAGGAATGGAATATTTTTGGAGTGAGTGTGGAGAGGAAGCGTACCACTACACCTACTACCACAAGGAAGAGTGCAATGGCTTCATACATTCAATTGTCTGTAACATGCCTTCATATCATGACCAGATGTCTTCAAGAGAAATATGCACAGAGAACTGCCCAGTCTACAGAAGAAGGTACCTGTAAGTAGACCCTCTTTTTATTCCTTTCTAGGAAATACTATTCTACATCTAATCTTTAAAGAAAATAACGAATTTGAAATATGTTCGTTCTTCCAGAGGAGGGGATGCAGATGAGGAACAACACAGAGGCGTGAATGATCTCGATGTCCTTCTAACCACCCATGCGGTCCAATACCATTCTGAATTTTGTAATGGTGATACGCATGCAACCCTGTGCGAGAAGCCAGAGGTGCACGATCAAATGAAGTCGTACTTCCTGTGTGATGAAAACTGCGCTGTATTCTTACTCAGGCGGGGAAACCTAAGGTAAGTGACATTGAAAATATCTAGATGCTCTTACCCTGCACGGGGATTGTAGAATATCCAATATTTAAAAAAAATAATTAAAATTGTTTCAGAAATCGTCAGACAACGCCTATTCCTACAGAGGGCATAGATGAAGTAGATTTCCCGAATGTACCGCAACTATTGATGACTTTGGATGACCAAGAGAGGCCAATCAATTTGCAAGTAGATGGCTATCTGCTTCAGGTGACTCCTGAACATTCACCCAGGAAACGAGCAGAATTGCACAAAGCAATACAGTGAGTATTAATTTCAAATCTATGAAAGAATACGCATGCTTTAAATAAAACTACATCGCTACCATTCATGGTGTCTAACATATGCAATTCCTTTCAGGAGACCTGCGAATCTATTTAAAAAATTATTTTGCTAATAGGCGCAATATGTAATGTTCCAGGTCCGCTACTAAGAAGCCCGCCAGGGGGAAGAACAATAAAACCTTTGAAGATCTCCATAGGAGGTTGGCGCTATTGGAAGAGCGAATTACTTGCGCTGACACCCCGAAGAGAGATGCAAGCACCCGCACTCGTGCTCCAAGGCGGCTACACCTCAAGAAGCAGTAGTGTCAATATAGGATTGTATTATGAAACCCCAGTGCTCCTCTTAAAAGAAACAGACAATAATAATTTCGTGTATATGACAAAATATGATTGGCAGATAATTCAAAAAAGTCTCGCAGAATTCGAAACATATCTGAAAGTGAAGAAGTGTCCTAACAGAGAGTACAGTGAACATGTTGTGTTCTCTTATAATATCACGGTGTTTATGGAAAGTGGAAAAATTACACTTTTTAATACGTCTTTAAATTACGGTGAAATTCATTTGGATTATGATGTACTATCACTAATAAAAAGACTCGAATCTTATATAGATAGACATCTGCACAACCTATGTATTGTAAATGAAGACACATATGTAGGGACAAGGAGCTGGAGGCAGAAGGCGCTGGAAATGTATAATAAGAAAGTAAAGAAGCAAATATCTCTTTTATAACTTGCTTTTTATTCACGAAAAACCCCCTTACACTTCCTTATATCAAGCATAAAATAACTACATTTAAATTAAAGACTGCATCACATGAGACAGGGTCTTGTATGTAAATACTTTGTCATGAATTATCAAACAATACAAAGATGTCTGTGCAGGAATATTTGCACTAGTTTGAATTTCCAGTCTAATATTGACAGCTCCATTTACAACCTCCTCAGGATGATGTGAGCAGTCAATGACAAATATCGGTGCATGTTTAAGAAAATCTTTTCTCCTCAATAAGGGGTAATTCTCTCTCGAATAATAGGAGCTTTGGAATTTTGAATACATTTCATATAACGAGGCAAATCTAGAGTTTCCAAAGTCCAAGTTCATATCATGGTAGGGATAACATTCACTATTGAGGTACAGTCTCAAATTGGTTATGTTGCAATGATCAAACTCGGAACAGTCTTTAGTTGCATTATTTACTCTCGAAGTCTGCGCTCCCACAATAACAAATCTTGGTTTCTCGGGTCTCGATGTTGTTGCAACGTTCCATGTAAATGATCTAGTTTGAGGTACCGCAGACTGAGTATGCAGATTCATACTCCGAAAGGCTATATGTAATGGCCTGTCCGACTTGACAATCTTAAGGATCTCCACCTTTTCACCATCAGAAAGGCGTATTATAGGCATCCGCCACTCGATACGTGTAAGTTTAACAATAGCATTTTCTTCTCCTTCGGTTGCCAGAATACAGTTTTTAGAGTCCTTTGATCGAATGAGGACCAGCTCAAACTTGCTGTTGAGTATGAGGTTCTTGTGATCATCTGGAAATCCCAGAAGCATTGACAGCGGTACTATAGCGTTGAATGCTCCACTTGCAGGATGCACAATATCCACATCTTCTCCAGGGTAGCACCATCCAGCATTGAGTAAACGGTTGGATTCCATAGGGTTGAGTGCAGCATAGTTGCGCATAGTTGATGTAATCCCTGGATTTCTTGTTCTGTCTATAGTCGATCCATTCATGTCCAATCGAATCTCGTCAAACATAAATGCAATAGCATTATTGGTGAACCTTGCTGTAGTAGTTGTTCAATTAGGTTTAGTAACAGATCCCTCAATGTAGAGATAACTCCGGCTAGGTAGAGTATATAAATCTTCAGCTTGACAAGGGATTCTAATTTCATCATTCGCATCCAGAGCCGATGTATTATACGGTAAAAACACATGCTCCTCTTCTTTAGCAATCTTGTCCTCAAATGTAGGTGTTTCCGTCACATTGAAGATGTTCGTTACAGAATTCTGAAGCCCAATGCTTCAAGGAACCTCCTATTGCTCGATGTTAACACACTGAGTGTCGTAGGTAGAGTATGATGTATACGACGATGCGCAGGCTTATTATATCCTCGTAGGCGTCTTCTTCTGCTAAAATCTATTCCCATTACGACGTATGTGAAGTCTTATGCTTATATCCTCGTTTCTAAAGTTGATGGGATGACCGTTCTGGTCGACCACTCGAAGAGTGATTTGATCGATAAAGTTAGTGTCTATGATAGGCAGGTAAATGGGATTTGAAGGCTCTTGCGAAATGTGATATCCTGGCGGAACAGAAGGGAAAAACTCATAGATCGAGTGTCCGCTTTTACCGTCGATGAAAGAGCCTGTTGCAATACTGCACTCGATTCGTATTATGCTCACCTTAAATATGTTTACTAGGAAATCAGATTCAGTCACTTGATTAGCAGGAATGACTTTGCTTTCACTGAAGCCTAAAAGGGATCCAATAGAGCATTCCCTTGAAAAATCCATAGGAAAAGGACATTTAATTTCAGCCTTCATTGTATTATTATTAGGCCCAATGAAGAAGACATCCTCATCCAATTGAAGCTTATCTTTGATGTATGCATTAATATCAGTAATCTCATAAGATCCATGAGGTATATCAATGACTTTAAGATTGTCATTGTAAATGTAATGAAACTGATTATTGCTATGATCCACATTGGGAATAGAATAGAAGGTTTCAAAATTCAAAAGAGCGATCTCATAATATCCATTAGGATCGATCCTCAGAGGAGGATCAGGTGTGTTGTCAGAACAGATTCATTACCGCTAACAGCAATAGTGTAACTCATTGTGATAGAAATTGTAAGCACAAGTGTCCACAGATGACTGAGCTAAAACTCTGAAACCTCTCAGTATTATACATTATCCTAACACCTCTGAGATACCTTTCTATCTCTTTAGGAGGCTTTAGGTTCCCAAAGCTATCGAAATAAAATGCAATGTTACCCTCCTTCCTTACAGCAACCCAATGGGTTTCTTCATTCTCTGAAGAATCGAGATTGACGATAATCCTCTCATGGTGATGAGGCTTTGTAGGCAGCTCATCAATCATATATACACCTCTAAAATGCGGAATCTTTAAACGTCTAGCATACATGTCGAGATCAATGTTACTCAAGGCTTTTTCCGGGACAAGTACAGTCCTCTTCCAGAGTTTTTTGAATTTCCATTCTTGCTGTTGCGTCTCTTCTTTTTGACATTTCTCGTCTTATTCTTCTTCACTTGAAGACCTTTTCCTTTTGCTTCTATCTCTCTGTTATGTCTTGCCATTTCTGCAAGCTGTTTATCTGCAGCCTTTTTCTTATTCACTGCTGTGGCGATTTGAGCTGCTCCTCCAGCTGCAGCACCTAGGGCTGCAATAATAGGAATGAGATGCAGAAATCCTCCATGCTTTTTCTTCCTGGAGCCAGTACCTACAGCCACCTTGCCCTTCATAATTGCTGTATCTAGCCTGGCGGCCAACTTTTCTCCTAAAGTAGCGTCCGATGCCTGTACTCTTTTCCACGCCTTCTCGGCTAAGATCTTATCGGCTATATTTCTCGTAGCAGAGTCCCTGTGCTCAGCGTAGGCGATGTCGTGCTGCTTACAGGCTTCGTCTAATGGGTTAATTCCGGGGTCTCCTCTCTGTAGGCGTTTTTCCAACTTCGTACCCGGACCGCAATATCTGTAGCACGGTAAATGTGCTTCAAAGGGCAGTCAATTAATAAGAGAGTTAATTAACCCAGAGCCTCTGGAGATCTTGATCCTCCTAGCTCCCATGATAGACTAGCTGACTTTTTTTTTCCGTGGGGGGGAAAATGCATTGCTGCATTCGACCCCCAGCCGTTGTGCAATGGCTGAGAGGATATGTGGGGCTCGCCGCTCGAAGCGCGGAATACCCACTAAAAAACCCCACCACGTGTTAATATATGAAAGCTAGTAGTAATTTCGTGCAATTTTAGTCGGGTCCCACATAGCACCCCGGTTAGTCAATGAAAGGTGTGTAGCTGGCATGCAATGCATGCGAGCGCGTCAATAGTTAGTTACCCGGAATTACACATGACATATGCCCTGAGTAACCCCGGGTGATTAATCGTGCATTATACTAGGTAATTGTGATGTTATACTACTTGGATACATTCTATGGTATTACTAGAGTTTCATTTTCTTGCAGATTAGTGCAATCGTTATTCTTGTATGTCTAATCTATGTTAGAGCAAAAAGTTGTATGGAAATACTCTTAGGCTATGGGCATAGCCAGTCGTCATGAGTGCTGACTTTAAAATAGTATTGGACTTTTATACTCCCAAGCTACAAACTGAAATCCATGCGCACCTGGTATATATGTATATATACATTAAGCATGCTTTTTTATATTTAGTTATTAAGATGGAGCTCGTGAAGCAAGCTTGCTCCCTGCCCATTCAGGTGCTAGACTTTGAAAGTGATTTTAGATGCAATCGACACGGAAAGTTATTTCCCTCTAATGTCAGAGCTCTTATTCTAGGCAGCTCAAGCGCCGGAAAAACTAATGTATTACTGAATATGCTGCTTCTTGTGAATGGTTTATGTTTTGAAAACTTGTACATCTATTCAAAGTCCCTTTACCAGCCAAAGTATCAATATCTCATCAAGCTACTCGAAAACATTGAAGGGATAGAAGTGAACACTTATGAAGATGGAGAAAGTGTCTTACATCCCTCTGAAGTTAAAGAAAACTCCATATTTATATTTGATGACGTAATCACTGAAAAGCAGGGGAAGATCGCCTCTTTTTACAGCATGGGCAGACACCGTAATGTGGACTCTATATATTTAGCACAGTCGTATGCTAAAGTGCCTAAACATCTAATATGAGACAACACGAACATGATTATTCTCTTCAAGCAGGATAATTTAAACTTGAAACATATATATGAGGATTATGTGAACACTGACATGTCATATACTGATTTTAAAGACCTGTGCAAGGTTGTTTGGGAAAGTGTCTCGGAAGGAAGACCATTTGTAGTGATAGTTCCTGAATTCCCTATGAATGAGGGTCGATATAGGAACGGCTTCGATGTATATATTAAAGTAGAAAAGAAAGAAAAGGATCATTCATAGATCGAAATGAGTATTCACAGGTTCGGTTCACAGAGGACTGCTCCAGTTAAAAGAGCACTTCATCAATTCATCATAAACCGAGATGGAAAAGGAAACTATCAATTTAAAAACAAAAGACTATGCATTGTTCATGATCCCGAGGAAGACAATGACGCAAGCACTAAACGTTATGTTGACACCCTTACGACTTCTACCGAAAATCGAATGCAGGAATTCACCGAAAAAGTGGCATATCAGCGTATGGGTGAACTTGAAACTATGATAAGGAATCACGTCCCAGAAATCGCTAGATGGACAATATGAGTCTCTAATGAAATACCTGGACAAACATGTACTTAAACGAGACGCTGGAAACAACATTATTCTAGATACAATAAGAATGAAGATAATATTATCACCTCAGGAGGACTACGATGTACCGAATAGGAAATATGTATCAGACTATGTTAATGCAAGAACACCAGCGATCGATTCAGATGGGAACGCTTCCTTTCAAAAAAGAAGAATAAGAGAGATAGCAGATCCCATCGATGGCAGTGATGCAGCCAGTAAAACGTTTGTTAAACACATTATTGGTAAAAAGCACAATGAAGCACAGCAAGCTCTAAACAGGAGACTAGCCTCTATTGGAAATGATATCACCGAAACAGTAGTGAAACATATGGAAACTATGGCGAGCCAACAGAGTTCCATGGATAAGTAGTTGACAATAGCTATGAATAATGTGAATATTCTTAAATCACAAGTGAATGTTATAAATGCGCTATTAGATCAAATGAAAGGTCACCACGTTTTTAGCCTGCAGACGAAGCCTTTCAGAGGGAATTCACTAAGATACACATTAACATCGGGTCTCGAATACTACAGAGCACCTGTAAACGGAGAGAGCATTGCATGCTATATGACCTCGTCAACTCCTCCTTTTGTAAGAGCAGATACATTATTTGCTATAAACAATAACATAGTCAGAACCTTCCCTACTCCTATTGCAAATGGAGATACACTCACCTTTACTGCTCCAGCCAATCGAGCAAAAGATGGCCATATTCTAAATATCGAAATGAGTATAGCATATAAACTGAGGCCAACAGAATAGAACAGCTATATATTGAGGTGAATAACAAAATTCAAGATCATTTCAAGATGGACAGCGAGAGCATAAGACTTAAAGAATCTATAGCCAGGCATACAAAGGCTATAAGGGAAAAGTTACGTGCACTAAAAGGACAAAAGTTTGAGACCCAGAGAGTAATGAGTGAAGCTCTTCAGCCAGTAGCAGAACCGTTACATGATATACTACAAATTCAGAAAAACAATAGTGTTACTTCAAGCAAAGAGGAGAGTCAGAAAAAGAGTGATCCACTTAAAGAGGAGAAAGATGCGAATATCTTAAGATTCCTGCAGAAAGCTCGAAGGAATGATAAGAATGAAATAGACAATGCCTACGGTGTGAGGTACGAAGATGGAAGCTATATGCTGGGGAACAAGATCATTGACTTCCTCAACAATAAAGTACGAGTAGGTGATGAAACGTACGAGGTGACACCTGGATTGAGTGAACTCATCTTCAAGAGGATACCTGAAATGCATGTATATACAGAAGGGGATCTGGATACATATCGTAAAATACTTAAAGCAACACATGTTCATCGAAGAAACTTCAGCAAGCACGGGCAGCTGAGATCGGGCAATTCCTACATGTATAAAAGCGTTATGCGTCCTCTAGTAACGAAACACAAGGGTTTAGGTTTGCAGTGGAAGGAGCATCGCCCTGATACGAGGCCGGACTACATCTACTGGAACGACCCTAACGACCTGGTGAATCGCCTGAGGCTTCTCATTGCATCCAGAGACGCCGAAAATAATAATCACACACAAGAAATTGAAGAAATTATTCAAGAACTGAAATCGGCTAGGATTATAGCATGACGGTGAAGCAAGATATAGCAACAGAGCTCCATGCTCCCGCCCGAAGTAACTTCTTGCATCGAAAAATCGTTAGCAAAGGTCTGCATGATCTGATGCAAATCGACTTGGTTGAGATGATCCGCCATGCAAATCTCAACAAGAATTTCAAATATATCCTGATTGCAGTCAACGTCTACTCTAAATGGCCTATGCAAGGCCATTAAAGGACAAGTCAGGACTACAGGTTGCAAAGGCCATGGAAGATATACTAAAGGACATGGAAACGCCACCCAAGAATATACAGAGTGACAACGGAAAAGAATTTTATAACAAGCACTTTAAAAATCTAATGGCAAAGTATAATGTCAATCACTACAGTACCTATACTAATGTGAACGCTGCAGTTGTTGAGCGTTTAATCAGAACTTTAAAGAATATGATGCATCGGGAGTTTCTAGCTCAAGGATCATACAAGTGGCTAGATCTTCTACCTAAAATCGTTGCAGAGTACAATGACACTTACCACTCAACCATCAAAATGAAGCCCAGTGAAGTGAGGAACAATGACCTTCTACTGACTGTATACAAGTATAGCCATACCAAAAGAGAGAAGAGGAGTGCAAGGAGGTTTAGTGTCGGCGATTATGTGAGGATATCTAAGAATAAAGGACATGTCGAAAAGGGTCTTGAACCCAACTGGAGTATTGAAATTTTCCAAGTGGCTCATGTGAAACGAACCAATCCTACCACCTACATCATAAAGGATAATGATGGAGAGCATATAAAAGGAGCATTTTATGGACATGAACTGCATTCTACACTATTCCCTAACACTTATTTAGTGGAGAAGATTTTGCGTAGGCAAGAAGAGAAGATTCTAGTGAAATGGTATGGATTTCCTAATAGCCAATGGATTGATGGAAAGGATTCATTGTAGCTAATACTGAAATAAAGAGTCTTAAATCCAGTACCTCGTGTTTTATTTATAGTAATTTGATTTCCCCCCTTGATACATTTAACTGAACAATGTACCATTAACATTGTATTATATAAAATAATTAAAAAGCAGTAAAATAATTAAATACAATATATACAATTAATAAATTAGACAATAAATAATCTATCTAAATATAATACATTGATTTCCCCCCTTTATACATTTAACTGAACAATGTACCATTAACATTGTATTATATAAAATAATTAAAAAGCAGTAAAAATAATTAAATCCAATATATACAATTAATAAATTAGACAATAAATAATCTATATACAATATAATACATGAGATGGGGATGTGACATCCAGGGAAGTCGGAATGGATTACGAGGCCCTAAGTGAATAATGGCCCCACGCGAGAGTTGCATGAGAGCCATCAATCATCTTGCGCTTCGTGTCTCCTCCATGCAATGCAATTTTGTTAATTTCCACAGTCGAGACTTTATGTTTTGTACTTCTGAAGCAAATTTGTTTAGCCAAAAATTTTTTATTTAAATCTTTTAGACTCTCGAAATATTTCTTAAAGGTGATTGCTCGCATTCCACCTTTGGTAATCCCCTTTGCTTTCATGATGGTACTGTTGTTATATTTATAGCTGTAGAGCTTTGCTCTAAGTCCAACGTACTCAGTCATCACCATGCCACCCAACTCATCTTTAAACAACCCAATCACTTTCTTGTTGGCCTGCTTTATGTCATATACATTATTTTGCTTATAATTTGATGTGTCAAAATGCTGGGGATTGGTTTTCATGAATTTGTAAATGTCTGTAGAAGTTTCGAAAATGAATGAATCTGTATCCATATAATTCAGGACCAGGTCATTCAGTTGGGGTTTCATTACTTTATAAAAAATCATACATAATAAATTTTGAAAGATCGAGAATTGCATGGCCAATATAGATTGGTTTGTTCATGAGGATCTCCTCTCGAGCCAACTCTATGCCGACTAAGTTTTCATCAAAAATGTGGCTGCATACATATGTTGGACGAGCCGTCAATTTCCGTGCTTGCTCCCAGGTAGGTACAATACGGAAATCTCTGTACTTGCGAACATTTTCAATGAACTTACCGTACACAGCGTTGTTCATTTTCTTCCAGAGGTTTTGACCAAACTTGGAAGTTTCCCTGGCTCGCTTCTCGGCGTTAAGGTCAATATAGACCTTAAGCCATTCAGCTTGGTCATACGATACCACCCGATGAATATGTCTCAATAGCAGCCCCAGATCTAGGCACTGTTGCAAGATTTTATAATGCAAGACATATTTGCTTTTGTTCTCAAGACTTGCAATCAGTTTCTTGTATTGGCTGCCGGGTGGTATCTCGCTCCGGGGACAGAGAGGTAGATCATTGTGTGCATCATGGAGATGGTCAGGATACTCCAAATCCACCTCTAGGACATATCCTGTCTTGGAGTCCTCAGGGATCGCAGCGAAGTCGATGGTGTCTATTTCATCCCTATCAAGCCATCTGAGGTTCCCATACGGTATTGGGGACGCCATGCTCTTGCCGTACAAGTTTTTGATGTCCCAGTATGATAAAAAGTTTCGAGGTTCATGAGATTTGTAGTCTGCAAGGTATTCGTGGTTGGCTTTGGAGTACCGCTTTGATACCGTGCAAAGCCCGCCGCGAATACCTTCCTCGAAAAATTCTAACATGCTGGGATCGCTTATTAGCTGGAGCCTTGCTCTCGTTGTCTTAAGCATGGCGTCGAAGGCTAGTGATGGCAGAGTGTAGTACCATGCTGGGTCCAGGTTATACATCCCTAGCGACAAGTCTCTAAACTTCTCGAATACATCTGCTAAAAGCAGAGTATCGGTCTTTAGGTAAAGGTCACTATATTCTCCGAGATTCTTTATGTTGAATGTGCTCCATACCTTAAGTGCATGAGCATATTCCTCCTCTGTGACACAGTCGAAAAGCTCTATCGGCGGGAGCTCCTCTTCTTGGAGCTTCTCGATGGTATCCAGATATGTATAGGGGAATATGCCCTTACACTTCATTAGTTCCAGATGTTCTGGATTAGAATACTCGGCATTAGTGACCATGAAGTCATCAGCGCTCAGCATGTCTGCCAAGCTAGATAACTTGTCATCGAGAAACTTGTAGCTGTCGAGAAACCTGAAATTAATGCCCTTGTACCATTGAGTAAATGCCAGATAACGTTCAGATGATTGTGCTATACATGAAATAGGAGCCTTATCATATGCCATGTGCCTGATCAAGAAGTGACTGTCATAATTGCTTAAGCAATGAAAGAAAATTGGAATAAAATTCGGTAATTTTCTATTCAAATTGCAAGCATTATGAGACGCTCCAAGATATGCTCCAGTGATATGACAATGGTCCCTCACCCTAACATCATCTATAGCAAAATCTCTCCTGCATATGTGACAGTGATTAGCATTGTTGAAATCCAGGACAACCTGAAGCGACATATGCATGGGCTGTATTCGCCCATATATCTCAATGACTTCATCAGCAATCTTTCTAAGTTCGCTGAAGAAGTCATTGAGTGCATTGTCACCTCTGAAGAGCTTGAAGCTCGACAAGGACTGATCATGTCTACATATAACCTTCAACGGTATCGATATCGCTTCATGTTCCTGTATGGCTCGGGTCCAGCTCTCTGCGTCAGAGGGTTCACATGAGTGGATCTTCCTCAAAACAGATTCGATATCTGCATAAATCACAAAAGGTACAGGGGCACACTTTGAATATGCATTAAATTCCAGAACCTCATCCTGCTTTGGCATTTTGAGGATCTGACATTTATTGCATTTCAGTTTATGCACTCTCAAGGCATCCTCATTAGAACACCTTGTCATGCATGCCTCACATAGCCACATATTTCTGCGAGAACATGTTATCCGACTTCTAATAAGCCTCGATAAGTTGGTGATGAGGCAGTAGTGAGACTTGTCATCCTCTTCAACCATTAAGAGGTTTACTTGTCTAGCCTTCCTCTCAGATGGTTTGCGAATGGACTCCACTGAGTCGTTGACATTCAGGGCAAATACAGCTATAGATACATCTGGATTCTGCTTCTCAAAGCGTTCAATCTGATCGAGGGAAAACGGGAATGTAATTCCGTCATAATTGAATTCCTTAAGAAGCAGTTCTCTAGGATATGAATATGGTCTATTTTTGTTGACTTTTGCAGGGTATCTGGAAGCTAGCATGCACCAAGCGAAACAGAAATGATCGGCATTCTGAATATTAAGAACTGCCTTCTTTCGCTTGATGCATGCTGGCAACTCTATGTATCCTGAAGCACGAAGGGGATTATAGTTTGCTGCGCTATTTATCAGCGAGTGGATTGCGAACAGTGTCTTTGAACTAGATTGGTCTTCAAAACAGGCTAGATTTTCTAAAATTTCGTGTTTCATTGCATGAAAGATGACATCAAGTTTAGATGATTGCTGGATCTCCTTTGTCTTGGAATTGAGAAATATCGATTCCACTTTTTCATGATCTGGTGTCTGGATTAAGTATGAGACGTTCAATGAACAACTCATCTTTATCCCAGACATGCTCTTCTTTAGAGTGGATTCGATTTCCTTAATAACGAGAGCCCTGCATGCCTCGAAAAACTCGCTGGGGTCAATTATCCCAGCGGTATTTTCAATTTTACTATTGAAAATACGACCTTTGAATGCAGACTCTATTACCCTACATTCTAGGTCATCGTAATCATTTCGACATACCCTTTTTGCCGGTGGTGGTCAGGATGAATCAGTTTTCTGGACTGGTCTGGACGATGTTGCTGCGGGTCCGTTAACATGTGGTGCGTACTCCTGATGGTTTAATTTGCGGGAGGGTTGGCTGCTGCACATTCCTTCTTCAGAACCACGCTCCTCTTCTGCTTCACGAAGTCTCTTGACACGTTTTCTCAAAGCCTCATTCGCCTGAGGCTCTGGCTCAGGGTGTAGAGGTTCAAGATCTGCAACAATAGGATCATCACATTGTTAGCATCTGTGACAATCAAGCAGGCAGTCTTCTAGTAGAAGACTTGGGAATAAATTGCATCAATATTAATGTTAAAAGAAGTGAAAGACTTACCTTGGCATGACTGAAGCAACTCGATGAGCGCGGTCTTGTACCCGCAGTTAGTGCAGGTACAAATTCCCTCCATGGGTGTTCCCTCCCTGTCGTTATTTTGGACGACGCTGAAATTCTCAATAACATCTCCGAAACCTGGCGGAGGTGGGATGATAAATTCCCCCGCATTATCAGCATCAAGCCACGCAGCTGCCCCGTCGTCTATCAATGGTGATAGTGGTGGTGGTGACGGTAGAGTGCTGGGCCCAGGAGCGTCCTGTGCCGGGACAGGTGAGCGGCGGACACGTCCTGCCAGACTCAATTTGTTTGTCTTCGAGTTCATAGGCATCTTCACTGGAAAATAATAATTTAGATATGTAAACTTGATGAATGAAGAAAAGGATAATTTCCCTATATTCTATACTTCATTTTCTGGCATATTACCGCTTTTCAAATTTTTTTTCAGTTTTTGACATTCGAGGTTAAGCTTTAAGTATGTTAAGCTTTTTGTATGTCGTAAGAGTATTTTTTATATATTATGCAAGCTATTTTATAGCAGATTACAGAGTTTCAACGAAAAATTCAGAGTTAAGTTAATTTTTGTTAATTAGTATGTTAATGAAGAATTTTCAAACATTAATTGTTTTATTAATTATAAAATTAGCTAATAGAAGACCTGCCTTAAGGTTGCTAGAGTTAAAATAAGTTGCAGTTGAAAGTAACTAAAGTCCCCAAATAACTACTACTAATTGCGCTTGCATTCTCATTTTTAGTCTACTTTTGTATTTCTCTTCTGATTTTTTCGTAATCCGTTTACGTGGAAATGGAACTTGATTTTAACGTATATATTCCTTTTCAATCGTACTTTAGCGTTCTGAAAACTGAATATTTGCGTAAGAGCTTGTTCAGATAGAATGTATTATGTTTTAGCTTGCTTAAGCCCGGTTATTTTTTGTTACAGTATTGTCTTTAAAGTTTTTTGTGTGATGTTTAGACGTTGGTTAGTGATATATAAGTTTAAATATACATCTAGACACTGACCCTGCTACATTATTGCAAGACAAACTTTACGAAGCTAGGTGATCACAGGTTTTTTTTTAAATGTGATTTTGACTTTCAGTATCTTCACTCGACTTTTTAAGAATACATCACACGAATTTCCTGTATGAAATCTAGTATATGCACTTACCTTGCGAATTGAATTCTAAGATGAATTAGGTACTTGAAGATCTTTGCACTAACACACGCTATCACAATCACTAAAGTTATTCCTTTAAGAATGAACTTTAACTCTCCTACTTTCTTCTTATATAGACTTTGAAGTTCATTCTCCCTCTCCCAGAAAGAATGCGCAGGAGAATCCACTCCGTAATCGAGTGTTTTGATTGGTTAAACAATATTAGCTGGCTATATCTATCCTTGTCTAGTGATTCACGTTTCTTTTCCCCCCCCAGGATCTTTAATCACATCTGATGAACTTATAAATCTATTTGACGCCGTGTCTTAAGTAATATATTCTCGTGTACTGTTAATGAAATAATAAAGGAAGTGTTCAATTACTCTTTATTGTATGAATCATACATCTGTGTGAGAAACGCTAAATTAAATTGCCCTTAGACAGGAAATTGTAAATCTTGATGAACTTAAGCAGCTTAAGGGAGGGAACTTATTGATGGTTGCAGCTGCCTTTTGGTGTGCTGTTAATGAAATAATAAAGGAAGTGTTCAATTACCTTGTATGAATCAGACATCTGTGGGAAATGTTAAGATAAATTGCCCTTAGACTGGAAATTGTAAATCTTCATGAACTTAAGTAACTTAAGGGAGGGAACTTATTGATGGTTGCAGCTGCCTTTTGGGGTACTGTTAATGAAATAATAAAGGCATTGTTCAATTACTCTTTATTGTATGAATCATACACCTCGTGGGAAATGTTAAGATAAATTACCCTTAGACAGGAAATTGTAAATCTTCATGAACTTAAGTAACTTAAGGGAGGGAACTTATTGATGGTTGCAGCTGGCTTTTAGTGTACTGTTAATGAAATAATAACAGCAGTGTTCAATTACCTTGTATGAATCATGCACCTAGTAGAAGCAAAGGAGAATAAGCGTTTGTAAGAAAGGGCTTGTGCAAGAGTAGAGAAAGTCATGTGAGTGTAACATATGAGAATTTTTTAAATGCGATTCGTTTTTATTTCACTGTACATACACCTTGTAACAATGTAATTAGCTATCTCTATAAAGAAACTTTTTTTTCATTATAATTTAATGTGTGTTTGACTCTCATGCAGTTTTAATGAAAAATCAATAGCCGGCTGGATACTTCCAGATATGAATTACAAGTGTTAGTTCTGTAGCCTTGTGGCATCTAGCGTGGATAATGTGAAGTTTTTAGTATGGGGTCGAGTCTGGCAATGGCTAGCATCGTTATATGAGAGGGGAATCAAGCCGAAAAAATCAATAGTGAGAATAGATGACCGTCTCCCCCAATCGTCCTTATACGAAGGGTGAGTCAATAGCCTTAATCACCGGCATTATAGGTGACTGTCTGTCCCAAAAATTGCTATACACATACTGTTGTAGCGTGTTAAGCCTGATTATGAGTGGGTATGTGTGTGTATGTGTGTGCATGAGAGAGAGACGGGCGATATATTGTCGTAACCTCTAAACGCTAACTCATGGGAGGTAGAGCTACTCGCAACAGATACTTAATACATACATATTTTTGATAACCGTGTACTCTTTATCCATAGTAGGGTGAAAGTTCTTTCGGGATACAGTATACCCCCATGATTGAAACTCCGTCTTTTAAACTGACGTGGAGGGAGACCTCACTGTATACATACACGGTTTTAAGTAGCATGTTATCGACCCGTACAAAGCAACAGTTGTTAGGAGCGTTCGCCACAAAAATTGAAACTTGTATTTTTATTTGATGTATATGAGGTGGGTAATTAGAATTAACGCTGTGTACTTTATAGTGGGTGAATCATGTCTCATAGCTGACTGGAAATGCAGACATTATTTTGATTACCTCCTCCCACCCAAAGCCGAGGAGGAGGGATGAGACTTTTAAATGTTTCTTCAAGTAAATGTCACCACGTGGCCATGTAAGCGACCCTCGTAATTACCAACTCCAGCAATAACCCTAAATTTTGATGCTCAAATCTCATGGTGTTTAGGTCGGGTCTTGCTCTAAAACCCTCCACGTGGCCTGGAATGACAAACTGTCAACTCCACCAGTAACCATAAATTTGATTGTGAACTCTAATGCACTTTATGTCGGGTCTTGCACGAAAGACCAATTAAAATCAATTAAGCCAATTAAATAACCATTAATTGATCCAGAAGGAACATGCTACTTGGGTCGTCTTTACATGAAAGACCAATTAAACCCAATTTAAGACTACAAACTCCCCCAGCAACCATAAATTTGATCCAGAAGGAACATGCTACTTGGGTCGTCTTTACACGAAAGACCAATTAAAATCAATTAAGCCAATTAAATAACCATTAATGGATCCAGAAGGAACAATCACCAACTACTTCCGATAAAAGCCCATTCCTTTTATCTGTCCGCAATCGGTATAATGAAACTGTGTGCATAATATGAAAGTTATTTCAAAGTGGTTTCATAAATAAAAGAAAATTATTAGCTATACATCAATGTTTTTATTATGTCATCTGTATATACAGAGAACGAATCTGATGTTTCCAATGTGCAGTTGAAGGTGATACAGTTCTAACAGATTGCTATCAACGCATGGTTATAACGTTCAGAATGTCAATTCTTAATACACAATGGCAAATAAGAAAGGTAAGAAGATATCAATAGAGATTGAGTTTGTTTTTCTTTGGAGGTCTACCACCCAATTAGAGGTGTACATTTTTGCAATTTTTCCTGCTTGACCTGCCGGCCCCGGTAGGAGGTTTCTTGCCAGCCGACTTATTTATAGACAGGGAGTTTTCCTCAGTGCGGGCTGGTATACAAAAATTTGTCTTATGCCATCTGGCGGCGACAACAATGTTTAGAGGTGGAATTGGAAAACTTCATACTCCTCGACTGCGGTTAAACAGGCCAAGCACTGAATGCATGATCTTAGTTACAACAACATCCTTATGCTTACTGCTGTTAGAGTTAAGTTGTTTTCCATAATTCTCTGCTCTAAACGGCTAATGTAAGGATGAAACGTCACCTCTTTGAAACTGTTCGGAAAGCTTTCATTACAATTGTTTGACGCAGTATTTTATATCACAACACTGT
Organism: Deroplatys truncata; assembly: GCA_030765065.1. Taxonomy (NCBI): domain Eukaryota; kingdom Metazoa; phylum Arthropoda; class Insecta; order Mantodea; family Mantidae; genus Deroplatys; species Deroplatys truncata. Next base: position 159,334,040 of record CM060985.1, read on the forward strand.
GAATGCCAGAGTGATTGTAGTGTAAATTAGCATTATTGTATGACAATGATTTGAGATGTTTTAATTATAAGCAAGGTTAGGAAATAAGTTTACACGGCCTCACTGAAACTGACAATAGGAGCGGATAACAATGAGCGAGGGGTTGAGTTGTTTATTAATTAGAAGAGACAAGCAAATGACGTCAGAGTAGCGCGCTTTTCTTTAGAAATGGAGGGAATATTTTCCCTAGAGCATATGTGTTCGTAATTTTGATTGGATATAAAAATAGACGCTAATGTTGGCGCGCTTTATTAACCAATAGCAGCTCGATTATAATCCTTAGGCATATCGGGGTGAGGGAGTATAAATTCCGTGCCAGAGACGGGTAACACGCAGTTCTACAGAATCATTCACAAGGCAAACGTCGCGCAGTTCTACAGAATAATTCACAAGGCAAACGTCGCGCAGTTCTACAGAATAATTCACAAGGCAAACGTCGCGCAGTTCTACAGAATAATTCACAAGGCAAACGTCACGCAGTTCAAGAGAATCATTCACGCGTTACACGTCGCACAGTTTTACAGAATCATTCACAAGGCAAACGTCGCTCAGTTCAACAGAATCATTCACGGGTTACACGTCGCGCAGTTCTACAGAATCTCTCGCGTCGTAAAGCTAGTCATAAAATGTGAAATACGCGAATTAATCATGTGCGGCAAATAAGTGATTATAGTTACATTCGAAAATATAACAGTTTCAGTCAGGCGTGTATTAAGAGTAATTATGTGAAATTAATTAATTGTGACGGCAATAAAAGTATAAAAACAAATTCTTTTATCAGTGTTATCTTTTAGTAACAACTCCTTTCCGTTTACAGACCCTGTTTAAGAGATTTGCTTGACTTGTAACAATAGCTAGCCGGAGGACAAAGAACCCAAAGTTCAAACTAGAAATACAATAACAGGCGCTCAGCAAATAAAGATAACACGAAGTTACCGCAAAATATTTCAACCATTATGTTGAAAACCCTTATCGACGATTATAAAATAGTTTGACGTGCCGCAAGAATCTTTAGCTTTGCAAGTTGATGAATGTTAAGTGGTATTATTGTTATTATTATTGCGTGTTGTACCCTTATAACTGTCACTTTCGCGGTTTAACAAGCTTTAACAAATAACATGGGAAGGGGAAGAGGATGGTATCAACGCCTGACAGGTCGTGCTCCGTGGTGTAGGGGTACCTTGCTAGTCTATAGTTCCCGAGTGCGCGGGTTCAAACCCGGGCGATGGAATTTTTCGGGTGTAAAAAGTAAAAGAAGCGTTGCTTACTTCGGAAGCGAAGTAAAACCTGTTGTCCCGTGTCGTAGATTTACGGCTCAAGCCTGATGATGGGGCCTCTGAGCAAAATTTCCGGTCTTTTACGCCCAATTTGGAACGGGACACTAAGAACCATAGTAGTTAAAGAGTGCCCTTAAGTAAAACTTAATTTACGTTTTTAAGCACACATATGGCTTTAAATGTTTTTCTCTTATCTTTTCGTCTTTTCCCCTTTTTAATAGTCGCCCTGAAGAAGCTGTACGTGAGCACTGCCGTAGGAGGTGATCGCCGTCACCACAAAGGCATCCTTTACAACTTGGTGAAAGGTATTAAAAGGGTAAAAACGTATAAGAATATAAAAACTATAAAACATATAAATATTTACTTTAAAGTAAAGTTAAATACTTAATATGCCGAAAACATGTAAAAATGTTGGAAAATAACAATATGGTGGGAACCAGGAACAAAATTTGGGAAGTGCAAAGGGTTGAACGTTGCAGAATTTTGCCAAATTATTTAAAAGTACAGAAAATGCTTTCAAAAAGTATTAATAAACAAATAATTCCCGCTATTAAAGTTTTCCCACAAAATGCCACGCCGTATATTGAGCTAGGATAAAAATATATTAGGAATGTTTGAGCTCCACTAACTCTGAATGTACCTCCAAAGAAAGTATTGTTATATTTGGCGGATGCGCCAGCAAGGTTTCAGGTCCTGTAGGTATACCGTAGTCCGGACCTACTGCTCAGTTTGGAAAGGAGGGTTGACAGGATAAAATACGCCTCCCCTCACACAGAACGAGTTCTCGTGCGTGTTGCCTAAGGAAACAGGCGTAGTTAGGAGGAGGTCGAAAACTGTATGTACACCTCTACATCTAATCCGGAGAGTCCGATCTCGAATTTAGCTTATATGAGTTGTGTAGATATGTATTTCCCTGCGGTTTTTCCCTATCCATGAGAAGATACAATGTTAATAAGATTTCGGCTTTGTAGACCTGGCCATTTGAGCACTTACTTCACCGATTGCATTCACCCTTCTGCAGTCATAGGAAACTTACAATTGCCTGGATACGCATTATGTAATAATTAATACATTAAATATGGTGGTAAGTACTGTCCATCACTAGGCACACACGCGTTCTTTACACTGCAATGGTGGAGTACACATTTTCGTTGGAGGCACTCCCCTCGGGTTGATACAGCTTTCTCCTTTTCCTGTAAAGAGTGAGTGATATATATGTTATTTATGGATATTACGGGAAGAGCTGGGAATTGGGTAAACCTAGGGTTTACCCGAATAAAGTGCAGATTTCAAAAACACTGAATAAAGTTGGAATAAAATATACGCTTCTATCTTTACCAGGGTAATCTTAGGTTCCCCAACCTCTACTGGGTAAAGATGAATTTCAAACAAACAACACTTTCAAGGTTTTTTTCTAGCATTTAATGGAATTATAATTACTTCAGATGTTATTTAGTAAGGCTGCCTATTTGAAGCGAATGCGGTTGAATGCAACTTAGAATTGCAAAAAATGCCTGATGTTCTAAATTTACATCTTTTGGTCGCAAATTTCTTTTTGCTGTGACAGCTTTCATAGCCTTAATCGCAAGAAAGTGGTTGAGCATTTACGGTTATGTAACGGCTTATGTCGATTGTGCTCACAAATCAAACAGGTACAGAGTTCTGTCGACGACTTTAACCATTTAAAGGAGAGAATCAAAGACACTCTTCACTCTGTTACACCGGATGTCCTTAGAAGTGTGTGGGATGAAATAGAATATCGTTTAGAAACAGAAGCCACAATCTAATTCACAAATCCAAACTTTTTTCCTCCTAAAGGGTTCGTTGATTATTCGATGTTCATTACTCACTTTATCTGCCGCTTTTTCGTCGTTTTCTGTGGCGTGATGTACCTGCTGTCCTCTAAATCCCGAGATCGCGGGAAATCCGGAGGAGGGCAATGGAGGTTTTCGGGCGTAAAAATCCTTAGAATGGTTTCCCTCGGAAGGGAAGTAAAGCTGGTGGTAGATGTATGGCACATTAAAGAACCTCAAGCCTGATAAAAAGGCTTCGCAGCAAAATTTTCGTCTTTCACGCCCAATATGGAATGGGACGGTATGAACTATAGCAATTAAAGAGCGTCCAAAATAATAATAAGCTCCTTTTTATGAATGCCTTAAATCACTGCAACAGCGTTGCGAAAATATCCTCGACTGTCAACATCCGGGATTTCAATTCAAACTATGTCCTCAATCTTACCAGTAGGAAACTTGGAGTTGGAGAGGCACTTCGTCTTTTTTGTTTGATTTTCTCAATTCTCACTGACTTCACTTCTGTTAGCTGCCATACTTTATTTCATGTGACAAAGCTCAGTAATTCCCAATTCCCTGCATTCCTCACCACAAACACTGCATACACTATCCTGTATTCGATGGCCATTGTCTCGATACTATTGGTTTCCGTCTTAATTGCAAATACCCTTTAATTTCCGTCGTTACTGCCTGGAACCTCTTCGTGTCTTTCGCCATTGCCTAGACCCTCCCGGTTTCCGTCGTTGTTGCCTGGACTCTCCTAGTTTTCGTTGTCACTGCCTTGCTCCTTCTGGTTTCTGTTGTCACTGCCTTTTCCCTTACGGTCTCCAGCGTCAGCGCTTGGATACTCCTGGTTCCCTTTGCCACTGCCTAGATCCTTTTGGTTTCCGTAGCAACTGCCTAGACCGTGTGTTTAGATAGCCACTGCCTGCAGCCTCCTAAACTTTTTCGTCACTTCCTGGACCCTACTGGTTTTTATCGTCATTGCCCGGACTTCCTGGTTTCCGTTGTCATTGCCTGGACCCTGCTGGTTGCCGTTGTCGCTGACTGGCTCTTTCTATTTTGCGTTCTCATTGCCTTGTTGCTTCTGGTTGTCGTTGTCATCGTCTTGCTTCTTCTGGTTTCCATTGTAACTTCTCAGCTTGAAACCTCTTGCCTTCCGCCAGCATTGCCTGCATCCTCCTGGTTTCCGTTATCACTGCTTTGCTCCTGCTCGTTCCCGTTGCCACTGCCTGGACCCTTCTGGTTCCCATGGTCACTGCCTAGCTCCTCCTGGTCTGTGTTGTCGCTGCCTTGCTCCTCCTGGTTTCCGTATCACTGCTTTACTCCTGCTCTTTCCCGTTGCCACTGCCTGGACCCTTCTGGTTCCCATGGTCACTGCCTAGCTCCTCCTGGTCTGTGTTGTCGCTGCCTTGCTCCTCCTGGTTTCCGTTATCACTGCTTTGCTCCTGCTCGTTCCCGTTGCCACTGCCTGGACCCTTCTGGTTCCCATGGTCACTGCCTAGCTCCTCCTGGTCTGTGTTGTCACTGCCTTGCTGCTCCTGGTCTGTGTTGTCACTGCCTAGCTCCTCCTGGTCTGTGTTGTCACTGCCTTGCTCCTTCTGGTTCCCGTTGTCACTGCCTGGACTCTCTTGGTTCCCGTTGTCACTGCCTTGTGCCTTCTAATTTCCGTCATCATTGCCTGAACCCTTCTGGGTTTGGTTGTCATTGCCTTGCTGCTTCTGGTTTTCGTTGTCACTGCCTGGACTCTCTTGGTTCCCGTTGTCACTGCCTTGTGCCTTCTAATTTCCGTCATCATTGCCTGAACCCTTCTGGGTTTGGTTGTCATTGCCTTGTGCCTTCTAATTTCCGTCATCAGTGCCTGAACCCTTTTGGGTTTGGTTGTCATTGCCTTGTTGCTTCTGGTTTCCAACGTAACTGCGTAACTCTTTCTGGTTTTCGTTGTCACTGCCTTGCTCCTTCTGGTTTCCAACGTAACTGCGTAACTCTTTCTGGTTTCCAGCGTCACTGCCGAGCTCCTTCAGGTTTCCAGCCTCACTGCCTAGGTCCTTATAGTTTACATTTTCACTGTCTTGCTCCTTCTAATTTCTGTTGTCACTGCTTAAGTTCTCCTAGTTTGGGTTGTCATTTCCTTTCATTCTAATTTCCGTTGCCAGTGCTTTGCTTCTAGTTTCCAGCGTCACTGCCTAGCTGCTACCAATATCTTCATCAACGCTTGCGAAATTCACTCATCACTTTTTCTATGTCTTCTTCAGCTTCAAGGACATCAAACAACATTCTTGGGCAAATATGAAGTTGCCAGTTCCAAAGTTTATGTCACAGCTGAACATAGCTTGGTAAGGAGGACGCTTTGTTCCATTTTGATAAGCTCGATTTTTCAAAAGCTGTACAAATCGTAACCCTTCATACCACTGGATACAGTTTGAATCAGCCATCCACATCATGAGCATGTTGTGAACATCCTAATTTGCCCTTCCGAAGCTATCCTATGATTGACTGAGCCTTGGCTTACCATGTGCTATTTTAAGTCCATCCCACACGAAGCGTAATTATTCATTATCTACGAATGACAAATTCTTTGCTGTTATCTGACTGGAGAATTGATGAGGTGCCACTTCTTCAGCAGTTTTTATTCTAAATGGCATAAACTACACAAATGTGATTAAATGGTCTTGGTAAACTATGATAAATTTAAAGCGTCCATCTGAACTTGTTTGTACGTCAATGAGATCTACTTTCCCACGACTTTTCAACTAATTAAAAACCATTGGTCACACAACTAATCCTGTTTTATGTGACCTGTTTGATCGGGTAAAGCGCCTATTATCCAGGTAATCCATCAAATCAAGAGTAACAAGCACTGGAAATAATGAAATGGCGGCAATAAACCACCCGAATTTGCAAATGGTTTAACAAAAATAAATGATTCTCACACAAATTGGATTGAAGTTGAACATGAAACTGGAAAATTTATTCTCGCTAATCATGGCTTTGAATACAGTGTTCAAATTGACCCATATATAACCCAAATAAGGAATTTAAATATAATTTTTAGAAATACCAAAATACTATATAGCGAATTATAAATTTTTGGTTTAGTTAAAAAGTAAAATAGCAGGAGAGAGGGATAAGATTATATGAGTTCAATAAAGTAAAGATATATAAGGAAGTGATTGCACTGGGAAGTCATAAAGTAGTAGATAAATGAAGTAGTTAAAAGAAGAGTATAATAAAAGTGAAAAGTGATAAGTGAAGATGTGGTAAAACTATTCAATAAAATAAATAAGAAAAATAAAGAAGGTGTGGTTGTGAAATATAAATAATGTGGTATTTAAATACCACATTATTTATTTAAATCATATCATATTTTTATCATATTTAAATAAAATGAATCAAGAAATAATCAAAGAACGTATAAATAAATTTAAACAACTAAATCAAATCAAATAAAGTAAAAATAACGAAGTTTAAAATTATAATAAGAGTGTAAAATATATAAGTGAAGTTGTATGTTGGAACTTTGAAGAGATAATTAAGTGAAATGACGAAAATTGTAGATGTAATATTATATATAAATACACACAAAACTAAAATTATTCATAAATTAAATAGAAATAAACACTTAACAATAATAGTAATAATAATAAATTATTTTGAACCAAAGTTACAAAGTAGAGTAAATTAAACAATTTGAATGGAAGTAAAACAGATCAAATAATATCATAATGAAATACAACGTTTAAGATAGAAGCAGTGATCTATAAAACGACAATGTAAATGAAATGTTTCTGGATAATGTGAAATAAAATATAAAAGTTTGCAATGCACGTCCTGCTATAGGAAACCAGTAACCGGGACGGAGTATTTCAGATTTTTATTTATTTATTTTTTATTACCAAAATAGAGTTAGGTTTATTCGATGTTCTAGCTCTGCCCGTAACATAGACAACAGGTTCATACTCGATCATTAAACATCTGATAGATTTTCCTTTTTTCTTTCTTTCTTTCTTTCTTTCTTTCTTTCTTTCTTTCTTTCTTTCTTTCTCTTTTTTGATGTTCGATGGAATTTGAGTTAGGAGCGCACAAGAAAGCGTGTGAGTGCAGGTTGCGCAGTAACACTGTGAAATACGTAAGTATAGCGAGCGAAAATTGAAAAACATGATCCGTCCGTCCATCTGTCCATCCATCCGTCCATCTGTCCATCCATCCATGTATCCCTCATCCATTCCTCCATTCACCCATCCATGTATCCATCTATCCAACCATCCATCCAACCATCTATACATCCGTCCACCCACCCACACATCCACCCATATATTCAGACAACCATCCGTCCATCCACACATCCATCTATTGGTCCTTACGTTCCTTTTTCCTCTGTCCGTCTATCCGTTCGTTCCTCCATCCATCCATCCATCCATCCATCCATCCATCCATCCGTCTATCTGTCTGTATGTCGGTCTCTTTCTGTGCAGTGGCTTCCCCTCCCCCCGCTTCCACGTGTGCTGTAGTATCACTAACTAGATTTCCTTTCTTTGGAATATTTGGAGATTATTTTATTTCCTTGCTTGTTACAGATTCATAACAACGTTATCAGGCGTATAAATATAAATTACTGGGTTTGTTTCTATAAATACTGGATTTCCCCCATAAAAGCAGAAATTAGGATACGGCAGTCAGTTTCAGAAATGGTGAAATGCTACCCTGGTTTGCCTATATTCCAATAATGCTCACGCACATATCAGTTTGGCGTACATGACTCTGGAAACAGCGCTCTGTATTCAATGAATTGTGATTACTTTTGAACAATGTCCTATCCTGTATTTTGTTTCTCCTTTACATAAAGGAACATGTTAATAAATTAGAATTTGTTATTTACGTTCGTCATCAATCAATTACGAGAAAAGAAAAAAGTAATCGGAAAACCGACGTTTGTAGTTGCATGTGTGTAATAGCTTTTAAAAATTCATAATTTAAACAAGCGCTAATAGAGATATGCTTATAACATTACAAATATAATTCATCTTCCTAGCACAGTAAGTTAGTGCGTAATTTTAACATGTATGAAGAGTAATTTGGAATAACACGGCATACTTTTCATTTTGTGAAACTTGCTCCACTACACAAGAGCTTGAAAAAATATTTTAATATTGTGCCTACAATTAATAATATTAAAGAACTGTACATGTTTTTCTAAAATCTCAAGACTGTGATTCTGACAAGGTGTAGGAGAGGAACACCTCTGTCGCTTCGATCCAAGAGGAATCTTTTGTGGAATAAATGAAGTAAAGGAATGGCAGAAGCCTATAGGTCCCAGGTAAACAGTTCACAGAGACGCCAAGTAGTCCCCACGATTCCAAGCTTGAACACCCGAACATAACACCGAGACCCTCAGAAAAGGCCTCCCTCTGGCGGAGTCGGGGACCCATTCTAGTGGGTTGGCCTCGACTCAACTTAGGCGTCTTAAAGAAGGCTACTATCTGGCAGATTCAGGGGGAACTCGACCTGTCTCAAGTGACTCAAAGAAGGCTACCATCTGGCGGAGTCTGGGAGAACTCGATTGACTTTAGGCGACTCAAAGAAACCTACCATCTGCTGGAGTCAGACAGAACTCGACCGAACTTAGGTAGCTCACAGATCATCTTATGGAGTCGGGATGAACTTGACCCACCTTAGGCGGCTTAAACAAGGCTACCGTTTGACGGAGTCTGATAGAACTCGGCCGACCTTCGGCGGCTTAAAGAATGCTACGTCTGGATGAGTAGGGGAGAATTCGACCGAGTTGGCGGCTCAAAGAAGGCTACCATCTGGCGAAGTAGGGAAGCACTCGACCCACATTCGGCGGCACAAGGAAGGCTAACATCTGGCGGAGTCTGGGAGATTTCGACGACTGTAGGCGGCTCAAAGAATGCTATCGTCTGAATGAGTAGGGCAGAATTAGACCGAGTACGCGGCTCAAAGAAGGCTACCGTTTGGAGGAGACGGGGAGAACTCTATCCACCTTAGGAGGCTCGAAGAAGTCCACCATCTGGCCGAGTCGGGGAGAACTCGACCCACCTTCGGTGGCTCAAGAGAAACCATCTAGCGGAGTTGGGAAAAACTCTATCCACCTTAGGAGGCTCGAAGAAGTCAACCATCTGGCGGAGTTGGGGAAAACTCAATCCACCTTAGGTGGCTTAAAGTAAGCTACCGTCTGGCGAAGTTGGGAAGACTCGACACACCTTAGGTGGCTCAAAGAAGGCTACCATCTGACGGAGTCAGGGAGATTCCATCCACCACACGTGGCTCAAAAACTGGTACCATCTGGAGGAGTCAGGGAGAACTTGAACCACCTTATGTGGATCAAAGAATCCCAACATCTGGCGGAGTCGGGGAGAACTCGACCGACATTACTTGGTTCAAAGAAGGTTACCGTCTGGCAAATTCGGAGAGAACTTGACCCACCTCTGGTGGCTTAAAGAGAGCAACAATCTGGAGGACACAGGGAGAACTTTATCCACCTTAGGAGGCTCGAAGAAGGCTACCATCTGGCGGAGTCTGGGAGAACTCGACCCACCTCAGGTGGCTCAAAGAAGGCTCCTCTGGCGGAGTCGGGGAAGTCTCGGCTCACCTTAAGTGGCTCAAGAAGGCTACCCTCTGGCGGAGTTAGGGGAACTCGACCCACCTTAAGTGGCTCAAAGGAGGCTACCATCTGGTGGAGTCGGGGGGAAGTCGACCCAACTTAGGTGGCTCAAAGAAGGCTACCCTCTGGCGGAGTTGGGGGAACACGACCCACCTTAAGTGGCTCAAAGGAGGCTACCATCTGGCGGAGTCGGGGAGAATTCGACCCACCTTAGGTGGCTCAAAGAAGGCTACCATCTGGCGGAGTCTGGGATAACTCGACCCACCTTAGTTGGCTCCAGAATAACTTTCCAGTGAGCTAGCATGTGCGCCATGTCTCCATCATAACTGACACTGCATAGCTCCCTGAAAAATGAAAGGGACAACGAAATGAATAGGAATAAGGGGACAGGACATTTGTGGTAAGGAGGAACCACCACAGAATTCGCCTTCCAATGCGGGAAACCGCGAAGCTCTTTGAAAAATAAAAGGGAAAACGAAATGAGTCGGAATGAGGGGACAGGACATTCGTGGTAAGGAGGAACCACCACAGAATTCACCTATCAATCCGGGAAACCATGAAGGAAATCAATGCTCAGGGCGGCCGGCAAACAGGAATCGAAACCGGACCTTCCGAATGCGAGTTATAGACGCTGTCGTCTATGCCAGCTTGCTGCTTAATTTTTGTTTTAATTCAGAACGTAAACACTTGAAAGCAAGCAAGAAATTAAGGAATTACAGTCAATTGGTTATTGCTTTCCATCATTGCGTAGCGTAGTAGTGATTTTCAATATTAATTTCATTGCGCAATCCGGGAAAATTCTGGGAAGAATTTGAACGCTTTAGGTGATTAGTGAATCATAGAGCACCTATTATGCCATTTTGTCGTCCGTCCGTAACTACCCTTAGGGGAGGGTTCCGATCCCTTCAGCTGCTGGGGTGCGGACGTGCACCACTATGCCTGATAGTACGTCTGACGTTATTAGATGTACGTCAGTTCGAATGTCTCAGCTCCTCTCTGTAGGGCTTGTTGAGCTTGTTGGGGGGTGTGGTTCATGCCACTCATGGGAGTTTGGGTATGTCTGGGCGATGATGTCCAAGCGGGGTTATAATACACCTTAGTGTCCTCCTGTATATCCTGGAAAGCTGGGAGAAGTTCGCTGGTACGCTGTCGCCTCCACCGAATTCGTTCGGTAGTCTTCCCCTCTGGAGTTGACGTGCTTACAATTTCATCTCCGCTTAAGTTGGAAGGGGACGTTTTAGCAACCCAGATAGGCTAATGGAAAATTCACGGAGGGAGAGCAACTAGGTTGGTACCCTCGTCTCCTGGTAGATCTTCGTTTATGTCCGTCCGTAACCATAAAACGGATCTCAAGCTCTGCATGTATGAAATCTAATTCTTAAAATGAGTAAGCACAAAGTCTCTCAGGAGCTTTCAAATTTAGTTCAAATTGGTAAGGTACTTAAGGGTAGTTGAGTGACTCTTGGGCTGGTAGAACAGAATTCTACCGATGAACTTCTACAGGCTATTGATATAAGGAACCCATGCTCTCTGGTGGCTTAGCACAGAGTAATGTTTTGTTGATAGGTTAGACACATAGGATGCCCTTTGGGCCGTGATAAGCTTGGTTCTGATAGATTAAAAACACAGAATATCTGTAAAAAGACTATTTTTAGATGGAGATTGGAACATGAAAGAAAATACGACCTTACCCATTTAAAGAGACATTTTGTAGTAAAACTAAAGCAAATATTTCTTCTCCTGACCATAAATACCACCAAGTCTCAATCGGTAGTTTTCCACGTAAGCAGCATATGGGTCTCGGAAAACTCATTTTGCGCAGGTGTTTCGGGGAAAACATTTTTAACAATTTAGATACATTTGTGTAGGTTCTTGTCGAATATGGTCCTTCAGCTCTTCTAAATCATAGATTTTGTTTCGGGTACATCGGAGCACAGGGTTGGTTACCAACCCGCCCAATCCAGCCATACAAACTGATCGTTGCTATAATCCTGTGTGACGTTTCCATAGTGACACGGTGCTCCATTCTGCTGGAACACGACATCCTGAATGGCACCATCTTGAATGGGTTGTTGCTCCAGACGTTGTTTGAGCATAACAAGGGAAACAGTCTCCGCTATTATTTTTCCCCAATGAAAAAAGGACCAAGCACTTGTGGCTTAGTCATTCCAAGCCACACATTAATTTTTGATAAATCTCTCTCCCATTTCAAAAAATTCTGTGGTGTTTCGGTGGCCCCAGATGCGACAGTTATATGGAATGACGTTTCCACAAGTGTGGAAGGTAGTTTATCGCTAAAGAGAATGTGCTTCGTCAGACGTTGGTCTTTGATCTGGTCAACTAATTGTGTGCACATAGCTACTGCTTCATAAAAGTCATGTAGGATATGAATGTGGTTGGCTTTCTTTCACCTGATCTTCAAAATCATAAGAATATTTATTCTGGGAATCTGGAGCCTCTCAGTTGCTCTGTAAGTGACACGCTTGGTTCCTATTCAACCAGTTCATGTGTCAATTCAACACTTCGGTCTAGTGCAGTGGCAGTTCGTGTCTTGCAAGGTTGAGAGGACGACGGGTGTATTTTCGCATTAAGCCGAGATTACGACAAACTTAACGTGGCGAAACGAAAGTCAAGTTTAGAAATGCTGCTGAACCAAAGATTTAATTTGGATACGCCTAACTTAACGTAACGGGACCGACTCTGATTGGTAGTTGATTTTATTACATCGTGCTACTCCTTCACGCCGGTAGGTTCAAATTATCATGTGATATCAAACGAAACGATAAGGGAAATATTGTCTTATAATACAATGTGTCGGTTAAGTTAAATCACATTATACGGCAGTTTTTAAATTACAGTTTACCAAAAAATATATTATGTATACAAAAAAAAATTTAACCCCTCCCCAAAAAATGTTGCATATAATTTCTCGCTTTTTCAGTTGACCTTTAGCTCTCAGTGCGTACAAAATCCTATGCATTAGTGAAATTCAAAAATAAAATAAGCATAAATTATACTATATTAACGTAATTATTGCATAATACCTTTCAATAGCGGAAGCCTTGAGCCATTTATACCATCCGGTGTAGCGTACGTTATATGAATATGCGTTAACTTCAGCGGAGAACATCCCTTTATATAACAAATGGATTTTCTGTGCTTTGTTTTCACAAATAGATGATTTACAAATCTTATTCACATTCTCAGAAACATATAATTCTGTGCTTCGTGAACATCTCTGTTGTAAGTTTTGTTTTCCACATGCTATAATAAAGGTAAAGGTATGTATCACAAAGGGACCCGGGAACCGAGGCAGAACACCGCACGCAGGCCAGTCGGCCCATTGTGCTTCCAACGTGACCCCTGGGAGGGGGAGAGACCCGAAAGGCAACCAGATCCGAATGCCGACGGGCGCAAACATAGACGGGGTTCCTAACGTTTCCAGATAGAACGCATCCGTCCTTCACGGTCCCTGCCCACAAGCCACCAACCTCCAGAGTTCCCCAGAGCGGAGCCCCACGCTGAGGGGAGACCTAACTGAGTGGTAACGCAGCGGCGCCAGGGAAGAAAGCTTTACAGAGCGCAAGCCACCGCCCAACCGTAACCCGCCGAACACCGTCGCGTGGTCCTACAACCCTGAAACAGATGACAAGGAAGATGATGGGTACAGGAAATGAGAGAAAGGGGAGTCGTGGTAGAAGATGAACCACCTCAGCATTCGCCTGGCGACCCAGGGAGACCACAAAAAACCCATGAGTAAGAGTGGGCGGTCGCCGGGGATCGATCTCGGGACTGCCCGAATGCGGGCCACAGACGTAACCGCCTGATCCATCCCGCTCGGCTACATGCTATAATAATATTAATTCCGACTTTAGAATAAGAACAGAGTTTCTTAAGCGGAAAGGTGGAGTTTATTTTAGTTTTTGCAGGTGAGCGAGTGTATCTTATCGCTTTTCTATTACTGATAGTTGTTTACAATACCGCTGTGAAACCCAGTAAGTCATTAATCTTGTAAGTATAGCTGATATAGCAGTGGTAATTGCAGTTACTACATATTTCTTTGTTGCACCTTATCTCGGGTCTAAACATGTATGTGATGGTACCAAGCAATTAACAACACACATTCGAAAATGTTTCAGAGAATAAAATTAATCAATTAAATATTCCCTATTATTGGTTTGAATTTTCCAATGATTTTGTCACCTTTTTAAAACCATGTCTCTATGCAGTGGTTTCTCGCAATATCATGGACAATAATATACCTTTTTATAGCCAACATATAGAGACAAGTTTAAAAACATTTGATTATCGCGCCTCTTGTATCTCTTTATGTCTATAACGAATTGTGCATTTATATACTTTCTGCAAATGTTATATCGATTAGCCTAAAGTAGACAGAAAAATCCAACTTTTGCATATTGCAGAGGAGATATAAAAAAAATCTGATGTGTTACACTCACATGACTTTCTCTACTCTTGTACAAACTATTTTTATAAACGCTTATTCTCCATATGCTTCATGTTAATCGAGATATCGAGATGTCAACCTTAATGGTAATTTTCTTGTAGATGCAAGGGGAATATGGTAGGTTTTAAGTGATAGTCAAATATTTTAACGCTGGTTGCTATGTGGCGCATTCCATTCTCCTTGTATGTCCAGGACATAAAAAAAATAAATAACGAATTTGAGAAACAGTATAAGTATTGAAAAATTTAAGGGAATAACAAGCAATACCTTGAAAATGGTTCACTCAACAACAAAAAATGTATATGACATAAATTGTGTATTTTAACGCAATCTGCATTTTTTGTGTAGTAAAATTTTGTCTATTTCTTATGGTTTACCAGTTATGCAAAAGTCGTTCACAATGAAGAATACTTTTGGCGATATTCCCAGAAAATTCGAGATATACATTTTATTTCGTATGAAAATATCTTAAACATATGATATTTTAATCAAAATCGTTAGAGCCATTTTTGAGAAAATTAAAGTTTTTGAAAAATGTTCCATGTAAAGGGTAGTCTGGCGTGGGGGGATTTTCTTGAAAACCTTCTTGTCGCATCTCTGGAAGATACTGAACCTAAATACCAAGTTTGGTGTTTATCCAACTGTTCGTTTCTGAGTTATGCTGTTCACGGACAGACACACACACACATGGACATGTTTCCAAAAATACTTTTTTTTGGATTCAGGAGGCCTCAAAACATGTATTTCCGGTGAAATCTCGGTATCGAATTTTTGGGTGGAATGCAATACTTCCCCTACTTACTATACGTAGTAGAGAAAGTAAAAATGTGAGTGTAGCACATTCTATTTTTTTATTCAAAAGCTCAAAACTTGATATTTTCGATAAAATCTTGATATCAAAGATTTGTTTGCATCACAACTCTTCATCTGCTTACAATAGGTAGTAGAGGAAATAAAAAGGATCCATTGAAGAAGTTGTAAAAGGACCGACTTTTCTAATGCTGTTATTGATATATTTGCAAGAAAGAATGTTTAAACCAGGTTATTGTATAAGTAGCTTCTGGAATGCTGCAGGTACACCGTATTAAAGAGCAGGAATTATAATATTGCCTACTATAGGTCGTGGCTACGGCAGTGGTGGAAGAAGCAATAGATGTACGGGGGCTGTCCCAGAAGTACCCGACCTAACAAAGAAAACACAAAATTTTTGGAAAAGCATATTTATTTCTCTACATAGTGTCCTTTCAGCTCGATACACTTTTCCCAGTGATGTTCAATAGCTTCGATAATCTGCTTATAGTGAGAACTGTTGAGTTCTGCAAAATAGACATCAACTGCAGACTCCCCCTCTTTATTGTTGCAAATCTTTTACCACCAAGCCATTTCTTGAACTTTGGAAACAGAAAGCAATCAGAGGGGGCTAAATCTGGCGAATAGGGTGCATGAGAAAAGAATTTGAACTTTAACTCATTGATTTTGGCCATGGCGATAACGGATGTGTGAACTGGTGCATTGTCTTGATGAAACAAAACTTTGTTTTCGCTAAATGCACTCGTTTCTGCTTGATTTCATCATTCAAACGCTGCATTAAGTGAAGTGATTGACCCTTTGTTTCATCCATGGTTATGAATCGACGCTCGGCTTTATTGCAACGAAACATCGCCAAACACTCCACTGAAACAACCTCACGACGCTGATTTTGTTCCATTGTGTGTAAACGCGGTACCCATCTTGTGCACAGCTTTCTTATGTCCACATTTTCAATCAGTATGCGATGTACAGCACTTTTTGAAATGCCTACGATGTCTGCTAGCTCGTGCACCTTCAGTCGACGGTCACCCAATACCATTTTATGGATTTTCTTCACAATTTCTGGCGTAGTCACCCCATTTGGTTGACCACTGCGATGTTTGTTTTGGCAACTCGTACGGCCTCGCTTAAACTCTGCCACCCACTATTTTACTGTTGCAAATGAAGGAGCAGACTCCCCCAGGGTAGAATCTAGCTCAACTTTAATGTTAGTTGTACTAAGACCTTTCAAATGAAAGTATTGTATCACATAATGATGACCAGTTTTATCCATGTTTAAAAATTTGCTGAGAGCGTTCACTATTGATGACTGCCAAACAAATACTAAACAATGTAGCATCGTCAAACTTCAAACTTAAGCTTTATAAGGGTGGTACTTTCTACCATAGTCATTTGCTTGAAACAACAACCGCTATTTATACGTCAGGTCGGGTAATTCTGGGACTGCCCTCGTAATAGTAGTAGAAGAAGAAGTAATAGTAACTTAGGTATAGGTTATAAAACGCATGGGGACACCTCACGCACGGTGACCTACATAAATCTATAGTGGCTACCACATCTAGGAGGAGGGGATGAAGTAAAGGAACCACAGGAGGCTACAGGTCGCAGGAAGACAGGACAAAGAGACCGCAAGCATACACACCATTTGTCCGGCACCGCCATACGAAACGAAACCTGGAAGCACACCTGAAAAATAAGTATTAAGTGGAATGGAAGGGAATGGATGGAAAGGCAATTGTGGTAGATGAGAAACCACCCCTGACTTCGCCAACTACAAATAACTACAGAGTGGACAGTGGCTAAAATCGAACCCGGTACAAAACCCGATAATCTCTCAAAACACCCCACCTCACCATTGACTAATTTTATTGCTTAGAACATCTTACCGAGTAATGTCACACAGGCGGGACAACAGCCGCAAAAGCTCCGATTTTGAACTTCCATCTGATTCTCCGCACACCCGTGGAACTCAGCAGAGCAGTTGACTCTGGCGCAGTAATTTGGCGTACATACAATACCAAAGACAGTGTAATGGTATGCTGCCAACATCATTATTGCTATTACGACACTTCCTGAACACTCCATTTCCCTGAAACAAGACATAATATTTCCTGAATTCCTGTCCTTATTGAGCTTATATTCATATGTACTTTTAAACGCTCTATGTACAAATTATACATATACTATTTTAAGACTAAGTTAGTTTCGTAAAATTTGCTGCTGTGTTAGTAAGGCTAACTGGGTTATTTTGGGGGTTATGTTTTGTGCTGATATGCTTTGGATGTATTATTTGTTGTGGTTGTATATTCAACCAGTCACTTATGTAGCCTGTTTTGTTTATTTCCTTGATTAACTCGTTGTCGCTGCGATTTATTTTCTTTCTCTATGTATTTAGGGCAGGGCCGGTGCATTGTCCTATGCGACTGGCGGGAGGGGTTTAATCTGCATTGCGGTACGGTGTGGTTGCTGGATAGACGTTCGTCACGGAGTGGAAGCATTTCCTGGATTTTGGTGTTCGCCAGTGTTGCTAATGTTTAGTAGTTTTGATTTTTTTGTCGACAAGATTTTATTAATAATAGGAGAGTTCTTTTTCCAAATTTTGCTGGGCGTCGTTTGATAGATGCCTGGGATTTCTTCATAAGTAAAGGTAGGCTTTGTCCTCAATGTTTCTGTATTTTGGTTGGGGTGGATGGAGTTTAGGACAGAAACCGAAATATATCGTTTAACAGGCAACTCGCAAGTGACTGGCTCCCATTATCCACAGTTTTAAGTGTGTACTTGTTGATTTTTTTGCCAAAATTTATACATGGTAGTTGAAGGCACAGGTTCTTCGCGATAAGTGCATGTGCGATTTAAGTGCCTTATATTTCAACACATCTCCCAAATTTTTTCTGTATGACAAAAGCAAGACGATAACCTGTGAACATATCACATTTGCTATGTTTATTTTTGAGGCATAGTTGATATGGATGCATCCACTATACATGGAATAATTTGGCATCATGTTATTATAACACTTGTAAATTGTTATAAAATTGTTTCTTCTGCGGAAGACATTTTTAATATGCAAAATAATGCTTTCCTGGAATACCAGTTTGTAACTGTATGGAAAGGGAAAGGATATAGGGAAATGTAGAATTCTACTTCAAATGATAGCACTGATGGTTGTTTGTATAGCCCAAAAACAAATTTAATTGGTATTTAACGTTTGGAAATTAAATATTTCTTTTTCTATTACTATTGCTCTGAGCTTGCAAGTTCATTTATTGTGTGACGCCAGTTTTCATAAAAGTGTCACTTTTCAAGTGATTATTGCAGCTAAACGTAACAGTAAGAATGACTCGTCCAAGGCAAAGGCAGATTCACCGGCTTAGTCCAACATAACAAAACAGCAACCGAAATCCCAAAGTTCAACTGAGATAAATTGATAAAGAACAAATTTAAAACACAATTTAAGAAATCTACGAGAGGGAATGTTAAATAAGCCATCTTTGTTTTCGTGTTTTTAATATTAATCTTTCTTTTCCGTTTTGATCAGTTAAAGTTTGCTTCACTGTCATCATTTTCTCTTAGTAGTATATTTATGAGAATTTGGGTTTAATATTTATGATTTTAAAGTTAAATTTTGTTTAAGTTAAAGTTTTATTAATTTTTCCTTTTTCACTTTTAAATGTTACAAGGTATTTTGTGTTATTAGTTGATAAGAATTGTGTAATAAGAAAATATTTTAGTGTGTTTTATTATTATATTCGTTATTTGGTAAAAACTGATGGTTAATGGTTATGGAATTCATGGAATAAAGCCAGTGAAAGTTATCTTTTGAATTATATCATTGTTTATATTGGGATATATTTCCTGGGCCGTTCCATTCCTACTTTCGTTTCGAAGTTTTGGTTTGAATCTTAGAATTCCTGTCCCCTACGGCATTCGTAAGGGCTTCCCTTTTCGTCTGGCCGGGGTTCCCTGCTTCAGACAAGTCTGCGTAAGCGACTGCCTGGTTTCAGTGGTCTCCTCACTCTTATTCGTTTTTGGTGAGGCCAGTCGAGCCATTGCAATTTCAAGATTTATTTAAAAACAATTTGGCAAACTTGATCCTTCCCATGCACAAGGGAATTTTAAGTAGACACTAAAGGTGGATTTCCACATAACCTATCGTGTTCCAGCTGCGCAATGAGTGTGCACCTAACATGTCCCTACCTTGTTGTGTCGTTTTATTTTCCACATAACCTACCGCATCTCGACTGTGCGCCGGTTATTTTCAAGCTTGATTCGACCCAGGAAGGAAGGAGAGTCTATAGCTCCCATATTAATTACAGAAAAACCGAACATACAAATTGTGTTGGTTTGGTAAAGCCAAAAATCAACACTTTTATTTCCATTAAATCTATTTACACCAGATGACATCTATCCGTTAGCTTAATGAGTGAATTTACCATAGTGGTGTACTATAATATCTCAAAAGATGCTCTACTAACTAAAGAAAGAAAGGAAACACATAGGTGGAATGAAATATGCTTTACATTTACTATTAAATAATTAATTTCTGAATAAGAATGGTCTCATTACAAAGAGAATGGCTTACAGTAAAGCTGATAATCAACCTACTTAAATACTACGTTTAAAAACAAGTTTAAAACAGAATTTCAGAAGTTTCCTCAAAATTTGAACTGAACCATGCATTCAAAGAATAATTCGCGGATCACTTATATGATGCTTGAAAGATTAGAAGTTAAGATTTTCTATTACGGACTACATTTTAGTCTGGTAAGGTATCTTTCAAGATATGTTAGCTCGTCCCTAAAGTAACCCTATTGGCCTCTGATTTAATCTGATCGTTTTGTCATCTCTGTTTTCATAACCAGTGGACCACAAAGAAGAAAAAGACATTGTTATACTCTGTGGTGCTTATATGATTTTCCTGAAGACCAAGATATTTTGAGCCTTTTGCTATAACCTTATGCTATGTAATCAGAGTGCTGCCATAATCTTTGTGATAGATCGTATAACTCCGTGTACAACGAACTAACTTGTCCTAGCTTTCAGGTTTCCCTGAAATATGCGCGTGAAATGTATTCGTATCATTAGGAAAAATGCTGGAAACAGCCGAACTGCAAGAGGCTGTCAAATGGCGACCGGTAGCATTTGAGTTAAAGACAATAAGAGAAAAGTAATACTCGAAAGATGCGATATAGTAACCCAAAGAACATTATTTTTAAGTTAAATACAGAAAAAAGAATTTGAGGGAAATAATACGGTTGCTGAAAAATAATTAAATGCTATCCATACCGTATTAAACTGCTGGACTGATAAGAATTGAAAGCTCCATGAAGTCACCCGCAGGACTTAACTACTGCCTAAGCCGAAAAATCTCATTTTTTATGACCACCTACTGCTCTTCAGTTCGAGAGAGATCTGGGGATACCATGAAGATATGAACTATGATAATTTCTACAGATGGTTTAAGAATAAATTACTCCTTAACATTCCATGTTCCCAATATGGGCAATGCTGCAAATCACACGGTCCAAATAGATAGCGCACATTGGCAGTAATACTATAGTACAAACAGTAGAGTGGTTAACTCACATAATGTGGCATGTAACATTACAACGAAATAAGGGGAACGTATTAACTTCTTTTGCTCATAAATGAAGACAAGACCAGGCCCAAATGTGTTGTGGATTATTAAACAATGCAATCAGCTGTCAAATGTGTTTTCATTTTATGTGTTTTTAGTTTTCTGATGAAAATGTATACCCGAAACATTGAACATTTGTGTTGAGTGGCTCTACGTGTTTTATTTTCACTCAGAGCAATCTCGTTCTTTCACCATATATATCTCTCCTTGAGTTTTATTTAGTTATTACCGCTGCAAATAAATCAACATATTTATTCTATGTGGTAATAAGTAGTCACGGAGGACTGACATTGTGGATAAAAAAAATTATATCTGAAAACGTGAGGGGGCAACACTTGCAGATGTCCACGGGCGGCAGAACTTCTGGAGCCGGGCCTGGTGCCTTGGTACATCATAGTATGCAACTCAACCACTTCAAACAGAACAAACGTAACAACTCTAAAAGCTCAGGAAAATTAAGACGCGGTGGAACAGAATGGATAGGTATACAGACAGCCGTCCGTATAGAAGACCATTTTAATGATAAATATTTTCTTTTTAAAAAAGGCGATATTTTCACAAAGAGATAACATACCTATATAAGTAACATGGGTTTAAACTATCCACTGTTGAACAAATGTTTCAGATGAGATGAGCAGTTTTCGAGAATACCATCGAACAAATATAGCTAGTACATTTTCTCTTTTTTACTTTCTCTACTACGTATAGTAAGTAGGGAAAGTATTGTATTCCACCCAAAAATTCGATACCGAGATTTCACCGGAAATACATGTTTTGAAACCCCTGAATCCAAAAAAAGCATTTTTACAAACATGTCCGTGTGTGTGTCTGTGTGTCGGTGTCTGTGTGTCTGTTTGTGTGTGTGTGTCTGTGAACAGCATAACTCAGAAACGAACAGTCGGATAAACACCAAACTTGGTATTTAGGTTCAGTATCTTCCAGAGATGCGACACGAAGGTTTTCAAGAAAATCCCTCTACCCCGGATTACCCTTTACATGGAACATTTTTCGAAAATTTTGATTTTCTCAAAAATGGCTCCAACGATTTTGATTAAAATATCACATGTTTAAGATATATTCATGACAAATGAAATGTATATCTCGAATTTTCTGGGAATGTCCCAAAAGGTTTCTTCATTGTGAACGACTTTTGCATAACTGGTAAACCATAAGAGATAGACAAAATTTTACTACACAAAAAATGTAGATCGCGTTAAAATACACAATTTATGTCATATACATTTTTTTTGAGTGAATCATTTTGGAGATATTGCTTGTTATTCCCTTAAATTTTCCAATACTTATACTTTTTCTGAAATTCGTTATTCATTTTTTTATGTCCTGGACATGCAAAGAGATGGAATGCGCCACATAGCAACCAGCGCTTATAACCTACCATATTCCCCTTGCATCTACAAGAAAATTAGCAATAAGATTGACATCTCGATATCTCAATTAACATGAAGCATATGGAGAATAAGCGTTTGAAAAAATAGTTTGTGCAAGAGTAGAGAAAGTCATGTGAATGTAACACATCAGATTTTTATAAATAAATATACTTGATAACAATTAAACTGAAGCATTTTGACTTACGTGTTGCTTCTTCCTTTCTCTTAGTGCTCTGCTATTACACTGCTGCCATCCGTTGACAACACCGTGACATTTACAAGCACTATTCCGGGAACACTTATAGTTAGGTTTCCTTATCTCACTCCAGGTTCTCACGCGTTGAACATAAAAGGAGGCGTTTCATGTCAATGCTATCTTAAACTAGACTTCCACTAAGCATTTAAACACGATTTAGATGTTGAGCACGAATTTAAAAACAACGTTACATGCATTTTGAGTTACACTACCAACCTTCCCTACTTTCAGATTTCAAATGGTGTACCTGTATTATGATATTTAAATTTAAAAAAGTTCTGCGGTTTGTGTCGGCATTTCGTGCACTAGTTTTCACGTTTTTCTTTTTATGGACGCCTAATATTCTGAAGTGTCACTCTGATTAGCGAAGAAGATAATACAATAAGAGCATTATTGTGCATTCGTTTTAACATATATATATTACTATTGAATTATTTAAAAAATATATTTGCCCTTCAAGACCTTAAAGAAATAGCTGTTCTTTATTATAACACAAAACCTCAAACACCTAATTTCATCCAAACAAATGTACAACGCTCTACATCTCTTTCTTAATAAGGGCGATTTGTCATAAGCTGTACAAATTCTAATCATTGAGTAAATTTGTATCAGCCATTCACGTCTGAGCACGTTATGAACATCTTGATTTGCCTTTGACGCTATCCTGTCGAACTGACTGTGTTTTGGCTTACCATGTACAGACGGCTCCAAATGTTTTCCGTTGCACCGGCAGCGGGGCAAGCGGGGTGCTTATCGAGAAGTTATTCCAGGTATATCTGCTCTACAAGGAAGGTTAAGAAATGTAACAGGCTAAACAAAATATCATTCCAACACATTTCCCTTATACTTGGCTGTAAGAATGTAATAACTGTGAAAAGAAAACAGCAATGACATTACAACACAGCGACATAAGCAGCATACAAACTAATTTTTAGGAATTAGAGGCATCATATTATTGTATAACAAGCAACTGTTAAAACAAAATGGTTTGGTTTTCAAGGTTTACTGCTTTCTCTACCCATTATCAACTAACATATGTTCTTTATTTTCATAATGTCCTTATGAAGTATTGTTTTTCCGTGCATCGTGACAACGATTTGGGCCAGAAATTATTTAAAGTTACAGTCTAAGTTACACTTTTCCCAATTTGTTTGCATGCAAGATACCTTGACGACAAACAGCCGCTTATCTATTCCACAACTCATCTGTTTACTGTCTCTACTATTTACCTATAATAAGTAGGGAAAGTGTTGTATTCAACCCAAAAATTAAAAATGCTTTCTTTGGATTCAGGGAGTCTCAAAGCGTCTATTTCCGGTAAATTCCGTTATTAAATTTTTGGCTAGAATACAATAATTCCTCTACTTACTGTAAGTGCGTAGTAGGGAAACTAAAAATGCTTTCTTTGGATTCAATGGGGCTCAAAACATGTATTTCCGGTGAATATTGTTATTGAATTTTTGGGTGGAATTACAATGCTTCTTCTGCTTACTGTATGTGCGTAGTAGAAAAAGTAAAAATGCTTTATTTGGATTCAGTGGGTCTCAGAAGGTGTATTTCCGATGAATCTCGTTCTAAGATGGGAGAGAGTGCGTGGAGAAACAAAACAAGAAAATGAAATTCAGCTTTCATAACTATTGATTACCACTTTCGGAAAGAAGATATTGCTGTATGCGTATTTTTTTCCAGAAAACTATTTGATATTATTGAAATGAAAATTGCCAAAAGTATCACGAGTCCACAGCGTGAAAGATGTGTGGATAAATGGGCAGGTGACCATAAAGTTGAAACGTTTCAGCCTAAAAGACAGAAAGCAACAGAATTTTTGTCCAAATTGAGAGCAGGTTAAACCCATTATTCCAGAAACAGAAGAATAGGATATATCTATAATTTGCATTAAGCATCGTTATTCATCAAATACAATATTTCGGATGCCGACAATTTAAAAGGAAAACTTGCTTTTGGAACCCTAGTAAGTAACCTATAAATGTAGCTACTGCCTGAGGTTATGTCATGAAATAAAAATTGCTGCTGATAAAACAAAGAATCAAGAATTAGTAGAATACAAATTTGAACTAAAACGTTCCAGTCTTCAACAAGGAACTTTGAGGTAGCAAAGTGTTTGTGTTTGATATGCAACAAGACGGGTGCTCCCAAAATTATCGATAAAGGAGACTTATTTATTCACCTCAGGTATCTCAGTGTACCACCTGTGTGTGACGGATGTGGAACCAACGTTCCACTTATGGACCGAAACGTAAGCTGAGATGTTTCTGAAGAAGTTAACACCAACTTTCTAAGTAGCTCACAGTTTGGAAGTTCCGTAACTATCGTTATACCCCCGCCGCTGTAACGTTGCACTTGACAGCTCGGTTTAAGTTGGTACACTCGCAAAAAAAACAGATGAAAAGCTTTCACCGTTTGACTTTCTAAGCCAATCACAAGGCAGCATTCCGGATGGTCGATGACAA
Source organism: Deroplatys truncata (assembly GCA_030765065.1). Classification (NCBI taxonomy): domain Eukaryota; kingdom Metazoa; phylum Arthropoda; class Insecta; order Mantodea; family Mantidae; genus Deroplatys; species Deroplatys truncata. Next base: position 159,358,799 of record CM060985.1, read on the forward strand.
AGCGGAAGCGGAACAGGAGCTGGAAGCGGCTCTGTTGCCGGATGTAGCTATCCCCAACCACGTGCTTCAGTTTGTGAATCTCTAGCACAAGCGTCGAGTTGTTCTTTGCAAGCTACATATTGTTCTTGTTATTTGTATTTGTGGTTATTGTTTTATAGTTTAGTTATTGTTCGTTTATACATATATATTTATCTGTTTTATATACATTTAAGTCATATTATTTATTTATACAAGATTTAAGTGCGACAATGTCTGAAAAACGACATCGATCGCCGAGTGATGATTCACGAAGTGTAAATCCTTTGCGCCACTTAAGAGTCAGGCATTGGAACTATTAAGGAGCACCCGAGAATTCTTTGAACAGGAAAAGGAGTACGTGAAGCTTCACGGCCATCCCTCTATTCCTGCTGATAAAGCCGTACACTGTCACTTCAACTCTATCAAATTAGTGTGGAATGACATTAAGGTTTATGTGAGGGAGAACAATAAGTCATTTACCATTACCGAGGTGGAAAGGCTTTTGTGGGAAGGTGTGGCGACGGTGGACGCGGCTTCGTGGAAGAAGAAAGTAGATCATGTGAATAAGCTAAGACGAAAAGCACAAGAAATAGACGGAATTGTTAGTGAGTGTGAACCATTAATGATATGCCTTGGTGAAGATAATGATGACGGGGATTTGGATGGAATTGAGCCATTGCAGTTTTAAATCGTGAATGAAAATAACTTTTGTTATCGCGTGGTTATAATTTGTTTTATTTCTCCTCAATGTGGCAGGCAAGTTTGCATTGTTCTGTTTCTATATTGTCAAAAGTGCGTAATTTATTCTACATACCCTGCAATGTTTATGCAAAGTTATTTTCAACTAACAATAATAATACAAAATAGTTATTATACATTGACGTTCGCTACTACGTGCACTTTTGTATGCGGCTTAGACACGATAGAAAGAACTATCAGCTGTTGTTGTTTACTAGCCACTCTGGCAACGTCGCAACCACAATGTAGCCAACTTTACGCGAAGCCACATGAACGGTCAAGTGCAAAGATTCAGCGGCGGGGGTATAGGTCGTTTGCTGATAGTTGTGGTGGACAGAATAAAAATCAACACATCATGAATGCTTTAAAATTAAGATAACTTAGGAATCAATCAGCAGCATGCAGCATAAATATGAGCGTTTCCCTGTTCGTAGGCATTCATTGTCATCCAACGAATACAATTCCAGAAATGTCCTACTGATTATGAGAAAGTGGGATGAAATAAGGCATACACTAGAGTTTTTGGAAAATATGGATGTGAAGGATTACAAAGAACTTACACAAACTTTGAAACAAAAGAGAGAGTAAGTGCCGTGGAAAGAGCTTTTTTACAAAACTTGAACTGGAGACAAAACGGATGCTAAAATCAAAACCGATGTAACTTACAGTTTTGAAGATCCCTGAAACAATTTTAGATCCATGACAAAAGCGAGGTAAAACATTCTACAGAGATGCCAAAGAAAGGAATAATGTAAGTTCGGTTAATCGTGTTCTGAAAAAAAGAAGGCAGATTTCAAGGAACTGTTAAGAGATTTGCAGTAATCTGAGTAGAAGTTGAAGAATTGAGGCTCTCAATTAGCTTTCTCGCCTCTTACTATAGGAACGTGGATTAAGTAAGGTTATAAGTAACTGTTTAGAAGAGGATTTTGCACTTGTTTAATCTTTAAATTTAATTTCGTTGTTGTTTCAAGCGTTTTTTTACAAAATGGAAACTGTATTGCAGAGAAAATGAGCTAGGTATACAAAATATGTATCTCTTAGACATTATTATATTGTTAAATCTTTCAAAGAAATACCATGCTTTCCAATAATGTTATTCTAACGTTTCAAAACACAAATTCCTGAAGTGTCCACCGAACTCTAGATTTAAACAAGATTTTATTTATCTTTCTGTTACAAATATATTTGAAATCCCAGATTTTTTTTTCCTTTTGAAATGTTTGTTTATGCGCGGCAACTTACATTTTGATTATTTCCTCGTGTTACGGAGCAAATTGACATTTTGCTGTTTCGTCGACTCATTACATAGTGAATAGTCTTCTCTGGTATATATTGTAGCCGGCGCCTACAACCAAATCGTAACACCCCACGGGGGTGGTTACCCCGCAGTAGGTGATTGCACTAGGGGGGTGATAGCTCAGAGGTAGGGGGATGCGTCGGTACTGGGGTGGTAGATAGACCAGGGTGGCGTTCCAGGATGGGGTATTTAAATGATGCACAGGGGATGCACTGACTCAATAAATTATATTATTACTTTAACGTGAGTACATTGGCTACTCAGAATGGGCTGAAGCCCGACAAGTAAGCAGAACTTAGTAGAGATACATTCTTACCTGTTCACCTGATGTTGTGTTGGCGACTCGTGTACGGGGGTCTCGACGACGGATTCAACAACTGACCTGACAGCTACTCTTTGATAACTGCCCCCGATTGCCTTTTAATAACTCTCTCGATTGTCCTCGGATAACTGCTCACGACCGAGTCAAAACCCTGTAGTATAAATACGTACAGAAGAGCTGACTCGGCGTTCCTTAGCGTGTTCGTGTTATGGTAGCCCGGTTTCCACACTTTCCGCTGGTTTATGACATATGCTGTAATACTCGGTGCTCAACCTGGTCCGCTACAATATATAATTTCATACGCAGCTACTTAATTTACTATCTGTTTGGCTTACCCACATTTCGTTAACGAATCTGTCACTGCTGTGTCTATACTTCAGCATTAAATCACCAAGAACTCGATATCAACAAACCCATGTCGCTCATTTTCTACAGCACTGAAAAACGACTGCTGTCGAGTTCAGACCCGTTTCCCAACATAACCACATTGGACAGATCGGTAAAACAAAGAGAAAACATGAGCGCTCCGAATTGGAATCCAGATAGCCGTGTATAATAACGTTTCACTTCTTCCTCTTCTTATTTTAAGACGTTCTGAAGATTTCTGGATTAGCTTTAACGTCTATACTCCCATCTGTAATATTAATTAAAATTCTTCATATCCACTATGGCTAAGTAACCCTAATTTAGATTTTAATTTTGCATTTACGGATTTAACAGATAAATTTTAATATACATTGATTGGATCATACTGAAGCAGCCTGGTAATTTTGATAGGCCACAGAAAAACGTAATTTATACAACTCTAATAACAGTTGATTGTTTTCTTCATCTTGAATGGACAACCAAATAAAATAATGTCTACATTTCCAAAATGGCCACATAATCATTTGTTACTAACTGTTTTTACCTAATTTATGGTAGATCTTCTGCTTGATGTTAATACTAAAGAACCATGGCTTATTATATGAAGGCTTAGTGATATCAAAATTATACGGTGGTAAGAATGGTTAAGAATAAAACTTCTTGCATCCTTGATACGAAGCATACCTAAAAAAAAAAACACCATTGAAAGAACAGCATATATATCCTATTTTCGTTACCAAGAATATTTTTATGTATCCAAACGAATTTAATTACTATTTTCTTACGCTGAGCTCTATAAATGTTTTATTTCCATTTCCAAAAGACTTATTTTCTTTATATTAAGATTTTGAAGTTCCATAAAAGTGATATACTGTCAGTAAAAATAACATTAACTTTATATTTATTACTTTCTCTACTACGTATAGTAAGTAGGGGAAGTATTGTATTCCACCCAAAGATTCGATACCGAGATTTCACCGCAAATACATGTTTTGACACTCCCTGAATCCAAAAAAAGCTTTTTTGGAAACATGTCCGTGTGTGTGTCTGTCAACAGCATAACTCAGAAACGAACAGTCGGATAAACACCAAACTTGGTATTTAGGTTCAGTATCTTCCAGAGATGCGACACGAAGGTTTTCAAGAAAATCCTCCCACCCCAGAGTACCCTTTACATGGAAGATTTTTCGAAAATTTTAATTTTCTCAAAAATGGCTCTAACGATTTTGATTAAAATATCATATGTTTAAGGTATTTGCATGACAAATGAAATGTATATCTCGAATATTCTTGGAATGTCTCCAAAAGTGTTCTTCATTCTGAACGACTTTTGCATAACTGGTAAACCATGAGAGATAGACAAAATGTTACTGCACAAAAAATGTAGATCGCGTTAAAATACACAATTTATGTCATATACGTTTCTTTTGTTGAGTGAACCATTTTCGAGATATTGTTTGTTATTCCCTTAAATTTTCCAATTCTTATACTTTTTCTCAAATTCATTATTCATTTTTTATGTCCTGGACATACAAAGAGAATGGAATGCGCCACATAGCAACCAGCTCTTAAAATATTTGACTATCGCTTAAAACCTACCATATTCCCCTTGCATCTACAAGAAAATTAGCAATAAGATTGACATCTCGATATCTCGATTAACATGAAGCATATCGAGAATAAGCGTTTGTAAAAATAGTTTACACAAGAGTAGAGAAAGTCATGTGAGTGTAACACATCAGATTTTTTTTCTGATAATTTCTACTGCTTTCTTTATGGCTAACAATTCAGCAGAATAAATAAACCATTATCATTCAATTTAAATAAGGTTGATTCATTTAGATTATGAGTAATAATCTAATAGGCTGCCGCTCCAACCCCATCTGACTCTTATTTGATCCATCAGTGAAAGAAAACGCCATATATTCTGAGGAAATCTCTGTTGTACTTCTAAAAAGTGACTTGATTCTTCCGTGTTGAAGGTGCAAGTATTAATATCTAATTATTATTACCGAGTAGCTTCCAGTCAACACAGTATCTAGAATCACGAGGGTTAATAGCTATGTTGGATAATTACTGATTATATTTAATCCAGATATCCAGTGGTGTTCCAAACTCTTGTTCTTTTATTTTGGATCGATTTACCTAGTTTAGAGGGCAGATGATACAGTTTAGCTTTAGTACCCTTGAGCAATTTGGATAAAAAAATTATAGTTAAAAAACATTCTGTCTTGATAGTTACCAAATTAAATTTATTTTAATGTAATCTATGTACATGAATAATATATGTAAGAACGTAGGTTTTCACGGCCGGAGTCACAATTATAACTAATATGATTTTCCGGGCTGTTATGCCGTGGTTTGCTGAAGAAAGATTTCCCAGACGTTTCGTCCACAACTGCGGTGGACATCTTCAGTGGCGCGGACGAAGTCTTCTCGGTGAAAGTATCGCAGCGTCTGATGCGTTGGCCGTTAGTGCCGCTCTCTTTATAGTGTGGGCGCTCTCTGCTGATTGGCCCGCTGGTATGAGGGGGCTGGCGCCGGCTGTGTTGTTGCTCTCTTCTGATTGGCTCGCAGTATTTTTCGGTTTTGTATGACCTTTCTTGTTTTTGATGACTAGATGCCAGTTACTGTTGAGTTTCAATGCTTCTTCTTTCCTATTGAAATTATTGGGATGTTTATAAATCTCTATTGCTTCGCGTTGTAGCCGGGTATGGTAATGCTTTATGGAGGAAAGAATGTTGGTGTCCTGAAATCTAATAATGTGTTCGCCCTCGGCTTCAATGGCATGTTCGGCGACTGCCGATTTTTCTGTATGGCCCAGGCGGCAGTTGCTTTTGTGTTCGCTAAGTCTGGTGTTTGCGCTCCACTGTGTGGTACCAATGTACACTGAACCACAGGAACAAGGAATACGGTAAACACCGGACGATGACAGGGGATCTCGGGGGTCTTTGGAAGAGCGCAGTAGGCTGTTTAATTGTCTTGTAGGTTTGAATACTGTTTTGACGTTATGACGTTGAAGTATATGTTCAATACGGTCAGTGACATTTCTGAAATATGGCAGAAAGACAATGGACTTGCTTTTGGGTTGGTCCTGAGTAACCGGTCGGGGCTTGGCCGGACGGCAGGCTCTTCTCACCTCTTGGACTGAATAACCATTTGATTTCGAGCTGTTTCCAGGTGTCGGATTTCTTGTGAAAGTAAGTGTGGTTCACAAATACGGGAAGCACGGTTTGCGAGTGTCTTAATCATAGCACGTTTTTGTCTAGGATGGTGGTTGGAGTTCTTGTTAAGGTAACGGTCTGTGTTTGTGGGTTTGCGGTAGACAGTATGACCCAGCGTGCCGTCAGCCTTCCTGCTAACGAGTACATCTAGAAAGGCTAGTTGGCCATCCTTTTCTTGTTCCATTGTGAACTGTATACGCTGATTGATGCTATTTGGATGTAACAAAAAATCTTGAAGAGCTTGTTCACCATGGGGCCAGATGACGAAGGTGTCATCCACATAGCGGAACCAGGCTGTTGGTTTGAGTGGAGCTGAGTTTAGTGCCTTTGACTCAAATGCCTCCATGAAGAAATTGGCCACAACAGGGCTAAGGGGGCTGCCCATGGCAACACCGTCTATTTGCTCGTAGAATGACCGGTTCCACTGGAAATAAGTGGTAGTCAGGACATGGTGAAAAAGTGTAATGATATCATCAGAGAAGATGGGTTGTAAAAACTTCAGAGTTTCTTGTACTGGAACCATGGTGAATAGAGACACAACGTCAAAACTAATTAGTAAATCCTTAGGTAGCAATTTGAAGTTGCGGAGAATTTGAATGAAATGAGTAGAGTCTTTGATGAAAGAGTCGGACAAGCCGACATGGGGTTGTAGAAGACCGGTTAGGTATTTAGCTATGTCGTATGTGGGAGAACCAATACCACTAAGAATGGGCCTGAGCTGAACATCTTGTTTTATGGATCTTGGGTAGCCCGTAAAGTCTAGGCGGCTGAGCTTCGGACTTGGTAAGGCGGCGTTTGTCTTCCTTCGAAAGCGAGGAGTTCTTGATCAAAAGATTAGTTTTCCGTAGAATACGGGCTGTCGGATCACGTTTAATCTTATGGTAGGTTGCTGGTTGCAGGAGTTCAGAGATTTTTTGTTGATAGTCTTGCTGGTTAAGAATAACTGTGGCATTACCCTTGTCCGCTGAGCAAACAATGATGTCTCGGTTGGAGTTCAGCTTTTTTAATGCAGTTCTCTCTTGATTGGTTAAATTACTGGTAGGAGGTTTGGCCTTCTCGAGAACCCTGGCAGATTCCCGGCGAATTTCATCAGCTGCAAGCCTTGGCAGAACTCGTATTCCTGCTTCAATGTGAGAAATGATGTCTTCAACTGGCAACGTTGGAGTGACAACAGCGTAGTTACCTCCTTTAGCAAGGAGTGACGTTTCAGCAGGTGACAGCTGGTGATCAGATAAGTTCACTACCGTGCGGCAGTGGTTGAGAGTAGTCGGCGGTTTGATGGAGGCAGTAAGGCCATCAAACTTCTTCTTGTGACGAGTGGTCATGCTGTTGTGATTGTATGTTATAGAGCCGTAGGTGATTCTGTCAGTGTTGTCCCAATCAAAACTGTGTAGTGAGTTACTTACTTGAAGATGTAAGATGAGTAGTTGACTATTGTTGGCAGAGAGTTGTCGTCTGGTCTGATGGATGCGTTCTCGGAGCAAGGCCCGTTCAGAGCGGTTGTAAATGCGGTTGGCGGCAGCGGTGGTGAAATGTCGTTTCTGTCGTAGGAATTTAGGAATAATTCCCGAGTCTCGGCAGCGTAGAAGAGTGGCAAGTGAACACAGCAAAGAAGATTTTTGTTTGCGTAGCACTTCTAGTCGACGGATCAGACGGTATGCCTCCTCCCCGTTGAGTTTCAATGCTTTGAAACTAAACAGTAACTGGCATCTAGTCATCAAAAACAAGAAAGGTCATACAAAACCGAAAAACACTGCGAGCCAATCAGAAGAGAGCAACAACACAGCCGGCGCCAGCCCCCTCATACCAGCGGGCCAATCAGCAGAGAGCGCCCACACTATAAAGAGAGCGGCACTAACGGCCAACGCATCAGACGCTGCGATACTTTCACCGAGAAGACTTCGTCCGCGCCACTGAAGATGTCCACCGCAGTTGTGAACGAAACGTCTGGGAAATCTTTCTTCAGCAGACCACGGCATAACAGCCCGGAAAATCATATTAGTTATAATTGTGACTCCGGCCGTGAAAACCTACGTTCTTACATGACTCGCCTCTACGGGGAGGAGGCATACCGTCTGATCCGTCGACTAGAAGTGCTACGCAAACAAAAATCTTCTTTGCTGTTTTCACTTGCCTTTCTTCTACGCTGCCGAGACTCGGGAATTATTCCTAAATTCCTACGACAGAAACGACATTTCACCACCGCTGCCGCCAACCGCATTTACAACCGCTCTGAACGGGCCTTGCTCCGAGAACGCATCCATCAGACCAGACGACAACTCTCTGCCAACAATAGTCAACTACTCATCTTACATCTTCAAGTAAGTAACTCACTACACAGTTTTGATTGGGACAACACTGACAGAATCACCTACGGCTCTATGACATACAATCACAACAGCATGACCACTCGTCACAAGAAGAAGTTTGATGGCCTTACTGCCTCCATCAAACCGCCGACTACTCTCAACCACTGCCGCACGGTAGTGAACTTATCTGATCACCAGCTGTCACCTGCTGAAACGTCACTCCTTGCTAAAGGAGGTAACTACGCTGTTGTCACTCCAACGTTGCCAGTTGAAGACATCATTTCTCACATTGAAGCAGGAATACGAGTTCTGCCAAGGCTTGCAGCTGATGAAATTCGCCGGGAATCTGCCAGGGTTCTCGAGAAGGCCAAACCTCCTACCAGTAATTTAACCAATCAAGAGAGAACTGCATTAAAAGAGCTGAACTCCAACCGAGACATCATTGTTTGCTCAGCGGACAAGGGTAATGCCACAGTTATTCTTAACCAGCAAGACTATCAACAAAAAATCTCTGAACTCCTGCAACCAGCAACCTACCATAAGATTAAACGTGATCCGACAGCCCGTATTCTACGGAAAACTAATCTTTTATCAAGAACTCCTCGCTTTCAAAGGAAGACAAACGCCGCCTTACCAAGTCCGAAGCTCAGCCGCCTAGACTTTACGGGCTACCCAAGATCCATAAACCAGATGTTCCGCTCAGGCCCATTGTTAGTGGTATTGGTTCTCCCACATACGACATAGCTAAATACCTAACCGGTCTTCTACAACCCCATGTCGGCTTGTCCGACTCTTTCATCAAAGACTCTACTCATTTCATTCAAATTCTCCGCAACCTCAAATTGCTACCTAAGGATTTACTAATTAGTTTTGATGTTGTGTCTCTATTCACCATGGTTCCAGTACAAGAAACTCTGAAGTTGTTACAACCCATCTTCTCTGATGATATCATTACACTTTTTCACCATGTCCTGACTACCACTTATTTCCAGTGGAACCGGTCATTCTACGAGCAAATAGACGGTGTTGCCATGGGCAGCCCCCTTAGCCCTGTTGTGGCCAATTTCTTCATGGAGGCATTTGAGTCAAAGGCACTAAACTCAGCTCCACTCAAACCAACAGCCTGGTTCCGCTATGTGGATGACACCTTCGTCATCTGGCCCCATGGTGAACAAGCTCTTCAAGATTTTTTGTTACATCTAAATAGCATCAATCAGCGTATACAGTTCACAATGGAACAAGAAAAGGATGGCCAACTAGCCTTTCTAGATGTACTCGTTAGCAGGAAGGCTGACGGCACGCTGGGACATACTGTCTACCGCAAACCCACACACACAGACCGTTACCTTAACAAGAACTCCAACCACCATCCTAGACAAAAACGTGCTATGATTAAGACACTCGTAAACAGTGCTTCCCGTATTTGTGAACCACACTTACCTTCACAAGAAATCCGACACCTGGAAACAGCTCTACAATCAAATGGTTATTCAGTCCAAGAGGTGAGAAGAGCCTGCCGTCCGGCCAAGCCCCGACCGGTTACTCAGGACCAACCCAAAAGCAAGTCCATTGTCTTTCTGCCATATTTCAGAAATGTCACTGACCGTATTGAACATATACTTCAACGTCATAACGTCAAAACAGTATTCAAACCTACAAGACAATTAAACAGCCTACTGCGCTCTTCCAAAGACCCCCGAGATCCCCTGTCATCGGCCGGTGTTTACCGTATTCCTTGTTCCTGTGGTTCAGTGTACATTGGTACCACACAGCGGAGCGCAAACACCAGACTTAGCGAACACAAAAGTAACTGCCGCCTGGGCCATACAGAAAAATCGGCAGTCGCCGAACATGCCATTGAAGCCGAGGGCGAACACATTATTAGATTTCAGGACACCAACATTCTTTCCTCCATAAAGCATTACCATACCCGGCTACAACGCGAAGCAATAGAGATTTATAAACATCCCAATAATTTCAATAGGAAAGAAGAAGCATTGAAGCTCAACAGTAACTGGCATCTAGTCATCAAAAACAAGAAAGGTCATACAAAACCGAAAAACACTGCGAGCCAATCAGAAGAGAGCAACAACACAGCCGGCGCCAGCCCCCTCATACCAGCGGGCCAATCAGCAGAGAGCGCCCACACTATAAAGAGAGCGGCACTAACGGCCAACGCATCAGACGCTGCGATACTTTCACCGAGAAGACTTCGTCCGCGCCACTGAAAATGTCCACCGCAGTTGTGGACGAAACGTCTGGGAAATCTTTCTTCAGCAGACCACGGCATAACAGCCCGGAAAATCATATTAGTTATAATGAATAATATACTTTTAAAAATGTTATATACCGCTGAATTAAGATTTCGAAGAGAACCTTGGAACGGATTGTGAATCATTAACTACCATAGTCAATTAGCGATTTAATGAAAGTGTTAGACAGAATTAACATAGCTTCAGTATGGCTCCCCAAGAGGTGTTAAAAATGTAACGAAAAATACGAGAAATGCTGTTGATCCGATTAACAAGGTTATTGAAATGGGGTATTCAGTACATTCTGTAATCAATAGTAATTCTCAGAAATTTAACACAACTATTTGGTGAAGAATTTTCTTTCCTAAAGCGATTGGGCGAAAGGACCGTCGGTCTTGTTTGGTTAATAGAAGGCGCTTAAAAATAGGAGAAACTGCCGATTTGAATAAACCACTCGGGAAAGTGGCTTAGCATTCGAGCGAATAGCCAACGCTCGAAAACGGCCTAACCATCACTTTGAGCCAAAAGCACTTCACCATATGTGAACTGCTGCACCTTTCGAGAAGATCACATCACCCGGCTACCCTTGCAGAACCAGCGAAGTTTCAATTTCAGTTTAGTCAGAAAAATGCGGTGCTCCATCAGCTTGTGATGAGGCTGGAGTGTGGAGAACTTGCCATGACAGTTTTCCTGAACAGTGAATGTGCCTTTAATCATATGACTTTAGGCACCATTCGGAAACGTCTGGAGAGCAAGGGAATCAGTACGGTAGTCATGGACTGGATTATGAGCTCCCTGGAAGGCCATCAGGCAGTGTCGACCCTTTAGAGTGAGACCGTGAAGGCAACAGTGCCTCTGGGCTGCCCACAAGGGGAAGTTTTGTCTCCTACCCTTTGGCGTCTGGTGGTAGATGAGCTACTGGAAAGACTTAACAGGGGAGGAATTCATGCTCAAGGTTATGTTGATGACATGTGCCTTGTAGCAAGTGGGGAATTACCGAATACCGTTTCATAGCTCACACAGAGCTCCTTACAGGCTCTAGAGAAATGGTGAAAAGAAACGCTTGCCTGTTAATCCGGACAAGGCTGAAATAGTGATCTTCACAAAGGTAAAAACGATATCAACAAGTTACAGTTTTCAAAATGAAAATAACAATAAAGCTGATTAATGTATGTTTATGTAACGATATTATCTGTGTAAATTACATTTTAGTATTAATTTATTTTTTGCTCTTTTATGTTGTTAAGGAGAGGGTGTGGAAAAAGTTATGAATATCTCATCCCTGCTAACTGCGTAATAAATATCAGATAGTATGGCATAACCCATATCACTTGTTGGTGGTTTGACTCGGTTTGTAACATATGGGGGGGCGGTGTTGGAAGTCAAGGAGAAGAATTGAGCTGAATTATTTAACCATTAGTTGTATATCTTTCGTTTTACACTCCAAAGTTATGTCCGAACTTTATGAAATGATATAGGAAAGTAAAACCCCTCTCCAGAAAAGGAAAAAGTAGGTTCAACAATATTATTTTAGTCAAACTATTATCAAGCTGCAGCATGCTTATGATTTCTTAACAAAATTAATTTGCAATTTATTTTTGAAAGATACTTGACTGTTAGATGCTTTAACTTTTAATATAATTGTACATATCTATTTGCCTCAAATGTCCTGTTCATGTGTGTGTCCTAGTAATTGTTATAAATGATTTCAGGAAATGGAGTAATAAACTTTTATACTGTAGTTGTGGTGATCCATGCTGTTTGCCAAGGGAGTGCACAATTGGTTAGTGGTTGTACACCAAACGACTGTTTGCAGGTTGTTCAGGTAACAGAGTGATGGTTCCCGATGACAGTTCCTCTTCTTGCTGTCCTGAGTGTGTTTTGCAGCGTGGTAAGTTTGTGGTGCAACTCTTATTAGGGTTTTGATTCTTCACAGACTAAATTCTCAAAACATATTTAGATTAAGTTAAAAAAATCTGATGTGTTACACTCACATGACTCTCTCTACTCTTGTATAAACTATTTTTACAAACGCTTATTCTCCATCTACTTCATGTTAATCGAGATAAACATTTGCAGAGTCTATCTTATTGCTAATTTTCTTGTAGATGTAAGGGGAATATACGAGGTACGTCCAGAAAGTAAGTTCCGTTTCAATTTCTCTCCGCTGCAGCGCTGCGATCGCAGTTCCGCACATGCGCGGTAGACGCTCTGTATCAAGGAGAAGAAACGTGCGCCATTTTGAGATCGCTGTCAGCCACGTACGCTTTGTTGTGCTTGTTTACAATGTCGGTGTTGATTGAAAATCCCGCCGCTTGTGAAATCAGATCTGTGATTCGTTTTCTGAATGCTAGGAAAGTGAAACCAATTGAAATTTATGGGCAAATTTGCGAAGTTTACGGACAAAATGCGATGAGTGATTCAATGGTGAGAAGATGGGTCCGACAGTTCAATGAAGGACGTAGTGAAGTGCACGATGAAGAACGAAGTGGGCGTCCATCTTTGGTTACAGAAGAACTGGTTCACGCGATTGATGACAAGATCCAGGAAAACCACAAGTTTACAATTAGTGCTCTCGCTATGGAATTTCCCCAAATCTCACGATCACTAATTCATGAAATTGTTACCGAAAAACTGAAATTTCGTAAACTTTGCTCTCGTTGGGTACCAAAGATTCTTACTGAGCAACACAAAACAAACCGGATGGGTAGTGCACTTCACTTTTTGACCCGTTATGATGAAGGCGGCGAAGAATTTCTGACACAGATAGTCACAAGAGATGAAACTTGGGTTTTTTACGACACCCCTGAAAGTAAGCAGCAATCAATGGAATGGAGGCACACTTCATCCCCAGCAAAGGTTAAGCCAAAACAAATCTTGACACCTCGAAAAATAATGTGCACAGTGTTCTGGGACTGGAAAGGCATCTTACTCATTGATTTCTTACCGCGTGGTCAAACAATCAAAGCAGATGTTTATTGCGAGACACTTAGGAAATTGCGCCGCGCAATACAGAATAAGCGCCGAGGATTGTTGTCAAAAGGTGTTGTTTTTCTTCGCGACAACGCACGACCACACACTGCAAATCTGACGCAAAACCTCCTACAGGGATTTGGCTGGGACGTGTTTGACCATCCTCCGTACAGCCCTGACCTCGCTCCCAGCGACTTTCATCTGTTCTTACATCTCAAGTCTTTCCTTGGCGGTCAACACTTCAACAATGACGAAGAGCTGAAAGAAAATGTTTCCAACTGGTTGAAGACACAGGCGGCAAACTTCTATGAAGAAGGTATACAAAAACTTGTGCCACGCTATAACAAATGCCAGCAAAATTTCGGCAGTTATGTGGAAAAGTAGTTTAAGAGTTGTAGACTTTTGTGCAATAAACAATTTTTCTGTATCTGTACACAATTTAATTTTATTACCAAACGGAACTTACTTTCTGGACGTACCTCGTATATTTACAAGGGCAATATAGAAATACAGTAGCCTTTAAGCACATACATATCTCTTAATAGCTGGTTGCTAGGTGCACCATTCCCTTTCCCACAGATTAATACTCTTTGCATATCCAAGACAAAAAAAATGAATAACGAATTCCCATTTGAGAAGATAAGTATTGAAAAATTTAAGGGAATAACAAGCAATATCTCGAAAATAGTTCACTCAACAAAAAATGTATGACATAAATTGTGTATTTTAACGCGATCTACATTTTTTGTGTAGTAAAATTTTGTCTATCTCTTATGGTTTACCAGTTATGCAAAAGTCGTTCACAATGAAGAATACTTTTGGAGACATTCCCAGGAAATTCAAGATATACATTTTATTTGTCATAAAAATATCTTAAACATATGATATTTTAATCAAAGTCGTTAGAGCCATTTTTGAGAAAATTAAAATTTTCGAAAAATCTTTCATGTAAAGGGTAATCTGGGGTGGGGGATTTTCTTGAAAACCTTCGTGTCGCATCTCTGGAAGATACTGAACCTAAATACCAAGTTTGGTGTTTATCCGCCTGTTCGTTTCTGAGTTATGCTGTTCACAGACAGACACACACACACACGCACACACACGGACATGTTTCCAAAAATGCTTTTTTTTTGTATTCAGGAGTCTCAAAGCATGTATTTCCGGTGAAATCTCGGTATCGAATTTTTGGGTGGAATACAATACTTCCCCTACTTACTATACGTAGTAGAGAAAGTAAAAAAATATACCTAAGCTTTTCAGTTAAGCAATCTTAAAATCTCATGTAACTAACTATTCAGGTGCAACTAGCATTTAAAATCAAAACTGCCACGATTAAAATCACCTAATTACCAAAACGATGCACTAGCAGAGAGAGAGGGGGGTTTGTAGAGACTCCTGCTGCCTGTCATAACAAAACACCTTAAAAAAGCCACCGGAATTCGCACGCTACAGGTCGACGCTCATTCCAACGATGTGTAGCCTTGCCAGAATTGTGCAAACAAGTGAACAGTCGACGGGACTTTAGTTAGTCGAGAGGGCAACAGGCCTAAAACACAATGAAAAGTTTGTGCCATTTCATTGAGACTACCGTTCCCAAATAATACAGGATATCATTAGGACACTGGTTGCATGTCTGGTGAGCTCTCCGTAGGATAGGGTTTCCGACCCCTTCTGCTGAAGTGGTATAAGCGATGCGTACCCCTGACACTCGTGGCACCTCTGACTTTGCCAGATGTACAAACTTGTGAGCCGCCCCCATGCGAGAGTTGTTCGGGTTGGGTTGGTCTCGACCGTGCAATGTTTCCTGATACCCACAATTTCTTCTGGTACCAGCCTGGAGAATTGGAAGGAAGTGTATTTGTTCGCTGTCGACCCTATCGAGGTACGGGTAATACATTTCCAGTTTTACCTTCTGTCTTTCTCTCTGCCTGTCATTATTTGTTTGTTTTCCTGCTATTTTTCTGTTAATGTTTTCCCTTATTATAGTTCTCCCTGTCAATGACATTGGTATCGCGGCACATTAGAATGAACAATTAGAGGATAGGTGAGAAACGTTGGCAAGAATGCCTGTAACTTCAGTTTATTTCTGGTGTGCTCTGACATGCTGATACAGTCTTTCGAATTCGCTTGTTCTTGTTCAAGGCAAATACGTTTATTTGTCATCTCCTTTTTATTTTACAAATATTTGCGTTATGTGTTATGACGCATAAATGAAGACGTTCAAATAATAAAAACAAGACTTTCAGATTGTTTTTCATCTAGGTAACGCATTTATATCCTACAAAGTCTTTGTCAAAATGTTATTACATTCATTAACCAAGGTTCAATATTTCACGATTTAGATTTTAGGTTGCGATTCTAGAGTCCAAGAAGATATAACTAAAATTCAATGGACTTTTTCACACAGTGATGCACAACATATTCAGCGGCATATATTGAGGGGAACAAAGCAAATGAAAATGGGAGAAAAGTATGCTGTTGGATTTAAAGACAAAATTAACAACGTATAACTAATAATGAATTCAGCTTTCGTAATGTAGGGTAAATACTAAAGTACTCGAAGGAAACCACATTACCGCAGGTGGTCTTCACAAAGACATTTTTTTCTCCTTTAGATAAATAGTTTCCTTATCGAAGTCCCTCTTCTTCTCAGCTTAAAGTCTGGTGAAGCAATTCAGAGGCTGTAGAAAACAAGACAACATAGTCTAGGTATACTTTCCTACAGAGAACTTTAATCTCTGACCAGCGTCCGATGTCGCTGAAGGCTGATTGATACTCCAGGATTTTCCTTAGTTATTATGATCCACTGAACTTCCGAAATTTGAAACTAAATTTATATCATGAGTTTCATTTGCGGCAGCTTTATACATAAAACTAGGATGGGTACACTATACTAGCCAGGTATGGATGGCTTATTTTTTATGAAAATATTAATTCAATTAAGTCCAATGGTAGCTGACAGTTACATTTATGCTTTTAGTTTAAACGAAGTCTCAATCACAACTTTCGTATGAGGTACCTGAAACAACCTACTTTTATAAGCTTAAACAATCTTAGCTGTGGGGAAAAGCTAGAAGTACAGTAATGTCTTACTTATTTTGGACACGCAAATTCTACTCCAAAATATTAATTTTCATTTTGGTGTAATGTTGCTTTATATTAACATTAATACGGCTGAAGCATTCTCACTACCACAAATTCCACCTTCATACCACATCGTTAGGTGAATACTGTTATTATCCCCACTATGAAGGCAAATATTAAAGCGAAGTGGCAACCGCGATTAATGTTTTACTCTGAGTAAATGCAGGACTCAATAAGAACTGCTGTTGGTCTGTACTAAACCTCTGTATCACCTTTACTCATTTATATGTTCAGTTTTGTTTATTTATGATATTTCGTGCCTTTTCAGCTTAACGGTGATGGGTCTCGATGTCTATTTTTGAGATTCGCCACGTTTCTAGCCGAATACCTTGTATGTCCTGAGTATACTAAAGTCTTACCTTAAGTACTTTTTAGGGTCTTCATTAAATGCGAGTGCAGTTCACCATTTTTTTAGAAACCCCCAAAATTGTATTTGCAAACAAAGACAGCCACATTCCGCAAAGTAGCAGCTTAATTTAACATCCATTTTTATCTAAATGAGTAACTTTCCCTAAATAACACAAAAAGTGTTATTAGGTATACGCAGTATTTGTCAGAATACCATTGTGTGTTTTCTTTGGTCGCCACAGGCTTAGCCACTCAGCAAGCGTTTGCTAAAGCAAAGAAAATAGTGTACAGAACCTGGCAACTGAAGCTTCAGGTGGTCAACTTGAGGTTGTCATTTTCATTTTCTTGGTCCTCAAGAGCAATAAATGGATGTTTCTCTATTCTAGGGTTTGAAGACTTATTTATCATGGTCATTAGTTTGTGGTTTAGGTGATTATACACGTTTGCCGAACGGACTTGACCCGTCTTGGCCCTACAATAAAGCACGGTGGATTATGCGTTGAGCATCAACGTCCGTGTGTTTGCAGTTGTGTCCATTATTGCGTTGATTACTGTTGGTATAACTCAGTTTACCTGGACTTTTAATTATCTACTTATTGTGGAAGAGCTAAGGCCACTTGACCTTCGCCTCCGCCTTTTTCACATTCCATCTCGTGGATTTACTTGCGCACGTAGCTCCGAAAACCGCGCAATAACTTTAATACTTACTTGTACTTACATTATTTTTAATAATAGTACAATTAAAATGAAGAAATTACGAGGGCTGATCAACAAAGACTGAGACTGATTTTTTCCTGTAGCTTCCGTGATAATTTCGTATCTGTAACATAAATATTTGAAAAGAGCGGGATTTTATGTATAATGTTGGTAGGCGGGAGCACTCTCGTATTGGTAGGTTGGTAGTAATGCTCTATTTTGTAGACCCTACGTGCATTTCGCATACCAGAAAATCAGGTGTTGCGTCTCTTTGCTGATGGAGGGGATGCATTTTTTAAATCGATTATCACCGGTGATGAGTCATGGCTGCATCGTTATGATCCTGAAGGAAAACAGGCCAGCACAGTGTGGAAATCGCCAGGTTCTCCAACACCAAAAAAGGCGAAAGTTGTTCCATCTACAGGGAAAGTGATGGTGATCACATTTTTTGACTGTAATGGAATGATTTACCAGAATGCAGTTCCCCCTCACACTACTGTTACAGCAGCATACTACACGTCAGTATTGGCTATACTGATGAAGCACATTGCAAAGAAACGACCAGAGCTTTCTCGGACTGGGTGGCGACTTCATCATGACAATGCACGGCCTCACGTCGCAAATCAAGTCATGCAGTTTCTGGCTCGATTCAACATTACCTGTGTACCACATCCACCTTATAGCCCCGATCTTGCACCCTGTGACTTCTTTTTATTCCCATCACTAAAGGCAAAACTTAGGGGTATTCGATTTGAGAACTCTGAAGCAGAACTCAAGAAAAGTGAGGCGATTCTCAAGGACCTGACAAAGAATGGTCTGCAGCACGTGTTCAAGGACTGGCAGAGACAATATAAAAAGTTCATTGAAGTAGGAGGGGACTACTTTGAAAAAGATCATGTAAACATTGAATTGGAGTAATAAACATCTGTGAAAAAAATCAGTCTCAGTCTTTGTTGATCAGCCCTCGTATGTTTTGTAGAGTTGGCTGTACTGCCTCTGTCTTTTTGTCTTTGTTTTGTATTTCTGTCCTAAAACCAACATGTTTCTTCAAACCAACTGTAAACAAATGGTTTCCTTCTCTGTATTGTTTGTTTACATACAGTATCACCAACTGTACTTATTCTATAATAACAGAAAGTAATAGAATATCAGGTAATAGGTTAATTAACACATGAAAACACTACAAGCTTTACTTGTATTATAGTGTTCTCGCCAATAGCACAAAGCCTATTATACATGGTATAGCTTTGCTGCTTGTCAAAACTTACTTTCCCCTTGTATATTCAAGCAAAAGTTATTCTACAACACATTTTAATGAAATAAAACGAAAATGTATATTCTTGACACTTAGATTTATTTATTTAAATTCTACAAGTATTATCCAAAATATCATATTGATATTCCTTTTCCTGACATATTATCAAATTGGCATACTTCTTTCGTTTTCTCCAACTCCTAAACTGCACTTTAAATACGCAGATGTGCTAATCCAAATAACCATGGCACCACGGCTGGCCTGACAAAGTTTGCTGATGTCACTGTCAAATGACACACTCATTTCGCTTCCTCCAAACCCTAAACCATGCCTTAAACAAATGGTTGTGCTAATCCAAATTATCATAGCACCAGAGCTGGCCAGACAACGTTAGCTGATGTTATTGTTATATTGACATACCCTTTCGTTTCCTCCAACTTCTAAACTACGTCTTAAACAAGCGGCTGTGTTAATCTGTTACCAAGGTACCAAGGATGAGCTGACAACATTTCCTGTTGTTATAGTCAAATTCACATACTCCTTTTGTGTTCTCCAGCTCCTAAACTACGCCGTAAAGAAGGATCTGTGCTACTCCAAATTACCGTGGTACCAGGGCTGACCTGACAATGTTTGCTGATGTTATTGCCGAATTTACATACTCCTTTCGTTTTCCCCAACTCCTAAACTACGCCTTAGACAAGCGGCTGTGCTAATCCAGATAACCATGGTACCAAGGATAGCCTGACAACGCTTGCTGATGTTATTGCTAAACTAACATACTCCTTTCGTTTTATCCAACTCCAAATTACGCCTCAAATAAGCGGCAATACTAATCCAAATTACCATAGCACCAGGGCTAGTCTGATAACGTTTACTGATGTTATTGTCAAATTGACACACCCATTTCCTTTTCTCCATCTCCTAAACTTTACCTTAAACAGGCGACTGTGCTAATCCAAATTACCATGGTAAAAAGCGTTGTACATAAGCGGGTGGGGGACGAGAGAGAGTTGCACGACTGTAACCGGTCTTCAGGGCTCTTAAGCTTATTTCGTTGCCGGTAAATTGATAACACTCATAAAACAGCGAATTTGTAGTGAAGTGACCTTAAGAGTTGCCCGCGTAAAAGGATTAAGATTAGTGGGACGGCGGCTTCACGCAGGAACTAGAACTCAGAGCATACGGAGACCTTGTAGGCCCTTCACGAAATACGTGACCCCTGAGGGGATGGGATGAAGGGTAGATCCTTAGGGTGACGACGATGCGCGGTAGCGATGACGGGGTCTCTAGCGATTCTAGAATTATACCAATCCCGACACCGGGATGAGGCTTGCTGCGTCATCTGCAATTCCGGGGTCCTGGGACAAACGAGTACCCCAGGATGGGGTAACAGCCATCCATAAGTTCCAGGTAGCAATATTTACATAGTGCAAAATGTACTATTGCGCCGCAACATACCATTGTCGTGTCTGCTCTTACAACCCCATAAACATATGAAGATTAAAGGATGCAAGGGCATGATGGGGACAGAAAATGACGGACAGGTAATTTGTGATAGAGACAAAACCACTCCAGCATTCGCCTACCGTTCTGGGAAGACCACATAAATACCCTAGTCGAGTCATCGGAAACTGAATCCGACACCTCCCGACTGCGAGCTTAACACGTTACCAAACATACATCTCGCCAGGTTAGCGCACATGGAAATACGCTCACTTGTGGTAGAATACTAAGGCCCTGTGTTATAAAATAACCAGATATTCAACTGCTCTTACACCTGAATCATGCATACAACGGCGATCATGATAAACCTCAAACTTATACCTACGGTTTGAACTCCATCATTTCTTAATGCTCAAATGCTGCATGTCAGGAATTCCGAATGTGGAATCAGAGCTGCTGTATAAAGACAGTATCTCTGTGTGGGTTCGTGTGTCTAAGTCATCAATAACTTTTGAGTTTCCTGACGGTAAACTTTGGAGATGGAAAGGACCTCATATTCAATCTTACAAAAATGACACACATATAATCTAGAAACATTTTAAGCAAACATTGACAAATATTTTCGAAATGGAACATCTTTAGGCTATTGTAATGAAGTTCATGAAAGGTATTTTTGAAAAACAATCTATTTTTATTAGGGATTACTTCGTGGTACCTACCACGAAAAATCGTGCGGCGGTGTTTTGCGGGCTGCAGCTAGATTGTGACTGTGCACTCTGTGGAAGTTTCTCCCGTGACGGCCTCCAGGGACCCCTCGGTTGTATATACGCCTCTGAATGCCTTTGGGCAAGAGCTCCTTCAAATACTGTCCGGAGAATCGGGACCCAAAGGGTGGGCACAGGCGGCGTTGAAACCGTTCAAAGTGGAAACATTAGGAAAACCGCCTATTCTTGCGCAGAAGTCATCTGGATCTGGTCACCCTTTTGGTCACTCCCCACATCCATCCCCCCCCCCCGGGGTCAGAGAAGGAGCAAAAGGTGCCGTAAGGCTGCGTGCGGTACCATGCCCCATTTTGTGGCTCTTTCCATTCGTGTGTGCCGTTAGCTTTACCATGAAAAAATTAAACTCTTACAGTATGAAAAATGCCTAACTTAAATAAAAAAATGCTGTATTTGAGTTATGAAGTTCCCTCTCTCTCCCCCCTCTCTCTCATATATAAAAATGCTCTTCCTTAAGTGTTTAACCTTCGTCCGTAGTTTAACCGTAGCGCCAAAACCTCCGAACTCAACGGAACACTTCCTGCAACCTGTGTTTTGTATTAGCGTGGTTCAGTGTTATTTCACATACCTAATGATATGTATTTGCAGGAGAAAATGAAACCTGCGGCCCGCCAATTGAGAATCCTCCAAGGAATACTTGTCGTCCACCTCTGAGATGTGAAGATGGCGTATGCCGTCAGTAACAATATCTTCTATAGAACAGCTGCAGGATTCATCCGAAAATGGAAAACCCATTAAATGGCTATCAAAGTATAATGATACAGTTTTATTCTTATAATTTGTACCTTTATAACCTCTGGTGATGGGAAAAATAAAGTATCTTCATTAATAGTGTATGTATTCCTTAGTATCAATACAAATAATATGTGTCGCACAATGAAAGCCTACTCTAGGCTCCTGACTTGCAATAGATAACATCTGCAGTAGAATGAAATCCTATTGTAGGGCCTTGACACACAATAGATACCATCTGTACTACAATGAAAACCTACTGTAGGTCCCTGACACACAATGGATAATATGTGCAGTACAATGAAAGCCTACTCTAGGGCCCTGACTTGCAATAGATAACATCTGCAGTAGAATGAAATCCTACTGTAGGTCCCTGACTCACAATAGATAACATATGCAGTACAATGAAATTCTACTGTAGGGCCCTGACTTGCAATAGATAACATCTGCAGTAGAATGAAATCCTACTGTAGGGCCTAGACACACAATAAATACCATCTCCAGTACAATGAAATCCTACTGTAGTGCACTGACTCACAATAGATAACACATGCAGTACAATGAAATCCTACTGTAGGTCCCTGACTCACAATAGATATATGCAGTACAATGAAATTCTACTGTAGGGCCCTGACTTGCAATAGATAACATCTGCAGTAGAATGAAATCCTACTGTAGGTCCCTGACTCACAATAAATAACTATGCAGTACAATGAAAGCCTACTCTAGGACTCTGACTTGCAATAGATAACATCTGCAGTAGAATGAAATCCTACTGTAGGGCCCTGACACACAATAAATACCATCTCCAGTACAATGAAATCCTACTGTAGGGCCCTGATTTGCAATAGATAGCATCTGCAGTAGAATGAAAGCCTACTCTAGAGCCCTGACTTGCAATAGATAACATATGCAGTACAATTAAATACTACTGTAGGTCCCTGGCTCACAATGGATAACATATGCAGTACAATGAAATCCTACTGTAGGTCCCTGACTCACAATAGATAACATATGCAGTACAATGAAATCATACTGTAGGGCCCTGGCACACAATAGATACCATCTGCAGTACAATGAAATCCTACTGTAGGTCCCTGACTCACAATAGATAACATATGCAGTACAATGAAATCATACTGTAGGGTCCTGGTACACAATAGATACCATCTGCAGTACAATGAAATCCTACTGTAGGTCCCTGACTCACAATAGATAACATATGCAGTACAATGAAATCCTACTGTAAGTCCGTGACACACGATAGACAATACGTGCAACACAATGAATGCCACTGTAAGTCCCTGATACACAATAGATAATATGTGCAGTACAATGAATGCCAACTGTAGGTCCCTGATACACAATACATAATATGTACAGTACAATGAAACCTTACTCTAGGTCCCTGACACACAATAGATAACATCTTCCAAACAATGAAAACCTAATGTAACTCCCTGAAACACCATAGATAATATGTGCCGTACAAGGAAAACCTAGTGTAGGTCCCAGACACACAGTCGGTAATATGTTCAGTATAATGAAAACCGACTATAGGACCCTGTCACACCATAGATAACATGTACAGTATAACGAAAACGTAGGTAGGTCTCTACCACTATAAAAATATGTGCAGTAAAATGAAAACCTGTTATAGGTCCCTGACACACTTCATAGATAATATGTAGAGTACAAATAAAACCTACTATAAGTCCCTGACCACCATCAATAATATGTGCAGTACAATGGAAACCTACTGTAGGTCCCTGACTCACAATAGATAACATATGCAGTATAACGAAATCCTACTGTAGGGCCTTAACTCACAATAGAAAAAATCTGCAGTACAAAGAAATCCTACTATAGGCCCTGACTGACAATAAATAACATCTGAAGTATTATGAAAACGTACTGTAAGTCCCTGACACACAATAGGCAATACGTGTAATACAATGAATTGCACTGTAGGCCCCTGATACACAATAGATATAATGTTCAGTACAAGGAATGCCAACTGTAGGTCCCTGATACACAATACATAATACCTACAGTACAATAAAATACTACTCTAGGTCCCTGACACACAATAGGTAACATCTTCCAAACAATGAAAATCTAATGTAACTCCCTGAAGCACCATAGATAATGTATTCAGTATAAAGAAAACCTACTGTACGTCCATGACACACAATAGGTATTATGTTCAGTATAATGAAAACCGAATGTAGGCTCCTGGCACACTATAAATAATATGTGCAGTATAATGAAAACGTACGGTAGGGTCCCAGCACTATAAATAATATGTGCAGCAAAATGAAAACCTATTGTAGGTCCCTGACATACTTCATAGATAATATGTGGAGTACAAATAAAGACTACTATATGTCCCTGACCACCATCAATTGTATGTGCAGTGCAATGGAAACCTACTGTAGGTCCCTGACACACGATAGGTAAAATGTTTAGTATAATGAAAACATACGGTATTTCCTTACCACTATAAATAATATGTGCAGCAAAATGAAAACGTGTGTAGGTCCCTGACACACATCATAGATAGTATGTGGAGTACAAAAAAGCCTACTATAAGTCTCTGACCACCATATATAATATGTGGAGTACAATGAAAACACACTGTTGGACGCTGACCAGCGTATATCATATGTGAAGTCGAATGTAAACCTGCTATAGGTAAGGGACACACAATAGAGAATATGTGCAGTACAATGAAAACACACTGTTGGACACTGACCAGCGTATATGATATGTGAAGTCGAACGTAAACCTGCTATAGGTAAGGGACACACAATATATAATATGTGGAGTACAATGAAAACACACTGTTGGACACTGACCAGCGTATATGATATGTGAAGTCGAACGTAAACCTGCTATAGGTAAGGGACACACAATAGAGAATATGTGCAGTACAATGAAAACACACTGTTGGACACTGACCAGCGTATATGATATGTGAAGTCGAGTGTAAAGCTGCTATAGGTAAGGGACACACAATAGATAATATGTGCAGTACAATGAAAACACACTGTTGGACACTGACCAGCGTATATGATATGTGAAGTCGAATGTAAACCTGCTAAGGGACGGGACACATAATAGAGAATATGTGCAGTACAATGAAAACACACTGTTGGACACTGACCAGCGTATATGATATGTAAAGTCGAATGTAAACCTGCTATAGGTAAGGGACACACAATATATAATATGTGGAGTACAATGAAAACACACTGTTGGACACTGACCAGCGTATATGATATGTGAAGTCGAATGTAAAGGTGCTATAGGTAAGGGACACACAATAGGGAATATGTGCAGTACAATGAAAACACAATGTTGGACACTGACCAGCGTATATATATATATATATATATATATATATATATATATATATGTGTGTGAAGTCGGATGTAAACCTGCTGTAGGTAAGGGACACACAATAGATAATATGTACAGTACAATGAAAACACACTGTTGGACACTGACTAGCGTATATGATATATGAAGTCGACTGTAAACCTGCTATAGGTAAGGGACACACAATAGATAATATGTGCAGTACAATGAAAACACACTGTTAGACACTGACCAGCGTATATATGTGAAGTCGAATGTAAACCTGCTATAGGTAAGGGACACACAATAGATAATATGTACAGTACAATGAAAACACACTGTTGGACACTGACCAGCGTATATGATATGTGAAGTCGAATGTAAACCTGCTATAGGTAAGGGACACACAATAGATAATATTTGCAGTACAATGAAAACACACTGTTGGACACTGACCAGCGTATATGATATATGAAGTCGAATGTAAACCTGCTATAGGTAAGGGACACACAATAGATAATATGTGCAGTACAATGAAAACACACTGTTGGACACTGACCAGGGTATATGATATATGAAGTCGAATGTAAACCTGCTATAGGTAAGGGATACACAGTAGAAAATATGTGCAGTACAATGAAAACACACTGTTGGACACTGACCAGCGTATATGATATATGAAGTCGAATGTAAACCTACTATAGGTAAGGGACACACAATAGATAATATGTGCAGTACAATGAAAACACACTGTTGGACACTGACCAGCGTATATGATATATGAAGTCGAATGTAAACCTGTTATAGGTAAGGGATACACAGTAGAAAAAATGGCAGTACAATGAAAACACACTGTTGGACACTGACCAGCGTATATGATATATGAAGTCGAATGTAAACCTGCTATAGGTAAGGGACACACAATAGATAATATGTGCAGTACAATGAAAACACACTGTTGGACACTGACCAGCGTATATGATATGCGAAGTCGAATGTAAACCTGCTATAGGTAAGGGACACACAATAGATAATATGTACAGTACAATGAAAACACACTGTTGGACACTGACTAGCGTATATGATATATGAAGTCGAATGTAAACCTGCTATAGGTAAGGGACACACAATAGATAATATGTGCAGTACAATGAAAACACACTGTTGGACACTGACCAGCGTATATATGTGAAGTCGAATGTAAACCTGCTATAGGTAAGGGACACACAATAGATAATATGTACAGTACAATGAAAACACACTGTTGGACACTGACCAGCGTATATGATATGTGAAGTCGAACGTAAACCTGCTATAGGTAAGGGACACACAATAGATAATATGTGCAGTACAATGAAAACACACTGTTGGACACTGACCAGCGTATATATGTGAAGTCGAATGTAAACCTGCTATAGGTAAGGGACACACAATAGATAATATGTGGAGTACAATGAAAACACACTGTTGGACACTGACCAGCGTATATGATATGTGAAGTCGAATGTAAACCTGCTATAGGTAAGGGACACACAATAGATAATATGTGCAGTACAATGAAAACACACTGTTGGACACTGACCAGCCTATATGATATGTGAAGTCGAATGTAAAGGTGCTATAGGTAAGGGACACACAATAGAGAATATGTGCAGTAGAATGAAAACACACTGTTGGACACTGACCACCGTATATGATATGTGAAGTCGAATCTAAACCTGCTATAGGTAAGGGACACACATTAAACAATATGTGCAGTTCAATGAAAACACTGTGTTGGACACTGACCAGCGTATATGATATGTGAAGTCGAATGTAAAGGTGCTATAGGTAAGGGACACACAATAGAGAATATGTGCAGTACAATGAAAACACACTGTTGGACACTGACCAGCGTATTTGATATGTGAAGTCGAACGTAAACCTGCTATAGGTAAGGGATACACAATAGAGAATATGTGCAGTACAATGAACACACACTGTTGGACACTGACCAGCGTATATGATATGTGAAGTCGAGTGTAAACCTGCTATATGTAAGGGACACACAATAGAGAATATGTGCAGTACAATGAAAACACACTGTTGGACACTAACCAGCGTATATGATATGTGAAGTCGAATGTAAACCTGTTATAAGTAGGGGACACACAATAAGAATATGTGCAGTACAATGATAACACACTGTTGGACACTGACCAGCATATATTATATGTGAAGCCGAATGAAAAGCTGCTGTAGGTACGGGATAGACAATAGATAACGTGTGCAGTACAATGAAAACACACTGTTGGACACTGACCAGCGTATATGATATGTGAAGTCGAGTGTAAACCTGCTATAGGTACGGGACACACAATAGATAATATGTGCAGTACTATAAAAACCCACTTTTGGTACATCACACATCATAGATAATACCTGCAGTACAATGAAAGTCTAATACAGGCTCCTGACACACCTTAGATAATATGTGCAGTAGAATAAATGCCTGCTGTGGCTCCCTTCACTACAATGAAAAGCTAGTGTAAATTGAGTTTTCTTATGGACACTCTTAACTGCTGTCGTCCTTAGTGTCCCATTCTATACTGGACTTGAATCAGCGGAAATACTGCTCAGAGCCCTCTTTATCAGGCTTGAGGGCATTTTACGTGACGTAAATCTACGAATCGGGACCTCCGGCTTTACCTCCATTCTGAAGGCAGTCATGGTAAGAACTTTTACTCCCTAAAAGATCGTCGGAATCTGCCGGGTTTGAACCCGCGACCTCGAGATTAGGAGGTAAGCAAACATAGCCTAGGATTCTGAAACACAAAAATAATACGTGCGGTACAATGAAAGCCTGTTCTATGTCCTTGACACACAATAGATAACAAATGCTGTACAATGAACGGCTACTGTTGTTTCCTACACATAACAGATAATATGTGCAGTACAATGACAGCCTACTGTAGTTTCCTGACATAAAATAGATGATATGTGCAGCACAATAAAACATATCGTAGGTTTCTGGTACACTAAATGTAATATATGCCGTACAATTAAAGCCTACTGAAGGTTCCTTACACACAAAAGATAAATGAGCGGTACAATGAAATCGCACTGTAGGTACCTGACAACGACTAGATTATATGTGCAATACAATAAAAACCTATCGTAGGTTTCTGGTACACTAAATGTAATATATGCCGTACCATTAAAGCCTACTGTAGGTTTCGGACACACAAAAGATAATATGAGCAGTACAATGAAAACGCACTGTAGGTACCTGACAACGAATAGATTACATGTGCAGTAGAATGAAAGCCTAATGTAGGTTCCGGATAAAAAATAGATACTATGTGCAGTGCAATGCTGGCTTACCTTAGATACCTGACACACAAAAGATAATGTAAGCAATTCATTGAAAGCCTACTGTTGGTTCCTGACACAATAAGCAATATGAGAAATACAATGAATACATAATGTTGTTTCCTAACATACCAAAGATAGTTTCTACAGTACAATCATACATTACTGTAGGTCCCTGACACACAATAGATAATATGTGCATTACAATGGTAGCTTACTTTAGGTACCTGACACACAATAGATGAAATTTGCAGTACAATCAAAGTCTACTGTAGGTACCTGACATACCATAGAAAATATGCAGAGTAATATGAAAGCCTCCTGTAGGTTCCTGACACACAGTAGATAATATGTGCATTACAACGAAAGCCTAACGTTGTTTCCTGGCACGCTAAAGGTAATATCTGAGTAAAATTAAAGCTTACTGTGGGCCCTTGACTCTCAATAGATTATATCTGAAATAGAATGAACAGCGACTCTAGGATCCTACGTAAAACAGAAACTTTGTGCAGTTCAACGTTAGTTTTCTCTAGGCCTCTACACACATTAGCTAATATGTGCAGTTCAATGAAAGCCTACTATAGGTTCCTGACACACGGTAGACAATATCTGAAATACACAATGAAAACAAACTGTAGGTCATGACACAAAATAATAATGTGTGCAATACAATGATAGCTTTTTCTATGTATTTGACACACAATAGATAATATGCGCAGCTACAATGATAGCTTACTCTAGGTTTCAGACACAAAGAGGTAATATGTGCATTACAATGATAGCTTTCTAGGCCCCTGACACAAATGAGATAATATGTGAATTACAATTAAAGGCTACTATAGGTTCCTGACACACGATAGACAATATCTGAAATACACAATGAAAACAAACTGTAGGTCATGACACAAAATAATAATGTGTGCAATACAATGATAGCTTACTCTAGGTTCCTGACACGAAATAGATAATAAACGCAGTGCAATTAAAGCCTAATGTAGGTTCCTGACACACAATAGATAATAAATGCAGAACAATGATAGCTTACTCTTGATACCTGACGTACAAAAGATAATACGCGCAATTCAATAAAAGCCACGTTGGCTTCCTGACAGGGTAAATAATATGTGAAGTATAATAAAGATCTACTGTAGATTTCTAACACACAACAGATAGCATGTACAGTAGAATGAAGTACTAATATTGATTCCTGATACACAATTAGGCATTTGTAGTACAATGAAAGCGTACTGTAAGTTCCTGAAACACATTAATAATATCTGCATTAAGATTAAAATCTACCGTAAGCTACTGACACATAATAAGTAATATGTGCAGTGTAATGAAATCATACTGTAGGTTCCTGACACAAAAAATAATATGTAAAGTACAATAGAAACCTACTCTAGGTTCCTGACACACAATAGATAATATGTGAAGTACAATAGAAACCTAATCTAGGTTCCTGACACACAATAGATAATATGTGAAGTACAATAGAAACCTACTCTAGGTTCCTGACACACAATAGATAATATGTGAAGTACAATAGAAACCTACTCTAGGTTCCTGACACACAATAGATAATATGTGAAGTACAATAGAAACCTACTCTAGGTTCCTGTCACACAATAGATAATATGTGAAGTACAATAGGAACCTACTCTATGTTCCTGACACACAATAGATAGTATGTGAAGTATAATAGAAACCTACTCTAGGTTCCTGACACACAATAGATAATATGTGAAGTACAATAGAAACCTACTCCATGTTTCTGACACACAATAGATAATATGTGAAGTACAATAGAAACCTACTCTATGTTCCTGACACACAATAGATAATATGTGAAGTACAATAGAAACCTACCTTATGTTCCTGACACACAATAGATAATATGTGAAGTACAATAGAAACCTACTCTAGGTTCCTGACACACAATAGATAATATGCCAAGTACAATAGAAACCTACTCTATGTTCCTGACACACAATAGATAATATGTGAAGTACAATAGAAACCTACTCTAGGTTCCTGACACACAATAGATAATATGTGAAGTACAATAGAAACCTACTCTAGGTTCCTGACACACAATAGATAATATGTGAAGTACAATAGAAACCTACTCTATGTTCCTGACACACAATAGATAGTATGTGAAGTACAATAGAAACCTACTCTAGGTTCCTGGCACACAATAGATAATATGTGAAGTACAATAGAAACCTACTCTAGGTTTCTGACACACAATAGATAATATGTGAAGTACAATAGAAACCTACTCTATGTTCCTGACACACAATAGATAATATGTGAAGTACAATAGAAACCTACTCTAGGTTCCTGACACACAATAGATAATATGTCAAGTACAATAGAAACCTACTCTATGTTCCTGACACACAATAGATAATATGTGAAGTACAATAGAAACCTACTCTAGGTTCCTGACACACAATAGATAATATGTGAAGTACAATAGAAACCTACTCTAGGTTCCTGTCACACAATAGATAATATGTGAAGTACAATAGGAACCTACTCTATGTTCCTGACACACAATAGATAGTATGTGAAGTACAATAGAAACCTACTCTAGGTTCCTGACACACAATAGATAATATGTGAAGTACAATAGAAACCTACTCCATGTTTCTGACACACAATTGATAATATGTGAAGTACAATAGAAACCTACTCTATGTTCCTGACACACAATAGATAATATGTGAAGTACAATAGAAACCTACCTTATGTTCCTGACACACAATAGATAATATGTGAAGTACAATAGAAACCTACTCTAGGTTCCTGACACACAATAGATAATATGCCAAGTACAATAGAAACCTACTCTATGTTCCTGACACACAATAGATAATATGTGAAGTACAATAGAAACCTACTCTAGGTTCCTGACACACAATAGATAATATGTGAAGTACAATAGAAACCTACTCTAGGTTCCTGACACACAATAGATAATATGTGAAGTACAATAGAAACCTACTCTATGTTCCTGACACACAATAGATAGTATGTGAAGTACAATAGAAACCTACTCTAGGTTCCTGGCACACAATAGATAATATGTGAAGTACAATAGAAACCTACCTTATGTTCCTGACACACAATAGATAATATGTCAAGTACAATAGAAACCTACTCTAGGTTCCTAACACACAATAGATAATATGTCAAGTACAATAGAAACCTACTCTATGTTCCTGACACACAATAGATAATATGTGAAGTACAATAGAAACCTACTCTAGGTTCCTGACACACAATAGATAATATGTGAAGTACAATAGAAACCTACTCTAGGTTCCTGACACACAATAGATAATATGTGAAGTACAATAGAAACCTACTCTAGGTTCCTGACACACAATAGATAATATGTGAAGTACAATAGAAACCTTCTCTATGTTCCTGACACACAATAGATAATATGTGAAGTACAATAGAAACCTACTCTAGGTTCCTGGCACACAATAGATAATATGTTAAGTACAATAGAAACCTACTCTAGGTTTCTGACACACAATAGATAATATGTGAAGTACAATAGAAACCTACTCTATGTTCCTGACACACAATAGATAATATGTGAAGTACAATAGAAACCTAATCTAGGTTCCTGACACACAATAGATAATATGTGAAGTACATTAGAAACGTACTCTATGTTCCTGACACACAATAGATAATATGTGAAGTACAATAGAAACCTACTCTAGGTTCCTGAGACACAATAGATAATATGTGAAGTACAATAGAAACCTACTCTAGGTTCCTGACACACAATAGATAATATCTGAAGTACAATAGAAACCTACTCTATGTTCCTGACACACAATAGATAATATGTGAAGTACAATAGAAACCTACTCTAGGTTCCTGACACACAATAGATAATATGTGAAGTACAATAGAAACCTACTCTAGGTTCCTGGCACACAATAGATAATATGTGAAGTACAATAGAAACCTACTCTATGTTCCTGACACACAATAGATAATATGTGAAGTACAATAGAAACCTACTCTAGGTTCCTGACACACAATAGATAATATTTGAAGTACAATAGAACCTACTCTAGGTTTCTGACACACAATAGATAATATGTGAAGTACAATAGAAACCTACTCTATGTTCCTGACACACAATAGATAATATGTGAAGTACAATAGAAGCCTATTCTAGGTTCCTAACACACAATAGATAATATGTGAAGTACAATAGAAACCTACTCTAGGTTCCTGACACACAATAGATAATATGTGAAGTACAATAGAAACCTACTCTAGGTTCCTGACACACAATAGATAATATGTGAAGCACAATAGAAACCTACTCTAGGTTCCTGACACACAATAGATAATATGTGAAGTACAATAAAAACCACTCTAGGTTTCTGACACACAATAGATAATATGTGAAGTACAATAGAAACCTACTCTATGTTCCTGACACACAATAGATAATATGTGAAGTACAATAGAAACCCACTCTATGTTCCTGACACACAATAGATAATATGTGAAGTACTATAGAAACCTACTCTAGGTTCCTGACACACAATGGATAGTATGTTCAGTACAATGAAAACATAGTCTAGGTTCCTGCTATACAGTAGATAGCATACGTAGTTTAATGGAAACCTACGGTAGGTTCCTGACACTAATAAATAATATGTGCAGCACAATGAAAACGTAATGTAGCTTCGTGATGCATATAAATAACATCTGTAGTACAATGAAAAGCTACGGTAGATTCCCGAAACCCAAAGTTATTATGTGCAGTACAAGAAAAACCTTCTGTAGAAATGCTGACACACATTAGATAAAACGTGCATTACAATGAAAGCATACCTTATGTTCCTGACCCACAATAAATAATATATGCGGTACAATGAAAATCTACCGTAGCTCCTTGACAAATAATACGTGCAGTACAATGGAAATCTACTGTGGGTTCCTGACACGCATTAGATAACATGGCAGTACAATGAAAAGATTCAACAGGTTCCTGACACTATAGAATACCTGTGCAGTACAATGAAAATATACTGTGGGTTCCTGACACACAATAAATATCACGTGCACTACAGTGAAAAACGTTATATAGGTTCCTGTCATACAATAGATAATATAAGTTGTAAAATGAAAACCTACTACAGGTTCCTTACACACAATTGATAACATGTGCATTACAATAAAACCTTATACAGGTTCCTAACACACAATAGACAACCTGTGCAGTAAGATGAAAGCCTACTGTGGGTCCCTGACTCAGAATAGATAACCTCTGCAATACAATGAAAATACACTGCAAGTCCCTGACACATAATAGACAATATGTGCAATACAATGAATGTCCATTGTAGCTCTCTGAAACACAATACATAATATGCACAATACAATGAAAGCCTACTCTAGGTCCTTGACACACAATGAAATCCATATGTAACTCCCTGAAACACGATAGATAATACGTGCAGCACAATGAAAACCTGGTGTAAATTCAGTATTTTTATGGACGCTCTTTAACTGCTGTGGTCCTTAAAGTCCCATTCTATACTGGACGTTAAGGACCGGATATTTTGCTCAGAGACCTCTTTACAGGCTTGAGGTTATTTTACGTGTGGTAAATCTACAAAACAGGACCTCCGGTTTTACTTCCGCTGTGAAGGCTGTCATGGTAAGGAACTTCACGCCCTAAACACCATCGGAATCCGCCGGGTTTGAACCCGCGACCTCGAGGTTAAGAGGTGAGCAAACATAGCCTATATTGCTGAAACTAAAATAATTGGTGCGGTACAATGAAAGCCTGCTCTATGTCCTTGACACACAAAAGACAATACGTACTGTACAATGAACGCCTACTTTAGGCTCCTTAAACACAAATGATAATACATGCGGTACAATGGCAGCCTACTGTAGTTTCCTGACATAAAATAGATGATATGTGCAGCACAATGAAAGCTACCCTAGGTTCCCGGCACACAAACGGTAATGTGTGCAGTACAATTAAAGGCTACTTAGGTTCCTGACGTGTCAAAGATAATAGGTGCAGGATAATGAAAACACACTGTAGGTACCTGACACCGAACGGGTTATATATGCAGTACAATTAAAACGTAATGTAGGTTCCTGACATGCCAAAGATAATATGTGCAGTACAATGAAAACATACTGTAGGTACCTGACACCGAACAGATTATATGTGCAGTACAATTAAAGCCTAATGTAGGTACCTGACATGCTTAAGATAATATGTGCTGTACAATGAAAACACACTGTACGTACCTGACATGCTTAAGATAATATGTGCAGTACAATTAAAACCTAATGTAGGTTCCTGACATGCTTAAGATAATATGTGCAGTACAACTAAAACAATTGAAGGCTAATGTAGGTTGCTGACATGCTTAAGATAATATGTGCAGTACAATGAAAACACACTGTAGGTACCTGATATGCTTAAGATAATATATGCGGTACAATTAAAGTCTAATGTATGTTCCTGACATGCTTATGATGATATGTGCAGTACAATTACAGCCTAATGTAGGTTCCTGACATGCTTAAGATAATATATGCAGTACAATTAAAGCCTAATGTAGGTTCCTGACATGCTTAAGATAATATGTGCAGTACAATTAAAGCCAAATGTAGGTTACAGACATGCCTAAGATAATATGTGCAGTACAATTAAAGCGTAACGTAGGTTCCTGACATGCTTAAAATAAGATGTGCAGTACAATTAAAACGTAATTTAGGTTCCTGACATGCCAAAGATAATATGTGCAGTACACTGAAAACACACTGTAGGTACCTGACACCGAACAGATTATGTGTGCAGTACAATTAAAGCCTAATGTAGGTTCCTGACAGGCTTAAGATAATATGTGCAGTACAATGAAAACACACTGTAGGTTCCTGACACCGAACAGATTATATGTGCAGTACTATTGAAGGCTTCTGTAGGTTCCTGACACGCCAAAGATAATATTTGGAGCAGAATGAAAACTCACTGTAGGTACCTGACATCGAACAGACTATATTTTCAGTACAATGAAAGTCTAACGTAGGTGTCTGACACATAATACATAATATGTGGTGTACAATGAAAACCTACTGTGGGTTCCTTACACACAATAAATAATATGTGAAGTACAATGAAAACCTACTACAGGTTTCTGACGCACAATAGATAACGCGTGTAGTACAATGAAAACCTACTGTGGGTTCGTGCCACACAATAGATAATATGTGAAGTGCAATGAAAAACTAATGTAGCTTCCTGACACACAATAATTAACATGTGCAGTACATTGAAAACCTACTTTAAGTTTCTGAAACTTACTAGATATTATGTGCATTACAGTGAAAACATACCCCAGGTTCCTGACCCACAATAAATAGTATATATGGTACAATGAAAATCTGATATATGTGCTTGACACATAATAAAATATGTGCTGTACAATGAAATCCTACTGTGGGTTCCTGACAAACGACAGATAATATGTGCAGAACAATGAAAGCCGACCGTTGTTTCCTGGCACACAAAAGGTAATATGTGCAGTACAATCAAAGCCTACTGTAGGTTGCTGACACACAATAGATAATATGTGCATTACAATGAAAGCCGACCGTTGTTTCCTGGCACACAAAAGGTAATATGTGCAGTACAATCAAAGCCTACTGTAGGTTGCTGACACACAATAGATAATATGTGCAGAACAATGAAAGCTGACCGTTGTTTACTGGCACACAAAAGGTAATATGTGCAGTACAATGAAAGCCTACCCTAGGTTCCTGACAAACACTATATATAATGTGTACTTTACAATGAACGCTTACGCTAGGTTCCTGACAAACAATAAATAATATGTACTTTACAATGAAAGCCTACCCTAGGTTCCTGACACACAATAGATAATATGTGCAGTACAATAAAAGCCGACCGTTGTTTCCTGGCACACAAAAGGTAATATGTGCAGTATTATCAAAGCCTACTGTAGATTGCTGACACACAATAGATAATATGGGCAGTAATATGAAAACTTACTGTAGGTTCCTGACACACAATACATAATATGTGCAGTACAATAAAAGCCGACCGTTGTTTCCTGGAACACAAAAGGTAATATGTGCAGTACAATTAAAGCCTACTGTAGGTTGCTGACACACCATAGATAATATGTGTATTACAATGAAAGCCGTCCGTTGTTTCCAGGCACACAAAGGATAATATGTACAGTAAAATTCAAGCCTACTAGAGGCTCGTGACACACAAAAGATAATATCTGAAATACTATGAACACATAATGTAGGATCCTGACATAGAATAAAACATATGTGCAGTAAAATGCAAACCTACTGTAGATTCCTGATACATAATAAGTAATATCTGAAATACACAATAGAAATCTAATGTAGGTCCTTGACACACAATAGATAACATGTGGTTTACAATTAAAACCTAGTGTAGGTTCCTGAAAAACCATAGATAATATATGCAGTACAATTAAAGCCTACTGTAGGTTCCTGACACCTAATAGATAGCATGTGCAGTACAATGAAATCTCAATGGAGGTTCCTGACACACAATAGATAACATGTGCAGTTCAATTAAAACCTACTGTAGGTTCCCGACACAATAGATTATATTTGCTTTACAAGGAATATCTCCTGTAACTCCCTGACACACAATAGATAATATGTGCTTTACAATGAATATCTCCTGTAGGTCCCTGACACACAGTAGATAATATGTGCCTTACAATGAAAATCTCCTGTAGGTTCCTGCCACACAATAGATAATATGTGCTTTACAATGAAAATCTCCTGTAGGTCCCTGACACACAGTACATAAAATGTGCCTTACAATGAAAATCTCCTGTAGCTCCCTGACACACAATAGATAATATGTGCTTTACAATGAATATCCCCTATAGGTCCCTGACACACAGTAGATAATATGTGCCTTACAATGAAAATCTCCTGTAGCTCCCTGACACACAGTAGATAGTATGTGCCCTACAATGAGAATCTCCTGTAGGTTCCTGACAAACAGTAGATAATATGTGCCTTACAATGAATATCTCCTGTAGGTCCCTGACACACAGTAGATAATATGTGCCTTACAATGAAAAAATCCTGTAGGTTCCTGACACACAATAGATAATATGTGCTTTACAATGAAAATCTCCTGTAGGTCCCTGACACACAGTAGATAATATGTGCCTTACAATGAAAATCTCCTGTAGCTCCCTGACACACAATAGATAATATGTGCTTTACAATAAATATCTCCTGTAGGTCCCTGACACACAGTAGATAATATGTGCCTTACAATGAAAATCTCCTGTAGGTTCCTGACACATAATAGATAATATGTGCTTTACAATGAAAATCTCCTGTAGGTCCCTGACAAACAGTAGATAATATGTGCCTTAAAATGAAATTCTCCTGTAGCTCCCTGACACACAATAGATAATATGTGCTTTACAATGAATATCTCCTGTAGGTTCCTGACACACAGTAGATAATATGTGCCTTACAATTAAAATCTCCTGTAGCTCCCTGACACACAATAGATAATATGTGCTTTACAATGAATATCTCCTGTAGGTTCCTGACACACAGTAGATAATATGTGCCTTACAATGAAAATCTCCGGTAGGTTCCTGACACACAATAGATAATATGTGCTTTACCATGAAAATCTCCTAAAGGTTCCTGACACACAATAGATAATATGTGCCTTACAATGAAAATTTCCTATAGGTTCCTGACACACAATAGATAATATGTGCTTTACAATAAAAATCTCCTATAGGTTCCTGACACACAAGAGATAATATGAGCTTTACAATGAAAATCTCCTGTAGGTTCCTGACACACAGTAGATAATATAAGTCTTACAATGAAAATCTCCTGTAGGTTCCTGACAAACAATAGATAATATGTGCCTTAGAATGAAAATCTCCTGCAGGTTCCTGACACACAATAGATAAAATGTGCCTTACAATGAAAATCTCCTGTAGGTTCCTGACACACAATAGATAGTATGTGCCTTACAATGAAAATCTCCTGTAGGTTCCTGACACACAATAGATAATATGTGAAGTACAATAGTAACCTACTCTAGGTTCCTGACGCACAATAGATAATATGTGAACTACAATAGAAAGCTAGTCTAGGTTCCTGACACACAATAGATAATATGTGAAGTACAATAGAAACCTACTCTACGTTCCTGACACACAATGGATAATATGTGAAGTACAATAGAAACCTACTCTAGGTTCCTGACACACAATAGATAATATGTGAGGTACAATAGAAACCTACCCTATGTTTCTGACCCACAATAGATAATATGTGAAGTACAATAGAAACCTATTCTAGGTTCCTGGCACACAATAGATAATATGTGAAAAACAATAGAAACCTACTATAGGTTCCTGACACACAATAGATAATATGTGAAGTACAATAGAAACCTACTCTATGTTCCTGACACACAATAGATAATATGTGAAGTACAATAGAAACCTTCTCTATGTTCCTGACACACAATAGATAATATGTGAAGTACAATAGAAACCTACTCTAGGTTCCTGGCACACAATAGATAATATGTGAAGTACAATAGAAACCTACTCTAGGTTTCTGACACACAATAGATAATATGTGAAGTACAATAGAAACCTACTCTATGTTCCTGACACACAATAGATAATATGTGAAGTACAATAGAAACCTAATCTAGGTTCCTGACACACAATAGATAATATGTGAAGTACATTAGAAACGTACTCTATGTTCCTGACACACAATAGATAATATGTGAAGTACAATAGAAACCTACTCTAGGTTCCTGAGACACAATAGATAATATGTGAAGTACAATAGAAACCTACTATAGGTTCCTGACACACAATAGATAATATGTGAGGTACAATAGAAACCTACTCTAGGTTCCTGACACACAATAGATAATATGTGAAGTTAAATAGAGACCCACTCTATGTTCCTGACACACAATAGATAAATTGTGAAGTACAATAGAAACCTACTATAGTTTCCTGACACACAATAGATAATATGTGAAGTACAATAGAAACCTACTCTAGGTTCCTGATACACAATTGATAGTATGTTCAGTACAATGAAAACGTAGTCTAGGTTCCTGCTACACAGTAGATAGCATACGTAGTTTAATGGAAACCTACGGTAGGTTCCTGACACTAATAAATAGTATGTGCAGCACAATGAAAACGTAATGTAGCTTCCTGATGCATATAAATAACATCTGCAGTAAAATGAAAAGCTACGGTAGGATCCGGAAACCGAAAGTTATTATGTGCAGTACAAGAAAAACCTTCTGTAGATTGCTGACACACATTAGATAAAACGTGCATTACAATGAAAGCATACCTTACGCTCCTGACCCACAATAAATAATATATGTGCTACAATGAAAATCTACCGTAGCTCCTTGACAAATAATACGTGCAGTACAATGAAAATCTACTGTGGGTTCCTGACACGTATTAGATAACATGGCAGTACAATGAAAAGATTCAACAGGTTCCTGACACTATAGAATACCTGTGCAGTACAATGAAAATATACTGTGGGTTCCTGACACACAATAAATATCACGCGCACTACAGTGAAAAACATTATATAGGTTCCTGTCATACAATAGATAATATAAGTTGTAAAATGAAAATCTACTACAGGTTCCTTACACACAATTGATAACATGTGCATTACAATAAAACCTTATACAGGTTACTAACACACAATACACAACCTGTGCAGTAAGATGAAAGCCTACTGTGGGTCCCTGACTCAGAATAGATAACATCTGCAATACAATGAAAATACACTGCAAGTCCCTGACACATAATATACAATATGTGCAATACATTAATGTCCATTGTATCTCACTGAAACACAATACATAATATGCACAATACAATGAAAGCCTACTCTAGGTCCTTGACACACAATGAAATCCATATGTAACTCCCTGAAACACGATAGATATAACGTGCAGTACAATGAAAACCTGGTGTAAATTCAGTATTTTTATGGACGCTCTTTAACTGCTGTGGTCCTTAAAGTCCCATTTTATACTGGACGTTAAGGACCGGATATTTTGCTCAGAGACCTCTTTGCAGGCTTGAGGTTATTTTACGTGTGGTAAATCTACGACACAGGACCTCCGGTTTTACTTCTGTTGTGAAGGCAGTCATGGTAAGGAACTTCACGCCCTAAACGATCATCGGAATCCGCCGGGTTTGAACCCGCGACCTCGAGGTTAAGAGGTGAGCAAACATCGCCTATATTGCTGAAACTAAAATAATTGGTGCGGTACAATGGAAGCCTGCTCTATGTCCGTGACACACAATAGACAATACGTACTGTACAATGAACGCCTACTTTAGGCTCCTTAAACACAAATGATAATACATGCGGTACAATGGCAGCCTACTGTAGTTTCCTGACATAAAATAGATGATATGTGCAGCACAATGAAAGCTACCCTAGGTTCCCGGCACACAAACGGTAATGTGTGCAGTACAATTAAAGGCTACTTAGGTTCCTGACGTGTCAAAGATAATATGTGCAGGATAATGAAAACACACTGTAGGTACCTGACACAGAACGGATTATATATGCAGTACAATTAAAACGTAATGTAGGTTCCTGACATGCCAAAGATAATATGTGCAGT
The DNA here is from genome assembly GCA_030765065.1 of Deroplatys truncata. Lineage (NCBI taxonomy): Eukaryota > Metazoa > Arthropoda > Insecta > Mantodea > Mantidae > Deroplatys > Deroplatys truncata. Next base: position 159,400,178 of record CM060985.1, read on the forward strand.
ACAATGAAAACATACTGTAGGTACCTGACACCGAACAGATTATATGTGCAGTACAATTAAAGCCTAATGTAGATACCTGACATGCTTAAGATAATATGTGCAGTACAGTGAAAACACAGTGTACGTACCTGACATGCTTAAGATAATATGTGCAGTACAATTAAAACCTAATGTAGGTTCCTGACATGCTTAAGATAATATGTGCAGTACAACTAAAACAATTAAAAGCTAATGTAGGTTGCTGACATGCTTAAGATAATATGTGCAGTACAATGAAAACACACTGTAGGTACCTGATATGCTTAAGATAATATATGCGGTACAATTAAAGCCTAATGTAGGTTCCTGACATGCTTAAGATAATATGTGCAGTACAATTAAAGCCTAATGTAGGTTCCTGACATGCTTAAGATAATATGTGCAGTACAATTAAAGCCAAATGTAGGTTACAGACATGCCTAAGATAATATGTGCAGTACAATTAAAGCGTAATGTAGGTTCCTGACATGCTTAAAATAATATGTGCAGTACAATTAAAACGTAATTTAGGTTCCTGACACGCCAAGGATAATATGTGCAGTACACTGAAAACACACTGTAGGTACCTGACACCGAACAGATTATGTGTGCAGTACAATTAAAGCCTAATGTAGGTTCCTGACATGCTTAAGATAATATGTGCAGTACAATGAAAACACACTGTAGGTTCCTGACACCGAACAGATTATATGTGCAGTACTATTGAAGGCTTCTGTAGGTTCCTGACACGCCAACGATAATATTTAGAGCAGAATGAAAACTCACTGTAGGTACCTGACATCGAACAGACTATATTTTCAGTACAATGAAAGTCTAATGTAGGTGTCTGACACATAATACATAATATGTGGTGTACAATGAAAACCTACTGTGGGTTCCTTACACACAATAAATAATATGTGAAGTACAATGAAAACCTACTACAGGTTTCTGACGCACAATAGATAACGCGTGTAGTACAATGAAAACCTACTGTGGGTTCGTGCCACACAATAGATAATATGTGAAGTGCAATGAAAAACTAATGTAGCTTCCTGAAACACAATAAGTAACATGTGCAGTACATTGTAAACCTACTTTAAGTTTCTGAAACTTACTAGATATTATGTGCATTACAGTGAAAACATACCCCAGGTTCCTGACCCACAATAAATAGTATATATGGTACAATGAAAATCTGATATATGTGCTTGACACATAATAAAATATGTGCTGTACAATGAAAACCTACTGTGGGTTCCTGACAAACAACAGATAATATGTGCAGAACAATGAAAGCCGACCGTTGTTTCCTGGCACACAAAAGGTAATATGTGCAGTACAATCAAAGCCTACTGTAGGTTGCTGACACACAATAGATAATATGTGCATTACAATGAAAGCCGTCCGTTGTTTCCAGGCACACAAAGGATAATATGTACAGTAAAATTAAAGCCTACTAGAGGCTCGTGACACACAATAGATAATATCTGAAATACTATGAACACATAATGTAGGATCCTGACATAGAATAAAAAATATGTGCCGTAAAATGCAAACCTACTGTAGATTCCTGATACATAATAAGTAATATCTGAAATACACAATAGAAATCTAATGTAGGTCCTTGACACACAATAGATAACATGTGGTTTACAATTAAAACCTAGTGTAGGTTCCTGAAACACCATAGATAATATATGCAGTACAATTAAAGCCTACTGTAGGTTCCTGACACCTAATAGATAGCATGTGCAGTACAATGAAATCTCAATGGAGGTTCCTGACACACAATAGATAACATGTGCAGTTCAATTAAAACCTACTGTAGGTTCCCGACACCATAGATTATATTTGCTTTACAAGGAATATCTCCTGTAGCTCCCTGACACACAATAGATAATATGTGCTTTACAATGAATATCTCCTGTAGGTCCCTGACACACAGTAGATAATATGTGCCTTACAATGAAAATCTCCGGTAGGTTCCTGCCACACAATAGATAATATGTGCTTTACAATGAAAATCTCCTGTAGGTCCCTGACACACAGTAGATAATATGTGCCTTACAATGAAAATCTCCTGTAGCTCCCTGACACACAATAGATAATATGTGCTTTACAATGAATATCTCGTGTAGGTCCCTGACACACAGTAGATAATATGTGCCTTACAATGAAAATCTCCTGTAGATCCCTGACACACAATAGATAATATGTGCTTTACAATGAATATCTCCTGTAGGTCCCTGACACACAGTAGATAATATGTGCCTTACAAAGAAAATCTCCTGTAGCTCCCTGATACACAGTAGATAATATGTGCCTTACAATGAATAGCTCCTGTAGCTCTCTGACACACAGTAGATAGTATGTGCCTTACAATGAAAATCTCCTGTAGGTTCCTGACACACAGTAGATAATATGCGCCTTACAATGAATATCTCCTGTAGGTCCCTGACACACAGTAGATAATATGTGCCTTACAATGAACATCTCCTGCAGGTTCCTAACACACAATTGATAATATGTGCTTTACAATGAAAATCTCCTGTAGGTCCCTGACACACAGTAGATAATATCTGCCTTACAATGAAAATCTCCTGTAGCTCCCTGACAGACAATAGATAATATGTGCTTTACAATGAATATCTCCTGTAGGTCCCTGACACACAGTAGATAATATGTGCCTTACAATGAAAATCTCCTGTAGGTTCCTGACACACAATAGATAATATGTGCTTTACAATGAAAATCTCCTGTAGGTCCCTGACACACAGTAGATAATATCTGCCTTACAATGAAAATCTCCTGTAGCTCCCTGACACACAATAGATAATATGTGCTTTAAAATGAATATCTCCTGTAGGTCCCTGACACACAGTAGATAATATGTGCCTTACAATGAAAATCTCCTGTAGGTTCCTGACACACAATAGATAATATGTGCCTTACAATGAAAATTTCCTATAGGTTTTAAATTACACACAGTAGATAATATGTGCTTTACAATGAATATCTCGTGTAGGTCCCTGACACACAGTAGATAATATGTGCCTTACAATGAAAATCTCCTGTAGCTCCCTGACACACATTAGATAATATGTGCTTTACAATGAATATCTCCTGTAGGTCCCTGACACACAGTAGATAATATGTGCCTTACAAGGAAAATCTCCTGTAGCTCCCTGATACACAGTAGATAGTATGTGCCTTACAATGAATAGCTCCTGTAGCTCTCTGACACACAGTAGATAGTATGTGCCTTACAATGAAAATCTCCTGTAGGTTCCTGACACACAGTAGATAATATGCGCCTTACAATGAATATCTCCTGTAGATCCCTGACACACAGTAGATAATTTGTGCCTTACAATGAAAATCTCCTGCAGGTTCCTAACACACAATTGATAATATGTGCTTTACAATGAAAATCTCCTGTAGGTCCCTGACACACAGTAGATAATATGTGCCTTACAATGAAAATTTCCTGTAGCTTCCTGACAGACAATAGATAATATGTGCTTTACAATGAATATCTCCTGTAGGTCCCTGACACACAGTAGATAATATGTGCCTTACAATGAAAATCTCCTGTAGGTTCCTGACACACAATAGATAATATGTGCTTTACAATGAAAATCTCCTGTAGGTCCCTGACACACAGTAGATAATATCTGCCTTACAATGAAAATCTCCTGTAGCTCCCTGACACACAATAGATAATATGTGCTTTACAATGAATATCTCCTGTAGGTCCCTGACACACAGTAGATAATATGTGCCTTACAATGAAAATCTCCTGTAGGTTCCTGACACACAATAGATAATATGTGCCTTACAATGAAAATTTCCTATAGGCTCCTGACACACAATAGATAATATGTGCTTTACAATGAAAATCTCCTATAGGTTCCTGACAAACAAGAGATAATATGAGCTTTACAATGAAAATCTCCTGTAGGTTCCTGACACACAGTAGATAATATGTGCTTTACAATGAAAATCTCCTGTAGGTTCCTGACAAACAATAGGTAATATAAGCGTTACAAGGAAAATCTCCTGTAGGTTCCTGACAAACAATAGATAATATGTGTCTTAGAATGAAAATCTCCTGTAGGTTCCTGACACACAATAGATAATATGTGCCTTAGAATGAAAATCTACTGTAGGTTCCTGACACACAATAGATAATATGTGCCTTAGAATGAAAATCTGCTGTAGGTTCCTGACAAACAATAGATAATATGTGCCTTACAATGAAAATCTCCTGTAGGTTCCAGACACACAATAGATAATATGTGCCTTACAATGAAAATCTCCTGTAGCTCCCTGACACACAATAGATAATATGTGCTTTACAATGAATATCTCCTGTAGGTCCCTGATACACAGTAGATAATATGTGCCTTACAATGAAAATCTCCTGTAGGTTCCTGACAAACAATAGATAATATGTGCCTTACAATGAAAATTTCCTATAGGTTCCTGACACACAATAGATAATATGTGCTTTACAATGAAAATCTCCTATAGGTTCCTGACACACAAGAGATATTATGAGCTTTACAATGAAAATGTCCTGTAGGTTCCTGATACACAGTAGATAATATGTGCCTTACAATGAAAATCTCCTGTAGGTTCCTGACAAACAATAGATAATATGTGCCTTACAATGAAAATTTCCTATAGGTTCCTGACACACAATAGATAATATGTGCTTTACAATGAAAATCTCCTATAGGTTCCTGACACACAAGAGATATTATGAGCTTTACAATGAAAATGTCCTGTAGGTTCCTGACACACAGTAGATAATATGTGCTTTACAATGAAAATCTCCTGTAGGTTCCTGACAAACAATAGGTAATATAAGCCTTACAATGAAAATCTCCTGTAGGTTCCTGACAAACAATAGATAATATGTGCCTTAGAATGAAAATCTCCTGTAGGTTCCTGACACACAATAGATAATATGTGCCTTAGAATGAAATTCTACTGTAGGTCCCTGACACACAATAGATAATATGTGCCTTACAATGAAAATCTCCTGTAGGTTCCTGAAACACAATATATAATATGTGCCTTCCAATGAGAATCTCCTGTAGGTTCCTGACACACAATAGATAATATGTGCCTTACAATGAAAATCTAATGTAGGTCCCTGACACACAATATATAATATGAGCCTTACAATGAAAATCTCCTGTAGGTTACTGACACACAATAGATAATATGTGCCTTACAATGAAAATCTACTGTAGGTCCCTGACACACAATAGATAATATGTGCCTTAGAATGAAAATCTGCTGTAGGTTCCTGACACACAATAGATAATATGTGCCTTACAATGAAAATCTACTGTAGGTCCCTGACACACAATAGATAATATGTGTCTTACAATGAAAATCTCCTGTAGGTTCCTGACACACAATAGATAATATGTGCCTTACGATGAAAATCTCCTTAGGTTCCAAACACACAATAGAAAATATGTGCTTTAAAATGAAAATCTCCTGTAGGTTCCTGACACACAATAGATAATATGTGCCTTACAATGAAAATTTCCTGTAGGTTCCAGACACACAATAGAAAATATGTGCTTTAAAATGAAAATGTCCTGTAGGTTCCTGACACTAAATAGATAATATGTGCCTTACAATGAAAATCTCCTGTTGGTTCCTGACACACAATAGATAATCGTCTCCGTCATCCCAAGATCTACGTGGTATGTGTCACATAGCCAAGGTGGGAACACCCTCTCCCCCTTAGCAAACATGCTAGGCATTTCAATGTCATGCTTTCTTAGAAGCTCCCGGAAACGAACACCTACAACCTTGGATTAATGGAGCTATTTCTATAACATTCGTCCAGCGCAGTGTGATAAAACGATGCGAACGTTGGATTTTGAAGCTTACATTTAAGCGAACAGCCATAATTTCCCAAGAGGATTTCATGCCGACAACGCAGAAATGGTTCTGCAGATTCGGCGTAAAGACTCATAACTGGGCTAGTGGGAAATACACCAATACCCACTCGAATTCCCCGTTATGGACTGCTTCTAAGCTCCTGAGCACAGATGGTGGTGCAGAAGAATAAATGATACACCCATAGTCTATTTTTGATGAGAACATTACGCGATACAGTCGCAGCAAAGTAGTGCGATCTGCTCCACATTATGTGCTTTACAATGAAAATCTCCTGTAGGTTCCTGACACACAAAAGATAATATGTGCCTTACAATGAAAATCTCCTGTTGGTTCCTGAAACACAATAGATAATATGTGCTTTACAATGAAAATCTACTGTAGGTCCCTGACACACAATAGATAATATGTGCCTTACAATGAAAATCTCCTTAGGTCCTGACACACAATAGATAATATGTGCCTTAGAATGAAAATCTACTGTAGGTCCCTGACACACAATAGATAATATGTGCCTTACAATGAAAATCTCCTGTAGGTTCGTGACACACAATAGATAATATGTGCCTTACAATGAAAATCTCCTGTAGGTTCCAGACACACAATAGATAATATGTGCTTTAAAATGAAAATCTCCTGTAGGTCCCTGACACACAATAGATAATATGTGCTTTAAAATGAAAATCTCCTGTAGGTTCCTGACACACAGTAGATAATATGTGATTTACAATGAAAACCTCCTGTAGGTTCCTGACACACAATAGATATTATGTGCCTTACATGAAAATCTCCTGTAGGTTCCTGACACACAATAGATAATCGTCACCGTCATCCCAAGATCTACATGAGATGTCTCACATAGCCAAGGTGGGAACACCCTCTCCCCCTTAGCAAACATGCTAGGCATTTCAATGTCATGCTTTCTTAGAAGCTCCCGGAAACGAACACTTACAACCTTGGATTAATGGAGCTATTTCTATAACATTCGTCCAGCGCAGTGTGATAAAACGATGCGACGTTGGATTTTGAGGCATACATTTAACCGAACAGCCATAATTTACCATGAGGATTTCATGCCGACAACGCAGAAGTGGTTCTGCAGATTCGGCGTAAAGACTCATAACTGGGCTAGTGGGAAAAACACCAATAGCCACTCGAATTCCCCGTTATGGACTGCTTCTAAGCTCCTGAGCACAGATGGCGGTGCAGAAGAATAAATGATACACCCATTGTCTATTTCTGATGGGACCATTACGCGATATAGTCGCAGCAAAGTAGTCCGATCTGCTCCACATTATGTGCTTTCCAATGAAAATCTCCTGTAGGTTCCTGACACACAAAAGATAATATGTGCCTTACAATGAAAATCTCCTGTTGGTTCTTGAAACACAATAGATAATATGTGCATTACAATGAAAATCTACTGTAGGTCCCTGTCACACAATAGATAATATGTGCCTTACAATGAAAATCTCCTGTAGGTTCCTGACACACAATAGATAATATGTGCCTTACAATGAAAATCTCCTGTAGGTTCCTGACACACAATAGATAATATGTGCCTTACAATGAAAATCTACTGTAGGTCCCTGAAACACAATAGATAATATGTGCCTTACAATGAAAATCTCCTGTAGGTTCCTGACACACAATAGATAATATGTGCCATACAATTAAAGTCTACTGTAGGTCCCTGACACACAATGGATAATATGTGCCTTACAATGAAAATCTCCTGTAGGTTCCTGACACACAATAGATAATATGTGCCTTACAATGAACATCTCCTGTAGGTTCCTGACACACAATAGATAATATGTGAAGTACAATAGAAACCTACTCTAGGTTCCTGACACACAATAGATAATATGTGAAGTACAATAGAAACCTACTCTAGGTTCCTGACACACAATAGATAATATGTGAAGTACAATAGAAACCTACTCTATGTTCCTGACACACAATAGATAATATGTGAAGTACAATAGAAACCTACTCTATGTTTCTGACACACAATAGATAATATGTAAAGTACAATAGAAACCTACTATAGGTTCCTGACACACAATAGATAATATGTGAAGTACAATAGAAACCTACTCTATGTTCCTGACACACAATAGATAATATGTGAAGTACAATAGAAACCTACTCTAGGTTCCTGACCACAATAGATAATATGTGAGGTACAATAGAAACCTACTCTATGTTCCTGACACACAATAGATAATATGTGAAGTACAATAGAAACCTACTCTATGTTTCTGACACACAATAGATAATATGTGAAGTACAATAAAAACCTACTATAGGTTCCTGACACACAATAGATAATATGTGAAGTACAATAGAAACCTATTCTATGTTCCTGACACACAATAGATAATATGTGAAGTACAATAGAAACCTACTCTAGGTTCCTGACACACAATAGATAATATGTGAAGTACAATAGAAATTTACTCTAGGTTTCTGACACACAATAGATGATATGTGAAGTACAATAGAAACCTACTCTATGTTCCTGACACACAATAAATAATATGTGAAGTACAATAGAAACCTACTCTAGGTTCCTGACACACAATAGATAATATGTGAAGTACAATAGAAATTTACTCTAGGTTTCTGACACACAATAGATAATATGTGAAGTACAATAGAAGCCTATTCTAGGTTCCTAACATACAACAGATAATATGTGAAGTACAATAGAAACCTAATCTAGGTTCCTGACACACAATAGATAATATGTGAAGTACAATAGAAACCTACTCTAGGTTCCTGACACACAATAGATAATATGTGAAGTACAATAGAAACCTACTCTAGGTTCCTGACACACAATAGATAATATGTGAAGTACAATAGAAACCTACTCTATGTTCCTGACACACAATAGATAATATGTGAAGTACAATAGAAACCTACTCTGGGTTCCTGACACACAATAGATAATATGTGAAGTACAATAGAAACCTACTCTAAGTTCCTGACACACAATAGATAATATGTGAAGTACAATAGAAACCTACTCTAGGTTCCTGACACACAATGGATAGTATGTTCAGTACAATGAAAACATAGTCTAGGTTCCTGCTACACAGTAGATAAACTAGTCGCGGGCATCCTTTCCCCAACCGGCTTCAAAGCGAACGGAAAGCTTTGAAGCCTGACCATAAACCCATCAGTAAACGATTAGTAGGGTCTTCCCATCCCTTAAACACAACACGTGGTCCTTTCTCCAGCTCCACCAAAGCAAAGCGTTGTTAAGATTTTATGGTGCTTGCGGTTAGGGAGGGTAGGGAACAAGTGTTTGGCTACTGCACAAAGGTCGCCGCTTGGGGATCCGAAGGCTGCGATGACCTGCGCATAGCATACGTAGTTTAAAGGAAACCTACGGTAGGTTCCTGACACTAATAAATAATATGTGCAGCAAAATGAAAACGTAATGTAGATTCCTGATGCATATAAATAACATCTGTAGTACAATGAAAAGCTACGGTAGGTTCCAGAAACACAAAGTTATTATGTGCAGTACAAGAAAAACCTTCTGTAGATTGCTGACACACATTAGATAAAACGTGCATTACAATGAAAGCATACCTTATGTTCCTGACCCACAATAAATAATATATGCGGTACAATGAAAATCTACCGTAGTTCCTTGACAAATAATACGTGCAGTACAATGAAAATCTACTGTGGGTTCCTGACACACAATAAATATCACGTGCACTACAGTGAAAAACGTTATATAGGTTCCTGTCATACAATAGATAATATAAGTTGTAAAATGAAAATCTACTACAGGTTCCTTACACACAATTGATAACATGTGCATTACAATAAAACCTTATACAGGTTTCTAACACACAATAGACAACCTGTGCAGTAAGATGAAAGCCTACTGTGGGTTCCTGACTCAGAATAGATAACATCTGCAATACAATGAAAATACACTGCAAGTACCTGACCTATAATAGACATTATGTGCAATACAATGAATGTCCATTGTAGCTCTCTGAAACACAATACATAATATGCACAATACAATGAAAGCCTACTCTAGGTCCTTGACACACAATGAAATCCATATGTAACTCCCTGAAACACGATAGATAATACGTGCAGTACAATGAAAACCTGGTGTAAATTCAGTATTTTTATGGACGCTCTTTAACTGCTTTGGTCCTTAAAGTCCCATTCTATACTGGACGTTAAGGACCGGATATTTTGCTTACAGACCTCTTTACAGGCTTGAGGTTATTTTACGTGTGGTAAGTCTACGACACAGGACCTCCGGTTTTACTTCCGTTGTGAAGGCAGTCATGGTAAGGAACTTCACGCCCTAAACGATCATCGGAATTCGCCGGGTTTGAACCCGCGACCTCGAGGTTAAGAGGTGAGCAAACATAGCCTATATTGCTGAAACTAAAATAATTGGTGCGGTACAATGAAAGCCTGCTCTATGTCCTTGACACACAATAGACAATACGTACTGTACAATGAACGCCTACTTTAGGCTCCTTAAACACAATTGATAATATATGCGGTACAATGGCAGCCTACTGTAGTTTCCTGACATAAAATAGATGATATGTGCAGCACAATGAAAGCTACCCTAGGTTCCCGGCACACAAACGGTAATGTGTGCAGTACAATTAAAGGCTACTTAGGTTCCTGACGTGTCAAAGATAATAGGTGCAGGATAATGAAAACACACTGTAGGTACCTGACACCGAACGGATTATATATGCAGTACAATTAAAACGTAATGTAGGTTCCTGACATGCCAAAGATAATATGTGCAGTACAATGAAAACATACTGTAGGTACCTGACACCGAAGAGATTATATGTGCAGTACAATTAAAGCCTAATGGTGATACCTGACATGCTTAAGATGATATGTGCAGTACAATTAAAACCTAATGTAGGATCCTGACATGCTTAAGATAATATGTGCAGTACAACTAAAACAATTAAAGGCTAATGTAGGTTGCTGACATGCTTAAGATAATATGTGCAGTACAATTAAAACCTAATGTAGGTTCCTGACATGCTTAAGATAATATGTGCAGTACAACTAAAACAATTAAAGGCTAATGTAGGTTGCTGACATGCTTAAGATAATATGTGCAGTACAATTAAAACCTAATGTAGGTTCCTGACATGCTTAAGATAATATGTGCAGTACAACTAAAACAATTAAAGGCTAATGTAGGTTGCTGACATGCTTAAGATTATATGTGCAGTACAATTAAAACCTAATGTAGGTTCCTGACATGCTTAAGATAATATGTGCAGTACAACTAAAACAATTAAAGGCTAATGTAGGTTGCTGACATGCTTAAGATAATATGTGCAGTACAATGAAAACACACTGTAGGTACCTGATATGCTTAAGATAATATATGCGGTACAATTAAAGCCTAATGTATGTTCCTGACATGCTTAAGATAATATGTGCAGTACAATTACAGCCTAATGTAGGTTCCTGACATGCTTAAGATAATATGTGCAGTACAATTAAAGCCTAATGTGGTTCCTGACATGCTTAAGATAATATGTGCAGTACAATTAAAACGTAATTTAGGTTCCTGACATGCTTAAAATAATATGTGCAGTACAATTAAAGCCTAATGTAGGTTACAGACATGCCTAAGATAATATGTGCAGTACAATTAAGACGTAATTTAGGTTCCTGACATGCCAAAGATAATATGTGCAGTACACTGAAAACACACTGTAGGTACCTGACACCGAACAGATTATGTGCGCAGTACAATTAAAGCCTAATGTAGGTTCCTGACATGCTTAAGATAATATGTGCAGTACAATGAAAACACACTGTAGGTACCTGACATCAAACAGATTATGTGCGCAGTACAATTAAAGATTAATGTAGGTTCCTGACATGCTTAAGATAATATGTGCAGTACAATGAAAACACACTGTAGGTTCCTGACACCGAACAGATTATATGTGCAGTACTATTGAAGCCTTCTGTAGGTTCCTGACATGCCAAAGATAATATGTGCAGTACACTGAAAACACACTGTAGGTACCTGACACCGAACAGACTATATTTTCAGTACAATGAAAGTCTAATGTAGGTTTCTGACACATAATACATAATATGTGGTGTACAATGAAAACCTACTGTGGGTTCCTTACACACAATAAATAATATGTGAAGTACAATGAAAACCTACTGTGGGTTCGTGCCACACAATAGATAATATGTGAAGTGCAATGAAAAACTAGTGTAGCTTCCTGACACACAATAAATAACATGTGCAGTAGATTGAAAACCTAGATATTATGTGCATTACAGTGAAAACATACCCCAGGTTCCTGACCCACAATAAATAGTATATATGGTACAATGAAAATCTGATATATGTGCTTGACACATAATAAAATATGTGCTGTACAATGAAAACCTACTGTGGGTATTCCTGACAAACAACAGATAATATGTGCAGAACAATGAAAGCCGACCGTTGTTTACTGGCACACAAAAGGTAATATGTGCAGTACAATGAAAGCCTACCCTAGGTTACTGACAAACAATAAATAATATGTACTTTACAATGAAAGCCTACCCAAGTTTCCTGACACGCAATAGATAATATGTGCAGTACAATGAAAGTCTACCCTAGGTTCCTGACAAACACTATATATAATGTGTACTTTACAATGAACGCTTACGCTAGGTTCCTGACAAACAATAAATAATGTGTACTTTACAGTGAAAGCCTACCCTAGGTTCCTGACACACAATAGATAATATGTGCAGTACAATAAAAGCCGACCGTTGTTTCCTGGCACACAAAAGGTAATATGTAAGTATAATCAAAGCCTACTCTAGATTGCTGACACACAATAGATAATATGGGCAGTAATATGAAAACTTACTGTAGGTTCCTGACACACAATACATAATATGTGCAGTACAATCAAAGCCTACTGTAGGTTGCTGACACCAGGGATAATATGTGTATTACAATGAAAGCCGTCCGTTGTTTCCAGGCACACAAAAGGTAATATGTGCAGTACAATCAAAGCCTACTGTAGGTTGCTGACACACCATAGATAATATGTGTATTACAATAAAAGCCGACCGTTGTTTCCTGGCACACAAAAGGTAATATGTGCAGTACAATTAAAGCCTACTGTAGGTTGCTGACACACCATAGATAATATGTGCATTACAATGAAAGCCGTCCGTTGTTTCCAGGCACACAAAGGATAATATGTACAGTAAAATTAAAGCCTACTAGAGGCTCGTGACTCACAATAGATAATATCTGAAATACTATGAACACATAATGTAGGATGCTGACATAGAATAAAAAATATGTGCAGTAAAATGCAAACCTACTGTAGATTCCTGATACATAATAAATAATATCTGAAATACACAATAGAAATCTAATGTAGGTCCTTGACACACAATAGATAACATGTGCTTTACAATTAAAACCTGGTGTAGGTTCCTGAAACACCATAGATAATATATGCAGTACAATTAAAGCCTACTGTAGGATCCTGACACCTACTAGATAGCATGTGCAGTACAATGAAATCTCAGTGGAGGTTCCTGACAAACAATAGATAACATGTGCAGTTCAATTAAAACCTACTGTAGGTTCCCGACACAATAGATTATATTTGCTTTACAAGGAATATCTCCTGTAGCTCCCTGACACACAATAGATAATATGTGCTTTACAATGAACATCTCCTGTAGGTCCCTGACACACAGTAGATAATATGTGCCTTACAATGAAAATCTCCTGTAGGTTCCTGATACACAATAGATAATATGTGCTTTACAATGAAAATCTCCTATAGGTTCCTGACAAACAATAGATAATATGTGCCTTACAATGAAAATCACCTGTAGGTTCCTGACACACAATAGATAATATGTGCCTTACAATGAAAATCTCCTATAGGTTCCTGATACACAAGAGATAATATGAGCTTTACAATGAAAATCTCCTGTAGGTTCCTGACGCACAGTAGATAATATGTGCTTTACAATGAAAATCTCTTGTAGGTTCCTGATACACAATAGATAATATGTGCTTTACAATGAAAATCTCCTGTAGGTTCCTGATACACAATAGATAATATGTGCTTTACAATGAAAATCTCCTGTAGGTTCCTGACACACAATACATAATATGTGCAGTACAATAAAAGCCGACCGTTGTTTCTTAGCACACAAAAGCTAACATGTGCAGTACAATCAAAGCCTACTGTAGGTTGCTGACACACCATAGATAATATGTGCATTACAATGAAAGCCGACCGTTGTTTCCTGGCACACAAAAGGTAATATGTGCAGTATAATCAAAGCCCACTGTAGATTGCTGACACACAATAGATAATATGGGCAGTAGTATGAAAACTTACTGTAGGTTCCTGACACACAATACATAATATGTGCAGTACAATCAAAGCCTACTGTAGGTTGCTGACACACCATAGATAATATGTGCATTACAAAGAAAGCCGTCCGTTGTTCCCAGGCACACAAAGGATAATATGTACAGTAAAATTAAAGCCTACTAGAGGCTCGTGACACACAATAGATAATATCTGAAATACTATGAACACATAATGTAGGATGCTGACATAGAATAAAAAATATGTGCAGTAAAATGCAAACCTACTGTAGATTCCTGATACATAATAAATAATATCTGAAATACACAATAGAAATCTAATGTAGGTCCTTGACACACAATAGATAACATGTGCTTTACAATTAAAACCTGGTGTAGGTTCCTGAAACACCATAGATAATATATGCAGTACAATTAAAGCCTACTGTAGGATCCTGACACCTACTAGATAGCATGTGCAGTACAATGAAATCTCAGTGGAGGTTCCTGACAAACAATAGATAACATGTGCAGTTCAATTAAAACCTACTGTAGGTTCCCGACACAATAGATTATATTTGCTTTACAAGGAATATCTCCTGTAGCTCCCTGACACACAATAGATAATATGTGCTTTACAATGAATATCTCCTGTAGGTCCCTGACACACAGTAGATAATATGTGCCTTACAATGAAAATCTCCTGTAGGTTCCTGCCACACAATAGATAATATGTGCTTTACAATGAAAATCTCCTGTAGGTCCCTGACACACAGTAGATAATATGTGCCTTACAATGAAAATCTCCTGTAGCTCCCTGACACACAATAGATAATATGTGCTTTACAATGAATATCTCCTGTAGGTCCCTGACACACAGTAGATAATATGTGCCTTACAATGAAAATCTCCTGTAGGTTCCTAACACAGAATAGATAATATGTGCCTTACAATGAAAATCTCCTGTAGGTTCCTGACACACAATGGATAATATGTGCCTTACAATGAAAATCTCCTGTAGGTCCCTGACACACAATTGATAATATGTGCTTTAAAATGAAAATCTCCTGTAGGTCCCTGACCCACAATAGATAATATGTGCCTTACAATGAGAGTCTACTGTAGGTCCCTGACACACAATAGATAATATGTGCTTTAAAATGAAAATCTCCCGTAGGTCCCTGACACACAATGGATAATATGTGCCTTACAATGAAAGTCTACTGTAGGTCCCTGACACACAATATAGAATATGTGCTTTAAAATGAAAATCTCCTGTATGTCCCTGACACACAATAGATAATATGTGCCTTACAATGAAAATCTCCTGTAGGTTCCTGACACACAATAGATAATATGTGCCTTACAATGAAAATCTCCTGTAGGTTCCTGACACACAATAGATAATATGTGCCTTACAATGAAAATCTCCTATATCGTTCCTGACACACAATAGATAATATGTGCCTTACAATGAAAATCTGCTGTAGGTTCCTGACACACAATAGATAATATGTGCCTTACAATGAAAATCTCCTGTAGGTTCCTGACACACAATAGCAAATATGTGCCTTACAATGAAAATCTCCTGTAGCGTTCCTGACACACAATAGATAATATGTGCCTTACAATGAAAATCTCCTGTAGGTTCCTGACACACAATAGATTATATGTGCCTTACAATGAAAATCTCCTGTAGCGTTCCTGACACACAATAGATAATATGAGCTTTAAAATGAAAATCTCCTGTAGGTCCCTGACACACAATAGATAATATGTGCTTTGAAATGAAAATCTCCTGTAGGTCCCTGACACACAATAGATAATATGTGCTTTACAATGAAAATCTCCTGTAGCTCCGTGACACACAATAGATAATATGTGCTTTAAAATGAAAATCTACTGTAGGTTCCTGACACACAATAGATAATATGTGCCTTACAATGAAAATCTCCTGTAGGTTCCTGACACACAATAGATAATATGTGCCTTACAATGAAAATCTCCTATATCGTTCCTGACACACAATAGATAATATGTGCCTTACAATGAAAATCTGCTGTAGGTTCCTGAAACACAATAGATAATATGTGCCTTACAATGAAAATCTCCTGTAGGTTCCTGACACACAATAGATAATATGTGCTTTACAATGAAAATCTCCTGTAGGTTCCTGACACACAAAGATAACACGTGCTTTACAATGAAAATCTCCTGTAGGTTCCTGACACACAATAGATAATATGTGCCTTACAATGAATATCTCCTGTAGGTCCCTGACACACAATAGATAATATGTGCTTTACAATGAAAATCTCCTGTAGGTTCCTGAAACACAGTAGATAATATGTGCTTTAAAATGAAAATCTCCTGTAGGTTCCTGACACACAATAGATAATATGTGCTTTACAATGAAAATCTCCTGTAGGTTCCTGAAACACAGTAGATAATATGTGCTTTAAAATGAATATCTCCTGTAGGTTCCTGACACACAATAGATAATATGTGCTTTACAATGAAAATCTCCTGTAGGTCCCTGAAACACAGTAGATAATATGTGCTTTAAAATGAAAATCTCCTGTAGGTTCCTGACACACAATAGATAATATGTGCCTTACAATGAAAATCTCCTGTAGGTCCCTGACACACAATAGATAATATGTGCTTTAAAATGAAAATCTACTGTAGGTCCCTGACACAAAATAGATAATATGTGCTTTAAAATGAAAATCTCCTGTAGATTCCTGACACACAATAGATAATATGTGCCTTACAATGAAAATCTACTGTAGGTACCTGACACACAATAGATAATATGTGCAGTACAATGAAAGCCTATTGTAGGTTCCTGATTATATGCGCAGTACAGTAAAACCTAGTGTAGGTTCCTGACAAACAATAGTTAATAGCTGCAGTACAGTGAAAACGTGCTATGGTTTCCTGACAGTTAATAAATAGTATGTCTAGTAAAATTAAAACCTTGTGCAAGTTTCTGACACACAATACATAATATGTGCAGTACAATAAATACCTAGTGTAGGTTCGTGACACAAATTAAATAATTTCTGTAGTACAATGAAAGCATAGTGTAGGTACCTGATACACAATAGATAATATGTTCAGTATAATGAAAACCTGATGTCTATTCCTGACACACAATAGATAATGGTTGCAGTAAAATGAAAACCTAGTGTAGGTTCTTGAAACAGAGTAGATAATGTGTGCAGTACCATAGAAACCTACACTAAGGTTCCTGAAACACAATAGATAATGTGTGAAGTACAATAAAAGCTTAGTGTAGGTTCCTGAATCACAAAAGATAAGATGTGCAGTACAATGAAAGCCTACTGTACGTATCTGACACGCCATAGATAGTATGTACAGTACAATGAAAGGCTACTGTAGAATCCTGACACACAATCGATTATATGTGCTTTATAATGAAAGCCTACTGAGGGTTCCTGATCCGCAATAAAGAATATCTGAAGTACAATAAATATCTAATGCAGTTTGCTGAGACACAATAAGTAACAGTGCTGTATATTGAATATTTAGTGTAGCTTCCTGCTACACAGTAGATATATGTGCAGTACAATGAAAACCTACTGTAATCCCCTGACACACAATTAGATATTATCTGCATTACTTGAAAATCTACTGTAGGTCCCGGAAACACAATAGATAATATGTGCATTGCAATGAAAGCCTACTGTGTGTTCCTGAACCACAATATGTAATACCTGAAGTACAATAAAACCTATTGTAGGTTCCTGACACACAATAGATAATATGTGCATTACAATGAAAGCCTACTGTGTGTTCCTGACCGACAATAGATAACAGTACAGTATAATGAAAATCTAATATAACTTCCTGATACACAATAGATAATATGTGCAGTACAATGAAAACCTACTGTAAGTCCCTTGGTTTGGTTTTGTTTAAGGGCGCTCAACTTCTAGGTCATTAGCGCCCTTCTAAAGCAGTTCATGGCAAGGGCCAGAGATAACGATCAGTAGAAAATTTCATGGCAAAAGCCAGAGATAAAGCTGAATAAAACATTAAATAAACAGAAAATAAATAAAATCAAAGTAAAAGCGAGGGACAAATATCAATACTAAATCATAGCAAAAGCCAGGGATAAATATCAATATAGAAATATAGCACAAGTCATAGATAATTATAGATATATAAAACTGAACCGATCCGTATAATACACATTCTATTAAGATTCACATTTAGAAATTTACTTTCGAAACAAAATTAAAAATCCTATCAACCGTTTGCTTACTCATCCACTAAGACGTCTGCAAGACAGTCCGGCAGTTGCAGAGAGTCCCGAAGATGCGCTAGAGCAAGGGTGGTGAAAATGACTTCCTTCCGTGAGTCACCAAATATGGAACACGCATTGCATCACTCAGCAGCATGTGAAAAACAAACGGACGGTTGCAGAGAGGGAACGGCGCCTGCGAGTCAAAATAACTCGCGGGTCACGTTTTCGCCACCTCTGCGCTAGAGCAATACACTCTAGCAACACATGACGGACCGAAACACCTTCGCCACATAGCGGACAAAAGGAGCAGGATCACCCTTAAAAAGGTAACTGTCACAAATACGCAACGGATCCAAAATCACCTCCTCACGACGAGATACGCGAGAGAAAGCTACCCAGTTTATCGCAATGTCCTTAACTAACCTAAGCTTGTTTCCGCGGAGAGCTAACCACTGCTCGCGTCAACACGACAGCACCGCTCTTCCACAACTAGCCTAAAGTCTTCCATCGTTACCCGAGGTATTGTAACACTGGGCTCTGTGGTTGCCGCCTTAGGTGCCAAATCCGCAAGTTCATTTTCCGGCAAGCCAACGTGACCAGGTATTCAAGCACACTCCATATTAACGCCAGAACCGTGTAAAACATGGAGGGCATCCTGGATTCGTTGAACAATGGGGTGGTAGTTGTACAACTCACGAAGTCTCTGAAGTACACTTAGGGAATCACTCAAAATGAGACAGTCTCCCACTTTTCGACGGCGCACATGTAAAATGGCTCGGTATATGTCATACAGCTCTTTACTATAATAAATGGATGTACTGTCATGAAAACCGAATGTATAGGGTTCCGTTCCATGAACATAAGCACATCCAACACCTTTGGAGCTTTTAGATCTATCGGTGTAGATCAAAATTAGGTCACTGTAATCGGACAGAAGTTCTAAAAAACAGGTGCGTATACTAAAAGTAGGCATCGTAGACTTCCGGTATACCGTCATCCCAATATCTACGTGAGATGTCTCACATAGCCAAGGTGGGAACACCCTCTCCCCCTTAGCAAACATGCTAGGCATTTCAATGTCATGCTTTCTTAGAAGCTCCCGGAAACGAACACCTAAGGCCTTGCATTAATGGAGCTATTTCTATAACGTTCGTCCAGCGCAGTGTGGTAAAACGAAGCGAACGTTGGATTTTGAGGCATACATTTAAGCGAACAGCCATAATTTCCCAAGAGGATTTCATGCCGACAACGCAGAGATGGTTCTGCAGATTCGGCGTAAAGACTCATAACTGGGCTAGTGGGGAAAACACCAATAGCCACTCGAATGCCCCGGTTATGGACATCGTCTAAGCTCCTGAGCACAGATGGTGGTGCTGAGGAATAAATGATACACCCATAGTCTATTCTTGATCGGACCATTACGCGATACAGTCGCAGCAAAGTAGTCCGATCTTCTCCCCAAAATTTGTCATTTAATATTTGCAAGATATTCAGAGAACGGTCACATCACGCTTTCAACTATGCTATATGCGATGACCAGTTAAGTTTCCTATCAGACGTCAACCACGGGAATCTCGTCGAATCTGCGAACGGTAATAAATGTGGACCTAATCGGAGAGAAGGTGGTAATCGTCTACTACGGCGCCAGAAGTTCACACAGATTGACATCTCAGTTGAGAAACGAAATCCGTTTTTAGAACTCCAATCTTGGAGATTATGTAAGCATTGCTGCACACGGCATTCCTAAAACGGCGTACGCAGAAAGTACAATAAACGGCAAAGTGATCTACGAATAAGCATGACGATACCCTGGATGAACATATTTAGAGATAGAATTAATTGCTATGGCAAACAGTGTGACGCTTAGTACCGATCCCTGAGGTACTCCGGTCTCCTGCACGAAACGTTTGAAAAAAACCGAACTGATCCTTACTCGGAAAACGCGGTCCTTCATAAACTCCTGAATGAACAGTGGTAAGAGTCCACGTATATTCCAGGTGGGTAGGGAACGTAGTATCCCTGCTCGCCAACACGTATCATAAGCCTTCTCGAGGTCAAAAAATATCGCAAACGTTTCACAATTTTTCATGAATCCGTTCATGATCTGTGTCGACAATGACACGAGGTGGTCCATTGCTGAACGGTGCCTCCGAAAACCGCACTGCGTGTTGGTGAGCAGATTGTGAGTTTCCAACCACGATACCAACCGTCCATTGATCATGCGTTCCATCACCTTGCAAACCCAACTGGTGAGGGAAATGGGACGGTAGCTGAACGAGAGATGACGATCCTTTCCAGCTTTCAAAATGGGTATGACAGTGGCCTCCAGTCACTTTTCTGGAAAAGTGGCATCAGCCCCAACACGATTATAGACCTCGAGTAGGAAAGCCTTATTTCAGGAGAGAGCTGTCGGAGGATTTGTACGTGGATACAAACAGGTCCCGGTGCTGATAGTCGCGAAGATGAAAGAGCGTCTTCTAACTCCGCCATGGTGAAGAGGCGATTGTAATCTTCAGGATTTCCTGAACGAAAAAGGAAACCTTGAGATTCAACCTGTGTCTTAATAGGAAGCAAATCGTGCGAATAGTTATCTGAGCTAGACACTTGAGCGAAAGCACAGCCAAATGTGTTAGCCACTTTAAATGCATCAGCAACAGCTCCTGCAGCTGTTTTAAGACCGGCAATTGGCATGTGGGTCGATTTTCCGGCAACACGCCTTATCTTATCCCAAACGACAGGGGAAGGTGTATGTCGATTAAATGAAGCTACAAAGTTGCTGCATGATGTCTTTTTGCTATCCTTTATAATATATCTAGATTTGGCACGCATTTTCTTGTATTCAATTACGTTATCCAGTGTTGGGCGACACTGGAAAACCCTAGGAGCACGCCTGCGAGCACAAATGGCATTTCGGCACTCTCCCGTCTACCAAGGGACTAGAAATCGACGAGGGTTGGCAGTCGATCGTGGAATAGTTTCCTCAGCAGCAGAAATGATCTTCTCTGTGAGATGTTGGACCAAAACATCCGCACAGTCGTGCTCATTGTAATTAAACACAGCCAACTGGGAGTAAAGATTCCAGTTGGCTGAATCTAAGCGCCATCTAGGTAAGCGTGTGGAACATATATCCTGTGTTAAGAGACTAATAAGACAAGGAAAGTGGTCACTAGAGTGTAAATCAGAGATGACATTCCATTGCAAGGAAACTGCTAACTGTGGTGAACTAACTGCAATATCAAGGTGTGAAAAAGTGTTGTAGGAGTCTGAAAGAAATGTAGGCTCTCCGGCTTTCAGAAGAGCTAGGTTATTATTGTCCAAAAAAATCAGCAATTAATTTACCTCTCGCACAAGCCCCAGGTGAGTCCCAAAGAGGGTGGTGGGCATTAACGTCTCCCATCAACAGAATAGGCGTTGGTAACTGAGAGACTAGATGTTCTAAATCCATGAGCGAGAGGTCATTGGATGGAGGTAGGTAAATGTTACAGATGGTAAATCGGATGGATTGCAGTTTAATCCTTACAGCTACTGACTAGATGTCAGACCGTATGAATACAGATTCCACAAATATATCATCTCTGATGAGCATCATAGTGCCCCCGTGTGCAGAAATATCCTCTTCTGGTGTGAGATCACATCATGCTAGGGTATATCGTCTAAGCTGAAAGCTATCTTGCGGACGGAGTTTAGTCTCTTGTAAACACACGACCAAAGGCTCATACTTGCTGAGCAAAAATTCAAGCTCTGGTCGATGTGTTCTATTTCCACGGATGTTCCACTGTAGGATAGCCATTAGAATTATAACAGTATAAGTTTTAATCGTAGAAGCTTACTATGTTGTGGAAAGAGGTGGTCGAATCAATTTTCCCTTTCTCTTTGGTGTCTGACTAACACCTTTAACGGAGGATTTATCCTGCTTCTTTTTCACTGTCGTTCTGGCATCTCCTCCATAGGGGAGGACCCCTTTTCAATAGAAAACCTCGGTTCGAGATTCTCGAACCGATTGGAAGTGGAGATCGGCGAAGATGTAGATCGCCGATCCGAGTCCTTCCCAGAAGATTCCTCAGAAGAGGATCTCCGAGGAAATGTTTGTGGACTTTTCCTTCCCTTGGATGTTCCGGGTAGAGACTTTGCATTTTCTTTCAGGAAGTCAGTTCGGTTATAGCTGGTCTTAAACTTTATCTGTGGTGCATTATAGGTTACGGGCTTGCTAGTCTTATTGCTTGAAGTAGATGGTCTTGATGCTGAATTTACTGAAGGGATCTTCGCAGGTGTTGTAGCAGATGTAGATGTGGATTTCGAGGGCTTTGGATGTGATTTGGCTACGAGAATTTTTTCTGAAATTGTGGCCCCGTTAATATCGCTGGTTTGAGTTGAGATTTCCCGACTCGGTACCGGTTTAGCTGCAACTGAGCTATAGGTACCGGACCTCGGGACAGAGGGTTGGCGGACACGCAGAAGTATCCGGGCTTCCTACATGATACTCAGGGGCTGGGAGTTACGCATTACCCAGTCATCTCTTGCGACTCCCCTCCTCCGTCCCGCGCAGCGGTATCCGCCAGACTGTGTTCAGGGAGGTAACTGATTACTGGTCAAACACACTTGTGGACCAAAGCTACCTACTGTAGTAGGGCCTGTAATTCCCTGGCACATAATTAGCTATTATCTGAATTACTTGAAAACCTACTGTAGGTTCCTGACACACAATAGGTAAGATGGGCTGTACGATGGAAACCTACTGTAGGTTCCTGACACACAATAGGTAAGATCCGCTGTACGATGCAAACCTACTGTAGGTTCCTGACACACAATAGGTAAGATCCGCTGTACGATGGAAACCTACTGTAGGTTCCTGACACACAATAGGTAAGATGGGCTGTACGATGGAAACCTACTGTAGGTTCCTGACACACAATAGGTAAGATCTGCTGTACGATGCAAACCTACTGTAGGTTCCTGACACACAATAGGTAAGATCCGCTGTACGATGGAAACCTACTGTAGGTTCCTGACACACAATAGGTAAGATCCGCTGTACGATGGAAACCTACTGTAGGTACCTGACACACAATAGGTAAGATCTGCTGTACGATGCAAACCTACTGTAGGTTCCTGACACACAATAGGTAAGATGGGCTGTACAATGGAAACCTACTGTAGGTTCCTGACACACAATAGGTAAGATGGGCAGTACGATGGAAACCTACTGTAGGTTCCTGACACACAATAGGTAAGATGGGCTGTACGATGCAAACCTACTGTAGGTTCCTGACACACAATAGGTAAGATCTGCTGTACGATGGAAACCTACTGTAGGTTCCTGAACCACAATAGGTAAGATGGGCTGTACGATGCAAACCTACTGTAGGTTCCTGACACACAATAGGTAAGATCTGCTGTACGATGCAAACCTACTGTAGGTTCCTGACACACAATAGGTAAGATGGGCTGTACAATGGAAACCTACTGTAGGTTCCTGACACACAATAGGTAAGATGGGCAGTACGATGGAAACCTACTGTAGGTTCCTGACACACAATAGATAAGATGGGCTGTACGATGGAAACCTACTGTAGGTTCCTGGCACACAATAGGTAAGATGGGCTGTACGATGGAAACCTACTGTAGGTTCCTGACACACAATAGGTAAGATGGGCTGTACGACGGAAACCTACTGTAGGTTCCTGACACACAATAGGTAAAATGGGCTGTACGATGGAAACCTACTGTAGGTTCCTGACACACAATAGGTACGATCTGTTGTACGATGCAAACCTACTGTAGGTTCCTGACACAGAATAGGTAAGATGGGCTGTACGATGCAAACCTACTGTAGGTTCCTGACACACAATAGGTAAGATCGGCTGTACGATGCAAACCTACTGTAGGTTCCTGACACACAATAAGTAAGATGGGCTGTACGATGGAAACCTACTGTAGGTTCCTGACACACAATAGGTAAGATGGGCTGTACGATGCAAACCTACTGTAGGTTCCTGACACACAATAGGTAAGATGGGCTGTACGATGCAAACCTACTGTAGGTTCCTGACACACAATAGGTAAGATGGGCTGTACGATACAAACCTACTGTAGGTTCCTGACACACAATAGGTAAGATCTGCTGTACGATGCAAACCTACTGTAGGTTCCTGACACACAATAGGTAAGATCTGCTGTACGATGGAAACCTACTGTAGGTTCCTGACACACAATAGGTAAGATGGGCTGTACGATGGAAACCTACTGTAGGTTCCTGACACACAATAGGTAAGATGGGCTGTACGATGGAAACCTACTGTAGGTTCCTGACACACAATAGGTAAGATGGGCTGTACGATGGAAACCTACTGTAGGTACCTGACACACAATAGGTAAGATCTGCTGTACGATGCAAACCTACTGTAGGTTCCTGACACACAATAGGTAAGATGGGCTGTACAATGGAAACCTACTGTAGGTTCCTGACACACAATAGGTAAGATGGGCAGTACGATGGAAACCTACTGTAGGTTCCTGACACACAATAGGTAAGATGGGCTGTACGATGCAAACCTACTGTAGGTTCCTGACACACAATAGGTAAGATCTGCTGTACGATGGAAACCTACTGTAGGTTCCTGAACCACAATAGGTAAGATGGGCTGTACGATGCAAACCTACTGTAGGTTCCTGACACACAATAGGTAAGATCTGCTGTACGATGCAAACCTACTGTAGGTTCCTGACACACAATAGGTAAGATGGGCTGTACAATGGAAACCTACTGTAGGTTCCTGACACACAATAGGTAAGATGGGCAGTACGATGGAAACCTACTGTAGGTTCCTGACACACAATAGATAAGATGGGCTGTACGATGGAAACCTACTGTAGGTTCCTGGCACACAATAGGTAAGATGGGCTGTACGATGGAAACCTACTGTAGGTTCCTGACACACAATAGGTAAGATGGGCTGTACGACGGAAACCTACTGTAGGTTCCTGACACACAATAGGTAAAATGGGCTGTACGATGGAAACCTACTGTAGGTTCCTGACACACAATAGGTACGATCTGTTGTACGATGCAAACCTACTGTAGGTTCCTGACACAGAATAGGTAAGATGGGCTGTACGATGCAAACCTACTGTAGGTTCCTGACACACAATAGGTAAGATCGGCTGTACGATGCAAACCTACTGTAGGTTCCTGACACACAATAAGTAAGATGGGCTGTACGATGGAAACCTACTGTAGGTTCCTGACACACAATAGGTAAGATGGGCTGTACGATGCAAACCTACTGTAGGTTCCTGACACACAATAGGTAAGATGGGCTGTACGATGCAAACCTACTGTAGGTTCCTGACACACAATAGGTAAGATGGGCTGTACGATACAAACCTACTGTAGGTTTCTGACACACAATAGGTAAGATCTGCTGTACGATGCAAACCTACTGTAGGTTCCTGACACACAATAGGTAAGATCTGCGGTACGATGGAAACCTACTGTAGGTTCCTGACACACAATAGGTAAGATGGGCTGTACGATGGAAACCTACTGTAGGTTCCTGACACACAATAGGTAAGATGGGCTGTACGATGGAAACCTACTGTAGGTTCCTGACACACAATAGGTAAGATGGGCTGTACGATGGAAACCTACTGTAGGTTCCTGACACACAATAGGTAAGATGGGCTGTACGATGGAAACCTACTGTAGGTTCCTGACACACAATAGATAAGATGGGCTGTACGCTGGAAACCTACTGTAGGTTCCTGACACACAATAGGTAAGATGGGCTGTACGATGGAAACCTACTGTAGGTTTCTGACGCACAATAGGTAAGATGGGCTGTACGATGGAAACCTACTGTAGGTTTCTGACACACAATTGGTAAGATGGGCAGTACGATGGAAACCTACTGTAGGTTTCTGACACACAATAGGTAAGATGGGCTGTAGGATGGAAACCTACTGTAGGTTCCTGACACACAATAGGTAAGATCCACTGTACGATACAAACCTACTGTAGGTTCCTGACACACAATAGGTAAGATCCACTGTACGATGCAAACCTACTGTAGGTTCCTGACACACAATAGGTAGGATCCACTGTACGATGTAAACCTACTGTAGGTTCCTGACACAAAATAGGTAAGATCCACTGTACGATGCAAACCTACTGTAGGTTCCTGACACACAATAAGTAAGATCCGCTGTACGATGGAAACCTACTGTAGGTTCCTGACACACAATGGGCAAGATCCGCTGTACGATGGAAACCTACTGTAGGTTCCTGACACACAATAGGTAAGATCCGCTGTACGATGGAAACCTACTGTAGGTTCCTGACACACAATAGGTAAGATGGGCTGTACGATGGAAACCTACTGTAGGTTCCTGACACACAATAGGTAAGATCCGCTGTACGATGGAAACCTACTGTAGGTTCCTGACACACAATAGGTAAGATCCACTGTACGATGGAAACCTACTGTAGGTTCCTGACACACAATAGGTAAGATGGGCTGTACGATGCAAACCTACTGTAGGTTCCTGACACACAATAGGTAAGATCTGCTGTACGATGCAAACCTACTGTAGGTTCCTGACACACAATAGGTAAGATGGGCTGTACGATGGAAACCTACTGTAGGTTCCTGACACAAAATAGGTAAGATGGGCTGTACGATGGAAACCTACTGTAGGTTCCTGACATACAATAGGTAAGATGGGCTGTACGATGGAAACCTACTGTAGGTTCCTGACACACAATAGGTAAGATGGGCTGTACGATGGAAACCTACTGTAGGTTCCTGACACACAATAGGTAAGATGGGCTGTACGATGCAAACCTACTGTAGGTTCCTGACACAGAATAGGTAAGATCTGCTGTACGATGCAAACCTACTGTAGGTTCCTGACACACAATAGGTAAGATCTGCTGTACGATGCAAACCTACTGTAGGTTCCTGACACACAATAGGTAAGATCTGCTGTACGATGCAAACCTACTGTAGGTTCCTGACACACAATAGGTAAGATGGGCTGTACGATGGAAACCTACTGTAGGTTCCTGACACACAATAGGTAAGATGGGCTGTACGATGCAAACCTACTGTAGGTTCCTGAGACACAATAGGTAAGATGGGCTGTACGATGCAAACCTACTGTAGGTTCCTGACACAAAATAGGTAAGATGGGCTGTACGATGCAAACCTACTGCAGGTTCCTGATACACAATAGGTAAGATCTGCTGTACGATGCAAACCTACTGTAGGTTCCTGACACACAAGAGGTAAGATCTGCTGTACGATGGAAACCTACTGTAGGATCCTGACACACAATAGGTAAGATGGGCTGTACGATGGAAACCTACTGTAGGTTCCTGACACACAATAGGTAAGATGGGCTGTACGATGGAAACCTACTGTAGGTTCCTGACACACAATAGGTAAGATGGGCTGTACGATGGAAACCTACTGTAGGTTCCTGACACACAATAGGTAAGATGGGCTGTACGATGGAAACCTACTGTAGGTTCCTGACACACAATAGGTAAGATGGGCTGTACGATGGAAACCTACTGTAGGTTCCTGACACACAATAGGTAAGATGGGCTGTACGATGGAAACCTACTGTAGGTTTCTGACACACAATAGGTAAGTGGGCTGTACGATGCAAACCTACTGTAGGTTCCTGATACACAATAGGTAAGATGGGCTGTACGATGTAAACCTACTGTAGGTTCCTGACACACAGTAGGTAAGATGGGCTGTACGATGTAAACCTACTGTAGGTTCCTGACACACAATAGGTAAGATCCACTGTATGATGCAAACCTACTGTAGGTGTCTGACACACAATAGGTAAGATCCACTGTACGATGCAAACCTACTGTAGGTTCCTGACACAGAATAGGTAAGATCCACTGTACGATACAAACCTACTGTAGGTTCCTGACACACAATAGGTAAGATCCGCTGTACGATGTAAACCTACTGTAGGTTCCTGACACACAATAGGTAAGATCCACTGTACGATGCAAACCTACTGTAGGTTCCTGACACACAATAGGTAAGATCCGCTGTACGATGGAAACCTACTGTAGGTTCCTGACACACAATAGGTAAGATCCGCTGTACGATGGAAACCTACTGTAGGTTCCTGACACACAATAGGTAAGAGTCGCTGTACGATGCAAACCTACTGTAGGTTCCTGACACACAATAGGTAAGATACGCTGTACGATGCAAACCTACTGTAGGTTCCTGACACACAATAGGTAAGAGTCGCTGTACGATGCAAACCTACTGTAGGTTCCTGACACAATAGGTAAGATCCACTGTACGATGCAAACCTACTGTAGGTTCCTGACACACAATAGGTAAGATCTACTGTACGATGCAAACCTACTGTAGGTTCCTGACACACAATAGGTAAGATCCACTGTACGATGCAAACCTACTGCAGGTTCCTGACACACAATAGGTAAGATCCACTGTACGATGCAAACCTACTGTAGGTTCCTGACACACAATAGGTAAGATGGGCTGTACGATGCAAACCTACTGTAGGTTCCTGACACACAACAGGTAAGATCCACTGTACGATGCAAACCTACTGTAGGTCCCTGACACACAATATGTAAGATCCGCTGTACGATGCAAACCTACTGTAGGTTCCTGACACACAATAGGTAAGATGGGCTGTACGATGGAAACCTACTGTAGGTTCCTGACACACAATAGGTAAGATCCGCTGTACAATGGAAATCTACTGTAGGTTCCTGACACACAATAGGTAAGATCCACTGTATGATGCAAATCTACTGTAGGTCCCTGACACACAATAGGTAAGATCCGCTGTACGATGGAAATCTACTGTAGGTCCCTGACACACAATAGGTAAGATCCACTGTACGATGGAAATCTACTGTAGGTCCGTGACACACAATAGGTAAGATCCGCTGTACGATGGAAATCTACTGTAGGTTCCTGACACACAATAGGTAAGATCCACTGTACGATGGAAATCTACTGTAGGTTCCTGACACACAAAGGGAAGATCCCCTGTACGATGGAAATCTACTGTAGGTCCCTGACACACAATAGGTAAGATCCGCTGTACGATGGAAATCTACTGTAGGTCCCTGACACACAATAGGTAAGATCCGCTGTACGATGGAAATCTACTGTAGGTCCCTGACACACAATCTGTAAGATCCGCTGTACAATGGAAATCTACTGTAGGTCCGTGACACACAATAGGTAAGATCCGCTGTACGATGGAAATTTACTGCAGGTCCCTGACACACAATAGGTAAGATCCGCTGTACGATGGAAATCTACTGTAGGTCCCTGACACACAGTAGGTAAGATCCGCTGTACGATGGAAATCTACTGTAGGTCCGTGACACACAATAAGTAAGATCCGCTGTACGATGGAAATCTACTGTAGGTTCCTGACACACAATGGGTAAGATCCACTGTACGATGGAAATCTACTGTAGGTTCCTGACACACAATAGGTAAGATCCACTGTATGATGGAAATCTACTGTAGATTCCTGACACACAATAGGTAAGATCCACTGTACGATGGAAATCTACTGTAGGTCCCTGACACACAATAGATAAGATCCGCTGTACGATGGAAATCTACTGTAGGTTCCTGACACACAATAGGTAAGATCCGCTGTACGATGGAAACCTACTGTAGGTTCCTGACACACAATAGGTAAGATCCGCTGTACGATGGAAACCTACTGTAGGTTCCTGACACACAATAGGAAAGATCCGCTGTACGATGCAAACCTACTGTAGGTTCCTGACATACAATAGATAAGATCCACTGTACGATGCAAACCTACTGTAGGTTCCTGACACAATAGGTAAGATCTAGTGTACGATGCAAACCTACTGTAGGTTCCTGACACACAATAGGTAAGATGGGCTGTACGATGCAAACCTACTGTAGGTTCCTGACGCACAATAGATAAGATCCACTGTACGATGCAAACCTACTGTAGGTTCCTGACACAATAGGTAAGATCCACTGTACGATGCAAACCTACTGTAGGTTCCTGACACACAATAGGTAAGATGGGCTGTACGATGTAAACCTACTGTAGGTTCCTGACACACAATAGGTAAGATCCACTGTACGATGCAAACCTACTGTAGGTTCCTGACACACAATAGGTAAGATCCACTGTACGATGCAAACCTATTGTAGGTTCCTGACACAGAATAGGTAAGATCCACTGTACGATTCAAACCTACTGTAGGTTCCTGACACACAATAGGTAAGATCCGCTGTACGATATAAACCTACTGTAGGTTCCTGACACAATAGGTAAGATCCACTGTACGATGCAAACCTACTGTAGGTTCCTGACACACAATAGGTAAGATCCGCTGTACGATGGAAACCTACTGTAGGTTCCTGACACACAATAGGTAAGATCCGCTGTACGATGTAAACCTACTGTAGGTTCCTGACACACAATAGGTAAGAGTCGCTGTACGATGGAAACCTACTGTAGGTTCCTGGCACACAATAGGTAAGATCCGCTGTACGATGCAAACCTACTGTAGGTTCCTGACACACAATAGGTAAGAGTCGCTGTACGATGCAAACCTACTGTAGGTTCCTGACACAATAGGTAAGATCCACTGTACGATGCAAACCTATGTAGGTTCCTGACACACAATAGGTAAGATCCACTGTACGATGGAAACCTACTGTAGGTTCCTGACACACAATAGGTAAGATGGGCTGTACGATGCAAACCTACTGTAGGTTCCTGACACACAATAGGTAAGATCCACTGTACGATGCAAACCTACTGTAGGTTCCTGACGCAAAATAGGTAAGATG
This sequence comes from Deroplatys truncata, assembly GCA_030765065.1. NCBI lineage: Eukaryota > Metazoa > Arthropoda > Insecta > Mantodea > Mantidae > Deroplatys > Deroplatys truncata. The sequence continues at coordinate 159,431,664 of CM060985.1, forward strand.
GGCTGTACGATGCAAACCTACTGTAGGTTCCTGACACACAATAGGTAAGATCCACTGTACGATGCAAACCTACTGTAGGTTCCTGACGCAAAATAGGTAAGATGGGCTGTACGATGCAAACCTACTGTAGGTTCCTGACACACAACAGGTAAGATCCACTGTACGATGCAAACCTACTGTAGGTCCCTGACACACAATATGTAAGATCCGCTGTACGATGGAAATCTACTGTAGGTTCCTGACGCACAATAGGTAAGATGGGCTGTACGATGGAAACCTACTGTAGGTTCCTGACACACAATAGGTAAGATCCGCTGTACGATGGAAATCTACTGTAGGTTCCTGACACACAATAGGTAAGATCCACTGTACGATGCAAACCTACTGTAGGTCCCTGACACACAATAGGTAAGATCCGCTGTACGATGGAAATCTACTGTAGGTCCCTGACACACAATAGGTAAGATCCACTGTACGATGGAAATCTACTGTAGGTTCCTGACACACAATAGGTAAGATCCACTGTACGATGGAAACCTACTGTAGGTTCCTGACACACAATAGGTAAGATCTGCTGTACGATGGAAATCTACTGTAGGTTCCTGACACACAATAGGTAAGATCCACTGTACGATGGAAATCTACTGTAGGTTCCTGACACACAATAGGTAAGATCCCCTGTACGATGGAAATCTACTGTAGGTCCCTGACACACAATAGGTAAGATCCGCTGTACGATGGAAATCTACTGTAGGTCCCTGACACACAATAGGTAAGATCCGCTGTACGATGGAAATCTACTGTAGGTCCCTGACACACAATAGGTAAGATCCGCTGTACGATGGAAATCTACTGTAGGTCCGTGACACACAATAGTTAAGATCCGCTGTACGATGGAAATCTACTGTAGGTCTCTGACACACAATAGGTAAGATCCACTGTACGATGGAAATCTACTGTAGGTCCCTGACACACAATAGGTAAGATCCGCTGTACGATGGAAATCTACTGTAGGTCCGTGACACACAATAGGTAAGATCCGCTGTACGATGGAAATCTTCTGTAGGTTCCTGACACACAACGGGTAAGATCCACTGTACGATGGAAATCTACTGTAGGTTCCTGACACACAATAGGTAAGATCCACTGTACGATGGAAATCTACTGTAGGTTCCTGACACACAATAGGTAAGATCCACTGTACGATGGAAATCTACTGTAGGTCCCTGACACACAATAGATAAGATCCGCTGTACGATGGAAATCTACTGTAGGTCCCTGACACACAATAGGTAAGATCCGCTGTACGATGGAAATCTACTGTAGGTCCCTGACACACAATAGGTAAAATCCGCTGTACGATGGAAATCTACTGTAGGTCCCTGACACACAATAGGTAAGATCCGCTGTACGATGGAAACCTACTGTAGGTTCCTGACACACAATAGGTAAGATCCGCTGTACGATGGAAACCTACTGTAGGTTCCTGACACACAATAGGTAAGATCCGCTGTACGATGGAAACCTACTGTAGGTTCCTGACACACAATAGGTAAGATCCTCTGTACGATGCAAACCTACTGTAGGTTCCTGACACACAATATATAAGTTCCACTGTACGATGCAAACCTACTGTCGGTTCCTGACACAATAGGTAAGATCTAGTGTACGATGCAAACCTACTGTAGGTTCCTGACACACAATAGGTAAGATGGGCTGTACGATGCAAACCTACTGTAGGTTCCTGACACACAATAGATAAGATCCACTGTACGATGTAAACCTACTGTAGGTTCCTGACACAATAGGTAAGATCCACTGTACGATGCAAACCTACTGTAGGTTCCTGACACACAATAGGTAAGATGGGCTGTACGATGCAAACCTACTGTAGGTTCCTGACACACAATAGGTAAGATCCACTGTACGATGCAAACCTACTGTAGGTTCCTGACAGTTATCTTTAATCAAGTGATGAAGAAACAGAGAATGTAATGTTGGTTTGTTGGGAGAGGTAGAATAATGGGACTGTCAGGTATAGTAAAGCATATGGAGCAGGACAGTAGACTATCATTTTGTCAAAAACACGACAATGTTCTACCCTAGTACACTACCGCCCGTACTCTGTTGCCTACACTTCATAGTAAGTAATCTGTAAGTTGTGTATGCACATTCAGTCAGCTCTTTGTTTTATAAATGTACAAATAAATTAAACAGAGTCATGACTGAAGAAAGAAAATGGCTCATTTGAAACAAAGAAAAAAATTTTGAAACTTGTAAGTACTAGATTTATGTTTAGAAATTTGGCAATGCAAAAACAAGACAAAGGTTTTAATAATTAAACAACCGTGGAGTAACAGGGTTAAGGGAATAACGTTCTTGCTACACTTTTTTCGGTTGAAAAGTAATGCTTTAATTGTATTTATGACTAAATTCTGCATCTTTATTGTATTATGTGGCTGTCCTGTACTCCACAAGAATTTTCCTGCTTAATGGACCCTATAGAACTGAATGCTTCGTTGGGTTATTTTCTTGAAAAACGTGTTTACGACACGAATAAACAGAACTGCAGATCTGAAAGGTGCTTTTCAGCGTGCGCACGCGCTCTCTCTCCCACCCTTTCTCTCTAAAACGCGACTAGACTGGCGTGCGGAATCTTAGTATCATATAGTTGTTCTCATTATGATGATAAATGTGCCACATAAAATGACTCTGGGACATTTATTTAGTTATCTGCTCAGCGACGGTCCTAATATAGCTTAACTCGTTATTAAATAAACGGGACGCACACATTTATTCGCCAGGCTCTGGAAGCGGTTATTGCCAACTGAGTCTACAGAAAGACTTTTGCTACAGTAACAACTGTTTTACTCCTAAACACAGGAGGTAAATCAAGTTAAAATAGTTGATGTAATAGCACAAATATATTAATGGTAGGTGCTGTTAATTGCTAATAATATGGACAACTTAGAAGTATTCTTATACAATAATAACATTAAAATGAAAAGCCATAAAGGAGCGCTTTTCTTAGATAATGTGTCCCTTTTATAAACTGGTCTGGCAAGCTAGGACGAGGGTGTCCATAAGGTGGTTTTAGTGAAACAACACAATGTTGCCTATCGGCAAGGGAGGGGGAATTAGGAGATAAACATACAAATTAGTTGGAATTTGATGGTAAGCCAATGGTCTGGTAGGATTATACCCGTTGCCATAGAAACACCCCATGCTTTTACTTTGCGTATGGAAGTAACTCGGAGTATTTCAGTAATATTAATGTAACTCAGGCACAGTCTCGAATTTAATATACAAGGGTATTGATGAAGCACTAACCTCTTCCCAGAAAGGTTATGTTAAAAGTTGCATGTCTGAAAGATAGTTATAAGACGTTCTGAAGGTGACACGCGGTCTTCAACACTTACCCTAGATTGTCCCAAGTAGCCGTTGCTCCCGCTGGATTAGACAGCCCTATACGCGTTTTTTTAGTTTCTCCACGTCTAGTCTGCAGTGGCGGCCGTTGCTTTAAAAAGTAGGTAAAGGGCTTTAGTAAATAAAGATGACAGAATTAAAAAAAAGAAACAAACACCGTTTAGATAGATAATAGTTATCATGGCGAGACTGAGCTATCTCTTATATTTTAAGTCAATTCTTCGGTCTTTGAGAGCAGCAAACGCGTCCATAACGTCCTTATAAAATTGATGTTTCCTAACAAGTTCACATAGAAGTTGCTTCTAAATTCAGATATTCGCTGGTGACATGTGACTGCCTTGTGATATAGTGTTTCTAGCGACATTTGATATTCTTTTAAAACATTAAAAACTTATTTCCACTGATATATTTGTGGATTAGATTGCTAAACCTAAATCAAATCACCTGTATGGTTGCTCAAATACATTCCTATTTTGACGCAATTTAAAACACTCCACTGTAGTAACAAACTTTCACACCTCATCAGCATACAAAAGATGCAATTTCTTCTTGAAATGATAAATTTATTAAAATATTTGCAGACAATGATGTTGCAAATTTTCAAGAGCTAAGGGAGCAAAATGTTTGGAACACTGGAATGTCTTCTATATACACAAGGGCAAGAAATTAAAACTGTCTCAATTTTCAAACCTTACTTTCATTTCCACTGAATTGGAATCCAAAATTTCCAAAAACAGAATCCTGAAGTTTTTGAAAATTTTTTCTCTCACAAAATACCATTTTTCCTTGCGTCAGATTCGTTGTTTTGTTGGCCTTCTTAAATAATTCAAAAATATATTGTTCATTTTGTTTCTTAAGCATTTAATCACAAGTCATCTTAATATTTTAAGTGCAATAAGTAATGTCCAGTGATGTCATTTGCAAAATTTAAAAAACAATGTCTGTCAAAGAAAATATATCATTAAACTCTATAGCTAGAAGAGAAAATCCGAAATTATTCATTCTCTACTAAGTGAATAGTTTTTTTTTGTCAGACTGCTTGTTATTTATAATATTCTCAAACGCTTGTTTCAATTATTCGCGATCTTCAATTACAGTGAAGGGTTAAACTACACTGAATTGGATTATGTCTAACTGAAAATGAATTTAGTGCACATATTCATTTTCGTAATGATGGAAAAATGAAGGAATTCCGCTGATATTTGCAAAAAGTATGCAATTTAGAAATATAATCTACAATTTGGTGCAACAGTAAGTTTAGTCGAAGAACTAAGCAATGCACTAAAACAGATTTAGGCGCTTTCTCATTTTTTTTTCTGTGGACCATTTAAGTGACGTGCCATTACATTTGCCCCATTGAACCGCTAATTTGTCCTCCCATAGTTCCGATAGAATCTCACCAGAAGATTCAATAATGTCTCAGATTTTCTATCAGCACCAATATTACAGAACCTAGAAAACGCTCAATTACCTTCGCGCTTAAAAATTCACATACCCATCTTACTGTGATTGAAAACAGTGATGTTTGAGTTATATCTGTGCTATCATCAGCTTCAACAGAAAGATATTTAGGGTTACACATTTCATTTTTACATTGTCTTGTATGTAATTAGGTATGCAGTTCATTACTTCGTTTTGAATTGTCTTGAAGTCCCCACTGAATCACTATTAATTTTGAAGTAGCTATTTTGAATTTGCAACAGACCCCTCATTATTAATAATGTAAGCAGTTCCTTGAAAGCCTCATGAATATAGAAGTTACACTTTCATCGTGCCCCCTAAAACCAGTTTATTGTTTACTTAAATTTAGCACTATATTTATAACCAGCTGGAAAAATAATTTCTTCAGACGAACATTTTTATTGAATTGAACAAAGTTTTGCATTTTCTTGAAGGGTGGCAGAATTAGTGTTTCTATTCTTTAAAAAAGTTCAATTAAACTTTGCATCTGAAATGTTGGGCGGAATTTTTGTCGGTACTATAGGTACTAGTTCCCGTTATGTTTTTAAAATCTTAAAATCCTCCCTTTCAGACATTATGATTCTTATTAAAAGATAAACAGGACAGAATAATAGTTTTTTTCTGAATTGGAGCTACTGCATAACCACCGGAATTCAAAGCAGCATGTTTTAAAATAAACATTATGGCAATTATGGTTTTTAATTTCTCTACTGCGTAATAGTAAGTAGGAGAAGTATTGTATTCCACCCAAAAACTCGATACCGAGATTTCACCGGAAATATATGTTTTAAGACCCCCTGAATCCAAAAAAAAAGCATTTTTAGAAACATGTTCGTGTGTGTGTGTGTGTGTGTGTGTGTGTGTGTGTGTCTGAACAGCATAACTCAGAAACGAACTGTCGGATAAACACCAAACTTGGTATTTAGGTTTAGTATCTTCCAGAGATGCGACACGAAGGTTTTCAAGAAAATCCCCCCACCCCAGATTACCCTTTACATGGAACATTTTTCGAAAATTTTAATTTTCTCAAAAATGGCTCTAAACGATTTTGATTCAAATATCATATGTTTAAGATATTTTCATGACAAATGAAATGTATATCTCGAATTTTCTGGTGTGTCTCCAAAAGTATTCTTCATTGTGAACGACTTTTACATAACTGATAAACCATAAGAGACAGACAAAATTTTATTACACAAAAAATGTAGATCGCGTTAAAATACACAATTTATGTCATATACATTATTTTTGAGTGAACCGTTTTCGAGATATTGCTTGTTATTCCCTTAAATTTTCCAATACTTTTTCTCAAATGGGAATTTGTTATTCATTTTTTTTGTCTTGTATATGCAAAGAGTATTAATCTGTGGCAAAGAGAATGGTGCTGCACGTAGCACCAGCTATTAAGAGATATGTATATGCTTAAAGGCTACTGTTTATCTATATTGCCCTTGCAAATACAAAACAAGGGGAACAGAGTAGGCCTTAAGCGATAGTCAAATATTTTTTATACTGAGAAATAAACGAACTGCTATGATTTTGTGAGTCTTCTATCGGCTTTTGCTTCAAAGCAATGCTGATTTGAACCAATTTCGTAAGATCGTTTCATTTTGATTAATTCATATCCTATTGTTCGTTATAGTAGGATTTTAAATGTTCCTATCTTATTTTATATTTTTTATTTCCACGGCTTAAGGGCTGTTTCATTTTATTAATTCATATATTATTTGTTATAGTACCATTTTCAGGAGTTTATGGTTTTGTTTCTGTTCTCTGTTTACTGGATTACGTTTTAAAACTTTTCATAATGCCTAGTAAGAAACGAACCAGTTTTAATTTTAATGTTAAGAAGTTGTTTTCCGTGAAAGCACCCAAAGTGATTGCTGGTACCTTGAGCCAAAATAACGACATAATTGGTGAGGTTAAAAACACACAGTGCACATGCAACTAGGTGATGGCGTTATGTTTTTCAACTGTAATAAATATTTATGCTTGGAGTTCTGAAGAAATTGATTAAATTCTTCATTTAGGCAATGATTTGCACTTAAAATAAATTTCAAATTATGATGGTGTTATGCCATATCCGCCTTACTTGTGCACTAAGATGTTTGGCTGCACGATATTGTAATTGATGATGTAAAAGTAATCTGCAATGCACTGACAAATAATTCTGCATTACAAGGGATCATACCGAGGGATTTAGGCAGTGTGTTATAAACATTTTTTATGTCCTGACATGCAAAGAGAATGGAATGCTCCACATAGCAACCAGCTCTTAAAAGATTTGACTATCGCTTAAAGCCTACCATATTTCCCTTACATCTACAAGACAATTAGCAATAAGATACAGTCTGCAAATGTTTATCTCGATTAACATGAAGTATATGGAGTTTAAGCATCCGGTGAAAATTTTAATTTTCTAAAAAATGGTTCTAAAGATTTTGATTAAAATATCATATGTTTAAGATATTTTCAGGGCAAATGAAATGTATATCTCGAATTTTCTGGGAATGTCTCCAAAATTATTCTTCATTGTGAACGACTTTTGCATAACTGATAAACCATAAGAGATAGACAAAATTTTACTACACAAAAGATGTAGATCGTATTAAAATACACAATTTATGACATATACTTTTTTTGTTGAGCGAACCATTTTCGAGATATTGCTTGTTATTCCCTTAAATTTTCCAATACTTATACTTTTTCTCAAATGGAAATTCGTTATTAATTTTTTTTGTCCCGGTAATGGAAAGAGAATGGAATACTGCACATAGCAACCAGCTCTTAAAAATTTGACTATGGCTTAAAGCCTACCAATTCCCCTGCATCCACAAGAAAATTAGCAATAAGATTAACATCTCGATATCTCAATTAACATGAAGCATATAGAGAATAATTTCATTCATTATCTGTTTACCCTCCTCTTATGTAGGACTTACACCCCCCAGGACTTACAAGCGGGTGCCTGGGGTCAGAGGCCCGTCGAGGAGCAGATACTCATGGATCGGACAGAGCATCCAGGATGGGTGATCAGCCCGATGCCTGGTATGGGATGAAGGAAGTAGATGAAACGAAATGTTGGTGAAATGGATGAAAGGAAAGGTGATGATGGAGCAGTTGGTGGAATGAATGGCGGGGGAAACCGGAGAACCCGGAGAAAACCCGCCCAGACGCCGCTTCGTCCACCACAAATCCCACATGCAGGTCCCTGGGATTGAACCCGGGCCGCCTAGATGGGAGGCGAGCGGTCTAACCACACGGCCACGGCGCCGCCTATATAGAGAATAAGCGTTTGTAAAAATAGTTTGTAGAAGAGTAGAGAAAGTCATGTGAGTGTAACACATCAGGTTTTTTCTCTTCTACACAAATATAGGGTGAGGCAATGGAATATGCCGGATTTTATAGACCTGTTGTAGAACACGCAAACGAATTAAAAGAAAATAGATAATATTCGAAGTAAGATAGTACAACGAAGATTTTTAATGTTTCATTACTTTTTAGAAACAGCATTTTATGTACTCTCCATGGCAGCGAATACATTTCCACAATCTACTGTGGAAGTTCTGTGTGATTCTCCCCAACAAAATAGAATCGAGTGCACTAATTTCGTTCCTTCAGTTGGATGATGGTGAGAGGCTTGTTGCGATACTTTGCAAATAATACCACAGGAATTAATTAGCTGCAATCAGACCAGGAAATCTTGACGGCCAGGCTATATCTCTTAATCGTGAAATTATAGTCCTGGAAAAATTTTTCACAGACAGTTCATTGAAGCACGAGCAGTGTGCACTCGGGCACCATCAAGAGATCCCACACTAGACCGTCGATTTTGGACTTTGCAGATGTTGTAGGGGTTGTTCAGTCTCCAGAAGCATAAATTCTGGTATTTACATATATAGACGCTTTAAAATGTGCCTCATACAACATTGTCTGTTCAGAATATCCAGATTAAAATTCAAAATGTCGGTAAACTGTCTACAAAACTGCATTCGAGGAAGGTTATCAATTGGTTTAACTCAATGCATAAATTGAAATGTTATGGATGAAGTTTGAGGTCACAGTGTAGGACACAGCGGAAACTTCTGTCCGATAGATTTGTGGCAAGGGCGTACCGACGGGTGGGGTAGGGTTTAGGGTTAAAGCTCCCCCAAACCCTCGAAGTTTTTGTTAGAGTTTACGTCTCTTTTTGAGTCCTTCGCTTTACAGCGGCGATCAATGAATGAATGGGGTGAAATTATGTTCCAATGAGTCCAAGGTTCATTGAACTTAGTGTTACCTGACATTTCGTCTAATGATGATAAGGGAAAACCCTGGAAAACTCCTTATCCAGACAACCCAACGTTATAGAGATTTCAACTCGGCAACTCTTGCAAGGAAAGCGAACACATTAATCACCATGCTAACAGAGACCGGAAACCCATTGGGAATTCTAAATCTCTATAACATTATACTTTGAATTCCTCATCAATGTTTAAAACACTGCATCTCCTCTTGTTGCCATTACTAGTAAATATTCTCCATGAAGCAAACATTTCGATTGTTACAAGAATGAAGCACAGAACCACGTAAAGTACATTGTGTTGAAGAAAGAGACGATTGGTTGCACGATGTATCTAAGTAAAAACCTGTATGGCATTCGGCACTGCACAATCATTTGTGTGGTCATGATCCAACAGAGCAGACGCACTCGTTAATTCTTCAACCTTAACTGGATAGGTTCCTTATTAAAGACCGCGACTCGACGCTAGTGTCAGCAATGGAAATTATACTGCTGCATCATCCACATCAAAGGAATTGCAGGAGGAAGCTACAGCCACACCATCCACAGCAGCTCCCCAACGCAGAGACATACGAGTCTATGCAGGGCAGTAGGCAGTGTAATTTGTTGTATTTAACAATCCAATATTGCTCTTCAGAGGAATAATGTGATACATAGATTTAAAGAATGGAACAGTTTAAGGAAACGTCATAATGAAGGGGTGAACTTGATGCGACTTTTGTATCTTTTTCTAACTTTGTTGACTCGCAGGGCAAGTTTTCTGAAATTTATCCCTAATTTTATTACTGTTTGTTGTTGTTTTAATGTTTTACTTTCCTACATAGATACACATAAACACAGACACAACTCACAGCCTGGAAAAAAGAGTAACCTTTGCCTGTGAAGCGCATAGGAGTGACAAGTTATTCTCTAAATTGGATCTAATGCATATTATCAAGTATCTTAGCAATCTCTTTAATCACTCTTGCGTTGATGAGATAACACGCACACACAACAAAGAATGATTTTAAAGCACTGTGTTTGTTTCATAATAATCTATTGAACATCCTGGCATCAGTTATGTACTTATGTTCGCGAAATCTAAAAGTATCAGCAATTATCCGATTATAGCTTTATTAAAAGCATGATAGATGAAGTTCCGCAGAGGAGTATGTAGCAGAACTCGTTAAACAATGGTCTTATAGAAAGTGAATAATTGTGAATTATATTGTATTTTGAAGAAACACGTAAATTCTTTTCTATTCTTCTCTTCCGCATTCTGAGGGTTGTCGTGCCTTAATATATTTTATAACAAATTAATAGATTTTCACCTATAAGTCAGTAATTGAGGAGTATTTTAAATCTAATATGGATTCATTTCTTTTGCAACTGACACAACAGGAAATGTTATAGTTTAGAAGCCACTTTCGTTTCTAAACAAGATATTCTATAACGTGGTAGCATGGGAAGCATTTTAATAAATGGTTATTTATTTCTACTTCTTGTATTGTTTTCCTTTCCAGATTGATGATACTTTAAAAAGAGAGTTGTTGAAAAACCCATGGGTACCTGATATGAGCAACCAGTTTCCTTCTTCGTGCCCGAGAAATCTTAAATTTCAATTCAAATGGCTACCAGAGTACAACTGGTTGGTTTATTCCCCGATGAACAATGGAGTCTACAGTAAATATTGTAGTTTATTCTCTACAGTTGTGGGAAAACAATCATCCTAACAGGAAAATTGGTTAGGTCTCCATATTTTAATGGTAAACATGCAAGGGAAGATTTTGAAAAGCATGAGCAAACACAATACCATGCCACGTGTAGAGAAAGGGCTGAAACTTTTCTTGTAACTTATGGGGGTAAAATTCCTACTATTGATTTCAGCATAGATAGAGGTATTCAGTGTCCCCTATCTTGAACAACCGAGAAAGCTGCAATCAAAAATAAATCTGTAACTTTTCTTTCTCAGTTGGGAACTGGTTTTCGTGGCCACAGGAACTCAGGATCTCTAAACCTAGAAGATTCTCTGAAGAGAGGAGAGAGTAATTTCAGATCCGTGCTGAAGTTTAGAGAAAAAGCTGGTGACGAGCAGGTGATGGTTTTGAAAAATCATTTGAGCACTGCATTCTCAAACGCAACTTACATAAACCCACCATACAAAACGAAATTATTTCAACACTATTCTACTAAAAAGCTAGTTGATAGAGTTAACAACCCTGCTAACCGATGAGACCACGGACATAAGTGGTGTATAACAAATATCATTATGTATTCGTTTTGATGAAGATTACACAGTGCACGACGGATTTCTGCAATTTGCCCCTACTGAAGATACAACACGATTGGGGATTGTAAATGCTATTTTATCTGCAATTTAAGATTTAGGGTTAAATCCTGAAAGCCTCGTAGGACAAGGATAGCATAGTGGAAGTGCTATGACTGGAGTTTACGGGGATGCCCAGGCCATTATACGGGGGCGATTTCCTAAAGACAGTATGTGCATTGCAGTACTCACTGTTGAAATCTGTCTCTTTCTGATAGCTGTAGCTTATCAGAAATTAGGAACTGCATGGGGACAATTGAAAAGGCATACGCCTTCTTAGTTGTTCCCCAAAGAGACAATGTGTATTAACGCAAGAAATAAAAATTTGGAAGAAAGCCCAGAGTGTACAAATTAAAACAGTTTATGCAACCGAATGGTTAAAACGGCATGATTCATTCATTTATAGAGCTCCTCAATTCACTCATGAAGGCTCTAGAAACCATAGCAACGTGGATGGATAAAAAAAACAGCTACGGATGCAGAAATTCTTTCATCTGTCATCTACAAGTATGACTTCTTGTTAAGCTTGTACACTATTGAAGGGTATTTCAAATCACACTCCCTCTAGGTAAATACCTCCATACTGAGAATCTGGATCTCGGTCAAGCTGTAAACGCATCTATGGGTGTCAAAGTATCCCTTGAAAAAAATACGGAAAATGCTGAGGCAAGGTTTTCGTATATATATATATATATATATATATATATATATATATATATATATACACAAGGTAATAGAATTGTGCACATTAGCCAGAAATTATTGCAACTGAACCGCGAATCACTAATCGACAAGCAAACAGGGCAACATCTCAAGCAATCATCCAGAAGATTGTTTCAGAAGGGCAATGTTCATACCATTTCTTGATAAAACTATTTCTTCACTCGATGACAAATTTGTATCTCATAATGATACTTTGCAGCCTTTTCAGAAGCTGATTTCAAAATCTGGAACAGAACTTTTGAAGGAGACTATATCTAGTATAGAAAAACTAGCAGAAGTATATGAGCTTCCAATGAATAATAAGGGGGAAGTAGTTTTGTGGTATCATACACTGACATGTTTGGATAAGAAGCTACAAAGTGTCATATATGCTTTGCCGTGTGCAATAAGAATGTGTTTCCAATAGTATACGAACTACTCTCAGTCATGGCTACATTGCCTGTAAGGGCTTGTTTATGCGAAAGATCCTTTTCGTCTCTAAAACTCTTAAAAAACTACTTAAGGAACACGACTGGGGAAGAAAGCCTGATTTGAACTAGCACTGATGTTCAAACACAAAAACGTTGGTGTTTCAGCTGAAGAAGTTATAAATGACCTGGCTCTTAAACCAAGGAGGCTAGACATAAGCTCAAAGCGATTGTGCATCTAACATTCACCCACATTAATATTGTTTTGTAACTAATAAGAATATTTTCTTATACACAACTAAGGGTTGTTACGGAATTCAGACGATAAACTAATAGCAAAGGCAGAATGAGTGAAGGTAATACACATAGGCCGCTAAACTGAAGCATTTTAAACCGGCTAACAGTCTAAGCTTTTATCATCCACATTGCTGTGATTACTTGCAGATAAATATTCTTAGACTTTGATTATACACTTCTTAATTTCGCGGAAAAACTGTGTTTTTAAATTTCTTACTTATTACGAATTTTCCAAATTAACATGAAGCAGCATATTGTCAACTTTTATTGTTAAATTATAGTGTTCATTTTCTTATGTGATGCTGTCTCCAGAATGTTAATTATCCTTTATGTTTTTACGGTATCTACCATAAGATGGTCGCCTATGTCCTCCTGCTATGTTTGTAGTCCAATTTCTGTATCACGCAACATGTTAGTTTCATGCTTATCACAACTACCGGCAGGTAATCAGCCAAACATTAGTAGTACTAATTGAGGTTAACCTTCAACAATTGTATTCAGAATTTCACTAAGTTTTTGTATTTTATATTTGTTACATATCCTGTTGTACTGCCTAATATTTCCATAAAAGAGCTTAGAATGTTATTAATGAGGAAATGATATTAATTTTACTATTACTTTTAGCACATCATATTGTAATTTGTGTCTTTGATTCCAAAAGAAGTGAGTTAAATCAAGGTAAATTACATTATTTGCATTTTATGCTTATGTTTCACCAAAGACCGTTGTATTTGAAGTTTAAATTTTAAATCTAATAAATAAACATGGGAAAGTTAATATTAACCAGAAGTGTTTAACTGGAAACTACATAAAAATATGGCACGGAAGTGTAAGTTTTTCCCCTTATCAACACATTTTCTGAGCAATGTAAATTACTGTTCTAAAAATGGAACGTTTTCTACGTTGAGATCTCCTTGGTTGAAGTTGAAGGCGCGGACCTTAGGCAAACACAAAAATGCATCCTATGCAATAATAATTATAATAATAATATATTTAATTTCTTACAATAAATTTAAGCACAAATCCCAAACTTCAATTTAAAAATTGTTAAATAGCTATTGGAAAAACGCTTCTTGTAAGCATATCTACGCACCTGGTAAAATCCCCCAAAATAAATTCTCCGTACGCCACTGATTTGTGGCGAGTAACCTACGTCACATACAGAAACTACACATAGTACATTTACACTTTTAAAATACGGATTTTCATTTATTCGTATTGATTTCACCTGTTATCGATTATACGGTGATACGCTTTTATTAAAATGTTAATTATTTCAAATACGTTTCTTTTAACATTAAGGAAATAGTGGATGTAACTTTACGGTGTTTTATGTGTAGGTAATTGTAGTATAATTACCGTATACCACATTGCTAACCCCGAAATTGGAGATTCTTTAATAAAGCATAAGAAAAGGTAAAGATGGCATAAGAAAGTGGCAAAGAAAATATGACAGCAAATACAGCAGAATTGGCACGAATTTCAGTGAAAACACCACTTATATGGAGGAAAAACATGGCATGGTTTCTGAGGATTGAAGCACATTTCGCTACTGCAGATTTTAAGAGTGAAACTACAAAATTTAACTATGATGTCGCATCACTGAAAATCGACGTTGCCGAGCCAATTTCAATGTTTTGACGCGACCTACAACCACTAATCCGTACATAGACCTAAAAAATAGATTAATAAGGAATTTGAAGAGTCCGAAGGCAGAAACATTAGCACATTATTGACAGAATTAGAACTGGGTGACAAGAATGCGTCTCAGCTGTTAAGAGAGATGCGAACGTTGTCAGGTACACAGGTTAAGGATGATTTTCCAAAAACAATTTTTATCCAGAGGCTTCATGTCACAGCACGTTCCATGTTAGCCACCAGCAAAGATGATCTTGATTCTCTAGCAATAATGGTAGATAAAATCGTGGAGGTTTTACCGCCTAGCTCTAATATTTGTTTACAAAGCATGCAACCAGCGACATCAGTTGATGTGCTCCTCAACCAATTCTTACGCTCGATCGAGTATCTCGTCTCGAAGCGAAGATCGTCGAATTAACCTAGGCTATTAATAAATTAAAAACTCGATCGCGATCTTCACGGAATAGCTCAAGTTAGTCAAGCAATTCATCTGAAAGTAGTACCGTTCAAAAACACTTTTCAATTCCGGGAATCTCTATGCTGGCGTGATTTTAAATATCGTCACACAGGAAGGAAGTAACAGCGTAGTAACAGCGTCTATTCTCTTTTCAATCATCTATGGTTCATGATTCTAATACATCAAACTAGAATCACGCAGACCAACAGTGGCATGTGATGGGCGCTATATTCCTCGCCACCTTTTCTTCAATGGTCGATCCAGAGGATATAAATATTTGGTGAACACAGATACTGATTGAAATTCCTCCACACAACGCTGATCGTCCTGACAAGTCTGAACCGAAACTTTATGTAACTAATGGTACATGCATTGGCACTTTGGAGAGCGTCTATTAAGACACGACCTTGGTTTACGCCATAATTTCCCCAACCTAGCAGACGAGCACTCACCTATTACCAGCGCGGATTTTCATCACTACAATCTTCTGCTAAAACTTCAGAACAGATGGCTCGTCATTGCAACAGCATCAGCAGCAACATCCGGTACTTTTCTCAAAGTCTGGCATTGGATCTGTTCACATTATGCTTCTAAATCAAAAGTATGTTCACATCCTAAAGAACATTCTTTACTTGCTACAAGAGAAAATTCATCTGGACATTTCATCTACTATAGCCAGTCACGCAATCGTTACTGAAGGACATCCGGTTACAGCAACGGTGTTACCTTCTGATAAATTAAAGACAGCTAAAAGGATTGGCTCATCCATGCCAACACGGCTTTCACTCATCGCTTTATCTACGTCTTCTTCAGTTTCAAGAACATCAACAATGTTCCTAGGCAAACATTATGTAGCCAGCCCAACCTTTATGTCATACCCGAACATAGCTTATTAAGGAAAACGCTTTATCCCATCACGATAAGCTCTATTTTTCGTAAGTTGTACAAACCTTATTCCTTCTGGCCAATGACTACAGTTTGTATGCGCCATCCACGTCATGAACATGTTGTGGACGTCTTTACTTGTTTTCTCGATGCTATTCTGTGATTTACTGCGTCTTACTTACCATGTTCTATTTCAAGTACATCCCACATAAAGCAATTCATTGATTACACGAATGGCAAATTGTCTGCCGTTATCTGGCTGGAGAATTGATGGGACTCCAAAAATATAAAATATACCAATGAGAATTTTAGCTACCTCTTCAGCAGTTTTTATTCCAACGGACATAACTGCACAAATGTGGTTAAATGGTCTTGGTAAACCATAATAAATTTGAAGCGTCCGTCCGAATTGTTTGTATGAGAATGAGATCCACTGTTCATCTCATTAAAATCATTGGTCTTACAACCTATCCTTTACATGGAACTTTAGTTTTCTTTCGGCATGGTGTGCAAAATTTTAAATAGAACTTAATACCTTCTTGTGTCACATTCTTGTACTTCTTGTTAACTTCGGTTGACATATTGTGCTTAGTAGCATGTTCTATAGAAACACATCAAACATCTCTTCATTCGTCACAAAGTAACCTACATTAGACTGACCTTTCATAAAGAACAGGCGATAAAATTAATTGCATGTCATTCGATTTTGAAAAACTACCCGTGCAACTCCGGCAGTCAACTAGCAATATTATAAAGAGAGAACGCGTGTGTATAGGGTATTCTTAAAAATCAATCAACCGATTTTGATAATTATTCTTTGACTACTGAAAAGCCCAGTACTTTCTGGAGGACTTTGTCTAGAACAGGTATCGTCAAGTACTGAACAGACCGGTTGGGAGCTTGCCTATTCAGTACATCAATGTGATGGGAGCAACTGCAAAATGAGCACAGGAGAAAATGTTGACGTCATTCTACCCTCCTTTAGCGCAGCTGCGGTTCTGTCAGGTAGTTTTCATTTACCAAGGACAGCACGTCAACGCGTAGGTCAACAACACCAACTACACTGCATTCACTCTTAGGTTGATCCGCGGCAAAACAAACTCACGTGGTCAGTGCACCGTGGTGCAACACGGTAGCAATGCGCCCAGGAATGTAGTCCCATGCTTCTCTGAATTTTAGAATGAATTTATCCTTAAATAGTATAATATTCTATACAAATACCTAAGGTTTTATTTAACGCTGATTTATACCGTAAAACAGAGCTATAAGTCCCATGACGCAATTCGTATGAGTCACCTGACATCCGGGTACGCGTGAATATTGTTAACAGCCAGAAACCAGCAGTTGTGTGTCATGGCGGACGGTGGATTCGCTCTTGTGTTTTCGTCGAATTACGTAAAGCATTAGCTGCGCAAACCATTGAAAAAACAATAATGTTGAATCTTTATTATAAGTTATGTGAAAAATATCCAACACTTTCCGAGAAAGAAATGGTGAAATTAACTTCTGAGTTCAGCGGTGTTTCGAGTACAACTATAAACAGTGATTGTGCAGAAAAATCTGAAACGAGAAAAGTGGTTACACCCGGAAAAAAAAGAAAGCATATGAAATACGCGATGCAAGAATGTAGTGATTTTAAGAAGAATGCAATTCGCGTAACAGTGCACAATTTCCTTTTTAAAATGAGCTGCCAACAGTTAATAAAGTGCCGCTTCCAGAGAGAGAATAAATTAGGTTATCGCATATCTGTTACTTTATTTTTCGCTCATTTATTTTAGAATTAATTATTATTATATGTGCAAACGTTTATTTTGTTGCAACTATCAATATTATCACCTTTAACCCTTAACAGAATATGCTAGTCACCGTTTCAGTTGTCGAAATAAGGACTCTTGTTTTTTTTTTGCACTATATGGCGCTTGTACTCGCCACATAGTCTGAAAGTGTGACAGTATTTCTATTGCGAATGGCGGAAGGATACATTATAGCGGTGCACTGGTCACCTGGGGTTTGTTTTGACGCGGATTAACCTAAGAGTGAATACACAGTAGGTTCAAACTCACTTTGGAGGTAACATATTTTATTACTGCACAAGATAATGGTATAAAGTGTTTGTAATAAGATGTTAAATTATATGAACAGTTTAAACTACACCGCCATTAATCCTATTGCATGTGAATCAGTATGAAAAATACCACGAGAAAGAAATACACCTTTATTGAAACAACTAAATATACAATGCTTGTGGATGTAAATCCAGTAGATTTTATAGCGTAATTTTTGCTCTTGCAGAATTTGTTCTTGCCGGTCAGACTCACAATTTGTTTATTTTTGAATATACGAATTATCGCGTTTTTATTAAACTATTTATTATTCATTGCTTGTATAATCACTCCTGGGATGATGCAATGCACAAATTAATCATATCTCGCTATATTGAGCATTGTATGATTTAACACAATATAAGCACTTCCATAACACAATAAATGTGTTTGTATCACAAAGCTACTCCCGTGCACTTACAGAAACACCACTGAGTTTACAAACCGGACTGCTGCTCAGGTTTCCTTGTGGTAGATGCTAACGGGAGTGGAGCAGGTAAAGCCGCTCCCTAGACTACATATTGACGATGCTTAGTCTAGAAAACACCTCATTTCATTTCATAAACTAATAAGAGATTAAAAATAATTAAATGCCCATATACTTTAATACGAAGACATTGGATTTATAAAATAAATGCTCGTGAAGAAGGTCTCGACTTTTAGTTGAGAATGCCATGGAGTAGAATATAATTTTCTTTTACTCCACAGAATTTGCATATTAAACAAGACAACTGCTACGGATATTTGATTCTCAGCAATATAATATGTGTAGATGGTCATCATCTAGCAACTAAGACACAGCAATTCAAAAGAGAATTGAATCTGCTTTATTTCATTTGTATGTTATAATCAAAATCCGTAGCGGGCATTTTAAATGATTGTACAAAGAGAGAAAATTGGGGTTAGAAATTCTTCAACCGATATCTAATAATTAACAACTCAAAATATTATATTTCTCGCTGGTTGCAGACTATACGTCTTCTGCAAAGTAGTTAACTTGGTGACCTGGGAGTGGGGAACCTTCATACTCACCAGCTTCAACTCTTTTTCGTTGTATATGTTAAGGATTTATGATTACTTGAATGCCATGCAGCTATTGTGTTATTAAACAACTATGGAGCCAAGGAAAAGGTACACTCGCTTGTATTTATGCCGTCACTGCAGCTTCAGGCGGCATTCTAATGACCTTCACGGGTGGAGTATGCAGCAAGGAGGAGCGTGTATATCTGTTTACATTTTCGCGCATTTAGTGGCGTCCTGCTTTATGTGCACAGTGCTGGATTATTCGCATATGAATATATAACTGTGAGCAATGGTTTTACTCGTCATCATAATAACAATGTTTAAATATATAACTAAATAAAACCGTGTTTTGTGCAATATCTTCTGGAAAAATATTTTTCGTGGCAACATAATATAAAACTGAAATACATTATACCCTTTACTCTCAAAGACGACACATTTACTAGACATTATTGGAATTATCTATTCAATCTCTATATACAACTAAATAAAACAATATTTTGCACACTTTTCCATCCTATGTGTGCTGGGAGAATATGTCTGCTTTACATTTAAGATGTCCCGAGTTCGAACCTCGATTAGTTTTCCCTTATCCTGAAAAGAGGAATGTCGGGTAACTTTAAGCTCTATGGACCCCGGACTCATTTGAGTATAATTTCATTCATCGCACGATATGACCTAAATGGTTAAAGGACGCTAAAGTAAAAAATTATCCATTTAATGTTATTTTTAATGACAGTAATTGTAATGTAAAACTGAAGTAAATTATACCTTTTACTCTCAAGGACAACACATTTACTAGATGTTATTTTAATAAGTGTCATTGCAAATGCTGCTTGAAATTGCCCTAGCAAATTGTTTTCCCATATACCCACAACTTCCCCGATGCACCTCCGAAATATTTGCATACGTCGCGTAAGCTACAGTTAACATACACCACTGCTTGGTCGAACAACAAAAGGCAGAACGTTCCAGGCACACCCCTCCCTGCTATGCACGTGCCCGCTGAGAAAGTTAGTAAAATGCCTCCCGAAGCTGCGGTGACGGCATAAATGGAAGGGTGTGTACAAAGGTTTAAAATATGGGCGCCTCTGTGGGCGGCGTGCACCAACCTAAAGTAAGTGCCACTTTCGCAGTAATCTACTATTTAAGTTAACACTCGGCGGCTTCCATAAACAACTTCCGAAGCATTTTACTCCTTTCAGATACTCCCACACTAAATTACCGCAGAAGTAAATGTCGGAGAGCATCGTCATGTAGTATGTTACTACGGAATTAAATAGGGCACAAATATAGGTTAGAATTTACTCTCGCGATCTGGATGGAGTAACTAACCTGTCGATTGAACTAGAATACCATATCGTATTTGGAGGAGGATATTTTGACGTGTTCATGGATCACTTAGGTTACACTGATGATCTCGACGAAGAAAACAACGGGAACGCGATAGTGGTATGCGAGAACCACACTTATACAGAGCGAGGGGGTGTATTCAAAGAACGTTTCGGTATCAGGAAAGAATCTTTTACATGTCTTTTTGAATCTTCTTGGAGAGCATTTACAACAAAACTCATACAGGAATTCAGCTTTATAACCCAAACTGCAATTGTTGTTATGCGTCCTGCGAGTGTTTCATACCGGAACATTTCACATACTTAAGCCGGTATTACGATGAATTTAACGTAAAGTGACAGCCTAACACTGTATTAAATGGAGATATTTAGAATCGACTTAACACAACGTAACTTAATGGCTTGGCAATGTCAAACTTTTCCTTCCCGTTACGTCAAGTTTGACGTCACGTGGTAATTAGAACCAATCGGCGTGAAGCACTAGCTCGAAGTAATAAAAGAACTATTCAAGAGTCATTCCCATTACGCTAAGTGCATGCCAATTAGACCTTTATTTTACCAGCATTTCTTAGCTTCATGTCACGATTAATAAAGTTCATTGTAACCACGGCGTTACAGGCGATCTTAAAATAAACGTTCACCATGCGCCTGCTGGTCGTGTATTTCATTGCGTTGTTAGAGCGTTTTTGAGGTTAAGAGCGACATACCTACGCATATAAATATACATGAATGTTCAGAAAATAAAAGGCAATTCTTCTTCACTTTTGTAGATTTCCCACATATTATGGGTGGAATTGAGTGCATGCATGTGTCCATGTGCCCACACAAATTACGTATTTTGTGCTCATCCGTGAATATGGTGAACTTTTCCGAAATCGCAAAGGGCATTTCTCCATCAACATGCAGTGCAAAATGAAGAATAGAAACATTGTTTCCAGAATTTTAAGCCTGCTCTTCAGTATGTTTCCCGTCGCTCGAAGCATTAAACTCGTCCGTCACAACTCTCCACTATTTCTCTTCCAGCATCTTCATAACAGGTTTTTTACACTCATGTTGTTTAAATGGATTTTCTTTATCTCTACCAACAAACATTTATCTCTTTCGCTGATGTTTTCTCCCCTTTTCCTAACGCACATAACCTGATCCATGATGGCGTCAATTAAATCGCGCAAACAAAACAACATCTCCGGGAGTAATGAGCTCTTACTTCCGTAGTCGTAACTAAAAGAGTAAATTGTAATTGAGCTCTTCAGCGTTAATTGCTCTCGTAGAAGCTACTTCCGTAGTACGGACTTCTTTGGTAAAAGTTACTTCCGAAGCAGTTTACTCCAACATGGTGCACGTTGCCTTATGAGTATATAAAAACTTCTCGACCATTCTAACTGACGATTGTTTCACCGCCAAATGGTACTTAAAGGCTACATAGCACTTCTATATCTTAGAAGATTGTTGGAGGGAGTTAAGGAAGCTAGACGTTCCGCTGATGTCTTATATCCTTTTTCGTGAATATCAGGGGAGTTTTCATCCGTTATTAGGAATAGCCGGGGTTGTACGAAATTACAGTTATAAGGGTTAAAGCAGAGGATTCGCCATAAAAACGTTCTAAACACTTTAAACTCATTCGAGTTTAAAAAACCACCCGCACAACGACGGTCAGCCACTTTATAAAGTAGTTCGGAGCTCATATTGAAGATCAGTAGGTGGCCATAACAAATTAGATGTTCCAGCATGGGCAATAACAAAGTCCTGGGGGTGACTTTATGGACCTCTGAATTCTGTCACAGCCCAGTACTTTAATACGGTATGGCTGGCGTTTAACCACGTTTCAGCCAAGCATACTAAATCCCTCAAATTCTTATTTTTATTTAACTTAAAAATAAAGTTCTTAGAGCTACAATATCGGATATTTCTAATATTATTCTTCTCTTATTTACTGTCTTAAACTCAAATTCCAGATCACAGAGAACCTTGTTCAAAGAGCTAAGGCTTTTCTGCAATAGCTCTGCTTCATTCAGTGAAGAAATAACTTTGCGTGTGGTAGGATGCTCATTTCGGGCGTAGTAGCCATAGTTCTGCTTTCTTATTGCATTTAATTCAAAGTTGTCCAATTGAGCTTCCCTGGAGTAAAAAACAGTACTTTCAAACAACGTAGGCTAACAACACAAGAAGTAACTGAACGCACAAACAGCAACTTTCAGGATACCACCTAAAGGCTTCATGAGTCACCAATGTTTAACTAAATTAACAAAAGTTGGTGGTTTGTAGCACTCCTGTTTATAAACTGTTGTTTATTGTTGAACACTTGACGCGCAAGGGATATTTTGACTAGATCATCAATGATGATCACATCCAAATTACCCTGGTGCTTCATTTGCACCAGTTTAATTAAAAAAATCTCCAGTAAATGGCGAGAGCTTAACCACGATATGTAATTCCGATATATTTTCACATCTCTTATTCATGTTTTAAGATTTTGTCGCCCCTAAAATCTGCCGTCCTGGGCGATGACATGGCTCAACCCCCTTGAACCGGTCCTGACCCGTTCACAAACGTTACATTAATCAGTGTTGACAAGCTTTTTTAGAGCTAACTTTGGCTTCTTTTTAACACTATTGGTGTACGGAAGTATGGCTTTTTTTACGAACGTTTCTTTTTTTTACTTTCTCTACTACGTATAGTAAGCAGGGGAAGTATTGTATTCCAACCAAAAATTGGATACTGAGATTTCACCGGAAACATGCGTTTTGAGGTGCCCTAAATCCGAATAAAGCATTTTTGGGTACATGTCCATGTATGTGTGTGTGTGTGTGTGTCTGAACAGCATAACTCAAAAACGAAAAGTCGGATAAATACCAAACTTGGTATTTGAGTCTACTATCTTCCAAGGATGCGACACGAATATTTTCAAGAAAATCCCCCACCCCAGACTACCCTTTACATGGAACATTTTCCGAAAACTTTTATTTTCTCAAAAATGGCTCTAATGATGTTGATTAAAATATCACATGTTTAAGATATTTTATGGCAAATGAAATGTACATCCTGAGTTTTCTGGGAATCTGCCCCAAAGCCCTCTTTATCCTGAATGACTTTCATATAACTGGTAAACCGTAAAAGATAGACAAAATTTTACTACACAAAAAATGTAGATCTCGTTAAAACATACAGTTTATGTCATATACATTTTTGTGGAGTGAACCATTTCCGAAATATTCCTTGTCATTTGTTTGAATTTTCCAATACTTGTATTTTTTCTCAAGTGCGAATTCGTTTACTTGTTCTTATATCCTGTACATGCAAAGAGAATGAAATGTTCCACATGGCAACAGCTCTTAAAAGATTTCACTATCGCTTAAGCCTAGCATGTTTCGCTTCGCCTACGAGAAAATTAGCAATAAGATTAACATCTCGTTTAACATGAAGTAGGTGGAGAATAAGGTTTGTAAAAATAGTTTGCACAAGATAGAGAAACTTATGTGAGAGTAATACATGTTTCTGTCTTTTTTCCTGACTCTATAGTAAGGCTCTAATATCCATGCTGATAATAGTAAAATTATTTGTATTGAACCATGATTTCAAAACGCGCTTAATATTCCATTAAAATGTATTATTAGATTGAGTTAAAAAGCACACAAAGCAATCTAAAGCTGCGTTGGTGTATGTGTCCCGGGCTCGTCAGTACGCGCGCGCGCGCGCGCGCGCACGCACACACACACACACACATACACACACACACACACACACACACACACACATAAAGACGAAAAACACGACTACGAAATATAAACAGCTGAGAGCATTATCGGAAACGCTATTACATCTTCACAACAATAAAGTCAGATATTTTATGCAAAGTAGGTTTTGATATGCAGGACGAATCAGGTATCCTGTGCTTCACGGTGGCAATAAATAATTATAAACAGGATGCCAGCGACTGAACTGAGGAACAGCGAATTTTCTATTCCTTGCAATAGTGTCCTAACTGCAGAGGCGTAACTAAGGAGAGGTTATGGGGTTCGGAACCCCGCTTGCTAAAAAAGAGATGTAAGATTAATAGAAAAAATATCTTTGTTAAAATAATAGGACCTTTTTAGGTTGGCGGGAATGAATTTATTCCTAATTGTATCACTAGTAACGCTATATTTATTCCTCCGACTTCGCCAAAGGTGACAGCAAAACACAGTCAAACACTGTAATTTAAATGGCGTGGGCTATATCAGGAGCATGTTTTAGTTCCGATGCTAAATTTGTGTAGCTACCAAATTAGCGCAATATGCCACACTTTAGGACATAACTAGAAACCATAGTTTGTAGTGAAATAAAGTGGCCGAAAAAGTAATATATAATACTTCACTATGGTAATTAATTCTCATGTTACAACACATTCGACTCTTAGAAAAATCCTATCCTAATTTTAATTCCAATTGCTGTATCTTAATCTGTAAATATAAACTCGATTTATTTAAATATTTCAATTCAGGATCAATTCTTGTTTATCATTTGAATTGTTACACTCCTAGGTAAGTGTAAGAAGTAATGTAATACTACATTGCAAATATTGTGAAGTTTGTCTGTATGTGCCTGACAGAAACATTATTTATAACTTTGTTGTAAGAAAAAGAAAGATGTGTGAAAGAAACTGATATGATATTTATTTCAATGCATTTTTTTTGCGTTCAACATATCGAGCCTTTAAACATGGGCTCATATTTTATATGAATAGCTTAAGAATAAAATCTCCAATGGGATAAGCTGCCAGTAATTAAATGGAGGAATACGTCCAACATGTTACGTTCTGGGATGAGGTTTATAAATACAGGGATGCGACTGGAGAAACCCCGTTTAACACGTTCGCCTCCTGTACGTTATACAGAGTAGACCATTTAAGTTGAGACTGTACAATATCTCCAAAACTAAGCGTTGTAGAAAGAAATGTCTGTGATAAAAGTTTCTTGATATTATGGGGGAAAGTAAATGCCATTAATCGTGGTTTTTATTTGTTTAGTTTGTTTTTTGGAGGACATTATGATGGTCATTTTAGGGTTAATTTAAATTGACCCTAATTGTAGGTTCCCATTTAAAAATATTAAATATTGGTTGCAAAGCGAGGCCAGAGATGCGCAGAGTTACGTAACAGCTGCATCTGACCACCCGACCACGGGAAGGTCGTTCAGAGACGTACAGACGGCTCCAAATGTTTTCCGTTCCACCGTTAGCGGGGCAAGCCGGGTGCTTATCGAGAGGTTATGCCAGGTATCTTAGCTCATACCTGCTCTACAAGGAAGGTTAAGGGATGTAATAGGCTAAACAAAATATCATTCCACCACATTTCCCTTAGACTTGGCTGTAAGAATGTAATAACTGTGAAAAGAAAACAGCAGTAACATTACAACACAGCGACATAAGCAGTATACAAACTAATTCTTAGGAATCAGAGGCATCATTTCAACAAGTAAGTGTTAAAACAAAATGGTTTGGTTTTCAATGTTTACTCCTTTCTCTACCTATTATCAACTAACATATGTTCTTTATTTTCATAATGTCCTTATGAAGAATGGTTTTTGCGTGCGTCGTGACAACAATTTAGGCCAGAAATTATTTAAAGTTACAGTCTAAGTTGCACTTTTCCCAATTTGGTTGCATGCAAGATGCCGTAACGACAAACAACCGCTTATCTATTCCACAACTCATCTGTTTACTGTCTCTACTATTTACCTATAATAAGTAGGGAAAGTGTTGTATTTCACCCAAAACTAAAAAACGAGATTCACCGGAAATACACCTATTGAGACCCACTAAATCCAAAGAAAGCACTTTTACTTTTCCTACTACGCACTTACAGTAAGCAGAGGAAGTATTGTATTCCACCCAAAAATTCAATAACGGGATTTACCAGAAATGCACGTTTTGAGATTCCGTAAATCCAAAGAACGTATTTTTACTTTCTCTACTACGTAGTTGCTGTAAGTAGATAAAGTATTGCATTCCATCAAAAAATTGAATAACGAGATTCAACGGAAATACGCGTTTTGAGACCCCTGAATCCAAAGTAAGCATTTT
The DNA here is from genome assembly GCA_030765065.1 of Deroplatys truncata. Classification (NCBI taxonomy): domain Eukaryota; kingdom Metazoa; phylum Arthropoda; class Insecta; order Mantodea; family Mantidae; genus Deroplatys; species Deroplatys truncata. The sequence goes on from CM060985.1 coordinate 159,458,082, forward strand.
TACTTTTTCTACTACGTAGCTAAGTAAGTAGAGAAAGTATTGTGTTGCATCTGAAAATTCAATTTCGTAATTTCACCAGAAATCACGTTTGTGACCCCTGAATCCAAAGAATTTATTTTTAGAAAATGGTCCAAGTGTGTGTGTGTGTGTGTGTGTGTCCACCAATAGCATAACTCAGAAGCAAAAGGTTGGTTAAAAACCGAACTTGGTGTTTAAGTTCAACTTCTTCCAAGAATGCGACACTGAGATTTTGAAGAAAATCCTGCACCCCAAACTAGCCTTTACATTGGACATTTTTCGAAATTTTTTATTCTTTCAAAAATGACTCTAAGGATTTTGAATAAAATACATATCTTTAAGGTATTTTCATGATAAATACAATGTATATATTTTATTTTCTAGGAATAGTCTGCAAATTAATCTTTATTGTCAATGACTTTTGATAATTAGTAAATCGTAAGACAGAGACAAAATCTTACCGCACAATAACTGTAGATCTTATTAAAGCACAACATTTAGATGAAATAACATTTTTATTTTATGTCAAATAACGTTTATATTTTACCTATTCTGAAAGTTTCTTTGTTATTAGTTTGAATTTTCAAATACTTTATACTTCTCTCAACTGCCAGTAGCTATTGTTTTTCTTTCTTTCCTTCTTTCTTTCTTTCTTTCTCTCGCTCTCGTGTTCATACAAAGAGAACAGAATTTCAAAGCTATCACGTCTGTGGCTCACATTCGGGAGGTCGTGGGTTAGATTCCTCTGGTCGACCTTCCTGACCCATAGGTTTTTTCGGGGGGTTTTCCCGGGTCGCCAGGCAAATGCTGGGAAGGATTCTCACATCCCCGAATTACCGAATCTCCATTTCATCTCCATTCTAATTTCCTTCAACTTTTATCCGTTGGTCTCTTTCAGGGTTGGGAGTGTCGGCGATGGTGTTTCGGTGTAGTGTGGCAGGAGAAAAGGATGCTTTTTGTGACATTCTCCGTCCTTCAGCTTTCGGCTGGCTGTCGGGAGTATCCTAACTTCCTTGAGGGGCGTTGGGCACCCTCTGTGCTGGGTGGAGTCCCCGGTCTGTCTGTCCGTCTGACGGGGAGTCTCTATCTGAAAACTTAGGGACCCTGCCATTCCTGTGACGTTTTTGCTGGTTCCGGACGCCCGGTGTCTTGTCTCGCCTCATCCTGCCTCCCGGAGTCGCCCCCTTGTGGGGCGTAGGCACAATATCCACTATGTGGATCAGTGCCGAGTCCCCTCCGTAGCCAACCAATCCAAAGCTATCACGTAGCGATCAGCTTTGAGGGATTTGGTTATCGCTTTAGCTTAATATGTTCTGGTTATACCTACAACGAATTGTGAAAATAAGTGATGAAGGTTTGTGGGTATTAACATGACATAGGTGCAAAATAAGCTTTGTAAGAAGAGTGAGTAGAGAAAGTCATGCGAATGCAACACATCATATTTTAGGGCAAAACCTCCATATGCCTGTGTCTCTGTGAACAACATAAATCCAAAGCGAAAAGTCGGTTAAATAGCACACTTGATATTTAAGTTCAGCATCTTTCAAAGATATGACAAGGATTTTCAAGAAAATCTCCCCATCCTGAACAACCCTTTACATGGAAACATTTTCGAAATTTATTTTCTTAAAAATGGCTCTAATGATTTTGATTAAAATACTCACTGTTTAAAATATTTTCATGACAAACGAAATATATATTTTGAACTGAGAAGAGCCTCTAAAGCCTTCTTCATTCTGAATAACTTTTGTATAATTGGTAAACTCTAAAAGATTGGACAAAGTTTTGCTACACAAGAAATGCAGACCCCGTTAAAGCACGCAGTTTGTTATATATATTTTTTAGGAGATTAACTAATTCCCAGATATTTTTTGTTATTGGTTTGAATACTTTTTGTAACTGAGAAGTCTGTATTCGTTTTGTTTTTGTTGCGGTCATACAACAACACGGAATTTCAAAGCATCATGTAGTGACATGCGTTTTGAAATTGTGACTGTCGCTTTATCTACAAATACTACAACGAAACGTGTAAATGTGAACTTTTTCTATGGTATTCAATTAAAGTCCTTTAAGCGGGGAGGCCATTACCAACGGTGAATGAACGAAATGGTTAAAATGATGCTCAAATGGGCCCGAGGTCCCTAGAAATTAGAATCTAACATTCATCTTCTCAGAATAAGAGGAAACCCTGGAAAAAACCTTACCCAGGTATTTCACTTTAACCTAGATTCTAACTCGGGACCTCTTGAATGTTAGGCAGACCCCCACACCACACAGATGAGCTAAATGTGTTTCGCAAGTTTATCTGGATTATAAGAAGTAGACAGAAAAATGAGATTTAGAAAAAAGAATTTGCGGAATGGTGACAAGAGAAAGTTATGTGAATGCAATACGTTAGTTTGTTCAACTTAAAATAATAATTTAATCTATATTTAAATATAATTCTTTCTAATCATAATTCTCGTGGCAATGCAAAGAGCGTGGAGTTTAAAAGGCACCACATAAAAATCTGATTATTGTTTGAGCTACTGCATTCTTCTTATACTTACACCGAAGTTTGTAATTGCAGTTTCATCTCAATTAACATCTCTTTCACCCAAGCCGTGTGTAGGACAAGTTGGAAAGATAGAATCAGATTGAAAAATTCAATGTCATAGCCGAGATTTGAATACGGATCTTCCAGTTTACGTCCAGGTGGCGCCGCGGTAACGCGTGCGACTCGCATTCGAGAGATCCCTAGTTCGCTTCCCGGCTACCGCCCAAATTGACCCACGGGTTTTTTTTCGAGAGTTTTCCCGGGTCGTCAGGCGAATGCTGATATGATTTCTCTCAGCCCCCGAATATCGTTCTATTCTTAATTTAATTCATCCTTAACCCCGTTAGGTCTGTTTCAGGGTTGGAAGTGTCGGCGATGGTATTCTGGTGCGGCGTAGCACAGAAAAGGATTCTCTCTGTGGATCCTTATCCGTCTCTCGGTCTTCGGCTGGTTGCCAGGGTATAAGAACCGCTTCCTGGGGGCCGTTGGACCCTCTGTTTGGGGTGGGGTCCCCGGTTTGCCTGCCCAACTGTCAGGGCGTCTCAATCTGGAAAATTTTTGAACTTTGTCATTGCTGTGCCGTCACTCCTGGTTCCGGCTGCTCGGTGTCTCTCACCTCGTCCCTTCCTCCCGGGAGCGCACCCTCGGGGGGCACAAGATCAATATCCTCATTCACTGGATCGGGGTCGAGTCCCCTCCGTTGCGCATTCCATTCCATTCTAAACTAGAGAAGAGAAGCATTTTAAGAATTCAGAACGTGAATCGCAATACAAATTTTTTTAGGGGGGGCATCTTCAGATTTGTAACTTGAAAGCAATTTAGTTTTCAGAATAGGGTGTTTTCAAATGAACTAATTGCAACAAAAGCACATCAACCTATCTGCATTAACATTTCGGGTCACTATTCTGAAAATTTATCTTATATGTTATCCTAACCGAATAAAACAGCTATATAGAAACTCCATATTTTACTCTAGGTCCACTATACGACTGGCATGGTTTTTCTTCTTTTCCCTTGTGAGTGTGCATGTAAGGGGAATTATGTTTCAAATACAACAATCTTCATTCGTTTTTCAGTAACAAACGCAAAATATATCTCATTTTGAAGAAAATTTAATGTTGTACTTCATTGTTCCCAAACTGCTTCAACAGTTTGACATTAATATTACTTTTGCTGCCATATTTTTAAAACATTACTTGGATATTATCAGAACTGAATGTGCCAACTGTATGGAACTACACACTTAGCGCTAAACGTTGTGATCAATATCTATGACAATTAAAAAGCAAAACGAACTTATATTCAAGGTAATAAATACTCTCGGAGCACGCGTAGAAGGTTTCATTGGTGACAATTATGAATATTACTTTTTATTACTCGCAACAAACGTTAAAACCAAGATATGCATTATGCGAACCTTTTTTCTCAAGAAAATTACTGAATCTTAGACTTGTGTAGCACCCGCATAAAGAGTGCAATATTTGATTTTTAAACTACATATTACGCAAAGAATATGTTAATTTATTTCGCTTGAATAGTTCTAGAAAAGAGAAAAGTATTTGATTTCGTCTTCTTTCGTCTTAGAGTCAGGTCGCTGAATGCATACACAGAAGTAAATGTGACCTTTGAGACGACCGGCATTTACGGTTGGCTATGGCCAGGCATGACTAGTCGAGAAGAAATTTCTTCCCCCACTTCCTCTACACCCCTTGACCCATCGGAAAACATTTGAAGCCCACTGTACCTCATCACCATGCTAGCTGTTCAAATCCGGCGGAGGGCGATGGATTTTTCCAGACGTAAAAATCCTTAGCATGGCTTTCTTCGGAAGGGAAGTAAAGCCGGTGGTCCCGTGTCGTAGATTTACGGCATGTAAAAGAACCTCAAGCCTAATAAAGAGACCTCTGAACAAAATTGCCGGTCGTTCACGCCCAATACAGAATGGGACGCTAAGGACCACAACAGTTAAAAAGCGTCCATAAATAAAATTCAATTTAATTTTTTGGAGATGTTCCTCTAGTGGGATCGAGAAAGTACGGATCAGCAATGGAGACTGGATAGGCTCTCCTGTAGCAGTGCCGAGCAATTCCAAAGCGCAAGCATCTGCGCCATCTGCCCGACATCAACCGAACCACAGCTCCAGAGTCAAACTAAACATGAAAGGGAAATTAAATGAGAGGAAATGAGGGATAAAGGAAATCCGTGGTAGTATACACCACTCCGGCATTCGTCTAGGGAAAACTACGAAAAGTCCATTTTCAGAGTGGGCAGCCACCGTGAATCCAACCCCGGACCTCCCCGGACACGTCACCGCTGGGCCATCTTTCTCCGCCGGGCTAATGGGGAACTTGAAAAGAGTTTTGAGCCAAATGAATACAGTTAAAACGAAACTTCGCAATAAACAGAGTTCTGAGTTGCTGAATGCCATTCTTAGGGCCGGTTTCACCAACCGATGTTAAAAATACTCTAACAACTTGTTTTTTAACAATATGTTGAAAGTTTAACATAAGGTTAAAACTTTTGCGTTTCATCAAGCTTTTGCAGCAAATTGTTAGCTAACATTTTGTTATCATCAAAGACAACTGCAAACGCTAGCTTTCGAGAAGGCAGTAGCCGAACTACACTGCTTCTGAACGTACTTCGATGCACTTCTGTCTACGTATCGCCGCGCTCTCTGTGTTAGTCGTCAACTATTTACATGTGATGTTCCCGATTGCTTGAGGTTAAAATCACGATGTCAAATGTTTCACCGTTTGAAACGCGTTAATTAACATCTGGTTAATAAGTATAGACGTATTATCAAGTGTGAGAAAGCTGACGGTCTTACATTAAAGGATAAGATTGCAACCTGGGACAAAAGCAGGAGTAATTTAATTGGAATAAACGCGTTTCTCTTTAGTCCAGTAAGCAACTACGGTAATTTTATGCTAATAAAGTGCAGCACCAGAAACATTAAGTGCGAAGAGCGTTTAAGACGGTTTAAAACTGGTGGTGACACTGCATTGAAACTAAAGTGAACGAAAATGTGTTATCGATGATTAATCAAGCAGACCCGAAAAAATAGTTTGCTTCTTGAAGCAATTGCTTTGGAAACCTTCCGGATAAACACACAAACGGTAGCTTTGGAAATACCAACATTATCACAAGTAAATGAAAAATGTTAGTAGCATAAAATCTAAGTACCTAATTAACACTTAGGAGAGAAGGCATGCTTCTGTTGGTAGTATTCTAAACTCTCGTATTTGCCATAAAACCATGATCATCACCACTTGGATAGCGTATATTGTGTTAAAAATTCCTCCTTTTGCAGGGTTTCAAATTTATTATGACGTACGACTACTCTTCTTTTACGAATGACATTCATAAATGCCAATTGTAGCAAACTCGCATCAACAACTTGGTTTGTGGCAGCCATTTTTCAGCTTCTAACATTTGTTAAACGCCTTAACACAGGGGAATGGGGATGTTAACTTAACACCGACTTTAACACAATGTTAAAGTTAACATTGTTTGATGAAACAGAATTTGTGTTAACTTCAGTGTTAAATCAGTTTAACATTGTGTTAAAATGTAGCATCTGTTGGTGAAACCGGCCCTTACAGTACGAACTGGGCTTCTATACCACAACAAGTATTGTAAGGATTAAATTCTTTCATCTTCCATTGTAAACAAAATTCGAACAATGCAGTCTTCTGTAGTGAGTCAACCTCACTACATTGCACAGACGATTTGGATAAAGCAATACTACATCAAGCTTTCATGGACACAAATGAATGTTTAAATGAACATGCATAGGGTGCATGTCATCCGCTTTGACTAATAAAAACTACAGGTCTACTGTTTGTATTATCAAGCATGTATAATTCAAATAATGTTATACATTTATAGTCAATCAATTGTTTATATACTGTAATGTCCAACACATTCTCAATTGAGAAAAATCACATGACTTTCTCTACTCTTGTCAAAAAAAACTATTTTTACAAACACTTATTCTCCATATGCTTCAAGTTAATCGAGATTTTAATCCTATTGCTAATTTTCTTGTAGATGCAAGGGGAATTGGTAGACTTTAAGCGATAGTTAAATATTTCAAGAGCTGGTTGCTATGTGGCGCATTCCATTCTCTTTGCATTACCAGGACAAAAAAAATGAATAACAAATTCCCATTTGAGAAAAAGTATAAGTATTGGAACATTTAAGGGAATAACCAGCAATATCTCGAAAATGGTTCACTCAACAAAAATATGTATATGATATAAATTGTGTATTTTAACGCAATCTACATTTTTTGTGTAGTAAAACTTTGTCTGTCTCTAATGATTTACGAGTTATACAAAAGTCGTTCACAATGAAGAACACTTTTGGAGACATTCCCAGAAAATTCAAGATATACATTTGAAAACATCTTGACCATATGATGTTTTAATCAAAATCGTTAGAGCCATTTTTGAGAAAATTAAAATTTTCGAAAAATGTTCCATGTAAAGGGTAATTTGGGGTGGGGAATTTTCTTGAAAACCTTCGTGTCGCATCTCTGGAAGATACTGAACCAAAATACCAAGTTTGGTGCGTATCTGACTGTTAGTTTCTGAGTTATGCTGTTTAGAGACAGACACACACACACACGGACATGTTTCCAAAAATACCTTTTACTTTCGCTACCACATATAGTAAGTAGGGGAAGTATTGCATTCCACTCAAAAATTCGATAGCGATATTTCACCGGAAATATATGTTTTGAGGCCCCCTGAATCCAAAAAAAGCATTTTTGAAAACATGTCCGTGTGTATGTGTCTGTGTGTCTGTGAGCAGCATAACTCAGAAATGGACAGTCGGATAAACACCAAACTTGGTATTTAGGTTCAGTATCTTCCAGAGATGCGACATGAAGGTTTTCAAGAAAATCCCCCCACCCCAGATTACCCTTTACATGGAATATTTTGCGAAAATTTTAATTTTCTCAAAAATGGCTCTAACGATTTTATTAAAATATCATAAGTTTAAGATATTTTCATGACAAATAAATTTTCTGAGAATGCCTCCAAAAGTATTCTTCATTGTGAACGACTTTTGCATAACTGGTAAACCATAAGAGATAGACAAAATTTTACTACACAAAAAAGGTAGATCGCTTTAAAATACACAATTTATACCATATACATTTTGTTGTTGACTGAACCATTTTCGAGATATTGCTAGTTATTCCGTTAAAATTTCCAATACTTATACTTTTTCTCAAATGGGAATTCGTTATTCATTTTTTTGTTTGGTAATGCAAAGAGAATGGAATACTCCACATTGCAACCAGCTCTTAAAATATTTGACTATCGCTTAAAGCCTACCAATTCCCCTTGCATCTACAAGAAAAGTAGCAATAAGATTAACATCTCGATATCTCGATTAACATGAAGCATATGGAGAATAAGCGTTTGTAAAATAGTTTGTACAAGAGTAGAGAAAGTCATGTGAGTGTAACACATCAGAATTTTTTTTATTCAGGAGGCCTCAAAACATGTATTTCCGGTGAATTCTCGGTATCGAATTTTTTAGTGGAATGCAGCATTTTTTTTTATTCAGGAGGCCTCAAAACATGTATTTCCGGTGAATTCTCGGTATCGAATTTTTGAGTAGAATGCAATACTTCCCCTACTTACTATACTTAGTAGAGAAAGTAATTAATAAAAATTCATGTTAGTCTGTTACAAAGCATAATTATTACCAAATAAAACTGTACAATAATACACCTAGCTTCATTTAATTTTTTCTTCCGGCCCTTTTTTCCTTTCTCCACTACGTATAGTAAGTAGGGGAAGTATTGTATTCCACCCAAAAATTAGATACCGAGATTTCACCGGAAATATATGTTTTGAGACCCCATGAATCCAAAAAAAAGCATTTTTGGAAACATGTCTGTGTGTGTGTGTCTGTCTGTGTGTCTGTGTGTGTGTGTCTGTCTGTGTGTCTGTGTCGTGTCTGTCTGTGAACAGCATAACTCAGAAACGAACATCGTATAAACACCAAACTTGGTATTTAGGCTCAGTATCTTCCAGAGATGCGACACGAAGGTTTTCAAGAAAATTCCCCCACCCCAGATTACCCTTTACATGGAACATTTTTCGAAAATTTTAATTTTCTTAAAAAATGGCTGTAACGATTTTGATTAAAATATCATATATTTAAGACACTTTCATGACAAATAAAACGTATATCTTGAATTTTCTGGGAATGTCCCCAAGTGTTCTTCATTGTGAACGAATTTTGCATAACTGGTAAACCATAAGAGATAGACAAAATTTTACTACACAAAAAATGTAGATCGCATTAAAATACACAATTTATGTCATATGCATTTTTTTATTGAGTGAACTATTTTCTAGATATTGCTTGTTATTCCCTTAAATTTTTCAATACTTTCTCAAATGGGAATTCGTTATTAATTTTTTTGTCTTGGATATGCAAGGAGTACTAATCTGGGCAAAGGGAATGGTGCTGCGCATAGCAACCAGCTATTAAGAGATATGTGTATGCTTAGAGGCTACGTTATTACTTTCTCTACTACGTATAGTAAGTAGCGGAAGTATTGTATTCCACCCAAAAATTCGATACATGATTTCGCCGGAAATACATGTTTTGAGACCCCGTGATTCCAAAAAAAGCATTTTTGAAACATGTCCGTGTGTGTGTGTCTTTGAACAGCATAACTCAGAAACAAACATTCGGATAAACACCAAACTTGTATTTAGGTTCTGTATCTTCCAGAGATGCGACACGAAGGTTTTCAAGAAAATCCCCCCACCCCAGATTACCCTTTACATGGAATATTTTTCGAAAATTTTAATTTTCTCAAAAATGGCTCTAACGATTTTGATTAAAATATCATATATTTAGGATACTATCATGACAAATACGATGTATATCTTGAATTTTCTGAGAATGTCTCCAAAAGTATTCTTCATTGTGAACGACTTTTGTATAACTAGTAAATCATTAGAGATAGACAAAATTTTAGTACACAAAAAAGGTAGATCGCTTTAAAATACACAATTTATATCGTATACATTTTTTTGTTGAGTGAACCTTTTTCGAGATATCGCTTGTTATTCCCTTAAATTTTCCAATACTTATACTTTTACTCAAATGGGAATTCGTTATTCATTTTTTTTTGTCCTGGTAATGCAAAGAGAATGGAATACTCCACATAGCAACCAGCTCCTAAAATATTTGGCTATCGCTTAAAGCCTACCAATTCCCCTTGCATCGACAAGAAAATTAGCAATAAGAATAACATTTCAATTTCATGAAGGAAATGGAAAATAAACGTTTATAAAAATAGTTTGTAAAAGAGTAGAAAAAGTCATGTGAGTATAACACATAAGATTTTTTACAGACAGTTAGCTTATTTGGTTTTAGAGAGTTAGCAACACAGATACTATGGTATGGAATTCAGAACCTCAGCGACCTTAGCGACAGATTTCTGCCTTAGTTAGCGACAATCTGATAGGTGACAAACAACGGTATTGTCACACTTGTGGAATGTGATTAGGGAACGTAGCTGTTGGAAACAATGAAGAGAGGAATTCACATACTAGCTGGATGGCCCATTTATTAGAGTCTAGATTAATTCATTAGTATGCCAAAGCCTTGAAGAGACTTTGCCCAAGTCTTGAAGAGTTACCATAAAAACATTTATTGATTACAGAGTGTGATTTCCTCATGCAGGATTATTTTGGGAGATATGTTGCGGACCGTTCAGGGTGACGTCGGGCAAGGTGTAGGACCAGATAATGAGAACTCAACTGAGTTCTGAGGCTCTTTATAAAGTTAATCTCTGCCTAGGGGGTCCCAACAATCATGTCATAATCTTTACCAAATATGTTGTACCAACGCCCTAGGCTTGAGTTGTAACAACCAATAGCAATAGAGTATTCAAATTGTTCCAGATCATTCCCAGTAACGCACGAAAGCTCAGGGTGCAGCTTAATGCTATGCAAGATTGCACGTAGCCGTGAGAGAGCTGATGTCCTGGTAAAATCCATTAGGATTGTCATAGGAAGTGGTTATCCACGTTGTTCCTGTTACAGGTTAGAAGCTGTTACAGTCCGTAAGTCAAGAAATACAAAAATATATAGTTTATATAACAATGTAAGAGTTTACCTAAAGTATAAAAAGTATCCATCAAATAAGTTGTCCGAACCTTAACGTGTTCTTTGTCCCTTCTCAACAGTATAGTGACAATAAATAAATTCAAGCAATAATTTAATCCTGTCAGGGCCACATATAAGAATGGGAGTGCCCTGTGTTCATGTTATCTCTGATTTCAGTTGGGAACGTCATTGCAATTTAAGTACTTTAAGAAGAGTGTTATATGTCTTTCTATCTATTACAAAACACCAGCAATTGTATATTAAAGCAACTATCTCTAAGACTTTTCTCTCGCTTTTTGGATGTTTGAGATGTAACTGCAATAATACTTATAAGGTTCAAGACTTTGGACCTCATTTTAATAAGTATATATTTCTGGAGTAATGCAGTTACAGGAGGAATATTGTAAATATCATATTTTTATGAATAAATTGCAATTAAATAAACATACAGACAATTTGTAGCCAAAGTAAGCAAATATGCAAGTGAGGAAAAAAACCTTACTGTAGAGAATTTTTATTGCATGTGCATTGCAGAATATGATATTTTGAGAGTCACAAACCAAAACTTAGTAACTTCAGCCTTGCTGCACATACACACTCGTCTGTGTATTTATTGCAGAAGAGTTTGCCTTATCCCTCAAAAGCATGCTACATTATTTTAAATAAACTGGTCCACATATCTTTTAATCTATAAATTTATACAATAACTTTCCAGCTACTTGCTTCCTTGAGCAATTATCTTCTAAGTTATGTGGACCTATAAATTAGAGACGCAATTATAGCAAGCACGTGTTGAAAGAAGCCTTTTTCCTCTGTTTTTGTGTCATTTTGTTCCTCATTATTTATAGTCGTTACTACTTTTGTCTGCGCTTGACTTCCATGTATAAGGCAATCTTCGGATGCTGAATTACAAACTAATTCATAATAATAGTTTAAGCCCTCGGTCTTCTGAGATTGTGAGAACATCTTGTCAAACATATCTTGCTTTATAATGGTATTTTCTCGGATTCCGTCTTCTAGCACTTTTTGAAGTCCAAAACTAATGCTGCATCGAAACATACTTTCGGATAGTGTTCTATAAATCTTATTCAAAGGCATTGGGACCGATATAGCTGAAGTGGTGCTGTGCTGGGATACTACCTCTAAGTTAAAAGTTGTGTTGTAATTTGGAAGCCCATGTTCTGGTTGATAATAAATTGGTTCATCTACGACAGGAGAAGTTGCTATATGCTGCTTATAATATTTGTCAGTAAAACCTATGAAACCCAAATACTCTTCACTGTCTTCGTTGAAGGCTTCACCACTCGTAACTTCGGGTGTTTTATTATAGGGAATGTTGGCATCCTCAGTCTTGCAGACTTCCTTACATGGTGAATAATTGTTTCTTCTACTACTGGGAAAATATTTTATGTTCATATCGTCATCCATGCTTCCCAAAATGTGCCATAAAGACCTACATTGCTTCTCATCACCTTTAACGGAAGCTACCGATGTATCTACGTGATTTGAACTTGCACTTTTGCTGTAAAGGAGCTTTTTCACGCGACGAATGTGTAGAGTATCAATTGTTTTATAAGGTTTAGCATGATTTCTAAGATCATAAATGGAAATTCCTCCCTGAACATCGCCAATGGCAAATGAAACTCCATCACTATTTAGATCGGCGCTTTGTAATGGTCTATAAGCTAATATAGTTAACACCGTTTCTTGTTGTCTTATGTCGTAACAGCTAATTATTCTATCAAATCCTACACTTGCTAAGAAGTTTTCGTTCACACGGGAGAAAACAAAATCCGTACACGGTCCTACGTGTGCCAGATTTTCGTAGAAACTGCAATGCTTGACATTTTTATTGCGTATGTCCCAGAGAATCAAACCTCCATTGTCGGAACTTGCACCGATCATTTCCGGTCGGCTAGGATGAAAGCGGAGGTTTGTCAGACAGTCATCTTGGGGGAATTTAAACTTCTTAATAGGTGGCGATTTTAAGCGATCGAAAATAAAAACTTCTTTCTCAATAGATGCAGCTAAATGTTTATCATTACTGGAAAAATCAAGGAAATCCACCGCAGAGTGCACTCGAAATGTTTTCTCGACATCAGAAATATTACAGTCATATACATGAACCTCCCCTGAAGAAGTGCCAATTCCAATTATTTTAGGATGCGTTTTCGCGAATGAGCTAGTCGTTGTCTCAGGAATTTGGAGCTTTTTGCATAAAACAAATTTCTTTCTTTCTTCGTCCACACTTAGAATATAAGTTAGCCTATTGTCCACCACCATCGAGCAGCATATACTTTCATCTCCTGTTGACCAAGAAATATCGGACACCGTTGGCACCAAATGAGCAGGCAATCCAGCGGGATTACTGATTCCACATCTTGCTATTTCTTCATAACTCCCTGTCGAATGACAAATTACGTTCGACCCGCAGGATAATAAGTACATTATCCTTTAATGGTACGGTTGCTGATTTTAAAACGGCGAACAGTAAACCAACTACTAGGTTAGGAACATAGCAGCTTTGCTGATGCAGCAAACAACGTCACTTTTACATCTCCATCAAAAGTACCTGTTTATGTGTTTTATATATGTACAGTCCATTAAAAAATTTGTTCAGCTAGCAATGAACATAAAAGAACTACAAAAACTCAAGGTCTTTAATTCCTTTAAAAAACAATCTAAATGAAGTTCATGTTTTCTCTCTAACAGTAGTGCCAACATAACACACTACAGAGTAATACATAAATAGCACGGAAAAATGGACAGCACATGGAAGATGTAACAAACAGAACTGTTATGAACTCCGAGGCAAGTTTCTTGCTCCAAAACAGGAAAGATTGAAAGACAGAAACCCTATAAGCATAGGTGCTAAAATTAACGTTTTCCGAGGAAAAAAGACTATTTTGAAACTATTGTTTTATTTTCTTAGCTCTTTGCTTGTTCCTCGTTCAAATCTTAAATGCAATAAACAAAAGAGTGATTGGATGTGTTATCATTTACGTTTGCAGTAAAAAACATAAATATATTTCATCTAGTTTATACATCTATGGTAAAAGGTAACCGTTTTCCAATAAGCAGGGAACTTGCATTTGTTACTTCTTGTATATTCATCCCTACTAATCTATTATTATTATTATTATTATTATTATTATTATTATTAGAGAATGCATATGTATGTGGGTGAGAGAGACAGAGAAACAGAAATAATCACGGAAACTATTTAACCGACTTCTTATGGAATTCTTTCACAATCCTCCACAAAATTAAATTTATGGCCCCTCTTTAACTACTATGGTTCTTCCCATCCCATTCTATATTGGGCATGAAAGACCGAAAATTTTGTTCAGAGGCCGCTTTATCAGGATTGAGGTTATTTTACGTGCCGTAAATCTATGACACGGGACCACCGGCTTTACTTAACTTCCGAAGGAAGCATGCTAGAGATTTATACGCCCGACAAAGTCCGTGTTCTCCGCGGGTTTGAAATTGCGACGTCGGGAACTAAGGCTAGCATCAGACCTCCCTCGTGAACCTTGGTCAAGGAACAGTGGCTTCTATAGACCTTCTGGTTGCAACTCCTAAATAACAAGACAATTAAAAATAAATTTAAAATATTAGAAAGTGAATTTATTAGATTCATAATGCATGGTGTTCCGTAATCCACGTCCATTGCTTGAACCTATACCTATCTCCTGGTTGTGCATAGCGCGCCGGTTCTGTTGGTTGTGTGTTACAGGAGTGGTACAAATTTCAAGCAGTTGTGGCTCTGAACATATATGTATACGTAAAGCTGCATACTACAGCTGATATAAAACGTTGCAGACGGGAGCGGGATTCGAAATATTTTCGATAGAAGTCCGCGCCCTAACCACTCGTACACAAAGCTCAGCTGCGAATAATTATGTAGGTCAAAGCAACTAACTATCAGGTATCTTCAGACATCTGATTCATGACGATCGGCACGTATAATAATAATAATGATAATAATAATTGAATTTTACATTAGTATTCATATTAAAATATTATAATACTATACGGAGCATACAGTTAATAATACGAGGGCTGATCAATAAAGACTGATTTTTTTCTGTAGTTTCCTTAATAGTTTTATGTCTCTACCACGAATACTTGAAAAGATCAGGGTTTCATGTATAATGTCCATAAGCGACAACACTCTCGTAACGGTAGGTTGGTAGTAATGCTGTATATTGTTGACCCTACTTGAATTTCGCATACCACAAAATGGAGGTGACACGAGAGGAGCAATACATGGCAATAAAATTTTATTTTCGTTTAAATCATACAGCCTTGAAACTTTCGAAAAGCTGAAGCAAGCATACGGTGAAGATGCACCACCTCGTGCAACGGTGTTTAGGTGGTTCAAGGACTTCAAAGAAGGGCGAGTCCTCTGTGCTAAGCAAGGTGGGCCTGGTGTTTCGGAATGGAATGATTTACCAGCATGCAGTTCCCCCCTCACACTACTGTTACAGCAGCTACTACACGTCAGTATTGGCTACACTGAGGAATCACATTACAAGGAAACGTCCAGAACATCATCGGAATGGGTGGCGACTTCATCACGACAACGCGCGGCCTCATGTCGCAAATCAAGTCCAGGAATTTTTGGCTAAATTCAACATTATCTGTGTGCCGCATCCGCCTCAAAGCCCCGGTCTTACCCCCTGTGATTTCTTTTTATTCCCATTACTAAAGGCAAAGCTCCGGGGCATTCGATTTGAGAGCACTGAAGCAAGGCTAATGAAAAGTGAGGCGATTCTCAAAGACCTGACAAAGAATGGCCTGCACCATGTGTTCGAGGACTGGCAGAGACGCTATAAAAAGTGCATTCAGTTAGGAGGGGACTACTTTGAAAAAGATCATGTCAACATTGAAATGGAGTAATAAATATCTGTGAAAAAAACAGTCTCAGTCTTTATTGATCAGCCCTCGTACACAAACAGTTCCTTGGTTAAATCGATGTAACAATCTAACCTAAATATGTGTACACCAAATACGCCTTGTACGCGGTGACGAACGCTTTTAAATAAAATAACTGCAACAGAAGCAAGTAGTACTATGTAATGTAACAATAAAGTAGTAAACATATTTTACCATCCCTGATGTAATTTGGGTTACCTATTTGAATAAAATGGACAGTGGATATGTCCTAGGCAAATTGTTAATTCAATCCTTTTACAAAGTGCCGGCAAATTATTAATGGAACATCCATTCTGTAATTTGACTGGTTACGCTTCAGGCATGTTAAAAAGCCAAAATGAAGTCAGTCGGAATGAAAAAAAAAATAAAAAAGAATCTGTTGCATTCATATAACGTTCCCTACTTTCTATCGTATACAAATTATTCTTAGGGAAGTGTGCTTTTCTATCTACTTCATTTTAATTGAGATAAACCATTGCAGAGATAGCTATATTACACATTTCAATAGGGTACAAAGGTAACAGCGATAGTCAAATATTTTAGAACTGGACGATATATGTATCCTTAAAATTCCATACTGTTTACACGCAACCGCGAGAAACATATGAAATCGACAGGGCTTAAAAACCATTGACAAAGTATTGAACAAATTGAACCATTAATAACGCATGTCTCGGAAATGGCTTATATAAAAAAAGCGTTATTTGAAATAAACTGTATGTTTTTAACAGATCTACATTTCCTGTTTAGTACACTTTCATCTATCGCTTAACGTTTAGCAATTATACAAGATTATATAAAATTCCTTCCGAATGAAGAACACTTCACAGGCCATTTCTAGAAAATTCAAGATATACATAATGTTTGTTATATAAAATATCTTAAACATGTGGTATTTGAATCAAAGTCTTTGAGTGATTTTCTGAGAAAATCAATTTAAAAAAACATTGCATGTAAGAGGTAATTTAAGGTGGGGGGGATTTTATTGAAAATATTTGTGTCACATCTTTGGAAGGTACTGAACCTAAAAACCAAGTTTGGTATTTATCCGACTACATTTTTTAGTTATGCTTTTCATAGACACACACGCGGACCTTTTTCTAAGAATGCTTGTTTTATTCAAGGGGCCTCAAAACGTGTATTTATTTTTGAAATATCGTATCAACTTTTTTATTGAATTCAATACCTTCTCTACCTACTATGTAAGTGGTAGAGAAAATAAAAAAAGGAATCCTTAGCTTTATTTAAAATGTTAGCTCTGTAATTTGACTGGTTACCCTTCAGGCATATTAAAAAAAAGAAAAAAGAAAGAAAGGATTGGAATCAGTGAGATTGCACCAAATTTTACAGGAAAAAACAGTTTCATAGCTAGAATTAATTGAAAACAAATTGTGCTGTTATATCTCGTTTTATTGATGCAAGTTACACTGAAATTGACACGTGGAATTACATGGTTGTCCATGTTTAAAACATGCACATTTCTTACCTTAGCAGTGCACTTTTCCTGTCTTACATGAACACCTTCGAAAGCAGCGGTTCCACGCAACACGATACAATTCTCAACTACATCTTCAGCAAATGGGGTCGTTCTCCGTAGTATAGGGGTGCCTCTGGTTCCCATGGTCGCGGGTTCAAACCCGGTGGAAGGCGACGGATTTTTTCGAGCGTAAAAATCCTTAGCATGGCTTCCTTCGGAAGGAAAGTAAAACTGGTGGTCCCGTGTCGTAGATTTATGGCACGTAAAATAACTTCAAGCCTGATAAAAAGGCCTTTGAGCAAAATTTTCGGTCTTTCACGCCAAATATAGAATGGGATGCTAAGGACCATAGTAGTTAAAGAACGTCTATAAATAAAACTAAATTTAATTTTTCCAGTTAATGGAAAAGTACAAATTTGTACGAGTGCTGATCAATAAAGACAGACTGATTTTTTTCTATAGTTTCCTTGATAGTTTTATGTCTCTACCACGAATACTTGAAAAGATCAGGGTTTCATGTATCATGTCCATAAGCGACAGCACTCTCGTAACGGTAGGTTGGTAGTAATGCTGTATATTGTTGACCCTACTTGAATTTCGCAAACCACAAAAAGGAGGTGACACGAGAGGAGCAAAACAGCGCAATAAAATTTTATTTTCGTTTAAATCATACAGCCTTGAAACTTTCGAAAAGCTGAAGCAAGCATACGGTGAAGATGCACTACCTCGTGCAACGGTGTTTAGGTGGTTCAAGGACTTCAAAGAAGGGCGAGTCCTCTGTGCTAAGCAAGGTGGGCCTGGTATTTCGGAATGGAATGATTTACCAGCATGCAGTTCCGCCCTCACACTACTGTTACAGCAGCTACTACACGTCAGTATTGGCTACACTGAGGAATCACATTACAAGGAAACGTCCAGAACATCATCGGAATGGGTGGCGACTTCATCACGACAACGCGCGGCCTCATGTCGCAAATCAAGTCCAGGAATTTTTGGCTAAATTCAACATTATCTGTGTGCCGCATCCGCCTCAAAGCCCCGGTCTTACCCCCTGTGATTTCTTTTTATTCCCATTACTAAAGGCAAAGCTCCGGGGCATTCGATTTGAGAGCACTGAAGCAGTGCTAAAGAAAAGTGAGGCGATTTTCAAAGACCTGACAAAGAATGGCCTGCACCATGTATTCGAGGACTGGCAGAGACGTTATAAAAAGTGCATTCAGTTAGAAGGGGACTACATTGAAAAAGATCATGTCAACATTGAAATGGAGTAATAAATATCTGTGAAAAAAATCAGTCTCAGTCTTTATTGATCAGCCCTCGTAATTCTGTGCGTGTAAACCAACATTTAATGATGCCGCCCAGTAGCACCCACTCGACAAACTCCATTTCTGCAATCCCCTACTTTTCCGAAAATATTTTCAGGATCCAGTGGTACAACCACAATTACATTATCACCAAAATATAAAGGTTTAAATGTTCTATCACACTTAAGCATGAGTTGTACTACATACTTGCTCTCTTTCCATTACGAATCCTTTCTCTTGATTGCACAAAGGACAGATTATTTTCTACTCATAATTTTCATTGTTATTTGTTTCTGCAAATAACATGCCCAGAACGACTACAGAACACACAGAATGGACCACAGGTTATTTGTTTTAAAGCATACGCAGCAAGGCAGCATGGCAGGTGTTGAGGGGTGCGAATTTATTATTGAAGTCGATCTTTCTTCATTTTGAGAATTATTTTCACTTTTCCCATAAGCTCTTGTAGTTCATCATCGATACTTATATACATAGCAGTCTCTGGTAGACTAGTTGACGTAGGAGCAATTTTAGCTTCCATGCCAAAGAGCGCTCTGAGACCTTCCAATAACGCGATGAAAAGAAACATTCTTCTACAATTGCACCAAATAGGAATCTACTGACGCACGTTGTAGTTTTATGGACATACATCTATCCACATAACATGTTTTCAACATCTTAGTTGCTCCTTTTCACACGGTCTTAACATGGGGAGGTGTCCCGTGCACCAGTTTGCATTCCGGCCCAAGTGACATCGGTTCTTGGACAATTGCTACTGTGAATTCATTACCATTGTCACTGCAGAATATGTGGCGTGCCACACACCAAGATCTTGAGCAGCTCACATGCTATTTCTGCAGCTCGTTTTGTTTGTAGACCGCTAAGATGCAGAAATTCTATAGTATGGTTCTGGTAGTTCATGGGCTATTTGAGTCTAACGCCTGGATCCGACTACAAAACTGTAAGATCAATTTGTCCACGGAAATTAAAATTTTTAGATGTTAATGTGCATGTTGCTATCTCTTTCTTTGGTTGACTCTTTGCTTTGACATACTTCACATAAAGATAAAAACATCTCAACTGAAAATCTGGGTATACAAATCTGTTCCTAATATAGTGAAACATTTTAACATGTCCACCATACCCGGTATCTTTGTAAACTTCTAACGACTACTATAGTAACTCGCTGTAGGCAGTATCTGAAATAAAGCGTCATCATGTGTTGTTGCTCTGAATGATTGTGTATTAACCTTGTGTTTACTGTTTCAAAGTTGGTAAAGTGACATGTATGAGAAGTTGGATCAGATACCCGTTGCAATGCAGTGTATCATATTGTGTTTCATTTATGTAAATAAAGGACAGTTACAGTAAATACAGAGGAGCTACCAGAGAGGTGTTAAAAACAGCCAACATATTTTGTTCCTTTTTTGCCGAATGAGGATATTCTGGCCCTTCTTGACCGAATGAATACACTAAATTGAGGGAATGTGCAGCGACTGTGCAACGGCCATGCGGTGAATCTCGTGGGAAAGTGAATTTAATTACGCAGTGCAGTGAAATACATTAAGGTGGCGCAATGACAGTGTTGATAGCACATACTGCAGTTCACATAATTAAACATATATTGTGCTAATGAGCAACATGGGTGTTAGAGGTCTCAACTGAACAATCCATTTGTTGCGAATTTTGGGGCATACTGGTGTCCATTTTGTTCCTGTGAAGCCATAGTGACGCCACGAATACAGAGAAGCCAACTTCGGTGCGGCCACAACCCTTGGCCAAATAACGGCGCATTCAGAACTAAGCAACTCTCTCTATTCGGCGGTGTTTTCGCAAGGTAAGCTTGTTTGGTTCATTCCTTTCTCTTGCATTACTTTTTCCTTTCCTTTCAACGTGGACTCGGAAGAAAAACGTGCTGTCATTAGAAAACGTGCCACGATTAAGGCAAGAATAAATAGAATAGCTGGCATTATAAATCAGTTTGATGAAGGTGGAAACTTAAAGGATATCAGAGTGAGACAGAGATAATTAAATGCTAGTTTAGGTGAATACAACGGTGTACAGTCACAGTTGGAAGTTAGTGATGTGGATGGTGCACATGATGAAGAAATAATAGTGTTTGTGGAGTTATACTTCCAAACTGAATAAAAATTTGAAACATTGTTGCAATCCACAACAAATATCCCTGCTCCATCCACTGGTAGCAGCAATGGTACTCCAGATTTTGATTCTGGGCTTAAATTGCCAACAATTTCATTGCCTAGTTCAGTGGCACATTACCTGATTTTATGCATCTTCAGGACACATTTCAAGGGGGTTTTGTTTCAGTTTTATTTATGGACGCTCTTTAACTGCTGTGGTCCTTAGCGTCCCATTCTATATTGGGCGTGAAACACTGGTAATTTTGCTCAGAGTCCTCTTTATGAGGCTTAATGTTCTTTTACGTGCCGTAAATCTACAACACGGGACCACCGGATTTACTTCCCTTCCGAAGGAAGCCATGCTAAGGATTTTTACGGCCGAAAGAAATCCATCGCCCTCCGCCGGGTTTGAACCCGTGACCTTGGAAACTAGAGGCTAAGCACGGTACCACTAGTCCACTGAGGACGACTTTTAGGGTTTATCATTAATAAGGACAGTCTGAATGGCGATTTTACTATTTACCTTCTTGTTTATCTGTGAGGCTCATAAACTCATAGAACATTTACCAGTCACTCGAGAAAACTTTAAAGTGGCCTAGAGATTAATTTGTAATCGCTACAAGAACCCTAGCCTGATCTTAGATTTGCATGTCAGGAGTGTTATCCTTATCCCATGCAAAGAATGATAATGTCAAGCAATTAAGAGCATTAGTTAACCATATATTTAGCAATTTCAATGCAATACATGCACTAAAAGTAAATATTCAATTCCATGAAGTTCTTCTGGCTCATTTTCTTCTTGTTAGAATCAGTGTTACTTTATGTAAACAGTGGGAAAATAAAACAGGTGGAGATAAGTATCCTAAATTAAATAAGTTGGTAGAATTTTTTGAAAATACATCCAAACGTTAGAGATAGTAGCAGCTCCAGTCCAATCTGTCCAAGAAGTTTCGAAGCCTAAATTAGTTACTGTGGCATAAACCACGCCCTTCAACTTCATTTTGTACGCTTTATCGGGATACCACGCTTTGTATAAATGTAATACGTTCAAAGATATGGCTGTAAACAATAGAATGAAATTTTTGCAGAGTAACAATGTCTGCTACAACTGCCTTAGGATCTCATCATAGAGCCAGTGACTACCATCGAAATTACGCGGGTCGTATAATGGATATCATCTACCTACACAAGGAAAGGGTCAATGACACAGATAGGTCTCAATCGCAGTACTTCTTAAGACACAGCAACAGGAGATGCAACAGCAGTAGTAAAATTGTAGATACCACAGGAAAATTACACGAGTGTCGATCTGTGTTAGACAGCGCCTCATAGATGAATTTCATGACAAATGGCTTGCTGAGCAGTTAGGCATAAAGTTAGCAAAACACATATTGCCAGTAAACGGCATAAGCAATACAACCACAGTCACACATCTGTCAAGTTGAAATCCAATCAAGGATTGAGAATTATACAAAACCTGTAATCTGTTCAGTTGTAAAACATATCACTGGATAGCTTCCTACCAGTTACACTGATTGTCACATGGGGTGCACCATCAGATTTATAACTAGCTGGTCCTCACTTTTACCAAACGAAAGAAATTGAATTGCTATTGGGGCATCAATCTTCTTCGACATATTGACATTTGGAAAGTTTACACAGAAAGGACACTTCATAGTTCAGAACACAGTATTCGAATGGGTACTGCAGGTACTGTACCAGCTCACAATGTTAAATCATCATTCACTTCAACAACCTCATTATTTTCCCTAGAGGATGACCTTTATTCCAAATTAGAGCGCTTTTGGCGGCAAGAAGAACTCACGTTGCATGCTAGATCGAAAGAGGATATACAATGTGAAGAGCATTTCAACAAAACACAATTGAGATACACAGGAAGATTTCTTGTGAGATTGCCATTTACGGGTTCCCATGGACAAATTGGTATTCTGTAGATTATGCTAGTGCTTGTTTTGTTTACAGTAATAGCAGGTTTGCTCGGCAACCAGTCTTTAAGGAAGAATATATTAAATTCATGACGAACATTTCGCTTTGGGCCACATGTTTCCTGTTTTGTCAAGTGAACTGGAAAAGCCGTCTTACTACATTCCCCAGCATGCAGGTTTTAAGGAAGATAGCAGTGCCGCCAAAGTTCGAGTTGCATTCAGGTCATTATCATCCATCTCACTTAATGACATTATGATGGCCGGTCCGACGGTTCAACAGAATATTTCTTGTGTTGAGGTTTAGAACTTACAGATATTCCGTCACAGTAGATATAAGTAAGATGTATCGTCAAGTACTAGTACACTCTAATGAACTGTATCTACAAAGAGTAGTTTGGAGAATCTGTTCAAATCAACCTGTACAAATTTTAAGCTGGCAGTTGTCACCTACGGCACAGCAGCACCTCCATTCCTTGCAACCATGTGCCTGGTGCAGTTGGCCAGTGAAAATAAACACACTAACCCTTGGTGAAGAAATCATAAGGAAAATCTTTTATGTGGCGACCTGATCAAAAGTTAAACGATTGAAGGTGTCCAGAAGATTTATCGTGAAGTGACAGCAGTGCTAAATAATGCTGGATTCCCATTCAGGAATGGTGTGCAAACCATCAAATGTAATGAAGGATTGCATCAGTAGAATAGAGAATCTCTGCTCCCTTGGAGTCTGGAAGGGAATGAGGAAACTATGGCAATATTAGGGGTGCTCTGACATCCTGTCCATGATGTGTTTCAATTTCAGACTGTTTAGTCCAAGTAAGTTTCTCCCTTTTGAACCAAACGCAGTGTTAGCTAGCATAGCTACCGTATTTGATCCCCTTGGTTTCTTAGGTCCTGTAATAATGAAGTGCAAAGTTCTGTTACAACTACTGTGGTCCAGAGGATTGACATGGGACGAAGTATTACCCATTAACTTGACAACAACTTGGTCTCAATTTCATGATAATCTGCTCTCATTAAACAACATAAAAATCCCAAGAAACGTGATGAATGCCGGACGGTGCATTGGCAAGAAATTGCATGCTTTAACAACACCATCAAATATTAGATCATGATGAAACTTTGGTTCTCTTTTAGGTTTATGTTTGATTATTCAAATAATTACATATAGCATATGGAGCATGTATGCATATGCGGTCTATCAATTCAGATGGAAACGTAAAGGTATCTCTTTTAAGTTCAACGTCCAGAGTAGCACCTTTGCGACAACTCTATTTACCAAGTCTGCAGTTTTGTGATGCAGTATTGTTAAACTGATGAACAAAGTCAAAACAGCGGCGAAAATCCAGTTTGAGAGACACGTTCTGGACTGGTTTTACAATAGCCCCGGCTTGGATTTCCAAAAGTTCAACTTCGTGGAAGACCTTTATGGGCAACCGTGTTGCAGAGGTACAATGGTTATGAAACGCAGAAGGTTGGTGACATGTCCCGTCAATCGATAATCAAACTGATATCCTCTCAAAATGGCTGAATCCAGATATTTTATCATCAGCACACCTATGGTGGGCGGAGTCACAATGGCTGCAGGAGCCAGAGACTACATGGCCAGTAATCGAGGTACAAACTGCAGTTGAAATGCCTGATTCACCTACATGTCTGATAACCACAACAGGGTTCCAACATATGCTAACTCGATTTTCTTCACGGTTAAGATTACAGCACTTCGCACTTCGATTTCTCCATAATGTACAGTGCGGCACTATAAATAGGTGATTGGGTGCTATTACAACAAGAACTAATAGAGGCATTGATGAGAATTATTTCTATTATGCAGCGCACATGGTATCCAAGGTGCATACATATATTAACAATTGGGAAACCACTTCCCAAAGATTCATTCGTTGCATCCTTTTATTGATGGACAAGGGTTACTCAGGGTAGGCCGAAGACTAGACAATGTACAAGTGTCGTATGTCCAAAAGCATCCCTTAATGTTCCCAGCATCACATCATGTGATAGGCTTGCTCATTGTTCATGAACACAAACGCTTGTTGCATGCAGGAGCTCAGTTGGTCCTTGTATCCCTTGGACAAAGTTTCTGGATAACCAATGGTAGATCTGTCGTTCGGCAAACAATACTGAAGCACCTTCGATGCTTCAGATTTAGGGCGAATACGTTCAAGCAGCGTATGGGAGTTATCCCATACGCTGTCGGAAAACCATTTTCTAATTGTCATGTGGATTATGATGGCCCATTGTTCTTAAAGACAGGCACACCAAGAAGCAGGACTCGACTCAAATGTTATACAGTACTCTTTGTGTGCATGGCAACCAAAATTGTACACATTGAATTGGATAACAGCTTAACCACAGAGGCTTTCATAGCAGCTCCGAAACGATTCATTGCCAGAAGAGGCAGAGCTAGTCACATATATAGCGACAATGGCACATGTTTCCAAGGAGCTAGAAATCAATTGAAGGAAGTTTTTTGAGTTATTTAGCTCTTCAGAGCACCAGAGTGCAATCAAGGAATTCACAGCAAGGGAATGCATTAATTGGCACTTTATCCCTCCACACGCACCGCATTTTGGAGGACTATGGGAGGCAGGAATAAAGCCAGTTAAGGTTCACCTGAAACGTACAGCAGTAAATGAAGTCCTCACATTTGAGGAAATGTACACATTACTGATTGAGGCATGTCTTAACTCGAGGCCAATGACTCCTCTCCCATCATCTTCTGAAGATGACTCCTTTCCCATACTTAAACATTTTTTAATTGGCGAACCCTTCATATTTATCCCAGAACCAAATTGCTTTCAATACCGTTGCAACGTTGCCGCCAGCAGGTTTGGAAAAGGTGGTCGTGTGACTATCTTTGTCATCCGCAACAACTCACCAAAGGACTGCTGGATGTCCAAATCTTAAGTGCGGCATCTTGGTGCTCATCAAGGAAGATCATCCTCCTCCTCTTCGGTGGGTGACTGGAGTAGGGGAAGCTCTGCATCCTAGGGAGGATGGGTAGTTCGTGTTGTAATAGTAAGAACTCCAAAGGGAACCTACAAACGACCTGTTGTCTAATTGTGTGCCTTTCCTAAGGTTTGATCATATACACTTATTTATTCTGGTAGTGAATTCAACGATGTAATTTGTGTTACAAATTAGCTGGGCGTCATATTCCTTGCCCTGAATTGTTGTGTATTAACATTGTGTTTAATGTTTCAAAGTTGGAAACATGACATGCATGAGAAGTTGGATCAGACCGCTGCAATTTTGTGTTGCAGTTAATAAATGCAGTTACAGTAAATACAGGTGAGTTATCTACTAGCGAGATGTTGTAAACAGCCATCATCATGAGTTTCCCTTTTATGTACGCGGTGTATTTTAAAAGTAAGGTCGGTTTTGCAATAAAGTACGAACTATTAAATAATTTCCATAGTTTAGTTTTTACCTAAGCCGTCGAACTTACACTGCTTTTCTACTAGTTATCAATGTTTTTCGAATATTTGTCTTAGCGTACTTTATGGTGTTTGAAATCTAATCACAGACTTCCACCCCCAGTCCAACGAGGAAACGTGTAGCTTGTTTCTGGAGTGAAATCTTTCTGTATTAAAAGTGAACTGTGATAATCTGTTAGGGGACATATGCGGTACATGGACTAAAGCTTCTCGAAGAACATGATGAGTTATCTGTTTTGGCCAACACCACATTAGTTTGTTTTCTTTTAGCTAAAGATCTGACTTTCGGATCACTAGTTTGAATCCCATTTCTGAAACCAAAGATCTCAATAACGCAACTCCTTCTGCGATGAAATCTCAGATACATAAAAATGTATCTCAGAAACTGTTCGATTGTTTTATGAACTAGCAGTGAACTTAGATTAGGAGGAAGCACTAGAATTTATTCTATACTAAAAGGAGAATTTAATTGATTATGAAGACTGGGAAGAAAGCTTTAATGGAATAAAAAATTAGTTAATTAAAATATTCAGTAGTTCTTATTTTATTGCAATGCTTTAAAACCATCCCTGTACAAGAATGACTGTTTCTCCTCCCTCTATGAACTTGCTACCGTAGTGATATTGTACTCAAGTTTTCTTCTCTTCTGAAGCCGTTGTTAATTTAACATCTTTTAGTTGCTTAATGACTTGCTCAATACGGGCGGAGGTCTATGTTTTTTTTTTTTCAAAGATTACTCATTAACAGCACTACATAACTATACCTTGCGTTGAAATAGTTCTTTTGGAGTCTCATTCACATCACTAACATTCAGTTCATCCATTTTAGCATGTTCAGTCCTACAAGCCTGAGAGAAGACTGATGAAAATGTGATAATGCATTGCTCTGTAGACTCGATACGTACTTTAAATAGAACCTGTTTAGTTTTCAGTTGAGTTTAAAGGATTTCTATGATAGAGCTAAAGATTTTTCCCTCAATTCTGGCATTTTAATATGCCTGATGGGTAATCAACCTTTTTTTATGGACGCTCCATAACTGCTGTGGTGCTTAGAGTCCCATTCTATATTGGGCGTGAAAGACTGGTAATTTTGCTCAGAGGCCTCTTTATCAGGCTTGATGTTCTTTTACATGCCGTAAATCTATGGGACCACCTGATTTACTTTCCTTCCGAGGGAAGCCATGCTAAGAGTAACCAGTGAAATCGTAGAATAGATGTTTCGTTAATCATTTGCTGGCATTTTTAAAAATACTGAATTATCAAATTGCCTGCGACAATGCCCATTAAGATGTTTTGACCAGTCGTTGGAGCCAAAACATAAGCAGAATTCATGGAGAACGGAGTTTGTGTTTTTTTCCTTTCTTTCATTCTTTCTTTTTTACTTTTTCTACTACGTATAGTAAGCAGGGGAAGTATTGTATTCCACCCAAAAATTCGATACCGAGGTTTTACCGTAAATACATGTTTTGAGACCCCTTGAATGAAAAAAGCAATTTTGGAAAAAGATCCGTTTGTGTGTTGTGTGTGTGAGTAGCATAACTCAAAAACGAAAAGTCGAATAAATACCAAATACCAAATTTATTCCAAAGATGCGAGATGAAGATTTTCAAGAAACCTTCCCATCCCAAACTGCCCTTTACATCGAACATTTTCGAACATTTTTATTTTCTAGAAATAGCTCTGACGGTTTTTATTAAAATGCCATATATTAAAGAGATTTACATGACAAACAAGATGTATATCTTGAATTTCCTGGGAAAAGTTCTCTTCACTCGGAAGGAATTGTATATCATATAGTATAACTGTTAAACGTTATGCGATAGCCGAAAATGTACTATACAAAGAATTTAGATCTTAAAACCCACAATTTACTTTAAATAATCTTTTTGGCATAAGTAATTTCCGAGATATTCATTCATTATCTGTTTACCCTCCTCTTATGTAAGACTTACACCCCCCAGGACTTACAAGCGGGTGCCTGGGGTCAGAGGTCCGTCGAGGAGCAGACACTCATGGATCAGACAGAACATCCAGAATGGGTGATCAGCACGATGCCTGGTATGGGATGAAGGAAGTAGATGAAACGAAATGTTGGTGAAATGGATGAAAGGAAAGGTGATGATGGAGCAGTTGGTGGAATGAATGGCGGGGGAAACCGGAGAACCCGGAGAAAACCGGCCCAGAAGCCGCTTCGTCCACCACAAATCCCACATGTGGGTCCCTGGGATTGAACCCGGGCCGCCTCGGTGGGAGGCGAGCGGTTTAACCACTCGGCCACGGTGCCGCCCATTTTCGAGATATCTGTTATTAATGCTTCAAATTATTCAATACTCAGCTATTCTTTTATGCAACCCTTCGTACCCCTGAATGGGTCGGTCTCCGTGTTCCGGGCTCCCAGATGTGCAAGCCTGCAGGGGAAAGAAAACCGGTTTCAGAAGTTGTCATGCGCAAAAGGTAGGGACCCTACCCTCTTACCTGTCGTGCCTCCAGTCCGGCCGCCTTTTGTTTCCTCTAATCTCACCCCCTCCCGGGCCTTTAGGCACAAAAGTTTTTATAGAGGAGGTGCTAAGTCCGCCTCCGTCATTAGTCATAACCTTAGCTTTTCTTTTAAAGTCCTGTCGGTTTTCAGTTGTTTCTCACGCCATGGAAAGAGTATGGAATTTTAAGGTAAGGTATACCTCCCAGTTGTAAAACATTTGACTACCGCTATTCTCTTTGTATGTATAACGAAAAGTATAGTGTACCTATATCCAGAATGGTTTATGTCGACTAAAATTAAGTAGATAGGAAAATATACTTTTGTAAGAATAATTTGTATAGCTAGTAATAAACCATAGAGGTTAGAGAAAACCGTGTGAATTAAGCACATCAGAAGCTGCTTTTTACTTTCTCTACTACGTATAGTAAGTAGGGGAAGTATTGTATTTCACCCAAAAATTCGATACCGAGATTTCACCGGAAATATATGTTTTGAGACCCCCTGAATCCAAAAAAAGCATTTTTGGAAACATGTCCGTGTGTGTCTGTGTGCATAAACAGTATAACTCAGAAACAAACAGTCGGATAATCACCAAACTTGGTATTTAGGTTCAGTATCTTCCAGAGATGCGACACAAAGGGTTTCAAGAAAATCCCCCCTACCCCAGACTACCCTTTACATGGAACATTTTTCGAAAATTTTAATTTTCTTAAAAAATGGCTCCAACGATTTTTATTAAAATATCATATGTTTAAGATATTTTCATGACAAATAAAATGTATTTCTTGAATTTTCTGGGAATGTCTCCAAAAGTATTTTTCATTGTGAGCGACTTTTGCATAACTGGTAAACCATAAGAGATAGACAAAATTTTACTACGCAAAAAATGTAGATCGCGTTAAAATACAGAATTTATGTCATAAACATTTTTTTATTGAGTGATCCATTTTCGAGATATCGCTTGTTATTCCCTTAAATTTTTCAATACTTATTTTCTCAAATAGGAATTCGTTATTCATATTTTTGTCTTGGATATGCAAAGAGTATTAATCTGTGGGAAAGGGAATAGTGCTGCACCTAGCAACCAGCTATTAAGAGATATGTATGTGCTTAAAGGCTACTGTATTTCTATATTGCCCTTGTAAATATATATCCCCTTACATCTACAAGAAACTTTGCAATAAGATAGTCTGCAAATGTTTATCTCGATTAACATGAAGTAAATGGAGAATAAGCGTTTGTAAAAATAGTTTGTACAAGAGTAGAGAAAGTCATGTGAGTGTAACACATAAGATTTTTTAATTTTAAAGCGCTTAAACGGGGTAAGTCACAGCAGACGGTGAAAGAATGTTTTTCGAGTGGAGAGGAAATGCATTTTAGGCACTTACCCCTGAGAAGCTGAGAGTGGGGGAGTCGCCATCCGAGAATGTCCCTACCCACTAAAACTTCTCCACCGGAAAGGAAGAATAAAGAAAGGATGTGAAATCTGTCGTGACAATAGCGCGGTCCCACGTAGTACCTGCGTTGAAATGGGTGAAATAATGCTGGAAAGGGTGCATAGAGTTAAGAGTTACTCGAAATTTATCTTTGGTCTTCATAAAGATAAGGGAAATCCCAGAAAAAACACCTTATCCAGATGACTCACTTGGAAGGGTTTCAAACTGGACCTCAGGAATATGAGACACATACATTATACCTGCCATTATACCACAAAGTGATCATTGCAGTAGTCACTTCATACTGAATCTATGTGGGAAAAAACATCCGATGTACTACATTTGCATGACTTTTTCTACCCACTATCGATTATTTTTATGTCTCTTCTATAAAATATGCTTACAAAACCTTTTTTCCCCATTTACTTAGCGTTAATCCAGATAAACGTTTGCAGAAACAGTTTCATTATAAATATTCTTGTAGGCACAAGAGAAACGGAGGAAGCTGAAGAGATTGTGAAGTATTTAAACCGCGCGTCGCTTTAAGCTGGCTTCGAAATTCCACACGTTTTGTATGGCAACACAAAAAACAAAAGTATGACTTAGCACTTCGGGGGGATCATTTGGGGGGCAGGGGGGTCAATTGCACCTTTAAGCTACTGTTTATTATTACTCTACCAACTTACGGCACGTAAAAGGACTTCAAGCCTAATAAAGAGGCCTCTGAGCAAAATTTCCGGTCTTTCACGACCAACATAGAATGGAACGCTAAGAACCACAGCAGTTAAAGAGCGTCCATAAATAAAACTGAATTTAATTTTTACCAAAAGAAACATCTCAACTACTTTTAATGCAAATATTTTACATTTGAGAAGTAAAAGACCCTTAAAATTCACATGCAAATTCGGAAAACTGCTTCAGGCAATTATGCCCCCTCTCCCAAGCAAAAACAGAAATTAGCTTCAGCAACGAAATGTATTGAAAATTACAAATGCCACAAAAATGTTAATTGTTGCAAATTGTGTGATTTACTATATTCTTCTTAAGTTTCTGTATAAGTTTGTGGCGTACCAGCTATACAAAATTAATTCCGAATGAAGAGCACCTTACAGGCTATCCGCAGAAATGTTAAGATGTGCATTTTATTGGTCATGCATATATCTTTCTGCATTTAATATTTTATTCAAAATCGTTTGAGCCATGTTTTGGACATCAAAAATAAGAAAACATTTTCCTTGAGAAGGGTAGTTTGGTAGGGGGTTATTGAAAAGCTTCGTGTTGCGTCTTTAGAAGATGCTGAATGTAAATACCAAGTTTAGTATTTATCAGTATTTTCGTTTTTGAGTCGTGCTGCAAAAACATACACACATACTAGCGTTTTTTCTTAAGGCACACTGGGAGTGAATGTTCTGTCTTAATCTTAAAGCTATTCACTCAAAAATTGGACACTTAATTCGTCGTACTTACTTACACTTACCTACTAGCTTACTTGACTTACCCTCCCCAGTATGTAGGCTTGCACCCCATAGGACTTATAACCGTGCCTAGGTCAGAGGATTATAGAGGAGTAGATGAACTTAATCAGAGAATTAAGAACATGGAACGGGGGATCGGTCCGTAGCCAGGTATGAAGGCGAAATGCATGAAAGGAAGGGTGATGATGGAGCAACTGATGGAATGAACGGCGGGGGAAACCGAAGAACCCGGAGAAAGCCCGCCAAGACGCCGCTTTGTCCACCACAAATGCCACATTAGGATCCCTGGGATCGAACCCAGGTTGCCTTCGTTGGTGGCGAGCGGCCTAACCACTCGGCCACGGCGCTGCTAGTACGCTTACTATGAGTAAATAAAGAACTGACGTGCAAAAGCTCAAAGCTCTAGCTCAAACAGTTCCTCAAATAATACAATTAAATATTTCTAATTACCTAGTGAAAAATGCAAATTTTCTAAAACTGCCTTACGTATTCAGATTTGTCAGAGAAATATGATGGTCACATTTTTTGATACCTTAGTATAAAGAAACTAAATGTAAGGATTTGATTGAAGTTTCTGTTATTAGTTGTAGAGATATAAATTTTTATTTTTATGAAGTTGATGGTGATATAATTTTCCTTGTGTTTCAGTATAAATTAACTTTTTGTGAGCCAATAAATAAACCAATCATAAAATGCATGCTTGAATCTATAGATAGCACGTTTGAAATTATGCGTGCAAATTTGCATACAAATCCGAGCAACACTGAAATATAAGCATTAACTTTCATGTGCAAAAATGTAAAATCCAGAAAAAGCACAAACAGAAAGCGTCCAGTGGGGTTTAAAGGGAGCACACGTGTGATTTAAACATGTCGCTGGGCTTTTAAAAATGGCGAATCGTGAAAAATGTTTAATCAAACGATTCACAAGTGTCTATAGAATATCTATATGATATAATTCAAAACTCAAAAATTTTACCTAAAAACTAAATTCCAGTGTCCCTTAAATTACCCTTTCCGTTTAAATTCATGCACCTCAAAACGTGTCTTTGCTGGGTAGAATCTTCAAATCGAATTTTGGGGTGGAATACAATAGTTCCTTTGCTTTTATCACCTCTGTCTACCTATAATACGTAAATCCTTGTGTATTTCATTCCAAGCATACTGGTACAGCGTTATCCAAACAGAACGAGCGGACTTCAACTTTTTATATCAAAGAAAGTTTGAAGGCCAGAAACACATTTTAAGTCACTGAATAGAGGATAGATAAAGGTCATCGAGGCTGTAGGTATTTAACAGAAACACCATATTAGTCTTCTGACAAGCAAATAGATTGTTTTCTATCATCAAATTACACAGGTCTACAAATAAAAATTTTTGTGAGCTGTTTTACATTTGAAAGATGATTCTTAAAATTTCAGTACTGCTGATTTCAAAAATGACTTCCGTTTTCCTCCATCATATCAGGTTTTTTAACAAATCAAAGATGACGTATTCACATATTTTCTTCGAAAAATGTATATACTCATAGTCGTATAGGAGCTACAAATGAATTTGTGAGGGGTTTTATTGCCAAATATCACATTGAAGTTCATTTTATAAACAGCAGGTCAATAAAATCTTGTTTGGTATCGAATGTTTGTCTCTTGTATTTTCTCTTGTTGTTTTCGTGGAATCTCTACACAGCATCCAGTAGTGATCCGTAATCATTTAAGAATTCCATCGTCCTTGGTATCTCCTCTCCATTTCTGGAATATCCTGATGGAACCTCTCCCCTGTTCCTCACTGACTGTCCCCAGGTTGTCAGTAAAGACGTCCAAATGTGAAAACAGAAAGTGTAATTTGAGACTCATGTTGCATCCTAAGCTTCTGAACTTTTGTAGCATGTTCTTCACAATTTTAATGTAGTCAGAATGTTTATTGTTTCCTAGAAAGTTGTCTATAACTTCTTTAAATGCATTCCAAGCAGTATTCTCCTCAGAAGTCGTAGTAGCTTCTAATTGCCTGTCTTTAATTACAGCTGTGATTTGCGTCCCACAAAGATTCCTTCTTTTATTTTTGCTTCAGAAAGAGCGGGGAATTTGACACTGAGATATATGAAACAAGCACCATCTTGATCAAGTGCTTTTATGAACTGTTTCATTACACCAAGTTTTATATGAAGAGGTGGTAAAAGAATTTTCTTAGGATTCACTAGGCTACCCCTTATTATGTTCTTACTATCTGGCGTTAAACTTTCTCTTTGGGCCATTGTCTTTGTTTCCAATGTTTGTCTCTTACCCTACTATCCGCACTCGCATAAACAGCATGGAAATCCTGTGAATCCTTGTTGGCCTAATATAATAGATTACTTTAAAATCTCCACACATCAACCACTGATGTTCAATATATTTAATTTTCTCCAAAACATGCTTCAAATTTTCACAATTCTCCTTCAGCTGCACCTAGCGTGCTACTGGAACTGAAGAAAGAGCATTCCCATTGTGAAACAGCACATCCTTAAGACTTATTTTTACTTTCTCTACTAGGTATAGTAAGTAGAGGAAGTATTGTATTCCACCCAAAAATTCGATACCGAGATTTCACCGGAAATACATGTTTTGAGACTCCCTGAATCCAAAAAAAGAATTTTTGGAAACATGTCCGTGAGTATGTCTGTGTGTGTGTGTGTGTGTGTGTGTGTGTGTGTGTGTGTGTGTGTGTGTGTCTGTCTGTCTGTCTGTGAACAGCATAACTCAGAAACGAACAATCGGATAAACACCAAACTTGGTATTTAGGTTCAGTATCTTCCAAGGATGCGACACGAAGATCTTCAAGAAAATCCCCCCCACCCCAGATTACCCTTTACATGGAACATTTTTCGAAAGTTTTAATTTTCTCAAAAATGGCTCTAACGATTTTGATTAAAATATTATATGTTTAAGATATTTTTATGACAAATAAAATGTATATCTTGAATTTCCTGGGAATGTCTCCAAAAGTATTCTTCATTGTGAACGACTTTTGCATAACTGGTAAACCATAAGAGATATACAAAATTTTACTACACAAAAAATGTAGATCGCGTTAAAATACACAATTTATGTCATATACATTTTTGTTGTTGAGTGAACCATTTTCGAGATATTACTTGTTATTCCCTTAAATTTTTCAATACTTATTTTCTCAAATGGGAATTCGTTATTCATTTTTTTTGTCTTGGATATGCAAAGAGTATTAATCTGTGGTAAAGGGAATGGTGCTGCACCTAGTAACCAGCTATTAAGAGATATGTATGTGCTTGAAGGCTACTGCATTTCCAAATTGCCCTTGAAAATATATATTCCCCTTACATCTACAAGAAAATTAGCAATAAGATAGACTCTGCAAATGTTTATCTCGATTAACATGAAGTAGATGGAGAATAAGCGTTTGTATAAATAGTTTGTACAAGAGTAGAGAAAGTCATGTGAGTCATCACATCAGATTTTTTGCTTCAGAAAGAGCGAGAAATTTCACACTGAGATGTTTGAAACAAGCACCATCTTGATCAAGTGCTTTTATGAACTGTTTCATTACACCAAGTTTTATGTGAAGAGGTGGTAAAGGAATTTTCTTAGAATCCAATACTCTACCCCTTATTATGTTCTTACTACCTGGCGTTAAACTTTCTCTTTTGGGCCATTGTCTTTGTTTCCAATGTTTGTCTCTTGCCCTACTATCCGCACTCGCATAAACAACATGAAAATCTTGTGAATCCTTGTTGGCCTAATATAATAGATTACTTTCAAATCTCCACACATCAACCACTGATGTTCAATTTTCTCCAAAACATGCTTCAAACTTTCACAATTCTCCTTCAGCTGCACCGAGTGTGCTGCTGGAACTGAAGAAAGAGCATTCCCATTGTGAAACAGCACATCCTTAAGACTTCTTTTATTAGAATCAATACATGCCTCTATTCATGTGGATCATTTGTAACACAACCCAGTTTCTTTATGAAGTCCGAAATATTATTAGAGTAAACTAGATTTTCTTCTTTGCTAAAGTATTGCAAGAAATCCTTTTCTCTGTTCCAGTAGAAAGTTACTGATGTATCAGCTGCAAGTAAGTTGTTTTCCTGTAGTCTGGAACCTAACATCTCAGCTGCATCCTTGGGAAGATTTAAATCCCTTACAATATAATTTAGCTTGGTTTGTGATAATGGTTGTGGGGCATTTGATGTTTCAGGAACGAACTCCTCGAACACAAGTGATGATGATGAACCACTGTTACTGTCTGTATCTGAAATAAGTTCACTACCGTCGTAACGGGTGGCTTAGGTATAGGAATACCAGGGCCATGTGTCACTGGTCTCTTCAGATGGCAAGTATGGGTATACAATTCCTGTTTTGTGCTTTGCATTAAAACCCTTCACATTGCATGTACAAAATTAACAGTCAGTCCTGTGATTGTGAGGTTCACGCCACACCAAAGGTATTCCAAAATGTAGGGATTGTTTCTTCCCCTTTGTCCAATTGTGTAAGTCAACACAAACATTGCGCACATTATGAGGAGCCCACGACCTGGATAGATCTCCTATTCCAATTTTGAAGTAAGCTTTGTACGCTTTTCTTACAAATGAGGTTATGTTTTTTTCTGCTTCCTCACAATAAAACTACACAAATATAACAAAATCAATTTGGATTATTTACACAACACCTTCTTTCCATTATGCTGTACTGAGTTACATATGATACAGATAACAAAATGATATTATTTAAATACTAATTTCTTGCTTTATACAATTATTAAGTCCCTGTAACAGAAGAATTCTTAATATAAAATGGTGTATGCAGCTTAGAATGTGCTGTCACCTGTCATAAAAGTCAACTATTTTCTTTTACCAGCTTTATTCCAGAAGATGGCGTTTGTTGTAGTGATGTAGTGGTTCATGATCACATAAAAGGTACAAAAATAAATAAAAATGGAAGGTATGAATTTTGAAAGCAATGGTATGTGATACGACAATATAGACTTCATTTTTGGAATCGGGCATGGAAATTACTATTAAAAGATCTGAATATATAAAACAGCAAAATCACTGTTTACCTGCGTTATTGTTTAGGCGGGACTGTTGTTAAACTTATGGAATGGATTGTGTTCGGTGAGGACTTGATACAGATCCAGGCAAGGAATTCGGATATCGTACCTTCGCCCCACGAGGGGCGTTCCCGAGAGGGAGGGATGAGGTGAGATGAGACACCGGGCAGCCAGAACCAGGAGCGATGGCACAGCAATGATATGGTCTCTACAGGTTCCAGATGGAGACACCCAGCACTCGGAAAAGCAGACCCCGGCCCACACAGGGTTCAACGCCCTCAAGGGGCGGTCCTTATACCCTGGGAACCAGCCGAAGGCTGATGGACGGAGAGGGTTCACAGTTCACAGCATTCTTCTTCCGTGCCACGCCGCACCAGTACACTGTCGCTAAAATAGACCTAACGGGTGAAGGATGAATGAAATGATTAATGAAACGATATGGAGGGACAGAAAATTTGGAGGATGAGAGAAACCCTCCAGCATTCGCCTGACGAACCGGGAAAATCTCAAAAAAATGTCAGAGTGGGCGGTCGCCGGAATCGAACCTTGGACCTCACGAATGCGAACCGCGGTGCCACCTCGCTCAGTTGTTAAACCTATTGTTGAAGTGACTTACTGTAATGATAAGTAATTCCATCGCGTTGGACAGACGTGTGAAAGACGAGGCAAAAATGTATCTAAAAGATTAAACACGTTTTAGAGATATTGAAAAAATACTCCAAGTCCATGGAGCTAACTAAGGGTACATGTGTTTACACAACGGTATATGACTGGTACTTTAAGAGAAAACTAGGATCAGTGCATGGGCGTATGGCAGTGAAAAAATCTGATGTGTTACACTCACATGACTTTCTCTACTCTTGTACAACCTATTTTTACAAACGCTTATTCTCCATATGCTTCATGTTAATCGAGATATCGAGATATTAATCTTATTGCTAATTTTCTTGTAGATGCAAGGGGAATTGCTAGGCTTTAAGCGTTTAAGAGCTGGTTGCTATGCGGAGTATTCCATTCTATTTGTATAACCAGGACAAAAAAATGAATAACGAATTTGAGAAAAAGTATAAGTATTGGAAAATTTAAGGCAATAACTAGCAATATCTCGAAAATGGTTCACTCAACAACAAAAATGTATATGACATAAATTGTGTATTTTAACGCGATCAACATTTTTTCTGTAGTAACATTTTGTCTATCTCTTATGGTTTACCAGTTATGCAAAAGTCGTTCACAATGAAGAACACTTTTGGAGACATTCCCAGAAAATTCGAGATATACATTTCATTTGTCATGAAAATATCCTAAACATATGATACTTTAATCAAAATCGTTAGAGCCATTTTTGAGAAAATTAAAATTTTCGAAAAATGTTCCATGTAAAGGGTAGTCTGGGGTGGGGGGATTTTCTTGAAAACCTTCGTGTTGCATCCTTGGAAGATACTGAACCTAAATACCAAGTTTGGTGCTTATCCGACTGTTCGTTTCTGAGTTATGCTGTTCACAGACAGACACACACACACACAGACACACAGACACACAGACACACACACGGACATGTTTCCAAAAATGCTTTTTTTGGATTCAGGGGGTCTCAAAACATATATTTCCGGTGAAATCTCGGTATCGAATTTTTGGGTGGAATACAATACTTCCCCTACTTACTAAACGTAGTAGAGAAAGTAAAAATAGGGCTTCGGGATGTGTGACTAATGATTGAACTCCATTCCAACTTCCCACCATAGTTGCCGCCCCACCAGACTTTATGCAATCAATTTTTCATTACAGCCAAATTCTGATAAGAACTTCTGCAATATCTTGAACATGTTTGTCACTTCGATAGCACATAACCCCGAGAATATATTATTTTCCTTCATCTCTCCTTCATATACATAACGCAGGACATAGAAAATTAAGCTTTATTTGACACTTCTGAAGTTTCATCAACTATGCCGGCTACAAAAGGAACATCCACAATTTCCCACTTTATAATTGATAAAACGTTGGAACCTATGCCTTGTATTATTAGGTCGTATTGAGTTGGATTAGAAATTCCCGATAATATCCTCTTACAGTGTGCCCCACGGCGATGAATATGATGTTTTATATTGTCCAACAGATGTCACACTATGCCATGCACTAGCTCAACACATGTCACGTATGTCATATGTTTATGCTGCCAACATATGACAAATTAATGCCGCCAAAACGAAAATTAATGCCGCCAAAGCGCCGCGAATGCGGAAACGACCACAGAGTGTAGCCCAGGGATCTTAGACAAACTGTGCTTTATGAATTAACGGAAGGTTACGCTTACGTTAGATTTTTTTTATGTAAGCTTTCACGGAAGGTTATATATCCTTGTTTTAATTTTTTACCAGTGGTAACATCAAAGCACGCGAGCGAAGCGAGCGTGCGTTCCTAAGTTTACGTTTCTGATTCACGGGAGGTTAGGTTAGGTTTAGTTTTTTTTATATAAGCTTACGTTTATGGATTCACGGAAGGTTAGGTTTAGGTTAGTTTTTTTATATAAGCTTACGTTTCTGAATTCACGAAAGGTTAGGTTTAGGTTAGTTTTTTATATAAGCTTACGTTTCTGAATTCACAAAAGGTTAGGTTTAGGTTAGTTTTTTTATCTAAGCATAGGTTTCTGAATTACCTTTATATATATATATATAAAGGTAATTCAGCTCGCGTGCGCTTTTTTTATATAAGCTTACGTTTCTGAATTCACAAAAGTTAGGTTTAGGTTAGTTTTTTTATCTAAGCATAGGTTTCTGAATTATCTTTATATATATAAAGGTAATTCAGCTCGCGTGCGTTCCTAAGCTTACGTTTCTGATTCACGGGAGGTTAGGTTAAGTTTAGTTTTTTTTATATAAGCTTACGTTTATGGATTCACGGAAGGTTAGGTTTAGGTTAGTTTTTTTATATAAGCTTACGTTTCTGAATTAACGAAAGGTGAATTAAGGTGTTATAACAATTAAGGTGTTATAACAGAAGTACTTACTAAAGCTAGCAAAAGGTGCATGTAGAATAATACAGAATGTTAAAGGAAGGAGTGAATCACTAAATGTTGCTCGAATGAAGTGTTGTGGTCCACCTAGCCATTCCTTTAAGCAACGACAGATAGCAGAAACAACCGCCATTTTGAGCTGAAAGTCGCTAAAACAAAGGGTAAGAAGTAACTATATCAATGTCACCAACATTTGACAACGCCAACGTGGATCATTACGGCTTCACTTCACAGATCGTGCGACTGCGCTCTGTTGTCGCTCCGCAGAGACCGCAACTGCTCCATTCGTCTTATAAAAAACATCCCTCGGCTACGCTTTGCGGCTTAGGACCCTCAATCCTCAACTACGACAGCACATATTGTGAATATTAGCAGCGGAATTTAGCAGTTGACCCATAGTGCCACGGGTGTGATCTGGACAATTGAGATTTTTAAAAATTGTGATTTGTTCATTAAATATGTTCGTGTTATCTGCATTCATAATTTTGTTGAAAAACGTGTTAGAATATATGATATTTGTGTTTTGAAATAAAATAGTAAGAGATATACGTGTGTTGTATGAGTAAATACAGTGATTCAGTGCCATTGATAAATACGGGAGTTCTAAATGTTCCCCTAGAAGAGGATCATACTCTGCCGTGTACTTCAACAATTCCAATAATTGCCCTGATTAATAGAATTTGCTGCTTCATCATATCCTCAAAAAGCCAAATTTTTTTCTTCTTTCCCTTTTTGTTTGAAATTTAACATCGTTTAACCGGGTATGTCATTTTGGACGGTAATGAGCGGAATGTCAGAGATGATACTCAAATGGTCCCGAGGCCCCTAGAGTTTAGAGTTACTTGGCATTCATCTACTCGGGAGAATGGAAAACCCCGAAAGAAGCTTTATCAGGTAACTCACCCTAACCGAGATTCGAATTCAGGATCTCTTGTTTTCCCGGGAAACCTCTGCATTAATAAGCCTTTTAAAGATGTTCCTGTTCCGTTCTACATTTGGCTGTGTAGAGGTTCTTCATTCTTAAGCTGGTCATCAAGCGCAATTTCTATTCTATTTCCCCAAAAGCAGTTATAGCTGCAGACAATCGTAGATGGCAGTGGCAGCTGCTACATAAGAGTACAAGACCACATGAACACCCCACTTATGACACCTTGTGCATTTATTATTTTTCTCTGAATGGTATTAAACATAGCATATATGGGGCAATTTGAAGTATACGACACTTAAATCTACCGCACTACTGCTCTAAATTCGATGAGATATGGCAACACAGACGTTAGCACACCTTGACATGTGCGCGTTTTAAGGAGCGTGTGTAACTATGTGCTTAACTAGCCACGGGTGTAACTGGTATGACGTAATTACCTTATGGGGCCAAATCATTGCTTACTAAGATATTACAAGCTGACGTATTATCGTTTCTGGTCGGGTCCCTGGACGTATTTGCACTGACTGCCGCTGGGATCGCTCATTCACACCATAAGCAAAGTTCTCTATATGCAAAGTATGGAAAAGGTGGCAACCATGCTGCACTGAAGTCTCGCCTCTCTTCCCATATACACTTGGCATTATGATGACTATTAACAAACCTTTATTAATTACAGAAACGGTATGAAGAAAATACTGTATGGCACTTTTGGTATTCGTAAGGAAATCTACAAATTTGTTATCCTTCAATTAAGCCGAATTTGGGATATATTAAAATAGTTTAAGAAATAATAAAAAGGAAACGTGGGTTTTTTCCTACGTAAAATTGTACCTACTCCAAGTGAAATCATATCACCCTCCAGACATAAATTGGCGACTAGTTACGAAAGTTGCACATTTTTATGTAAGATTTTTGTTTAATACTATAGATCCCTTTTAGAAATTCTTATGCAATATCAGGACAAAAGTTGGAGATATTACACAAATTTGTAGAATTACCAAAAACATGGAAAATTAATCATTCTAAGAAAAATGTATACTAGATGTCCTGTAAAAACTTAATTAGTATTTTAAAGAAGCATAAGAGTAAAATGCTGTGTTTTCTGATAAATCAAATAAGTTGAGTTACAACACTTGACGATACAGTGATATTCAACATTTTTTTTATTGTTCCATACCCTGGCATATCGGCGGCCTTTTACTTTGGAACATATAGCATATATTTTTTAAAATATTTTTGAACCCGGTATTGCAACATTACATGCTTGGATAGACTTCTACAAATAAAACACTTATTAAACGCAGATCAGAAAAATGATACTAATTACAAAATAACTCTTTAAAATGTGCACAATAATATTGCAAATAAACACACTTTATTAGGTTAAGATCTAAAAGCATGCTGAAAGTGCTAACAAACTCTTCCAGTTGGACATATTTAACTTCATGCAACTTTTTCCTATATCCAGAGATGCGACACGAAGGTTTTCAATAAAACCCCCCACACCAGATTACCTTTTACATGCAACATTTTTCGAAAATTTTAATTTTCTCAAAAATGGTTCTAACGATTTTGAATAAAATATCGTATGTTTAAGATATTTTCTGACAAATAAAATGTATATCTTGAATTTTCTGCGAATGTCTCCAAAAGTATTCTTCATTGTGAACGACTTTTGCATAATTGGTAAACCATAAGAGATATACAAAATTTTACTACACAAAAATCTAGATCGCATTAAAATAAATCATTTACGCCATATACATTTTTTGTTGAGTGAACCATTTTCGAGATATTGCTTGTTCTTCCCTTAAATTTTTCAATACTTATTTTCTCAAATGGGAATTCGTTATTCATTTTTTTTGTCTTGGATATGCAAAGAGTATTAATCTGTGGCAAAGAGAATGGTGCTGCACCTAGCAAGCAGCTATTAAGAGATATGTCGATGCTTAAAGGCTACTGTATTTCTATATTGCCCTTGCAAATACAAAACAAGGGGAACAAAGTAGGCCTTAAGCGATAGTCAAATATTTTTAGAACTGCTCGCTATGTGTAAAATGTAATTCTCTTTGCATGTCAAAAGATCGTTTCTGCAAATGTTTATCTCGATTAATATGAAATAGATGGAGAATAAGAGTTCGTAAAAATAGTTTGTACAAGAGTAGAGAAA
Organism: Deroplatys truncata; assembly: GCA_030765065.1. Lineage (NCBI taxonomy): Eukaryota > Metazoa > Arthropoda > Insecta > Mantodea > Mantidae > Deroplatys > Deroplatys truncata. The sequence continues at coordinate 159,500,607 of CM060985.1, forward strand.
GTAATGTGAGTGTAACACATCAGATTTTTTGTAATGGTTTATCACCTTACCAGCTAGTCATACATGAGTTACCAAAAAGCAAAAACATTTAAAAATTATAGGATAGGAAGTAACAACATATTCTTCTCCCAATAAACTTGTTTTGAACTTCTCCATGGAGAAGGCTGACGTAACTTAAGCTTAAAGGTAAAGCTTCAGCATCATCATTTGGAAAATATGAGATTATAACAAATAAGAATTAATGCCTTTTAAAATATGTTGTTTTATCTGTATATGACATTTCACTTCCTCTGAAATACAAGCAACTTCCTTCTTTTTGATGGATTTATGCATACGATTCATTGTATCATTTAAATGTTTTCTGTAATTGTTGAACAGTATGTTGGCAAGGGAGTTTACCATCAAGTGATATATATTGCTACATGAATTACCACAAAAGTAAACACCATTAAGAAAGAAAGAAAAACAGAGAGCAGTGTTGGAGAAGACAAAATATTTCAAAACATGTATAAATAATAGTTTTTGGTTTGGAACTCTCAGAAAAGTATTTTCAAACTTTTCTATTAAGAATGCTGACATTATACTCCAAGCTAAATGGCAAAGGCTTAACACAGTTGATGATAGGCTGTTAAATGATAGGCATGAGAGTATTAAAAAATCTGATGTGTTACACTCACATGACTTTCTCTACTCTTGTACAAACTATTTTTACAATCGCTTATTCCCCATCTACTTCATGTTAATCGAGATAAACATTTGCAGACTCGATCTTATTGCTAATTTTCTTGTAGATGTAAGGGGAATATATATTTACAAGGGCAATGTAGAAATACAGTAGCCTTTAAGCATATACATATCTGTTAATAGCTGGTTGCTAGGTGCAGCACCATTCCCTTTGCCACAGATTAATACTCTTTGCATATCCAAGACCAAAAAAATGAATAACGAATTCCCATTTGAGAAAATAAGTATTGAAAAATTTAAGGGAATAACAAGCAATATCTCGAAATTGGTTCACTCAACAAAAAAAATGTGTATGACATAAATTGTGTATTTTAACGTGATCTACATTATTTGTGTAGTAACATTTTGTCTATCTCTTATGGTTTACCAGTTATGCAAAAGTCGTTCACAATGAAGAATACTTTTGGAAACATTCCCAGGAAATTCAAGATATACATTTTATTTTTCATGAAAATATGTTAAACATATGATATTTTAATCAAAGTCGTTAGAGCCATTTTTGAGAAAACCAAAATTTTCGAAAAACCTTCCATGTAAAGGGTAATCTGGGGTGGGGGGATTTTCTTGAAAACCTTCGTGTCACATCTCTGGAAGATACTGAACCTATATACCACGGTTGGTGTTTATCCGACTGTTCGTTTCTGAGTTATGCTGTTCACAGACACACACACGGACATGTTTCCAAAAATGCTTTTTTGGATTCAGGGGGCCTCAAAACATATACTTCGGTGAAATCTCGGTATCGAATTTTTGGGTGGAATACAATACTTCCACTACTTACTATACGTAGTAGAGAAAGTAAAAATCATAAAGGCTCAGAGCATCATATTTACAGAGGTTTTTTTTTCATGGCACACGAAGAGTAGCTGTTCACTTAGGAAATGTAACTGAAAGCTATTTTCTCTTCACCTAATCCTGAATTTTCCAGAAATCTAATGTTTTCTCTAAGTTTTTTCAAAGTTTCAGTATTACTAACCTCTACATTATTTTACTGTCATTTATTACATACCTTATTAGGATATTTTCTAACTGTGACCACCTTGTAACTTTGAGATTTCCGGGAAAAATCCATTTCAAATCACTGGCACTCACACTAGCTGAGCCTGTACACACCTGAATTACTAAATCAGAATTCAGTTTTACACTTGCTGCAATTTTAGGGATACCCTCACAGATAACTGATAAAAACATACCACATCGCTCAACACCAGATAATCCACTTATTCACCTCTGAAAGCTCCTGAAGAAAGTTATTAAGTAAATCGGAGAAACCTGTAATAACATATTCGGTCAACCATTCTTCATTCATCTTCTGTGTTGTTTCCTTTACTTTTTTTCTCTCTCCTTTCACTAGGATCCCTTCCTGTTACTTTATTTCTCGGGCTGCTTAAATAAGTGGGAAGGTTAGAAACATCCACGGTATTGCTCCAGGTCATAGCTTTGGTCAAACATGGGAATTGTTTCTCGTTACCTTCTGAATCATGATAAATATACGATGATTATCGTATAATAACATCTTCCGTTTCAAAATGCTTTATACATACTACACATCTCTTCGTTGTATTCCAGTACCTTCTCGGAATCCGTTTGAACACGTACTGTGTATTTCAGGATCGACAGGAAACTTGAAAATAGTTGCGTAGTTCTTTTCTCGGAATCGTAATTACTGTTACATCCTGGCTCACAGCATTTATCGTCGTCCTTCGTGGTCTAGTGGTACCATGTTAGCCTCTAGTTCCCGAGGTCGTGGGTTCAAACCCGGCGGAGGGCGATGAATTTTTTCGGGCGTAAAAATTCTTAGCGTGCCTTCCTTCGGAAGGGAAGTAAAGCCGGTGGTCCCGTGTCGTAGATTTACGGCACGTAAAAGAACCTCAAGCCTGATAAAGATCCCTCTGATCAAAATTTCCGTCTTTCACGCCCAGAATAGAATGGGACGATAAGGACGATAGTAATTAAAGGGCGTCCATAAATAAAAAGAAAGCAGCACTTATCAAGCATCTAAGAAAAATAAAAAATAAAAGCATGTATTTTTATTCCAGCAGAAATAAAACCGAAATGATCCAACCACTCATCGGTGGAATTAACTTAAAAGTAATAACAGCACATGGGCAAATTTTCGCATTTATAAATAATTGCCTTTACATAAGGGGTATGTGCTACACATACCATGAAAACTTTGTATTGCAGGTGATTATCACCACTGGCTGTGTTATTTATCCACGCTATCCATGAAAACTCTTTTTATTCAATTTTCATTCAAGCATCCCACGTGTATCACATGCATCGCATCTCACTAGGGACCACAGAACAGCAAAGTATTACAAGTGTAACCCTAGTGTTAAACGGTGGCAACACGAAGACGATCAGTGATCATGGATGGAACTATGAAAAATCGCGTTCTGGATGCTGACGTCACTCGTAGCTGCTACAGCTGTATTTTTTATACTGGCTAGCTGTCTGGCTCAGCTGATCATATGTTCTAATAGTGCATCGCTACTGATGACGTACAAAGTTAATTACGTGAGCTTCAGTAATCTGATTACACTTTGAGTTATTCAAATTTCTTTTTAAATGATACGATTAAAGTTCACATAAAATAACTTGTCATTTGTAATCTATAGCAATACAATATTAGAACATAATTATGATGAGCTGAACATCTGAGAGCTAGGCTAGTATGAAAAATCAACCGTTTATTCTTGTGTAATTCTTTTTATTTAAATTATCCAATAGTCGGTACATACATTGCTTTTATATAATATTATTGGGATTAGTAGTAGTTGCTTAATGTTTATATGCCATAATACATAATGGTCACATTTAAATTTTTGAGGCTGAATGAGATCAAACACCTTGCAATAATTTCTTCTGCATGCTTCATAGTAAAATCTTTTGCACTTAAACTGCCTCCAGTTTTGATTGAACTTGCAACCAACTAACAGAAGGATGTGGAATTTGACAATAAAATTGAAAGAATAACACATGTTTGGCACTTGCTATTTTATTCTACTCTCCAGATAGTACAACACAATGTGACATGTGTGTAACATGAATAACTTCATTCCATTTCCTGCAAAGAAATTCTACATACATTATATGCAATAGTGTAGCTATTGTTTGTCATACACTAAATCGCTATTAGCTGTGCAATAAATGTCATTAGCAAAGTTTCACCACACCATTTAACACTAGTAATGCCATTGTCACTCTCTGTGCTCTGACTTGAAGCACCAACACTGGACACAACTTAGCTCCAATTTTCCATTGTGTATGTCCCAGAAGTAAATAGAAACACGTCTTTAAACTACCCTTAAATGTAGGTTTCTGAAAACAGAAATTACTTGCATTAAGGAAATATTTGTGGTTACAAACATCTTGTGATTGTATGATATACTGTCCATTCTAAACCAGAGTTCTCATTGATGCAAACAAAGCACATACTTCTGCTTTTCATGAATCTAAGCACTACGCTTACGTCAATGTAAATGGTTACTTAATAAATTGATTGTATCATGAAATATTGGAGTAGGAAAGGTATAGAACTACACATTTTATTGCGGTTATTGTAAGAACTCATTGTTAAAGCTAATGGATATATAATAACTGTTAAGAGGTTACAAAGCATGATTTTCTTAATGCCACCTGTTATTACACTTACACTCAAGAGTGTCTTTTTGTTAAATTATCAACTATATGGATGACTCTCATTCTCTTGCCTATATGGTAAATGTAGCAATGAACTCCCAGAGATGCTATCTGAGTACCAAATAAACTCTTTGCGTAACACAGGAAATATGATAAGCGATAAGGTCATTCATAATACGTACTAATACGCTAGCATTCATATGCTCAGCTCAGGTCAAATCTTGTGATTTTATCAGTTACCATGGCAGAGGAAGAGGCATGTGGTGCGAATAAACTGCTCAAACACAAAAGTGGGAAACCGTTAAAAAGTGGCGAAAAAGAAATAATACTTAATGTGTTCAACTCACTATTACAAAAACTCCTCACACTTGAAATAGTGGATATTACAAAATTAAATTAAATTGAGTTTTATTTATGGACGCTCTTTAACTGCTGTGGTGCTTAGCGTCCCATTCTATATTGGGCGTGAAAGACGCCTCTTTATCGGGCTTGAGGTTCTTTTACGTGCCGTAAATCTACGACACGGGACAACCGGATTTACTTCCCTTCCGAAGGAAGCCCGAATTAAATCCATTGTCCTCCGCCGGGTTTGAACCCGCGACCTCGGGAACTAGAGGCTAGAATGGTAACCACTACACCACGGAGGTCGGTAGGTGGATATGACGACACTAGCATCCGAGTTTACATGTGTTTCAGCAACAAGTAACCAAAGCACGCAGAATATATAAACAGACGTAATAGGAGACTAAAATGTGGAAACCTGTTTAATGTGCAACAGTGTTGTGGATAAACTTGTCATTAACTTCGACGATAGTTCTGATTCCAATATGGCAGCTGAGTCATCTTTGGAGGATTTGGATTAGGGTACTGCACCTTCGCATGAGGATTTCGATTAATGTAACTAAAATCTTCATTGTCCACATGCTTATAAAATTAATTGTTACTTCAGGTTGCATTTTTAATTATAATTTTCACTCAGGGCATCATTTTATAGACTTAATGTTCACCTGTAATTATTATGCAGCAAGCATGTGTGAGAGAAAGAAGCAGCCGTAGGGGGCAGGGATTGCAAACTATTTTCGCGCGGATAATACAAAAAGTTTGTTTATAGTGAGAGGCACTCTAGTTTGGAATGGAATATAGGTTAGTATTCCTACTATAGTTAGAGGAATTTTAACATGTCAGTCAGTAATTGCTAATGTCTAATAGCATTTTTATGCAACCGGCAGCATAAGTAATGAGAGTGCTTTGGGGTGAAGAGGCTAGGCCATTTCCTGCTTACATTCATAAAAAGAAACACAAGTTTTAATGCGCAAATATTGATATGAGTGAATTAACTGGTCAGATGATGATGTGAAACACACTAAAAATACCTGAAGTGTAAAAAAAGGAATTAAATGAGAAAACTGGAATTCTTTGCTGGTGTTTGGTTGATAAAGTGTTAAATGAGAAGAAAATAACACTTTTATTGTAAAACCACCACCACTTTGTGTTACTTGGACAAAATTCAGTATACGCAAAGGATCCATGGATCTTTTCATTGTAGGTTCAATGAATCAAATCTTTTGAACGATCCTTTGATCTGTTATTTATAGTGAACGTTTTAAGACACTTGAAACATTTTAAACACTTTTCATAAATAAAAATCCAACCTAATGATAACCTTACGTGAATTCAGAAACCTAAGCTTATATATATATATATGTGTGTGTGTGTGTGTGTGTGTGTGTGTAAACCTAACGCTAACCTTCCGTGAATTCAGGAACCTAAACTTATATAAAAAAAACCTAACCTCCCATAGTGCCTCGGATGCAATGCGTTATGTGTGAAAAACGTTTAAAATGCTTAAAGTGTGTTAAAATGTTCACTATAAATAACAGAACGAAGGGTCATTCAAAAGATCCTAATCATTGAAAAGATTCATGGAACCTTGTAGCGGGAACTACGATATCATTGTAAATGTGAATGTGATATGAAATAAGGTAACTTAATGTTGTAACACACATGTGAAATGTGAAGAAAGGCCAGCTAGCCGTGAGAAGGGTAAGAGTGCAGGTAACAAGAGGACAGAGAGTGTGTCAGAACGGGCAACACTGCTACAGTGGTCACAGACACTTGCAAGAGATGAGTGAGAGAGATAGCGATAGGATAGAAAGAGAGGGAGAGAGATCTTGACACTTTGGGGAATTCCGAACTTGTCAGGACTTCAAATATGAAGGCAAATATTTTCATACCACGCACAGGGGAGATCCAATAAGAGTAAAGCTTTTAAAATAGCTAGGCAAATGTAGCGTCCCTTGTGATGGTATAAAAGGGAGCACGTGTAAAGTTTTGGCGTCTTATCGCTTCCTGATTCTGGAGAGGAGGTGAAAGTCACGCAATGTTTGTGGCGGCGATGCGTGTGAAGCCAGTAATAGGAAATAGATTTAGCTTGGGGAGGTAAATCTCTGTAGATAGGCCCCTTAGAATTGTGTGTTAAAGAAAGCACACGGCTAGCGGCGTTGTAAAGTACTATTATAATAATTATTATTATTATTACTAAATTAAAGTTAAATCATCAAGGAGTTTCATTTCGTCTAGTGTTACCACACCCTAGGGAAGAGTTTAGCAATAGGGCTACACATAAGTGTTCTAGGCTTGCAATTTCAGCTTAGACCAACCACCCACAACTCCATCACAGAAGGAAGGAAGGATGACGACGCCACGGGAGAGGTCCGTCGCAACCTTCACTGAAAAGAACCATGGGTTGTTTGCATATACAGAATAATAGCGGAAGAGTACATATCTACAATCAGACAAAAAATTCAGTGCCATGCCTGGGATTCAAATCACCGATCTTTGACTTGCCATACCACTGCTCTGCCATCTAAGACTTTCCCTATTCACGGTAAGTTATTTTCATAAGTATTCTACAAATGATTCATCGTATATCATATATCGTGATTAGCTTCGTATTTATCATGATATGTGTTAACTTAAAAGGCTTCAATACATTTAAAATAAATGACATGCCCATTACTTCAAAATCTTTGGTTTTTGCACAAAACCAACACCTTATTTAAATGCCTACACATTTCTTACAATATCCTGCAAACTTAATTACTATTGCACAATGTATCTTCTAAAGGAAGGATATTGTATCATCAAAATTGCTACAAATTTTAAATGGTAGAAAGCAGTCATTAAAGATTGCAATCACTTTGGAATTTCAAAGCCTCAGAACACATACTGAAGCTGTTAATTTCACTCAAAACAAACACTTCAGGTTTTCTTGGAAATCATTGTTTTTGAGCACGTGTACTATCAGATTACAAGGACACTATTCGTCAAGAAAGCTACCAAAATTTCTATTTTCATACAGTATGCCCGGTTCATAAAAGGACATTATAGTGGCAGTTAGATAAAATTGCGCTAAAGGAAGTGAATTACTGAAATATATGAAGATGATATCAAATGTCTTTCTTCCTTTTGTATTTAGAAAATTTGTTGGGCACTGCGTTAAAAGAATTACTTTATCATTGGCATACTATCCTTGACAGTTAGTATGTCAAACGGAGCACCAATAATCCTACATTTTTAAATTATACACGAGTATCACTCGCATGATCTACATCTACCTGTTTGAATATTGGCACTCACGTGCCAATATTTACATTAACGTTTGAGTTTTACCTTACTCACTTTGGCTGTGATCTCCACCCATAAATTATGAAGTGCAAACAAGAACATTAATGGTATATTTCACTCTGGTTGACTCACTATACCTGGAAAGTAAATCAGGACAATATACAATTCCGCAACACTAAGAAGCTCCTAAAGCCTTAGCCTTTCATCCAGCTGTATCCTTTTATGTTGCTCAAACTTAATAACATACCTTCAGATTCGAAGTCACCATTCGGGACTCGAACCACAACGCTGGAAGGAATGTAAATCGTACATATCCTAACTCTGTCTGGACGGCTCAATTTGTCTGAAAATGATTTCGTTATTATATAAAAACGTAACACACAATAACCTATTAAAGTCTTCTACCTCATTCCACAAATTGCACTGAAGTTAAAAGAAAAACTATATGTATATTCAAGCAGAAATAGCGTAAGTGTATGATTACCGTCTCTTTTTTGTTCCTGGTGAAAATACATCGGATGAAAATTTTCTGCTACAAAAATCCAAGATGGCCCCTTTCTTCTTGCCTGCCTTTTAGTTCGTTACGCACTTCAAAACTTGAAACGGCCAATCAGAAATATCGCCTTTCCTGCAAAAGTACAACTAGCGATCCCATTTTCACGAGGAAGTTAGTATGTTGTGTTGCCAGTTTCCGTATCTAGCTTTCACCCCTGTGCTTAGGGAGTAGAAAACGAAGCCCGCCAAGCCGAAGCCAGCCGACTTCACACTGTTGCCAAGTTTATCGACTCCGGCTTACTTATGACTGGCTGTGTATGTAATTCAACCGAGGCATTATAGGAGCGCTGTTTGCGCTATTTGTGCTACCAATATATGAATTCCAAATATAACGGAGAGTGCGTGGTGCTGCCAACACCGAACACCCGGTGGTAGTGAAATGACAAAACCGATAGTTGACGCAGAAGCACACGACCGAGGGGATTCATTATTTAGCTTAGGTTCCAGATTCACGGGGGGGCTGCGTTATGTTGACGGATGGATGGATAAGCTCAGGTTACTGATTCACGGCAGGCCATGTTGAGTGCATTTTTTTAAATATAAAATTACATTAAATAGCAACCAGTTGTTACATTCGCTGGGGTGCATTCCTGAACGATGCTTCTGATTCATAGGGGTTAGGTTAGGTTTAGTAGTTTTTTAATCTAAGGTTAGTAGTTTTGCTTGTAGAAACTTAGGTTAATTATCAACCATGGTCATGTCCAATGATTCATATTAACGAATCATTCTTTCCTTTTAGCGTGGTGGTGGATACAGAGCAGCTGCTGCAATTAAGAAATAATGCATTCTGGTATTCCCAGATTTCCTACCCCCTCCCTTCACTCTTAACCCAATATTTTCGCTCATTTCTATATTTTGGCGATACTACATTAGCGCCATTTGAATCATTTCCAGTATCACGTTGGCGGCAGTTCTATATTGCCAAAAAGGACTATCATTAAACAAGGATTACTCTAGATAGCAGAAAACCACGATTTCGTAAGTAAAAAGCCTCAATTTTGAACATAATCCAACACCAAAGTAGTATCCGTATAACCATCAACGTTATTGAAACCGCTATTGTTAAAATTTAGTTTCAAACCAATACAGAACTTAACTGCCCATTTTTTATTTACATCCATCACGTCGGTTGACTTGCAAGCTTTGCTACCATAGTCATTCCACAAAATTATGGACTTTAAAGAGTTGTTTGCTTTGTTTTGTGTTGCCTATATAGATGCGGTAATTCTGTGCGACGACTCTATTTATTATGGCGACCGACGCAGAGCCTTATTGAAGTGCCAACATATTATTCGCGGCATACCAGCCACTACCAACGTACAGCCCGATTAACTTGAGGTGGCAGCTCGCTGCGCAGTACAAGAGGGACAACTAAGAGTGGTGGGAGACCAACTGCAGCCACATGTGGCCAAGAGGGGGGAAATCACATGCATCTTACCTTGAGGCTGGTTTCAGACAACAGACACAACACTAGCAGAAGGTCCAGTTGAATCTGCAGTTCCTTGCTCTTGACAGTCTTCACCTTCCTCTTCACTAGAAAACTCGGAGGAGTCACTGCTTTCGTCGGTGTCGCCCCTACCCCTAGATAAATGATAATTTTCTGTCCGCCATCCAGCAAGCCTTCACTGCGCATGAATTCTAGCTCAACATTGATGACGTGCATATGGAGTAGGGTGTGATGAATGTATATATGTCTCATCCATATATATTATGGGACGGCCCTCTCTTTTATCATTCTAAGATAATGGGGCCGCTTAGTTCTTATGTGCCGCTCCATTAGGACTTTTCTATTCTTTTTGTCCTTTTCCAGGTAAAACCCAACTTACGTATTATCTTTCTTAATGTAGATACACTCCTTTCAAAGTTGATCGATTCCTTTAACTTTGAATGCGCCTTCTTCAGTGTCGGTCTTTGCTTGTGAAGAATATAGAATTCATTCACAGTTCGGCGCACTACTGCCTCATTGAAAGTATCTAAGCTCGCACAATAAGACTTTTTAGGTCTCTTTTTATGCGGTGAGGAGAATGAAGGCGAAATGCTACTATCAATATCTATGGTTTCCCTAATAATTCTTCTTACACTTGTTTCGGAAACGCCTGTTGTCTCAGCAACACTCTTTCCAATGTTTTTCACATTGATGTTTACCACCCCAGACACTACATGTCTTTTCATGTATTTATATATATTGCTAATAACTTCCCTGGTTTGGGAGTGCAGTACTTTGCCTTTAAGTTTACTGCCCGTGTATTAACAGAGTAAAACGCAAATCAAAAAAATACTCAACGCAGGCACTCACAGTTACACACACATACAGAGAATACAACTCGGAACAAAGCAAACTGCTTCGTGTATATGCTGTTATAGACGAACATATAACGCGCACGGACACGAGCCTTAAAGAATTACAGAAGCTCAGATAATGCACGTGCAGCGTCAACAACTCCACATGCGTAACTAACCCCCACTCTCCTCTCGGTATAGATAACGGACTTATCGTTTAGTACGCACTTTTCCTCAGCTGCCACCTCAAGTTAATCGAGCAGTAATATTTAACATCGCTAGACGTTAAACAAACGTGGAACACACACACTTATGATGAAATGTCCATGATATTTTGAAATGCGCATTTCTAATAAGAGAAAACCTGCATAACCAAGAATGTCACACGTAATTAAGACACGCGTAAAGTAACTAATGCATTTTTTCTGTAAGGGGAAATAAAAAGTAAAATCTGCATATACATGGGTATAACGCAAATAAATATGCGCGGATCGTGTGCGAAAACACAAAAATGAATAAAAGCAATGACGCCGTAAAACAAAACACATAAGCTAAACATAAATAAGGTTTAAAGCAAAGTATACGTAAACTACACAATATATATGCATGAAATTTTGGGAAAGTCTGCAATATATGAAGTTTAGAATTGTCGATATTTTAAAATTCATTTTACTTATTCTTTTTTCATTCATTATTCCACCACGTACGTAGTAGGGAGAGGAGGTATTGCATTCCACCCAAAAATTTGATACCGAGATTACAATGGAAATACGTGTTTTGAGGCACCTTCAATGAAAAGAAAAAGGACTTTTACATAGTCTACTACGTAACTAGTAGGCAGAGGAGGTATTTCATTCCACACAATATAGTCGATACCGAGATTTCTCTGGAAATACACGTTTTGAGGCCCTATGAATCCAAGAAATGCATTTTTAGTAAGCCAAATGAATATCTTCTCTGCCTCGTTAAACAAGCACACAGGTGATGTTGAAATGTGCATATGATGTTTTGTACACGCGTAAAATTAAGTAATGCATGTTTTCTATAAGGGTAAATAAAAAGTGAAATATACATAAACATGGGTATAACGCACAGAAATATGCGCGGTTTATGTTCTAAAACAAAAAATCTGATGTGTTACACTCACATAACTTTAGACTCTTGTACAAACTATTTTTACAAACGCTTATTCTCCATCTACTTCATGTTAATCGAGATAAACATTTGCAGACTCTATCTTATTGCTAATTTTCTTGTAGATGTAAGAGGAATATATATTTACAAGGGCAATATAGAAATACAGTAGCCTTTAAGCACATACATATCTCTTAATAGCTGGTTGCTAGGTGCAGCACCATTCCCTTTGCCACAGATTAATACTCTTTGCATATTCAAGACAAAAAATGAATAACGAATTCCCATTTGAGAAAATAAGTATTGAAAAATTTAAGGGAATAACAAGTAATATCTCGAAAATGGTTCACTCAACAAAAGAAAAAGGATGACAAATTGTGTATTTTACCGCGATCTACATTTTTTGTGTAGTAAAATTTTGTGTATCCCTTATGGTTTACCAGTTATGCAAAAGTCGTTCACAATGAAGAATACTTTTGGAGACATTCCCAGGAAATTCAAGATATACATTGTATTTGTCATAAAAATATCTTAAACATATGATATTTTAATTAAAATCGTTGGAGCCATTTTTGAGAAAACTAAAATTTTAGAAAAATGTTCCATGTAAAGGGTAATCTGGAGTGGGGGGATTTTCTTGAAAACTTTCGTGTCGCATCCTTGGAGGATACTAAACCTAAATACCAAGTTTGGTGTTTATCCGACTGTTCGTTTCTGAGTTATGCTGTTCACAGACAGACAGACAGATAGACACACACACACACACACACACACACGGACATGTTTCCAAAAATGCTTTTTTTTGGATTCAGGGGGTCTCAAAACATATATTTCCGGTGAAATCTCGGTATCGAATTTTTGGGTGGAATACAATACTTCCCCTACTTAGTATACGTAGTAGAGAAAGTAAAAATGAAACGCAATAACCCGTAAAATAAAACACGTAGATGAAGCCAAAGATATATAATGTTTAAAGCATAGCATACGCAAACTCTGGCAAGAAACATCGAAAATTTACTATTTTTTTCATTAATGTTTACTTATTCTACCGCATACGCCGTAGGTAGAAGTATTGCATTTCACACGAATACATGTTTTGGGACCCCTAATGCTTGTTTTGAGGCACCTTGAATGAAAATAAACAACTTTTACTTATTCTACCACGTACCTAAAAAGGCAGAGGAGGTATTGCATTCCACGCTAAAATTTGATACCGAGGTTTCACAGGAAACACATGTTTTGAGGCCCCTGAATGAAAAGGAAATAACTTTTACTTATTCTGCCACGTACCTAGTAGATAGAGGAGATATTGCATTCCATACAAATATGCGATACAGAGATTTTAATGGAAATACATGTTTTGAGGTCCCTGAATTAACAAAAGCACTTCTACTTATTCTACCACGCACCTGAAAAGGTATAGGAGGTATTGTATACCACACAAAAATTTGATACCGATTTCACCGGAAATGCATGTTTTGAGGCACCATAAAAACATTTTTACCTTCGTACCTGTTGGTAGAGAGACGGTATTCGTCAGTTTTGTTTCTAAAATGCATTTCTTGGATTCATTGGGCCTCAAAACATGCATTTTCGGTGATCTCAGTATCGATGCTTTTGTGTGGAATGAAATACCTCCTCTGCGTACTAGGTACATGGTAGAATAAGTAAAAGTTGTTTCTTTTCATCGAAGGGGCCTCAAAAAAAATGCATTTTCGGTGGAATCTCGGTAAAGAATTTTTGTGGAATGCAATACTTCTCTACCTACTAGGTACGTGGTAGAATAATGAATGAGAAAAACAATAAGTAAAAATGAATTTTAAAAAATTGGCAATTTTAAACTTCATATATTGCAGACTTTTGCACAATTTCATACATATTTATTGTGTAGTTTACGTATGCTTTGCTTTAAACATTATTTGTTTGCCTCCTTCTACGTGTTCTGTTTTACGGCGTCATTGCTTTTCATTTTTGTATTTTCGCACACAATCCGCACATATTTATTCGCGTTATACCCATGTTTATGCAGATTTCACTTTTTATTTCCCCTTACAGAAAACACGCATTAGTTATTTCTTCATTGTGTGCGACATCCATTGGTTATCCAGGTTCTTCCCTTATTAGAAATGCGCGTTTCAAAATATCATCGACATTTCAACATAATTGCGAGTGCGTTTGTGTGTGTGTGTGTGTGTGTGTGTGTGTGTGTGTGTGTTCGTTTAACGCCTAGCGATTTAAATATTACGTTGGTAGTGGCTGAAATGCCGCGAATATACAGTTCTGACGTTGGCACTTCAATAAGGCTTTGCGCGCGGTCGCCATAGTAAATAGAGTCGTCGCACAGAATTCCTGAAGCCTCCTCTTGTAAGGATTACAGAGCAGCAGAATTTGGAAGACCGCCACTATAGAGAATAACCTGGACACCAGAAGAACTTGCAAATTCTGTAAGGTGAATTGTGTCTGTATAACATGTATCACAACATGTCTTGAGGTAAGTGGAATTTAACCTGCAGCAATACTTCATGATTTCAACTTACTTCCGTTCTTATCTTAATTCATGGAGTGCATCCTGGAGGACCACCAACATTTGAGCAAACAATACTCTGAGGTAGAAGTGGCACTGAGGAAGTATGGGGGTAGAGTTAGCTGTCAGGATGTAATGAGTCGCAGTGAAACTAGGGTGGTGTGGTTTCGAGATTTATTGAAGCTTAGGTTAAGGATAGTGTGTGTATATGGACTGGATTCAAATAACAGGAATCATATTAGTAACTGAGCGTTTGCAGCCTCCAACATTACTAAATTCTCATGGATTACAGTAGAATTTCGTTAGTACGTTTTTGCAGGGATCAAAGGATTTGGACAGGAAAAGATGCCGACATTATGCTCTAGTTGTGTCCCGCACAGCGATGACGATGTCGTATATTTCCTACAGATGTCACTCTATGCAAAACACTAGCTCAACAGATGTCATTCTATGTCATACGCTTGACTAACACAATACTGCCAACATATGAATAATTGATGCCACCAAAGCGCCGCATCTATGACCACAGGGCGTAGCCGAGGGATATTATATAACCTTAGGTTTATGAATTCACGGAAGTTTAGGTTACTTTTCTTTTAACATAAGCTTAGGCTTCTGATTTACTTTTATACATATAACCTTATTTAAATTTGTTACCAGTGGTTACATTATTCGCTCGCGTGCGTTCTTAAGCTTACGTTTCTGGTTCACGGGAGGTTAGGTTAGATTTAGTTTTTATATATATATATATATATATATATATATATATATATATATATATATATATATATATATATATATATAAGCTTGTTTTAATTAGTTACCAGTGGTTACATCAAAGCATGCTCGCTTCGCTTGCGTGCGTTCCTAAGCTTACGTTTCTGGTTCATGGGAGGTTAGGTTAGGATTACTTCTTTTTATATAAGCTTACGTTTCTGAATTCAGGGAAGGTTAGCCTTAGGTTAGGGTTTTTTTTTATGTAAGCTTCCGTTAACTATTTACCACTGTTACGGTAAAGCAACTTCTTTATTACACTATTATTACAATGGAAATAACCTCTTAATAAAATATACTTTGACAAAAACTATTACAAACTTAAAACTTTGATGCATATTCTTTTCCTGCTTTCAATTAGTGCATGGTGCAGCCAGTCTTTGAATGCGTTACATTTTCTCAGCGGGAATAACACATGAAGAAAAACAAGAAGAAGATGATGAACGATAAACTTTGATATTGGATTATGGCCAGTATCACTATATACACGTAATACACGCATACACTGCATGACTTTTATTGACTCCAACACATAATAAAGAACATATAACACGGTGCTTTACTTATTTTCGTGAATATGTGGCATATTTGGTCACTTCTGTTCCATATTACTGACACTCAGAAGTTGCATCGTATGCATATCACCCGTGCCATCATGGGAACGTTGGTTGCGTTGTCTTTCCGCTGCCAACATTTGAAATTCCAACATAGCTGAAAACATGATTTAGGGCCTTCAGCCTCAAGGCGTAGCCAAGGGATTGAGGGCCCTCAGCCTCAAAACGTAGCCGAGGGATGTTTTTAAGAAGGGGAGGACTGTAGCAGTTGCGGCCAAAGCGACGACAGGGCGTAGCCGAGGGATCTGCGCCTCTAAAACTTGAATGAATCACATTGGCAGCAATTCCTTCCAAAAGTTGCCAAAACCCGCCAGAAACAACTATATAAGAACAGGGAGGAGATTGGGCAATATATTACCCCCGAAGCAACATCTACTACACCAAAACATTACCATTACACATTAACCAAGAATTACTGCGGATAGCAATACAAAAAACCCCATTTTGTAAGTTAAAAGCTTCTATTTTCATCATAATCCAATATTGAAGTAGAACCGATACAAAATATGAAATTTAACATAATTATGTAATAAAATGTAATAGTATTGTATCTTACCTCCCAAACAAATGTGAAATATTGACACTATTTACACTGATTTGAAATACATACCTATGGTTGATTGCTTTGTTGGTTTTAATGCCAAAATTTTACTGTCCATCTCGTTTGGTGAAGTCATATCGTCATCAACTTCGAAACTATACACATATCGCTTCACTATGACAATTGCCTCAATCACTCCCGACACTGTAATAATTTTGGCTTAGTGATCTGGCTCATTCACTTTCATCTACCACCACTGATGCTTCTTTCATTTGTTCAAGTATTTCATCTACCGGCACTGTATCACACACTGGAATTTCATTGTCAATGTTTACATATATTTCAAAAGACATGCCCAGCACCATCTGCTATTTGGCGCCATTCTTCACTCTCGGAAAACTCATCTTCATCAAGAATCCAGCAAAAGCCAGCTTTATTAAAGCAGTTTTTAATGGCATCTTGTGTCGCAGAATCCCAGGCATTCCTAATGAAATGCATGGCATATACCACGGTGATTTTTCTTGTTGATTTTAGTGCAGCCAACTTTCTCTGTACCAGCCTCTTCTGATATGTTTGCTTCATGCACTGAATTATGCCTTGATGTAAAGGTTGTAGCTTACTCATACAGTTTGCTGGGAGATAAATGATCTTCATGTTTCTTAAATTTGAAACATTTGGTGGATGAACGACACACTGATCAATGCAGTTTTCGTGCTTCTTATGGCCAGTCTTGGTCCCATGCTTGTAAGTAATTTTCAAATACCGCAGCAATTATCTAGACTTTTGTGTTGTAAGTGTACTTGCATGGAGAAGATCATGCATTCATGAAACATCATGGACTGCGTGCTTTTCCAGTAACCAGTGGCACTAATTTCTCCATTCCATTTTCATTACAGCAAACGGAACTGTAATTCTCTCCTTGTTAAGTTTCCTGCCATGACACTTAGTGCCCTTAAAATCCAGAGTTTTTTCTGGCAAAAAAGATGGAAAAATAGGACCATTTCATCTGCATTATAAACATCTTCAGGGCTATAGTCTTTCAAAATTGATAAGAGCATTGTATTTTGCCACATTTCTATATTTTCACACAGTGTAGCATCATTATCTAGGGCAGCAGCTTCACCTCTCACACATCTGTAAACTACGCCATGTCAATTCTCGAATCTTTTAATCCAGCCATTGGACGCTTTGATATCGTCCAGTCCCATCTTCTGTGTTAAATGTGTTGCCTGAGCTCGAACCACAGTACCGTCTATTGGCACATTTGAAGCTCTTGCCTGTATAAACCACTTTAGTAGAATATCTTCTAGTTCTGAAACAGGCCAGGGTAATTATGTTTGCTAACTGTCGTGTTTTAAGGTTGATAGAGAAATGTTTAACTTCTGCGCAATATCCACACGTTTCATATTTGGATAGCATTCTACTTCTTCAAGGATTTCCAGTTTTTCACTGTTGGTTATTTGCCTCACTTTATTTTTTTCCTTTGCAAACAAAAAAGTTAAAATACAGTCTATGTATGTTTGGTCAACACTGTGAAGTGGGAAAGGAGATGTGATGTGGGTTACCTGCTCCTTCGTTGTCGTGGGTTCATCTCTGGTCCTCGGTCTTGTCAACTTATGTTCTACAACTTGTATTTACCTTATTTAAAATACCCGCTTCGATAAATGTGTTGGTAGTAAAGTATCCGTCAGCTGTGTGAAGCTGTAGGTTTTGGCGGTGTACAACTTTAGTAATTGTTTTTTTATAGCTGTCGTTACATTATAATGTTTCAGTAGAAGTTTTACTTTAATTTATTGATATTGGTCCAGCTAGTTATATGTTTTTGAAACACATATCAGCTCATCAGTGATCATGAAATTCCTTTAACCTATTAAGCGTTTTCTTAGGTGTTGATAACAATATTCTTTGTTACATATTCATCGATATATTAACAATTATACGTAAAGTTAATTTCCTTGAGCTATTTTAATATGTTGTCCTCTGAAAATTTTTGTAAGAGAATATAAAAAGATAGAAAGTTGGTTACTTTTACAATTGATTGCTATGTTTAGCGAAATAAATCTAAATTTATTACAAATTATTTGTACCGAACATGTTTACATTGAATACAAATAATGATTAACAATAATAATTGGTTATTTTATACATTTCCATTTTAAATTTCTCTTTTAAATGCCTACTTGCACTTTTGTTATGTATTTCTTTCTATAAAGCTTTCTTTTCATTCATAGTATCATGTACTTTTCTTTTATCACCATTCAATTGTCTTCTACTTATTTCTTTCATATAGAACAAATTAATTTATAACATAAAACTTCTTTAAAAGCATTTCAAATCTTTTAATACAATACCTCCTAGTAATTCACAATTTAAAAATTTTAACACAATAACATAATATAACCTTACAAATATATCAAGCATTGTCTATCTCCTTGAATTACAATTCTGTTTTTTCCTTTATATCAATTTAATTTCACATGTTACTTTTGACTCATTTAATTTCTGCGTCAACTCAACAGTAGAAACTATCGTTAGTGTTTACTACAAGCCAAGCTAAAGCATTCAATATCCTGTTTACATAAATTGCGTCAAACAAATATGTACATACATGCCTGCCATTGGCTGTCGGTCTCCTCCACAATTGGACTGACCAAGGATTGATCAAAGCAGCAAATGGGAACGTCAAACTTTGAACGTAGTTAAGCACCTATCCCCACTGAACCGATCAAGGATTGGCCAAAATAGCGAATGAGGATGTCAAACTTCAACATAGTAAGTGGGAGCGAGAAAAGGTACTAAACAAACTTATTTATTACATTCGGAGCTTTTATAATTTGTCATACACAGGAAAGCGTGTTAAAGAGGAACGTGCTAACAAGGTTCCATTGTAAATACACTAGTATGATTACGTTGGGAGTTTCCTGTGCTCATGTGTACGTAATATTAACAAAGTGGAGTAATTTGTTGATATGTTGTAATATTTTTACTCTTCAAGAAGATTTCTTAAAATGGGTTGGTGCTTTCTTAAATATTCACCTCTCTTAAAACCATTATAATTCTTCCAGCTCAAGAATGGCTCCTAACAAACAGTGCTAGTAGCATCACTCTGTGTTTGATGTTTCTTCTCCCACAATAGCTGCCCAGCTGTTTCCTTTTGGGGTTTCAAGAAACTGTCATTGTTACTTCCGATTGCAAGCACTTATCTTTCACTGCACCAGCATTGAATATTTAAGAAAATCATGCCTCTATGTTTGTTAAGTAAATGTTATAATTCAAGAATGGGTGAAACAATGTTATGAAATACATTTTGTTAGTAACAACTTAGATGTTAATAATAGTCTTCAGTTAATAGTATGAAACCCAGCTTGAAATCAGAAGTGGTGACATCACTTGGATCGTATTCCAGATTTATAATCGGCCTGTAATGCATCACAGATGCACCAGTTGCATACAATGTTAATTTAATGACATCTTGAACAGCTAGGGAATCATAACGCTCAAACATAAAGTTAAACACATTCAAAATTATACTTTTTACACACATTTTTATGTTTAATTACATTGCTCCAATCTGCTACTTACTCGGCTATGAACACAGTATTGACTAGCAGACCATTGCTTTCCTCCAATAAACAGTGCAGAATACCAATGACTGCATGGCCATGGTAATATATAAAAGTTAATTATATAAGTTATGTTTGAATGAAGCAATTCTTAAAACACAGCTTTTATTATTTGAACTGAAAATAGGATAACAATACATACAAGCATGTATCTGCATATATTACCACCATGGAAGTTGAGAAGGACAGCTTCCTCCCTTTCCTGGACATCCTTGTTTCCAAAAATGGGAACAGAACTCTTAGTGATGCTGTCTACTGCAAATCTACACATACTAATCTGTCAAACCAAATGGTTTCCACTATAAAGCTCAATGAATGGGCATCCTTAACACATGCAGTTTCTGTTTCGGATCCAGACAACCTTCAAACTGAAATTCAACACCTTAAAGCTCACACTCCAACAGAATGGATATTCAGCCAAGGATATTGCAGCAGCTTTGAGAAGAACCAGTTAAGAAAGGAAGCTCAACACAGACACTCAGAAGAAAGATAAGCCAGTCACAATATCCTGCATACCATTCAGAGATAATTTTTAGCGAAGGATAAAAGACTGCTTCACAAATATGGCATCAAAACCATCCACAAGCCACTTTGTAATTATTTAATTACTCACAGTTACGAGATGGACATACTGCAGTTTGAACTTACAGCAATTATTACTTTTACATCTACATGGATATCTTCACAGTTGCATGTTGCTGTTCCATCCTGAACACAAGTTGAAGTAGTCGCATCTTGATTCAGTACTTCATGATTGTACCAGTGATGTTCAGGCCATTTGTGTCAATCATCTCCTGCAAATGCCATTAATAATTTCATAGTATCTGCTTTCTTTTTACAACTTACTGCATAATGTAGTTGTAGCTCATTGGACATTATATCTGTGGTTCTCTACGGTTTCTTCGGAAAACTCAGAATGGTATGAGTCATCATTTCTATAACACGGTTTCCTTTTCACAAGAATTTTGTGTGTGTATGAAATGGCGTCACATGCTTTCTTATTATTCTTTCCATCCCAGTAACACGTTACATGTTCTTCAGTTTGACGGACAAGTTTTTCGTGTCATAAAGTTTCCAATCCTCATCTAATTTACCAATATTCCAAAGTTTGAGTTAATGACTCATACTTTTGCCTGGTTATGATGGTACTTGTTGCCCTAAGGGCATGTTACAGAAGCCCAAATACTGTCTCTGCAAGGATATACGATTATCCTCTTACTGGTAACACAAGTTGTAATCTGCATGAAAAATTTGATTATTCTTGTTTTGTCTTGGACATCTATCAGCAAATAAGCAAAGACATTTTGTTCATACTGGAAACCTACATTGGATAGAAAATTTAGAAGTGCAGACAAAACTTTATTACATCCTCTTCTCGCTTCGTTTTCTGCCCAGGTGTAAAATGTTGGATATTTGCTTGAATGTCGGCAACACAGAAACAGCAGAAAAAAAAGCCATCTGGTATGGTGGGCTTCCTAAATTGGCAACTTAGGAAGAAATTTACTTGTTTAAGGTCAAAACAATACGATTCTGTGTAAGGATATTTCTTTCATCACCTTATAATTCCTGGCCACATATGTTATGTATTCTGAGATCAAACACTAGGTTACTCATCACAGACAAGTTTCAGCTGTCCTCTTCAGTTAAAATTTGTGAACAAACTATTTTATGGTATTTTAATCAAAACCTTTAGAGCCATTTCTGGGAAAATAAATAGCAACAAATATTCCATGTAAATGGTAGTTTACAGTTCGGAGGATTTTCTTGAAAATTGTCACGTTTCATTCTTGCAAGATGCTGAACTTAAATTCTAAGTTTGGTATTAAATCAACTCGCAGTGTTTGAGTTATACTGTTCACATATGTACGTATGCGCACAAGCTCACACTCATATACAGGCCTTTTTCTGGACATGCTTTTTTTTAGATTCTGGGAGTCTTGAGCTGTGTATTTCATGTGAAATCTGGGTATCAATTTTTTTGTGGAATACAATACTACCTTTACTTGCTCTAAGTATGTAGTAGAGAAATTAGAAATGTCCATGTCACGGGCAGGCTTGTGGTGGGGATGACAATGTAAATGCATCCTTGGAATTTGCAGAGCTTGCATACCAACACACATGCAAAATGCATTTTTATGGATTTAGGGAGCCTCATTTAAGTGAAATGCAATACTTACTGTACTTACTATAGATAAATAATAGAGAAAGTAATAAGCTTTCATAAGAAAATTTTGTAGAAGTTATATAAAAGTAAATGATAGTCAAATCATGTGAATGTAAACACCAGGTTTTTAAAGATTTGACAATCACTTTAATCTCCTGTACCCACAACAAATTTGTAATGAAACCACTTCTGTAAACATCTATCCTGATTAACACAAAGTAGATCATCATCAATTTTATATTTATTATTACATAAGAAAGTTGGTTAAGTGGTTTTTAGAAGACATGAGAGATAAACCAATGACACAACTATATACAGTATTCCTATCTCATGATCATACAGTTAAGTGTATGTTGTTAGAAGACACACTATGTGATCAAAAGTATCCAGACACCTGGCTGAAAATGGCGTACAAGTTCGTGGCGCCCTCCATCGGTAATGCTGGAAGTCAATATGGTGTTGGCCCACCCTTAGCCTTGATGACAGCATTCACTCTCGCAGGTATACTTTCAATCAGGTGCTGGAAGGTTTCTTGGGGAATGGCAGCCCAGTCTTCATGGAGTGCAGAACTGAGGAGAGATATTGATGTAGGTCGGTGAGGCCTGGCACGAAGTCGGCATTCCAAAACATCCCAAAGGTGTTCTATAGGATTCAAGTCAGGACTCTGTGCAGGCCAGTCCATTACAGGAATGCTATTGTCGTGTAAGCACTCCGCCACAGCCCGTGCAGTATGAACAGGTGCTCTATTGTGTTGAAAGATGCAATTGCCATCCTCGAATTGCTCTTCAACAGTGGGAAGCAAGAAGGTGCTTAAAATATCAATGTAGGTCTGCGCTGTGATCGTGCCATGCAAAACAACAAGGTCTGCAAGCCCCCTCCAGGAAAAACACGACCACACCATAACACCACCACCTTCGAATTTCACTATTGGCACTACACACGCTGGCAAATGACGTTCACCGGGCATTCGCCATACCCACATCCTACCATCGGATCGCCACATTGTGTACCATGATTCGTCACTCCACCCAAGGTTTTGCCACTGTTTAATCATGTAATGTTGACGCTCCTTACAGCAAGTGAGGCGTCATTTGGCATTTTCCTGCGTGATGTGTGGTTTATGAGCACCCGCTCGACCATGGAATCCAAGGTTTCTCACCTCACGCCTAACTGTCATAGTGCTTGGAGTGGATCCTGATGCAGTTTGGAATTCCTGTGTGATGGTCTGGATAGATGTCTGCCTACGACCCTCTTCAAATGTCGGCGGTCTCTGTCAGTCAACATACGAGGTTGGCTTGTACGCTTTTGTGCTGTACATATTCCTCCACGTTTCCACTTCAGTATCACATCAGAAACAGTGACCTAGGGATGTTTGGGAGTGTGGAAATCTCGCATACAGACTTCTGACACAAGTGACACCCAATCACCTGAACACGTTCGAAGTCCGTGAGTTCCACGGAGCATCCCATTCTGCTGTTTCACGATGTCTAATGACTGCTGAAGTCGCAGATAATGAGTAGCAGGCAGTAGGTGGCAGCACAATGCACCTAAGATGAAAAACGTATGTTTGTGGGGGTGTCTGGATACTTTTGATCACATAGTATATGAGATGAGGCAATGACACAACTTTATAGAGTAGTCCTATCTCATGACAATACAATTATTGAGAGTATGTTGTTAGAAGGCATGTGAGATGAGCCTTGACTGCAAAGAGGGAAGTGCAAGTGGGTAGTAAGAGACACAACTATATACAATAGTCTTGTCTCATGACCATAAAGTTAGTGACTGTATGGCATCAGAAGACATGTGAGATGAGCCAGTGACTGCTCACAGGGAAGTGGGATAGTAGCAGTCTTAGGATACAACTATAGCGCATTGCATGCTTAAAAGACAATGCAGGTCAAATGGGGCACACCGCTGCCACATGAACAATATATACGCTTGCAACTTTGGTGCCCAACTGCAATCAGTGTACTAATCTAATTTTATCTGTGAAAGATCATCAAATAGTGAAATATCTGCATTACTATTTAATGCTATTGTAAGACATTTAATTTTCACCTGCACAATATCTCTCCTGTTTGTATTTGTAGTATTTTGAAATGAAATTTTACAGGCATAAACACATATATATTATCAAACATACCAGATTGAAAATTCTAAAATGTTTAATTTGGTAGTAGATCATCATGTTTGCCTTTGACAAAATTACATTAAAGATGAAAGGAATGCTTTAAAGCAGCAAAGAATGAACGATATGCCACACTCCACATTGCTTTATTCCATCATATTGCATTAAGCTAGCATTTTTTTGTTTTCCCTACCCTTTACGCCTTCTTAGAGATCCTTTTTTATCCTATGCACTAAAGCTTCTGAGTACCTGGTAATCTTTGCTGCTTCTTTTACTGCCTTACTATCAGTCATTTTACTTGAATAATTTAACACTGTTACATTCTGTGTTTCTGCTTAGTTTACCAACATTTCCTTTCTTGCTCATTATAATGATCATGTTAAATAACCTACATAGCACTTAACAGTGTTCCACATGCTGTAAGTGTACACTTTCCTTACAACTGATGTTAACCTTTACTGCATTCTGCCTCACTCTGGTGTCTGTTTGCCGAATAGATGGATGACTGTTGTTTGTCATACACAATGAATGCAGGAAGTTATGATTTTGACTTCTTTTAAAAACTGTCTCCAACCCTCCTCAACATTTTCTCTCACTTGGTCGCCATTGTAAACCCAATAACAAAAGTTGTTTTTGCTTGCTGACATTTCCACTGCATAGGTATAGAATTTTCAGAAAATATTTAATTTAAAAAAAAATTAAGATTCTCATTTTATTAAATAGAAGAGTTCCAATGAGGCAGATATTAGCACTCTAGTTTACTCTAGCTAAGAAAACAATGTTGCATTATACCCTTTAGTTTATTAGTTACTGCGTGATAAGCATAGAAACAGCAAATATAGAACTTTTACTGAAAAATGTGTTTTCTTTAAATATTTGGACCCACAGGAATCTGTAAAGGTACTAAACATGATATAATTTGGTAGAGAAAAATATTCTGCGTAGAATAATGTTTTCAAAGCTGAAAATTATAACAACTGAATATTTACAGCCTGACATTAGCAACTTGGCGACAGTGCATGAGTAGAAAAGGACAAAGCTAATGCCAACATGTATGCATTAGATAGAGACAGATATTCCATTTACCCCATACTGTCTTTTAAACTTGAGATAAGCTATATATAGGTATACAGGAGTCCTGTCTCATGAACTATACTACTTGCCAGTGTTCTGCTATTCATAATTGTTTTTTCACAGACTTAGCACCATCGGATGCAGCAGCAGTTGTGAAATGGATACCAAAATAGAAATCAAAGAAGAGGATCCTCTCTCAGATGATGTAGGCTCACAGAATGAGAGAGCCTTCTTTACCAAGGATGTTACAGTGAAGACCAATAGTGACGCTGTGCTTCTACATGATGATTGTGACATGATAATCAAAACAGAGTTTAAATCAGAGACTCCTTTTCCAGACATTTGTTCACAGAAAGAGAGAGAATATTTTGCCAGACATCTCATAAATCAGATTAAGTGTGCAACTGTTACATGCAGCAACAACTGTGAGATAGATACCAAAATAGAAAATGGTTCACAGAAAGAGAGAGAATTTCTTCCAGAGGTTCCTGTAATGAAGGTAGAGGAATACAACAATGATGATGAAATGGATAAAGAAATAGAAATTAAAGAGGAACCTTTGTGGCTGGAAACGGAAACTTCATCTGTTTGTGATGACCTTAAGGTAAGCTTCATAGAAATCTGTAGTAGGTAGAATTTTTGTTTATTATTATTACTTGATTTGATACTATTTGAATTATGAATTGAATTATTGAATCATAATTAATAAGGATGAGAGATCGTTTGTAAATGTACATTTTTTGTCTGATGGTGTGTTTAAAGGGTTGAAAGTAATGGTGCTGATAAGTTCTTGAAAAATGTAAATAACCTGAGGGAAGATTTGTTGATGTATACCAGAGTTACTCTTTGATGTAATGATGATCATTTGAAAATTATAAGATACCATAGGGAAGTTTTGTTAAAATTATACCAGAAATACTAATGTAGCATCTCATGATCAGCTACACTTTCCTACAACTTAAAACAAAATTTAATGTGTTACATTCACATGACTTTATCTACCTGTGTCGGTTATTAAGAGATATACAAATTATTCTTATTAAAGTATATACTGGATATGTAATTACTCATTTTGGAAGTGTCTTACAGTGTGTGTCCTGCAGGAAGCACATTATTTAGTGCTGAAGGAATTATCAAAATCAGTTGTGATGCACACTGACTTGCTGTCTTTACAACGCTTGGCATATTATTATTATTATTATTATTATTATTATTATTATTATTATTGTTGTTGTTGTTGTTGTATTAATATCTGAATCCTTACAAAAAGAATGAACATTGTCACTTTTACAGCCCATTTTTCCTATAAATGGAACAGAATGTTCCGTGGAATATATTCACATATGACTGGATCGCAGACAAAACTTTTCTTCTGAAAACTCATTTGAATTTATCGTTTTTGTTGATTTTATCATTATTAATATTATTATAAGGAGAGAAAGTTTGTATGCAGGGTAATCTCAAAACCACTCAACTAATTTTGATAATTCTTTCATGATTGGACATGTTCTTTTTGATGAACATGGAATATAAAGCACTTTATAATTTCAATTCATAAATTACTGAAGGACTAAAATGGATTTACAAAGCCTTAGTACCAGAATATGAATACTTTGGAGTTACAACAGAAAATATTTATGAAGAAAGTTTTGAGTTTTCATTGAGTATGTCGTGGAGTAGAAAACAGTTGTTTCCCCAACAAAATGCATGTAAAATAAGACAAAGCAATGTTTCATTCCAAGCATTACATTTAAGTGGTCATGATTTAAAACTAAGATATAGCTAAAGAGTGTGATACCAATGTATAAATATTGTAATAACTCTCATGCATGAAAGTGTTCCTTTAATTTGTTTATATGTTGTAATCAAGTTTGTTAAATAATAGTAAAAAGAAAGAAAAGTGTGTTCAGCTAACATTTTAAATCATTCAACTGATGATTTTTTTTTTTTTTTTTTTAATGTGGTTGCAGACTATGTTTTCCAAAGAGGTTGATTAACTTGGTGTCCTAGGACTGCCCGAGGTCACAGGTTCAAACCCAGTGGAGGGTAATGGATTTTTTTTGGCGTAAAAATCCTTAGCATGGCTTTCTTTGGAAGGGAAGTAAAGCTGGTGGTCCCGTGTTGTAGATTTACGGCACGTAAAAGAACCTCAAGCCTGATAAAGAGGCCTCTGAGCAAAATTACTGATCTTTCACACCTAATATAGAATGGGATGTTAAGGACCACAGCAGTTAAAGAACATCCATAAATAAAACTCAATTAATTCTCCTAGGACTGGAGAATGTTCATATTCACTAGCTTCACTCAGTTTTGTTTTATATGGCACGAGTTTCTGTATTAGGTGAAAGCTATGTAGCCTAAACGTTATTAAATAACTATGGGACCTGTTTACAAGCCCAGTACACATCAACGACCAGTTATTGGTAGAACCCAGTTTATTCCTACACATCTTAAGCAGTTTTACCTTCTCTATAACATACATGTGGTTAGGAAGTAATGTATTCCACCCAAAAATCAATTTCGAGAGTTCATCAGAAATGAATGCTTTGAATTTCACCGAACCCAAAAGTAGTACTTTTAGAGAGAGAAAAAAAACTCTGCATGCATGTGTATGTGTGAATGATTGCATATCTGAGAGAGAGAGAGAGAGAGAAGAGAGAGGGGGGGCATAAATCACAGACAGACAGTTGAATAAATGTCAAACTCTGCGTTTAAGTTCAACATCTTCCAAGGTTGCAAAAAGAAGAAATGAAGCAAATACTCCCACCCCAAACTATTGTCTGCATGTAAAATTGTTCATTATCGTTTATTTGTTAAAAAAATATTCTAACTATTTTGATGCTATTGCACTGAATATTTCACTCTGATTCTACCTCTCAAATAAGTTCAGTAGATTTCCATGACCAATGATATACAGTAGAATCTCGTTAGCATGTTCCTCATTAACATGTTTTCCATATTACATTGAATTATGAAAGTCCCAGAACCAAATCATCAAATTTAATAAAAAACATATGCTTAGTGCGTTTTCCTGATCCTGCTTACTACGTTTGAAGTTTTGACATCCTCATTCGCTGTTTTGGCCGGTCCGGTGGGCGTAGGCGCTTAACACATTCAAAGTTTGACGTCCTCATTTGCTACTTTGGTCCAATCCTTGGTCACAGGGTGGATACGGGCAGCCAATCACATACATGTATTTAAATATTTGTGTGACGATTTGTGTGGGCGGGATAGAGAATGCTTTACATTGGCGTGGTAAACGCCAATAGTTTCTACTGTTGTGTGTTGACCAAACATATGTAGATTGTATTTTAACTTTTGATTTGCAATGAAAAAAAGAAAGTGTAGTGAATAACCAACACTGAAAAACTGAAAATCTTTGAAGTAGATCACAATCCAAATATGAAACATGTGGATATAGTGCAGAAGTTAAACATTCCTCCATCAACCTTAAACACGATTGTTAGCAAACCAAAATTGATTGAAACTGCTTTTAAAGAAGGAAAAAATGCTAAAACAAAGCTTTCCTGTCAGAAAATATGATCAGAAGAGGATCGGAATGAAATTTGTTACATGGAAACACCTACCATATTCAAATCGTATTGAATATGCCAAAGATACTATCATCTATTGTACTCGTAACACAATGCACACTCATAATGTTGTTTTCTTTTTTAGCAGAAATTGTTATCACATGTGTAATAAAACACATAGCAAAGCCACTATTGTCGCTTCCATAATTGGCAATTTATTTTGTCAAAAACATTCATAACCTGAAAAATCCAAGTTGACCAACATAAAAGCTTGAATTATTTATTCTCAGGTTTTGTGTATCCAAATCCATTTGAACACATATTGAATTTAACATGGAAACGTATGCAGTATGAAATTGTACTTGAAATCGATTTCATTTGCCCATGGAGATGTAGTAATTATTAAATTTTATTACATAACTATGTTCTTAAATTGGAGATTTTGTATTTTCGTTAACATGTTTTCCCACCTATGACGTCTAAATCCTTAGATCCCTGCAAAAACGTACTAACGAGATTCTACTGTATATAACTAGGATTTTTTTTGAATAGCCTATAAAGGGCCTTTATGTGGTTGAATGTTACATAATTATATCCAAGAAACCTTAAAACAATATCATAATTACAAAAAAATGCAAAGCTCATCCAAATACTCAATTTGACAAAAAAGTTTTGCAATGTTAGCTCGTTTCCAAAATATTCCATGTGCAAGTTTAATGTTTCATAATTCCATCAAAGGAACATGCTTGAAGTTTTGAATTTCTTAATTTTTTTCCCCTTTTGTTTTCATTGCAAGAGTTTGTTACCATGAGTAAACATTTGAATGCTGATTCCACATGTGACTAAAGACTTATTGCTTAATTTGAAATTATTCTTGGGAAAAAACATCCTTAAGCGTAAGGCCATATACAATGCAGCCCATAGGCATAACAAAATATGCACAGGTTTCTGGATCCTTAAATTGCATGTGAAAATTTTGTGAGTGTATATCAAATTTCAAGTTAATTAACATAACCAACGTGTCCAATTTGAAAATTCATCCATTCTTTATAAATAAATAGGACGTAAAAAGTGTTGTATGAGGCAAACAACAGATCAGGTCTAGTGTGGCAAGGCAAAGTGTAAGATCACTGTGATTGTACAATAGATGGCGTAAAATCTTGTGGTAGTCATAAGCTGAAAATGCTTGGAGAAAGAAATATAGAATGCAGTCTCTTGCATTACACAGCACACGTGACTATGTGAATGGCATCCATTAAATGTGTGACTCAGTGCAAAAGTGGATGAAGTCCAAAAGTAAACAATTTGTTATGTTTCCCTTTTAGGATAGTAAATGTTGGTAGTCATTCAATGTAATAGTCAACCAAGTCTGAATTTCAATACCAATCCTCCAAAGTGCAGCAGCTCCTTAATGCTCTGACAAACCTGTGCAATCTTTTAGAGGAATAGTGAACAAAGTCCAACAGCATGATTTTATCAGAAAGAAATTGGAGGGAAACCATAACAAATTGCTTTATGTTCTTGTTTGTGCATTGTGTGAAAGATACTGAATATAATTATTTTAGGAATAATGGATGAGGACAGTGATTATATTCCTGACAGCACTTCTACAGATGAGAGTGAAGATAAGCTAATTTCATTTAAAACATTATAATACAAGACCTATAGGTTAGGTTGTGTCATGTTTGTATTTTAATTTACTTACTTTTAGTAAAACAAGTGTGACATCAGTGACTTAATAAATTGTGTAATATTATATTATTATTTACAATTCTTGCATAAGCATACAATAATGGTAGTCCTATTACTGCTTCTGTACCTAAGCTGCTGTAAAATGCTTAAATAATGCAGGTAGGAAAAAAACAGATGGATAATGCAAAATGTGGAAGGAAGAGGACCAGGAATGAAGATAGCTGGAAGTGGGACTCCAAGGAAAACAGTGCTTAACACTGGTCAAGAGTATGTAAACAAGAAAGGTGACCAGAATTTAACTGTCATTGTTCACGAGAATGTGAGGTGAACATCGATGTGAATGATCATAGGGAATGTTTTACTCAGTTTGGAAACTTGGAGATTTCTCTAAGCAAAATGTGTATCTTCTTGGACTTGTGCAAACTGCAAGTGCCAGAGAAGGCATCCACATGAAAATACTGGAAGTTTTAAATCAAACACTTCGAAATATTTTCTCAGCTGTCTGATAAAAGTAGGTGTAAGTACGTGCAAGAAATTTTTTCTGGCTATTTTTTAAATCAGTTGGGGAAGACTTTTTAGAGCTCTGTTAAAATTGAAGTATTTGTATTGACTGACAATCGGGGAAAATCCTCTTCAGCGGCTCAACTTTACAACGTGTGATGCAAGAATTTTTCTACGTCTAACGTCTGTGGCATTATTTTTTGAAGTACAGCTTCACTCTTTGGTGTAATGCATATTTAAAATAATTTATTGGTATGATTTCTTATCGGAAAATGTTTTATTAACATACTTTAAGCCTTGTAATTATTTATTTACTTACTGCACATGTAGCCATATAGAAGAATGCAGGGCAGCCAAATTCTCCATCTTGCATACTCAAAGTACTGCAGCCAACACTCTTTTTGTCACTAAATTACATTAACTATATAATTATATACATTGTTCCTAAATTATGCTGACTAGCTATGTACACTAAACACTAACTCGTTCATTTAACTACACCTAACCTAAACTTTAACTAATAATCACTACACCACTAATAATCATGAATCACTACACCACAGGTTAGACCTGCCTAATGTCTTCCATTAGTTCCTGGAAAGGGTCTGCTGAACAGTTCTTAGTGTCAGGATCCTACAAATACTCACAAATGTGAGCATCTAGGTGGTCTCTGTATCATTGAGGTAAACCGACAAATCTGTCTTATTAATCGAATGAGCCATTTCTAAAAATGTTATTATTTACAGTCTCCAAGAACACACAAAGCGTGCTTCTCACACTACAATAAATTCTACTTCATGACCATGATTGTAAAGCAATAAAATCTAAGAGAGAGCATGATCAGGACTTTCCAAAAGTGACCGGTTGGTAATTGCTTCCAGATTGTTATGCACAAGTTTGGGAATTTTTTTTCAGAGGTTGGCTACAGTGTTACAAATGAAGCACATGTATGGCTGCTGTGTGAGAAGTAATAAAACTAATAGTCATTGGTCATTTCAGTCTGCTGTGCATTGGAGAACCTTTGGACTTAGAAAATTCCTTCCATCTCTCGCATCACATGTTCAAAAATATCTAAATTCCTTGCGTCCCTCACACCACATGTTTGAAAGTATCTCCCTAATAATGATGATTCAATTGTTGTTAATCATATCCTATCATTTTCTGCCTCACAAAGTCCTTATTCATATAAGGATAATCCCAATACGAAATATCTCAATCCGCATCTCAATGTATGCAAAATGCATAATTTATATGTGGCGAAATGTCCACAGGAAAATAAGACCCCTGTAAAAGAGAAGTTTTATTACTGTGCGTTCAGTGTAAAACTTAATTTTCACTTCAAGCCACGTTACACTGATACATAAGATCTAAATGAGAGGTATGAAACAAAGGAAGCAGCAATTAAACTAGAGAAATATCTGCACTTAGCTAGAGCTCAGAAATGTAGAGAATGTATGAAGACTGATAAAGAAAATGCATCTAGTGAATTGTATGTGGCTACATTCAATTTACAGAAGGCTCTGCTATTCCCTAAACTGACAATATCCACCACATATAAAAGAAATTAGTATGTTTACAATCTTGGAATTCATTCTTTCAATGAATCATTAGCTTGTATATATTTATGGGATGAGACTGAAGCTTGCAGAGGATCTCGAGAAGTACGGAAGGCTCCAAAATTTGAAATTCTGTCAATGAAGTGGGGAAATTTTGTATCCACTTATAAAATGGTGCAGGCTATTCAGACAGAAAACAAACTATTAATGGACAAGAAGTAAATTGGCTCAAAATCCATTGGATGAATTTCAAAGGCGTAATCCCTTGACCATGAAACTTAAAGAGACACTGAATGAACTGATGGTTCAAATGATGAGGAAGGGGAATCCGATACAATCATTGACTAATATCCCATTGGACCTACTAGACTAGAAGGATGGTAACAGCAGACAGAGTGGTATGCTTGATCTACTGAAATTTACACCACTTTTACTGCTGGAACCTTCAAAGTACTGAAAGAACCAGAAGGCCACAAGCCATTAATCAGGATGTGGAGAGAGTCGTCCTCCATGGACTAGTGGTACCGTGCTAGCCTCTAGTTCCCAAGGTCGCTGGTTCAAACCCAGCGGAGGTCAATGGATTTTTTCTGGCATAAAAATCCTTAGCACAGCTTCCTTTGGAAGGGAAGCAAAGCCGGTGGTCCCGTGTCGTAGATTTACGGCACGTAAAAGAACCTCAAGCCTGATAAGAGGCCTCTGAGCAAAATTTCCGGTCTTTCACGCCCAATATAGAATGGGACGCTAAGAACCATAGTAGTTAAAGAGCGTCCAAAAATAAAACTCAATTTTCAGGATGCGGAGCAAGAAGAAGATGATTTAGTAAGTGGGGATGAAGTCATATTTATGTAAAACAAAGATTGTAAAGCCTAGAAACCAAGGTCATGTTAACTTAAAAACATAAATTAATAAGATACTAATATAACAATAGTAGTACTAATATACATGATTTGTTAAAAACAATTAATGCACTACTGGACCAAGTCCAACGTTTTCAATATAAAATTTAAAAAGGTTGCTTAGATAAATTATAATTTAAGTTCTTAATGAATGTTGAATTAAGTTTGAATTCCCCCTTTAAGACGTAACATAAATAAATATTTTATATTTTAAGAGGAATTTAATATATATAGCTGTAACTTTGAATTATTTTTTTTCCCTCAAAAGAGTAAAAAGTGGACTTGGTCCACTTTTTCTCTAAACCCCTCAAATAACTTGCAGCGGTGTTGCATTTATGCTGCATCTATTTTACTTTTGATTTATAATGGAGCTTAATTTTCTGTATGAATGCTGATATATGTGAATTTTAAATTGGTAAAGAAAGTCATGTGAGGGTAGCATATCAGATTTTTTTACTGAAATGTAAATTCTGATTTACCTTTTTAGACATTCATTTTGTCAGTTCTCTTTTCTTTAAACCAACTGTTTATTCGCATCTAAATACTTTTTTCTGTTGCTCAGTTTTCTTTCACCTCACTACATGATGAAATCTCAAATTTATTTTCTTACATAACTGCTAATATCGTATACCAATTTAAAAATAAATCAAACCTGGTACTTTAAAGGTAACTACTGATGCAGGGCATTTAATTAATGCTTGGGTAGATCATTATGTGAAACTGAATGTTTGCAATATTCTGTTACAGTTTGGGGACTTCACTCAGGTAAAATTGCCAAGGTAAGAGACTCTTTGCTAAAGTTTCAATAAGAAACCTTCTGATTCTTGTTACATTTTCCTTTACTGGTGGTTCATTATACTAATACAGGCAGAGCCAAAAGACTACAAACCAGCTGTGCAGTGATTTTACCTTTCGCGTCCTCGGTGCTTGTTGCCATCTGCTGCTATCATAGAAAGGCGCAGATGAAACCATACAACATTTTTAAAAGTACTTTTAAAGGAAATATAATATAAAATATAAACAGACAGATAAATCAGCCATAGCCCATCATTTTTGTTCACATAATCATAATATTAGTCACGAAATCAAACTTTTAAAACCAGCCAAGAACCATGGCAAATTAACGGTATGGGAAAATATACACATCATTAAAAACATAAATTGAGTCATGAATTTTAAAACCAATGATGGACGATGTCTTACGACTGACAAATAGAAAGAGAGGCACACTCCTTGTTGCCCTAACAAGGAAGTGGAGGATGTTGCCTGGCATGTACATCAGTCGGTCGACTCGCTGAGGATGAAGAGCATGTCGCTTCGAAAGATGTTTAAATGTAATTTTAAGTAAGTGGAGCAACAAGTGTTTTTAATCTGCTGACCAGTGTTTTAACATCTTAACTTTTAAAGGCTTTACTTAACAATTTTATGAAAGTGTGTTTGAGGACAGAATTATTAGTAGAGATTTGTGGCCCCCTCAGTCCCCTGACATAACCTTCTGCAATTTCTGTCTGGGTAACTTAAAAAATAAAGTGTACAAGACAAACCCACACACCCTGGAAAAATTAAAACAAAATATGCGCCAGGAAATTGCCAGTATTTCTCAACGTGAACTATGGTGAGCGATGGATAGTTTCCTAAAGAGGTGCCAAAAATGTGTGGACATTGATGGTGGCCACTTTCAGCATCTTCTTTCATAAAGTTGGTAAGTA
This sequence comes from Deroplatys truncata, assembly GCA_030765065.1. Taxonomy (NCBI): domain Eukaryota; kingdom Metazoa; phylum Arthropoda; class Insecta; order Mantodea; family Mantidae; genus Deroplatys; species Deroplatys truncata. The sequence goes on from CM060985.1 coordinate 159,535,924, forward strand.
AAGCCGTTAAAAAAGTTGTTTTAAAAATGTTGTTTGGTTTCATTTGTGTCTTTCTATGATAGCGGCAGACAGCGCCGAGCGCCGAGGATGTGGACAGGAAAAACACAGCGCATCCAGTTCGTAGTTTTTTGGCTCACCCTGCATTATAAAGAGAGAAGACTTGTATGTGTTTGTGTGTTTCCAACTAATTTTAATAGTTAAATCAACATTGAAAAGCTGTATTCTTTTTAATGAACTTGGCCAATTAAACACTTTCTAATTTTGATTCATAAATTACTAAAAGGCTAAAAAGAATTTACAAAGCGTTTTTTTGAGAATGTAATGGAGTAGAAAATAGTAGTTACTATACAGAGAATGTATGTACCAATGCTGGTGCATTGTAGTTACTCTGCAGAGAATGTATAAAAATACAAAAGGTGGTTATATTTTATTCCAAACAATATACATAGATGGCCATGATGTAACAAACCAACAGAAGACAGCTTAAAAAGTAACAATGTTATAATGGTATTACTTGTAAGTTATATGTATTTAATTAATTGCCAGTTATCAAATACTCCAAATGTTTCAGTAACAAATCAATCTAAATGCATGAATAGACTTTATTCTAATAATATAGATGTAAACACTGAAGTTTCTGTATGCCAAAACCTAATAATTCCATGCAAGTATGTTTTGCTGCACTTTATATTACAATTAATTTCATTAGCAATGTACCTAAAGTATTGTTTCAGAATTCAATCGCACAAATTTAAAGGGAAGCAGAGTGGTAGTAAACAGTGATTTTGAGATAGGTAACTTACAGTCTGCTGGCTCAAATTTCCTGCAATGAACTCAAATCTAAAATGGGGTACCCCGTACCACACCACTGATTCACCAGCCACTCAGTTTCAAGCAGTTCACACACACACACTTGCTGTTGCTACGTAGCACAGTGACTAGATTGCAAGATGAAGGACTAGGATTCGGATATTGATGAGTACATTGTTGGTTGTTTCTTTTTTATTATTGTGAAAGGCACTAATGGTCTGGTTCAATTATGTTAAAAAAATACAGAACAGTACAACTGCATCATTGATGCAATTGTAAGGTTTTGTTATTCAGAAATTATTGGTTTCTTTAATTTGTTTGCAAACAATGTGAAAGACTTGCAAATGTTTGAAAGTACAAATAAAACAAAGTAAAGATTTACAATTATTGAAAAATAAATTGCCCATTTCTGAAAGGGTAAACAATGAAATATAGCATGATGAAGAAAAGACAACAATGTTTACATTTAGGTTTAGTAAGATGTTACAAGCGAATAAATGAGATTTCGTGACTTAGGCTTCATAACGAAAACAACTACTTTTTTATTACGTTGATATTGTAATGAAAAGAAGCTAGAAACAGTGATGTGTATTGAATTTATTTAAAGGTGAGTCGGAATTGTTACACTAACATCATTTAAGTTTACTCACTTAACATGTTTCGGGAAACGGTTGTTCCCATCCTCAGAAGTTAATTCGACTGGCCCGTGTTGTTGGTGTTTCCGTTTTTTGGACTGGATCCTGTGGTGGCATCTTGTGGTGGAGAAATGTACTTCCAGAGAGGATTTGGTGGCGGCATATCAAATTCATTAGATGTGTGTTGTGTTTTTGAATGGTGATCTTCTCCCATGCATCTAATTCGGCTGCAAATTTGGCTGGTTTGACTAATGTAATATTGGGTTTGATGCTGTGATTAGTGATCCAAAAATGGTGTGAAACTGCAGATTTGTCCATTTGTTTGTATTTAATACATCTCATGTGCTCCTTTACCCTAGTTTCTAGGTTTCTTTTTGTCTTACCTATGTATACTTTATTGCAATCTGAACAATTGATTTTATAGATTCCAGCTAATTGAGAGAAACAACCACTACGCAAAATTACAAAAATTGGAACTGGAATTATATGCTCTTCACCTTAAATTAACGGACACACTCGGCTACCCACTTTGGCAAAACATGCAATCAAAATTCCTCACTATTCTTAGCTACAGGATGAAAACAAAAACGCTGAAATTAAAGAAAAAACTAGACATACTACGCCGGAAGCAACATTCATATAAACCTAACCTAAAAAATGAAAAAACGACGTCATACCCATACGTAATTAATCTTTCAAATGTAACTTTCACCAAAGCGGAATTATCGGTATTAAACCTTGGCCTAAAAACATGTGTTGGCTACACAAAAACTACCGATGAAATAGTCACAGACATTGAGATTGCTTCTTACAACCTAAATGAAAACAGTAAAACCACTATAAAAAAAGAATGTGAAATGGTACTCCAAGAAATACAAGCAGATAAACAACAATTTCCCAACCAAACATGTGATCAAAACATTAAAATCAAAACCAGAAGTATACACAAAAGCTGACAAGGGAAATAAACTAGTTGTACTGCAAAAAGATGATTATATTGCCAGAGTAGAAAATATGCTGCAACAAGAAAATCACATACAAATTCAAGAAGACCCATTAAAATTATATTTAAAAGCCTTCAATCAAACCATCCAGGAAAGCAAAACTATAACAGACACTGATAAATCTAGATTAAAACCAGACCACCCCACTTTACCAAGAATGTATGCTCTACCTAAAATACACAAACCGGGTAATAAGATGAGACCAATCGTCAGCAATATTGATTCTCCTACCTACAAACTGGCAAAATGGTTAGTACAGAGATTCTCTTCACTACCAAAATTCAATAGCAAAAACATAATGAATTCAGAAGATTTAATACAGAAGATAAAATCCCTGGAACTCGAACCAGAAGACAGATTAGTTTCCTTTGATGTCACTGCACTATTTCCAAGTGTCCCTACAGATCAACTCCTGCGTCAATTAAAGAAATGGCTACAGTAGACTAACCTACTTGAAGAAATAGTAGACCTCATACAACTTACCAATTTATGCATTGCACAAAATTGTTTTAGTTTCAATAAAAAGTTCTATCAACAACCAACTGGTCTAACCATGGGCAACCCACTTTCACCCTTCTTGGCAGATTTATTTATGAGCTACTTAGAAACACACACAACAACTTCCTTTCCATACATGTTTAAAGTTTGGCACAGATATGTTGACGACATCTTCGCTGTTGTCCCTAATAGGTTCATACAAGACTCCTTAGCCTTACTAAACCTACGGAACCAATCAATAAAATTCACCATAGAAATAGAAAAAGAAGGCATGCTACCATTTTTAGACCTAAAAATCATCAGAGAACGAAGGAACCTAACCTTTGGCATATACAGGAAGCCAACACACTCTACTAATTACATAAAAAATAAGAGTTTCAATTCAACCACACACAAACATGCAGTACTAAACAGCCTAACACATAGACTGGTATATACCCCTTTAAATAAAAAAGAATACCAGTTAGAATACCAGCATATAGTAGACACAGCAATACATAATGGGTACAACAAAGCAACTATTGACAAAAAAATTGCAAAATTCAAACGACAGATGCACATCAGAAACACAACAAATCTCAGCCAGCAAGATAAAGAGCTAAAGTTCAAGAAATTCACATACCACCCAGGAACATTTCACAAATTTAAGAAGATTTTCATGAAACAACATCAGCCTAGCTCCAGAGAACAAATTTAACATAGAGAAATTACTTTGTAACAAGTTAAAAGACCCCATTCCACAAGACAAAAAAGCTGGAATCTATAAAATCAATTGTTCAGATTGCAATAAAGTATACATAGGTAAGACAAAAAGAAACCTAGAAACTAGGCTAAAGGAGCACATGAGATGTATTAAATACAAACAAATGGACAAATCTGCAGTTTCACACCATTTTTGGATCACTAATCACAACATCAAACCCAATATTACATTAGTCAAACCAGCCAAATTTGCAGCCGAATTAGATGCATGGGAGAAGATCACCATTCAAAAACACAACACACATCTAATGAATTTTGATTTGCCACCAAATCCTCTCTGGAAGTACATTTCTCCACCACAGGATCCAGTCCAAAAAACGGAAACACCAACAACACGGGCCAGTCGAATTAACTTCTGAGGATGGGAACAACCGTTTCCCGAAACATGTTAAGTGAGTAAACTTAAGTGATGTTAGTGTAATAATTCTGACTCACCTTTAAATAAATACTTTTTTATTATTTATTTTTTGGGGCATAAAAATCCTTAGCATGGTTTCTTTCGGAAGGGAAATAAAGTCGGTGATCCCATGTTGTAGGTTTACAGCATGTAAAAGAACCTTGAGCCTGATAAAGCGGCCTCTGAGCAAATTTTCTGTATTTTTCCTCTTTGTCTCTAGTGGGTATATATATCCACATTTGTTGTCCTCCGCACTGTAGTAGTTACCATGCTAGTCTAGTTCTCGATGTCATGGGTACAAACCCGTCTGAGGGCAATGAATCTTTTTGGGTGTAAAATCCTTAACTTGGCTTCCTGTGGAAGGGAAGTAAAGCCGGTGGTCCCGTGTTGTAGATTTACACCACTTAAAAGTACTTCAAGCCTGATAAAGAGGCCTTTGTGCAAAATTTCCAATATTTCACGCCCAATATAGAATGCGATGCTAAGTACCACATCAGTTAAAGAGCGTGCATAAATAAAACTCAATTTAATTTAATATCCATATTTCCTAGCCATCAGATTTTTCCTATCTGCCCCTCCTGCCTACCTCAGATGTTATTCCCCCCATGCCCTTCTTGCCCACATATTTTACATCCTTTCTGTATATCCTGAGATGTAGATTTTATATAAATGCTTGTTTGCCTTCTGCTCTTGCTTCCATCATCTGCTTAATTAAATTTCTTTTTACATCTCTCCGAGTTATTGTCAGGCTTTTGTTTATAAATAAGTTGCTCCCTTTTAACATCTTTGCTCTACTTAAAATTCCATGAATGATGTTGGATGTTTCAAATTTTGCTATTGTTGAACTTTTCCTGCGTTGTCCTCTACTCGATATGCCTCCACAATCTCCCATCCAGTCAGATCCATTTCTAGTTTGCCCATTAGAAGTTCCATACCTCTTCCACTGGTCAAACACCTCTACCGTCTTCCACATCCATGAGCACCAAATTTAATCTTCTCCTTCTCTCATCCATTTTCTCCATTTTTCTCCTTGATCCCATCTATGCGTCTTCTTATTTCTAGCACCTCTTTTCCAATATCTCTTTTTCCTTCTTTAGCTACTTGCTTCAGGTTGTCTTTATGCGTTCTTCCATTCCATCTATCTTATTCAGTTTTTCTTCAAGCTTTTTTAACATTGTGCTTCCTCAGCTCCTGGGTTTAGTTCAATCCCACTTATCATTAATAGCATAAATATTATGCTTCCAAGTACTAGCCAATTTGTCATGTTTTGCTCCATTTTAACTTCCATAAATTTTATTGTGAATAGCCTATTCTCATTCAATACACAGTAAGTTATACTCCCATTATCACTTGTTCCACTTTTCTTCAAAGTGGCAGAGCTCTCTGTGAACACAGCCTTCTTCTTCCACTGCTCACCTCACACACGGCTTATTGATAACTACTTTGTTATGAAAATGTTTCTTTGCCAAGTTTAACCAACACAGTAATTACTTTGAATAGTTGTTAAAGCAAGCATTAAAGTTGATGTAATTCACACTGCATGTAACACACATTGTGTGTACTGCCAGAAATTTCAGAGTGGTTTTACCATTCACATGTTCTACATGTGTAAGATTTTATTACTTAACTCTATTGCAAAACAACTATGCTATTTTTAATGTAATGCAAGATGAGCTTGCTCTGCATGAAGAATTTGCAACTACACTTGAAATTGTTATCAAACACTTTTCAGATGTAATTCCCTTTTACTCTGGATAATGTACCTAATGCTAAATCCTTCATTTCAGATTATGCTCAGGAGCAGTTTTTGGTGATAGGAGTGGTGTTTCACCATTGTCCTCAGCTGACGGCTTAGGGAAAAACACTAGCTCCAGTTATGCAAAGCATTGTCCAGAATGTGAGAGTCAGGAAAGTGATAGCACAAAAATACCACCTGTGAAAAAATTTATTCAATTGGAACAACCTGATAAATGTAGCTATTTAGGGGAAATTTACAGCAAAGGTATATTGATTCATAAGGGCCAAAGGTCACACAAGTGTAATATTTGTGATAGGAGCTTTACTACATTGAAAAGACATAATTTAATACATGAGGGTAAAAAGTCTCACAAGTGTAAACTTTGTGATAAGAGCTTTACTCGATTGTCAACTTTGAAATCGCATAATTTAATACATGAGGGTAAAAAGCCTTACAAGTGTAAAGTTTGTTATAAGAGCTTTACTCAGTTGCCACACTTGAAAATGCATAATTTGTTACACGAGGGTAAAAGGTCTCACAAGTGTGAAATTTGTGAGAAGAGTTTTGTTCATTTGTCATCATTGAAAAAACACAAGGTGATACATGAGAGTGTAAAGCCTTACAAGTGTGCAATCTGTGACAAGAGCTATAATTGGTTATCACAGTTGAAAGCACATAATCTCAAACATGAGGGTAAAAAGCCTCACAAGTGTGAAATTTGTGAGAAGACATTTACTTATTTGTCATCTTTGAAATCACATAATTTAATACATGAGGGTAAAAGGCCTCACAAGTGTAAAATTTGTGAGAAGAGCTTTACTCGATTGTTACAGTTGAAAATACATAATTTGATACATGAGGATAAAAGGATTCACAAGTGTGAAATTTGTGAGAAGAGATTTACTCAATTGTCATCTTTGAAGTCGCATAAGGTGATACATGAGGACAATAAGTCTCATAAGTGTAAAATTTGTGATAAGAGATTTAAATGTTCATCATATTTGAAATTGCATATTCTGATACATGAGGGTAAAAAGCCTCACAAATGTGAAATTTGTGATAAGAGGTTTACTCAGTTGTCACATTTGAAATTGCATAATTTTATACATGAGTGTAAAAAGCCTCACAAGTGTGAAATTTGTGAGAAGAGGTTTACTCAGTTGTCACATTTGAAATCACATAATTTCACACATGTGGGTAAAAAGCTTCAAGTATAAAATTTGTGAGAAAGGGTTTACTGATTTGTCATAGTTGAAGTGGGTAATTGGATAAATGATACAAATTCTCACAAGTGTAAAATTTGTGAGAAGATCTTTACTTAGTTGTCAGTTTTGAATTACATAATGTGATTCATGAGAGTAAAAGGTCTCAGTGTGAAATTTGTGGAAAGAGCTTTATTCGGTTGACAAATTTGAAATTGCATATCATTATACATAAGGGTAAAATGCTTCACAAATATGAAATTTGTGACAGGTTTAATAATTCATCAGGTTTAGTTTTGCATAATATGATACATAAGGGTATACAGCCTTACAAGTATGAAAGTTATGAGAAGAGTTCATTAGTTTTAAATCGGAAGACATAGTGAAAAGATTATAAATATAATACATATAAGTGGTTGCAAATATACAATTTCACTAAAATAGTAGTTGCAATCAGCTGACGATGAGGAAGTGATTCCTCGAAACTAGTTATAAAAAAATTAAAAACTATTTTAGTGAAATTGCATGTTTTGCAACCACTTCTTATGTATTGTGAGAAGAGGTTTACTCAGTTGTCATAATGATCCAGGAGGGTAAAAAGCCTTACAATTGTGAAATTAGTTTTAGGAGGTTTAATCATTTGTCACATTTAAAAGTGAGAATGTGATACATGAGCGTAAAGAGCCTTAAGTCCCATGTGTGAAATTTGTGAGAAGAGCTTTAGTGTGTTGTCATGTTGAAAATGCTTAAATGTATTCATAGAGGTCAAAAGCTGTGCTTTGCACATTTTACTTCTATATGAACAATGAAATTTATTGCCTATTACAAACTAATACAAACAGTTACACAAATTCATGTGACTTGTGCCGTCAAATGGATGTGTTTCATCTACAGTTGTGTAGCTTCACAGTTAAGTTGATGCACAAACTTACGCTTTTGAAACACCTTCATGTAACAGGTGATGTAGGTGATTCTGTGGCTGTCCCGATTTCATCCACGTTTGTTAGTCAAGCATTAAAAAAGCAATTTTTATAAACTTGAGTACCATTAGCGTAACTGATTCTCTGAAAGTTAAATGCAAACTGTATACAGATCTATTGAAATGACTAATTTTCACATATGCACATGAAAATCCTATATTGTGCAGCGGAAATTGATCAAGGAATGGCTAATTCAGTAGCTTGACCAAACAAAAAGTTGAGAATGTAGCAAAAATGCAAAATAATAATGGAAAAAATTAAGTACGTTTGGTCACATCAAGCGAAGATAAAAAGAAAGTCATAAAAGTGTACAAAATACAATATGTAATATTTTAAATAATTCCCATTTACAAAGAAAATGCACGTAAAACAAAATCTCGAGAAAAAAACAAACAAGTGATGATTGCAGTGATTTAAATGAATGTATAGATAAAATGTTTTGTAAAATAAGTGAAAGATGCAGTGAAAGGAGCATACCACAAAGTAGTACTCATCAAAGATGAAGGAAATCAACAACAGAAAAACTGATGCCACTGTAACTTCATGAGCAACAATCACGTGAATTTCAAAGAAAATCTTGTAGAAGAGAGAAATAGTGATATTTACATCATGTGAGTTACAGCTGTCATACCATGTGGTCATGTAGTTACGTGGGGATCTCCTTGTGGGATATTTAGATGGCATACGATAATACACAGAGGAATTATCTCCACATCGAGAAGTACCTGAAGTTACTCCTCTATCTGGCAGCATAGGAATTTACAGCTCCCTGCCAATACTGAGAAATTTTTAAAAGTAATTAAATATGAAGAATGCTACACATAAACAAATACATTGAAAGTAAAATCCGAAAAATAGTAAATAAAGTTCATTCTTGAAGTTTCGTGACAACGAAAGAAAATGTTAAATTGAATTTGGAAACTGCGTTATTATATTAAATTAGTTTTTGAAACATTGTAATATTCGCAATGTCTAGAAACAAAATCGTAAAAAGGAGTATCAAACCAAAAAAAAAGTGTAAACGGTAGTTTATTTATTCAATAAATAATAATTAATATTTAAATCAGCATTGTCATTTCGGTAGAACGGTTACAACCCTGAGAATTCCCAGAGTGCCACAACAACTCCAATATTAATATTGCACTGCTCTCAAGAAACCGTTCCAGTTATGTCAATTTTTCAGCCGCATTTCAATGGAATATGACATTATTTCCTGTCAAAAAACAACCACAGTGTCCAGTAGATTACATATTAGTGGAATTTGCCTTACTAAGAGTTTTGGTGTTTATTGTTTAACGTCGTCATATTCATAACATTTTGAATACCATAGCAGTCTTTTTATGAGCTTCATTTTCTAATAATCTGATCCGTTACATCCACATGACTTTCTCTACCCTGCGTAGTTTTTGAGTCAGTATAACAATTATTCATATGGCAGTTTATTTTCCTATCTACTTCAGTTGAATCCAGATAAACGTTTCTGAAAATAGCTGCATTACACATTTCATTATAGATACAAAGGGAATAGTGATAGTAAAATGTTTTAGAACTGGACACCATATGTTGGCATTAAAATTCCACACTCTTTCCATGATGTCACAAGAAACAACTGAAAATTGACAGGACTGTAAAAGAATATCCGACTATTGAACCATTCAGACCATTAATAATGAATATCTTGGAAATGACTGATGCCAAAAAAATGTTCTTTGTAATAAATTGTGTGTTTTAAAGATCTGCATTCTTGAGGGAGTACGTTTTCATCTATTGCTTAGCGTTTATCAGTTATACAAGATAGAAAATTCCCCCTGAAGAAGAGGACTTCATAGGCTGTTCCCATAAAATTCAGGATATACTTTTTATTTGGCATGTAAATATCTCTAATATATGTTATTGTAATCAAAATCATTAGGGCCACTTTTTATAAAATCAGAAATTTCAAAGTATGTTCCATGTAAAGTGTAGGAGCGAAGGAATTTCTTGAAAATCTTTGGAAGATGCTGAGCTTAAATACCATGTTTGTATTTATCCGTATTCATTTTTGAGTTATACAGTTCATAAACACAGGTGCATACACACCTTTTTTCTAAATTTGCTCTTTTTGGATTCAAGGACCTCCAAAAATGTATCCTGGTGAAATCTCGGAATCAAATTTTTGGGTGGGATGCTATAGCTTCTCTATCTATGTATGGATAGAGAAAGTAAAAATGAAATCATTAGAAGAGTTATTAAAAACACTGTATTTGTATTACTTTGTTAGATTTTATAATGGAATTGTTAATAATTAGCAACGTTAATAAAGAACATAAAAGTATGCATATATAACATTTGCTTGAATACCATTTATGGCAAACAATTCCTTTGATTTAAATATCCATTTTGCATTCGCCAATTATACGAGTAGTATACAAGTTTCCTAATTAGAGTACTGCTTCCTGAATACCACTGGGAACAATTTTGAAATCCCTCACTGAGATTATTGTATGCTGTTTAATGTGAATTGTGCTCATCCTGAGATGTGAGTGATGTTAAAATAATATAGTATACATAATATAGCATCACATATCAACTCCTTAGAGCAGCTAGAGGAAGTTTTGCATTTCACCCAAAATTTGGATGCTAAGTTTGTACCAGAAATACATGTTTTGAGATCCCCTGCTCCCAAAAAGGTTTGTTAAAAAATGTCTGTGAAGAACTTAACCCAAAAGAGGAAAGTAAGTTGAAACCTAAAACCGTTCAGGTTACCAAACAATTTTAAAATCACTTAACCAAAAACATGCAAGGGATAAAAAAAACTGATAGCAATTAATAGACAATACAGCTCTGAATTCATTAAAGCAAAATCAAACAGAATGAGAGAATATATGATCCAGATAAAAAATGTAATTACAAAATCAAGGTCATTTGTAAAGCACAGCAGAAGACAAGCCAAAGATACTGGTATTTATGGATTACCCAAAATATATAAATCGGTTATGAGCATGACACTGATAATTAATAACAGCAATGCTCTGCAGCGTATCTGCTGATTGAATGATTTCAAAGATCTTGAGCATAAATAACTCCTTCAAATTGGTGAGAAAAAGTAAAAGACTGAATAAGGGTGGGCCAGCACCATATTGACTTCCAGCATTACCAATGGAGGGAGCCACAAACTTGTACCTAATTCTGAACAGGTAAACTACTATTTGCAGCAAGGAAAAGTAAAGTGAAGAAAACCCCACAGTGCCTTACTTTGGTAAGTACGGGATTGGTGCTCCCGGGGTCCCAAGCCACTGGTCCTCCAGGTTTTTGGTGTTGGGTTAGGGTCAACAGCCCTGCACTTGAAACTGCAACGTTTTCATGCTTTGAGTGTGAACAATCTTTTCAGAAAAGTTTGACAATCGCTGATTTGAAGGGTAAATTAAAACTTGTGAGTGCAGATTTTTCGGCAACAATGAAGCTAGAGGTGTAGAACAAAGAGAACAACAATGGTCAAGCTGAATGATGACAATGCCCTGTTTGGATCCTGTTCATGGAGAAGGATATGCAATTCCATGTATTTGATAAGTTTAGGTTTTACGTAATGAAATGGAAGAGTTTTTGAAAGTAGAAAGTTTAAATTTCCATAGGAAGAATATGCCAAACAAGAATACTTGGAGCATATCTTGGTTGTAATCGTCTGGGAAGATACAATGTAAACACAAAAAGAGTGAGAAAAGCCACCATAAGAGAGGGAAGCAGATGATGCAGAAAAACTTGGTGTTTGTTGTGTAGTGAGGGTATCTGGCCGTCCAACCACGAGAGCTACAGTAAAGTATATAGGTGTGTAGAATCAATCTAGGCTAATGGACTGGTGTAAAGTATGATGAGCCTTCGGGAAAGACTGATGGGAGTGTTGAGGACAACAAATCCTTGGACTGACCGCCAAAGCTTAGTGGACTTGTCAGACCTGTGCGTGTTGATTTTAGAGATTTTCCGGAAGAAGCTTCTGATTTGGATGGAGTTTAATAACCCAATGGTTTTCACTCATGATTGTCTGCTTGTTCTGAATTTTCTTAAATATTTTGCTGCAATGTGTACTGAATTATAATGCATAATTTTGTATGTTTCATTTTTGTTCCTTTCCTCAATCTTGTGTGTTCAACGTTTGTATTGTTTTGTACCGGGATGTAAATAAATATATAGCCAGAGTGTGGCGCTGATGAACCCAGCAGTTTTGAGCTACCTAAAAGATATTACTACTATTAAGCAAAGAAAAGGTTTGAACGTTTTACTCCCTGTAATTTGGTTGTTTGTATTTAATCCTGACTGGAATTCACAAAGAAACAAAGGTTAATCTCGGCCGAGTTACTTAGATAAGGATTTTCCGCTATCCTGAGAACACGAATGTTGAGTAGCTCTAGCGACCGTGAGTCCATGTGAGCATCATTTCAATTATTTCGTTCACTCACTGTCCGATGTGACCTACTTTGTTAAAGGACAGAACTTCATAGCCCAAACTTAACTAAGTCCAATTGCTATAAGGGATGCAGGACGGAATTGCACTCGGAAAAAACGACCTGTCTTCTCATCAGACTATAATTGAAGGCAGGCCTCTATGATATTGCAGTAAACTCCAAGATAGATTTAATTAATTGGACGAGCCGTTTCTATAAACTATAAATACTGCAAGAGAACACAACCTTCGCTTTTCACACTACAAAAAATTCTGCTGGTCTGCAAGATTGTAAAATATGTAAAGCAACAAAACCTAAGAGGAAACATTGTTTTTCCGAAGAAATACTAAAGCAGCGAGTTGTATGAAGTTAATAGTGCGTATAAGAATACTAGAACAATGCACATTCTTTCGCGCGGTAATGTACTATGTTACCTCATCCGAATTCACAATGGATCGAGCGGCACAATATTGCATCCCAAAATCTAATATTTACAATGACGGGACATAATTCCTAGGAGGCGTGGGTTCTACTCCCTTGTAGCAGACGCTCCCGCGCATTCAACAACGTTGTCGGTTGGCATCTTTATCTCGGAAAGTAAAACAAGTTAGTGCCTTATTATATATGCACCATGGTTTCATTAGGAGTGACCGCTGACCTTTATATTGATATAATTTCTTGATTAGTATCTTCTTTGTAATTTAGATAAATAACAATAAACATGACCTTAGCTGTTCATAGTAGAACGGATCCAGGTAAAGGGTGTGTTGGGATTGGCGGTGATAATACTGATGCAATCTTTGTCCGCGGGTATTGTATTTGGGTAATTGTTTAAACAAATCAGTTTCCATAAAGCTTTTATCTTAATTTCTTTTTGTGTACAACACTAGTGCATGACTTCTGTTGTTATGGCATAAGATGATATCTAGATTTTCCTTCAAATTGTATTACTTTTAATACTATAATCCTTCCGGACCAGAATGGGATTTAACATTAACAACGTACGTAGTATCACTCCGCGCTTGACGTTTCATAAACGCATGGTGGAGCTGCTGCTGTTACACGCAACAGCTGCTCAGCTGTATACTTTCAGGATCTCAAGAAACTGCCAATGTTACCTACCTATGTTACATTAACCACGTGACACCTTTGCCGTACCAGCAGCGAGTGTCAAAGAAATATATATCCTTATACTCCCTAACTTAAATGTACTAGTTCAAGAATGGGTAAAGAAATGTATTGAATATTTTTATTAGTAAAAACTTAGGTGTCAATTGGAGTCTTCGGGTAACAGCTCGGCATCAGAAGTGGTGATATCGTTGATGATATAGAGGTTATGGGCGCCCTTGCAACATATAAAATTTAAAATCAAAAAACTAAAATACGGGACACAAACGCGCTTAGTTTAAAACACTAAAAAAACGAAGATAGCAAAGTCTAAAACCCACAACATGAAAACATGGTAAATAAAACAATAAAAGATCAATTGACGTGTCAGGAACTGTAGAAGTCGAGGGACAAGAGCCCCCATTAAAAAAGACAATATAAAATCACAAAACTAAAAGACGCTCAGCGCATCAAGTGTGCCGACTAAAATCACTGTCACTGATAAAACGTAAGGGACATTCTACAGTATGCGCGTCGTCTGCCAAAACGTTGGCTATGCCAACAGGCAGAGAGGCACGAACGCGCAATGGAGCTAAAACCTGACACTCTGCTAAGATGTGACGCACTCATCACACTGCTCAGAGTGTTGCGGGGTCACCACTGAGCTGGTGTCTATGACTAAAAAGGCAATGTCCGAGCTAAAATTACCTCTTCCCGACGAGAAGAGGTTTAACCTCCCGCAATTTGTTCCCCCGGAGGGCCGTCCGCTCATCGCGCCAAAGCGAAAGGATGCGGCGACGTAAAATAAACAAATCTGTGGAGGGAACAAAAGAGGTAAAACATCTGGGTGATAACATTGCCGATTTGTCAGCGGCGTTGGTAGACTCGTTCCCTGAGATGCCCACATGACCTGTAATCCACACGAAGGAGACACTGATGCCAGAAGCTGCAAGCGAGTGGAGCAGGTCATGAATGTGTTGTACGAGAGGGCGGTAGGTAGGTGTAAAGCACTCGAATACCCTGAGGAGCACTCAGAGAATCTGTAGAAACTACACTGCCATAAGTTGTGCCGCTGGATGTATAAAAGAGATTGCTAAATACTAAAAATGTCGGCGGTAAAAATAGAACATTGCCCCGGTAAACGAAAGGTAAAACTATGTTGACCAACAATAAAAGCACACCCTACTCCAACATCAGTCTTAGACCCATCCGTATATATAAAATATTCCCGAATTGCACCCGAAGTTCTGAAAACGAATCTAAGGACTGAAGAAGGGGTCCGCGTTTCCCCCCTGGGAAGGGTTGGCGTTGGCATAACGTCCGAATACCGAAGAAGCTGGCGAAATCGAACCCCTGGAGGGTGCAATCCACAGCAGCTAACTAAATGTTGCCGATCAGGGGAATCCTCAAAAAAATAACTCGAATGACGGGTGGTCAGGCAAGCATGAGAGTCGACAGGCATAGCTGCACAAAAGCATCTCACATCTGAAGGACAGCGGAGGCTCTGCAGCTTCAGCATATAGGCTGGGTACACAGCTAGTTGGAAAGGCCCCTGTAGCGACTCTTATGCCACGATGGTGAATGACATTCAGGCGACGTAACAAAGATGATGCACGCACCGATGAATAGACAATGCACCCGTAATCAACTTGGATCGGACCAAAGAGCGATAAAGACGCAGAAGGACGGTCAGATCAGCTCCCCAGGATGTGCCACTTAAAACACGTAAAAGATTAGGAGAACGGTCACACTTTGCTTTTAAAAACGAAATGTGGGAAGTCCAACTCAGCTTTCGATCAAAGATCAACCCCAAAAACTTCGCCTCGTCTTCAAATGGAAGATAATCCGGCCTAAGACGGAGAGAGGGCGAACGGAAAGCCTTCCGGCGCAGAAATTGACAAAGGCGGATTTCTCGGCGGAGAAAGTAAAGCCGTTGGCGTTACTCCAGGCGTAGAGACGTCGATACAGCTCTGGAGACAGTGTTCGAGCAGATAGGTCCGCCGTAAACTGCAATAAATGGCAAAATACTGTCAACGAAAAGGGACGATGAAATACCAGGTAGAATACACTCAACAATGAGGTTGATAGCAATCACAGAAAGTGTGACACTGAGTACAGAGCTCTGCGGTACAGCGTTCTCTTGAATAAAACGACTAGATAAAACCGAGCCCACACGGACGCGAAAGACACGATCCGTCATAAACTCTCGAAGAAATATGAGAACGACCGCGTAAATTCCATGCGTGGAGTGTACGTAAAATGCCGCCCCTCCAACAGGTGTCATAACCTTTCTGCAGGTCAAAAAACACAGCCACGGTTTGGCACTTTCGCAGAAATCCATTCATAATATGCGTCGACAGAGACACCAGATGATCGACGGTAGAGCGACGAAACCCGCACTGACCGTTCGCCAGAAGGTTCTGAGACTCAAGCCACCATGTCAGCCGCCCGTTGATCATGCACTCCAGCACCTTGCAAATGCAACTGGTGAGTGAAATAGGCGGTAGCTGGAAGGTAGTTGGCGATCGTTCCCAGGGACAACTGTGGCTGAAGTAAAAAACGCCGTCTACCCAAATACGGTTATAGACCTGTAAGAGTTTACTGTCGGCTGAAAGGTTCTTTAACATCAGGACATGAATGCTGTCCGACTCAGGAGCGGAATGCCTAGAGAAATGGAGGGCGTGCTCCAGCTCCCTCATTGTGAAAAGTTCATTGTAGCACTCCTGATTAGGAGACCGAAAAGTATAGGTCTCGGAATCCAGCCGGTCTTTGAGAGTGCGAAAGCCGGCGGAATAATGGTCAGAACTGGAAACCGCCTCAAAGGCAGCACCCAGAGTGTTAGTAATGGCAGCCGGATCCACTATGATGGCATTGAGAACCTGAAGGCCAGACACAGTATAATGCAACACTTTACCGCAGAAGCAACGAAGGTTATCCCAAACAACAGAGGAAGGCGTGAAGCGATTAAAAGACTCGACCAAACGAGTCCAGCACGTCTTCTTGCTATCCTGAATAATGCGACGAGCTCTGGCGCGCGATTATTAAGTGTAGGGTGTCGGAAAAACCACCCCAAACGCAGTTATGCGGGCACTAACGGCGTCCCGACAGTCTTCGGTTCACCACGGAACAGGAATACGCTGAGGGAGAGGGGACGAACGGGGAATTGTGTGTTCGGCGGCAGATAGGATCGTAGAGGTAAGGTGCTGCACCATTTGGTTAAGTCAGTGAAGGACTGGTCCTCAAAAGACACGAGGCTGGAATACAGTCTCCAGTCAGCTTTGCTGAATTGCCAGATAGGTCCTCTGGAGTGCTGGACGTGGCGAGACAGAAGAATAACGATGCAAGGGTAATGATCGCTGGAGTAGGTGTCAGCGACGACGTTCCACTGCAGACGACAAGAAGGCTGGATGGAGCAAACGGCAAGGTCCAAGTGAGAGAATGTACCAGAAGAATCAGAAAGAAAAGTAAGTTCACCTGTATTGAGGATGGAGAGGTTGAACAGAGCAAAAATGCCGGAAAGAAGCGTTCCCCTCGCACAAGCCCTTGGCGAGCCCCAAAGGGGGTGATGGACATTAAAATCTCCAAACAGAAGAAATGGTGTTTGGAGAGCGGAAAGGAGATCTCGAATGTCCGCGCTAGCGAGGGGAGACCATGGAGGTGAATAGGCGGAGCAAATAGAAAAGAAAAAGCCGGGTAATTGAAGCCGAACGGTAACAGCTTGCAAGGCAGATGCAAGTGTGAGAGTCTGAAAAGGAACGTCGTTACGCACTAATAGCATGACAACTCCATGGGCAGAAGTACCCTCATCCGGTGCAAGATTGTAGCGAACTGGAATATAACCTCAGAGATCAAAAGCGTCGTAAGGGCGAAGCTTAATCTCCTGCAAACACGATCATAGGTGAATGGGAACGCAATAAAAGCTGCAGTTCCGCTCTATACGGTGGTACACCACGTAAATTCCAGGTCAGAATAGCAATGAATAAAAGGGATAAACTTCCTACTTAAAAGGGCGGCGCAAAATAACTCTGCTTAACCTTGGTGCTCGGACTTTGGTTATGGAGTTGACCAGACTCCATAGGCTCCTCGAAGGGAGGTAGCCACGCGCTCAGTACCAGAAACCGATTCAAGCGCCGAGAATCGGTTCTGGGTGGCAATAGGTGAAGGGTGCCGCTGGGCGCGGCTTATCACAGGAGCGTCCTGGGACTGAAGGGAACCAGGAATAGAGGCAATGCCTTTCTGTATATTAAAAGGGTTCACCTTCTCAAAAGAATGCAACGATTATTAAAATACTATCAATATTCACAATCTTTATTATTTGAAATGCAGAGAGACAGAGAGAGAGAGAAGGAGAGAGTGATAATACGTGTAGTACAGTAACAAATTACTTTCATTCTCTTGAAGGGCATGCTGCGGTGGTAACAGCTGTATTTGTTTACACCAGAACCATTTCCTACCCTGAATGCATTACAGTTAGCTTTATTTATCAAAGCTTACATAAATTATAGGCTTATGGCCAATTATGAGAAACGCAAGGAATCCTATAGAGGGGGTAAAAGCCAGCGATATGTTATATATATATATATATATATATATATATATATATATATATATAACGATTATCAGAAAAGTCTGTGTTCTGTTAATCGTTCTAGTTGGACAGTTGTTGGTGTTAATGATTCACCAAAGCTTAGAGAAACCTTCTTAGGTCTCTTCGTTTTCCTTTTCACGGTTTTCATACTTCTGATTATTTTCAAATCAGGTGAGTGATCAGTGGTTATTAGGACATTATACCACTGATACCCTCTTCAGTAGTCAGTGGCAGCATACTCGAATCTCTCTTATTCAAAGGAGTTATAGCTAAGATTAAGCGCCTTGTTCATCCTACTGACTTCTCTTCTTATGCCTCAAGTAAAAATATGTTCTTAAAGGATAATCCTGCTTTAAAGTATATTGAACTCGGAAGTGACAAACTGCTTCTCATACCTTAACCGTTTTACTTGCAACCGGTTTACCTTTTGTTCACTACCGTCAGCGTTTGTCTTAATTCATACCTTAAGAAATCTGCAAAAGAGAAGATATTGTCTTATGTAATTTCAATTACTTTAAATGACTTCCTTCCTCGCATTGTACGTAGAAATTGATACAATCTCTTGGTACCAATGGAGATACGTTGAACTCCTTTTGCATCTTTTCAATTTTTACATGGTCTGCATGGCATTCTAGATGCACATGGCCAGCAGTAAATACAATTGCTCAATATGCTGTAGGTTTTCGTTCGTACGTGCATTAACAATCAGCATTATGGCGTTGCTTACGCCTCTACTTGTATCCAAATAGGTCATTATATTGGAGACTTACCTGGAAGAATAATTGCCTTTTGTGCAAACAAGAAGTGTAACATTCCGTACCACCATTTACAGCGCAGTCACGGATTGCGAGGATGTAAGTTGCTAGAAGTCTCTTATAATAAGTAACATTTACTAATACACTTTCAAAAACCAAAACTGTTTTTGTCAGTACTGTTTGGAATGCTTTCTTCATCTTCCTTCTTATTCATATATACTTGGTCATTTCTGTATGTTCTTGATAACTTTCCTTAAGACTGGCACATTCTATTTCATCTTTGCATTGTTTTATAGTGATCTGAAATGAATTGGTAGTTTTGCGTATGTTCATTTTTTTATTTTTAAATTTATACGCAGTTTCTTTGTAAACTTTCTTGAACAGCCGATAAGAAGTGATTATTTCATAAATGTTATTGCTACTTTCTTCAAGGATTTTCAACGTGTTTAGATGACTGGCAGAGACATTCCGTTAGAATCACGACTTTGGTATTAAGGGTACTTTTTTAATTGATTTTTCATTAGCTTCCATTTTGCTGTTATATTATTTTTCAGCTCCTGGCAGCCTCGAGGCAAGAGGAAATGCAGTATCAAATGCGTTTAGTCCCTGTACAAGTATATGCACTTTACCTCTAGAAATACCATACACTGGTTGATGCACTTCTTTTGCAAATGCTTTCCCTGCTAATGCTGATCTTAACTTCGTAACTCGCGAAGATAACATGAGAGTTTTCTCCAGTACCTCTTCCGTTTCTTTCTTTCTTACAATTTGACATTAATTATGATTCAGTTATATGGAGACGTCGCTGAAGCCCTTTTTACATACAGCTGCAAAATTGCAGTTATACTATCTGCACAATGTGCGGTTGCTTTTAATTTTTAGTATTGTAGCGGGCAATAGGTGAAATTCGAACCGAGTTCCGAGGATTGCGTTAAAATTATAAAAGCGTTGTAAGATGGTGAAACATAAGAAGCTCGATGTTTTAGCGCACGCGGTCGCGCTGTCAGCGTGTTGAAAAGTATTTAATAGCTTCGTACTTAGGTCACACACTCACTCTAGGCGGACTTCTACAACACATCGAAGGCACGTCCGTCTGGAGCTCGACGCCTTCAACATAATTCAAATTGAGTCTTTAATTAGTGAACCTCAAGACATACCAGAAGGTTTCAGGTGAGATGTCTTGTGTGGAAATTCTTCCTCGTACCGCCCTACACACCCTGTAATCATATAAATTAATTATAAATATAGCTTTTAGAGTTTATATAACCAGCGAGTTGTCATTTTATATCTCATACCCTAGCTCGCCCACCACCCTCTCCATGTACACGTCGTAACCCCAATACCGACACGTTCTGCAATCTGAACTACCGCCCTTCTGTTATAAGCATCCTACTGACTACTCAAAGGGTTGCTACAATTATGGTGCGTTTTCGGGTATAGCAAAGCTGGGTAGTTAAGTATAGCATCCTCCTATGGCGAATGTACCAAGCCAAATTCTCTATTTCTCCTCGTACCTTACCCTTCCACGCTCACACTTAATCTCCTCTACCGGAGCACGGCACCTGGGAACTATGCGTCAAGATGGCATACAAACACACACACACCAAGATTAGAAGACCCTCATTAAGTAGAAGCACCCACCAGCCGCTTGCATCACGACTTTATAAATGCATGCGCTAACCTGAATTGTGGAGATATAAATTCTGTGTGGTCTTAAGGTACAGTAGCCACCCTAAAATTGAGATGCCGACTAAACATGGGGAGCAGCGCTAGAAAAACTACCACAAATAGGTGGTACTAATCAAGCAACTGTTTGCACACAAGGGGATGCTACATATTACCGCCACAGAATGGTGGAACGGCAAAGTATGTTTTAATTCTCCCCCTCTGTCACACTATATATAAATCCATCTGTAATAATTTTTTCTCCTCCACCTTCCACTGCAAATAAGGAAAATGTCCCGTTAGAGTCAAATTAGTACATGCAATATTCCAGATGCCATGTAGACCCAGACCCAGTCATGATGCCATGTAGTAACCCACCCACCCTTTGCATCATGACATGATTTTTAGGTGCATACAGTGATCTAAGAATTTATTAGGAGTAGGAGTAAGCTGTATTGCATTAATATGTGAGTTTTCTCTTTCGGCTCTACCATGTAGATATTATTTAAGTTAGCTTAAGCTTAAAATCATAAGATGCCGTTAGAAATTAAATACGCCATCACCATTACAGTTAGAATACTACAATGTAAATGACACAAGACACGTGTAACCAACAAACATATAGAGTGCACAAACTCAACAGACCCACTTTCACAGAGGAATTAGATAGAGATATAGGCATGTAGCAGAGCTTGACAAAAATGCGCAGTATCAAAGAGTTGCCTTATAAGGTTCCCATTGTAGAAGTAAAACTTCAATTCTTATAAGCATGTAGAAAGATAATTATTTCCATAATAGCTTCGTCAGATTTCTATAAAATATAGTGTATTCAGAAAGCAAGTCCAACTCCTTCTCCAGCTTAATAATAATAATAATGATTTTTGCTGCAATACTTGTTCTACTTATCTGAAATCGATTCATTTTAGTGATGAAAGTTTTCCGTGGGCATGATTACGAAATACATAGCTGACCCATATTTGGTACACATAAGGAGAGATGAATATTCAGAAAAACCAGGGGGTGGTTGCCACATACAACGTTAGTAAAACGTGCTGACGTTACAATTTCCATCGCCACACACTAAGTCAGTAATTACGCAAATTCAAAACACACTGATTCGGGCAGCAACTTGCACCAAATTCGGTCTGCGATTAAAACCAGTAAACAAGAAAGTACGCAATTCACACCATTTAAGCTTATCCACGCGCAAAAACCTGTATTACCCCTGATGAGCGACTACAGGCACGCCACAAAGTTGATTCGTGCATCAAAAACGAGACGCTGTTTTAAAATCAAGGGCACTGGCAACAGAAAATATAGGAGAAAGCCGCAGAAAGAACAAACGTCTATATGATCGGAAGGGAGGTACGTAGAATACACAATATGAGACCTATTAAAATTGTACATCCCCAGGAGCAAACTCGGTAAAGCCACAAAATGTTTTTAATAAATTACACAGACCCCTATAAAAAGTTCAAACATTAAGCCTCCTGAATTACGTAATAAAAAAATCCACAAGACAGCAAAACGTCCACATAAGCAAAATTCTGCTATATTACACGTGAGGAGGTGGAAATAGGAAAATATTGTAAGATACATGACTAGTTCTGATGTTACAAGCACACCATAATGTTACCACACACACACACACACACACACACAAACACACACGGGAAATTAAAATTGCCAACGTTTCACTTTCCAGCATTACACACTAGCGAAGGTTTTTTCACACACGAATTGTTTCCATGGAACAATAAATGATAATATTAAGGAAAATGTGGATAATAGAAGGAAAGAAAGAAAATGTGAACAATGTTAAGCTTTAAATTTTCATTGTAGTTCTCAATTGCTTGAAAATATTTCAAGTGATTTATCTTTATATAGGGCGGGCCTCCGTATTTCCAGCGTGGTCTACGAGTACCATGCTAGTCTCTGGTATCCGAGGTCGCGGGTTCAATTCCGGTGGAGGGAGGTGGATTTTTAGGCGTAAAATTCTTAGCATGCCTTTCTTCGGAATGGGTGTAAAAGCGGTGGTCTCGGGTCGTAGATTTGTGGCACGTTGAAGAACCTCAAGGCTGATAAAGAGTTCTCGAAGCACAATTTCCAATATTTAACGCCCAATTTAGAATGGGACGCTAAGGACCAGTTAAAGAACGTCCATAAATGAAGCTCAATTTAATTTTTTGTACCTCCAGCTTAGTGTAAGCTTTCTGGCAGAGCAAATGATAATCCATGCGACCCAACTGTTGCTTTTGGAGGCATTAAACGAAAATATGCCTTAAGTGATTTGCAGTACGTAATCCGAAATGCGACCCTAGTGATTCTTTACACTGTTAAGTTATCAAATGTTCAGATATAAAGATTTGAACGAAGTGTATTATAGTACCAAAAGATAAGCTCGGGATTACAATTTGGACTACGAAGTTGATTTTGAGAAGGTTATACCACTTGGAATATACGTACATGATTTATGAGAGCTTTATGTTCCCTAGTGCTATAGTGCGAGTAGAAAGACTAAAGGTTTGGCGGGAGTGTCTTTTGATTGTCTAATATTTATCGAATCTTCATGTCTAATCTTTGCGACTCTGTGAAGTTAAGTGGTTTTGAAAATTATTTATGATAAGTGTTAAGTGAGTTGGAGCTGATTTCTCCAAAAGTTAAATTTTGCAGGCGAGAACTATAAATATAAACTCCTGACAGCAGGGAAACAGGAAAACGCCGTGTTACAAGTAATTTATGGTATACTGACTGATAAATGCAAAATAAATACATTTCGAAGAAAATAAACATTAATCGTAGTGTGGCATACCAACTATAAGCAACAACTTCAAATCATAGTATGGGTCTACAAGAGAAAAAGAATCGTCAAATAAAAGTAAAAACAAGCTTGACAACGATAAATTTTGAACAGCGCAGGCGAGATAAACTGATTATAGCAGCAAATATTCGAAACGCGAATGTAGACTGAATTATACAAGACGAGGCTAGCGAAATTGATGAAATACTTTTCTTAGTGTTATACGTAATAGTAATGTCCGCCGTAGGTTATAATGTTGAAAAGCTTTGCCGTAAACAAAAAGTATAAACGTAAATATGGGAGAATCATATGCAGCGCGAGCAGTAACGAATGAAATTTTAGTTTTGGCGACGCCAAAGGATCCAGGAACAGAAGAAATGCAAGCTTGAATCAGGTGGTGAGGCTACAGGATACAAAAAAGTAAAAAGAGAGCACACTTAGGAAGAAAGAAGAGCATACAGATATTCAAAGCGAAAATTCACAGCGAGCAATGCCACTTAAGCAGCGAATACACAAAAACCGCTAACAAAAGTACTGCGGCAACACACCACACGCGACGTTACGCGAATTGAAAACCTTTTAAGCAGGTAGGGATATATGATTCCGCCTATTACAAGCTATTCTTACACTGAAAGACACGGATTGACTATCAGGAGTCCATAGGAAGCCGGGACCTCAGTAAGCATTTTGTACGAGCGCGTGCAAAGTGAACTGTTAATCCAGCAGAGGTGAATACACGGAAAATCTGTAAATATTGTAGATATCAAGCTGAACAGAGGGATAATGAGTCAAAGCGAGAAAATAGAGGCCACATAGAGCCCGCTTCCTCTCCCTGATATTCACCCTAGTAATAAAACCTGTAGACCAGCGGCAAGAATAAGTAAATCATAACATATAAATAATTTTAATAAGTAAACTATTATTTTCTGTTTGTCGTTTTTGTGGGTGCTTATCTTATATATAAATATAAGTGTACATACAGATGGAGGTGCCCAGCGAAACAATCACCAGGGCAGAAAGAAACCAGACAATCGAGGAAGAATTCAGGGAAACAGCTTAACTAACATGAAGTGGTGAGGTAAAATATGTAGAAAACAAGCTTGGATGCTGTGTCCTATTATATAAACAGATAGTTCCCCCATGAAAGCAAAAGTGATATTGTCACTGTATAAAGTTATTTTTGTTTCATAATAATTGTGGGAGTAGAAGATATAGGGTACCCCGAACAAGATACAGAGTGCTCCATATGGGCGGCTCCAGTATAAAGTAATAGACCGAATGGTCTTCGAGAGATCTCACTTACAGGAAACAGTAAGGTAGATGACGGTTTAAGGTTTCAAAGGTCGAGGTAGGCCAAATGCGTTCCGAGAGTCCAAGAAGACATGGGGGAGTTTACTAATGGAGGTTATGTAAAGAAGTGGAGCCAGTAAGTACCATTTACTTTTTTTCTTGTAGTAAGCATTCAAAAGAACGAAAGAAAGAGAAAAAGAAATTAAACTAGGAGAGTTACATTGAACAGATAACTAAAATGACAATTTAAATGTTTCAGAGTGCGCTGCACAGGATATCATACAGGGAGACCAGAAAAGATAGACCAAATGCGTTCCGAGAGTCCAAGAAGACATGGGGGAGTTTACTAATGGAGGTTATGTAAAGAAGTGGAGCCAGTAAGTACCATTTACTTTTTTTCTTGTAGTAAGCATTCAAAAGAACGAAAGAAAGAGAAAAAGAAATTAAACTAGGAGAGTTACATTGAACAGATAACTAAAATGACAATTTAAATGTTTCAGAGTGCGCTGCACAGGATATCATACAGGGAGACCAGAAAAGATAATGAATTGACACAGGCGAACCACGAGGTAAAAGCAGAATTTTCCGAGCTGGGAAAACCGAGGATCACAATTCAAGAAGGAAGAGAAACAGATATATAAGGCACCACATATTTACATTTAAAATAGGCATGTGTTTGTACATACACGGACAATTAAGCAAATGTAAATTGTAAAGAAAAGCGAGAAAGCAATGTGCACTCAGAAGAGTACGGTCAAGGACTTAACAGCACCTTGTCATACCTGGAGAAAGGGCCAAAACCTTCTTAACTCCATTTTCAAAATTTGGGAGAGAAGTAGATAATCGCCAGGAGTACATATTTTTACTTTCTGTACTACGTAGAGTAAGCAGAGGAAGTTTTGCATTCCGCCCAAAAATTTGATACCAAGATTTCACTAAAATATATGTTTTGGAGTGCCCTGACTCCAAAAAAAAGCATTTTTGGAAAATGTCTGTGTGGGTCTGCATTAAAACTGCCCGAGGCTATTAAGACAATAGAACAAGTTTCAGAGATATTGAGTCAAGTATCTGCGAGCACTATTAGAGAAAGAGTGAGAAATAATTTAAAAGTGTTCTAGAGAAGGACTAATAATATAATCGTAATATAAACTAGGATTAGATACCCTATTATTTTGATGGTAAATTTATACGCTAGAGTATTAATAAATAAGATTATTCCTCATCGTAGACCTCTCATAACTTTTTGTATGATACCCTTAATAAGTGCTTTCTCGTACTAATTTTACTATACATGAATAATTGAAATTACAACTTTCGGTAATATATATCCTATAAAAGCTTTTGCTATTGGATACACAAAAATGTATAAAAGAAGAGATGCGTTACCCATCAGGAAATATCCAGCCACCCTGATATTTCATGTTTTTGCACGCTCCTGTTACGTCATGTGATGTGGAACGTAGTTTTTCAAAATACAAAAACTGTCTGTGAACAAATCGGATGTGATTTACTTTCCATGCGTTTAGGAAATGCATTATTTTACATTGCATTAACTGTGCTCACGTTGATGTGTCTAACTAAGATTTCTGTACATTAATACCTTAATCAAAATGAAGTTTATTGCACGCTACAAATGGCTAAACATTCATTATTTGCTGCCTAATAACGCCCCTTAATCCTGGTGTTTCTACTTTTGAAGCAGGGTGTACTCTGTACTGCCTTCCACTGTATTTGTTTACAAGATTGCTGCAAGGTCTCCGGCGCTACCACTTCCCGTTGTAGTAGCACGGTTATCTTGATGGAATTCTTACTGAAACCCCGTTCCCTGGTGATTACGATTACTTGTTTATTGGCACACTGTTGCTGGTTTATACCAGTAATATAAACCATATCTTTTATGTGAACCTGATACTAAGCACTGCTGCAAACGTCATTTTATGCCGGTAAGTCACAAGAACGGACATTTTGTTGTCCCGGTTTACCTTTTAAACAAGACGGGACAGTGATTAAACATAAACACTTCCCTGCTAATTATCACCCCAGAACACCTATTGTCCATTCCAAACCAGAGTTCCCTCTGATGTAAACAGAAGCACGTGCTTCGGCATGTCACGAACCCAAGAACACGCTCTTGCGCCAATGTAAATAGTTCTTTAATACATGTATTGTATTATGAAATATTAGAGCAGGATAGGTATAGAACTGCACATTTTATTGCGGTTATCATAAGAACTCATCGTTAAAGGCAATGGATATATACTAGCTGTTAAGAGATTACAAAATTTGATTTTCGTCTGCTATTGTGCTAACGCCGAGATCATCTTGCTTGTTAATACCAACCGTATTGCACGACTGTCACTCTCTTACATACACAAGAAATGCAGCAATGATTTCCCAGAGTTGCTATCTGAGTACCGAATAAACACTTTGCGTAACACAGGATATATAATAAGCGAACAGTCATTCATAATACACTAACATACATATGCTCAGCTCAGGTCAAATCTTGTGATTTAGTCAGTTGGTATTTGAGCTCACATGGCAGAGGAAGGTGCGTGTATTGCGAATAAACTGTTCAAACACAGAAGCGGGAAACAGTTACAAAAGTGGCTAAAACAAACAATACTTCATATATTCAACTCACTATTACAAAAATACCCGACATTTGCATTATTGCATATTACGAAACTAATATCGGATTTTACAGGCGTTTCAGTGAGAAGTGTACGAAAGCGAACAGGGAATATAAACAGACATAATAAACATAGAAGAGGATAAAATGTGGGAACTTGTTTTAAGTGCGACAGAGCTGTGGATAAGCTTGTCATTATTTTGGAGAGTAGTTCGATTCTGATACGGCAGCTGAGTCATCTTCGGAGGATTCGGATTTGGGTGTTGCACTTTTGTCCGAGGATTGTGATTAACGTAAGTAAAATGTTCATTGCAGCATACTTATAAAATAGATGGTTACCTCAGGTTGCATTTGGAACTATGATTCTCACGCAGGGCGCCTTTTTATAGCTTAAATAGTGTTCAACAAGCACGTGGGAGGGGAACAAGCAGCCATTGCGAACTACTTTCGCGCGGATAATGCAAAGAGTTTGTTTTCAGTGAAAGGCACTCTGGTTTGGAATGGAACATAGTTTGGTGATCTGTGTGCCAGGCCACCCTATGCAGTGCGGTTGGCACAGACCAGCTATATGCGTAGCACGCTACACCGCAGTGACCTCGCAACTGGTGGCGCATGTTAGATTCAGGGTTAACCTTATCAGCTGTGCTTCAGTCGCTGCTCTGTGTTAGTGTTGTAAGGAGAGTTGTGCATCTAAAGGTGAAAGTTTATACAAGACATCTGTGTTGTGCGTGATTTGCTTCTGCGTGTTAATGTTTTGCTATTAGTCCACTGCAATGCATGCTGACAAATTCACGCTTGTTAGACGTCTGGTTAATAAGTTTAGGACAATGGGATCGCTAAGCGCTATACCTTAGAAGCAAAATCTTGGTGTTCTAACGGGGGAAGAAATTAACGAAATATGTGCATGTATTTGTGGAGAACTCTAAAAAAATAGGGCTTATAGGAACAATACTTACACCGACGTACTTAAGAGCATTATTGGAACAAAAATTCTAAACATTACACATGAACTTATGCAATGGAAATTTCAATACGCATCTATTCAGGCACATGCACACCACTTTCAACACCATTTATAACAAAGTTATAGTCGGCGCCAGTCAAGAAACGGATTGACAGCTACTAACCAGGTAGCGTAAGGTTTTAAATGAATGACAGGGGATAGATATATTATGGCGGTCGTCATAGCAACGATTAGAAGGACCAATTAGAACTAAGACGTTTCCATAGCAACGATAGAAGCAAAAACCTTGTTGCGGATATTGTAACACGTGATTAGCATGGCGTGCCTGGCAAGCGACCGTTTAGTAACATGAACTGCACGTCTTATCTTCTGCTGTAGCTGCAGTTATAAACAGTGTCTTCGTTTAGCCCATTATTAAACTGCTTTAGCCACAGCTTGCAATGTATTTATATGAGTTTAAAGAATGCCTGTGTAGTGACAAGTTGCATCATCGTATCTGTATTGTTATTTGCTTTGTGTTTACGTGCATTAGAGTCCGTGTATCTGTGCGTGTGTTGTAAGCATTTGCGATTGAGTTAACACTTTTAATATACATTTAACAATATCCAAAAGTAGTGACAAGGATAGCGAGCCAAACGATACTCGGTAACAAATAAGATGTATTTGGTAAAGGTATTTCAATTAAACGACAAGCGCGGTAAATGATATGCCCATTGAAGAAATCAGCTGAATTTTCCCCATTAGAATAGGTATGAATATTTCACAGGTATGTCTCTCTTGTTAACCCCGATGTTTACACTGATATATCCTTTGCATGTAGATTCATTATTTTATATACGAATATAAGTAATACACAGCCTACAATGCAGGCGCAACCCTGCCTTAGTACACATAATTCTAACGCGCTCTCCACGTGGCCGCGATAAGCGGCAACGTCACCTTTCTCTCTCCCTCTCTCTCTCTCTGTCTCTCTCTCGCTCCTTGTGAAATGTCAATCCCTTTCTCCTTTGGCAGCTAGTATAGTGTTCATTACAGTCCTTGTTACTATCACTCGTGATAAGTAACCGTAAGTTTGCGGAAGGAAAATCTCCAGTGTAATAGACTGTGTGCGGAGCACGTCTACACACTATCCGTGTCCGCACCATAAAATAGCACCACTGTACTAGACATCTCCGCACTTTGGTCCGTAGTACAATTTCCGTTCCTCCAATGCCTCCTCAAGACCCGCAGTTGATTAAGCGAAAATCTCAAAATGGCGTACTAATCCTTCAAAGTGTGAACTTATTGAAAGATATAGTTTCCTGATGAAAACATCGTGCAAGTACTCCAGCATTAGTCTAAGCAGAATCATTTATGCGTATCATGATGATAAGAGCCTAACTTGAAATAAGTATAAGCGAAACACATTCTTAGATTTGGTCTTTTTTTTCCTTTTTTGGATTAAACCTTAACTCCGGCTATAAGGGAATGCAAAATTATGCCATTTTGTATCTTAAAGCCAAAGTCGGCTCCAGGAGCGTTGCTGCCCCATGCGATAAATACAAGTGCCGCCCCCTCGCGCTTTTATATGAAATGTCAGTCCTCCAGGACTACTTTTCTCAATACCGTATACAGTCCCAAGGGTGATCAATAAACAAAACCCAAGAGGATCCAAATTATACGGTGGAAAACAAGATTATTTCGAGCGAAAGATAAAAACAGGCAAAGTCACACTGAAATGTTTAATATTTCATGTTTACCGCTTCATCGGGAGATATTTTACATCCACATTACTTTCTCCACCCTCTATTGCTTCTTAGTGAGTATGCAAACTATTCTTACGAAGGCTTATTTTTCTATCTACTTCATTATAAACGGATAAAACTTTGCAGAAATAGCTACATTACACGTTTCGTTATAAATACAAAGGGAACAGCTTTAGTCAAATGTTTAAGATCTAGTCGTTATATGCTGACCTTGAAATCTCATACACTTTCCATAAGATTGCGATAAACAGCTGAAAATCACAGGAGTTGAGTAATGAAGAATTCGTACCATCAATAACGGATAACTCGAAAATTGCTATTTGAAATAAACTGTGTGCTTTAAAGAGATCTGCACTTTGTGTGTAGTTCGTTTTGTGTATCACAACTATCGTCTATCACCAGTTATATAAACTTCCTTCATAATGAAGAGGAACTATTCTCAAAATTAGAGATATAATTCTAAATTATCGTGTAAATATCTTAAATACATCGTATTTTAATCAAAATCGTAGAGCCATTTTTAGAAAATAAAAGTTTCTAACAATGGTCCACGTAAAAGGTAGTTTGGGGTGAAAGGATTTTCTTGAAAACCTTCGTGTTGCATTTTGGAAGATACTGAACTTAAATGCCTACTATGGTATTTATCTAACTTGTTGTTATTAGTTAGCTGTTCACAGACAGACACACATACGCAAGTAGGTATAATAGGGCGGAGCCAATGCAGAAAAATGCACATAAATGGGAGAGATAGACAGAACGAGCAGAGAGCTTAGGTTTGACAGGGATTCTAGGGTAGAATAAGCGTTTACATGGGAGAGATAGGAAATACAAGGAGAGATGCTAGGCTAGACAGGGGGTTGAAGGGTAGAATATGCGTTTATATGAAAGAGACAGGGAATGCGAAGAGAGGTGCTATGCTAGACAGGGGTTGAAGGTAGAACATGCGTTTATATGGAAGAGATAGGAAAACGGGAACTTCCAGGCTAGGCGGCGTAGAGGACTAGGTATTGCGTTTATATAGGAAGAGATACGGAGAATGGGGGAGATGCTAGGAAAGACAGGGTTGAAAGGTATTTAGGAATGTTTTCCAGGGGAGCTGGATTAGATTATAGGTATTTGGAACACTTGTGTAGCTATAGATATTTCGAAAGATAATTTTAGCAGACACTTTCAGCTTACTCTACAGGTATTCTGGTGGTATTTCGATGCAGTGGATTAGGCAGTTTGCATCCACTTACAGGGTTTACAGGTATTTTTGAAACGTCCAGTATATTATCAATGTTCTTCGCAAGGAATGTCACGTATTCCATAAACTTCTGAGTAGCATCATAACCACGATATACTTAGGGTTGCTTAGGAATATAAGTTTCCACATGTTCAACGCTGGATGACGGCTTGACGTAAACAAAAGGGCTCATTGGTGTATGCTTTTATATGGGGTTGTATAGGAAGTTCCAGGCTTAGGGATGCATGTATGGCATGGAGTAAGATTTCTTTCAAAATCTGCATTGGTGACGTAAGGTAGTTTCAAAATCCTTTCAATTATTTTAAATTGTACGACGGATTTCTCCTTTGTAAGCATAACTATCCTTGCAATATCATGTTAGTAACAGATGGCTACATGTTCTCGTACTTTTTCAAGCCCGCTCCGGCCATAACGATTATCAAAATGTATGAAACACCTCTTATATGCGTACACTGGTCCCTCATTCCTAGTTTCTTGAAGATGAATAATTCTTTCAAAATGTTTATGTATACATAGTGCTGTACACCATTACCATCACTCAATGGTAACAGATCATGGTGGTCATCTAGTTCAGTATGAATAACTTTATTGGAAAAACTTCTTGCTTCTCATCCAGTTCGAAAACTTTTTCAGACATACTGTTGAGCTTCTTAAACTTAGGTATTTGAGCAAGCGTCGTAGGGTATGAAACACAGTTGAAGTCGTACTTATGTTAAAGTTGCATGCATTTGCTGACACGTTGTGCATTCGTTTGTATGAATTTGACTAGGACTGCATACATGAAACATTTCTCGTCGGTATAATTCTGGATGTTTATAAGGCTTCTTTAACTCCAACTGGTATGTAGCTACTTGCTCGTAACAAGTTGTACTTTTTGATACGGAGCCGCACTGCTTCTCTGCAAGCAAGTTGCTGCCCTTAAGCTGCGACTCTTCTAATTCAGTAGTGAATTTCTTGTATTTTGCTTCCAACATGGAGTTCAGATCCCTTTCTAGAAACACGGCAGATTCCGGTTTTAAATAATTTGCCACAGGTTTCTCCGACACTGTTCACAAATCGGCATTCAACCAGTAGATTTATTTTCATACTCTTGTGAACTCCAAGCTCTTTATGAACTGCCTGGAGCATCTGTTGTTTTGCCTCGGGCAGGTATATATTCAGGTCCTTGGATGAATTGCAAAGTATAAAATACGATTGCAATTGTCCCTCAGACGCAGTCTAGTGCTCCTTCATGTTACAGTCCTGCATTGTATCTGATTATAACTGGTATCTGATAGGATCAGTCTTCATTTTCTTCCCAATTCTGTTTATTTCACATACATTTTCAAAAAGTTCTCCTTATAATTATTGTAGAAGGATGAATCACAATGTTTACTCTTGAACACACGCTTGCAGCCCATCCCATGACTTATTTTGTCATAACTTGGCAGGAATTTATTTCCACATTTGCTGCAGGTATATCCAGTAATGCTGGGAGTAATATTCTTATATGCAGTTATTCATGTTTACATTTTATGTAATGATGTATTAATCCAGGTTCAAGGAAATGTAGACTTCTTCACCTTGATAACCACCCTCGAAAGCTGATTAGGCTTGGAGAGAACTTGATGATGTCATCTCAAGTATAATTAAGGCCAGAGACCGTATGAGCCGTATTTATAGAGGGGGCACGAAACTTTCAGGTCAATTTTGACTTGGTTTAATAATTAACGATGATTAAGCGTCTAAACTTAAATTTAAATAGGTGTTTGTATATGTGTTCGGATGTGCTTATGTCTGCGTGCATGTCCGTGCGTTTGTAGAGGTGTTCGTGTGCAGGCATGTGTATATCTGTGTGTGCACGTGTGAGTGTAAGTGTGCATGTTCCATGTTTCTGTATATTCGTGTATGCACGGGTCTGTCCGTATGTTTGTGTTTCAAGGAGCCTGTTGGGGAATAACTTGCTCTTGATGGGGTGCTTCTTCTTAGACAGCTGCGGAGCACAGTATTTGTGAGGTCAACTGTATCACTTTCACTGCCATGAGCTTTCGGAAAACTCTGAAAACTCAAGCCAGAATCTCAAAGGTATGCTCAGCTACATCTCATGCTCTTGAATGCCTTCTTTCTTAATACCCCTTATGGTGTGTTCCTGCAAACGGCTTCATAATATTGTTTGTCAAAGGAGAGACCACCTTAAACTATGTCATTTGTCTTCTATCTAGCTTATTGGGTTACCTTTAAGTTCATAAAACAGTGTTGAATATCTGAATACACCAGCTTTTGATATTCTTTCCTGTTAGTCAATGTCCACAAAGACGAACTAGTAAGCAGCATCAACTAGTGTTAGCAGAACAATGCCGAAACAGTTTTTGTAGTTGTGGTACAAATGCCACTGTTGATCGGCGCTTGTAGAATTACATTTTTTCCATCAATTGCACTAACATTGTGGGAAATTGCACTTCTGCCCTTGCCTGGCCAATATTGTTCTGTAAAAACCAGCTGCAATTGAAACAAACGCATGTAACATAATGTAAATTGGTGGGTATTATTCCCAGGAAGGTAGTAATTCAGCAGGAGGAGATAATGCGGCAGGAGAAGATGAGGCTACACGATGTAAAGTCGAGGCAACAGTGGAAGACGATTTTACAGCTTCAGTCTCCACTACTTTGCAGACACCAAGGAATACCGCAAAAAACAGGAAAAAAAGCCTGACGATGAGTTCTTGCAATCTGCTTTAGAAACTATAAAAGTGACACAAGAAAGAACAGAGAAGAGGAATGAGTGCGCCATATTTGGGGACCTTGTGGCACAACAATTGAGAAGGCTATACGAAGTATCGCGGGAAACAGTCAAATTTAATATACAAAAAAACTTTATGAGTTGAGAATGACCTGTTAAAGTGATGTAGATGTTCAATATGTATTTCTAAGTGAAAATGTTGATTAGTGTTTTAATTTAATTCAAATAAATTGGAAACTATTAAATTAATAATAATAATAATAATAATAATAATAATAACAATAATGTAGAGTAAGGTGATGCTAGATAGTATTCCGTTGTGGTGTGCTGTGGTTTTCAAGTATAATTAATTTGGTTATCATTTATATGCCATTAAAGATTTTTATTAATAAACTATAGTTTTTTGCTTGTCACGGACATGATTGCTTTTCTTTTGCGTGGGTGTCCTTCCAGTTTGTCAAAACCCTCTACTTTAAGAGAGGATCCTGAAGAGGGCAGGCAAAGCGTGGAAAACGACTTCATAATGTCTGCAATTGCAGGGAGCTTGAGTGCTGTAGGACATCACATTAAGGAAATCACATTTCACACGTAGAGAGACAACTTGAGAAGATAGCTTGCTCTGAACTAAGTGACGAGTAAGCTACTAGAAAACTGTCAGTAACGTATATTTTATGTTAATGAGGAGTGTTAAGCCAGCAGTGAAGGATGAAGGTTGTGTTCATGAGGAGCTCTTGAGTTTGAAGGAAGGAGGTTCTAACGAATAATGGGAGTTGACATAACAGTGTATAAAATGAGATTTGGACTGTTTAGGAGAATGAAATTTGTGTAAAAACAAAAGTGATTTTGGGAAGTCAATGTCAAATATACCGTATATAGAATTTGTACTAACTGTATTGCTATTTATTGGCGGAATCGAAGTAAACATGGCCCTAAAGAAATTCAAGAGCTGCTGGGAAATCTAAATGAGCAAATTGACAAAATGAAAATTATGATAAAGGATATTTTAGAGGATGTCAGAGATCAAGTGCAGGAAACAATATGGGAATTAGAATAGTTAAAGGAACAATGGAAACATTTGAGGAAAGGGAGAGATTTAATGTGGTCTCCTTAGGAGTAAAGGAGAGAAGAGAGGTTTGGCCTGCAGAAGAGTTAACACAAAGACAGAGAAGCTAGAAATGGAGACGCATGGATGGGAAAAAATTGAGGCGTTCAGATTTTGAAGACAAGTTAGGAAGAGGACAATAGTGATGAAGCTAGCAGCAGTTCAGCTGGTATATGAAGTGCTCAGAAAAGCCAAGAAACTAAAAGGAACTAATATTTTCATCAATAAAGATAGTTTACCGCACAAGAGAGCAATACAACGTAATATAATTCAAAAAATGAAAGAAGCAAAAGCGTTGGGGAAAATGTCATATATTAGAAATCTACAGCTTTGGGTCGACGAAGAAAAAATATCAGATAGGATAAGATGTATATAAGAGCTTATCAGCGTGATAGAGAGGAAATTAACCAGCAGTTGTCAGTTACAACTACAGGAAATGACATACGTGGATCGAAATGCACGAACATAGGGGAAGCAGCAAATACCGGAGGGGGCAGTGCAAAACACGTGGCCAACAGGGACGAGAGAATATATGACCGGGTGATGACGTCAAACAGAATAACTGACCTACCAGCAGAACAAGGAATGAACTGGAGAAATCCAACAAAGGAAAGGCCTCAGACAAGGATATAAATTAAACCCAGTTCTATTCAATTTATACATACATGTTATATTAGTGGAAATTGGGAGGAATGACAATTTTGCACCAGTCACCAATAATATTCAAAATTGGGACCACCTTTTGCAGAAGACCTAGTGGTAGGATCGATTACAGTTAATGATTTAAAATAAACCTTGCAGGGAATAGACAAATCCTGCAAAAATGGAGATTAAAAGTGATCCAAGAGAAAACAATTGTGGGTTTTAAGAAAGGAGGGGATATGAAAAATGGAGAGGAGAAAATAAAGAATATAGGGTAGTGTGAGATGTATTTATCTAAGAGTTAAAATAGATGGAGGCGGTAAATGGGAGAAATATAAAATTTTGCACTAGGAAAGGGGGCTATATCAGCTACCAGAAGTAGTAAATATAGAGTACTTGATATAAATATTAAATGGCTAGAGAAAGTATACAGTATGTTGGTGGAGGCAAAAATGATGTCTGGCATAGAAATTTGGGGATTAGAGGGAGGGTGGGAGAGTATTGATGAAGTGCATAGGATGTTCTGCAAGGAAATGTTAGGGTTACCGAATGTAGTAAGACAGGTAGGTCAAATTGAAATAGGCAGTTGCCAAGTAAGGGATGATAATGGAAGAGTTCTGGAATATTGCTTTAGAACCTTGAATTTAGACAAAATAAATATGTTAAGACAAGGCTTATAAAGCCAAGAAAACAGCTTAAGGAATAGTGGATGTATAAACAGTCTACGGAGTAATTTGGAGAATAATGTGCTAGGAGAGAGTTGAAGAATGAGGGAAAATAATGTGAATAACTTTTGGAAAATGGCATGGGAGAGATTTGAAGATATATAGGCACAAAACCTATTTAGCGAGTTAGCCGAAAAGAGATCCTTGGTATTTTATATACCGATGAAAAACATATGGGGAAGGAAAAATACATAGACATTGTCAATAAAGAAGAGCGAGAGAGCACTGCATGGGTAAAACTGGTGTGTGGAGGTTAAAAGGTTTAAGGAACGGTATTCCACAAAATCGAAGTCCCATATGTGCAAGAGGAGAAGTAAAGATTAGATTAGATTGGATTGCATTTTGTGAGTTCACTAGCAGCCATAAAGGCTTGTGAACAGAACATGTCAAGGAAATGTACAAAAATTGCATATAAACATAAATATTAACAGAATATAGAACATTTGAAATAAAATAGACACATACTATATGCGTGTCAAGGAAATGTACAATAAAGTTACATATATACATAAATATTGCATAGTATACAGAACATTTAAAATAAAATAAAGACATTTTATATACAGAATGAAACAAATCAAGTGTAATTTTGTAGAGAGTCCAATACTTCCCTATTGTTGTAAGGTTAACATACGTATAGGCAAGAACAGTTATTTTAACATTCACTAGGCTTGTACCTTTGTTCGTCTCATCATTTTGTTCTATTTGATTTCTAATGCATAGTATTTACTGTCAGTTCTTAATACACATACATTTAAATAGCTTCATTAATTCTAGAGCAGGCATCAAATATAGCTGGCAAATGTCATTAATACTTACTAATACTACTTACAGAGCTATAAATGTACTATCATCAGGATAATTTGTCATTCAGATAATCTTGTACAGAACAATATGCTTTTGAGCATAGGTACTTTTTAACAGCAGTTTTAAAGGCATTGCAATTGACAACTTTTCTCTTAAGATCATTAGGGAGAGTATTAAATGTTTTTATGGTCCTGTAATATACACCTTTCTCTAAACAAGAAAGCTTTGCACAGGGATGATGGATGTTACCCTTTTGTCTAGTGTTTATGTCATGAATTTCCATGTTTGTAATAAACGTGGTTCAATTGCATACATAGAATTTTAAGATTGAAAATATATACATGCATGGTAGGGTTGATATCTTCAGTCTTCTAAAAATATGTTTGCAAGAGTGTCTGCTATGGGCGATGGAAATGATTCTTACGAGCTTCTTTTGCATGAGGAATATTCGTTTACTTTCTACCGAGTTTCCCCACTATAATATTCCATATTCAATGATAGAGTTACAATATGCATAGTATACTAATTTAAGTGTATCTATAGGACTGACATTTACCAATGCTCGGATAGCATAACAGGCAGAACTGAGTTTGGGTAAGATATACGTAATGTGAACTTTCCAATCTAAATATCTGTTCACTTGAAGGCCCAGTAATTTAATGTCGTCTATTTGTTCTAGTGACATGTCATTAATCCTAATTTCTATTGGAGTGTGTGGTGATCGATGGGTTATAAATTTAACAACTTCTGTTTCGTCTAGATTTACAGATAATTTGTTAGCTTTAAACCAGTGTGACATACAGTTGAAAACATAATTCAATTTAATTACACACTCATTCAAGTTTTTACTAGTCACCAGAACACTCGTGTCACAGCAAACAGAATGATACTTGCAATATCTTTTATATAAAATGATAGGTCATATATATAGATAAAAATAATAAAGGTCCTAGGACCGAACCTTGGGGCACTCCATGTGTTACTGTTTTCCATTTTGATGTATGTTTTCCAAATTCAATATCATTGACTGCTTCAACACTTTGTTTTCTTTCATTTAGATACGAACCAACTTAGAGTTTCATTTTTAGTCCATAGAATTTCAATTTTGCTATCAGAATATCATGATTAACACAGTCAAATGCCTTTGCTAAGTCACAGAAAATCCCATCTACATGCACTTTTTTGTTTGCAGTTAACACTTCATGAGTAGGTTTATAAATTGCATTATTGGTCGACATTCCTTTTCTGAATCCGAATTGATCCCTAACAAGTATGTTGTTACATTCAAGGTATTTATAAAGTCTATTATACATCACCTTTTCGAGAACTTTTGAAAAAATTGGCAAGAGAGTCATTGGTCTATAATTTGAAACATTATTGCGTTCGCCTTTTTTTGAAAAGTGGTTTAACAATGGAAAATTTCATTCTGTCAGGGAAAACTTCTGACCTTAGTGACTTGTTGCACAAGTAACTACGGGGAGTGGAAATTTGAGATGAGCATGATTTTAAGATGTTTATTTTTATTTCATCATAACCAGAAGAATTGTTTGTTTTGAAGGAGTTAATAATTTTGTTTCTTTCAGAAGGTGTTGTCAGGTTAACTTTAAATTCAGGCACTTCATTAGTGAAATTTGATCTTAGAAATTCCAAAGCTGCCTCTTTACTTCCAAAATTAATACTCAGTTTGCTTTTTACATCCAAAAAGAATTTTTTATAAATTTCTGCAACTTCATGAGGTTTACTAATTTCTTGATTATCAATGTTTAGTGTTAAGTCATTTTGTAATGAGGATTTGTCCACTTCTCTTTTTATTATATACCAAGTAGTTTTTATTTTATTGTCAGAGTTGAATCTGCTTAGTATAATGCAATATTCTAGCCGCTTTTATTACCTTCTTTGGAAGCTTACAATATTCTTTGAAGTAGTGTTTTAAATCTATATTATTACTAATTCTTACCTGCTCATATAATTCTCTTTTACGTCTACATGACGTCCTAATTTCTAAAGTGATCCATGTATTCTCTCACTTTTGAAGTTAGATATTTTGTTTAACTTGACCGGGAAGCAAGCGTCAAAGTGGGTTTTGAAACATTGAAGAAAGATGTTATATTTATTATTGGTTCCATTTATTTGATAAGTTTGATTCCATGATTCAAGTTTAAGTATTTTACTAAACTCATTTAGAGTATTTTCATTTATTTCCCTAGATTTCTGATAAGTATATTTAGGTTTGGATTTTAAATTTAACTTTTTAATGTGTAGAACTTGTGCATCATGATTCGACAGGCCATTAGATTTTGATGAGACATTGCAAAAATTAATACTATCTGAATTTACAAATATATTATTTATAGCTGTAGAGGAGCTGTTTTGGATTCTTGTTGGAAAGTTTACTGTATGTGTCATGTGGTATGTTGTAAGTAAAGCGCTGAGTTGTTCCCTTTGAAGACTAGGTTTCAAATAATCAACATTTATATCACCACATATGATTAATTCTCTTTTTGGTTTGAATAACAATTTTAGAAGATGTTCAAGTTGCTTTCTGAATATCTCAAAATTGCCTAAGGGAGCTACTATAGTTAAATTCAATTTACTTTCATTTAGCTGAACTGCACAGAGTTTATGGTTTTGTTCACTACAAAATTTGGATAAATCCAAAACTTTACAAGTCACATCATTTCTGACATACAAACCCCACCTTTATGTAAGTTTTTTTCTTGAAAACTCTGTTGCTATACAGTAAAATTGGCTGAAATTCCTGTTGTGTCAAGTGGTGTTCGGATAAGCATAAAATGTGTGGCAGTGGGTTTTCAGTATTAAGACTAATAGGAAGTTCATCTACTTTGTTTCTTAAGCCTCTTATATTCTGATGAAATACCGACTGACAGTTTTTATTTTTATTATCATCATTACAATTGATGTCAGAAGCATTATTTCTAGTTACTTGTGGATACAGAAGTATTTGGGATGATTATCTCAATTTGCTTTAAGCGTCGATGATTATGTTGAACATACAATATTTAAGCGCAAAGAAACAGAAATTTGGGGGAAAGAGTATCAAAAAGAAATGGTTTAAGATAGAAAATTTGCTATACCTGAAATGTTTTATAAGGACAATTGAAGATTAGAGCAATTTTTAACTAAACATAAATAAAGGAATTTGCACAGTGAATAGAGATAAATGAAGTAAGAAATTAAGAATTCCAGGAAGCTGACTAAGGAAAATCTTGTAATTTGTGAATATGACTGGTAAAGAGCCAGGTCTGAATGCTGGTCTTATTTTCTTTTTGTTTTTTTGTATATGGCATAGTACAATAAATTAAATTTTAAAAATGTTAGTGAATAGTGATAGAGCAGTGCCAAAATTTGCATGTTAAACTATACTTCACAAGAACTTTGTTTTATCAGCTTTTTTAATTGATGTCCATTTAACTTGAATGCTGGCATATAACAAATATACACCAATGTACCCAATATATCATAGGGGAATGGTTAAATTATTTTAAAAGCTTTATGAAATATCACAGTGCATGAGAGCTATTAATATTACAGAAATTGGTAATAATTTTGTTGAAACTTTAAACAATAAAAAAAGGAAGTAATAGAACAGGTTAAAATATTGAAAGTAAAGAATAGATGGTATACCAACAGAATTTCTAAGGGAATGGATGGTGCACTAATGCGGATAGGATTGAAGTTAGCGTCTTTAAATAAGTGCCAGACAAGAAAGCAACAGAAACAAAACAAAACAAAAACAAAAGAGCATTTGGCCGGTGAGTCCACCCACAACAACTACAACAATCATGGAGCCTCAGCTGATATCTGGCCAAAATGCAACAGCACGACCGTAAGTACGATAAAACACATTGGAAAATCAACAAAAAAGACGATTACAAATTACAAAACCTCCACTACGTTAACCATTCTCATCATTCATCGTGTATCTGGATTCAATCGCCCAGAAAATAACATGGAGGCTACAACCACTCCGATCTGTCACATAACCATTGTTTCAGCAAATGTGACCAAAACCAACAATTATTCTGTCGCTCCAATGAAATCATGCTGTCCTTTTCGACTATGGCGAATATACTAAACT
Organism: Deroplatys truncata; assembly: GCA_030765065.1. Lineage (NCBI taxonomy): Eukaryota > Metazoa > Arthropoda > Insecta > Mantodea > Mantidae > Deroplatys > Deroplatys truncata. Next base: position 159,577,253 of record CM060985.1, read on the forward strand.
CACTAGGTTTTGCTTATCGCGTTTTAAGGTACTTTATCCCATTTTTCGTGGGGTTCGTAAACGAAAGTCTGGCCAATGTTACTCTTAGCTGGTTGCTTTCTAGCATTGCAGAGATTCTGCTTTAAATCGTCTATCGCTTTAAGATGACCTTATGCTTACTGCATTTGGACATTTTGCATTACTTTGGTCTTCATTGAAAACATCGGTAATTTACATTACATTGGTCTTCAAAGCCAACAACTGAAATCCCAACATAGCTGAAAACACGATTCAGAGCCCTCAGCCTCAAAGCGTAGGAGGGATGCTTTTTAGAAGGAGAAGAGTGTAGCAGTTATGGCCAGGCCGTAACTGCGAAGCGACGACAGGGCGTAGCCGAGGGATCTGCGCGTCGTAAACTCGAATGATTTACGTTGGCAGCAATTCCTTCCAAAGGTCGCCAAAAACGACTATATAAAAAACACCGCTTAACCACGACATTTTCAGTGAAGACCAAAGTAATTCAGCAAAGCCCCACTTTTATAACTGTTTTTGGCTGCATTTTAAAGGATTGGAGAATGACATTTTGTTTTTGAGTAGAGTATTGTGTGCCCATATTTTTCTGCATTATTGGTTTGCAATCCCTAGCCCAGGGATATGCGTGTCTAAAACTCGAATGATTCATGTTGGCAGCAATTGCTTCCAAAAGTCACCAAAAACGACTATATAAGAAGGGCCGCATAACCGTTACTCTTAACATTTTCAGTGAATACCATAGTAATGTAGCAAAGCCTTACTTTTATAACCGTTATTGTGCTGCATTTTAAAGGATTGGAGAATGACATTTTGATACTTTCTCTACTGTATTCCACCCAAAAATTCGATACCGAGATTTCACCGGAAATATATGTTTTGTGACCCCCTGAATCCAAAAAAAGCATTTTTGGAAACATGTCCGTGTGTGTGTCTGTGAACAACATAACTCAGAAATGAACAGTTGGATAAACACCAAACTTGGTATTTAGGTTCAGTATCTTCTGAAGATGCGACACGAAGGTTTTCAAGAAAATCCCCCCACCCCAGATTACCCTTTACATGGAACATTTTTCGAAAATTTTAACTTTCTCAAAAATGGCTCTAACGATTTTGATTAAAATATCGTATGTTTAAGGTATTTTTATGGCAAATGAAATGTATATCTGGGAATGTCTCCAGAAGTATTCTTCATTGTGAACGACTTTTGCATAACTGGTAAACCATAAGAGAGAGACAGAATTTTACTACACAAAAAATGTGGATCGCGTTAAATGCACGATTTATTTCATATACATTTTTTTGTTGAGTGTACTGTTTTCGAGATATTGCTTGTTATTCCCTTAAATTTTCCAATACTTATACTTTTTCTCAAATTGGAATTCGTTATTCATTTTTTTTATGTCCTAGACATGCAGAGAGAATGGAATGCGCCACATAGCAAGCAGCTCTTAAAAGATTTGACTATCGCTTAAAACCTACCATATTCCCCTTGCACCTACAAGAAAATTAGCAATAAGATTAACATCTCAATTAACATGAAGCATATGGAGAATAAGCGTTTGTAAAAATAGTTTGTACAAGAGTAGAGAAAGTGATGTGAGTGTAACACATCAGCTTTTTTTGAGTAGAGTATTGTGTGCCCATAGTTTTCTGCATGATTGGTTCGTAATTGAAGCGTCAATGAATGTCACATTACATGTACTCAGTACACAATACTTCACTTTCTTTATGGGACAATCTTAATTCCTATTTCATTGTTTTGTTTTCTTTTTTCCCCATATCAAGATTCAACACCTTTTACTTTCTCTACTACATATAGTAAGTAGGGAAAGTATTGTATTCCACCCAAAAATTCTATACCGAGATTTCACAGGAAATAAACGTTTTGAGGTGCACTGAAAAGCATTTTTGGAAACATGTCCGTGTGTGTGCGTGTGTGAGAACAGCATAACTCAGAAACGAACAGTTGGATAAACACCAAACTTGGTATTTAGGTTCAATATCTTCCATAGATGTGACACGAAGCTTTTCAAGAAAATTCCCCCACCCCAGATTACCCTTTATATGGAACATTTTTCAAACATTTTAATTTTCTCAAAAGTGGCTCTAACGATTTTGATTAAAATATCATATATTTAAGATACTTTCATGACAAATCAAATGTATATCTTGCATTTTCTGGGAATGTTTCCAAAAGTATTCTTCACTGTGAACAACTTTTGCATAATTGGTAAACCAAAAGAGATAAACAATTTTACTACACAAAAAATGTAGATCACGTTAAAATACAAAATTTATTTCATATACATTTTTTATGTTGAGTGAACCATTTTCAGATATTGCTTGTTATTCCTTTAAATTTTCCAATACGTATACTTTTTCTCAAATGGGAGTTTTTGGGTAGAATGCAGTACTTCCCCTACTTACTATATGTAGTAGAGAAAGTAAAAAGAACAACAAATTCACAGTTGAGAAAAGCTATATTGGAAAATTCAAAGAAATAACAAGGAATGGTTCACTTTACAAAAACAATGTGTATGACATATATTGTGTGTTTCAACGAGATCAACATTTTTTATGTAGTAAAATTTTGTCTATCTCTTGCAGTTTACCAGTTATGCAAAAGTCGTTCAGAATGAAGAGGACTTTTGGGGACATCCCCAGAAAATTTAAGATATATGTTTTATTTACCATAAAAATGTCTTAAACATATGATACTTTAATCAAAATCTTTAGAGCCGTTTTTGAGAAAATAAAAATTTTCGAAAAATGTTCTATGTAGGGGGTGGTTTGGCGTGGGGGCATTTTCTCGAAAGCTTTCATGTCGCATCCCTGGAACATATTGAACCTAAAGATCAAGTTTGGTGTTTACCGAGTTTTCGTTTTTGAGTTATGCTGTTCACAGACAGACAGAACACACACAAGAAATACACACGGACATGTTTCCAAAAATGCTTTATTACTTTCTCTACTACGTATAGTAAGTAGGGGAAGTATTGTATTCCAAATTTGATACCAAGATTTCACGGAAATATATGTTTTGAGGCCCCCTGAATCCAAAAAAAGCATTTTTGGAAACATGTCCATATATATGTGTGCGTGCGTGCGTACGTGCGTGGGACAAACACCAAACTTTGTATTTAGGTTCAGCATTTTCTCGAGATGCGACACAAAGGTTTTCAAGAAAATCCCTCTACCCCAGATTACCCTTTACATGGAACATTTTTAGAAAATTTTAATTTTCCCAAAAATGGCTCTAATAATTTTTATTAAAATATCATATATTTAAGATACTTTCATGACAAATAAAATGCATATCTTGAACTTTCTGGAAATGTCTCCATAAGTGTTCTTAATTGTGAACGACGTTTGCATAACTGGTAAACCATAAGAGATAGATACAATTTTACTGCACAAAAAATGTAGATAGCGTTAAAATACACAATTTATGTCATATACATTTTTTTTGCTGAGTGAAACATTTTCAAGATATTGCTTGTTATTTCCTTAACTTTTCCAATACTTATACTTTTTCTCAAATGGGAATTTCGTTATTAATTTTTTTTGTCCTGGTAATTCAAAGAGAATGGAATACTCCACATAGCAACCAGCTCTTAAAATATTTGACTATCGCTTAAAACCTACCAATTCCACCATCATGGTTGCATTGTGGAAGAATGTTAGATGTCACCAATGAGGTGTGGATGACAGTATGCCACCCTCTTTGCTTTAATTGAGAAGCACGTGGAGTTCACCAGCATAATCAAGCAGGCTGGGGGTTATCCAGTTCATCTAATGGTAGACCACAACGAGCCTTTTGTTGATCCAGTAACAAATGAGTGCACATACAATATTGGTTCATGCTGGTGATCTCTCTGGCATCAGATATGACCAAATGGATGTGCTTGTGGCAGCAAGACAGCAGAAATAGATCATCAACTGATAGAGAACATTCAGCAGATTTACCCCATAGTGTAGTGCAATAGTGCATTAGATTGAATGTGTACATGGAAAAATAGTTTAGATAATTTCTTTGATTTGATGCATTGGCTTGAAAGGCATTGGCAACAAAGATTAGGGCGACTTAAGTTTTATTCTTTGTGAGCACATAGGAAGTATTATAAGTTATTTGGAATTTATTGATAATGATAATAGATTTTCTTGTCATTAAGCTTCTACAGCAAATGGATAGCATCAGATAAAAGTTACATTGATATTACATATCACAGCTGTTACCATTACAGATGGAGTTACATCAAATTAATGTTACAATTTACAAAATCACTAATTCCAGCTGTGGAAAAAAATGGATTATCTACTAGGTGGTCATACAATTTATTTTTAAAGACATTCATAAATTTGCATGATATTTCTTGAGCGAGGTTATTAAAAAGTTGACTAATTTTGAAGATTTAGAAGCTAGTACAGCAGGAACGATGGATTTGTGCCGGTGAAGACTGGGTGCGCAATCGTTTAGAGCCCAGTTGCCGAGCCTATATTCTCGGTCATGCGCAGTATACTGAAATGGCCAGTATCGTGGAGAGCTTTGACCGTGCAACATCCGTCTTCTACCGCTTCGGTGCCAGCACGTTAAGTTTTACAAGTTTTAGAAAGTGATTGTTAATCGCATTCGTGATTAGTGTTTTCTGTCTTGTGTGTATGTGTGTGCGCGTGTATATGTATTTGCTTATTTAGACTAAAATGCCTCCCATTCAAAGCAGACTTGTTGGAAAAACACTGCACAGCCAAACACGTGAAGTTGTTAATAATGTCCATTTCTTCATGAAACGGGAAGCAGCTTCTGGCGATATTCTAATTCCATCGAAGAAAGTGCAAGAGAGGGTGAGTGCAGCAACAAAAGTATCTGAGAGGACAATACGTAAAATAATTAAAGAAGGGGGAACATGTGAGGAACAGGGAACCTCCTTTGGGACACCTGGAAAGGTACATCGTGTACCAAAATGGATCACAGACATTGATGACTTTGATAGGTGTGTGATTCGGCAAACAATTTTTATATTCAGGTGAAAACCGTGTCCACTGTCAGAAATCTGCTCCTGAAGCTTAAGGATTCCATTAACTTTAAAGGGGGAAGCACTAGTTTAAATATTATCTTACGTGACATGGGTTTCACGTGGAAGAAAACAAGGAACAATAAGGTCTTGTTACAGGAAAGACATGAGATAAGAGACTGGCGCGTGTCATATTTGCGTGCCATTAAAAAGTTTAGAGACGAAGGAAGGCCGATTATATATGAAGATGAAACATACATGATAGTGAGCTGTCAGGTGTTGAATATTTGCCAGATGATTAGATACCTCATTGATAAAACTGTGTGCGAGTGTGTGCGTGTTGGAAAAAAGAGAAACGAGCTATACCACAATATTTAAAATGGTTTATATTAACCTGGTGTTCTGTGAGGAGTGCAATACATTGTTCACCCGCCCGTAGCATCCGTCATTCTAGGAATGAACAACAATACGGTGAGTCACATGATAGTATACTACTTAGTTATTCTTTTGCCGGTTTATTTTCCCGGGTTTTCTGTTTTACTGTTTTTTTACCGTTTCCATACACCACATTTACAGAGAGCTGCCTGGCGTTAGACATAGACTCGCTTCAGTGCCCGAGGAAGCAAGGTCAGCGGCACAGAACTATCGTTTCTACTGTAACAGTGATGTGTCATAATTTAAAATAAAGAGAGTTGAGGGTTGTTACACTACATCACTATAATATTCTTACTTGAACGCGTTTCGGGAGACGGCTTGTTCCCATCGTCAGCATGTCCTCAACTGATTTTGCCGGTCATTGTCTGGGGGATGTGTGTGGTTAGTGGTGTTCTCTGGTGCTGGGCTGATGAACCTCCAAAGGCTGTTGGGTGGCGGCAGTTCGAAATTCATTAGGTGATTCCTGTGTTTGACAATATGTATTTTTTCCCAGATGTCCAATTCATTACTGCTGTTGATCGGTTTTAAGAGTTTTATGTTTGGAGTGATATCATGGTTTGAAGACCAGAAATGATGTGCTACTGCTGATTTATCTGGCTGCTTTTGGTAAATGCATCTCATATGCTCTTTAAGTCTTATTTCAAGATTTCTTTTTGTTCTTCCTATATATACCAGGTTACATTCATTACAATCAATTTGGTATATACCAGCTGATTTATTGTTAGGGATAGGATCTTTTGTTCTGTTGCATAGTAGTTTCTGTATATTGTGGTTTTTCTGTGGAGACAGGGTGATGTATTTCTTGAAAATGCTTTGAAATTTATTATGTGTCCAAGGGTGATAAGTGAATTTTCTATATGCTTGTGGTTTTTGTTGTCTGAGTAACGTAGTCATTTGTTGGATGTATTTCTGTCTTTCAAACCTTTTTATCTTCTTATCTATTGTTTTTTTTCTGGTATCCATTCATAGTGGCTATGTTGATAATGTGTTGGTATTCTTTCTGGTATTCCTCTTTCTCCATTGGTATATGTACTAACCTGTTTGTAATACTATTTAAAATTGCATGTTTGTGGCTTGTAGGATTGTAGCTATTGTTTTAATATAATTTTCTGTGTGCGTTGGTTTTCTGTAAATGTAAATTCTGTAAACATAACTGTTGTCTATGTTGTAACATGGGTGCCTTATTACTTTCTCTACTGTGTATAGTAAATAGGAGAAGCATTGTATTCCACTCAAAAATTTGATGTCGAGATTTCACTGTAAGTATATGTTTTGATGCCCTTTAATAATCATTAAAAAAAATTTAAAACAAAAGTCTGTGCACGCGCCATATGTAATGGCAAATAAAATGTATATCTTAAATTTTCTGGTAATAGCCTTTGAAGTCCTCCTCATTCAGAAGGAATTTTGTATAATCTTGTATAACTGGTCAACGTTAAGCAATAGAGGACAATCTACTCATACTACACATAAAAGGTTAGGTCTCTTTAAAACACAATTTATTTTAAATAAGCCTTTTTGTGGCATAAGCCATTTGTGAGATATCCATTATAGAGGTATGAATGGTTCATTTCTTGGTCATTCTTTAAAGTCCTTTCATTATTTAGTTGTTTCTAACAATTGCATAGAAACAGTATGGAATTTTAAGGCCAGCATACTTCTTAAATGTTTGACTATCACTGTAATGTAAGTATTTCTGCAAAGGTTTATTTGGATTAAAATGCAGTAGATATAAACATAAATTTTAATAAGATTAGTTTATATACTCATTAATAAATGATAGAGGGTAGAGAAAGTCATGTGAATGTGTAACATCAGAATTTTTTTGTGTGTATCAGTGTATGTGTATAAATTTATAACAGTCATTAATTTCATTTTATGAATATAGTATACACTGGACTGTTTTAATGCAATTTCCATTGTTTAACTACCTTTTACTGAAGGAGCCCTGTGTAGCATAACTGGAGCTTCTGATTTCGGCACTCTGTGGCACAGAGGGTTGCAGGTTCGAATCCCGCCATGAGCAAGAGTATTTGTGTCCTTGAGTTGCCATACTGGGATTAAGGGATAGCACAAAAGATTTATAATCGTCGAGGTATGAGTGTCTGAATCCTTAATATCCCTCAGATTATACTATACTGTTTAAACTACAGTTTTCTGTATTAACAGAATAACCTTCACATTCAAACTATTACACCAAAGTTATATTCCATAGGAAAGTATACTATGGCAAAATGCAAACTATGTAAGTAGGATATATAGGGGAGAGCTGGCGCAGTTTTTTGCGTTTATATGGGAAAGGATAGGGAAAACGAGGCTAGATGCGGAGGAAAATGCGTTTATATGGGGAAGATAGGGACTACGAGGATCGATGCTAGACCAAGTCATGGGTTGAAGGACTGGGGATGTGTTTTATATGAGAGATACGGGGAATACGAGGAGAAGTGTTGGACTAGATAGGGGTTGAGATATGGAATATGCATTTATATGGGAAAGATAAGGAAAACGTGAACAGAGGCTAGGATAGACAGATGCTGAAGCAGGGGGAATATGAACATATTTACAGGAGAGATAGGGGATACGTGGAGAGGTACTAGACTATTCAGGGTTTGAAGGGTAGAGTATGGCTTTTTATATGGAGAGACGAGGAAAACGAGGGTATATGCTAGGTTGAGAGAACCTTCAAGGAGGAAAAAATGCGTTTATATGGGAGAGATAGGGAAAACGAGGAGAGTTCTGAGGTAGAGCAGGGTCTGAAGGAGGGAGAGATATGCTTTATACGACAGAGATAGGGCATGCGAGGGGAGGTGCTAGTGCAGACAGAGGTTAAGGAGTACGGTATACATTTATATGAGGAATATATGGAAAACGGGGGCAGGCGGTATGATAGACAGAAGCTGGGCCACTTTTGCGCTTATATGGGAAAGGATAGGGAAAACGAGGGTATATGCAACAGTTCAAGGAGGAAAATGCGTTTATAGGGGAGAGATAGGGAATACGAGGGCTGATGCTAGGCTAGTCAGATGCTAAAGGAGGGAGGGATACGCTTTATACGAGAGAGATAGGGAATACAAGGAAAGATGTTATACTAAACAGGACTTGAAGGATAGAATATGGCGTTTTATATGAGCGAGAAGTGAACCGAGGAGAGGTATTAGGCTAGGAGTTTTGAATGATAGAGTAGGCGTTTATATGCGAGAGATAGGGAATACGAGGAGAAGCGCTAGGCTAGACAGGGTTGAAGTAGGGAATGCGTCTTATATGAGAGAGGTGGGGGAATATGAGGAGAAGTGTTAGGCTAGACAGGAAGGTCTGAATGATAGAGTATGCGTTTATATGGGAAAGATAGGGAAAACGAAGGTAGGTGCTAGGTTGAGAGAGTCTTCAAGGAGGAAAATGCATCTATATGAGAGCGGTAGGGTATACGAGGAGAGGTGCTAGTCTAGATATGGTTTGAGGAGCAGAGTATACGTTTATATGGGAGAAATATGGAAAACGGGAGAGATACAAGGATAGACAGGGTTTGAAGGAGAAGGAATGTAGGTTTATACGGTAATATAGAGAGTAATTCGATTATAAAACTTTTATCATCCAGCGTTACAACACTTTTATATACTTTTTTCTAAACCTTACAAACTTTTTATATGTTAAAGAGTAGTGTGCGAGACGGAGAGGGACAAACTGTATATCGTTTCACAGTGAAGTATACGTCCTAACCTATTACCACCACCTTGTTTGCCCTGGATCTTCTCATTGTCTATTCATTCCTATCATCATCTAACGTAACCACGTAACAAGACGTAACACAACGTAACATAACAGCATGACAAGACGTTACACTACGTAACATAAGCACGTAACCACGTGTCAAGACGTAACACCACGTAACAAACTCATCACGCTATGTAACAAAGAAATCACGCTATGTAACAAAGGGATCGCGCTATGTAACAAACTGATCACGCTATGTAACAAAGGAATCACGCTATGTAACAAAGGAATCACGCTATGTAACAAAGGAATCACGCTATGTAACAAAGGAATCACGCTATGTAACAAAGGAATCACGGTATGTAACCAAGTAACAAAACGTAAGAACAACACGTAACCAATCTATTGCTAAGTCAATCTAAACTAATTCATCCTTCATAACTTAGACAATAAGTACGAGAGCCTAGCCCAGATTAACCCGACCAATCCTAAACGTTCCTCTCAGCATCTATTCTACTCGGTCATCGACTAACCTAATCTGGCTAACCAAAGATAACCTCAACTTTCTTTTAGTGAAATTGCAATGTTTTATTCAGGTTTTATTATTCGAGAGTTTTAATTGAAAAGTTTACGTCAACATACCTTTATTTTAGTTCCTTGTAGGCGTCTCTCCCCTTTTTATCTAGGCTTGAGACTAGCACTAGGATTGCTCCTAATGGCAGGGTTACCACCTTCCCTTCCATCTTCTTCTTTCTTCATCGGACGTCAGCTAGCTGCATATACAGCACACGGATAACCTTCATTTTTTAAGATTGTAGACTCGCGAGAAAATCTTCATATTCAACTTAAATTCTCTTATACACTACTTGTAATGCTGTAATGTCCATAGGCGTATGTCGTTATTCCGTCCTCAGCAATAATTCTTTTATCGTCGTATGGTGTCAATGTAATTTTATTCACTTGTACTGTGGCAAGAGCATGCTGTCGCGACAGGATCAGATTCATGGGCGTTCTGGTAATTTCTCCGGTTTTAAGACAGTCAGTATAGCTCTCGAACGTGACGTACTGCTTAATAGCACTACGTTTTATACCTTTAATCTTTTTTATCATTGAACCGTCGATATCTAAGGCATACATTTTAGGTCGTAGCCCTACAAAGCGTTGAATGATTTTACCATTAGCCTCATCTTTAAATTTCCCAAGTACCTTCTTGTTTAGAGGTGAATAGCATATATGGCTTGTAGGATAATCAGCAGTATCTAGGTGCTCAAGAAAACGTAGCTTATCCTGGTACACATCTTCAGTTGTAACACGATGAATGAACGAATCAGTGTCCATATACATAAGCTTCAGGTTTTCAGCTCCATAATACAGTAACAACACATCATAGTGATACCGGTACATTAATGTCTTGGAGATATCCAACACACTCATACCGATGTATATAGGCTTGTTGAATGCAATCTGTCGGGAGGCCATATGTACAGCAGCTAGATTATCAGCATATATCGTCCTGTCGATAAACGTTGGCTTTGCAATTACTTTTCCAGAGTCTTCTCATTTGTCACCAGACGTATATCCATACGGTTACGCAGGTTCTCCATAGTTTTTCCGAACATAGCATTGTTGAACAATTTGTAGAGATCCTTCTCAAAATCATTTCCAGCTTGTTGTCGCAGTCTGTTGTTAAATTCCACATACGGTTTTAACCATCGAGACTGTTGGAATTGTAGCACACGATGGATTTTTGTTAACCGTAGTCCATGACTAAGAGCTTGCTTCAAAGCCTTGTAATGCACTACATACTTCTTTCGAGGTCCTAGATGAGGTATCAGTTTCTTTGTAGATGCCTCCAATGGTTTCATACACTCGGGCAGGAAAGGTAGATCGTTGTGTAGATCGTGAAGTTCTGCAGGATACTCGATGTCGACTTCTAATATGTAGCCGTAAGGATCATCTTCTTGTAGTCTTTCTAAGTCAATTTTTTCAGGCGATACCCACTCAAATCCACCATAAGGGAGAGCGTGACACATTGCCCACCCATATTGGTTATTAGCGTCGTCATATGTGATAAATTGGGTTGGTCTCGACGGATCAAACTTCTCCATATATGTGTTATTAGCCTCTGCATACCGATGGGAAACTTGGCATAAACCTCCTCTTATACCTGATTCCACCATGAGTAGTTGATCATAATCCTGTAACAGTTCCAGCTTAATTCCAGTGTACAGTAACATGGCGTCCCATGTAAGACCTGGAGAGGTAAAATAATGTGCAGGATCAACTTTGTGTGTTTTGAGGGTTTGCTCTCTGAACGTCTCAAAGACATCAGCTAGGAGAAGTACATCCGAAGTTAAGTAGAGATCGCTGTACTCTCCCAGGTTTCTCACATTAAACACCTCCCATACATTTTTAGCATGATCGTAGTCAGTATCACTAATTTCTTCTTCATTTAATCTATTGTAGAAGGAGTCCTTAGGAGGCAGGCAGGTTTCGTTCAGGGCATCCCATGATGTAACAAAATCATATGGAAATACACCCTTACGGGTCATCAACTTCAATTTGTCTTCTCCAAAGTACTTTAGCGTTTCAGGATACGAGGTTAGATTTTTTACCAACTTATCCAAGCTTGTACTGAGGAATCGGAAGCTATCCACAAATCGAAGCTTTATATCTCCTACATACTTGGTGAATGAGATATAGCTTTCTTCAGAGTTAGGAATTACCTCCACACGTTCACTTGTGCAACCCAGCTCCTTAACAATGAAATGAGAGTCATATCCGCTAAGGTTATGCATGAAGACTGGTATATATTTAGGTGTTTTACAGGCTAAATTACATTCATTATGAAGACTTCCACGATATTCACCGCTGATGTGATCATGGTCGCGTACTTTATAGTTCTCTTCTGTAAAGGGTTTTCCACACAAGTAGCATGCTGAAGAAGACTCAAAATCCAACTGCTCTTGATCCGTAAGTTTCAGAGGCTTAGCAGATTTGTATATGTCCTCAATCATTTTTGCAAGAGATGTCAGGTACAGCATAAACTTCTGAGCAGCATCAGCACCACGATACACATAGGGTTGCTTAGGAAGACCAGTTTCGAGATGTTCAACACCAGATGTAGGCTTCACGTAAACACAGAAGCTCATTGGTGTGTGCTCTTGATAAAGGATTGTATAGGAAGTTTCAGGATTGGGTATACACGTATGGCATGGAGTGAGAATACTCTCAAAATCAGCATAGATGACATAAGGTAGTTTCAACATCCTTTCAAAATTTTTAAACCGTACGATTGATTTGTCCTTTGTAGGCATAACTACCCTCGCAACACCATGTTGGTTACAGATTGATGTATGTTCCTGCAGTTTTTCCAGTCCACTTCGTCCGTATCGATTGTCAAAATGTGTAAAGCAACGCTTGCAGGTATAAACCCGTCCATTATGGATAGTTTTCTGGCGTCGAACGAGTTTCTCAAAATTCTTTATATATACGTAGTGATGTTTTCCACTGCTGTCATTCAATAGTAGCAGGTCGCGATGTTCAGGTAGTTCAATGTCAACAACCTTTATCGGATACACTTCATGCTTCTCATCCAGCCCGAAAACGTTAATAGATATCTTGTTAAACTTCTCAAATTTTGGTATTTGAGAAAGTGGAGTAGGATAGGAAACACAGCTGAAGTCGTACTTATCTTGAAGTTTCTTATATTTGCTCACCCGTTGTGCATCCTTCTCAACGAATTTGGCCAATACAGAGTACATGAAACATAGCTCATCAGTTAAATTCTGGATGTTAATGCAGGCTTTTCTTGCTTCAACAGAGGGAGGTAGGGGTATGTAGCTACTTCCTCGCAACGGGTTGTACTTGTTAATACGAAGGCGTACCCCTTCCACAGTAAGCAAGGCCCAGCTGCTACCCTTAAGCTGAGACTCATCCATTTCAGTAACCAATTTCTTGAATTTCACTTCCAGCATAGAGTCCAGATCAGTTTCTAGGAAAACAGCTTGATTTCTGGTTTTAAATGTCTTGTCACAGGTTTCACCAATACTGTTAACAAATCGACACTCAGCCAGCAGATTAATTTTCAAACTCTTGTGAATACCGAGCTCTTTATGCACAGCCTGGATTATCCGCTGTTTTGCCTCTTGCAGATACATATTTATTTCCTTAGCCGATTCACATCGTATAAAATACGATTTCAAACGTCCATGGAATGAAGTTTCATATTCTTTCATATCACAGTCCTCCATTGTTGACAGCAACTGATGTTTAGTCGGCTCCAATCTTCTTTTCTTCTGAGGGCTGCTTATTTCACATATATCTTCGTGTCGCTGCCCCTTATAACCATCTTTGAAGGTTACATTACAATGTTTACATTTGAAGAACTTCTTGCAGCTCATCTCGTGTCTTCTCTTGTCATAACCTCGGAGGAACTTCTTCCCACATTTTCCGCATGCATATCCAGTAGCGCTTGGAATAATATCCTTATACGCTGAGTTATTCATCCTTATTCTTGATGTAATAACGTATTAATCACTGATCAATGAAATGTACGCCTTGATACCACTTTAGAAAGCTGATTATTCTTGGAGAGAACACGATGTTAACACCTCAGAGATGATCAACAGAATGAATTTCAATACTCAAGTTCGCTCTATTTATAGAGAAAGCACGAACCTTTTTTAATCAATTATATCCTGATTATTAATACTAAAAACGGTGATGAAGCGTGTAAGCTCTTATATATTTCAATTCGTGTTACACTGATGTTCGAGCGTCTCCGTATAGCTTCGTATGTTTAGAGAGAAAGTGTAAAGTATTGTGAAGATGTTATGTATTGTTCGGCTATAATCGTACAGATTCGGAGAGCTTGACTGGTGAAGGTGATGAACGATCCGTCAACCGAGCAGGAAGCAAGCAGTCCCTTCGCGCAACGAAACCTAGATGCAAAAGAAAGAAAATCGTGTTAGATGAGAAACCACTCCAGCATTCGCCTGCAGACCAGGGAAAACCTAAAAAATATGATGTCAGAGTGATCGACCAACAGGGAAATCAAACAAAAGACCTTAGAAACATATAGGTTAAGATGTAAATCAAATAAAAATGCAATAAAATCGTGCTAGATGAGAAACCACCCAGACATTCGCCTACAGACCAGGCAAAGCCATGAAAAAAATCAAAGGGTTGAGCGACTGACGGATAGAGGGTGCAACCGACAGAGAAATCAAGCAAAAGGTTTCTAGAGACAAAAAAAGATGCAATTGAAATGGAATCATGATAGCAAATGCCACTCCAGTATTCGCCTGCAGACCAGGGAAAACCTAAAAAATATGATGTCAGAGTGATCGACCAACAGGGAAATCAAACAAAAGACCTTAGAAACATATAGGTTAAGATGTAAATGCAAATAAAATAAAAATGCAATAAAATCGTGATAGATGAGAACCCACTCAGACATTCGCCTGCAGACCAGGGAAAATCATGAGAAACGTAAGGTCAGAGTAAACAATTGATTGAAATCTAACCCCTGAACCCTAGAAATTCACGACAACTGAAAAACGAAACCCAGATGTAGAGGAAATTTTGTACACCCTTGACGAAAAAAACCCCGTCCGCTGGGGAAGTAACCTTTAAGTATACAATTGACGTCTGTCATACCGATAAGGGACGGTTTGAAAGGCTTCCTAATTGCTCTACGCAAGTCACCTGAGCAAACACAGGAAATTCCTAAACCAGACAATTACAAGCCTGCTAAAACATTTTTTCCTACAATAAGTAATTTAAATTCTACATGAAGATTATTCCAAAAAGTTTCATATCTCTTATTTCCTTCAATAAAATATCGAATATGACTCTAGCACCAGGGAAAAAAAATTAAACGGAGGGAAGCGATATTTTCTTTTTACGCTGAAATTATAATTAAATGCATAGCGTTCTTGCAGGAAAACCCCGCCCATATAGATTATAGGAATGGATTCTGTTTAAAACATGTATTTTCACGCGGGGTGTATAGATTGTATCAGTAAGCATTCGTGACTATTACAATTATTTCCAAGTATTATTTTAAAAAAGGTTGTCTTATTCTCTTAGTAAACATAGGTCGAGAACGTTTTTTTACTTGGTATTTAGGGGCGTTCTTGCAGGAAAACACTGCCCATATAGATTATAGGAATGGACTCTGTTTAAAACATGTATTTTTCACGCGTGGTGTATAGATTGTCTCAGTAAGCATTCATGACTATTACAATTATCGCCAAGTATTATTTTACAAAAAGATTGGCTTATTCTCTTAGTAAACATAGGATGAAATCGTTTTTAAACAACTCTCCATTCGAGAGATATTTTTTGATTATTCCAGCAGAGAGAGAGAGAGAGAGAGGGGGAGAGAGAGAGAGATCGAGTCATATTTGTTTAAAAAAGCTTTTTTTTTCATTCACAGGAAATCTTCGAGAAAATTCGAGGAATTATTCAGTTGTACACCCTTGCTAAAATAGTTTGTATACCCTTTGAAGAATGTTTACCTGGCTGACGGTGTCTTGGAAATACCTCTGTCGACAGGCTGTCGCCCGCATGGCATCTTGGCCATTTATACATTAGGGAGGCTATTGTGCTTTAAAATGGGATAGCTATGTTTTAAGCTTTCCACAACAAATTTTTTCCCGATAATTAATATAATTCTACATGAAGAATATTAATGATTAAGTTTTCAATTAAACGTATACTGTATAGATTCTGTACTTGAACATTCGACTGTATCTTTGCCATTATTTAAATACTCACATACAAGAATTGCAAACATGATATCAAAAATTGTAGAAGTTTTTCCACCCTTATTTAATTAAAATTCATGTATATACTCTATTATTTAGCGATTTTTCCAATAATTTAGCCCTCTCATGTACATCATTCGTCAAAAAATCAGTGTACAATACGCATTTTTATACGTTTTAATGTTCGTTTATTTTTAAAACCGCTGCATTTGCCTCTAATTACGAGCAATAATTTTTTTCAGATTTACTCAGATGTGTAGCTTGTAGAATCGAATTAGAAAATGTTTTAATAAATGTATTGTATTTTTTAGGTTAAAGCATCTACATTTTTAAAGTTAGCATACCCGTTATTTGTATTCAGCGTAAAGATATTCATATATCATTTTTAAATCCCTCTTCTTAAATATAATGTATCGCAATCCATTTTTAAAATCAAATCATAAATGCGTTTAATGCATATAATGGATGTCTTCATATACCCAATATGGCTGCCTTCACGTGTCGGGAAGCTAACATGGCGGCAGTCATCTTTTAGAAGCATACATTTCATGTCGGCATCAGCCTGGAGCGAGCGGCTGGCGGGGAGGAGAAGGGTTGCGAAAGGCGTCTGAGGGATGGCAGCTGGAGGGAGTAAGGTAGGATGAAAGACCGGCTTCATAAGACGTTGAGAGCTAGCCAAGCCTCCAGTACGGCCCAGCGCGTCGTAAGGTTCGGACCTATACGTAGTAGCATGCATACCAACGCAGCTCGCGCCAGCGTCTTACGTAATTTAGTTTTTTACGCTCACTATACCATTTAAATATACATTCATCTAAGAGATATAATATTCGTCAGGATGTCCGATGTCCAAATATACATAACAAAGAAATTAGTTACTGATATAAATGTAATATCGTACGTTCACCATTTTATTTTTAATTACTTTTTTATTTTATTCGAGGATGAATTTGTATTCATGTCACGGGATTCAATCCTAGTCCTCCAACCCGACTTGGAACAACAATCAATAACGAGCTACAATCCAAGGATATAATCGGTAATAATAAATTTTTTTGGATAAAGACCATCAAATAAAAAGACCTTTAAACGTATGTATTTCCCCTCACTTCCCCTCTTCCCCCCACCACACAGTAGAAATATAATGAGAGAACACAGCTTCAAAGCCGATGCAACCACTGATAAGGTTCTTTGATCTATGCCGCTAGCCCCACCCGCTCCCTTTGTGCGCTACTATTTGCCGCCCGGTCGCGTGCCGCTAGCTCCGCCCCCTTCCCTTTGTGGTCTGGTCACGTGCTGGCGGCCACCCCTCCCCCACCCCTTCCCTTGTGACCTCACCCTTAAAAGCTACTGGACACCCGATCCCCCTACCCCATCCTTTCTAATCCTATCCCGTACACTGGGCACGCCCTCTCTTTGGGCTCTACTCCCACAATGGCCTCGGTATTGGAGTAGAGCAGAGAGGAGGGGGTATCATGCTCCAGTAGCTTTTAAGGGTGAAACCACAAAGGTTAAGTGTTTTCACGTGTGCTATTCTTTCACCGCAAATCAGAGATACAGGACAATGCATTATTGTTCTCATCGTAAATGGCGGTGTCGGAATAGCAAAAAGCGGGGGTGGGAGTCGGTGGCATAGAAGAAAGGAACTTATCAGTGGTTGCATCGGCTTTGAAGCTGTGTTCTCTCATTATATTTCTACTGTGTGGTGGGGGGAAGAGGGGAAGTGAGGGGAAATACATACGTTTAAAGGTCTTTTTATTTGATGGTCTTTATCCAAAAAAATTTATTATTACCGATTATATCCTTGGATTGTAGCTCGTTATTGATTGTTGTTCCAAGTCGGGTTGGAGGACTAGGATTGAATCCCGTGACATGAATACAAATTCATCCTCGAATAAAATAAAAAAGTAATTAAAAATAAAATGGTGAACGTACGATATTACATTTATATCAGTAACTAATTTCTTTGTTATATATATTTGGACATCGGACATCCTGACGAATATTATATCTCTTAGATGAATGTATATTTAAATGGTATAGTGAGCGTAAAAAACTAAATTACGTAAGACGCTGGCGCGAGCTGCGTTGGTATGCATGCTACTACGTATAGGTCCGAACCTTACGACGCGCTGGGCCGTACTGGAGGCTTGGCTAGCTCTCAACGTCTTATGAAGCCGGTCTTTCATCCTACCTTACTCCCTCCAGCTGCCATCCCTCAGACGCCTTTCGCAACCCTTCTCCTCCCCGCCAGCCGCTCGCTCCAGGCTGATGCCGACATGAAATGTATGCTTCTAAAAGATGACTGCCGCCATGTTAGCTTCCCGACACGTGAAGGCAGCCATATTGGGTATATGAAGACATCCATTATATGCATTAAACGCATTTATGATTTGATTTTAAAAATGGATTGCGATACATTATATTTAAGAAGAGGGATTTAAAAATGATATATGAATATCTTTACGCTGAATACAAATAACGGGTATGCTAACTTTAAAAATGTAGATGCTTTAACCTAAAAAATACAATACATTTATTAAAACATTTTCTAATTCGATTCTACAAGCTACACATCTGAGTAAATCTGAAAAAAATTATTGCTCGTAATTAGAGGCAAATGCAGCGGTTTTAAAAATAAACGAACATTAAAACGTATAAAAATGCGTATTGTACACTGATTTTTTGACGAATGATGTACATGAGAGGGCTAAATTATTGGAAAAATCGCTAAATAATAGAGTATATACATGAATTTTAATAAAATAAGGGTGGAAAAACTTCTACAATTTTTGATATCATGTTTGCAATTCTTGTATGTGAGTATTTAAATAATGGCAAAGATACAGTCGAATGTTCAAGTACAGAATCTATACAGTATACGTTTAATTGAAAACTTAATCATTAATATTCTTCATGTAGAATTATATTAATTATCGGGAAAAAATTTGTTGTGGAAAGCTTAAAACATAGCTATCCCATTTTAAAGCACAATAGCCTCCCTAATGTATAAATGGCCAAGATGCCATGCGGGCGACAGCCTGTCGACAGAGGTATTTCCAAGACACCGTCAGCCAGGTAAACATTCTTCAAAGGGTATACAAACTATTTTAGCAAGGGTGTACAACTGAATAATTCCTCGAATTTTCTCGAAGATTTCCTGTGAATGAAAAAAAAAGCTTTTTTAAACAAATATGACTCGATCTCTCTCTCTCTCCCCCCCTCTCTCTCTCTCTCTCTGCTGGAATAATCAAAAAATATCTCTCGAATGGAGAGTTGTTTAAAAACGATTTCATCCTATGTTTACTAAGAGAATAAGCCAATCTTTTTGTAAAATAATACTTGGCGATAATTGTAATAGTCATGAATGCTTACTGAGACAATCTATACACCACGCGTGAAAAATACATGTTTTAAACAGAGTCCATTCCTATAATCTATATGGGCAGTGTTTTCCTGCAAGAACGCCCCTAAATACCAAGTAAAAAAACGTTCTCGACCTATGTTTACTAAGAGAATAAGACAACCTTTTTTAAAATAATACTTGGAAATAATTGTAATAGTCACGAATGCTTACTGATACAATCTATACACCCCGCGTGAAAATACATGTTTTAAACAGAATCCATTCCTATAATCTATATGGGCGGGGTTTTCCTGCAAGAACGCTATGCATTTAATTATAATTTCAGCGTAAAAAGAAAATATCGCTTCCCTCCGTTTAATTTTTTTTCCCTGGTGCTAGAGTCATATTCGATATTTTATTGAAGGAAATAAGAGATATGAAACTTTTTGGAATAATCTTCATGTAGAATTTAAATTACTTATTGTAGGAAAAAATGTTTTAGCAGGCTTGTAATTGTCTGGTTTAGGAATTTCCTGTGTTTGCTCAGGTGACTTGCGTAGAGCAATTAGGAAGCCTTTCAAACCGTCCCTTATCGGTATGACAGACGTCAATTGTATACTTAAAGGTTACTTCCCCAGCGGACGGGGTTTTTTTCGTCAAGGGTGTACAAAATTTCCTCTACATCTGGGTTTCGTTTTTCAGTTGTCGTGAATTTCTAGGGTTCAGGGGTTAGATTTCAATCAATTGTTTACTCTGACCTTACGTTTCTCATGATTTTCCCTGGTCTGCAGGCGAATGTCTGAGTGGGTTCTCATCTATCACGATTTTATTGCATTTTTATTTTATTTGCATTTACATCTTAACCTATATGTTTCTAAGGTCTTTTGTTTGATTTCCCTGTTGGTCGATCACTCTGACATCATATTTTTTAGGTTTTCCCTGGTCTGCAGGCGAATACTGGAGTGGCATTTGCTATCATGATTCCATTTCAATTGCATCTTTTTTTGTCTCTAGAAACCTTTTGCTTGATTTCTCTGTCGGTTGCACCCTCTATCCGTCAGTCGCTCAGCCCTTTGATTTTTTTCATGGCTTTGCCTGGTCTGTAGGCGAATGTCTGGGTGGTTTCTCATCTAGCACGATTTTATTGCATTTTTATTTGATTTACATCTTAACCTATATGTTTCTAAGGTCTTTTGTTTGATTTCCCTGTTGGTCGATCACTCTGACATCATATTTTTTAGGTTTTCCCTGGTCTGCAGGCGAATGCTGGAGTGGTTTCTCATCTAACACGATTTTCTTTCTTTTGCATCTAGGTTTCGTTGCGCGAAGGGACTGCTTGCCTCCTGCTCGGTTGACGGATCGTTCATCACCTTCACCAGTCAAGCTCTCCGAATCTGTACGATTATAGCCGAACAATACATAACATCTTCACAATACTTTACACTTTCTCTCTAAACATACGAAGCTATACGGAGACGCTCGAACATCAGTGTAACACGAATTGAAATATATAAGAGCTTACACGCTTCATCACCGTTTTTAGTATTAATAATCAGGATATAATTGATTAAAAAAGGTTCGTGCTTTCTCTATAAATAGAGCGAACTTGAGTATTGAAATTCATTCTGTTGATCATCTCTGAGGTGTTAACATCGTGTTCTCTCCAAGAATAATCAGCTTTCTAAAGTGGTATCAAGGCGTACATTTCATTGATCAGTGATTAATACGTTATTACATCAAGAATAAGGATGAATAACTCAGCGTATAAGGATATTATTCCAAGCGCTACTGGATATGCATGCGGAAAATGTGGGAAGAAGTTCCTCCGAGGTTATGACAAGAGAAGACACGAGATGAGCTGCAAGAAGTTCTTCAAATGTAAACATTGTAATGTAACCTTCAAAGATGGTTATAAGGGGCAGCGACACGAAGATATATGTGAAATAAGCAGCCCTCAGAAGAAAAGAAGATTGGAGCCGACTAAACATCAGTTGCTGTCAACAATGGAGGACTGTGATATGAAAGAATATGAAACTTCATTCCATGGACGTTTGAAATCGTATTTTATACGATGTGAATCGGCTAAGGAAATAAATATGTATCTGCAAGAGGCAAAACAGCGGATAATCCAGGCTGTGCATAAAGAGCTCGGTATTCACAAGAGTTTGAAAATTAATCTGCTGGCTGAGTGTCGATTTGTTAACAGTATTGGTGAAACCTGTGACAAGACATTTAAAACCAGAAATCAAGCTGTTTTCCTAGAAACTGATCTGGACTCTATGCTGGAAGTGAAATTCAAGAAATTGGTTACTGAAATGGATGAGTCTCAGCTTAAGGGTAGCAGCTGGGCCTTGCTTACTGTGGAAGGGGTACGCCTTCGTATTAACAAGTACAACCCGTTGCGAGGAAGTAGCTACATACCCCTACCTCCCTCTGTTGAAGCAAGAAAAGCCTGCATTAACATCCAGAATTTAACTGATGAGCTATGTTTCATGTACTCTGTATTGGCCAAATTCGTTGAGAAGGATGCACAACGGGTGAGCAAATATAAGAAACTTCAAGATAAGTACGACTTCAGCTGTGTTTCCTATCCTACTCCACTTTCTCAAATACCAAAATTTGAGAAGTTTAACAAGATATCTATTAACGTTTTCGGGCTGGATGAGAAGCATGAAGTGTATCCGATAAAGGTTGTTGACATTGAACTACCTGAACATCGCGACCTGCTACTATTGAATGACAGCAGTGGAAAACATCACTACGTATATATAAAGAATTTTGAGAAACTCGTTCGACGCCAGAAAACTATCCATAATGGACGGGTTTATACCTGCAAGCGTTGCTTTACACATTTTGACAATCGATACGGACGAAGTGGACTGGAAAAACTGCAGGAACATACATCAATCTGTAACCAACATGGTGTTGCGAGGGTAGTTATGCCTACAAAGGACAAATCAATCGTACAGTTTAAAAATTTTGAAAGGATGTTGAAACTACCTTATGTCATCTATGCTGATTTTGAGAGTATTCTCACTCCATGCCATACGTGTATACCCAATCCTGAAACTTCCTATACAATCCCTTATCAAGAGCACACACCAATGAGCTTCTGTGTTTACGTGAAGCCTACATCTGGTGTTGAACATCTCGAAACTGGTCTTCCTAAGCAACCCTATGTGTATCGTGGTGCTGATGCTGCTCAGAAGTTTATGCTGTACCTGACATCTCTTGCAAAAATGATTGAGGACATATACAAATCTGCTAAGCCTCTGAAACTTACGGATCAAGAGCAGTTGGATTTTGAGTCTTCTTCAGCATGCTACTTGTGTGGAAAACCCTTTACAGAAGAGAACTATAAAGTACGCGACCATGATCACATCAGCGGTGAATATCGTGGAAGTCTTCATAATGAATGTAATTTAGCCTGTAAAACACCTAAATATATACCAGTCTTCATGCATAACCTTAGCGGATATGACTCTCATTTCATTGTTAAGGAGCTGGGTTGCACAAGTGAACGTGTGGAGGTAATTCCTAACTCTGAAGAAAGCTATATCTCATTCACCAAGTATGTAGGAGATATAAAGCTTCGATTTGTGGATAGCTTCCGATTCCTCAGTACAAGCTTGGATAAGTTGGTAAAAAATCTAACCTCGTATCCTGAAACGCTAAAGTACTTTGGAGAAGACAAATTGAAGTTGATGACCCGTAAGGGTGTATTTCCATATGATTTTGTTACATCATGGGATGCCCTGAACGAAACCTGCCTGCCTCCTAAGGACTCCTTCTACAATAGATTAAATGAAGAAGAAATTAGTGATACTGACTACGATCATGCTAAAAATGTATGGGAGGTGTTTAATGTGAGAAACCTGGGAGAGTACAGCGATCTCTACTTAACTTCGGATGTACTTCTCCTAGCTGATGTCTTTGAGACGTTCAGAGAGCAAACCCTCAAAACACACAAAGTTGATCCTGCACATTATTTTACCTCTCCAGGTCTTACATGGGACGCCATGTTACTGTACACTGGAATTAAGCTGGAACTGTTACAGGATTATGATCAACTACTCATGGTGGAATCAGGTATAAGAGGAGGTTTATGCCAAGTTTCCCATCGGTATGCAGAGGCTAATAACACATATATGGAGAAGTTTGATCCGTCGAGACCAACCCAATTTATCACATATGACGACGCTAATAACCAATATGGGTGGGCAATGTGTCACGCTCTCCCTTATGGTGGATTTGAGTGGGTATCGCCTGAAAAAATTGACTTAGAAAGACTACAAGAAGATGATCCTTACGGCTACATATTAGAAGTCGACATCGAGTATCCTGCAGAACTTCACGATCTACACAACGATCTACCTTTCCTGCCCGAGTGTATGAAACCATTGGAGGCATCTACAAAGAAACTGATACCTCATCTAGGACCTCGAAAGAAGTATGTAGTGCATTACAAGGCTTTGAAGCAAGCTCTTAGTCATGGACTACGGTTAACAAAAATCCATCGTGTGCTACAATTCCAACAGTCTCGATGGTTAAAACCGTATGTGGAATTTAACAACAGACTGCGACAACAAGCTGGAAATGATTTTGAGAAGGATCTCTACAAATTGTTCAACAATGCTATGTTCGGAAAAACTATGGAGAACCTGCGTAACCGTATGGATATACGTCTGGTGACAAATGAGAAGACTCTGGAAAAGTTAATTGCAAAGCCAACGTTTATCGACAGGACGATATATGCTGATAATCTAGCTGCTGTACATATGGCCTCCCGACAGATTGCATTCAACAAGCCTATATACATCGGTATGAGTGTGTTGGGTATCTCCAAGACATTAATGTACCGGTATCACTATGATGTGTTGTTACTGTATTATGGAGCTGAAAACCTGAAGCTTATGTATATGGACACTGATTCGTTCATTCATCGTGTTACAACTGAAGATGTGTACCAGGATAAGCTACGTTTTCTTGAGCACCTAGATACTGCTGATTATCCTACAAGCCATATATGCTATTCACCTCTAAACAAGAAGGTACTTGGGAAATTTAAAGATGAGGCTAATGGTAAAATCATTCAACGCTTTGTAGGGCTACGACCTAAAATGTATGCCTTAGATATCGACGGTTCAATGATAAAAAAGATTAAAGGTATAAAACGTAGTGCTATTAAGCAGTACGTCACGTTCGAGAGCTATACTGACTGTCTTAAAACCGGAGAAATTACCAGAACGCCCATGAATCTGATCCTGTCGCGACAGCATGCTCTTGCCACAGTACAAGTGAATAAAATTACATTGACACCATACGACGATAAAAGAATTATTGCTGAGGACGGAATAACGACATACGCCTATGGACATTACAGCATTACAAGTAGTGTATAAGAGAATTTAAGTTGAATATGAAGATTTTCTCGCGAGTCTACAATCTTAAAAAATGAAGGTTATCCGTGTGCTGTATATGCAGCTAGCTGACGTCCGATGAAGAAAGAAGAAGATGGAAGGGAAGGTGGTAACCCTGCCATTAGGAGCAATCCTAGTGCTAGTCTCAAGCCTAGATAAAAAGGGGAGAGACGCCTACAAGGAACTAAAATAAAGGTATGTTGACGTAAACTTTTCAATTAAAACTCTCGAATAATAAAACCTGAATAAAACATTGCAATTTCACTAAAAGAAAGTTGAGGTTATCTTTGGTTAGCCAGATTAGGTTAGTCGATGACCGAGTAGAATAGATGCTGAGAGGAACGTTTAGGATTGGTCGGGTTAATCTGGGCTAGGCTCTCGTACTTATTGTCTAAGTTATGAAGGATGAATTAGTT
Organism: Deroplatys truncata; assembly: GCA_030765065.1. Taxonomy (NCBI): domain Eukaryota; kingdom Metazoa; phylum Arthropoda; class Insecta; order Mantodea; family Mantidae; genus Deroplatys; species Deroplatys truncata. The sequence goes on from CM060985.1 coordinate 159,602,375, forward strand.
TAGATTGACTTAGCAATAGATTGGTTACGTGTTGTTCTTACGTTTTGTTACTTGGTTACATACCGTGATTCCTTTGTTACATAGCGTGATTCCTTTGTTACATAGCGTGATTCCTTTGTTACATAGCGTGATTCCTTTGTTACATAGCGTGATTCCTTTGTTACATAGCGTGATCAGTTTGTTACATAGCGCGATCCCTTTGTTACATAGCGTGATTTCTTTGTTACATAGCGTGATGAGTTTGTTACGTGGTGTTACGTCTTGACACGTGGTTACGTGCTTATGTTACGTAGTGTAACGTCTTGTCATGCTGTTATGTTACGTTGTGTTACGTCTTGTTACGTGGTTACGTTAGATGATGATAGGAATGAATAGACAATGAGAAGATCCAGGGCAAACAAGGTGGTGGTAATAGGTTAGGACGTATACTTCACTGTGAAACGATATACAGTTTGTCCCTCTCCGTCTCGCACACTACTCTTTAACATATAAAAAGTTTGTAAGGTTTAGAAAAAAGTATATAAAAGTGTTGTAACGCTGGATGATAAAAGTTTTATAATCGAATTACTCTCTATATTACCGTATAAACCTACATTCCTTCTCCTTCAAACCCTGTCTATCCTTGTATCTCTCCCGTTTTCCATATTTCTCCCATATAAACGTATACTCTGCTCCTCAAACCATATCTAGACTAGCACCTCTCCTCGTATACCCTACCGCTCTCATATAGATGCATTTTCCTCCTTGAAGACTCTCTCAACCTAGCACCTACCTTCGTTTTCCCTATCTTTCCCATATAAACGCATACTCTATCATTCAGACCTTCCTGTCTAGCCTAACACTTCTCCTCATATTCCCCCACCTCTCTCATATAAGACGCATTCCCTACTTCAACCCTGTCTAGCCTAGCGCTTCTCCTCGTATTCCCTATCTCTCGCATATAAACGCCTACTCTATCATTCAAAACTCCTAGCCTAATACCTCTCCTCGGTTCACTTCTCGCTCATATAAAACGCCATATTCTATCCTTCAAGTCCTGTTTAGTATAACATCTTTCCTTGTATTCCCTATCTCTCTCGTATAAAGCGTATCCCTCCCTCCTTTAGCATCTGACTAGCCTAGCATCAGCCCTCGTATTCCCTATCTCTCCCCTATAAACGCATTTTCCTCCTTGAACTGTTGCATATATCCTCGTTTTCCCTATCCTTTCCCATATAAGCGCAAAAGTGGCCCAGCTTCTGTCTATCATACCGCCTGCCCCCGTTTTCCATATATTCCTCATATAAATGTATACCGTACTCCTTAACCTCTGTCTGCACTAGCACCTCCCCTCGCATGCCCTATCTCTGTCGTATAAAGCATATCTCTCCCTCCTTCAGACCCTGCTCTACCTCAGAACTCTCCTCGTTTTCCCTATCTCTCCCATATAAACGCATTTTTTCCTCCTTGAAGGTTCTCTCAACCTAGCATATACCCTCGTTTTCCTCGTCTCTCCATATAAAAAGCCATACTCTACCCTTCAAACCCTGAATAGTCTAGTACCTCTCCACGTATCCCCTATCTCTCCTGTAAATATGTTCATATTCCCCCTGCTTCAGCATCTGTCTATCCTAGCCTCTGTTCACGTTTTCCTTATCTTTCCCATATAAATGCATATTCCATATCTCAACCCCTATCTAGTCCAACACTTCTCCTCGTATTCCCCGTATCTCTCATATAAAACACATCCCCAGTCCTTCAACCCATGACTTGGTCTAGCATCGATCCTCGTAGTCCCTATCTTCCCCATATAAACGCATTTTCCTCCGCATCTAGCCTCGTTTTCCCTATCCTTTCCCATATAAACGCAAAAAACTGCGCCAGCTCTCCCCTATATACCCTACTTATGTAGATCGTATTAATCACGATTAGTAAGACTTCTGATTAAATACACAACTCTAGACAGCTTGCCAGTTAAGTATGTGATTCCCAAGTTAACGGACTGTCCACTAAAATACCAGTACTTTAAACTCATACTTGAGATTTATCTTGGATTATATCTGACAGTAAATAAAAAAGTTTGTGTTTTGTTTTCATTGAGTAAAAAAAGCATTTGCCTTAAACCACCATGAAGCCTGTAAAATAGTCTCATCCGGATATATTTAAGTACATAAAATCTGAACTAACACTAAGCAATGTGGTGTGCATATAACACACAAGAGGTTACAATAATGATTATCAAGAACAGCAAAGGTCCAAGTGCAGAATCCTATGGAATGCCATATTCAAACATATTTTAAACTTGACTTTTCACCTCCTATATAGACTGTTTACGGTTATCTAGGTATAATATGAAAAACTGTAACCTTGTGTTGTTAATGCCATAATAAGCAAGTTTATTCAAAAGCAGTCTATGATTCATACAGTCAAAAGCGTTACTCAAATCAATAAATCTTACCTGTGCATGACCTTTGGTCTCAAAAACCGGATAAATTTTTTGGAACCAGCATATCGACTGCACCAATAGTTGTTTTGCCTGGCCTAAAACCAAACTGACATGCACTTATTATATTATTATTGTTGAGATACTTACAAATTTGTAATTTTACTATGATCTTGATAATTTTAGCAAAAATTGGAACTAGTGAAAGTGGATGATAGCTATTTGGACAGTCTTTACTGTCTCTTTTGTATACAAATAACTTTTGATATTTTTAACACCTCTGGGAAGACACACTAGTACCATTATTGCATGCTCCAATCAATTGTCATTCATATAACTTTAACAGACATGTTAAAAGTTCAGCTTCTGTTGTTTCTGCATCTGTGTTTTGAAATTCAATGATATCCAAGAAGACGGTATTTACATTACCATCACTAATTTCTGATCTTAAATACACTATTAAAACTGAATGTGAAGCCACGAATGTAGACTCTCAATGAATATGGAGGTCTTGGAATTCTTGGATATTATGTGTGAACAGACCTTGTTCCTCGTAGTGTCCACAATGCAGGATGTTATGTTGGCACAACATCTTCAATGCCTGTGATGTTGTCACAGCTGAGTTTACTATGCAGTGTTTTGCCCATGTAGAGGCCATTTTCAATTTGCAAATTCACAAGCGTTTTGAAAGTCTAAATGCTGTTTGTTAGTTTTTGGTACAAAAAATATGCTGTGCGAAACGCTTTCCTTGTGCTTCCAAAAACTGTCTTTCTGCTGTTCAAGAGTTTTCTAGAACATTTGTCTTGTCTTTTTTATGCTTGTCTGCAGGCAGTTAAATGGGCATTGGAATTCCTTTATGTTTATGAATCTTTACTTTCAATGACGTAAACTGAGCTTGTTTACTTCCACAAACTGGACCCACCAAAATACTGCTGCATTCTCTAGAAGTGTACACTCTCTATAATTTATACACTCTTATATTCTGCAATTTCTGTACATCTTTATACACTGAGGAACCCCAACTTGCCTTCCCTGCACACCAACCACATGTATTTTGTCTTAATTCTCCCCATATACTGTCGCTCCAACAAACTAGGTAATCAGATGTGTTTTGGGACTCCAAATAACAAGGAATTGGCTGGCCCCATAGATGAGTCAGTAAAGCACCTGCCTGCTGTACAAGGGGTCCAGGTTTGATTCCCGACTGGGGGGGGGGAATTTTTCTCTAGCCAAGCTTATTCCCTATCCTCCCCAGATTCTATAAGTATGAATGAGTGTGTGATCCAATGATTAAAACCCAAAGTGAATGAAACCCAACGACAAGCAAATAAGAGTTAACACTATTGCCATAGGCAATAAGTTCCAAAGGAAAGGCGGCTGATAGGACCAATGTAGTTAAAGGAGGGGTATAAACGGAACTAAAACAAAACAAGGAATTACTTCACACGATTGACTTTTAACTTCAATACTTGTTCCAGTGCTCTATTCGTATATGATGTAGATGGGTCCTTATAGTTCGTTTGAAGCACACAGGTCTACTTTTTTAATTGGACTTTTGAACCCTGGAACTAGATTTACTGAAATAATATATACTGCGTTATATAATGTAATGTTAAAACTTTTGATTTACTAACGAAATTTATACAGTTATCACTTTAATAAAATGTAATATGTCAGACTCTAAAACAGCAAAGTAATATGTAGAACTGTAGAAGTCAACAGAGCTGTCTGTTACAATGTCCATAAGTTTACGCAGAAGAAAATTGAACCGCAATAACCTGTACGGTGACTAACGATTAAAGCTGTTAACGATTGGACTGTAAACCCTCAGGCGAAAGGTACGACAATGACTGAAAATGACTACTTTTTGCTGCACAATAATAGTATCTTATCACTTCAGAGGGCCAAGAGGTAGACATTTGGTATTGTTGTTTCATCATTGAAGAATGCAATATCAGCATAAATAAGGAAGTAGGAAATGTTTTTATTTTATTCATATCTTATCTATAGCTTAGGTTTCAGATAGGAGTCAGATTTGGTTGCATAATTAAATAATGCCACATCAGCAGAAGGGAGTTGTCATTTGGCTGTTGTGAAAATATAGTAATATTAACACATATTTAGCTGATATCCAATGCCGTCTGTACATCCTACAAATGTTTAAATTAAGGTATGTCTCTATAAGTATGTTAAAAGTTGAACAGGGATCTCGAGTGCTTGCTTTAGACCGAGGACATTTCTATTAATGGAACATGTTATACAATGTGAGAATGTACACAATGTACACAATGAAGCGACAATGTATACTAGTCTGGCGTATGCCCTGCCACATGCACTTAATGTTCATTTTTCTTTTTATTACATTTGTTTGTCTGGTCTATTCACCATTGCTCAGCTGCTTCTAAAGTAACATTTTCTATGAGTTATAACTATGGACATGATTTCAATGCAAATGCATATTTCTGCTGCTGTCAGAAAATATACTCAATTGGTATGTGAGTTAATTATTAAATTTCCAACAATTTAAATAATATTTTATGTTGCATATAATGCATATATTGCATATTTCAGAAGTTTGCAAATCATCTGCATATTTGCTTATTGTATAAATATATTTTAATTTTATTAATTTTATCTTCATATTTGAGTTAAAAATACAATATTACCAAATAATATGTGATTTTGAATCAGTCTTGAAACTTGGCAGTGTGCAACGCAATCAGTGGCTCACATCACATTGGTGAATCCCCACCTTATCTGGTCATAGCCGTTCCCTCACGGTATGAAGGTGGCTGTTAAGAAGTTCTTGGAATTGAGTTTAAGTGTGGTGGTTATATGTAATACTAAATTTTAATTTAATTGTTTGGTGCTTATAAAAATATAACCTAATTTACACAGAGGAAAACATTTCAAAATATTGAACCATTGATAGTTTTGGAAATTGAATACTGATAATATTCTTGCAGGTTTGCAATCACTCCCTCCAGTTAAACTTTAGGTCTTCAATTCAGTGGTGTGTGCTTGTGTTATGGTGAGGGCCTTGTTTATGTGTAATCATGCCACAAGTAAAACTGAGCGACAAAGCTAGGTTATAGGGGTATATCCAGGGTCAGGTTTTCTTGTTAATAATGATAAAGCAAAATGTAACGGAAAGATGCATCAAGAAATACATGGACAATTTATGACAAATATAACCAATTTATGTCTATAATTTTGTCTCAAATTTTTGCAAACATTGATTGTTTCTGTGAAAATCTTCATTTTTACGATTAAAAAAATAGCATTTTTAAAAATCTATTCATTATGAAGATTTTGGCTCTAAAGGAACGAGAATTCATTTGGAAAGGTGCATTAACCCAAAAATTTAAAGTATGTTATTAATCTACTTTAAGACCTGCAGGACTATCCATGACACCTGTCAGGGTTTACCTGAGCTTTTGGAACATTCCATTAGAAATACTTTTGTTTTGAAGTTCATGAAGCAATTGCTGCAGCGGAAAAATATTAATCATGTGAAAACTAACAACAGAAATAAACCGATGGAAATGCAACTATAAGCAGTGCATGTGATCAACAATCGATAACGGTGGAATCCATGTGTCCAGCCAAATTTCAAAAACATCGCAACATAGCTGCGATAATTACAGCCATTGCCTATGACATTAAAAATTACCACGAGATTTCTACCATATTTTAAACAATAAATATGACATTTTATATATTTTTCAGGAAATGTTTTTAAAAATAATTACCCTAAAAACCTGGCCCTGGGTATATGCTAACTCTTCAGTATTAAAGATAAACGTTGATGAATTAAAGAATTCATATTATTTCCACAATAATTTTGTTCATAGAGATATTGCATAGAATTGTCTTAAGTTTTATTTTATCTCAACATAATGGCTTAATACTTTTTATATGGGCATATTTATGTACATATTATGGAAGTCTTCAGTGCATAAATGCATACATATTAAAGTGATTATTAAACCATAAAGTTCCCATCCCTAGTTATAACTCAAATTGAGAATGTTTTAATTATGCAAGGCGAAGTTAATTAGTAAGAAAATATTCTGCATATAAAGTAGTAACAAAATGGTATTCCTTTCAAAAAAAGAAAAAGTAGGTGTATGCCATTCTCCTGCATTCCCCCTCAAATATTTATCTATCTCTTACAGTTTATCAATTATACCAAAGTCATTCCGATTGAAAACGTTTTCACAGGTTTTTTGCAGAAAATTCAAGGTATACATTTTATTTGTCAATGAAATATCTAAGGATAATATGGTAATTTAATCAAAACTGTTAACAGCCATTTTTGATGAATCGATTAATATTTTTTCCTGTAAAGGGTACTTAAGAATGGAGGGATTTTCTTGATCTTCACATGTCTTCCTTGGAAGATGGTGAACTTATATACCAAGTTTAGCATTTAACCGACCTTTTTAGTTATGCTGTTTACAGACACATTTTTATAAATGCTTTTTTTTTTTAATTCGGGAAATCTCAACATGTGTATTTAGGTAAAATCTATGTCTAAGTTTTGGATGGATTGCAATACTTCCTCTACTTAGCATAGATGCACTATGTGAGCAAAAGTATCTGGACACCCCACAAACATACATTTTTCATCTTAGGTGCATTGTGCTGCCACCTACTGCATGGTATTCATTATCCGCGACCTCAGTAGTCATTAGACATGGTGAAACAGCAGAATGGGACACTCCGTGGAACTCACGGACTTCGAACGTGTTCAGGTGATTGGGTGTCACTTGAGTCAGAAATCTGTACATGAGATTTCCACACTCCTAAACATCCCTAGGTCCACTGTTTCTGATGTGTGAAGTGGAAACGTGAAGAGACATGTATGCACAAAAGCGTACAGGCCGACCTCTACTTATGATTGACAGAGACTGCCGACATCTGAAGAGGGTCGTAAAGAGTAATAGGCAGACATCTATCCAGACCATCACACATGAATTCCAAATTGCATCAGGATCTACTCCAAGTACTATGACAGTTAGGCATGAGGTGAGAAACCTTGGATTCCATGGTCGAGCGGATGCCCATAAGCCACACATCATGCAGGAAAATGCCAAACAACACCTCGCTTGGTGTTAAGGAGCGTCAACATTACACGATTGAACAGTGGCAAAACGTGTGGAGTGATGATTCACTGTACACAATGTGGCGATCTGATGGCAGGGTGTGGGTATGGTGAATGCTCAGTGAACGGCATCTGCCAGCGTGTGTGGTGCCAACAGTGAAATTCTGAGGTGGTGGTGTTATGGTATGGTCGTGTTTTTCCTGGAGGGGTCTTGCACCCCATGTTGTTTTGCATGGCACGATCACAGCGCAGTCCTACATTCATATTTTAAGCACATTCTTGCTTCCCACTGTTGAACAATTCGGGGATGGCGATTGCATCTTTCAACACGATCGAGCACCTGTTTATATTGCACGGGCTGTGGTGGAGTGGTTACATGAGAATAACATCCCTGTAATGGACTGGCCTACACAGAGTCCCGACTTGAATGCTATAGAACACCTTTGGGATGTTTTGGAACGCCGACTTCGTGCCAGGCCTCACTGACCTACATCAGTACCTCTCCTCAGTTCCGCACTCCGTGAAGAATGGGCTGCCATCCCCTAAGAAACCTTCCAGCACCTGATTGAAAGTATGCCTGCGAGAGTGGACACTGTCATAAAGGCTAACGGTGGGCCAACACCATATTGACATCCAGCATTACCGATGGAGGGCCCCGCGAACTTGTACATCATTTTCAGCCAGGTGTCCGGATACTTTTGATTACGTAGTGTATATAGTAGAGAAGCTATAAAATATTTTAAAGTTCCAACCAGTAATAAATATTATCTGGGAAATGGTTGACTCCACAAAAAAATATAATTTGAATAAATTGTTCCTTTAGCGAGATATATATTTTTTGTGTAGTAAGATTTTGTGTATCTCTTAAGGTTCCAGCTACAGTATTAATACACAACAAAACAATGACCCAGAAAAATATGAGTTTCTTGTAAACATGGAAGTAGTAGCTTCACCAAATTTTATATTCTTTGTGATTAAAGTACAACCTGTATGGAAACAAAAGATGAAACTGTTTAATTCATTTTTAATTAGCCTAATTTAATATTCAAAATGGCTGCCTTTTGCTTTACTAGTAACCACATTTCTCATATAACATTTATGTCAATAAAGATAAAGGTGTTTTCTTTTTTGATAATATAAAAGAAACTTAGAAAAACAACTTAAATTAAGATCACTGTGCTAAATATATATTTAGTATTTTAATATATGTTTTCATAAAATGCCTTCTTTTTTCAAAACTTTTTCATGTAAACAATTTTACTCTGCCCTCATTTTATTAGCTACTATTATGAAAATTGTCAGTATTGTAGATGGCTATTATAAAAATACACTTACTGAGTTTGCTTAAGATCAATGCGTTACAAAAGAGTTGGGTGAAACCATTCAGTGGAATGTAGTTTTTGGGAATTAAGCAATCATTTCCTTCTATCTGAACTGCCTCCTTACCAAACAATCCAGTTTGGGGCTGCAGTTTTCAAATTTTTGCATTTAGCAATTCATTGGTACATAAATCTGTAAAAACCAGCTTGTTGGACTCCAGGATTGGTTTGGGAATGTTATTCTTGTGTCTGCTTGCTCAACCTTATTTTGAGCAATTGCTTTTATATAAGTGCACCTTGTAGCATCTCCTTTTGAACATAGTAAATGACATGGCTCATAATCTGTAAAACATTTGTGGTACCCTATAGCCCATATCTTCAACTGAGGGACTGTTATCTCATATTGCATTGCCATAGTAATGAGTTAAAGTTTAAAACTTTTTAAAAGTTTTGAGTTGGTTGTCTTAACTCTCGTGGGTTTCACTTGCACCTAATGCAGGAACATGTTTTCATAGCACCTCATCTAAGTCATCAGCTGATGCCGACTGGTTTGGACTTCGGATCAAAGGTAGTTGGAAGTGTATCCCCTGGCGGTGTAAGTTGAAACAAGTTTGCATAGGCGTTGACATCATAAGGAATCTCCAAGTTCATCACACGTCCTTCATGCTTCTTAATAAAGATCTCCCAAACATCCAATTCTTTAGCTTTTTTGGTGATTTTTAAGAATTTAGTTTCTCCATTTATATTATGGCTAGTTTTCCATAAATGATCGACCACTGCTCATTTTTCTATCTGTTTCTATCTGATGTTTCTGAAATGGCTAAATTTTAAGCTTCTCTTTGTTTTTCCTATATAAATGTTATTATTACAATCTAAACAGCTAATCTGATATATCCTGAGTTACTTTCTCTACTATTTATAGTAAGTAGGGGAAGTATTGCAGTCCACCCCAAAATTTGATGCCGAGATTTCACCGGAAATACATGTTTTTTATATTATCCAAATAAACCATTTTTGGAAACACATGTGGGTGGGGGTGGGCACAGGCGTGTGCGCACTCAAAAATGAAAAGTTGGATAGCCTGGTATTTAGGTTCAATATCTTCCAAAGATGCAACACAAAGATTTTCATCAAAATTCCCATACCCCAAACTACCCTTTACATGGAACGTTTTTTGAAGCTTTTGACTTTATAAAAATGGCTCTTAACGATTTTGATTAAATACTTTATATAAAAGATATTTATATGAAATATAAAATGTATATCTCGAATTTTCAGAGAAAAGCCTTTGAAGTCCACTTCATTTGGAAGAAATTTTGTATAATTTTGTAAACTGGTAAACGTTAAGTGTTAGGTGAAAACGTACTGCACAAAAACATGTAGATATCTTTAAAACACACTATGTATTTAAAATAAGCTTTTTTTTTGGTGTATAGGCCATTTCTGAGATGTATGTTATTAAAGGTTCAAATTGTTCATTTCTTGGTCCTTCTCTTAAAGACCTTTCAACATGCAGTTCTTTCTCATGATTGCACTGAAACAGTATGGATTTTTAAAGCCAACATATAGCATCTTGGCCTTAAACATTTTTCACTGTTCTCTTTATGCCTATAATGAAATGCGTAATTTAGCTATTTATGCAAAGGTTTATTTTGATTAAAATGTAGATAGAAAAAATCGTGTAAGAATAATTTGTATATCCATTAATAAATACAGAGGATAGAGAAAGTCATGTGAAAGTATAACATCAGATTTTTTGTATTTCTTTCTGGTTTGTCCAATTTGTTTGATTTGATTAAGTTTCTTAAAGATAATCTGTTTGAGGTGCTAAAATGAGAGAAAAACTGCTGGTACTAGCCTTCTAATTCATATTTCCTAAACCAGTAAGTAAGAAATAAGTTCTTTGAATTTCATAGCCAGTTTTGAGAAAATAAAAATTTTCCATGTAAAGGCTATTTGTAGTGTAGGGATTTTTTTTAAATAGTGTTGCAATGGAAGATGCTGAACTTAAATATCAAGTATGGTATACAACAGAACTTTTGAGTTATGCTGTTCACAGACACGCACACACCCATGCGCACGCATGCACATGCACTTTTTCTAAAAATCTGAAGACATGTGAGATGAACCAATGAACTACTATATAGAGTAGTCCTATCTCATGACAATACAGTTATTGAGATTATGGTGTTAAAGACATGAGATGAGCCAGTGACTGTTGAGAAGGGAGTGGGGTTAGGACAGTAATAGTCACAGGATACAACTATAGCACATCTCATACTTAAGACAATACAGGTCAAATGGGGCATACTGTTGCCACATGAACAATATGTACACTTGCAACTTTGGCGCCGAACTGCCATCAGTGTACCAATCTAATATTATCTGTGAAAGATCATCAAATAGTGAAATACCTGCACTACTATTCAATGCTATTATAAGGCATTTAATTTTCACCTACACTTTATCTCTCCTCTTTGTATTTGTAGTATTTTGAAATGAAATTTTACAGGTATATTATCAAACATATCGAGATACAAAATTATAAAATGTTTAATTTGATAGCAGATCATCACTTTGCCTTTAATAATATTACATTCAACATGAGAGGAATGATTTAAAACAGCAAAGAATAAACGATATGCCATACATACTCCACATTGCTTGATTTCATTATATTGCATTAAGCTAGCATTTTTTGTTTTATGCATCCTTTACACTTTCTTAGAAATCCTTTTTGTATCCTATGCACTACAGTTTCTGAGCACCTGGTAACTTTTGCTGCTTCTTTTAGTGCCTTACTATCACTCATTTTAGTTGAATAATCAAACACTGTTACTATTCTGTGTTTCTGCTTAGTTTACCAACATTTTCTTTCTTGCTTATTATAATTATAAATATTTATATACATAAAATGTTAAATAACTTGCATAACACTTAACAGTGTGCCACACGTAAGTGTACACTTTCCTTACAGCTGATCTTAACCTTTGCCTTCTGCCTCACCCTGGAGCCTGTTAGCCGGATAGATGTATGACTTGTTTGTCATACACAACGAATGCAGGAAGTTATACAATTTTGACTTCTTTTAAAAACTGTCTCCAACCCTCAAGATTTTCTCTCACTTGGTCCCCATTGTAAACCCAATAACAAAAATGTTTCTTGCTGGCTGACTTTTCCATTGCATAGGTATAGAATTTTCAGAAAATATTTAATTTAAAAAATTATAATTCTCATCTTATTAAATACAAGATTTCAAATGAGGCAGATATTAGCACTGTAAGTTACTCTAGCTAAGAAAAAAATGATGCATAATACCCTTTAGTGTATTAGTTACTGAGTGATAAGCACAGAAACGGCAAATATTGAACTTTTACCGAAAAATATGTTTTCTTTAGAAATTTGGACCCAAGAAAATCTGTAAAGGCTTTAAAAATGATATAGTTTACCAGAGAAAAATATTCTGCATAGGATAATGTGTTCAAAGCTGAAAATTGTAATAACTGAATATTTATAGCCTAATATTAGCAACTGCTTGACAGCACAAGAGTAGAAAAGGACAAAGCTAATGCCAATATGTATGCATCAGATAGAGACAGAGAAATTCCATTTACCCCATACTGTCTTTTAAGATTGAGACAAGCTATATATAGGTATTCAGTAGTCCTGTCTCATGAACTATACTACTTGCCATTGTTCTGCTATTCATAATTGTTTTTTCACAGACTTAGCACCATCGGATGCAGCAGCAGTTGTGAAATGGATACCAAAATAGAAATCAAAGAAGAGGATCCTCTCTCAGATGACGTAGGCTCACAGAATGAGAGAGCATTCTTTACCAAGGATGTTACAGTGAAGACTGATAGTGACACTGTGCTTCTGCATGATGATTGCAACGTGGTAATCAAAACTGAATTTAAATCAGAGACTCCTTTTCCAGACTTTTGTTCACAAAAAGAGAGAGAATGTTTTACCAGACACCTCATAAATCAGATTAAGTGTGCAACTGTTACATGCAGCGACAACTGTGAGATAGATACCAAAATAGAAAATGGTTCACAGAAAGAGAGAGAATTTCTTCCAGAGGTTCCTGTAATGAAGGTAAAGGAATACAACAATGATGATGAAATGGATAAAAAAATAGAAATTAAAGAGGAACCTTGGTGGCTGGAAACAGAATCTTCATCTATTTGTGATGACCTTCAGGTAAGTTTCATAGAAATTTATATTAGGAAGATTTTTTTGTTTATTATTATTACTTGATTTGATACTATTTGAATTATGTAATGCATAATTAATAAAGATGAGAGATGGTTTATAAATGTGTACATTGTTTGTGTGATAGGGGGACAGTCAACTGAAAATCAAGGTTTTGGACCAGATATATTATTTGTTTCATTGTTAAAAAATTTGTTTCTTTTCCTATTTAAAAATGGTATAACCTAAGTTTTTACTGTGCGCTATTTTTAAATGTTTCTGCAGCCATTTAAAATGAGAGTGCACAGTATTTAAGTACCACTTGAGCACCAGTTAACGCCCCCTTCTTCACGTTATATACTCCTTATGTTTCATTATACTTTTATTGCAATTGAACTGTTTGAAAGTACCATATAGTAGCTGTTGGCAAACCTGTTTTGTGCAGCATGTGCTTACTTGTAGAGTCAAATGAGCCAGTGAAATAAATAAAATACCTAGATGTTTACAAACATAGAGAAAATATGAATCTCCACATAAGATTACAGGTGATTTACAGGACATCTTTGCTTTAAAAACACAAATTATATTTTATTCTCAGTAATGCTTCAATAACGGTACATGGGTTGATTTAGCATGTACACAGCGGCATCCTACACGTGTTGATGTTTATTTACAATTTGACGGTATTATGGAGACAAAAGTTCTTGTACTTTCTTGTGTTGTGTATATATCTTGATTAGTTGAAAGGTTTTGTGAGAAAATGGAACAATTAAAAATTCCAAGAAGTAGTGCAAGAATTCCTAGGAAATGGCCATCAAAGAAGAAAGCTGCAGGTTTAGCTGTTTACAACATGACCAAATGTACAAATCCAGGTTCTTCTAATGATTTTATCTTACAATATGGTAAGTATAGTTATAATGACAATGATTGTTGGCCTATAAATGCAGCAATATCTACAGCTTCAGCAAAAAAACTAACAGCATTTTCGAATTTTATATCCAGAACTTATAGGCCACAAATGAAAGCTTTTACAGACTTTACTATAGTACATAACTCAGTATTTCAAGAACTGTTAAAAGAGCTACTGTGTAAATACTGCAAAACTAAATCCATCGCAATTGAAATCAGTGAAAGTACTGGACTTTGTAGCAAACTGTCTGTGAAATGTACCCAATGTAAACTAGTTCCCACAGAAGTATACAGTTCTGTTAGGGTACAAAATTCTGAGTCATCTAGACCCCAATTCACACAGAAGGGCTGTAGAAGCATTCACTAGCTTGGGTAAAGGCTATAGTAACCCTGAGAAATTTTCTATACATATAGGCTTAGGTAAATTGAGCAAGAGTTATTTACAAACCACATAGGTATAATTTTGGAGAAAGAAAAAGCAATGAAATTGGAAATTCTTAATATGGCGAGGGTGGTGGTAATTGCTGTGCATGAGGAAATAAATAATTCTATGGGAGCATCTCAGCTATTAGATATCAGTGTATCTTTTGATGGCACTTGGATGAGGTGTGGTCATGTTTCCAATAATGGAGCTGCATTTGTAATTGACACACTTACTGGCCTTGTTGTTGATTATGAGGGTTTGTCAAAACTTTGTTTAAAATGTATTATATGCTATGATTATAAGGAATGGCATGCTGAATGCACGGAATCTGGTAAATCCCAAAAGAATTATGATATGTCGTCAACAGCATGGAGAAAGAAATAGGCAAAATTCTATGGGAACCATCCATATCAGACTGCAAAATGAGGTACATCAGCATGCTGTGTGATGGTGATTCATCCACATGGTCACACATAAATGACCTAAAGGTGTATGGGGCAGACATTTATATTGAAAAAGAAGAATGTGTAAATCATATTGTGTAGAGACATGGTACTGCTCTCAGGAACACTGTAAAATAATTCTGCAGTAAAGGTGTACTTTAGGTGGTCAGAAAGAGGGGAGCTTAAAAGAAAGTAGAATTTTAAACTAACACAATACTACAGCAATGCAATTGTTAGTAATATTCCTAATGTACCAGATATGAAGAAAGCCATTTATGCTACTCTTAAAGTATTGTACATCCACAGATGCTAATCCGAATCATGAAAGCTGCCTGAAGGGAAAAGATTCTTGGTGCTTTTATACCAATTTATTAGCATCTTGCTTCAGATACTATGCTGCAGAGATGTATAGGGGAAAATACGCAGAATGCAAATGAAAGTTTGCATGCATGTATGGAACCACTGCCCAAAGGAAATTTTTTTTTCAAAAAGTAAATTAGATTTTGGTGTAATGAAGGCAGTAGCTGAGTTTAATATGGGATGCAAAAAAACTATAGTTGAAACTACTTTGAGAGAAGAGGTCATATCAACATCTTCAATCCAGGCGAGTGAAAAGTGTGACAGTAGTTGTCTCGCACACAAAGAGCAGGAGTGACCAGGACAGCAGACTACAAAGAAAGAGGTCCAAAATGATGTAAACTTCATGTGAGAAGATGAAGAAGAAGAAAGCAGAAGGTCAAACATATGGTGCAGGGCAGTTCTAGTGGTGAGGTTCCCCATTAAATTTTATTTTCTTTTGTCTCTCAAAACTACAATTTACTTGGTGTAAAAAGTCCCTTGTAATGCAGTTTTGGTCAGATTATTAGGAAATTTGGAATTTAAGCTCTTAGTACCTGTATTTTATAATATGGTCTGGGTTTTATTGAGATATGGCATGTTGAGCATGTAAAGTGTCAGTAAGTTAATGAAATTATATTAATTTTTTTTAAAAAACTACAAATACAAAAAATTCCTGTACCCTTTGCTTTCATTATGCAGCAAAATCCAGACCATATTTGCATATGTATTAAGAACAGGCACTCCAAATATTATACCTGAAAGATGAAAAATGCTCTGCAAGGAGCATTTTATATCAAATTATAATTTCTGAAACAATTAATGAACTGGGAACTAATTGGAAGAGAAACCTCAAATTTTGCAGAAAGAGTACTATTAATATGAGAAACAAACACCCAACATTTGTAAGCTGTAACTGTAAAAATATGTAAATTATAATTTTCATTGACTGTCCCCTTAAGAGGTGAAAGTAATGGTGATCATTCTTGAAAATTATAAGATACCTGGGGGAAGTTATTTTGAAATTATACCAGAAATACTCTGTAATGTGGAATCTCATGATCAGCTGCACTTTCCTCCAATTTAAAACAAAATCTGATGTGTTACATTCATATGACTTTCTCTACCCTCTATTGTTTATTAAGGTGTATACAAATTATTCTTATTAAAGTACATTTTCCTATCCTCATTTTAATCAAGATAAACCTCTGCATAAACAGCTGCATTATACATTTCGTCATAGATACAAAGAGAATAGCAATAGTCAAATATTTTAGAACTGGATGCTATATGTTGGGCTTAAAATTCAATGCGAGAACCAACTGAAAGAGTACAGGGGTTTAAAAGAATGGCTAAGTATTGAACAACCTGAACCATTAATAATAAATATCTCGGAAATGGCTGATATTACAAAAAGAAAAAAAGGTTATTTGCAATAAATTGCGTGTTTTAAACAGATTTACATGTTTGTAGAGTACATTTTTGTCTTTTTCTTAACATTTACCGGTTATACAAGATTGTCCAAAATCCCTTTTGAATGAAGACTGGACAGGCTGTTTCCTGAAAATTCAGAGTATACATGCTATTTGCCATGCAAAAATCTTTAATATATATTTTAATCAAAATCATTAGAGCCATCTTTTAGGAAATCAAAAATTTTGAAAAATGTTTCATGTAGAGGGTAATTGGTATAGGGATTTCCTTGAAAATCTTTTTGTCACATCAATGGAAGATATTGAATTTAAATACCAATTTTGATATTTATCCAATTTTTCAGTTATGCTTTTCACCCACACACTTGCACATGAATCTTTTTATAAAAATTCTTTTTTGGGGTTTTGGAGTCTCATTCTATACTTCTGGTAAAATCTTGATATCAGATTTTTGCGTGGAATACAATATTCCCCTAATTAACTATATGTGGTTCAGAAAGTAAAAAGAAAATGCAATAAATGCTAAATGAAATCAAAGGGAAATTGAGTCATTGGAAGAATACGGGCAACCCAATTATGAAGTTTAATGTTTACTCTTAACCCTTAAGGCCTAAAAATAATGAGATCAGCCTTATTTATTGTAAAGGATAAACAAAGTATTCATTGATATTAATATTGCAGAAAATTAAGAGTAAAAGTGGATATGAGTATGTTAACTTTCATTATTACTCATTTTGGAAGTGTCTTATACTGTGTGTCCTGCAGGAAAAACATGATTTAGTGTTGAAGGAATTATCAAAATCAGTTGTGATGCACAATGACTTGCTGTCTTTACAACACTCAGCATAATATTATTGTTGTTTTAATATCTGAATCCTAACAAAAAGAATGAACAGTGTCGCTTATACAGCCCATTTATCCCAACTCTCTGTGCTATAAATGGAACAAGATGTTCTGTGGAATATATTCACATATTACTGGATCATGGACAAAACTATTCTTCTGAAAACTCATTTGAATTTATTGTTTTTGTTGATTTTATCATTATTAATAATATTATAAAGAGAGAAAGTTCGTATGTGGGGTAATCTCAAAAACCACTCAACCAATTTTGATAATTCTTTCATGCTTGGACATGTTCTTTTTTATCGAAATGGAATATAAAGCACTTTATAATTTCAATTCATAAATGACTGATAGACTAAAATGGATTTTGAAGCCTTAGTGTCAGAATATGAACATTTTGGAGTTATAACAGAAAATATTTGTAAAGAAAGTTTTGAGTTTTCATTTAGAATGTTGTGGAGTAGAAAACAGGTGTTGTTTCTCCAACAAAATGCATTTAAAATAAGGCATTGTTTCATTCCAAGCACTATATTTAAGTGGTCATGGTTTAAAACTAAAACACAGCAACACAGTGCGATACCAATGTATAAATATTGTATTAACTTTCATGCATGAAAGTATTCCTTTATTTTGTTTATATGTTGTAATCAGGTTTGCTAAGTAATAGTAGAAAAAGAAACAAATATGTCCAGCTAATATTTTAAACCATTCTACTGATTATTTTATTGTTGTGGTTGCAAACTATGTCTTTTCCAAAGAGGTTGATTAACTTGGTATCCTTGGACTTCAGAATGTTCATATGCACTAGCTTCACCTCAGGTTTTGTTGTATATGGTTTGGGTTTCTGTATTATGTTAAAGCTATGTAGCTTAAATGTTATTAAATAGCTATGGGTCCTGTTTACAAGCCCAGTACACAACAACGACCAGGTTATTGGTAGAATCCAGTATATTCCTACAAATCGTAAGCAATTTTTACCTTCTCTATACATACATCTGGTTAGGAAGTAATGTATTCCACCCAAAAATTTAATTTTGAGAGTTCACCACAAATAAATGTTTATAGTTCCACCAAACCCAAAAGTAATATTCTTTTTAGAGAAAAAAAACCTCTGCATCCATATGTTTGTGTGTGAATGAATGCATATATGAGAGAGAGAGAGCGACAGAGAGAGAGAGAGAGAGACAGAGACAGAGAGAGAGAGAGAGAGCATAAATCACAGACAGATATTTGAATAAAAACCAAACTCTGCCTTTAAGTTCAGCATCTTCCAAGGTTGCAAAAAGAGGATTTTCAAGCAAATACTCCCACCCCAAACTATTGTCTGCATGTAAAATTGTTCATGCTCTATTATTTGTTAATAATTCAGTCTGATTCTACCTCTCAAATATGTTCAACATATTTGCGTGACCAATGATCTTTATAACTAGGATTTTCTTTGAATAACCTATAAAGGCCCTTTATTTGATTGAATGTTACATAATTATATCCAAGAAACCTTAAAACAAAATGATAATTACAGGAAAAATGCATAGATATCCAAATACTCAATTTGATAAAACTTTTTTGCAATGTTAGCTGTTTCCAAAATATTCCATGTGCAAGTTTAAAGTTTCCCAATTCCATCAAAGAGACATGCTTGAAATTTGTCATTTCTTAATTTTTCCCCTTCTGTTTTCATTGGAAGAGTTTGTTGTTACCATGAATAAACATTTGAATGCTGTTTCCATGTGTGACTAAAGACTTGTTGCTTAATTTGAAATTGTTCTTGGGGAGAATACATCCTTTAGCATGAATAGAAGAATAAGACCATGTACACAATGCAGCCCATAGGCATAACACACAATTGGCACAGGGTTCTGGATCCTTAAATTGCATGTGAGTATCTTGTGAGTGTATATCAAATTTCAAATTAAATAACATAACCAACAGTATCGAATTTGGAAATTCATTGATTCTTTATAAATAAATAGGACATAAAACGTGGGTATGAAGCAATCAACAGATCAGTTCTGGCATGGCAAGGCAAAATATAGGGACACCGTGATTGTACAATGGATGGCGTAAAATTATTCCCAAGTTGGGAATGCTTCGAGAAAGAAATATAGAATGCATCCTCCATGCATGCAATGCAAGCATAAAGTTTGGATTTTGCAATCCCTTGTATTACATAGCACACGTGATTATGTGAATGCATCCATTAAATAACTTGTATGCAAAGTCTTGCAGTTATGCTGCATCTTTCTTACTTTTCATTTATAATGGGACTTAACTCTTTATATGAATACTGATATATGTGAATTTCAAATTGGTAAAGAAAGTCATGTTAGGGTAGTATATCAGACTTTTTTAAAGTACTTGGCTAACTGAAACTTTGATTCTGATTTATCTTTTTAGACATTCCTTTTGTCAGTTCTCTGTTCTTTAAACCAAACTGTTTCTTCACATCTAAACAGTTTGTTCTATTCAGTTTTCTTTCACCCCACTACATGATGTAATGTAAAATTTATTTTTCTGCATAACTTAATATCATATATCAATTTAAAAATAAATCAAAGCTGCTACTTTAAATGTAACTATATGATGTAGGGCATTTAATTAATGCTTGAGTAGATCATTATGTGAAACTGTATGTTTGCAATATTCTGTTACAGTGTGGGGGCTTCACTCAGGTTAAATTACCAAGGTAAGACATGATTCTTTGCTAAAGTTTCAATAAGAAACCTTCTGATTCTTATGTTATAATTTCCTTTACTGGTGCTTCATTATACTAATATTGTAAGTCATTCTCCATGGTGTAGTGGTTCCCATGCTAGCCTCAAGTTCCCAAAGTCGCGGGTTCAAACCCAGCGGAGGAGGATGGATTTTTTTTGGGTGTAAAAATCCTTAGCATGGCTTCCTTTGGAAGGGATGTAAAGCTGGTGGTCCCGTGTCATAGATTTACAGCACATAAAAGAACCTCAAGCCTGATAAAGAGGCCTCTGAGCAAAATTACCTGTCTTCCATGCCCAGTATAGAATTGGACGCTAAGGACCACAGCAGTTAAAGAGCATCCATAAATAAAACTATTAAATTTATCTAATATTGT
Organism: Deroplatys truncata; assembly: GCA_030765065.1. NCBI lineage: Eukaryota > Metazoa > Arthropoda > Insecta > Mantodea > Mantidae > Deroplatys > Deroplatys truncata. The sequence goes on from CM060985.1 coordinate 159,622,899, forward strand.
AAAGAGAGAAAACTTGAGTATGTGTGTGCATGTATGGGTACATTTTCAATCAATTTTGATTGTTATATCAACATTGAAAAGCTGTATTCTTTTTAATGAACATCGCCTATTAAACACCTAATTTTAATTCATAAATTACTAAAAGGGTAACAAGAAATTACAATGCGTTTGTTCAGAATGTAATGGAGTAGAAAATGGTAGTTACTATACAGAGATTGTGTGAACATACAAATGCGGTGCATCTGTTACTCTGCAGAGTGTAAAAATCTGATGTGTTACACTCACATGACTTTCTCTACTCTTGTACAATCTAATTTTACAAACGCTTATTCTCCATATGGTTCATGTTAATCGAGATATCGAGATGTCAATCTTATTGGTAATTTTCTTGTAGATGCAAGGGAAATATGGTAGCTTTTAAGCGATAGTCAAATATTTTAACGCTGGTTGCTATGTGGCGCATTCCATTCTCTTTGCATGTCCAGGACATAAAAAAAATGAATAACGAATGTGAGAAAAAGTATAAGTATTGTAAAATTTAAGGAAATAACAAGCAATATCTCGAAAACGGTTCACTCAACAAAAGAAATGTATATGACATAAGTTGTGTATTTTAACGCGATCTACATTTTTTGTGTAGTAAAGTTTTGTCTATCTCTTATGGTTTACCAGTTATGCAAAAGTCGTTCACAATGAAGAATACTTTTGGAGACATTCCCAGAAAATTCGAGATATACATTTCATTTCTCATGACATTATCTTAAACATATGATATTTTCATCAAAATCGTTAGAGCCATTTTTGAGAAAATTAAAATTTTCGAAAAATCTTCCATGTAAAGGGTAGTCTGGGGTGGGGGGATTTTCTTGAAAACCTTCGTGTCGCATCTCTGGAAGATACTGAACCTAAATACCAAGTTTGGTGCTTATCCGACTGTTCGTTTTTGAGTTATGCTGTTCACAGACACACACACACACAGACACACACACAGACACACACACGGACATGTTTCCAAAAATGCTTTTTACTTTCTCTACTACGTATAGTAAGTAGGGGAAGTATTGCATTCGACCCAAAAATTCGATACCGAGATTTCACCGGAAATACATGTTTTGAGACTCCCTGAATCCAAAAAACGCATTTTTGGAAACATGTCCGTGTGTGTGTCTGTGTGTCTGTGTGTGTGTGTGTCTGTGTGTGTGTGTGTCTGTGTGTGTGTGAACAGCATAACTCAAAAACTAACAGTCGGATAAACACCAAACTTGGTATTTAGGTTCAGTATCTTCCAGAGATGCGACACGAAGGTTTTCAAGAAAATCCCCCCACCCCAGACTACCCTTTACATGGAACATTTTTCGAAAATTTTAATTTTCTCAAAAATGGCTCTAACGATTTTCATTAAAATATCATATGTTTAAGGTATTTTCATGACAAATGAAATGTATATCTCGAATTTTCTGGGAATGTCTCCAAAAGTGTTCTTCATTCTGAACGACTTTTGCATAACTGGTAAACCATAAGAGATAGACAAAATTTTACTGCACAAAAAATGTAGATCGCGTTACAATACACAATTTATGTCATATACATTTTTGTTGTTGAGTGAACCGTTTTCGAGATATTGCTTGTTATTCCCTTAAATTTTCCAATACTTATACTTTTTCTCAAATTCGTTACTCATTTTTTTATGTCCTGGACATGCAAAGAGAATGGAATGCGCCACATAGCAACCAGCGTTAAAATATTTGACTATCGCTTAAAAGCTACCATATTCCCGTTGCATCTACAAGAAAATTACCAATAAGATTGACATCTCGATATCTCGATTAACATGAAGCATATGGAGAATGGGCGTTTGTAAAATTAGGTTGTACAAGAGTAGAGAAAGTTATGTGAGTGTAACACATCAGATTTTTTTGGATTCAGGAGGTCTCAAAACATGTATTTCCGGTGAAATCTCGGTATCGAATTTTTGGGTGGAATGCAATACTTCCCCTACTTACTATACGTAGTAGAGAAAGTAAAAAAAAACAAAAGGTGGCTATATTTTATTCCAAGCAATATACATAGATGGCCATGATGTAACAATTCGACAGAAGACAGTGTAAAAAGTAACAATGCTATAACGGTATTGTATGTTGCATGTGTTTAATTACTGAAAATGTGTGTATAACAAATTCTATAAAAGCACAGAATAATGTTATTTTAATTATGTAAATGTAAACACTGAAGTTTCTGTATGCCAAAACCTAATAATTCTGTGCATGTTTTACTGCATTTTATATTGCAATTACTTCATTAGCAATTTAGACTAAAAGTATGTTTCAGAATTCAATCATACAAATTTAAAGACAAGCCAAGGGATAGTAAATGGTGATTTTGAGATAGATAACTTACAATCTGCTTGCTCAAATTTCCTGCAATGAACTCAAATCTAAAATGGGGTACCACACCACTGATTCAGCCGTCAGTCAGTTTCAAGATCAAAGTGGGCAAGCAGTTCACACACACTTGTTGTTGCTATGTAGCTCAGTGTCTAGGCTGCAAGTTGGACAAGGATTCGGTTATTGAGGAGTGCATTGTTGGTTTTTTTCTTTTCTTTTTTATTATTATGAAAGGCAATAATGGTTAGGTTTAATTATGTTAAAAAATACAGAACAATACAACTGCATCAATGATGCAATTGTGAGGTTTTGTTTATTCAGAAATTGTTGGTTTCTTTAATTTGTTTGCAAACAATGTGAAAGGCTTGCAAATGTTTTAAAGTACAAATTAAACAAAGTAAAGATTTATAATTATTGAAAAATAAAGTGTCCACTTCTGAAAGGGTACACAATGAAAATATAGTATGATGAAGAAAATACAAAAATGTTTGAATTTAGGTTTAGTAAAGATGTGACAAGTGAATAAATGAGATTTTGTGACTTCATAGTGAAAACACCTATTTTTTATTCAAGTTGCTTGAACTTTGTAGTCATATCATCATTACATACATTAGGTTTCTAGATAGATTTAACAAAGCTGATTTCATTTTTGCATGAAGTTACAGTGTTGCATATTTCCATACTGTTGAAATGAAGCACTGACTTCTGAAAGGGTAAACTATGGGAAATGCATGATGAAAAAATGAAGACATTGTAATTTGCTTTTAGGTTTAGCAGAGATTTTAAAATTAAGAAATAATAACAAACACATTTCATACTTCTTCAGTTGAATGAAAAAAAAAGTCAATTTGTGAATAAAATCTTGTGTTCTGGAACTAGTATAATGGTATAGAGACACCTATCCTTTTTTTTTTTCAAGGTTTTGTTTCGCTTAGAAAAAATTACAGGAGTTGTTAAAGATGCCAACCCCAATATCTCCGCAGAAATTACATTGAGGGATAAATGAGTCCTGCACTCTTTCAAAACAGGTTTCTGTTTTGTGAAAACGGTATCACTTTTTAGTTATTAAATAACTATGGGATCAAGTAGAATGTACAAAGCCATTATATAGCAGTACACTTTTTTAAACATTTTGCCGTCACTTCAACTCATATATACCTTTTATTTCTAATACAAAATGTGTAATGAAACCATTTCTGTGGGTGTTTATCTGGCTTAACGTTAAATGATAGAAAACTTAACTTTTTTAAGAAGAGTGGGTGGAGAAACTCAAGTGACAGTGTTTTTTTTGGGGGGGGTTTAAAAGCATTAACTGTTTTTGAAACACTCCATGTTTGGATATGTAATGTATCAATCTTCCATTCATACTTGGAAATCTGTGAGAAGCATTCCATCCATTGTAATGAATGGATTTATTTATTGGCACTACTTCCTTTACACAACTTTTACAATTTATTTATCTAACCTAAATTGTGTACAAATTTTTTATTGAGCACTTGCTACCTCGACTTGCATGCCACAAGGCTGTTCACCCTCCGTGGTAGCTCTTGTTCCTTCTGCTTTATCATAAGTATCCCCCTCCTTTCCTTTGTCTACTTTCTTGTACTCTCTGCTTTTCTTGCCCTTTTTTTTTTTTTTTTTTTTTTTTTTTTTTTTTTTTTGCTTTCTGTTAAAACTCGGCTATACTGTAATCTTCTTTCTTCTTTCCCTGCAACAATTTTTACGCTCTATTTTTTCCCATTTTTTTTCTCCAAAACCTTTTTTTCCCCATAATGCTATGTTCTTACATTCTATCATGTAATGTGCTATACTGTCTTTCTCACTGCACATTTAAAATATTCCTTTATCTCTAGGTCTTATCCCTCTTAGAAATATTTTTCTTGTTTTTATCCAAGCTATCCCTTCTTCATTTTTTTTAATACTTTACAGTAATCTATATATGGTTCTCATCCCTAGTTTCCTTTTATTTGTTTATAAAATTACAGTGATTTGTTGTTATGTAAACTTCTCCATTTTCCCTTCCTTTCTTTGTCTTCTGTTCTGCTTTATACTAGTTTACCTATCACTTCCATTCCTTTCATCTAGTTTCCATATGTCTCTCATTCCTATTTTCTCCATATTTCTTCCTATACTTGCCCATCAACTGTTGTGTTCTCTAAGCTTTTTTTGCAGCTTCATCCATAGGTTTAAGATTTCTCCCTCCTCTTTAACCAAACATCTATACCAAAACTGTAATTTTCTCTTATTATTCCGTTCCTTCTTGTTTTTCCTAGTTCTACTAAAGCTATTTCTCTCAGTGCTGAACTTGGTAACCCTAGTAGTCCTTTACAGAAAATTCTTTACATATGATCTAGTTTTTCATTTAAAACTGTGCCCCCCCTTACCAGATCTCTACTGCATAAAGCATTCTTGATTCCACTAGAGCCTTGTACTTTCTTTCCAACCACTTGGTAGTCATTTGCTTGTATTTACGTAATCTTTATTCTTGCCATTGCAGTCCTTCCTTTTGCGTCTATTTTCCTACTGTGTGCCTCACATTCCCCTTTGTTATTCAACCTCACTCTTAAGTATTCAAATTCTTTGACCACTTGTAATCCTTTCCCGTTTAGTACCTAGTTTTCTTCTCTTTTTTGTAAAACCATAACTTTTGACTTGTCTATATTTATTCTGAATCCCCATTCACCACAGAATTTCTGAACTTCATTTGTAATCTTTGTAGCCCAACTGCTATTATAGATCCTACCTTTAAGTCATCCACCTATAATAATCCAGGAATTTCTTTAATTGCTATTACCAGGCAATGCCGATTTCCTTTTTGGATTTTGCCTATTACAATATCTATGAATAAATTAAATAAAATCGGACTCAATTTGTATCCTTGTCTCAATCCTATATTTTGTTTGTCATCTCTGTGATTTCATTTTTTCCCCCATCTTATACAAAACTTTACCCCTTTATAGATATTTTTACTTCCTTTATGTAGTTTTAACTTACCCCTTTTCTCCTTAATTTCCATAGTAGAGATTTTCTGATTATCGTATAAAATGCTTTCTCAGAATCTGCAAAGAGCATGTGTAGCCTTCTTCTCTTCTTACTGAGGTATTTGTGTATTGTTGTCTTTATTATGAACATATCTGTTGTTTGTTTGCCTTTCCTGAAACCTGCTTGAAATCCTGACAACTTCCTTTCTTCTTCTCCCCAATTTTTTACCTTTCTGCTAATATCCCTCTGTATATTTTTCATAAAGCTAGTAACAAACCTATTCCCCTATAATTCTCTGGTTCCCTTCTCCTTATATATAGGCACTATTATGCTTATTCTCCAACTTTCTGGATGTCATCGCTTCCTTTTATTTTGTATAATACCCTTGTCATTACTTCTAAGGCCTTTCTTATTTCACAATGTTTTCCAAAATTCTCCTGGTATTCCATCATATCCTAATGGCCTTTTGTTTTTTATACCCTTTAATTGCTATAGATTTCTTTTTATTGTGAATTGCTCATCTAGTTCATTTGTTATTTTCTATTGTTGCTATCTCTCTTATTTCTAATTTAGTGGTTTTTCCCTTCCCAATTTATAATTAATAATTTATTTGAGCCTTTAAGTATAAAATACAATTGGCTAAGTCATAGAACAATTAGTCCTCTGAAATATTTCTCCTATTCATTTGATGTGATCTCATTTTTTGCCTCCACCTTTTTACTTTCTCTACTACGTATAGTAAGTAGGGGAAGTATTGCATTCGACCCAAAAATTCGATACCGAGATTTCACCGGAAATACATGTTTTGAGACTCCCTGAATCCAAAAAACGCATTTTTGGAAACATGTCCGTGTGTGTGTCTGTGTGTGTGTGTGTGTGTGTCTGTGTGTGTGTGTGTCTGTGTGTGTGTGAACAGTATAACTCAAAAACTAACAGTCGGATAAACACCAAACTTGGTATTTAGATTCAGTATCTTCCAGAGATGCGACACGAAGGTTTTCAAGAAAATCCCCCCACCCCAGACTACCCTTTACATGGAACATTTTTCGAAAATTTTAATTTTCTCAAAAATGGCTCTAACGATTTTGATTAAAATATCATATGTTTAAGGTATTTTTATGACAAATGAAATGTATATCTCGAATTTTCTGGGAATGTCTCCAAAAGTGTTCTTCATTCTGAACGACTTTTGCATAACTGGTAAACCATAAGAGATAGACAAAATTTTACTGCACAAAAAATGTAGATCGCGTTACAATACACAATTTATGTCATATACATTTTTGTTGTTGAGTGAACCGTTTTCGAGATATTGCTTGTTATTCCCTTAAATTTTCCAATACTTATACTTTTTCTCAAATTCGTTACTCATTTTTTTATGTCCTGGACATGCAAAGAGAATGGAATGCGCCACATAGCAACCAGCGTTAAAATATTTGACTATCGCTTAAAAGCTACCATATTCCCGTTGCATCTACAAGAAAATTACCAATAAGATTGACATCTCGATATCTCGATTAACATGAAGCATATGGAGAATGGGCGTTTGTAAAATTAGGTTGTACAAGAGTAGAGAAAGTTATGTGAGTGTAACACATCAGATTTTTGTTTACCCTTCCTACTACTTCCCCAATTCCTTTTTTGTGCTGTCCTTTCCCTCTATAGCTTCTTTTATGTTTTTCCTTGTATTTTGTCATCCGCTGTGGTCTATAGGTACTGTGCTAGCCTCTAGTTCCTGAGGTTGTAGGTTCAAACCTGGCAGAGAGCGATGGATATTTTCGGGCATAAAAATCCTTAGCATGGCTTCTTTCAGAAGGGAAGTAAAGCTGATGATCCCATGTTGAAGGTTTACAGCACATAAAACAACCTCGTGCTTTAATGAACTTTAATGCCCAATTCAGAATGGGATATTAAGGACCATCGTAGTTAAACTGTGTTCATAAATAAAACCCAATTTAATTTCCCCTGAATTTTCTGTCATTTTTCCTCTTTGTCACTAGTGTATATATATTTCCTAGCCATCAGATTTTTCGTATCTGCCACTTCTGCCTGCTGCAGATGTTATTCTCCACATTCCCTTTTTTGTGCTGACCTGCTTCCTTCCATTCTATTCTTCTCCTCCATATGTCCTTCTTGCCCACATATGTTACATCCTTTCTGTATATCCAGAGATGTAGATTTTATATAAATGCTTGCTTACCTACTGCTCTTGCTTCCATCATCTGCTTAATTAAATTTATTTTTACATCTCTGAGTTATTGTCAGGTCTATGTTTATAAATATGTTGCTCCCTTTAAACATTTATACTCTTCCTGAAATTTCATGAATTAGTTGGATGTTGCAAATTTTGCTATTGATGGTCTTTTCCTACTTTGCCTTCCTACTCGATATGCCTCTCCAATATCTCCCATACAGTCAGATCCATTTCTAGTCTGTCCTTTAGAACTTTCTTCCACTGGCCAAACACCTCTTCTCTCTGACACCCATGAACACCAAATGTATTCTTCTCCTCTCATCCATTTTATCCATTTTGCGCCTTGCATCCATCTGTGTCTCTCCTTTTTCCTACCACCTCTTTACGAATATCTTCTTTTCCTTCTTCAGCTACTCACTTCAGGTTTTCTTTATGCGTTCTCCATTCCATTTATCTTATTCAATTTTTCTTTAAGTTTCTTTAATATTGTACTTCCTCAGGTCTTGGTTTTAGTTTAATGCCGCCTATCATTAATAGCATAAATATTATGCTTCCAAGTACTTATTAATTTGTCATAATATTTTGTTCCATTTTAACTTTCATAAATTTCTTTATTGTGAATAGTCCTATTCTCATTCAATACAAATTACGTTCTCCCATTTTCACTTGTTCTGCTTTTCTTCTAAGGCAGAGCTCCATGCAAACACAGCCTTCTTCCTCCACTCACCTCACACTTAGCCTGTTGATAATCACTTTGTTATGAAATTTTTTTTTGCCAAGTTTTATCAACAAGTAATTACTTCGAATAGTTGTTGTTAAAGCATGCCTAAAAGTTGTATTAAAACACACTGCATGTAACACACAAGTGTACTGCCAGAAATTTCAGAGTGGTTTTACCATTCACATGTTCTACATGTGTAAGATTTTATTAATTAACTCTATTGCAGATCAACTGTGCTATTCTTACTGTAATGCAACATGAACTTGCTCTGCATGAAGAATTTGCAACCACACTTGAAATTGTTAGCAAACACTTTTCAGATGTAATTCTGTTTTACTCTGGATAATGTACCTAATGCTAAATCCTTCATTTCAGATTATGCTCAGGAGCAGTTTTTGGTGATAGGAGTGGTGATTCACCGTTGTCCTCAGCTGACAGCTTAGGGAAAAACACTAGCTCCAGATATGGAAAAGATTGTCCTGAATGTGAGAGTCAAAGTGATATCACAAAAATACCATCCGTGGCAAAACATATTCAATTCGAACAACTTGAAAAATGTAGCCATGTAGGAGAAATTTACAGCAAAGCCATATTGATTCATAGGGTTCAAAGGTCACACAAGTGTAATATTTGTGATAAGAGCTTTATTATGTTGAAAAGACATAATTTGATACACGAGGGTAAAAAGCTTCCCACATGTGAAATTTGTGAGAAGAGTTTTACAAATATGTCAAATTTGAAAACCCATAATTTAATAAATGAAGGTAAAAGGCCTCACAAGTGTGAAATTTATGATAAGAGGTTTACTCAGTTGTCCTACTTGAAACGACATAATTTGATACATAAGGGTGAACCTCACAAGTGTGAAATTTGTTACAAGAGTTTTAGTCATTTGTCAGTATTGAAAAGACATAATTTGATACATGAGGGTAAAAATCCTCACAAGTGTGAAATTTGTGAGAAGACGTTTACTCATTTGTCATCTTTGAAATCACATAATTTAATACATGAAGGTAAAAAGCCTCACCAGTGTGAAATTTGTGAGAAGACATTTACTCATTTGTCATCTCTGAAAACACATAGTTTGATACATGAAGGTAAAAAGGCTCACAAGTGTGAAATTTGTGAGAAGACATTTACTCATTTGTCATATTTGAAATCACATAATTTAAGACATGCAGGTAAAAAGCCATACAAGTATGAAATTTGTGAGAAGACATTTACTAATTTGTCATCTTTGAAATCACATAATTTAATACATGAAGGTAAAAAGCATCACCAGTGTGAAATTTGTGGGAAGACATTTACTCATTTGTCATCTTTGAAATCACATAATTTAATACATGAGGGTAAAAAGCCACACCAGTGTAAAGTTTGTGATAAGAGGTTTACTCAGTTGTCATACTTGAAACGACATAACTTAATACATGAAGGTAAAAAGCCACACAAGTGTGAAAATTGTGAGAAGACATTTACTCATTTGTCATCTTTGAAATCACATAATTTAATACATGAGGGTAAAAAGCCTCACCAGTGTGAAATTTGTGAGAAGACATTTACTCATTTGTCATATTTGAAATCACATAACTTAATACATGAAGGTAAAAGACCTCACAAGTGCGAAATTTGCGATAAGTGGTTTATTCAGTTGTCATACTTGAAACGACATAATTTGATACATGAGGGTAAAAGTCCTCACAAGTGTGAAATTTGCGATAAAAGGTTTACTCAGTTGTCATACTTGAAACGACATATTTTGATGCATGAGGTTAAAACGCCTCACAAGTGTGAAATTTGTGAGAAGACATTTTTTTATTTATCATCTTTGAAATCACATCATTTAATACATGAAGGTAAAAAGCCTCACAAGTGTGAAATTTGTGAGAAGACATTTACTCGATTGTTATCATTGAAAATGCATAAATTGATACACAAGGATAAAAGGATTCACAAGTGTGAAATTTGTGAGAAGAGGTTTACTCGATTGTCATCTTTGAAGTCGCATAAGGTGATACATGAGGAAAAAAAGTCTCACAAGTGTAAAATTTGTGATAAGAGGTTTAAATGTTCATCATATTTGAAATTGCATATTCTGATACATGAGGGTAAAAAGCCTCACAAATGTGAAATTTGTGATAGGAGGTTTACTCAGTTGTCACATTTGAAATTGCATAATTTTATACATGAGTGTAGAAAGCCTCACAAGTGTGAAATTTGTGATAAGAGTTTTACTCAGTTGTCACATTTGAAATCGCATAGTTTTTTACATGAGAGTAAACAGCCTAAAGTGTTAAATTTGTGAAAAGGGGTTTACTGATTTGTCACAGTTGAAGTGCATAATTTGATAAATGAGGATAGAAAATCTCACAAGTGTTAAGTTTTTGAAAAGGTCTTGGAAATTTCATAATTTGATACATGAGGCTAAAAGCCTCAGTGCGAAATTTGTGAGATGAAGTTTATACTCATTTGTAAATCTTGATATTGCCTAATTTGATGTGAGAGGGTAAAAGGTCTCACATTGTGAAATTCATGGAAAGAGCTTTATTCGGTTCACAAATTTATAAGTGCTTATCATGCATAGGAGGCTTCACAAATATGAAATTTGTGATAAATTTATTAATCCGTCAGGTTTGGTTTTGCATAATATGATACATAAAGGTAAGCAACATTACAAGTATGAAAGATTTGATAAGAACTGTACTAATTCGTCAAATTTGAAATTATATACTTTGATTCATGAGGGAAAAAGCCTTACAACTGTGAAATTTGTGAGAAGAGGTTTACTCAGTTGTCATACAAATTCATGTGACTTATGCTGTCAAATGGATGATTCCTGTATCACACTCATTCTATAGCTTCACGGTTAAAGGTGATGTACGTGCTTATGCTTTTGAAACACCTTAATGTAACAGTTTTGTGGCTGATTCTATAGCTGCCCGATTTCATCCAGTTTTAATAATATAGCATTTAAGAAAGCAATTCTGTAAATTGAGTACAACTAGTATATATGACTCCCTGGAAGTTAAGTGCAAACTGTATACAGATCTCTTCACATGACTAATTTTCACATATGCAGCGGAAATTGATCAAGGAAGGTTAATTCAATAGCCCAACCAAAAACATTTAAGTAGCAAAAATGTAAAATAATAATGAAAAAAATGAAATATGTATAGTCACATCAAGAAAAGAAGATAAAATAGAAAATCATAGAAGCATCTGAAGTACAATATGCAACATTTTAAATAATTCCCAGTTACAAAGAAAATGCATGTAAAACAAAATCTCTAGAAAAGAAAAAAACAAGTAATGATAGGAATGATTAAAATGAGTGAATAGGTAAATGTTTTGTAAAATAAGTAATGCAAATAAGTAAAAATGCAGTGAAAGGAGCATACTACAAATTAGTACTCATCAAAGACAAAGAACATCTAGATGCCATTGTAACTTCGTGAGCAACAGTTGCATTAACTTAAAAGAAAGATGTAGAAGAGAGAAGTAGTGAATATTTACATTGAGTTACAGCTGTAATACTGTATGATCATATAATTATGTGGGGAATCTCCTTGTGGGATATTTTGATAGCATGCGATAACACACACAGGAATTATCTCCACATTGAGAAGTACCTGAACTTACTCCTCTATGTGGCACGATAGGAGTTTAAAGCTCTCTGCCAATATTGAGAAATTTGTAAAAGTAATTAATATAAAGAATGCTACTCATAAACAAATACATTGAAAGTAAAATCGGGCACATAGTAAATAACATTCATTCTTGAGGTTTCATGACAAAAGAAAGGCAGTGTTAAAATAAATGTGGAAACTACGTTAATATATCAAATTAGGTTTTGAAACATAATATTCACAATGTCTAGAAAGAAAATTGTAAAAAGGAGTCTCAAAGATAAAGAAAGTGCAATAGGAGTGTACATTAATTCCATAAATAGTAACATGTAAATCAGCATAGTTATTTCAGTAGCACAATTACAACCCTGAGAATTCCTGAAGTGCCACAACTCCAATATTAATATTGTACTGCTCTCAAGAAACCATTCGAATTGTAATGTGAACTTTTCAGCCAGCATTTCAATTAAACACTACGTTATTTCCTGTCAAAAAACAACCACACTGTTCAGTAATTACATATTTGTGGAATTTGCCTTACTAATACTGCTTTTTTTGGTGTTTATTGTTTAACATCATCGTATTGATAACCTTTTGAATACCTTAACAATCTTTTTATGAACTTAATTTCTTAAACTCTGATGTGTTCCATTCACATGGCTTTCTCTACCCTCCATAGCTTTTTAGTTGATATAACAGTTATTCATATGACAGTTTATTTTACTATCTACTTCATTTCAGTACAGATACACCTTTCTGAAAATAGCTGTGTTACACATTCCATTATAGACACAAAGGGACTAGTGATAGTAAATCTTTAGAACTGGACAACATATGCTGGCATCAAAAATCCACTCTTTCCACAGGAAACAACTGAAAATTAACAGGACTGTAAAAGAATAGCTGACTATTGAACCATTAATAATGGATATCTCGGAAATGATATGCCCAAAAAATGTTCTTTGTAATAAATTGTGTGTTTTAAGAGAGACCTGCATTGAGGAAGTATGTTTTCAGTGTTTTCTATTGTGTTTACCAGTTATACAAGATTATACAAAACTCCCTCTTAAGAAGAGGACTTCATAGGCTATTCTTAATAAAATTTAAGATATACATTTTATTTGTCATGTAAATATCCGGTAAAGCCGGCACATAAAAGAATCTCAAGCCTGATAAACAGGCCTCTGAGCAAAATTACCGATCTTTCACGCCCTAAGGAACATGGTAGTTAGAGAGCGTCCATAAATAAAACTCGGTTTCAATTTCAGCATTTCCTAATTAGCATAGTGCTTCATGGTTACTACAGGAACAATTTTGAAGTCCCTTACTGAGATTTTTTATGCTGGTTAAACTGAATTGAGCTCGTCCTGAGATGGGAGTGATGTTAAAATAATATAATATACATAATACCTGTTTGCAAGCATCACATATTAACTCCTTAGAGCAGCTAGAGGAAGTCTTGCATTTCACCCAAAATTGGGATGCCAAGTTTTCACCAGAAATATATCTTTTGAGATAACCTGCTCCCAAAAAGGTTTGTTGAAAAATGTCCGAACAACCTAACGCAAAAGAGGAAACTAAGTTGAAACTTAAATCTGGCATTTAACTTTATACAGAGAAACCGACAGCACTGCAAAAAGATTAATGTGGTGTTGACCAAACACCTGTAATATTTCATTTACCACGCACACTATGTGACAAAAGTATCCGGATACCTCCACAAACATACATTTTTCATCTTAGGTGCATTGTGCTGCCACCTCTGTCTGGTACTCATTATCCGCAACCTCAGTAGTCATTAGAAATCGTAAAACAGCAGAATGGGACGCTCCGTGGAACTCACGGACTTCGAACGTGGTCCGGTGATTGGATGTCACTTGTGTTAGAAGTCTGTACGCGAGATTTCCACACTCCTAAACATCTCTAGGTCCATTGTTTCTGATGTGATAGTGAAGTGGAAACGTGAAGGGACATGTACAGCACAAAAGCGTACAGGCCGACCTCGTCTGTTGACTGACAGAGATCGCCGACATTTGATGAGGGTCGTAAAGAGTAATAGGCAGACATCTATCCAGACCACCACACAGGAATTCCAAACTGCATCAGGATCCACACCAAGTACCATGACAGGCGTGAGGTGAGAAACCTTGGATTCCATGGTCGAGCAGCTGCTCATAAGCCACACATGCAGGAAAATGCCAAACGACGCCTCGCGTTATAAGGATGGCCAACATTACAGATTGAACAGTGGCAAAACGTTATGTGTAGTGATGAATCACGGTACACAATGTGGCGATCTGATGGCAGGGTGTGCGCATGGCGAATGCCCGGTGAACGTCATTTTCCAGCGTGTGTAGTGCCAACAGTGAAATTCGGAGGTGGTGGTGTTATGGTGTGGTCGTGTTTTTCCTAAAGGAGGCTTGCAGACCTTGTTGTTTTGCGTGGCACGATCACAGCGTAGACCTACATTGATAATTTAAGCACCTTGCTTCCCACAGTTGAAGAGCAATTCGGGGATGGCAATTGCATCTTTCAACACGATCGAGCGCCTGTTCATACAGCACGGGCTGTGGCGGAGTGGTTGCACGACAATAACTTCCCTGTAATGGACTGGCCTGCACAGAGTCCTGACTTTAATCCTATAGAACACATTTGGGATGTTTTGGACCGCCAACTTCGTGCCAGGCCTCAGCGACCTACATCGATACCTCTCCTCAGTTCCGCACTCCGTGAAGAATGGGCTGCCATTCCCCAATAAACTTTCCACTACCTGATTGAAAGTATGCCTGCGAGAGCGAACGCTGGCATCAAGGCTAAGGGTGGGCCAGCACCATATTGACTTCCAGGATTATCATTGGAGGGCACCACGAACTCGTACGTCATTTTCAGCCAGGTGTCCGGATACTTTGACCACGTACTGTATACTCCAGGAGTAGGCTTTCATAAACCATTACCTACATCGTCGGCAACCTACAAATGTATCATAGTAATTAGTTTCAGCTTCTTCCAAGAATGTGACATGAAGTATTTCACGAAAGTTCTCCCAATCCAAAGCACCATTTATATGTAAAATGCTTTGTTATTTTGCAGTTTTTGAAAAACTGCACTAAATCCTTAGTTAAAATATATATGTTTAATATATTTACTTGGCTAACCAAATACACATCTGTAATTTTGTATGAATAGCTGTGAGCTCTCTTCGGAATACGTTTGGTGTAACTTGTTGAGCATAAGGAACACAAAAACTTGCTAAACGAAAAAGTACATCCTTTTACAGCAATCTCAAATAAATTTTTAGTTGCGGTAGCCATTTCTCACTATAATGACCCACTTTTAAAAATTTTACAATTGTTTCATTCTCCTGTATTCCTTTTTCATGTACAAGAAGATATGTAATGAAACTATTTTTGCTAACATTATCTCGATTAACATTAAATAAATGCAAAAATATAGGTTTGTAAGGTTATTCGCACTCCTTGCAAAGGAGTTGATATTTACAGTAGAATTAAAGTAATAAATGAGTTAGCAGTATGTTTAAAGATGAATTAAACTACACTTTATAAACTTCAGTACCATATCTGTGTCAAGAGCGCAAACTAGAGGTTATAGGCACACAGTTCTCTAGTAAGAATGTAATTATGCTTTACACCTGACACGAGATACTTTCTTTGAAAAGTAGGCAAGAAAAACAGGTTTTGTAAAATATATTTCAAAACTTGTCAAGAAACTATTAGCAAGAAAGGAGGAACAAAAGTTTCGCCATTGTTAGGCAAGATTGCTGTTTGTACCAAGAATGGGAAAGATCTGTGATCAATACATGTTAGCTAGGTCCATAATATTCTTCAACTCATCTGATCTATGTCCTCACTTTGCCCCTCGATGTGCTAGGGAATAGTGATGCCATTAGTTCTTTTGGAACCATTCTGTTTTTAATCTTTCTCTCACCAATTTGAAGGAGTTATTTGTGCTCAAGGTCTTTGAAATCATTTAATCAGCAGATAAGCCACAGAGCATTGCTGTTATTCATTACCGGGTCATGCCCATAATCAAATTGTATATTTTAGGTAATCCACAAGTAGCGGTATCTTTGAGTTGTCTTCTGCTTGTGCTTTAGAAATGACCTTGATGTTTGTAATTACATCGTTTATCTGGATCTTATATTCTCTCATTCTATTTGATTTTACTTTAACGAATTCAGAACTATATTTCTTATCTATTAATTGCTATCAATTTGTTTACCCCTTATATGTTTTTGGCTAAATGATTTTAAAATTGTTTGGCAACTTGAACGTTTTTTTCTTTTCTTTCAAAATTTTCTATCATGTGTTTTTAATGGCTGCTTTCATACTAGGTAAATGGAGCAAATAAAATGTTGTTAAACCCTGCCTTAAATTCAAGAACATTAAAAGTTTTTAAACATTAGATATGCTTTATTTTCATTTACTTCTGCTACCCATGTTTCTGCATTATTTGGTGTTAAGAGACTGTTAACGAAGTAATTCTGAGCAGGTGAACAGCTATTTGCAGCACAGGAAAAAGTAAACTGAAGAAAAGGCTTGAACGTTTTACTCCTTGTAACTTGGTTGTTTGTATTTCATCCTTACTGGAATTCATAAAGAGTTGATATTGCAGTAAACTACGAGATAGATTTAATTAATTAATTCTAGGAACTAGAAATACTGCAAGAAAACACATCCCTCGCTTTTCAGACTACAAAAAGTTCTGCTCGATTCCAAGCTTATATAATATGAAAAGCTATGAGCAGGACTTTGTGATGCAGCTACACTGGCAATCTGACATGCGTGACAAGACTTTGACTTTATGACGCCACAAAATCTGCGATGCAATTTGAGTTGGAGTTAACATTTACCGCGCGACATGGTGCATCCACAGGACAGGTTGTGTTATTAGGAAATCTCTAGGGAAATGAATTTGTTTTTCCGAAGAAATACTAAAACACCGGTGTTGTATGAAGTTAGTAGTGCCTTTAAGAATACAACATACACATGCTTTCGCGTGGTAATGTAGTACTCTGTTGCTTCATCCGAATTCACACTGGGACGAACAGCACGATATGGAATCCCAAAATCTGAATGTTTACAATGAAGCGAGCGGCACAGTTCCTAGAAGGCGTAGGTGCTACTCTCTTGTAACACATGCTCCCGCGTATTCAACAATGTAATTAGTTGACATCTTTATCTCGGTAAGTAAAACAAGTTAGTACCGTATTATATATGCACCATAGTTTCATTAGGAGTGACCATTAACCTTTATATTGATATACTTTCTTGGTTAGTATCTCTTTTGTAATTTGGATAAATAACAATAAACATGACCTTAGCTGTTCACGGTAGAACAGATCCAGGTAAAAGGTGTGCTGGGATTGGCGGCAATATTGTGTGCGGGTGTTGTATGTAGGTAATTGTTTATACAAATCAGTTTCCATAGGGCTTTTAACAATTTATTTTTGTGTACAACACTAAATTTGACTAGTGTAAGACTTGTATGCAAATAAGTTCTATGCAATTCTGTAACTTTCAGTTCCATAACAAATCTGTTGTGTTAGCATATGCTGATATCTACATTTTCCTTACTTTACATGACAGCTGTTTCAAGCTTCAGTATTTCAGAAAAACCAGTTTTTAGAAAATTGTTTTTAGAGCGCCCTCAATAGCGATGGAAGTGATGCGTTATACGTCCTACAGATGTCACTGTATGTCATTCTCTAGCTCTAACGTAATGCTGGCAACATATGGATAGCTAATGCCGCCAAAGACGGTAAGATAGTCAGCCTCAAAGCGTAGCCGAGGGATTGAGGGCCCTCAGCCTCAAAGCGTAGCCGAGGGTTGGCCGCAAGCGACGACAGGGCGTAGCCGAGGGATCTGCGGGTCTAAAACTCGAATGGAATTAATTAATCTTTCACACAAGCCGTGTGTTGGACAGGGTTGGAAAGGTAGAACCAGATGACTGCAATGCCATCCCGGCTATGGCATTGAATTTTTCAGTCATTTGATTCTACCTTTCTAAAACTCGAATGATTCACGTTTGCAGAAATTCCTTACCTCGCGGATTTCACTTCTTATTTAGGTTGGCACTTCCCATTCTGCGTCTGTTTTAGCGGGAAGGTAGCTACGTTCGGTGTGTTCATATCGCAATTTTCCTATAAAAGTAAAACACCTAAAACGGGGCGGGGGTTATACGACTAGTTGCCATAGCATCAGAGCGCCCTCGTTTGGTCTCTTGGGGATTATAACCCCAAAACACGCCGCTTGAGGCGTGACCGGCTTTCCCGCATTGCTTGCGGGCATATCCGGTAACAACCGAGCACCTCCACCAGCAGGTAAGGCTGAGCTATACAATCCCTTCAAGAGTAGCTTGAACATCAAAATTACTGCCCCCTACACTTTAAAAATGCAAATTACTAACACCAGCGGTGACAAGGGCCGTTGACTCATGACCGGCAATCGTTGAACAAAATTTGTTACTTCCTTTCTCTCCCATATAAAAAATCTCAACCGCCACCCTGTAACACCCATATCCCGTCACTACGTGATTAAGCCCTAGTTATGGCAGGTGCACGCCTAACACACTTTCGGGTTGCCCTCAGCCTGCCAATATGTCGTCGGGACGGTAGGTGGGCACGAGGAATTGGCGAGATCACATCTACTTCTACATTCGCTCCCAAGGTAACTTATTCAATTATTTCTTGCTTCCTTCCGCAATTTCTAGGTGGGCCCTCTAAGAACAATTTACCCGAAAATGTATTACGTTTAATACCATAATCCTTCCGGACTGAGAATGGGATTTAATATAATCAGCACGCGTAGTATCACTCCGCGCTTGACTTTTCATAAACGCATGGTGGATCCTCCTCTATTATACTCAACAGCTGCATACTTTCGGGATTTCAAGTAACCACCATTGTTGCCTACCTATGTTAAATTAACCACATGCTACCTTTCACTGTACCAGCAGTGAGAGTTAAAGAAATGCATATTCTTGTACTCCTTAAATTAAATGTACTAGTTCAAGAATGGGTGAAGAAATGCATTGAATATATTTTATTAGTAAAAGCTTAAGTGCCAATCAGAATCTTTATGGACAGCTCGACACACAATTTGCCATCAGAAGTGGTGATATCGCTGGACTCGTCTCTCAGGCACACCAGTTCCTCCCGGTGTTAATTTAATGGCATCCTTAAGAGGAAGGGTATAAAACCCTCAAACAAAATGCTGAACACGTTCAAAACTCGCGTTTCAACACTGTTAAGGAATTTGCCAATTCTATGTTTAATTACACTGCTCTGGCCTGGTACACAGCCATGATCGTAACATAAACAATACTGCATTAGCACGACCGTTGCTTTGCTCCAATAAACAACGAGGGAGTACTGATGCCTGCTTGGCCATTATAAGAAATAAGCTAATGGTTTAAGCAAGTATAAATGAAGCAATTATTAAAATACTATCAATATTCTCGATCTTTATTATTTGAAGTACAAAGAATTGAAAATAGGTGTAGTGCAGTGACAAACTATTTTCATTCTTTTGAAAGGCATGCTGCGGCGGTAACAGTTGCATTTGTTTACACCAGAAACCCTTTCCCGGGCTGAATGCATTACGTTCGCTTCACTTGTCGAAGTTTGCATAAATTATAGGCTTCTGGCTAATGATGGGAAACACAAGGAATCCTGTAAAGAAAAAAGAAAAACAGTTATATGGCTATAACGATGTCAGAATCCATATAACGATAATCAGAACAGTCGTATATTCTGATAAGCGTTCTAATTGGACATGTGGTGATGTGAATGATGCAACAAAGCTTAGAGTAACATTCTTAGGTCTCCTCTTCGTTTTCCTTTTCACAGCTATCACAATTCTCATTAGTTTCAAATCAGGTGCTGACCAGTGGTTATTAGTACATTATAGCAGTGATGACCCTCTTCAGTAGTCAGTGGAAGCACAATCGGATCTCTCTTATTCAAAGGACATATAGGCAAAAGGAGTTATAGCTAAGATTAAGCCCTGTTCTTCCTACTGACAACTCAACATCTCTTCTTACGCCTCAAGTAAAAACATGTCCTGAAAGAATAATCATTCTAAAAAAGTACATTGAATTCGGAAGAAGAGAGAAACTCATTCTCATACCTTAAACAATTTACTTGCAACCGGTTTACCTTTTGTTCATTGCCGTCAGCGTTTGTCTGAATTCATACTTTAAGAAACCTGCAAAAGAGAAGACATTCTTTTATGTCATTTAAATTACTTTAAATGATTTCCTTCCTCGCACTGTACGTAGAAATGGATACGAATCTGTTGGTACCAATGAGGTACATATGTCTCCTTTTGCGCTTTTTTCAATTCTGGTATGATCTGCATCGCATTCTAGGTTCATATGGCCAGCAGGTGATACTTTCGCTCAATAAGCTGTAGGTTTTCGTTCGTACGTGCATTAAAACTCAGCATTATGCCGTTGTTTTCGCCTCTACTTGTATCCAAATAGGTCGTCATATGAGAGACTTACCTGGAAGAATGATTAACGTTTTTGCAAACAAGAAGAAATTTATTCTGGAATTCTAGCGTACACCGCCTCATGCTAAGTGTAACATTTCGTACCACCATTTACAGCGCAGTCTCGAATTGCGAGGTTGAAAGTTCCTAGATGTCTCTTATAATAGCCAACGTTTACTAATCAGTTTTCAACTAAAACTTTTGTCACCACTATTTGGAGTGTTTTCTTCATCTTCCTTCTTCTTCATATATACTTGGTCACTTATGCATGTTCTTGATAACTTTCCTTAAGGCTAGCGCGTCCTATTTCATCTTTGCATTGCTTTATAGTGATCTGAAATGAATTGTAAGTTTTGCGTATGTTCATTTTAAACTTTATATGTAACTTCTTTGTAAGCTTTTTGAACAGCTCAGTAGATATGGATATTCCATAAATTTCATCGCTACTTTTTTCAAGGACTTTCAACGTGCTTTGATTACTGGCAGATACACTCCGTTAGAATCACGACGGGAGAGGTGACCTTGGTATTAAGGGTACTTTTAATATTGATTTTCATTAAGTTCCATTTTGCTGTTATATTATTCTTCAGCTCGTGGCAATCTCGATATGCAGCAAGAGGAAATCCAGTATCAAATGCGTTTAGTCCCTGCACGAGTATATGCACATTGCCACTGGAAATACCATATGCTGGTTGATGCACTTCTTTTGCAAAACCCTGCCATGCAAATGTTTATCTTAGGTACATGCAGTATTCCGAGAATTTATTAGTAGTAAGATTTATAGCTTTAATATGTGCGTTTTCTCTTTCAGCTGCACCATGTAGGTATTATTTAAGCTAGCTTAAGCACAAAATCAAAAGATGCCGCTAGAATACGCCGTCACCATTATAGTTAGAATACCATAATGTAAATGACGCAAGAGACGCGTAACCATCCAAACATGCAGAGTACCTAAAATCAACAGACCCACTTTTACAGTGGAATTAGATAAAGATATAGGCATGTAGCAGAGGTTGACAAAAAATTTGCAATATCAAACAGTCGCCTTATAAGATTCTCATTGTAAAAGTAAAACTTCAGTGTTTATAAGCATGTGAAAAGGTAATTATTTACATAATAGCTTCGTCAGAATTCTATAACATATAATGCATTCAGGAAGCCAGTCCAATGTCTTCTCCAGGTATATATTATAATGATTTTTGCTGCAATATTTATTCTACTTGCCTGAAATCTCTTAATTTTCGTGAAGAAAGGTACCCGTTTGCATGATTACGAAAAACATAGCTGACCTATATTTGGTACACATAACGAGCGCTGAATATTCAGAAAAGCCAAGAGATGGTTGCTATAACCAGTGTCAGTAAAACGGGCTGAGGTTTTGCTTTTCATCGTCACATACCAAGTCAATAATTAGGTAAATTCGCAACACACTGATTCGGACAACAACCTGTACCAAATTCGGTTTGCAATTAACACCAGTAAGCAAGAAAGTACATAATTTACACCATTTAAGATTATCCACGCTCAAAAATTTGTGTTACCCCTGATGAGCATCCACAGGAACACCACAGAATTCATTATTGCAACAGAAACGAGACGCAATTTCAAAGGCAAGGGCACTGGCAACAGAAAACGTAGGGAAAAGCCGCAGAAAGAACAAGCATCCATATAATCGGAAGAGAGGCGCGTAGAATCGGAGACCTAGTGAAATTGTACACCCGGAAAAAGTAGGTAATGCTACGAAAATGTTAATGAATTATACAGACCCTATAAAATAGTTCAAACATTAAGCCTCTTGAATTACGTAATAAAAGCCAAAAATTCCACAAGACAGCAAAACATCCACATAAGCAAAATTTTGCGATATTACACGTGAGGAGGTGGAAATATGAAAAGATTGTAAGATGCGTAACGCTGATGTTACAAGCGGCCATGAAGTTCGTACACGAAGTGAAAATTGACAAAGCTTCACTTTCCAGCATTACACACAAGCGAAGGTGCTTTCTCACACGATTTTCGAAAACCATTGTTTCTCCCACCCATGAAACAAATGATAATATTAAAGAAAAGATTAAGAATGGAAGGAAAGAAAGAAAATAAATATGAACAATGTTACGCTTTAAATTTCCATTATGGTTCTCAAATGCTTGAGAATAGTTATATTGATTCATTTTAATACAGGGTAAGCTTTCGTATTTTCAGCGTTGGTCTAGGAGTACCATGCTAGCCTCTGCTACCCGAGGTCGTGGGTTCAAACCCGGTGGAGGGGGGTGGATTTTTCTCGGGCGTAAAATTCTTAGCATGCCTTCATTTGGAAGGGGAGTAAAACCGGTGGTCTCGTGTGGTAGATTTGCGGTACGTAAAAGAGCCTCAAGTCTGATAAAGAAGCCTTTGAGCAAAATTTTCGGCCTTTCACGCCCAACTTAGAATGGGACGCTGAGGTCCATAGAAGCTAAAGAACGGCCAAAACTAAAACTCAATTTAATTTTTTGTACCTCCAGCTTAGTCTTAAGCTTTTTTAGCAGGGCAGATGGCAATCCATGTGTTCCAACTGTTGCTTTTTAAAGCTATTAGACGGAAATATGTTTTAAGTGGTTTGCAGTAGGTAATCCGAAATGCGACCTATTGTTTCTTCACATTGTTAAGATATCAAATGTTCAGATATAAGGATTTGAATGAAGTGTACTATTGCCCCTAAAGAAGAGTTTGAGAACAGAATTTTGACTACAAAGTTGATTTTGAGAATGTTATGGTGTGTGCCTCATGGAATATGCGCACATGATTTATGAGAGCCTTACGTGTTCCCTGATGCTATAGTGCAATTAGAAAGGCTAAAGTTTTAGCGGGGGTGTCTTTTCAATGTCTTAGATTTATCGAAACTTCATGTCTAATCTTAGCATTTTTTGTGTAGCTAAGTTGTTTTTAAAATGATTCATGACAAGTGTTAAGCGAGTAGGAGCTGATTTCTGCAAAAGTTAAACTTTGCATGCGATAAGTATAAATAAAAATCTTGAGAGCAGGGAAATAGGACAACGCAGTGTTACAGGTAATTTATGGTTTATTGACTGATAAATGCTAAATAAATACATTTCGAAGAAAATAAACTATAATGTAGTGTGGCAGACAAACTATAAGCAACAACTTCAAATAATAGTAAGGGCCTACAAGAGAAAAAGAGTCATCAAATAACAGGAAAAACAAACTAGGCAACGATATATTTTGAACAGCGCAGACGCGAGAACTGATTATAGCAGCAAATATTCGAAACCGGAATGCAGGCTCAATTATACAAAACAAGTCTAGCGAAATTCCTGAAACACTTTTCTTAGTGTTATAAGTAATAGTAATGCCCGCCGTAGGTTTTAAGATCGTTGAAAGCTTTGCTGTAAACAAAGAAGTATAAACGAAAATATGGGAGAATCATATGCAGCGCGAGAGGCAACGACTGGAATTTTAGTCTAAGGGGACGCCAACGGATCCAGGAAAAAGGAATTCAATCCGGAATCAGTTGGTTAGGCTATAGGAACAAAAACAACAGTAAAAAGAGAATACAGATATTCAAAGAAAATTCACAGCGAGTAATGAGACTTAAGCGGCGAATACACAAAAACAGTCGACAAAAGTAATATGCTAACACGCCACACGCGACGTTACGGGAATTGAAAACTTTTTAAGCAGCGCACTGATACACGTTCCGCCTATTACCGCTATTCTTACACTGAAAAACACGGAGTGACAGTCAAGAGTCCATAGGAAGCCAACATTTTGTACGAGCGCGTGAAAAGTGAACTCTGTACCGAGCAGTGGTGGACAGACTGGTCGTGAATACATGGGAAATCTGTAAATATTGCAGATACCAAGCTGAACAGCGGGATGAATCAAGGGAGACAACAGAGACAATATAGATCCCCTTCGTCTCCCTGATATTCACCCTAGTAATAAAACACATAGAGTCCAGTGGTAGGAATAAGTAAATCAACGCATATATATAATTATAGCAAGTAAAATATTATTTTCCGTTTGTTATTTTTTGGTTCCTTATCTTTTATATATAAATAAGTGTACATACAGATGGAGGAGGCCAGGGCAGAAGCAGCCCAGATAATCGAGGAAGAAGGAAGGCCGACAGGGAAGCAGCTTAAATATAATGAAGTGGTGAGGTAAAGGATATAGGAAAAATAGCTTGAATGCTATGTCCTATTAAATGAACAGACAGTTCCGCATGAATGGAAAAGTGATGCCTGTATAAAATTATTTACTTGTTTGTAATAATTGTGGGAGTGTTCCAGTATAAAGTTATAGACACGAACACTCTTCGAGAAATCTCACTTACAGGTAACAGTAAAGTAGATATAAAAGTTCAAATGTCGAGGCGGGCCAACTACGCTACCCGCGTGTAAGAAGGCCTGGGGGAATTTACTAATGGAGGTTATGTAAAGAAAAGGAATCAAATAGGTCCCATTTACTCTTTCTCTTGTAGTGAGCATTCGAAAGAAGGAAAGAAAGAATGAGAAAAACGAAACGAAACTAGGAGGGTTGCATTGAACAGATAATTAAATGACAATTTAAATGTTTCAGAATCCCCTGCACAGGAAATCACCCAGGGAGACCAGAAAAGATGAACTGGCGGTAGAGGTACAGGCAAACCATGAGGGAAAAGCAGAATTTGTCCCAGCCAGGAAAACCGAGCATCACAATTCAAGAAGGAAGGGAAACAAATATTTAAAGCTCCACATATTTACACTAAAAATAGCCATGTGTTTGTACATACACGAACAATTAAGCAAATGTAAATTGTAAAAAAGGGAGAAAATAATGTACGAACAATGAGAAGAGTACGGTCAAGGAGTTCACAGCACTATGTTAAGTGGAGAGAGGGTCAAAAGCTTTTTACCGCCATTTTCAAAATTTCGGATGGAGGTAGATAATCGCCAGGATAAGATACTTTTACTTCCTCTACTACGTACAGTAAGTAGGGGAAGTATTGAATCCCAACCAAAAATTCGATACCAAAATTTCACCGAAAATATATGTTTTGGGGTGCCCCGACTCCAAAAAAAAACATTTTTGAAAAACGTCAATGTGTGGAACTGCATGTGAACAGTATAACTAAAAACAAAAAAGTCGGATAAGTACCAAACTTGGTATTTGAGTTAAGTATCTCAAGGACGCCACACGAAGATGTTCAGGAAAATTCTCCCATCCCAAACTACCCTTTACATGAAGCAGGATTTGATTTTCTCAAAAATGACATTAAGGATTTTGATTAAAACCTCATATGTTTAAGATATTTTCAGGCCAAATGAATTGCATATCTTGAATTTTCTGGAAATGTCCCCAAAATTTCGTTTCATTATGGATGACTGCCTAACTGATGAACCGTAAGAGATATATACATCTTACTACGCAAAAAATTTAGATGTCGTTGAAACACACAATTTGTCACATGCATTATTTATTGTCGAGTGAACCACTTCCGACGTATTTCTTATTTGTTTGAATTTTCCAATACTTATGCTTTTTCTCAAAGGGGAATTCCTAATTCGATTTTTATGTACTCCCCATATTTCCCTTGGATCTACAAGATAATTAGCAATACTTTTCCGCAAATGTTTATCTCGATTAACGTGAAGTAGTTGGAGTTAACCGTTTGTAAAAAATAGTTTGTACAATAGTAGAGAAAGTCACGTGAATACAACACATCAGTTAATTTTAATTCATTCCCTCGATGTTATCAGACACATCCCTAAGGATTAAAGCCACATAATCCTCCTCCACCTTTTATTTTTCCTTCCCGGAAGCAGATGCATCTTAAGGGAAAAATCATCCCGCAGCACTCCAACTGATAGAAGCAGAACAACAGGGATCAATAAAGAAGCGAGAGGATGGCAGGGAAGAAGCTAGACGAGACTATGGACACCAGTGTTTAAGATACCCCAACAGGGCCGATATTTGGCTGAAGTATTCACATTGCCAAAGCCTGTAATATCCAACCACCATTGCGGCAAGGACAGGAAAGGCAGCAGAATGGAATGCGACGCGTGAAGAATAGCAAATTCAGCAGGAATACACACGGTTAGAAAGGCAGCGCGTTATACCGCTCCTTACATGCAATATGGAGCAAGCAAGGGTCAAGATACATGCAGCAAGGCGAAAAAATCGACCACACCCTCTTGTGATAACACAACCCCCAGAAATTTTTTCCCATGATTCCTGGTCTAGCACAGAAGCAGGGAATGTTATTGTCGTCCGGTCGACTGGGTAGCTAGGCCTTAATGATGTATTTATTTAATTTTTTCACTCGTTATGGATTATCTAATGAGCCAAATCGGGTATCCCCTAAGTTGAAGGGCTGTCTCCCTTTCATATTTTAATTCTGTAGTTGGAATTAGTTTCCTTTGGAGGTAATGTAGCGAGCCATAGATGTAATTCGAACCGAGGTCCGAGGACTGCGTGTGATTTAGAAAAGTGTTGTAAGATAGTGAAACATAGGAAGCTCGATATTGTAGCCCACGCGGTCGCGCTGTCAGCTTGCCAAAAAGTATGTGATGGCCTCGAAATTAGGTCATACGCTCACTCACTCTCAAACGACTTCTGTGACACGTCGAAGCCATTTCCGTCTGGGGTCGACGCCTCTAACATAATTCAGTTTGCATTTTTAATCAGTAGACATCAAGACATAACAGAGGACTTCAGGTAAGATGTTTGTGTGTAAATACTTGCTCGTTACACCTTAAACACACACCCTGTAGTCATGTAAATTAATTGTAAAAATAGCTGTTTTTATATAACCCCTGGGTTATATTTGATGCCTCTACCCTCAGCTCGGCCACCACCATCGCTATATACCCGTCCTACCGCCGATACGGCACATTCTGCCATCTGGGAATACCATGCTCCGGTTGTAAGCATCCCCTGGAGCTATCTACCCCAAGGTTTGCTACAGTATTTTCCAAACAATCACTCACAAAATTAGCAGTGATTTCTGAACTTTCTCCAGACAAAGATTTAAGATCGAACATTTTAATTCGAATTCTCCAATTAGGATTAAAGTACCTAACAAGGGCAATAATTTTAGGTCTTTATGGTTCGAGGCATCCGTCATTAATTAAATCAACTTAGCTTTATGTAGCTCAGATATTATTTCAGCAATGGTAAATGGGTTTAAAACATTAAAACAACTACCCCGGCGTTACTTTGGATATACGTAAATTTTGGTTCAAAAGAATACAGTGTATAAGCCTAGAAGCACAGTCCATGGATCTGAAAGATTGGTTCCGCTGGACAATATGATAAGCGACGCTTCTTTCACAGCTGCTGATTTCATGTATTTTTCACCACAACTTTCACTCTTTAAACGATTAGTCAATACATTGCTATAGGATGCGCTTGCACGCAGCATTCTCTTGTTGTTTGCACTATTTATATGCTGTGATGTATCCAACCATCCGAACTGCTTATACCGAAAGTAAATGCGCCCTTATTTCATCGAACATCTGAATCAGATTGTTTTGTATCAATATTTCTTTTGTAAGTCACTATTAAAAACAACCTTCCTTTTCAGCGATTGTATAATGTTTTCAAGCGATTTAGCTTTCGTAATTTACACAAGTATACCCACACTGTAGATGTAGAGATAGAGGTGATTCAACAGAGGGACGCGTTGCTTTCTCCACAGATCTTGCGCCTACCAGACCCCAGAGGAAAGGGATGAAGTGAAGGAACCACAGAAGACTACAGGCGATAGGCAGATAGACCACAGAGACGCGAATATACCTAACATTTCCAAGCTCGCAGACCCGTCCCACTACTGAAACCGCCGAGAGAGGGCAAAAACGACCTACCATTCAAGAATCTCTTTGGTGTTCACGATGAATACTCTTTCCGTTGAGCAGGCATCCGCACCATCTGCCCAGCACTGATATGCGGATTGTTTTCTATTGCGTTTTACACAGCTTCTTCATTGCCTCCAGAGGTTACTGAAGCAACGCGAACAGGTGGTGCTCTTCCAAATAATCCTGTTTCACGAAGACGGCTTTCAACCCTTCGAAAAGTGTCTGCAGTAGGTGCCCTCCTTCCTGAAAACCGTTCTTCATACAGACACTTTGCTGACAGTGCGTTACACCTTGTTTCTCCATAAATTAACAGTATTTCAACATAAAAGTCGTTTGTATACATTATAACAGCAGCCGTGTTCTCTAGAAAGGTTTCAAATACTCGGTAGGTAATGGAGAGTTTATTTACCCCAAGCATTGAATAACTAAAGCTAGTTTGCATGTGTGAAGTGTATTAAACTTGACTAAGTGTGTCAAGCTTAATGCCGAACACAATAAAATGCCTACTCTGAAGCATAAATTATCCAGCTGTCAGCGGAAAACATGGCGATTATTCCATTTTGTACACATTTATAAGGTTATCAAAATGTTCTTTGTAAAATAATATTAAATAATAGGCCCAAAGATATAGAACAAAAGATAATGAAAAGTTTGAAGTTAACACGAAGCATTCGAACCAGACCTGAAGTGGCACAGCGGTACAGCAGCCATGATAATATCATTCGTCCAATTCTGCCTTTCGAGTTAGGGTCCTTATACGAATCAATAGTTGCAGGACTGAGACCCCACCTCGAATCTTTACAGCTTTTTGCAGCTTCATGCAGTATTTGGAGCTTATTTTAGTAACTCAAATAAATAAACTGCATCAGCCATTTCAATTACTGTATGAACTGAAATATACCATAGTTTGTGACAAAATAGAAATTATCTATCTGGTACTTAGCTTTTTTTGACATGGCTGTACAATAAACCTTTGTTGGCTGACGGCTTAAATCCAATTGGTCGCACTGCGTAGATCTGCCATTTTGTTTTCAAATAGCTTTGTCAACCGATGCATGTGATAAGTTGTTCCTTCAGGGACGTTTTCAAATGTGTGATAAATGTATGCTAAAGAATGAAAATTTGTAAAATCACTAAAAGTGCTACTGCAGCTCCCAGCGTCAGGGTGAGATATTTTTGGCAACGACATACATGGCGATTGCGCTCTGTCCCATAAAACACTTATGCGCTGATTTATATATCCCTCCTCTATAAGGTGTTATACAAACCAGCCATTCGAAGGCATTCAAGAAAGGCGTAAGTCACGTATGTCGCTTAGCACGTTCCATAAATTCAAAAACAAATAGGGGCAGCTGACTCACCTGATATATACATAGTGCTGTACATCATTACCATCACTCAATAGCAACCGACCATGGTGGTCATCTAGTTCAGTATGAATAACTTTATTGGAAACACTTCTTACTTCTCATCCAGGTCGAAAGCTTTGACAAACACACTTTTGAGCTTCTTAAACTTAGATATTTGAGCAAGTGTCGTAGGGTATGAAACACAGATGAAGTCGTACTTATGTTGAAGTTGCTTCCATTTGCTGACGCCCTGTATATTCGTTTTTATGCATTTTTATAGGACTACATACATGAAAGATTTCTCAGTATAATTCTGGATGTTTATAAAAGCTACTTTAGCTCCATCTGGTATGTAGCTACTTTCTCGTAACAGGTTGTACTTATTGATATGGAGTCGCACTGCTTCCACAGCAAGCAATGCCCTGTTGCTGCCCTTAAGCTCCGACTCTTCTATTTCAGTACTGAATTTCTTGAATTTTGCTTCCAATATGGAGCACAGATCCTTTTCTAGAAACATGGACAGATTCCGGTTTTAAATGTTGTGTCACAGGTTTCTCCGACATTGCTCACAAAATTGGCGTTCAACCAGCAGATTGAGCTTCACACTCTTGTGAATAACAAGCTCTTTATGAACTGCCTGAATTACTTGCTGTTTTGCCTCGTGCAGGTACATATTCAAGTCCTTGGATGAATTGTAAAGTATAAAATACGATTGCAATCATCCCTCGAACGCGGTCTAGTGCTCCTTCATGTTAAAGTCCTGCATTGTTGATAATAACCGGTGTCTTCCCAAGTCTGTTTATTTCACATACATTTTCATGACGAGCTCCCTTATAGCCATTGTAGAAGGGTTAATCACAATGTTTACACTTGAAGAGACGTTTGCAGCCCATCCCATGCCTTCTCTTGTCATAACTTGGCAGGAATTTCTTTCCGCATTTGTCGCAGGTGTATCCAGTAACGCTGGGAATATTATACTTATATGCAGAGTTATTCATGTTTATATTTTATGTAATTATGCATTAATCCATGTTCAGGGAAATATAGACTTCTTCACCTTGATAACCACTCTCGAAAGCTGATTAGTCTTAGAGAGAACTCAATGTAACCTCAAGTCTGATTAGCACAATGAAGGCCAGAGCCTATAGGAGCCTTATTTATGGAAGGGGCACGAGCCTTTCAGTTCAATAATGCTTGAGTTTAATAATAAAAGGATGATTAAGCGCCTAAACTTAAATTTCAATAGGTGTTTGTATATGTGTTCGGGTGTGCGTAATGTCTGCGTTCAGGTCCGTGAGTTTGTAGAGGTGTTCGTGTGCAGGCAAGTGTATATCTGTGTGTGCAAGTGTGAGTGTAAGTGTGCATGTTCATGTGTCTGTCTATATATACGTGTATGCACGGGTCTGTCCGTATATTTGTGTTTCCAGGAGCCTGTTGGAGAATAACTTGCTCTTAAGCGGTGCTTCTTCTTAGACAGTTGCGGAGCACAGTACTTGTGAGGCCAACTGTATCACTTTCACTGCCATGAGCTTTCGGAAAACTTTGAAAACTCAAGTTAGATTCTAAAAGGTATGTTCAACAACATCTCATGCTCTGGAATGCCTCTAGTTGAAAATTCTTTCTCAATACCTCGTATGGTGTGTTCCTGCAAACGGCTTCATAATATTATTTGCCAAAGAAGAGACAATCTTCAACTTTCTCATTTGCCTTCTACCTAGCTTATTGGGTTACCTTCAAGTTCATAAAACAGTGTTGTATATCTGAATTCACCAGCTTCTGATATTCTTTCCTGATAGCCAGTGTCCGCAAAGATGAACTTGTAAGCAGCATCAACTAGTGTTAGAAGAACAATGCCGAAACCGTTTGTGTAATTGTAGTACAAATGCCACTGTTGATCGGTGCTTGTAGAATTAAATATTTTCCATCAATTGCACCAACATTGTGGGAAATTGCACTTCTGCCCTTGTCTGGCCAATATTGTTCTGTGAAAACCAGCTGCAATTGAAACAGAAGAATGTAACATAATGTAAATTGGTGAGTTTCAGTACTATAACTAATAAACTTTCTATATTATCCACAGAATATAATGCAGCAGGAGAAGACGAGGCTACACGAGGTGAAGTCGAGGTAACAGTGGAAGACGATTTTACAGCTTCAGTCTCCATCTCTATCTCTACTTTGCAGACACCAAGTGATACCGCAAAAAAGCACGACGATGAGTACCTGCAATCTGCTTTAGAAGCTATGAAACTGACACAAGAAAGAAGAGTGAAGAGGGACGAGTGCGCCATATTTGGGGACCTTGTGGCACAAAAATTGAGAAAGCTAGACGAGATGTCGCGGGAATTAGTAAATTTTAATTTACAAAAAAACTTTATGAGTTGAGAATGGCGTTTTAAAGTGCAAATACGGATGTTCAATATGTACTTCTAAGTGAAAATGTTGATTAGTGTTTCATTTTAATTCAAATAAAGTTGGTAACTATTAAATTATTATTTTTATTATTACTATTATTATGATTATTAATCATGTAGAGTAACATTATGCTAGATAGTACTTTTTTGTGGTGTGCTGCGGATTTTCAAGTATAATTAATTTGGTTATCATTTATATGCCATTAAAGATTTTTATTAATAAACTATAGTTCTTTACTTGTCACAGATAGAATTCATTTTATTTTGCATGGATGTTCTTCCTATTTGTCAAAACCCTCTACTTTAAGAGAGGGTTCTGAAGAGCGAAGGCTAGGCTTGGAAAACGACTTCATAAAGTCTGCAATTGCAGAGTGCTTGAGTGCTGAAGGACATCGCATCAAGGAAATCACATTTCACATGTAGAGAAACAGCTTGAGAAGATTGCTTGATCTGAACTAAATGAGAGTAAGTTACTAGCAAAATGTCAGTGACGAATATTTTATGTCAGTGAGGACGGCTACGTCAGCAGTGAAGGATGAAGGTTGTGTTCATGAGAAGCTCTTGAGTTTAAAGGAAGGAGGTTCTAACTAATAATGGGCGTCGACATAACGGTGTATAGAATGAGATTTGGACTGTTTAGGAGAATGAAATTTGTTAAAAAACATAAGTGATTTTGTGGAGTCAATGTCAAACATACTGTTTATAGAATTTGTACTATCTGTATTGCTAGTGATTGGAAGAATCGAAGTAAATCATGGCCCTAAAGAAATTCAAGAGCTTTTGGGGAATCTCAATGAGAAAATTTACAAAATGGAAGGTATGGAACAGCGATTGTTTGATAAAATCAGAATTATGATAAAGGATATCTTAGAGGATGTCAGAGATCAAGTGAAGGAAACAAGATGGGAATTATATATAGTTAAAGGAAAAATGGAAACATTTGAGGAAAAGGAGAAATGATTTAATGTGGGCTTCTTAGAAGTAAAGGAGAGAACAGAGGTTTGAACTACAGAAGAGGTAACACAAAGACGGAGAAGCTAGAAATAGAGATGCATGGAGGGGAAATAGTTGTGGATTTCAGATTTGGAAGACAAGTTGGAAAGAGGGCAATAGTGATGAGGCTAGCAGTATTTCAGGTGGTATATGAAGTGCTCAGAAAGGCCAAAAACTGAAAGGAACTGATATTTTCATTAATAAAGATCGTTCAACGCACAAGATAGCAATACAACGTAATTTAATTAAAAAATGGAAGAAGCAAGATCGTTGGGAAAAGTGGCATATATTAGAAATCTACAGCTTTGGGTCGACGGAGAAAAAAATATCAGATAGCATAAGATGTATATAAGAGCATATACCGGACTGGCACACAGACACACACGGATGTTTTTAAACGTGCCTTTTTGGATTCAGGGGACCTCAAAACATATATTTCGGATGAAATATCGGTATCAAACTTTTGGGTGGAATGGAATACCTTCTTACCTACTTGTATGCGGTAGGAAAGGTAAAAATGAATAGTTTTACCTTCTCCGGGGTGAATTCGGTAGCGTTGCTGCTCACTGAGCGGGAGACAGAAGAAATTTCATTTCCAAAAGAGCAGGTTTCTTTGCTTCTATCATAAGTCACTGGCCATGTATTCATGGGAAGCCATATTTTTCTGGTCTCCGTATACTCAACTCACTCATTGTTACAAATGTTAAAGGAGTAGTGCTTCGTTAATAATGCTATGTCCATCTATCTTGAATGCAGATATATAATAAATATATTTCAATGTACCCAGTATATCATAGGGGAATGGTTGGATCATTTAAAGAACGTTATGAAACATCACGGTGCATGAGAGCAAGGAATATTACAGAAATTGGTAATAATTTTGTTGAAACTTTAAACAATAAAAGACTAATAGAACAGGTTAAAATATTGAAAGTAAGGAAAGCAGCTGGAATAGATGGTGTACCAACAGAATTTCTAAGGGAATGGTGCACTAATAGGGGATAGCGTGAAAGTTAGCGTCTCTAAATAAGTGCCAGACAAGCCAAGCAACAGAAACAAAACAAAAAGAGTACAGATGGCCGGCGAGCCCACAACAAACAGGCGGTCTCAGCTGACAACATCTCGCCAAAATGCAACAGCACGACCGTAAGTACGATAAAAATATATTGAAAAATCAACAGAAAAGACGATTACAAATTACTAAACCTCCACTGCGTTTACCCATTCTCGTCATTCATCGTGTATCTGGATTCAATCGCCCAGAAAATAACATGGAGGTTACAACCATTCCGGACTGTCACATAACCACTTTTTTTTTAGCAAATGTAACCAAACCAACGATTAATGTGTCCCTCCAGTGAAATCATGCTGTCCGTTTCGACTATGGCGTATACACTAAACTCACTAGGTTCGGCTTATCGCGTTTTGAGGTCATTTATCCCATTTTACGTGGGTTTCGTAAACGGAAGTCTGCCCATTGTGTTTTCATGAAATTTGCGTTTTTGTTTGCCACAAGTTTCTATCCATTCAACCAAGAATGCTGCTTTTAAACTACCCTCTTCAACTGCTCGTATATTTTTCTCTTAGCTGGTTGCTTTCCAGCATTACAGAGATTCTGTCTTAAATCCTGTATTTTGTTTAATTGTTGTCGTTTTGTTTTCTACATTTTATAACCACATTTTGTGCCGTATTTTAAAGGATTGGAGAATTACATTTTGTTTTTGAGTAGAATATTGTGTGCCCATAGTTTTTGTATTATTGGATTGCAATTGAAGTGTCAATGAATGTCACATTACATGTACTCGGTACACAATATTTCTCTTTCTTTATGGGACAATCTTAATTCCTATTTCATTGGTTTGTTTTCTTTTTTCCCGCATCTTAAAGATTGAACACTTTTTTATGTAGCGGGAAATCTTCAGACATTGATAGCATAACTTCAAAAGTAGGTATTTTGTAGGTGTGCTGATGCAGTTTGTTTGAGATTCCTACTACAAACCACAGACTTTGGACCCGGTGTTCACAGAGAACCCAGCTTGTCTCTTTGGCGAGAAATTACTATGCACAATTCCTTTTTTAGTTCATTGTCTTTTGAGAATACATGAAATGACAATTCACATCCTTTGCTTGGTTTCACTTAACAGTAAGGTATTCAGCAATAAACATTTTATTCAATTATTGACTAAATGAAAATATTACACATTCCAGTTTAAACAGCTTAACACACACGGGCATGCGCACTTAAAAAACTATTTCTAAACTGAAAGGTGTTGCATATAATGGAATGTATGCTCATTGGAAAACTCAAAACAATGCATGTATTTGCCACCAATTCGGCGTTTTGCGATAAATTTGGATTGGTGTAGCAGGGGGAAACGAAAAGTTACTTGGGGAGGAAAGTGATTCCAATATGTATATTTGCATCATATTTTATAGCAACTTTCTTTCTTTCATTCATTATTTATTTATGGACGCTGTTTAGTTCTTTAACTTTAACTGCTGCGATCCTTAGCGTCTACTTCTATATTGGACGTGAAAGACCGGTAACATTTCTCAGAGGACTCTTTATCAGGCTTGAGGTTCTTTTACGTGCGTAAATCTACGACACGGAACGACCGGCTTTATTTCCCTTCCGAGAGAAGCCATACTAATGATGTTTACGCCCGAAAAAAATCCATTGCCCTCCAACGGGAATGAACCCGCGACCTCGGGAACTAGGGGTTAAAATGGCAACCACTACACCGTGGAGGATGATATTTTATAACAACGGAAGTGTCAATAATTTTTTATTGCATAATTCGAATCTACAACCAATACAGTTCCATCTAAGTGCTATACAACATCATGAACATGAAAGCTATACTTAAATATTTCAAATAGGTCGTCAATAATTCATTGTCATTATAGGTGTCTGCAAGATGTTTATGAAATAGTTGAGCGCCTCTATCGCGATACTTACTAAATTAAATTGAGTTTTATTTATGGACGCTCTTTAACTGCTGTGGATCTTGGCGTCCCATTCTATAGTGAGCGTGAAAAACAGGTAATTTTGCTCAGAGGCCTCTTTATCAGGCTTGAGGTTCTTTTACGTGCAGTAAATCTACGACACGGGACCACCGGCTTTACTTCCCTTCTAAGGAAGCCATGGTAAGGATTTTTACGCCCGAAAAAATCCTACGCCCTCCGCCGGATTTGAACCCGCAACCTCGGGAACTTACTTATTGTTATAGTCAGTTTTACTTCAAATGTTTTTACGGAATTGCACTTCAAATCGTAATTTACTGCTTGAAATAAAATTGGGTTCAATTCCTATATAGAGGCACGATTAGTACACCTAAAGAGGAGTTTATCGGTCATAAAGTTTAATTGTTTTGCCAGTTTAAGATGTTGATTTTTAATTTTATTTTGTCGTATTATTGATAAACTTCACTATTGGATTCTGGCCGGTGTCACACGTAACACACCTCATATAATGCACAACTTTTATTGACATTAAACCTTAATTACGTATAATAAAGCACAATTAACATGGTGCTTTAGATATTTTCATGAATTAATGGCAAATTTTGTCACTTGTTCAATGTTTCTCATTAACAGTACTTGCGTCCTATGTAATTCACCCCAGGCATCGCTTCTTGCGTTATTTTTGTGCTGCCAACATCCGGTGATACAGACAAGATCTGAAACACAGATCTGAAATGAGCAAATCCGATGGTACGCACAAAAGCACACGAGCATGAATCCCCATATTCATTATTTAGCTTAAGTTTTTGATTGAGGGGAGGTTTCTGATTCAGACATATCCTGTGGCACGCGCGAGATCCTGAACGATGCTTCTGATACACGGGAGGTTATGTTAGGTTTAGGGGTTTATAGACATACATACATACACACCACATACACAGGTTTCTGAAGGGAAGTAAACCCGATGGTCCCGTGTCGTAGATATATGGCATAAAAAATCCTCAGGCTGAAAAAGAGACTTCTGAGCAAAATTACCAGTCTTTTACGCCCAATATAAGATGGGACGCTAAAGACCACGCAGTTAAACAGCACCCATAAATAAAATCAATTTAATTTAACGGTAGGTTAACGTCGTTCTTTAACTTTGGTTATGATTCACTATTTATATTCAGTAATTCATGTTATCGACTATTCTTATATTTTAACGATGCGGTGAATACAGGGCAGCTGTTATAATTAAGAAATGATGCCTTACAGCATTCTTACTCCCTCCTCTCACTCTTAATCGTCATATTTTCTCTCATTTCAATACGTTGGTGACACTACTTTAGGGTTATTTTGCGTTATTTCCACTATTACGTTGGCGGCACTTACAAATATCGCCAAAAAAAACTGTATATAAAAAACGGTCGCACACAAAGATACGTGATTGGTCACAATATTAGCACCGCAATATTACATACTGCATAGAAACCATAGAAAAGATCCCCATTTCGTATGTATAAAGCCTTTATTTTGTCCATAATCCAATACGGAAGTAGTATCAGTATGACCATCAAGGTTGTGTTTGATACTGCAAATTGTTGAAAATTTAGTTTTAAACAACTACAGAACTTAACTGTACCATTTTTATTGTTTTATATACACACATCATGTTGGTAGTTGCTTGCAAGCTTTACTACCATAGTCATTGCACAAAATTATGGGCTTTGTTTTTGTTTCTAACCTAAGGCTAACCTTCCCTGAATTCAGAAACGTAAGCTTATATAAAAACCAGTAATCCTAACCTAACCTATCGTGAACCAGAAACGTAAAGTTAGGAACGCGGTTTCATGTAACCACTGATAACTAATTCAAACAAGCTTATATAAAAAAAACTAAACCTAACCTAACCTCCCGTGAACCAGAAGCGTAAGCTTAGAAACGCACGCTCGCTTCGCTTGCGTGCTTTGATGTAACCACTGTTAACTAATTAAAACAAGCTTATAAAAAAAAAACTAAACCTAACTTAACCTATAAAAGTATATCAGAAGCCTAAGCTTATATTAAAAGAAAAGTAACCTAAACTTCCGTGAATTCAGAAACGTAAGGTTATATGAATAAAAATAACGTAACCTAAACGTAATCTTCCGTGAATTCATAAACCTAAGGTTATATAATATCTCTCGGCTACGCTCTGTGGTCGAAGTTGCGGCGCTTTGGTGGCATCAATTATTTATATGTTGGCAGTATTGTGTTAGTCAAGCTTGTGACATAGATTGACATCTGCTGAGCTAGTGTTTTGCATAGAGTGACATCTGTTGGAAATATACGACATCGTTGTGCGGGCCACAACTAGAGCAAAAAGTCGTTGTTTAGTTTCCTATATAGATAGTTGTGTAAATGGTGGTTCCGGAAGCTTCCTCGTGTAAGAATAACAGAGCAGAGTAGTTGAAGGACATTTTTATATTCAGGTACCAAAAGGACTTGCAAATTCGTAAAGGTGAGTTGTGTCTATATACCATATGTTTCTAGGTAAATGGAATTTAACCTGCAGCAATATTTCATGATTGCTTTTACTGATTGTTCAGTGTTGGGACTGTGGTGGGTGCTCTGTGGCTATCTTAATTGGCAACGCTCGAACTCCTTAAGCCACGCCCAGGCCGCTCGCTAGCAGACGACAGCCGCTATAACACATCATTATTGCTGTTCTGTGTTGCGCGCGGTCGCCATAGTAAATAGAGTCGTCGCACAGAATTCCTGAAGCCTCCTCTTGTAAGGATTATAGAGCAGCAGAATTTGGAAGACCGCCACTATAGAGAATAACCTGGACACCAGAAGAACTTGCAAATTCTGTAAGGTGAATTGTGTCTGTATAACATGTATCACAACATGTCTTGAGGTAAGTGGAATTTAACCTGCAGCAATACTTCATGATTTCAACTTACTTCCGTACTTACCTTCACTGTTTGGGCTGTGGTGGGTGCTTTGTGGCTATCTTAATTCATGGAGTGCATCCTGGAGGACCACCAACATTTGAGCAAACAATACTCTCAGGTAGAAGTGGCACTGAGGAAGTATGGGGGTAGAGTTAGCTGTCAGGATGTAATGAGTCGCAGTGAAACTAGGGTGGTGTGGTTTCGAGATATATTGAAGCTTAGGTTAAGGATAGTGTGTGTATATGGACTGGATTCAAATAACAGGAATCATATTAGTAACTGAGCGTTTGCAGCCTCCAACATTACTAAATTCTCATGGATTACAGTAGAATTTCGTTAGTACTTTTTGCAGGGATCCAAGGATTTGGACAGGAAAAAATGCCGACATTATGCTCTAGTTGTGTCCCGCACAGCGATGACAATGTCGTATATTTCCTACAGATGTCACTCTATGCAAAACACCAGCTCAACAGATGTCATTCTATGTCATACGCTTGACTAACACAATACTGCCAACATATGAATAATTGATGCCATCAAAGCACCGCAACTATGACCACAGGGCGTAGCCGAGGGATATTATATAACCTTAGGTTTATGAATTCACGGAAGATTAGGTTTACGTTACGTTTCTGAATTCACGGAAGTTTAGGTTACTTTTCTTTTAACATAAGCTTAGGCTTCTGATTTACTTTTATACATATAACCTTATTTAAATTTGTTACCAGTGGTTACATCATTCCCTCGCGTGCGTTCTTAAGCTTACGTTTCTGGTTCACGGGAGGTTAGGTTAGATTTAGTTTTTTATATATATAAGCTTGTTTTATTTAGTTACTAGTGGTTACATCAAAGCACGCTCGCTTCGCTTGCGTGCGTTCCTAAGCTTACGTTTCTGGTTCATGGGAGGTTAGGTTAGGATTACTTCTTTTTATATAAGCTTACGTTTCTGAATTCAGGGAAGGTTAGCCTTAGGTTAGGGTTTTTTTTTTTATGTAAGCTTGCGTTAACTATTTACCACTGTTACGGTAAAGCAACTTCTTTATTACACAATTATTACAATGGAAATAACCTCTTAATAAAATATACTTTGACAAAAACTATTACAAACTTAAAACTTTGATGCATATTCTTTTCCTGCTTTCAATTAGTGCATGGTGCAGCCAGTTTTTGAATGCGTTACATTTTCTCAGCGGGAATAACACATGAAGAAAAACAAGAAGAAGATGATGAACGATAAACTTTGATATTGGATTATGGCCAGTATCACTATATACACGTAATACACGCATACACTGCATGACTTTTATTGACTCCAACACATTATTAACATAATAAAGAACATATAACACGGTGCTTTACTTATTTTCATGAATATGTGGCATATTTGGTCACTTCTGTTCCATATTACTGACACTCAGAAGTTGCATCGTATGCATATCACCCGTGCCATCATGGGAACGTTGGTTGCGATGTCTTTCCGCTGCCAACATTTGAAATTCCAACATAGCTGAAAACATGATTTAGGGCCTTCAGCCTTAAGGCGTAGCCGAGGGATTGAGGGCCCTCAGCCTCAAAACGTAGCCGAGGGATGTTTTTTAGAAGGGGAGGACTGTAGCAGTTGCGGCCGAAGCGACGACCGGATGTAGCTGAGGGATCTGCGCCTCTTAAACTTGAATGATTCACATTGGCAGCAATTCCTTCCAAAAGTTGCCAAAACCCGCCAGAAACAACTATATAAGAACAACCGCATAAAAGGGAGGAGATTGGGCAATATATTACCCCCGAAGCAACATCTACTACACCAAAACATTACCATTACACATTAACCAAGAATTACTGCGGATAGCACAACAAAAAACCCCATTTTGTAAGTTAAAAGCTTCTATTTTCATCATAATCCAATATTGAAGTAGAACTGATACAAAATATGAAATTTAACATAATTATGTAATAAAATGTAATAGTATTGTATCTTACCTCCCAAACAAATGTGAAATATTGACACTATTTACACTGATTT
Organism: Deroplatys truncata; assembly: GCA_030765065.1. NCBI lineage: Eukaryota > Metazoa > Arthropoda > Insecta > Mantodea > Mantidae > Deroplatys > Deroplatys truncata. Next base: position 159,663,806 of record CM060985.1, read on the forward strand.
GAAATACATACCTATGGTTGATTGCTTTGTTGGTTTTAATGCCAAAATTTTACTGTCCATCTCGTTTGGTGAAGTCATATCGTCATCAACTTCGAAACTATACACATATCGCTTCACTATGACAACTGCCTCAATCACTCCCGACACTGTAATAATTTTGGCTTAGGATCTGGCTCATTCACTTTCATCTACCACCACTGATGCTTCTTTCATTTGTTCAAGTATTTCATCTACCGTCACTGTATCACACACTGGAATTTCATTGTCAATGTTTACATATATTTCAAAAGACATGCCGGCACCATCTGTTATTTGGCGCCATTCTTCACTCTCGGAAAACTCATCTTCATCAAGAATCCAGCAAAAGCCAGCTTTATTAAAGCAGTTTTTAATGGCATCTTGTGTTGCAGAATCCCAGGCATTCCTAATGAAATGCATGGCATGTAAGACAGTGATTTTTCTTGTTGATTTCAGTGCAGCCAACTTTCTCTGTACCAGCCTCTTCTGATATGTTTGCTTCATGCACTGAATTATGCCTTGATGTAAAGGTTGTAGCTTACTCATACAGTTTGCTGGGAGATAAATGATCTTCATGTTTCTTAAATTTGAAACATTTGGTGGATGAACGACACACTGATCAATGCAGTTTTCGTGCTTCTTATGGCCAGTCTTGGTCCCATTCAAATACCGCAGCAATTATCTAGACTTTTGTGTTGTAAGTGTACTTGCATGGAGAAGATCATGCATTCATGAAGCATCATGGACTGCATGCTTTTCCAGTAACCAGTGGCACTAATTTCTCCATTCCATTTTCATTACAGCAAACGGAACTGTAATTCTCTCCTTGTTAAGTTTCCTGCCATGACACTTAGTGCCCTTAAAATCCAGAGTTTTGTCTGGCAAAAAAGATGGAAAAATAGGACCATTTCATCTGCATTATAAACATCTTCAGGGCTATAGTCTTTCAAAATTGATAAGAGCATTGTATTTTGCCACATTTCTATATTTTCACACAGTGTAGCACCACTATCTAGGGCAGCAGCTTCACCTCTCACACATCTGTAAACTACGCCATGTCAATTCTTGAATCTTTTAATCCAGCCATTGGACCCTTTGATATCGTCCAGTCCCATCTTCTGTGTTAAATGTGTTGCCTGAGCTCGAACCACAGTACCGTCTATTGGCACATTTGAAGCTCTTGCCTGTATAAACCACTTTAGTAGAATATCTTCTAGTTCTGAAACAGGCCAGGGTAATTATGTTTGCTAACTGTCGTGTTTTAAGGTTGATAGAGGAATGTTTAACTTCTGCGCAATATCCACACGTTTCATATTTGGATAGCATTCTACTTCTTCAAGGATTTCCAGTTTTTCACTGTTGGTTATTTGCCTCACTTTATTTTTTTCCTTTGCAAACAAAAAAGTTAAAATACAGTCTACGTATGTTTGGTCAACACTGTGAAGTGGGAAAGGAGATGTGATGTGGGTTACCTGCTCCTTCATTGTCGTGGGTTCATCTCTGGTCCTCGGTCTTGTCAACTTATGTTCTACAACTTGTATTTACCTTATTTAAAATACCCGCTTCGATAAATGTGTTGGTAGTAAAGTATCCGTCAGCTGTGTGAAGCTGTAGGTTTTGGCGGTGTACAACTTTAGTAATTGTTTTTTTATAGCTGTCGTTACATTATAATGTTTCAGTAGAAGTTTTACTTTAATTTATTGATATTGGTCCAGCTAGTTATATGTTTTTGAAACACATATCAGCTCATCAGTGATCATGAAATTCCTTTAACCTATTAAGCGTTTTCTTGGGTGTTGATAACAATATTCTTTGTTATATATTCATCGATATATTAACAATTATACGTAAAGTTAATTTCCTTGAGCTATTTTAATATGTTGTCCTCTGAAAATTTTTGTAAGAGAATATAAAAAGATAGAAAGTTGGTTACTTTTACAATTGATTGCTATGTTTAGTGAAATAAATCTAAATTGTTTACCAATTATTTGTACTGAACATTTTTACATTGAATACAAATAATGATTAACAATAATAATTGGTTATTTTATACATTTCCATTTTAAATTTCTCTTTTAAATGCCTACTTGCACTTTTGTTATGTATTTCTTTCTATAAAGCTTTCTTTTCATTCATAGTATCATGTATTTTTCTTTTATCACCATTCAATTGTCTTCTACTTATTTCTTTCATATAGAACAAATTAATTTATAACATAAAACTTCTTTAAAAGCATTTCAAATCTTTTAATACAATACCTCCTAGTAATTCACAATTTAAAAATTTTAACACAATAACATAATATAACCTTACAAATATATCAAGCATTGTCTATCTCCTTGAATAACAATTCTGTTTTTTCCTTTATATCAATTTAATTTCACATGTTACTTTTGACTCATTTAATTTCTGCATCACTTCAACAGTAGAAACTATTGTTAGTGTTTACTACAAGCCAAGCTAAAGCATTCAATATCCTGTTTACATAAATTGTGTCACACAAATATGTACATACATGCCTGCCATTGGCTGTCGGTCTCCTCCACAATTGGACTGACCAAAGCAGCAAATGGGAACGTCAAACTTTGAACGTAGTTAAGCACCTATCCCCACTGGACCGATCAAGGATTGGCCAAAATAGTGAATGAGGATGTCAAACTTCAACATAGTAAGTGGGAGCGAGAAAAGGTACTAAACAAACTTATTTATTACATTCGGAGCTTTTATAATTTGTCATACACAGGAAAGCATGTTAAAGAGGAACGTGCTAACAAGGTTCCATTGTAAATACACTAGTATGATTAAGTTGGGAGTTTCCTGTGCTCATGTGTACGTAATATTAACAAAGTGGAGTAATTTGTTGATATGTTGTAATATTTTTACTCTTCAAGAAGATGTCTTAAAATGGGTTGGTGCTTTCTTAAATATTCACCTCTCTTAAAACCATTATAATTCTTCCAGCTCAAGAATGGGTCCTAACAAACAGTGCTAGTAGTATCACTCTGTGTTTGATGTTTCTTTCCCCACAATAGCTGCTCAGCTGTTTCCTTTTGGGGTTTCAAGAAACTGTCATTGTTACTTCCGATTGCAAGCACTTATCTTTCACTGCACCAGCATTGAATATTTAAGAAAATCATGCCTCTATGTTTGTTAAGTAAATGTTATAATTCAAGAATGGGTGAAACAATGTTATGAAATACATTATGTTAGTAACAACTTAGATGTTAATAATAGTCTTCAGTTAATAGTATGAAACCCAGCTTGAAATCAGAAGTGGTGACATCACTTGGATCGTATTCCAGATTTATAATCAACCTGTAATGCATCACAGATGCACCAGTTGCATACAATGTTAATTTAATGACATCTTGAACAGCTAGGGAATCATAACGCTCAAACATAAAGTTAAACACATTCAAAGTTATACTTTTTACACACATTTTTATGTTTAATTACATTGCTCCAATCTGCTACTTACTCGGCTATGAACACAGTATTGACTAGCAGACCATTGCTTTCCTCCAATAAACAGTGCAGAATACCAATGACTGCATGGCCATGGTAATATATAAAAGTTAATTATATAAGTTATGTTTGAATAAAGCAATTCTTAAAACACAGCTTTTATTATTTGAACTGAAAATAGGATAACAATACACACAGGCATGTATCTGCATATATTACCACCATGGAAGTTGAGAAGGACAGCTTCCTCCCTTTCCTGGACATCCTTGTTTCCAAAAATGGGAACAGAACTCTTAGTGATGCTGTCTACTGCAAATCTACACATACTAATCTGTCAAACCAAATGGTTTCCACTATAAAGCTCAATGAATGGGCATCCTTAACACATGCAGTTTCTGTTTCGGATCCAGACAACCTTCAAACTGAAATTCAACACCTTAAAGCTCACACTCCAACAGAATGGATATTCAGCCAAGGATATTGCAGCTGCTTTGAGAAGAACCAGTTAAGAAAGGAAGCTCAACACAGACACTCAGAAGAAAGATAAGCCAGTCACAATATCTTGCATACCATTCAGAGATAATTTTTAGCGAAGGATAAAAGACTGCTTCACAAATATGGCATCAAAACCATCCACAAGCCACTTTGTAATTATTTAATTACTCACAGTTACGAGATGGACATACTGCAGTTTGAACTTACAGCAATTATTACTTTCACACCTACATGGATATCTTCACAGTTGCATGTTGCTGTTCCATCCTGAACACAAGTTGAAGTAGTCGCATCTTGATTCAGTACTTCGTGATTGTACCACTGATGCTCAGGCCATTTGTGTCAATCATCTCCTGCAAATGCCATTAATAATTTCATAGTATCTGCTTTCTTTTTACAACTTACTGCATAATGTAGTTGTAGCTCATTGGACATTATATCTGTGGTTCTCTACGGTTTCTTCGGAAAACTCAGAATGGTATGAGTCATCATTTCTATAACACGGTTTCCTTTTCACAAGAATTTTGTGTGTGTATGAAATGGCGTCACATGCTTTCTTATTATTCTTTCCATCCCAGTAACATGTTACCTGTTCCTCAGTTTGACGGACAAGTTGTTCGTGTCATAAAGTTTCCAATCCTCATCTAATTTACCAATATTCCAAAGTTTGAGTTAATGACTCATACTTTTGCCTGGTTATGATGGTACTTGTTGCCCTAAGGGCATGTTACAGAAGCCCAAGTACTGTCTCTGCAAGGATATACGATTATCCTCTTACTGGTAACACAAGTTGTAATCTGCATGAAAAATTTGATTATTCTTGTTTTGTCTTGGACATCTATCAGCAAATAAGCAAAGACATTTTGTTCATACTGGAAACCTACATTGGATAGAAAATTTAGAAGTGCAGACAAAACTTTATTACATCCTCTTCTCGCTTCGTTTTCTGCCCAGGTGTAAAATGTTGGATATTTGCTTGAATGTCGGCAACACAGAAACAGCAGGAAAAAAGCCATCTGGTACTGTGGGCTTCCTAAATTGGCAACTTAGGAAGAAATTTACTTGTTTAAGGTCAAAACAATACGATTCTGTGTAAGGATATTTCTTTCATCACCTTATAATTCCTGGCCACATATGTTATGTATTCTGAGATCAAACACTAGGTTACTCATCACAGACAAGTTTCAGCTGTCCTCTTCAGTTAAAATTTGTGAACAAACTATTTTATGGTATTTTAATCAAAATCTTTAGAGCCATTTCTGGGAAAATAAATAGCAACAAATATTCCATGTAAATGGTAGTTTACAGTTCGGAGGATTTTCTTGAAAATTGTCACGTTTCATTCTTGCAAGATGCTGAACTTAAATTCTAAGTTTGGTATTAAATCAACTCGCAGTGTTTGAGTTATACTGTTCACATATGCACGTATGCGCACAAGCTCACACTCATATACAGGCCTTTTTCTGGACATGCTTTTTTTAGATTCTGGGAGCCTTGAGCTGTGTATTTCATGTGAAATCTGGGTATCAATTTTTTTGTGGAATACAATACTACCTTTACTTGCTGTAAGTATGTAGTAGAGAAATTAGAAATGTCCATGTCACGGGCAGGCTTGTGGTGGGGATGACGATGTAAATGCATCCTTGGAATTTGCAGAGCTTGCATACCAACACACATGCAAAATGCATTTTTATGGATTTAGGGAGCCTCATTTAAGTGAAATGCAATACTTACTGTACTTACTATAGATAAATAATAGAGAAAGTAATAAGCTTTCATAAGAAAATTTTGTAGAAGTTATATAAAAGTAAATGATAGTCAAATCATGTGAATGTAAACACCAGGTTTTTAAAGATTTGACAATCACTTTAATCTCCTGTACCCACAACAAATTTATAATGAAACCACTTGTGTAAACATCTATCCTGATTAACACAAAGTAGATCATCATCAATTTTATATTTATTATTACATAAGAAAGTTGGTTAAGTGGTTTTTAGAAGACATGAGAGATAAACCAATGACACAACTATATACAGTATTCCTATCTCATGATCATACAGTTAAGTGTATGTTGTTAGAAGACATACACTATGTGATCAAAAGTATCCAGACACCTGGCTGAAAATGGCGTACAAGTTCGTGGCGCCCTCCATCGGTAATGCTGGAAGTCAATATGGTGTTGGCCCACCGTTAGCCTTGATGACAGCATTCACTCTCGCAGGTATACTTTCAATCAGGTGCTGGAAGGTTTCTTGGGGAATGGCAGCCCATTCTTCACGGAGTGCGGAACTGAGGAGAGGTATTGATGTAGGTCAGTGAGGCCTGGCATGAAGTCGGCATTCCAAAACATCCCAAAGGTGTTCTATAGGATTCAAGTCAGGACTCTGTGCAGGCCAGTCCATTACAGGAATGCTATTGTCGTGTAAGCACTCCGCCACAGCCCGTGCAGTATGAACAGGTGCTCTATCGTGTTGAAAGATGCAATCGCCATCCTCGAATTGCTCTTCATCAGTGGGAAGCAAGAATGTGCTTAAAATATCAATGTAGGTCTGCGCTGTGATCGTGCCATGCAAAACAACAAGGTCTGCAAGCCCCCTCCAGGAAAAACACGACCACACCATAACACCACCACCTTCGAATTTCACTATTGGCACTACACACGCTGGCAAATGACGTTCACCGGGCATTCGCCATACCCACATCCTGCCATCGGATCGCCACATTGTGTACCATGATTCGTCACTCCACCCAAGGTTTTGCCACTTTTTAATCATGTAATGTTGACGCTCCTTACAGCAAGTGAGGCGTCATTTGGCATTTTCCTGCGTGATGTGTGGTTTATGAGCACCCGCTCAACCATGGAATCCAAGGTTTCTCACCTCACGCCTAACTGTCATAGTGCTTGGAGTGGATCCTGATGAAGTTTGGAATTCCTGTGTGATGGTCTGGATAGATGTCTGCCTACGACCCTCTTCAAATGTCGGCGGTCTCTGTCAGTCAACATACGAGGTTGGCTTGTACGCTTTTGTGCTGTACATGTTCCTTCACTATCACATCAGAAACAGTGACCTAGGGATGTTTAGGAGTGTGGAAATCTCGCATACAGACTTCTGACACGAGTGACACCCAATCACCTGAACACGTTCGAAGTCCGTGAGTTCCACGGAGCGTCCCATTCTGCTGTTTCACGATGTCTAATGACTACTGAAGTCGCAGATAATGAGTAGCAGGCAGTAGGTGGCAGCACAATGCACCTAAGATGAAAAACGTATGTTTGTGGGGGTGTCCGGAACTTTTGATCACATAGTATATGAAATGAGGCAATGACACAACTTTATAGAGTAGTCCTATCTCATGACAATGCACTTATTGAGTATGTTGTTAGAAGGCATGTGAGATGAGCCTTGACTGCAAAGAGTGAAGTGCAAGTGGGTAGTAATAGACACAACTATATACAATAGTCTTGTCTCATGACCATAAAGTTAGTGACTGTATGGCATTAGAAGACATGTGAGATGAGCCAGTGACTGCTCACTGGGGAGTGGGATAGTAGCAGTCTTAGGATACAACTATAGCGCATCGCATGCTTAAAAGACAATGCAGGTCAAATGGGGCACACCGCTGCCACATGAACAATATGTACGCTTGCAACTTTGGTGCCCAACTGCAATCAGTGTACTAATCTAATTTTATCTGTGAAAGATCATCAAATAGTGAAATATCTGCATTACTATTTAATGCTATTGTAAGACATTTAATTTTCACCTGCACAATATCTCTCCTGTTTGTATTTGTAGTATTTTGAAATGAAATTTTGCAGGCATAAACACATATATATTATCAAACATACCAGATTCAAAATTCTAAAATGTTTAATTTGGTAGTAGATCATCATGTTTGCCTTTGACAAAATTACATTCAAGATGAATGGAATGCTTTAAAGCAGCAAAGAATGAACGATATGCCACACTCCACATTGCTTTATTCCATCATATTGCATTAAGCTAGCATTTTTATGTTTTCCCTACCCTTTACGCCTTCTTAGAGATCCTTTTTTATCCTATGCACTAAAGCTTCTGAGTACCTGGTAATCTTTGCTGCTTCTTTTACTGCCTTACTATCAGTCATTTTACTTGAATAATTTAACACTGTTACATTCTGTGTTTCTGCTTAGTTTACCAACATTTCCTTTCTTGCTCATTATAATGATCATGTTAAATAACCTACATAGCACTTAACAGTGTTCCACATGCTGTAAGTGTACACTTTCCTTACAACTGATGTTAACCTTTACTGCATTCTGCCTCACTCTGGTGTCTGTTTGTCAAATAGATGGATGACTGTTGTGTCATACACAATGAATGCAGGAAGTTATATGATTTTGACTTCTTTTAAAAACTGTCTCCAACCCTCCTCAACATTTTCTCTCACTTGGTCGCCATTGTAAACCCAATAACAAAAGTTTTTGCTTGCTGACATTTCCACTGCATAGGTATAGAATTTTCAGAAAATATTTAATTTAAAAAAAAATTAAGATTCTCATTTTATTAAATAGAAGAGTTCCAATGAGGCAGATATTAGCACTCTAGTTTACTCTAGCTAAGAAAACAATGTTGCATTATACCCTTTAGTTTATTAGTTACTGCGTGATAAGCATAGAAATAGCAAATATAGAACTTTTACTGAAAAATGTGTTTTCTTTAAATATTTGGACACACAGGAATCTGTAAAGGTACTAAACATGATATAATTTGGTAGAGAAAAATATTCTGCGTACAATAATGTTTTCAAAGCTGAAAATTACAACAACTGAATATTTACAGCCTGACATTAGCAACTTGGCGACAGTGCATGAGTAGAAAAGGACAAAGCTAATGCCAACATGTATGCATTAGATAGAGACAGATATTCCATTTATCCCATACTGTCTTTTAAACTTGAGACAAGCTATATATAGGTATACAGTAGTCCTGTCTCATGAACTATACTACTTGCTAGTGTTCTGCTATTCATAATTGTTTTTTCACAGACTTAGCACCATTGGATGCAGCAGCAGTTGTGAAATGGATACCAAAATAGAAATCAAAGAAGAGGATCCTCTCTCAGATGATGTAGGCTCACAGAATGAGAGAGCCTTCTTTACCAAGGATGTTACAGTGAAGACCAATAGTGACGCTGTGCTTCTACATGATGATTGTGACATGATAATCAAAACAGAGTTTAAATCAGAGACTCCTTTTCCAGACTTTTGTTCACAGAAAGAGAGAGAATATTTTGCCAGACATCTCATAAATCAGATTAAGTGTGCAACTGTTACATGCAGCAACAACTGTGAGATAGATACCAAAATAGAAAATGGTTCACAGAAAGAGAGAGAATTTCTTCCAGAGGTTCCTGTAATGAAGGTAGAGGAATACAACAATGATGATGAAATGGATAAAGAAATAGAAATTAAAGAGGAACCTTTGTGGCTGGAAACAGAAACTTCATCTGTTTGTGATGACCTTAAGGTAAGCTTCATAGAAATCTGTAGTAGGTAGAATTTTTGTTTATTATTATTACTTGATTTGATACTATTTGAAATATGAATTGAATTATTGAATCATAATTAATAAGGATGAGAGATCGTTTGTAAATGTACATCTTTTGTGTGATGGTGTGTTTAAAGGGTTGAAAGTAATGGTGGTGATAAGTTCTTGAAAAATGTAAATAACCTGAGGGAAGATTTGTTGATGTATACCAGAGTTACTCTTTGATGTAATGATGATCATTTGAAAATTATAAGATACCATAGGGAAGTTTTGTTAAAATTATACCAGAAATACTAATGTAGCATCTCATGATCAGCTACACTTTCCTACAACTTAAAACAAAATTTAATGTGTTACATTCACATGACTTTATCTACCCTGTGTCGGTTATTAAGAGATATACAAATTATTCTTATTAAAGTATATACTGGATATGTAATTACTCATTTTGGAAGTGTCTTACAGTGTGTGTCCTGCAGGAAGCACATTATTTAGTGCTGAAGGAATTATCAAAATCAGTTGTGATGCACACTGACTTGCTGTCTTTACAACGCTTGGCATATTATTATTATTATTATTATTATTATTATTATTATTATTATTATTATTATTGTTGTTGTTGTTGTTGTTGTTGTATTAATATCTGAATCCTTACAAAAAGAATGAACATTGTCACTTTTACAGCCCATTTTTCCTATAAATGGAACAGAATGTTCCGTGGAATATATTCACATATGACTGGATCGCAGACAAAACTTTTCTTCTGAAAACTCATTTGAATTTATCGTTTTTGTTGATTTTATCATTATTAATATTATTATAAGGAGAGAAAGTTTGTATGCAGGGTAATCTCAAAACCACTCAACTAATTTTGATAATTCTTTCATGATTGGACATGTTCTTTTTGATGAACATGGAATATAAAGCACTTTATAATTTCAATTCATAAATTACTGAAGGACTAAAATGGATTTACAAAGCCTTAGTACCAGAATATGAATACTTTGGAGTTACAACAGAAAATATTTATGAAGAAAGTTTTGAGTTTTCATTGAGTATGTCATGGAGTAGAAAACAGTTGTTTCCCCAACAAAATGCATGTAAAATAAGACAAAGCAATGTTTCATTCCAAGCATTACATTTAAGTGGTCATGATTTAAAACTAAGATATAGCTAAAGAGTGTGATACCAATGTATAAATATTGTAATAACTCTCATGCATGAAAGTGTTCCTTTAATTTGTTTATATGTTGTAATCAAGTTTGTTAAATAATAGTAAAAAGAAAGAAAATTGTGTTCAGCTAACATTTTAAATCATTCAACTGATTATTTGTTTTTTTTTTTTTTTTAATGTGGTTGCAGACTATCTTTTCCAAAGAGGTTGATTAACTTGGTGTCCTAGGACTGCCCGAGGTCACAGGTTCAAACCCAGTGGAGGGTAATGGATTTTTTTTGGCGTAAAAATCCTTAGCATGGCTTTCTTTGGAAGGGAAGTAAAGCTGGTGGTCCCGTGTTGTAGATTTACGGCACGTAAAAGAACCTCAAGCCTGATAAAGAGGCCTCTGAGCAAAATTACTGATCTTTCACACCTAATATAGAATGGGATGTTAAGGACCACAGCAGTTAAAGAACATCCATAAATAAAACTCAATTAACTCTCCTAGGACTGGAGAATGTTCATATTCACTAGCTTTACTCAGTTTTGTTTTATATGGCACGAGTTTCTGTATTAGGTGAAAGCTATGTAGCCTAAACGTTATTAAATAACTATGGGACCTGTTTACAAGCCCAGTACACATCAACGACCAGTTATTGGTAGAACCCAGTTTATTCCTACACATCTTAAGCAGTTTTACCTTCTCTATAAGATACATGTGGTTAGGAAGTAATGTATTCCACCCAAAAATTCAATTTTGAGAGTTCATCAGAAATGAATGCTTTGAATTTCACCAAACCCAAAAGTAGTACTTTTAGAGAGAGAAAAAAAACTCTGCGTGCATGTGTATGTGTGAATGATTGCATATCTGAGAGGGAGAGAGAGAGAGGGGGGGCATAAATCACAGACAGACAGTTGAATAAATGCCAAACTCTGTGTTTAAGTTCAACATCTTCCAAGGTTGCAAAAAGAAGAAATCAAGCAAATACTCCCACCCCAAACTATTGTCTGCATGTAAAATTGTTCATTATCTTTTATTTGTTAAAAAAATATTCTAACTATTTTGATGCTATTGCACTGAATATTTCACTCTGATTCTACCTCTCAAATAAGTTCAGTAGATTTCCATGACCAATGATATACAGTAGAATCTCATTAGCATGTTCCTCATTAACACGTTTTCCATATTACGTTGAATTATGAAAGTCCCAGAACCAAATCATCAAATTTAATAAAAAACATTTGCTTAGTGCGTTTTCCTGATCCTGCTTACTACGTACGAAGTTTTGACATCCTCATTCGCTGTTTTGGCTGGTCCAGTGGGAGTAGGCGCTTAACACATTCAAAGTTTGACGTCCTCATTTGCTACTTTGGTCCAATCCTGGCAGCCAATCACATACATGTATTTAAATATTTGTGTGACGATTTGTGTGGGTGGGATAGAGAATGCTTTACATTGGCGTGGTAAATGCCAATAGTTTCTACTGTTGTGTGTTGACCAAACATACGTAGATTGTATTTTAACTTTTGATTTGCAATGAAAAAAAGAAAGTGTAGTGAATAACCAACACTGAAAAACTGAAAATCTTTGAAGTAGATCGCAATCCAAATATGAAACATGTGGATATAGTGCAGAAGTTAAACATTCCTCCATCAACCTTAAACACGATTGTTAGCAAACCAAAATTGATTGAAACTGCTTTTAAAGAAGGAAAAAATGCTAAAACAAAGCTTTCCTGTCAGAAAATATGATCAGAAGAGGATCGGAATGAAATTTGTTACATGGAAACACCTACCATATTCAAATCGTATTGAATATGCCAAAGATACTATCATCTATTGTACTCGTAACACAATGCACACTCGTAATGTTGTTTTCTTTTTTAGCAGAAATTGTTATCACATGTGTAATAAAACACATAGCAAAGCCACTATTGTCGCTTCCATAATTGGCGATTTATTTTGTCAAGAACATTCATAACCTGAAAAATCCATGTTGACCAACATAAAAGCTTGAATTATTTATTCTCAGGTTTTGTGTATCCAAATCCATTTGAACACATATTGAATTTAACATGGAAACGTATGCAGTATGAAATTGTACTTGAAATCGATTTCATTTGCCCATGGAGATGTAGTAATTATTAAATTTTATTACATAACTATGTTCTTAAATTGGAGATTTTGTATTTTCGTTAACATGTTTTCCTACCTATGATGTCCAAATCCTTAGATCCCTGCAAAAACGTACTAACGAGATTCTACTGTATATAACTAGGATTTTCTTTGAATAGCCTATAAAGGGCCTTTATGTGGTTGAATGTTACGTAATTATATCCAAGAAACCTTAAAACAATATCATAATTACAAAAAAAATGCAAAGCTCATCCAAATACTCAATTTGACAAAAAAGTTTTGCAATGTTAGCTCGTTTCCAAAATATTCCATGTGCAAGTTTAATGTTTCATAATTCCATCAAAGGAACATGCTTGAAGTTTTGAATTTCTTAATTTTTCCCCTTTTGTTTTCATTGCAAGAGTTTGTTACCATGAGTAAACATTTGAATGCTGATTCCACATGTGACTAAAGACTTATTGCTTAATTTGAAATTATTCTTGGGAAAAAACATCCTTAAGCGTAAGGCCATATACAATGCAGCCCATAGGCATAACAAAATATGCACAGGTTTCTGGATCCTTAAATTGCATGTGAAAATTTTGTGAGTGTATATCAAATTTCAAGTTAATTAACATAACCAACGTGTCCAATTTGAAAATTCATCCATTCTTTATAAATAAATAGGACGTAAAAAGTGTTGTATGAGGCAAACAACAGATCAGGTCTAGTGTGGCAAGGCAAAATGTAAGATCACTGTGATTGTACAATAGATGGCGTAAAATCTTGTGGTAGTCATAAGCTGGAAATGCTTGGAGAAAGAAATATAGAATGCAGTCTCTTGCATTACACAGCACACGTGACTATGTGAATGCATCCATTAAATGTGTGACTCAGTGCAAAAGTGGATGAAGTCCAAAAGTAAACAATTTGTTATGTTTCCCTTTTAGGATAGTAAATGTTAGTAGTTATTCAATGTAATAGTGAACCAAGTCTGAATTTCAATACCAATCCTCCAAAGTGCAGCAGCTCCTTAATGCTCTGACAAACCCGTGCAATCTTTTAGAGCAATAGTGAACAAAGTCCAACAGCATGATTTTATCAGAAAGAAATTGGAGGGAAACCATAACAAATTGCTTTATGTTCTTGTTTGTGCATTTATTGTGTGAAAGATATTGATTATAATTATTTTAGGAATAATGGATGAGGACAGTGATTATATTCCTGACAGCACTTCTACAGATGAGAGTGAAGATAAGCTCATTTCATTTGAAACATTATAATACAAGACCTATAGGTTAGGTTGTGTCATGTTCATATTTTAATTTACTTACTTACTTTTAGTAAAACTAGTGTGACATTATCAGTGACTTAATAAATTGTGTAATATTATATTATTATTTACAATCCTTGCATAAGCGTACAATAATGGTAGTCCTATTATGCTTCTGTACCTAAGCTGCTGTAAAATGCTTAAATAATGCAGGTAGGAAAAAAACAGATGGATAATGCAAAATGTGGAAGGAAGAGGACCAGGAATGAAGATAGCTGGAAGTGGGACTCCAAGGAAAACAGTGCTTAACACTGGTCAAGAGTATGTAAACAAGAAAGGTGACCAGAATTTAACTGTCATTGTTCACGAGAATGTGAGAAGAACATCGATGTGAATGATCATAGGGAATGTTTTACTCAGTTTGGAAACTTGGAGATTTCTCTAAGCAAAATGTGTATCTTCTTGGCCTTGTGCAAACTGCTAAGTGCCAGAGAAGGCATCCACATGAAAATACTGGAAGTTTTAAATCAAACACTTTCAAATATTTTCTCAGCTGTCTGATAAAGGTAGGTGTAGCTACGTGCAAGAAATTTTTTCTGGCTATTTTTTAAATCAGTTGGGGAAGACTTTATAGAGCTCTGTTAAAATTGAAGTATTTGTATTGACTGACAATCAGGGAAAATCCTCTTCAGCGGCTCAACTTTACAACGTGTGATGCAAGAATTTTTCTACGTCTAACATCTGTGGCATTATTTTTTGAAGTACAGCTTCACTCTTTGGTGTAATGCATATTTAAAATAATTTATTGGTATGATTTCTTATCGTAAAATGTTTTATTAACATACTTTAAGCCTTATAATTATTTATTTACTTACTGCACATGTAGCCATATAGAAGAATGCAGGGCAGCCAAATTCTCCACGAGTCACTACACCACAGGTTAGACCTGCCTAATGTCTTCCATTAGTTCCTGGAAAGGGTCTGCTGAACAGTTCTTAGTGTCAGGATCCTACAAATACTCACAAATGGGAGCGTCTAGGTGTTCTCTGTATCATTGAGGTAAACCGATAAATCTGTCTTATTAATCGAATGAGCCATTTCTAAAAATGTTATTATTTACAGTCTCCAAGAACACACAAAGCTTGCTTCTCACACTACAATAAATTCTACTTCATGACCATGATTGTAAAGCAATAAAATCTAAGAGAGAGCATGATCAGGACTTTCCAAAAGTGACCGGTTGGTAATTGCTTCCAGATTGTTATGCACAAGTTTGGGAGTTTTTTTCAGAGGTTGGCTACAGTGTTACAAATGAAGCACATGTATGGCTGCTGTATGAGAAGTAATAAAACTAATAGTCATTGGTCATTTCAGTCTGCTGCGCATTGGAGAACCTTTGGACTTAGAAAATTCCTTCCATCTCTCGCATCACATGTTCAAAAGCATCTAAATTCCTTGCGTCCCTCACACCACATGTTTGAAAGTATCTCCCTAATAATGATGATTCAATTGTTGTTAATCATATCCTATCATTTTCTGCCTCACAAAGTCCTTATTCATATAAGGATAATCCCAATACGAAATATCTCAATCCGCATCTCAATGTATGCAAAATGCATAATTTATATGTGGCGAAATGTCCACAGGAAAATAAGACCCCTGTAAAAGAGAAGTTTTATTACTGTGCGTTCAGTGTAAAACTTAATTTTCACTTCAAGCCACGTTACACTGATACGTAAGATCTAAATGAGAGGTATGAAACAAAGGAAGCAGCAATTAAACTAGAGAAATATCTGCACTTAGCCAGAGCTCAGAAATGTAGAGAATGTATGAAGCCTGATAAAGAAAATGCATCTAGTGAATTGTATGTGGCTACCTTCAATTTACAGAAGGCTCTGCTATTCCCTAAACTGACAATATCCACCACATATAAAAGAAATATGTATGTTTACAATCTTGGAATTCATTCTTTCAATGAATCATTAGCTTGTATGTATTTATGGGATGAGACTGAAGCTTGCAGAGGATCTCGAGAAGTACGGAAGGCTCCAAAATTTGAAATTCTGTCAATGAAGCGGGGAAATTTCGTATCCACTTATAAAATGGTGCAGGCTATTCAAACAGAAAACAAACTATTAATGGACAAGAAGTAAATTGGCTCAAAATCCATTGGATGAATTTCAAAGGCGTAATCCCTTGACCATGAAACTTAAAGAGACACTGAATGAATTGATGGTTCAAATGATGAGGAAGGGGAATCCGATACAATCATTGACTAATATCCCATTGGACCTACTAGACTAGAGGGATGGTAACAGCAGATAGAGTGGTATGCTTGATCTACTGAAATTTACACCACTTTTACTGCTGGAACCTTCAAAGTACTGAAAGAACCAGAAGGCCACAAGCCATTAATCAGGATGCGGAGAGAGTCGTCCTCCATGGACTAGTGGTACCGTGCTAGCCTCTAGTTCCCAAGGTCGCGGGTTCAAACCCAGCGGAGGGCGATGGATTTTTTCTGGCATAAAAATCCTTAGCACAGCTTCCTTTGGAAGGGAAGCAAAGCCGGTGGTCCCGTGTCGTAGATTTACGGCACGTAAAAGAACCTCAAGCCTGATAAGAGGCCTCTGAGCAAAATTTCCGGTCTTTCACGCCCAATATAGAATGGGACGCTAAGAACCATAGTAGTTAAAGAGCGTCCAAAAATAAAACTCAATTTTCAGGATGCGGAGCAAGAAGAAGATGATTTAGTAAGTGGGGATGAAGTCATATTTATGTAAAACAAAGATTGTAAAGCCTAGAAACCAAGGTCATGTTAACTTAAAAACATAAATTAATAAGATACTAATATAACAATAGTAGTACTAATATACATGATTTGTTAAAAAAAAATTAATGCACTACTGGACCAAGTCCAACGTTTTCAATATAAAATTTAAAAAGGTTGCTTAAATAAATTATAATTTAAGTTCTTAATGAATGTTGAATTAAGTTTGAATTCCCCCTTTAAGACGTAACATAAATAAATATTTTATATTTTAAGAGGAATTTAATATATATAGCTGTAACTTTGAATTATTTTTTTTCCCTCAAAAGAGTAAAAAGTGGACTTGGTCCACTTTTTCTCTAAACCCCTCAAATAACTTGCAGGGGTGTTGCATTTATGCTGCATCTATTTTACTTTTGATTTATAATGGAGCTTAATTTTCTGTATGAATGCTGATATATGTGAATTTTAAATTGGTAAAGAAAGTCATGTGAGGGTAGCATATCAGATTTTTTTTACTGAAATGTAAATTCTGATTTACCTTTTTAGACATTCATTTTGTCAGTTCTCTTTTCTTTAAACCAACTGTTTATTCGCATCTAAATACTTTTTTCTGTTGCTCAGTTTTCTTTCACCTCACTACATGATGAAATGTCAAATTTATTTTCCTACATAACTGCTAATATCGTATACCAATTTAAAAATAAATCAAACCTGGTACTTTAAAGGTAACTACTGATGCAGGGCATTTAATTAATGCTTGGGTAGATCATTATGTGAAACTGTATGTTTGCAATTTCTGTTACAGTTTGGGGACTTCACTCAGGTAAAATTGCCAAGGTAAGAGACTCTTTGCTAAAGTTTCAATAAGAAACCTTCTGATTCTTGTTACATTTTCCTTTACTGGTGGTTCATTATACTAATACAGGGAGAGCCAAAAGACTACAAACCAGCTGTGCAGCGATTTTACCTTTCGCGTCCTCGGTGCTTGTTGCCATCTGCTGCTATCATAGAAAGGCGCAGATGAAACCATACAACATTTTTAAAAGTACTTTTAAAGGAAATATAATATAAAATATAAACAGACAGATAAATCAGCCATAGCCCATCATTTTTGTTCACATAATCATAATATTAGTCACGAAATCAAACTTTTAAAACCAGCCAAGAACCATGGTAAATTAACGGTATGGGAAAATATACACATCATTAAAAACATAAATTGAGTCATGAATTTTAAAACCAATGATGGACGATGTCTTACGACTGACCAATAGAAAGAGAGGCACACAGGGCAACAAGGAAGTGGAGGATGTTGCCTGGCATGTACATCAGTCGGTCGACTCGCTGAGGATGAAGAGCATGTCGCTTCGAAAGATGTTTGAATGTAATTTTAAGTAAGTGGAGCAACAAGTGTTTTTAATCTGCTGACCAGTGTTTTAACATCTTAACTTTTAAAGGCTTTACTTAACAATTTTATGAAAGTGTGTTTGAGGACAGAATTATTAGTAGAGATTTGTGGCCCCCTCAGTCCCCTGACATAACCTTCTGCAATTTCTGTCTGGGTAACTTAAAAAATAAAGTGTACAAGACAAACCCACACACCCTGGAAAAATTAAAACAAAATATGCGCCAGGAAATTGTCGGTATTTCTCAACGTGAACTATGGTGAGCGATGGATAGTTTCCTAAAGAGGTGCCAAAAATGTGTGGACAATGATGGTGGCCACTTTCAGCATCTTCTTTCATAAAGTTGGTAAGTAAAGCCGTTAAAAAAGTTGTTTTAAAAATGTTGTTTGGTTTCATTTGCGTCTTTCTATGATAGCGGCAGACAGCGCCGAGGACGTGGACAGGAAAAACACAGCGCAGCCAGTTCGTAGTTTTTTGAGTCACCCTGCATTATAAAGAGAGAAGACTTGTGTGTGTTTGTGTGTTTCCAACTAATTTTAATAGTTAAATCAACATTGAAAAGCTGTATTCTTTTTAATGAACTTGGCCAATTAAACACTTTCTAATTTTGATTCATAAATTACTAAAAGGCTAAAAAGAATTTACAAAGCCTTTTTTTGAGAATGTAATGGAGTAGAAAATAGTAGTTACTATACAGAGAATGTATGTACCAATGCTCGTGCATTGTAGTTACTCTGCAGAGAATGTATAAAAATACAAAAGGTGGTTATATTTTATTCCATGCAAGATACATAGATGGCCATGATGTAACAAACCAACAGAAGACAGCTTAAAAAGTAACAATGTTATAATGGTATTACTTGTAAGTTATATGTATTTAATTAATTGCCAGTTATCAAATACTGCAAATGTTTCAGTAACAAATCAATCTAAATGCACGAATAGACTTTATTCTAATAATATAGATGTAAACACTGAAGTTTCTGTATGCCAAAACCTAATAATTCCATGCAAGTATGTTTTGCTGCACTTTATATTACAATTAATTTCATTAGCAATGTACCTAAAGTATTGTTTCAGAATTCAATCGCACAAATTTAAAGGGAAGCAGAGTGGTAGTAAACAGTGATTTTGAGATAGGTAACTTACAGTCTGCTGGCTCAAATTTCCTGCAATGAACTCGAATCTAAAATGGGGTACCCCGTACCACACCACTGATTCACCAGCCACTCAGTTTCAAGCAGTTCACACACACACACTTGCTGTTGCTACGTAGCACAGTGACTAGATTGCAAGATGAAGGACTAGGATTCGGATATTGATGAGTACATTGTTGGTTTTTTCTTTTTTATTATTGTGAAAGACACTAATGGTCTGGTTCAATTATGTTAAAAAAATACAGAACAGTACAACTGCATCATTGATGCAATTGTAAGGTTTTGTTATTCAGAAATTATTGGTTTCTTTAATTTGTTTGCAAACAATGTGAAAGACTTGCAAATGTTTGAAAGTACAAATTAAACAAAGTAAAGATTTACAATTATTGAAAAATAAATTGCCCATTTCTGAAAGGGTAAACAATGAAATATAGTATGATGAAGAAAAGATAACAATGTTTACATTTAGGTTTAGTAAAGATGTTACAAGCGAATAAATGAGATTTCGTGACTTAGGCTTCATAACGAAAACTACTACTTTTTTATTACGTTGATATTGTAATGAAAAGAAGCTAGAAACAGTGATGTGTATTGAATTTATTTAAAGGTGAGTCGGAATTGTTACACTAACATCACTTAAGTTTACTCACTTAACATGTTTCGGGAAACGGTTGTTCCCATCCTCAGAAGTTAATTCGACTGGCCCGTGTTGTTGGTGTTTCCGTTTTTTGGACTGGATCCTGTGGTGGCATCTTGTGGTGGAGAAATGTACTTCCAGAGAGGATTTGGTGGCGGCAAATCAAAATTCATTAGATGTGTGTTGTGTTTTTGAATGGTGATCTTCTCCCATGCATCTAATTCGGCTGCAAATTTGGCTGGTTTGACTTTTTGTCTTACCTATGTATACTTTATTGCAATCTGAACAATTGATTTTATAGATTCCAGCTAATTGAGAGAAACAACCACTACGCAAAATTACAAAAATTGGAACTGGAATTATATGCTCTTCACCTTAAATTAACGGACACACTCGGCTACCCACTTTGGCAAAACATGCAATCAAAATTCCTCACTATTCTTAGCTACAGGATGAAAACAAAAACGCTGAAATTAAAGAAAAAACTAGACATACTACGCCGTAAGCAACATTCATATAAACCTAACCTAAAAAATGAAAAAACGGCGTCATACCCAGACGTAATTAATCTTTCAAATGTAACTTTCACCAAAGCGGAATTATCAGTATTAAACCTTGGCCTAAAAACATTGTTGGCTACACAAAAACTACCGATGAAATAGTCGCAGACATTGAGATTGCTACTTACAACCTAAATGAAAATAGTAAAACCACTATAAAAAAAGAATGTGAAATGGTTCTCCAAGAAATACAAGCAGATAAAATAACAATTTCCCAACAAACATGTGATCAAAAGATTAAAATCAAAACCAGTAGTATACACAAAAGCTGACAAGGGAAATAAACTAGTTGTACTGCAGAAAGATGATTATATTGCCAGAGTAGAAAATATGCTGCAACAAGAAAATTACATACAAATTCAAGAAGACCCATTAAAATTACATTTAAAAGCCTTCAATCAAACCATCCAGGAAAGCAAAACTATAACAGACACTGATAAATCTAGATTAAAACCAGACCACCCCACTTTACCAAGAATGTATGCTCTACCTAAAATTCACAAACCGGTTAATAAGATGAGACCAATTGTCAGCAATATTGATTCTCCTACCTACAAACTGGCAAAATGGTTAGTACAGAGATTCTCTTCACTACCAAAATTCAATAGCAAAAACATAATGAATTCAGAAGATTTAATACAGAAGATAAAATCCCTGGAACTCGAACCAGAAGACAGATTAGTTTCCTTTGATGTCACTGTACTATTTCCAAGTGTCCCTACAGATCAACTCTTGCGTCAATTAAAGAAATGGCTACAGCAGACTAACCTACTTGAAGAAATAGAAGACCTCATACAACTTACCAATTTATGCATTGCACAAAATTGTTTTAGTTTTAATAAGAAGTTCTATCAATAACCAACTGGTCTAACCATGGGCAACCCACTTTCACCCTTCTCGGTAGATTTATTTATGAGCTACTTAGAAACACACATAACAACTTCCTTTCCATACATGTTTAAAGTTTGGCACAGATATGTTGACGACATCTTCGCTGTTGTCCCTAATAGGTTCATACAAGACTCCTTAGCCTTACTAAACCTACGGAACCAATCAATAAAATTCACCATAGAAATAGAAAAAGAAGGCATGCTACCATTTTTAGACCTAAAAATCATCAGAGAACAAAAGAACCTAACCTTTGGCATATACAGGAAACGAACACACTCTACTAATTACATAAAAAATAAGAGTTTCAATCCAACCACACACAAACATGCAGTACTAAACAGCCTAACACATAGACTGGTATATACCCCCTTAAATAAAAAAGAATACCAGTTAGAATACCAGCATATAGTAGACACAGCAATACATAATGGGTACAACAAAGCAACTATTGACAAAAAAATTGCAAAATTCAAACGACAGATGCACATCAGAAACACAACAAATCTCAGCCAGCAAGATAAAGAGCTAAAGTTCAAGAAATTCACATACCACCCAGGGACATTTCACAAATTTAAGAAGATTTTCAAGAAACATAACATCAGCCTAGCTCCACAGAACAAATTTAACATAGAGAAATTACTTTGTAACAAGTTAAAAGACCCCATTCCACAAGACAAAAAAGCTGGAATCTATAAAATCAATTGTTCAGATTGCAATAAAGTATACATAGGTAAGACAAAAAGAAACCTAGAAACTAGGCTAAAGGAGCACATGAGATATATTAAATACAAACAAATGGACAAATCTGCAGTTTCACACCATTTTTGGATCACTAATCACAACATGAAACCCAATATTACATTAGTCAAACCAGCCAAATTTGCAGCCGAATTAGATGCATGGGAGAACATCACCATTCAAAAACACAACACACATCTAATGAATTTTGATTTGCCGCCACCAAATCCTCTCTGGAAGTACATTTCTCCACCACAAGATGCCACCACAGGATCCAGTCCAAAAAACGGAAACACCAACAACACGGGCCAGTCGAATTAACTTCTGAGGATGGGAACAACCGTTTCCCGAAACATGTTAAGTGAGTAAACTTAAGTGATGTTAGTGTAACAATTCCGACTCACCTTTGAATAAATACTTTTTTATTATTTATTTTTTGGGGCATAAAAATCCTTAGCATGGTTTCTTTCGGAAGGGAAATAAAGTCGGTGATCCCATGTTGTAGGTTTACAGCATGTAAAAGAACCTTGAGCCTGATAAAGCGGCCTCTGAGCAAATTTTCTGTTTTTTTCCTCTTTGTCTCTAGTGGGTATATATATCCACATTTGTTGTCCTCCATACTGTAGTAGTTACCATGCTAGTCTAGTTCTCGATGTCATGGGTACAAACCCGTCTGAGGGCAATGAATCTTTTTGGGTGTAAAATCCTTGGCTTCCTGTGGAAGGGAAGTAAAGCCGGTGGTCCCGTGTTGTAGATTTACTCTACTTAAAAGTACTTCAAGCCTGATAAAGAGGCCTTTGTGCAAAATTTCTAATATTTCATGCCCAATATAGAATGCGATGCTAAGTTCCACATCAGTTAAAGAGCGTGCATAAATAAAACTCAATTTAATTTAATATCCATATTTCCTAGCCATCAGATTTTTCCTATCTGCCCCTCCTGCCTACCTCAGATGTTATTCCCCACATGCCCTTCTTGCCCACATATTTTACATCCTTTCTGTATATCCTGAGATGTAGATTTTATATAAATGCTTGTTTGCCTTCTGCTCTTGCTTCCATCATCTGCTTAATTAAATTTCTTTTTACATCTCTCCGAGTTATTGTCAGGCTTTTGTTTATAAATAAGTTGCTCCCTTTTAACATCTTTGTTCTACTTAAAATTCCATGAATTATGTTGGATGTTTCAAATTTTGCTATTGTTGATCTTTTCCTGCTTTGTCCTCTACTCGATATGCCTCCACAATCTCCCATCCAGTCAGATCCATTTCTAGTTTGCCCATTAGAAGTTCCATACCTCTTCCACTGGTCAAACACCTCTACCGTCTTCCACATCCATGAGCACCAAATTTAATCTTCTCCTTCTCTCATCCATTTTCTCCATTTTTCTCCTTGATCCCATCTATGCGTCTTCTTATTTCTAGCACCTCTTTTCCAATATCTCTTTTTCCTTCTTTAGCTACTTGCTTCAGGTTGTCTTTATGCGTTCTTCCATTCCATCTATCTTATTCAGTTTTTCTTCAAGCTTTTTTAACATTGTGCTTCCTCAGCTCCTGGGTTTAGTTCAATCCCACTTATCATTAATAGCATAAATATTATGCTTCCAAGTACTAGCCAATTTGTCATGTTTTGCTCCATTTTAGCTTCCATAAATTTTATTGTGAATAGCCCTATTCTCATTCAATACACAGTAAGTTATACTCCCATTATCACTTGTTCCGCTTTTCTTCTAAGTGGCAGAGCTCTCTGTGAACACGGCCTTCTTCCACTGCTCACCTCACACACGGCTTATTGATAACTACTTTGTTATGAAAATGTTTCTTTGCCAAGTTTAACCAACACAGTAATTACTTTGAATAGTTGTTAAAGCAAGCATGAAAGTTGATGTAATTCACACTGCATGTAACACACATTGTGTGTACTGCCAGAAAGTTCAGAGTGGTTTTACCATTCACATGTTCTATATGTGTAAGATTTTATTAATTAACTCTATTGCAGATCAACTATGCTATTTTTAATGTAATGCAAGATGAGCTTGCTCTGCATGAAGAATTTGCAACTACACTTGAAATTGTTAGCAAACACTTTTCAGATGTAATTCCCTTTTACTCTGGATAATGTACCTAATGCTAAATCCTTCATTTCAGATTATGCTCAGGAGCAGTTTTTGGTGATAGGAGTGGTGTTTCACCATTGTCCTCAGCTGACGGCTTAGGGAAAAACACTAGATCCAGTTATGCAAAGGATTGTCCAGAATGTGAGAGTCAGGAAAGTGATAGCACAAAAATACCACCTGTGGAAAAATTTATTCAATTGGAACAACCTGATAAATGTAGCTATTTAGGGGAAATTTACAGCAAAGGTATATTGATTCATAAGGGCCAAAGGTCACACAAGTGTAATATTTGTGATAGGAGCTTTACTACATTGAAAAGACATAATTTAATACATGAGGGTAAAAAGTCTCACAAGTGTAAACTTTGTGATAAGAGCTTTACTCGGTTGTCAACTTTGAAATCGCATAATTTAATACATGAAGGTAAAAAGCCTTACAAGTGTAAAGTTTGTTATAAGAGCTTTACTCAGTTGCCACACTTGAAAATGCATAATTTGTTACACGAGGGTAAAAGGTCTCACAAGTGTGAAATTTGTGAGAAGAGTTTTGTTCATTTGTCATCGTTGAAAAAACACAAGGTGATACATGAGAGTGTAAAGCCCTACAAGTGTGCAATCTGTGACAAGAGCTATAATTGGTTATCACAGTTGAAAGCGCATGATCTCAATCATGAGGGTAAAAAGCCTTACAAGTGTGCAATCTGTGACAAGAGCTATAATTGGTTATCACAGTTGAAAGCGCATAATCTCAAACATGAGGGTAAAAAGCCTCACAAGTGTGCAATCTGTGACAAGAGCTATAATTGGTTATCACAGTTGAAAGCGCATAATCTCAAACATGAGGGTAAAAAGCCTCACAAGTGTGAAATTTGTGAGAAGACATTTACTTATTTGTCATCTTTGAAATCGCATAATTTAATACATGAGGGTAAAAGGCCTCACAAGTGTAAAATTTGTGAGAAGAGCTTTACTCGATTGTTACAGTTGAAAATACATAATTTGATACATGAGGATAAAAGGATTCACAAGTGTGAAATTTGTGAGAAGAGATTTACTCAATTGTCATCTTTGAAGAAGCATAAGGTGATACATGAGGACAATAAGTCTCACAAGTGTAAAATTTGTGATAAGAGATTTAAATGTTCATCATATTTGAAATTACATATTCTGATACATGAGGGTAAAAAGCCTCACAAATGTGAAATTTGTGATAAGAGGTTTACTCAGTTGTCACATTTGAAATTGCATAATTTTATACATGAGTGTAAAAAGCCTCACAAGTGTGAAATTTGTGAGAAGAGGTTTACTCAGTTGTCACATTTGAAATCACATAATTTCACACATGTGGGTAAAAAGCTTCAAGTATAAAATTTGTGAGAAAGGGTTTACTGATTTGTCACAGTTGAAGTGGGTAATTGGATAAATGATACAAATTCTCACAAGTGTAAAATTTGTGAGAAGATCTTTACTTAGTTGTCAGTTTTGAATTACATAATGTGATTCATGAGAGTAAAAGGTCTCAGTGTGAAATTTGTGGAAAGAGCTTTATTCGATTGACAAATTTGAAATTGCATATCATACATAAGGGTAAAATGCTTCACAAATATGAAATTTGTGACAGGTTTAATAATTCATCAGATTTGGTTTTGCATAATATGATACATATGGGTATACAGCCTTACAAGTATGAAAGTTGTGAGAAGAGTTCATTAGTTTTAAATCAGAAGACATAGTGAAAAGATTATAAATATAATACATAGAAGTGGTTGCAAATATACAATTTCACTAAAATGGTAGTTGCAATCAGCTGACGATGAGGAAGTGATTCCTCGAAACTAGTTATAAAGAAATTAAAAACTATTTTAGTGAAATTGCATGTTTTGCAACCACTTCTATGTATTGTGAGAAGAGGTTTACTCAGTTGTCATAATCATCCAGGAGGGTAAAAAGCCTTACAATTGTGAAATTAGTTTTTAGGAGGTTTAATCATTTGTCACATTTAAAAGTGAGAATGTGATACATGAGCGTAAAGAGCCTTAAGTCCCATGTGTGAAATTTGTAAGAAGAGCTTTAGTGTGTTGTCAGGTTGAAAATGCATAAATGTATTCATAAAGGTCAAAAGCTGTGCTTTGCACATTTTACTTCTATATGAACAATGAAATTTATTGCCTATTACAAACTAATACAAACAGTTAAACAAATTCATGTGACTTGTGCCGTCAAATGGATGTGTTTCATCTACACATGTGTAGCTTCACAGTTAAGTTGATGCACAAACTTATGCTTTTGAAACACCTTCATGTAACAGGTGATGTAGGTGATTCTGTGGCTGTCCCGATTTCATCCACTTTTGT
Organism: Deroplatys truncata; assembly: GCA_030765065.1. Taxonomy (NCBI): domain Eukaryota; kingdom Metazoa; phylum Arthropoda; class Insecta; order Mantodea; family Mantidae; genus Deroplatys; species Deroplatys truncata. Next base: position 159,690,489 of record CM060985.1, read on the forward strand.
TAGTCAAGCATTAAAAAAGCAATTTTTATAAACTTGAGTACCATTAGCGTAACTGATTCTCTGAAAGTTAAATGCAAACTGTATACAGATATATTGAAATGACTAATTTTCACATATGCACATGAAAATCCTATATTGTGCAGCGGAAATTGATCAAGGAATGGCTAATTCAGTAGCTTGACCAAACAAAAAGTTGAGAATGTAGCAAAAATGCAAAATAATAATGGAAAAAATTAAGTACGTATGGTCACATCAAGAGAAGATAAAAAGAAAGTCATAAAAGTGTATAAAATACAATATGTAATATTTTAAATAATTCCCATTTACAAAAAAAATGCACGTAAAACAAAATCTCGAGAAAAAAACAAACATGTGATGATTGCAGTGATTTAAATGAGTGTATAGATAAAATGTTTTGTAAAATAAGTGAAAGATGCAGTGAAAGGAGCATACTACAAAGTAGTACTCATCAAAGATGAAGGAAATCAACAACAGAAAAACTGATGCCACTGTAACTTCATGAGCAACAATCACGTGAATTTCAAAGAAAATCTTGTAGAAGAGAGATAGTGATATTTACATCATGTGAGTTACAGCTGTCATACCATGTGGTCATGTAGTTACGTGGGGATCTCCTTGTGGGATATTTAGATGGCATATGATAATACACAGAGGAATTATCTCCACATCGAGAAGTACCTGAAGTTACTCCTCTATCTGGCAGCATAGGAATTTACAGCTCCCTGCCAATACTGAGAAATTTTTAAAAGTAATTAAATATGAAGAATGCTACACATAAACAAATACATTGAAAGTAAAATCCGAAACATAGTAAATAAAGTTCATTCTTGAAGTTTCGTGACAACGAAAGAAAATGTTAAATTGAATTTGGAAACTGCGTTATTATATTAAATTAGTTTTTGAAACATTGTAATATTTGCAATGTCTAGAAACAAAATTGTAAAAAGGAGTATCAAACCAAAAAAAAAAGTGTAAACGGTAGTTTATTTATTCAATAAATAATAATTAATATTTAAATCAGCAGTGTCATTTCGGTAGAACGGTTACAACCCTGAGAATTCCCAGAGTGCCACAACAACTCCAATATTAATATTGCACTGCTCTCAAGAAACCGTTCCAGTTATAATGTCAATTTTTCAGCCACATTTCAATGGAATATGATGTTATTTCCTGTCAAAAACCAACCACAGTGTCCAGTAGATTACATATTAGTGGAATTTGCCTTACTAACAGTTTTGGTGTTTATTGTTTAACGTCGTCATATTCATAACATTTTGAATACCATAGCAGTCTTTTTATGAGCTTCATTTTCTAATAATCTGATCCGTTACATCCACATGACTTTCTCTACCCTGCGTAGTTTTTGAGTCAGTATAACAATTATTCATATGGCAGTTTATTTTCCTATCTACTTCAGTTGAATCCAGATAAACGTTTCTGAAAATAGCTGTATTACACATTTCATTATAGATACAAAGGGAATAGTGATAGTAAAATGTTTTACAACTGGACACCATATGTTGGCATTAAAATTCCACACTCTTTCCATGATGTCACAGGAAACAACTGAAAATTGACAGGAATGTAAAAGAATACCTGACTATTGAACCATTCAGACCATTAATAATGAAGAATACCTGACTATTGAACCATTCAGACCATTAATAATGAATATCTTGGAAATGACTGATGCCAAAAAAATGTCCTTTGTAATAAATTGTGCGTTTTAAAGATCTGCATTCTGGAGGGAGTACGTTTTCATCTATTGCTTAGCGTTTATCAGTTATACAAGATAGAAAATTCACCCTGAAGAAGAGGACTTCATAGGCTGTTCCCATAAAATTCAGGATATACTTTTTATTTGGCATGTAAATATCTCTAATATATGTTATTGTAATCAAAATCATTAGGGCCACTTTTTATAAAATCATAAATTTCAAAGTATGTTCCATGTAAAGTGTAGGAGCGAAGGAATTTCTTGAAAATCTTTGGAAGATACTGAGCTTAAATACCATGTTTGTATTTATCCGTATTCATTTTTCAGTTATACAGTTCATAAACACACGTGCATACACAGACCTTTTTTCTAAATTTGCTCTTTTTGGATTCAAGGACCTCCAAAAATGTATCCTGGTGAAATCTCGGAATCAAATTTTTGGGTGGGATGCAATAGCTTCTCTATCTATGTATGGATAGAGAAAGTAAAAATGAAATCATTAGAAGAGTTATTAAAAACACTGTATTTGTATTACTTTGTTAGATTTTATAATGGAATTGTTAATAATTAGCAACGTTAATAAAGAACATAAAAGTATGCATATATAACATTTGCTTGAATACCATTTATGGCAAACAATTCCTTTGATTTAAATATCCATTTTGCATTCGCCAATTATACGAGTAGTATACAAGTTTCCTAATTAGGGTACTGCTTCCTGAATACCACTGGGAACAATTTTGAAATCCCTCACTGAGATTATTGTATGCTGTTTAATGTGAATTGTGCTCATCCTGAGATGTGAGTGATGTTAAAATAATATAGTATACATAATATAGCATCACATATCAACTCCTTAGAGCAGCTAGAGGAAGGTTTGCATTTCACCCAAAATTTGGATGCTAAGTTTGTACCAGAAATACGTGTTTTGAGATCCCCTGCTCCCAAAAAGGTTTGTTAAAAAATGTCTGTGAAGAACTTAACCCAAAAGAGGAAAGTAAGTTGAAACCTAAAACCGTTCAGGTTACCAAACAATTTTAAAATCACTTAACCAAAAACATGCAAGGGATAAAAAAAACTGATAGCAATTAATAGACAATACAGCTCTGAATTCATTAAAGCAAAATCAAACAGAATGAGAGAATATATGATCCAGATAAACAATGTAATTACAAAATCAAGGTCATTTGTAAAGCACAGCAGAAGACAAGCCAGAGATACTGGTATTTATGGATTACCCAAAATATATAAATCGGTTATGAGCAAGACACTGATAATTAATAACAGCAATGCTCTGCAGCGTATCTGCTGATTGAATGATTTCAAAGACCTTGAGCATAAATAACTCCTTCAAATTGGTGAGAAAAAGTAAAAGACTGAATAAGGGTGGGCCAGCACCATATTGACTTCCAGCATTACCAATGGAGGGTGCCACAAACTTGTACCTAATTCTGAACAGGTAAACTACTATTTGCAGCAAGGAAAAGTAAAGTGAAGAAAACCCCACAGTGCCTTACTTTGGTAAGTACGGGATTGGTGCTCCCGGGGTCCCAAGCCACTGGTCCTCCAGGTTTTAGGGGTTGGGTTAGGGTCAACAGCCCTGCACTTGAAACTGCAACGTTTTCATGCTTTGAGTGTGCTCATGCTTTCTTTTCAGAAAAGTTTGACAATCGCTGATTTGAAGGGTAAATTAAAACTTGTGAGTGCAGATTTTTCGGCAACAATGAAGCTAGAGGTGTAGAACAAAGAGAACAACAATGGTCAAGCTGAATGATGACAATGCCCTATTTGGATCCTGTTCATGGAGAAGGATATGCAATTCCATGTATTTGATAAGTTTAGGTTTTACGTAATGAAATGGAAGAGTTTTTGAAAGTAGAAAGTTTAAATTTCCATAGGAAGAATATGCCAAACAAGAATACTTGGAGCATATCTTGGTTGTAATCGCCTGGGAAGATACAATGTGGACGAAGCGTAAACACAAAAAGAGTGAGAAAAGCCACCATAAGAGAGGGAAGCAGATGATGCAGAAAAACTTGGTGTTTGTTGTGTAGTGAGGGTATCTGGCCGTCCAACCACGAGAGCTACAGTAAAGTATATAGGTGTGTAGAATCAATCTAGGCTAATGGACTGGTGTAAAGTATGATGAGCCTTCGGGAAAGACTGATGGGAGTGTTGAGGACAACAAATCCTTGGACTGACCGCCAAAGCTTAGTGGACTTGTCAGACCTGTGCGTGTTGATTTTAGAGATTTTCCGGAAGAAGCTTCTGATTTGGATGGAGTTTAATAGCCCAGTGGTTTTCACTCATGATTGTCTGCTTGTTCTGAATTTTCTTAAATATTTTGCTGCAATGTGTACTGAATTATAATGCATAATTTTGTATGTTTCATTTTTGTTCCTTTCCTCAATCTTGTGTGTTCAACGTTTGTATTGTTTTGTACCGGGATGTAAATAAATATATAGCCAGAGTGTGGCGCTGATGAACCCAGCAGTTTTGAGCCACCTAAAAGATATTACTACTATTAAGCAAAGAAAAGGTTTGAACGTTTTACTCCCTGTAATTTGGTTGTTTGTATTTAATCCTGACTGGAATTCACAAAGAAACAAAGGTTAATCTCGGCCGAGTTACTTAGATAAGGATTTTCCACTATCCTGAGAACACGAATGTCGAGTAGCTCCTAAGCTCTAGCGACCGTGAGTCCATGTGAGCATCATTTCAATTATTTCGTTCACTCACTGTCCGATGTGACCTACTTTGTTAAAGGACAGAACTTCATAGCCCAAACTTAACCAAGTCCAATTGCTATAAGGGATGCAGGACGGAATTGCACTCGGAAAACACGACCTGTCTTCTCATCAGACTATAATTGAAGGCAGGCCTCTATGATATTGCAGTAAACTGCAAGATAGATTTAATTAATTGGACGAGCCGTTTCTATAAACTATAAATACTGCAAGAGAACACAACCTTCGCTTTTCGCACTACAAAAAATTCTGCTCGTCTGCAAGATTGTATAATATGTAAAGCAACAAAACCTAAGAGGAAACATTGTTTTTCCGAAGAAATACTAAAGCAGCGAATTGTATGAAGTTAATAGTGCGTATAAGAATACTAGAACAATGCACATTCTTTCGCGCGGTAATGTACTATGTTACCTCATCCGAATTCACAATGGATCGAGCGGCACAATATTGCATCTCAAAATCTAATATTTACAACGACGGGACATAATTCCTAGGAGGCGTTGGTTCTACTCCCTTGTAACAGACGCTCCCGCGCATTGAACAACGTTGTCGGTTGACATCTTTATCTCGGAAAGTAAAACAAGTTAGTGCCTTATTATATATGCACCATAGTTTCATTAGGAGTGACCGCTGACCTTTATATTGATATAATTTCTTGGTTAATATCTTCTTTGTAATTTAGATAAATAACAATAAACATGACCTTAGCTGTTCATAGTAGAACGGATCCAGGTAAAGGGTGTGTTGGGATTGGCGGTGATAATACTGATGCAATCTTTGTCCGGGGGTATTGTATTTGGGTAATTGTTTAAACAAATCAGTTTCCATAAAGCTTTTATCTTAATTTCTTTTTGTGTACAACACTAGTGCATGACTTCTGTTGTTATGGCATAAGATGATATCTAGATTTTCCTTCAAATTGTATTACTTTTAATACTATAATCCTTCCGGACCAAGAATGGGATTTAACATTAACAACGTACGTAGTATCATTCCGCGCTTGACGTTTCATAAACGCATGGTGGAGCTGCTGCTGTTACACGCAACAGCTGCTCAGCTGTATACTTTCAGGATCTCAAGAAACTGCCAATGTTACCTACCTATGTTACATTAACCACGTGGCACCTTTGCCGTACCAGCAGCGAGTATCAAAGGAATATATATCCTTATACTCACTAACTTAAATATACTAGTTCAAGAATGGGTAAAGAAATGTATTGAATATTTTTATTAGTAAAAACGTAGGTGTCAATTGGAGTCTTCGGGTAACAGCTTGGCATCAGAAGTGGTGATATCGTTGATGATATAGAGGTTATGGGCGCCCTTACAACGTATAAAATTTAAAATGAAAAAACTAAAATACGGGACACAAACGCGCTTAGTCTAAAACACTAAAGAAAACAAGATAGCAAAGTCTAAAACCCACAACATTAAAAACATGGTAAATAAAAGAATAAAAGATACGTGTCAGGAACTGTAGAAGTCAAGGGGCAAGAGCCCTCATTAAAATAGACAATATAAAATCACAAAACTAAAAGACGCTCAGCGCATCAAATGTGCCGACTAAAATCACTGTCACTGATAAAACGTAAGAGACATTCTACAGTATGCGCGTCGTCTGCCAAAACGTTGGCTATGCCAACAGGCAGAGAGGCACGAACGCGCAATGGAGCTAAAACCTGACACTCTTCTAAGATGTGACGCACTCATCACACTGCTCAGAGTGTTGCGGGGTCACCACTGAGCTGGTGTCTATGACTAAAAAGGCAATGTCCGATACGTAAACGAGCTAAAATTACCTCTTCCCGACGAGAAGAGGTTTAACCTCCCGCAATTTGTTCCCCCGGAGGGCCGTCCGCTCATCGCACCAAAGCGAAAGGATGCGGCGACGTAAAATAAACAAATCTGTGGAGGGAACAAAAGAGGTAAAACATCTGGGTGATAACATTGCCGATTTGTCAGCGGCGTTGGTAGACTCGTTCCCTGAGATGCCCACATGACCTGTAATCCACACGAAGGAGACACTGATGCCAGAAGCTGCAAGCGAGTGGAGCAGGTCATGAATGTGTTGTACGAGAGGGCGGTAGGTAGGTGTAAAGCACTCGAATACCCTGAAGAGCACTCAGAGAATCTGTACAAACAACACTGCCATAAGTTGTGCCGCTGGATGTATAAAAGAGATTGCTAAATACTAAAAATGTCGGCGGTAAAAATAGAACATTGCCCCGGTAAACGAAAGGTAAAACTATGTTGACCAACAATTAAAGCACACCCTACTCCAACATCAGTCTTAGACCCATCCGTATATATAAAATATTCCCGAATTGCACCCGAAGTTCTGAAAACGGATCTAAGGACTGAAGAAGGGGTCCGCGTTTCCCCCCTGGGAAGGGATGGCGTTGGCATAACGTCCGAATACCGAAGAAGCTAGCGAAATCGAACCCCTGGAGGGTGTAATCCACAGCAGCTAACTAAATGTTGCCGATCAGGCGAATCCTCAAAAAATAACTCGAATGACGGGTGGTCAGGCAAGCATGAGAGTCGACAGGCATAGCTGCACAAAAGCATCTCACATCTGAAGGACAGCGGAGGCTCTGCAGCTTCAGCATATAGGCTGGGTACACAGCTAGTTGGAAAGGCCCCTGTAGCGACTCTTATGCCACGATGGTGAATGACATTCAGGCGACGTAACAAAGATGATGCACGCACCGATGAATAGACAATGCACCCGTAATCAACTTGGATCGGACTAAAGAGCGATAAAGACGCAGAAGGACGGTCAGATCAGCTCCCCAGGATGTGCCACTTGAAACACGTAAAAGATTAGGAGAACGGTGACACTTTGCTTTTAAATACGAAATGTGGGAAGTCCAACTCAGCTTTCGATCAAAGATCAACCCCAAAAACTTCGCCTCGTCTTCAAATGGAAGATAATCCGGCCTAAGACGGAGAGAGGGCCAACGGAAAGCCTTCCGGCGCAGAAATTGACACAGACGGATCTCTCGGCGGAGAAAGTAAAGCCGTTGGCGTTACTCCAGGCGTAGAGACGTCGATACAGCTCTGGAGACAGTGTTCGAGCAGATAGGTCTGCCGTAAACTGCAATAAATGGCAAAATCCTGTCAACGAAAAGGGACGATGAAATACCAGGTAGAATACACTCAACAATGAGGTTGATAGCAATCACAGAAAGTGTGACATTGAGTACAGAGCTCTGCGGTACACCGCTCTCTTGAATAAAACGACTAGATAAAACCGAGCCCACACGGACGCGAAAGACACGATCCGTCATAAACTCCCGAAGAAATATGAGAACGACCGCGTAAATTCCATGCGTGGAGTGTACGTAAAATGCCGCCCCTCCAACAGGTGTCATAACCTTTCTGCAGGTCAAAAAATACAGCCACGGTTTGGCACTTTCGCAGAAATCCATTCATAATATGCGTCGACAGAGACACCAGATGATCGACGGTAAAGCGACGAAACCCGCACTGACCGTTCGCCAGAAGGTTCTGAGACTCAAGCCACCATGTCAGCCGCCCGTTGATCATGCACTCCAGCACCTTGCAAATGCAACTGGTGAGTGAAATAGGCGGTAGCTGGAAGGTAGTTGGCGATCGTTCCCAGGGACAACTGTAGCTGAAGTAAAAAACGCCGTCTAGCCAAATACGGTTATAGACCTGTAAGAGTTTACTGTCAGCTGAAAGGTTCTTTAACATCAGGACATGAATGCTGTCCGACTCAGGAGCGGAGTGCCTAGAGAAATGGAGGGCGTGCTCCAGCTCCCTCATTGTGAAAAGTTCATTGTAGCACTCCTGATTAGGAGACCGAAAAGTATAGGTCTCGGAATCCAGCCGGTCTTTGAGAGTGCGAAAGCCGGCGGAATAATGGTCAGAACTGGAAACCGCCTCAAAGACAGCACCCAGAGTGTTAGTAATGGCAGCCGGATCCACTATGATGGCATTGAGAACCTGAAGGCCAGACACAGTATAATGCAACACTTTACCGGAGAAGCAACGAAGGTTATCCCAAACAACAAAGGAAGGCGTGAAGCGATTAAAAGACTCGACCAAACGAGTCCAGCACGTCTTCTTGTTATCCTGAATAATGCGACGAGCTCTGGCGCGCGATTATCAAGTGTAGGGTGTCGGAAAAACCACCCCAAACGCAGTTATGCGGGCACTAAGGGCGTCCCGACAGTCTTCGGTTCACCACGGAACAGGAATACGCTGAGGGAGAGGGGACGAATGGGGAATTGTGTGTTCGGCGGCAGATAGGATCGTAGAGGTAAGGTGCTGCACCATTTGGTTAAGTCAGTGAAGGACTGGTCCTCAAAAGACACGAGGCTGGAATACAGTCTCCAGTCAGCTTTGCTGAATTGCCAGATAGGTCCTCTGGAGTGCTGGACGTGGCGAGACAGAAGAATAACGATGCGAGGGTAATGATCGCTGGAGTAGGTGTCAGCGACGACGTTCCACTGCAGACGACAAGAAGGCTGGATGGAGCAAACGGCAAAGTCCAAGTGAGAGAATGTACCAGAAGAATCAGAAAGAAAAGTAAGTTCACCTGTATTGAGGATGGAGAGGTTGAACAGAGCAAAAATGCCGGAAAGACGCGTTCCCCTCGCACAAGCCCTTGGCTAGCCCCACAGGGGGTGATGGACACTAAAATCTCCAAACAGAAGAAATGGTGTTTGGAGAGCGGAAAGGAGATCTCGAATGTCCGCGCTAGCGAGGGGAGACCATAGAGGTGAATAGGCGGAGCAAGTAGAAAAGAAAAAGCCGGGTAATTGAAGCCGAACGGTAACAGCTTGCAAGGCAGATGCAAGTGTGAGGGCCTGAAAAGGAACGTCGTTACGCACTAATAGCATGACAACTCCATGGGCAGAAGTACCCTCATCCGGTGCAAGATTGTAGCGATCTGGAATATAACCTCAGAGATTAAAAGGGTCGTGAGGGCGAAGCTTAGTTCCTGCAAACACGATCATAGGTGAATGGGAACGCAATAAAAGCTGCAGTTCCGCTCTATACGGTGGTACACCACGTAAATTCTAGGTCAGAATAGCAATGAATAAAAGGGATAAACTTCCTACTTAAAAGGGCGGCGCAAAATAACTCTGCTTAACCTTGGTGCACGGACTTTGGTTATGGAGTTGACCAGACTCCATAGGCTCCTCGAAGGGAGGTAGCCACGCGCTCAGTACCAGAAACCGATTCAAGCGCCGAGAATCGGTTCTGGGTGGCAATAGGTGAAGGGTGCCGCTGGGCGCGGCTTATCACAGGAGCGTCCTGGGACTGCGACCTCCGAGGAGGAGAAGGTGAAATTTTCTTACTGAGCGCACGCGGACGTTTTTTAAGAAAATCTTCCTTACGAAGTATCTGCTTTGGTTTTTTCTCAGTGGCTTGAGACTTCAGTACCTTAGAACCAGCTTTAGATTGCTTAATAAGTGTGCCAGAAATGGACGGCCGGATGGTAGTTGCAGTCATGGTCCAGGTCTGAGTTTCGGCATCCTTCCGGGGTACTGGCGAAGCAACAGCAGAACTGAATGTACCCGATCGCAGGTTGGCGCGTGCAGTAACGCCTCCGGGCATCAGCGAAGGAGAGTTTTTCCTTTACCCGGATCTTCTGGATTGCCTTCTCGTCTAAGTACCGCGGACAGTTAGCAAATGTTGCAGAATGAGGGGTGATGAACATGTACCATCGGTGAGGGATGACTATACGCGGCGCAGATGGATACGGCACTCTTACAAGAGACTTGCGTATGCCTAAAATTTTGGCATTTGCAACAACGCAGAGGTTTTAGGAATATAGGGCCTCACCGCATTGCGTTCGCACCCTGCTGAAGTACTCGTGGGCAGATCGACGCCATCGAAAGTTGGAGACAGGGTACGAGCGGGTACAAACACTCCGTCGCGTTTAGCCTACACTGGATGAACCGCTGTTACCTGTTGATCTGATAGTGGACCAGTTCATCGTCCGACATACCATCGAGGCTATGGGTGGTGACACGCCTCGACAGGAATTCAAGGTGCGGTGCTTCTCAACACGGATGGGATAACCGTAAAGAAGCGTGGCGCGCAACATGGTCTTACTTTGTTGATCGGACTTGCTTTGAACTAACAATGAACCGTTTCGAAGTAGAGTGCATGACTGAAGGGAACCAGGAATAGAGGCAATGCCTTTCTGTATATTAAAAGGGTTCACCTTCTCAAAAGATTGTCTTTCCTCTGTGCAAGTAATGACCAATTAACAACCATGTGGCGATGGTGCTACTTCTGTTACAACTTTTCGGCGCTTGTTATTAGTAATGGAGAAAGAGGGCTCCATAGTGAAAGAAATCCTCCACAATTGCAACCGTCTGCGACTTCGGGCTCTGACTTCCCGGGCGTTACCCCGGCTTGGGTGAGTGGCCTATCCATACCGAGCTCACCCCAGGGTCACACCTCCCAGAACATAGCAGAGGGAGCCAGTGACCATGGGGAGTCAGCAGCTCATGCAATGGCCCCCCGCGGATACGAATACACGCCCTACATGACGACCCGGGTGGTGGGGATGACGCCATTACCCACTTACTCAGCTGCGCACCCAGTGCGCGGGTATCCGTCAGGCCGTGTCCACGGAGCATTAAAATAAATAAAATCGGAAAAGAAACCAAAAGGGTGTGGGCGTTTTGCATGCAAGGTAGACCGGCGAGGAAGGAAAGGAGATGTGTGAATGGTCGTGGTGCGAAATGCTCGTAAATAGATACTACAGAAGAAAGAAATGATGGCGAGGGGCGGCATGGAATGAAATACGCAGATCGCACGATAGCCTAGCTTGTGTCCCCCGTTCACGAGGGAGAACCCACCTCGACCGGACGAGGCTGGAGGGATGGCGATGAGTGGCTCGGGACCCCGGGTGCGCCAAACCCGTACTCACAGGAAATGAGTCCCTGGAAGAGGTAATATCGCTGGAGTCGTCTTACAGGCACACCAGTTCCTCCCGGTGTTAATTTAATGGCATCCTTGAGAGCAAGGATGTCAAATCCCCAAAATGTTGAACACGTTCAAAACTCGCCTTTCACCAGGTTTAAGGAATTTGCGAATTCTATGTTTAATTACTCTGCTCTGACCTACTACACAACCATAATCGCAGCATAAAAAGTACTACATTGGCACGACCGTTGCTTCGCTCCAATAAACAACGATGAGTGCGAATGCCTACTGGGCCATGATAACAAATGAGCTAATTGTTTAAGCAAGGTATAAATGCAACGATTATTAAAATACTATCAATATTCACAATCTTTATTATTTGAAATGCAGAGAGACAGAGAGAGAGAGAGAGAGAAGGAGAGAGTGATAATACGTGTAGTACAGTAACAAATTACTTTCATTCTCTTGAAGGGCATGCTGCGGTGGTAACAGCTGTATTTGTTTACACCAGAACCATTTCCTACCCTGAATGCATTACAGTTAGCTTTATTTATCAAAGCTTACATAAATTATAGGCTTATGGCCAATTATGAGAAACGCAAGGAATCGTATAGAGGGGGTAAAAGCCAGCGATATGTTGTATGTATATAACGATTATCAGAAAAGTCTGTGTTCTGTTAATCGTTCTAGTTGGACAGTTGTTGGTGTTAATGATTTACCAAAGCTTAGAGAAACCTTTTTAGGTCTCTTCGTTTTCCTTTTCACAGTTTTCATACTTCTGATTATTTTCAAATCAGGTGAGTGATCAGTGGTTATTAGGACATTATACCACTGATACCCTCTTCAGTAGTCAGTGGCAGCATACTCGAATCTCTCTTATTCAAAGGAGTTATAGCTAAGATTAAGCGCCTTGTTCATCCTACTGACTTCTCTTCTTATGCCTCAAGTAAAAATATGTTCTTAAAGGATAATCATGCTTTAAAGTATATTGAACTCGGAAGTGACAAACTGCTTCTCATACCTTAACCGTTTTACTTGCAACCGGTTTACCTTTTGTTCACTACCATCAGCGTTTGTCTTAATTCACACCTTAAGAAATCTGGAAAAGAGAAGATATTGTCTTATGTAATTTCAATTACTTTAAATGACTTCCTTCCTCGCATTGTACGTAGAAATTGATACAATCTCTTGGTACCAATGGAGATACGTTTGACTCCTTTTGCATCTTTTCAATTTTTACATGGTCTGCATGGCATTCTAGATGCACATGGCCAGCAGTAAATACAATTGCTCAATATGCTGTAGGTTTTCGTTCGTACGTGCAATAACAATCAGCAATATGGCGTTGCTTACGCCTCTACTTGTATCCAAATAGGTCATTATATTGGAGACTTACCTGGAAGAATAATTGCCTTTTGTGCAAACAAGAAGAAATTTATTGTGGACTTCTAGCGTACACCGCCTCATGCTAAGTGTAACATTCCGTACCACCATTTACAGCGCAGTCACGGATTGCGAGGATGTAAGTTGCTAGAAGTCTCTTATAATAGGTAACATTTACTAATACAATTTCAAAAACCAAAACTGTTTTTGTCAGTACTGTTTGGAATGCTTTCTTCATCTTCCTTCCTATTCATATATACTTGGTCATTTCTGTATGTTCTTGATAATTTTCCTTAAGACTGGCACATTCTATTTCATCTTTGCATTGTTTTATAATGATCTGAAATGAATTGGTAGTTTTGCGTATGTTCATTTTTTTATTTTTAAATTTATACGCAGTTTCTTTGTAAACTTTCTTGAACAGCCGATAAGAAGTGATTATTTCATAAATGTTATTGCTACTTTCTTCAAGGATTTTCAACGTGTTTAGATGACTGGCAGACACATTCCGTTAGAATCACGACTTTGGTATTAAGGGTATTTTTTTAATTGATTTTTCATTAGCTTCCATTTTGCTGTTATATTATTTTTCAGCTCCTGGCAGTCTCGAGGCAAGAGGAAATGCAGTATCAAATGCGTTTAGTCCCTGTACAAGCATATGCATTTTACCTCTAGAAATACCATACACTGGTTGATGCACTTCTTTTGCAAATGCTTTCCCTGCTAATGCTGATCTTAACTTCGTAACTCGCGAAGATAACATGAGAGTTTTCTCCAGTACCTCTTCCGTTTCTTTCTTTCTTACAATTTGACATTAATTATGATTCAGTTATATGGAGACGTCGCTGAAGCCCTTTTTACATACAGCTGCAAAATTGCAGTTATACTATCTGCACAATGTGCGGTTGCTTTTAATGTTTAGTATTGTAGCGGGCAATAGGTGAAGTTCGAACCGAGTTCCGAGGATTGCGTTAAAATTATAAAAGCGTTGTAAGATGGTGAAACATAAGAAGCTCGATGTTTTAGCGCACGCGGTCGCGCTGTCAGGCGTTGAAAAGTATATAGCTTCGTACTTAGGTCACACACTCACTCTAAGCGGACTTCTACAACACATCGAAGGCACGTCCGTCTGGAGCTCGACGCCTTCAACATAATTCAAATTGAGTCTTTAATTAGTGAACCTCAAGACATACCAGAAGGTTTCAGGTGAGATGTCTTGTGTGGAAATTCTTCCTCGTACCGCCCTACACACCCTGTAATCATATAAATTAATTATAAATATAGCTTTTAGAGTTTATATAACCAGCGAGTTGTCATTTTATATCTCATACCCTAGCTCGCCCACCACCCTCTCCATGTACACGTCGTAACCCCAATACCGACACGTTCTGCAATCTGAACTACCGCCCTTCTGTTATAAGCATCCTACTGACTACTCAAAGGGTTGCTACAATTATGGTGCGTTTTCGGGTATAGTAAAGCTGGGTAGTTAAGTATAGCATCCTCCTATGGCGAATGTACCAAGCCAAATTCTCTATTTCTCCTCGTCCCTTACCCTTCCACGCTCACACTTAATCTCCTCTACCGGAGCACGGCACCTGGGAACTATGCGTCAAGATGGCATACACACACACACACCAAGATTAGAAGACCTTCATTAAGTAGAAGCACCCACCAGCCGCTTGCATCACGACTTTATAAATGCATGCGCTAACCTGAATTGTGGAGATATAAATTCTGTGTGGTCTTAAGGTACAGTAGCCACCCTAAAATTGAGATGCCGACTAAACATGGGGAGCAGCGCTAGAAAAACTACCACAAATAGGTGGTACTAATCAAGCAACTGTTTGCACACAAGGGGATGCTACATATTACCGCCACAGAATGGTGGAACGGCAAAGTATGTTTTAATTCTCCCCCTCTGTCACACTATATATAAATCCATCTGTAATAATTTTTTCTCCTCCACCTTCCACTGCAAATAAGGAAAATGTCCCGTTAGAGTCAAATTAGTACATGCAATATTCCAGATGCCATGTAGACCCAGACCCAGTCATGATGCCATGTAGTAACCCACCCACCCACCCTTTGCATCATGACATGATTTTTAGGTGCATACAGTGATCTAAGAATTTATTAGGAGTAGGAGTAAGCTGTATTGCATTAATATGTGAGTTTTCTCTTTCGGCTGTACCATGTAGATATTATTTAAGTTAGCTTAAGCTTAAAATCATAAGATGCCGTTAGAAATTAAATACGCCATCACCATTACAGTTAGAATACTACAATGTAAATGACACAAGACACGTGTAACCAACAAACATACAGAGTGCACAAAATCAACAGACCCACTTTCACAGAGGAATTAGATAGAGATATAGGCATGTAGCAGAGCTTGGCAAAAATGCGCAGTATCAAAGAGTTGCCTTATAAGGTTCCCATTGTAGAAGTAAAACTTCAATTCTTATAAGCATGTAGAAAGATAATTATTTCCATAATAGCTTCGTCAGATTTCTATAAATATAGTGTATTCAGAAAGCAAGTCCAACTCCTTCTCCAGCTTAATAATAATAATGATTTTTGCTGCAATACTTGTTCTACTTATCTGAAATCGATTCATTTTAGTGATGAAAGGTTTCCGTGGGCATGATTACGAAATACATAGCTGACCCATATTTGGTACACATAACGAGAGCTGAATATTCAGAAACACCAGGGGCTGGTTGCCACATACAACGTTAGTAAAACGTGCTGACGTTACAATTTCCATCGCCACACACTAAGTCAGTAATTACGCAAATTCAAAACACACTGATTCGGACAGCAACTTGCACCAAATTCGGTCTGCGATTAAAACCAGTAAACAAGAAAGTACGCAATTCACACCATTTAAGCTTATCCACGCGCAAAAACCTGTGTTACCCCTGATGAGCGACTACAGACACGCCACAAAATTGATTCGTGCAGCAAAAACAAGACGCTGTTTTAAAGTCAAGGGCACTGGCAACAGAAAATATGGGAGAAAGCCGCAGAAAGAACAAACGTCTATATGATCGGAAGGGAGGTACGTAGAATACACAATATGGGACCTATTAAAATTGTACATCCCCAGGAGCAAACTCGGTAAAGCCACAAAAAATTTTAATAAATTACACAGACCCCTATAAAAAGTTCAAACATTAAGCCTCCTGAATTACGTAATAAAAAAAATCCACAAGACAGCAAAACGTCCACATAAGCAAAATTTTGCGATATTACACGTGAGGAGGTGGAAATAGGAAAATATTGTAAGATACATGACTAGTTCTGATGTTACAAGCACACCATAAGGTTACCACACACACACACACACACAAACACACGGGAAATTAAAATTGCCAACGTTTCACTTTCCAGCATTACACACTAGCGAAGGTGTTTTCACACACGAATTGTTTCCATGGAACAATAAATGATAATATTAAGGAAAATGTGGATAATAGAAGGAAAGAAAGAAAATGTGAACAATGTTAAGCTTTAAATTTTCATTGTAGTTCTCAATTGCTTGAAAATATTTCAAGTGATTTATCTTAATATAGGGCGGGCCTCCGTATTTCCAGCGTGGTCTACGAGTACCATGCTAGTCTCTGGTATCCGAGGTCGCGGGTTCAATTCCGGTGGAGGGAGGTGGATTTTTAGGCGTAAAATTCTTAGCATGACTTTCTTCGGAACGGGTGTAAAAGCGGTGGTCGCGGGTCGTAGATTTGTGGCACTTAGAAGAACCTCAAGGCTGATAAAGAGTTCTCGGAGCACAATTTCCAATATTTAACGCCCAATTTAGAATGGGACGCTAAGGACCAGTTAAAGAACGTCCATAAATGAAGCTCAATTTAATTTTTTGTACCTCCAGCTTAGTGTAAGCTTTCTGGCAGAGCAAATGATAATCCATGCGACCCAACTGTTGCTTTTAGAGGCATTAAACGAAAATATGCCTTAAGTGATTTGCAGTACGTAATCCGAAATGCAACCCTAGTGATTCCTTACACTGTTAAGTTATCAAATGTTCAGATATAAAGATTTGAACGAAGTGTATTATAGTACCAATAGATAAGCTCGGGATTACAATTTGGACTACGAAGTTGATTTTGAGAAGGTTATACCACATGGAATATACGTACATGATTTATGAGAGCTTTATGTTCCCTAGTGCTATAGTGCGAGTAGAAAGACTAAAGGTTTGGCGGGAGTGTCTTTTGATTGTCTAATATTTATCGAATCTTCATGTCTAATCTTTGCGACTCTGTGAAGTTAAGTAGTTTTGAAAATTATTTATGATAAGTGTTAAGTGAGTTGGAGCTGATTTCTCCAAAAGTTAAATTTTGCAGGCGAGAACTACTATTCCCTCCTGACAGCAGGGAAACAGGAAAACGCCGTGTTACAAGTAATGTATGGTATACTGACTGATAAATGCAACATAAATACATTTCGAAGAAAATAAACATTAATCGTAGTGTGGCATACCAACTATAAGCAACAACTTCAAATCATAGTATGGGTCTACAAGAGAAAAAGAATCGTCAAATAAAAGTAAAAACAAGCTTGGCAACGATAAATTTTGAACAGCGCAGGCGAGATAAACTGATTATAGCAGCAAACATTCGAAACGCGAATGTAGACTGAATTATACAAGAGAAGGCTAGCGAAATTGATGAAATACTTTTCTTAGTGTTATACGTAATAGTAATGTCCGCCGTAGGTTATAATGTTGAAAATCTTTGCCGTAAACAAAAAGTATAAACGAAAATATGGGAGAATCATATGCAGCGCGAGCAGTAACGAATGAAATTTTAGTTTTGGCGACGCCAAAGGATCCAGGAACAGAAGAAATGCAAGCTTGAATCAGGTGGTGAGGCTACAGGATACAAAAAAGTAAAAAGAGAGCACACTTAGGAAGAAAGAAGAGCATACAGATATTCAAAGCGAAAATTCACAGCGAGTAATGCCACTTAAGCGGCGAATACACAAAAACCGCTAACAAAGGTACTGCGGCAACACACCACACGCGACGTTACGCGAATTGAAAACTTTTTAAGCAGCGTAGGGATATATTGTCGCATGTGATGTTAGACGGACTCGTTTATTTTACATTACTTTGGATTTTAACATTAATATGGCTCATTCTTCTAAATTCTAATAGAATCGTATTTTACATTTTCTGCCTTAAGCAACTTTCTTAAGATGTGTACGTGACAGGATGTATGTGGGATACCTCATTTGCGTCATTTCCCATGGAAATTCTTAGAATAATGTTGCCTTTTGCAACATAGAACCGATCACGTGTTTCCGCTCAATCCTACACAATTCCGCTCAATCATACTTATGTATGGCGTCGGCTTACCACAAACAGGATATAGACGTCATTAAGATTGAGTCGGTTCTTGCCTATTTAAACAGGCGCCTGAGCGCTGCTCGGGGGGAGACCGACACATGCTAGACAGGGTCGAATCGCTGCCCGTCAGCATCTTAATCTGCTATCTACAACGATGGGTTCACAGGTCCGTCCACATCCCGCACGACAAGTACTTTCAGGTAAGCTCTTACATGTACTATAGCTTTGTTACCCCTTCAATGTAAACTCAACATTGCAAGTATCTGAACTTAATAAACCAAGCAAGTAAAATTAAGCCAAGCTTGAAATGTTCTACCCTGAAACCGCTATTCCCCCTATGTCCATCCAGTCATGGATGTGACAATATGGTGGAGGCGCCTGCTTCTGTCAATTATTTTTGAGAAGTATGGTTCGACCCCGTACCTCTGTTTCTTATTCCTTATAAGATTTTTATGGTACAGGCACCGGCCTCTCTAATTACTGAGTTGACAATAGGATGAAGGTGCCAGCGTTTCGAAATTATTTTAATTGAAAAGTGAGGTCCGATCTTCGGCCTCTCAATTTTAAAAGTTTACAGTTTTTTCGCGGCTCCTAATGCCGACCACCTGATTTTAAATTTTTCTAGTTATTAAGTTCTTTTTAAATATTCAGCTTACTATGTAAGTATTATTTGAGTGTTATATGTGTTCTTTTCTCCTTTGCATGGAATTATTACCAAAGTATCTTAGCGATAGCCCTATTAGTGCCGAAATCAGTTAATCCGTGAATATCATACTATTTTGGATACTAACACTCAGACTCAGAATCAAGCGCATATGTCCCATATTCATGTTAGATCTAGTAGACGACTCCGAGGTTTGACTCCCATTCAGTATTTTGCACCAAAGGAACGTAGTTTAAGCGTGGGTGACCTGAAAAACACAGTTTTGTCACAAGATTATTTTGAAATGTTAACGTCTTCAGGTTCAAGCTCGACGGAAGACATTATGGCAATGAATACGGCCTCTACGTCGGCCGCACCCTCGGTTCCCGAAGGGACCCAGTGCAAAACAGTCATTACCGCAAATGTGCCTTTTGCACGACCTTTCATTGACCCTGGTAAATTCGAAGGCAAACCCGGTCAGGACGTTGGAAACTACCTCTATAACTTTGAAACAGTAGCAGTACATAAATGGTAGAGAAAGAAAAAACACAATACAGCTAGGTAACCAAAGATAGGTACTAACGGCAAGCAACTAAGTGTAAATGAAAAAAAAAGAAAAAAGTGAACCTTACATAAATTAAAAACAGATTTAACAGACTCCGTCTATAATATAATTTATCTCCAGCATTAATCAGACATAAATAAGTAGTTAAATAATTAATACATAATAATATTTGTAAGCAAAATACAAAAAAATAGTAATTCACGTTTCCAGACTATATCCGTACTATAAACCACTTAATAGACATTAATTTCAAATAAATAAATAATAAAATAACGATGTTAGTAAAGCTATGATTGATGACTCTTAAATAAATACATTTAAAAGATAAACAAAGTATTGGTAGAGTGAATAGACCAATATGATTCACTTCCTCATTCACATATCAGTCATCGTATCGATCACTCATTTGGATATCTCACTAACATAAGCCCCTGTTCTTTAACAAGCCTCGAACCCCAGACACTAATGTGTAGAGGACCAAACAATTTAACTATTACCCATAGAAACGTTAACATCTTTAGCTACTCCCGATTCAAAATCTAAAAGAGAAACCACACCTAACACCTTAGGATCACCTAAGGATGTACATTCATAAGAATAATCAGCATATACATACAGAATGTAAATTAACATTAGGTTACTAGTAATGTTGGTAAATGTACAATTTGACCCACTGCACTTTCCCCACTTTACCTTAGTTTAAAATTTAAGACTCAGTTCTTTTACCTATTAATACTTGTAGCAGTACTTAACTCTTAATTGTACAAAATTACTGTTGCATTACCCAGGATAAGCGTTAAAGGCATGTACTTAAATACGCATAGGATAATGATGTTCAATAAATACCTAAAGAATGATATTCGTATCAACAATTGTAATAATACAATTTTCCTTCTTACTTTAAAAAGCTCAAATAATAATCATTGACTAAGTTCTTATAATTTGTTTCATATAAGAGTATATTAATAATGGATAAAACCAATATTATCTGCAGCGGATGTTCATAAAATTGATCTAACATTATTCAGAAAACCAAAGAATAAAGAATCAACATCCTACGATCAACGCGTATAATAATAATAATAATAATAATAATAATAATAATAATAATAATAATAATAATAATAATAATAATAATAATAATAATAATAATAATAATAATAATAATAATAATAATAATAATAATAATAATAATAATACCAATAACAACTTAATCAATGATAGCAACTGCAATAATAATATTAGCCAATTCAATAATATCAACATTGTTGTTGATCACACCACAGTAGTATCACAAATAATACTAATAATAATCACAATTATAGCATTACTAATTATGAACTAATGATAACCTCAATCCTAACATTGGTAGTACTTACCATAATTATAAATGACTTGATAACCATAATCTTTGTTAAAGTTTTTTTTTCGAATGGCTGCACGCCCCTGAAAATACCTTCAGTATATAGAAAAGACTACTGAAATGGAAATCGCTGATAGCACAAATTGACAGCAAAAATGATTTTTCCTTAATTTTTTTATTATGTTAAAGTTTGTTGTATTCATTACGTCCAAATTACTTTTAATTAAGACTGATTGCTCTTAGTATTCAATGATGCAAACGATGACTTATTCCCATACCATGTGCATATGCATATATAGTCACCAGATATCTGGGTCCATGATTGTAAGTCCTTGAATCAATAACCAATAGCACAAAAAAAATTTTTAACGATTACTCATGTTAATTTTGATGGAATATCGATTAAATCAAAGGATTAGACGTCTAGAAAGTTCTATATACTTGCACTTCACTCTTCTACCCCATAAACCTAACGAGACAAAGGCCGCATTATCAATTACGCATTAAATATAAGTAAACAACACATCTGTTTTGGCCAGCATTGCACGCCACTGAAACAATTAGGATACAAGATCACTCGGCATTTCCTATTCGGCGGAATGTCTATCCACCGGAAGTTATTAATGATAGATAACAACCACCAGGTACAGATATACTTGCCCCCTCTCATAAACTAAATAATCCATCAATTTTTTTGTTACGAGACTACGGATGTCACTAGTAGATTTTATCTGTAGTTTACTTTATGTTCATAATTATTTCGGTTCCGAAATTCAGCAAGTGGTATTCCACTGCCACTTTTGTTGCTTCCTTGCAAATCAGCGACAATAATTTGTTTTGCTTACTTCCTGCCACTAACTCACAATATTATGCATATGAACACTAATTAGCTTTACTTTATACCTCAGATCCATAAGCTCTGTCCTTATTAATAATCTGTGATTATCATTAGGTATGGTTATTTACACTTCACTAATATAGTAAGAAACAGCTTGAGGTTACAATTCTTACATTCTCTGCTTAGGTACGCAGCACTTAAAGTGAACAACTATTGCATTCCAACAAAATTTCGATTCCGAGATTTCACTGGAAATGCACGGTGTGAAGTCACCTTGGACCAACATAATCATTTCTCTAATTTTTTTTTGCAAACGTTGCTTATGTCACGAAATACCGTTAACTCCAAAACGGACTTATTCTTTTGAAATGTTACCCCCAGTTCTGTAATGTCTATTTTTCAGAGCTGCGATACATAGGTTTACATATTTTCAATTTTTTTTACTTTTTTTTCCTTCGAGACTGGCTCTTACAATTTTGAATTACAACATTCTATTTTACTTACGTGATGGACACACAGTTTTTACATGATTTTGATGCGACGCTCGGGTTCTTGAGGAATGCCACAAGGTGTCAACTGCATCATCATAATCAGCCAACACACGTTGCACACCACTCATGTTGCTTTCTTTAATGTCTGCGTGAAAAACTTCGCGCATACAGACACCTTGAGTTAGATTTCCGGCTGATATGACGTGCTATAACTATTTTGCGGTGCTGCTGGAGTTTCTCCGTGGTTACAACCACATCCGTGGATTTTTCCTACTTAAGTCTCATAAATAACGAATAAGAACTATGGAATTTTTCTGTTCAACGCATGTCAAGTTTACGATAATTTGGTTCCTAACAAAAGTAAGGACGATAGAATACCAGTTACGGCGAATTCTCCAACTATACCTAACTTTCTTTATGTTTAATATACCACCTAAACGATGTAATGCTAGCATGTTTTTCCTTTTAATTTTAAGTATGTTGGTGTTATGGAGAAAGAAGGGTTCTTTAACTCCTATAAAATAAATAAATAAATACACATTTCTTCTCGTATTTTGAGAATTGGATGTAAATGTTTTGCATACGTCCTAGTTACCTTAAATACTTCACTACATGTATTTAATTAATAAGGAAATATTGCCTGAATTATGTTCCGCGTTGCGAGAACTTCATTCGGTTAGTTCTTAACTTCAACCTCAGCTTAGGAGGATATATCATTCTAATCTGTAAATACATAATTGCTATACCAGGCTGGTATACCCAAGTAATTATATGCAGGAAACAGTGCTTGGAAAGCATCCTGTTAATTGCGATATTTAGGAAACATAAGTTTCTTACGCAACATCGCTTATATTCATGTACATATATTTTATTTATGGAATATGTTTTAATATTTTTGTCAAGTTATGTTTACAGAAATGCTTTATGTGCCAACTGCTATGCCAGTACGGTTGAATTATATACAAGTTCTTCGAACACTGGTATTGGACACTCTTCCATATATCGTCAGTTTCCGACGACAGTTTTGGAAGCACACTTTGGACTTATTTCACAATTAAAGGTACGCATAATTCTGTTTTATTTCTGTTCATAGAGAGAAGCATCTCTCCCAGAGAGTGCCTCTTGGGAAATTTATACGGAAGCGACTTCCGCTTAACTTATCTTGGTTATGGTTTGAGAAATTTATATGAGTTCTTTTATTAACTTTAAAGATACCTAGAGATTATCAGTGATTTTATTACACGTTTTACAGCCGAATTTTAAATTTCAGCATTAACTAAGGGTGAATTATAAGATCCCCCTAGTTTAATGGTATGAACATATAAGAGTATAGGGATGATTTTACCGACTCGTTACGCTCTCGGGTTTACCGTCAGGTTCCGTTAGCATTTTTAATTTTTGGAGCTCTTATGTACTTATTAATGAGTTCATGGATAGATTTTGATATCTAGGTTTTTTCCCGTGCGCACGGATATGATTACAAATATTCAGCAATTACGATTTTTCTGATTGATATCAGTCTTTCTTGCGAATCTGATATTACAGTGAATTTCATTTTGTGTGTGTTTAGAGACACACGTGATTAGTATCAGGATATTGGTACTGAGTTATTTTATTTATGCTGAAGTAAATGATTGAGATATAGAGTGTTTGGCTATGAATTACATATGCATAGCAATAATTTTTCTTTTACGTGGCATAGGTTCCACGAAGGGCTGATTTTCTAAATACCTCATACTGATAACCTCTAGGATATGACAGTATTGCTTATTTCTCTCCCAGGGTGCCAGATATTAAAATAACAGTTGTGTAATGTATGATGTAATCTATTTAATATTGTTTTAATATGCAATATTTTATAAATTGCAATTAGCTCTCCTGAGCACTTTATCTGTTCTCTGCATGGCTTCTCCCAGGAAGCCATTGCATATTTTTGTTGTGTTATTGTATGATCTCCTAGTAAAAGCTAGACTGTTTCCTTATACTATTTACCTCCAATCGAACCCAGGTTGTAAGCTTGAAAAATGCCAGGTGTATTTTATTCTGTATGATAATAATTTTTTGATCATTGTTATTCCCTACGGATTTGGCAGGCCTGCCTCCTTTTTACTACGGAACTTTTACCGACCGTTTCACATTGAATACCCGTGTATACATTAGACATTCACTTTGAGGCACACCCCCTCACAATGTAACTCTGTGCACATTTTTTGAGTTATTCTTGTGGTAGGGTCCTACCTTGAGTCAATTGTTCTACACATCATTTCCGTCCATTTATGGTCGGCGTGGGATGGTAGAGATTAATTTTTTTCTTTTCTCTCTCTTCCTCCCCTTTATACGCATTTTTGAATGAAAATGTCTTTTTTTTCTCCCTCGTTCTCCTCGGCAACTTTAAGCTTTACAACATTGTGTTTACCTGGTTCTTGATATTAGAAAATTAAGCAACCTTATAGTTTCACAACCAATCAATTGTTTTCATAATTTATTATTATACACAGGAAACTGGAATTTTCCGTTTATGTTAAACTTTTGTTATGATATGTTCATTGAAACGAAGTTACACTTTATGTATTCTGTGTGAGGTGAAACATGCGTGTACCTACCTGTCTCTGTCTTGTGACAGGAGCTTTTAACGACATATGTTGCCTTGGAAATACTTTGTACACTTTTTTTTCCACCCTCATTCAGACATTTATGTTGTCTGGCTTGGTTACATGGATGTTTCACCCTGCTCCTGCCTCTCACATGTTTAGCTGTGAATTTGATTAATATTTTGGTTTGATAATTTAAGTGGCACATTGTATATTTCCTTTCTTTCATCCCCCTCCCCGTTGTTTCCCACCGATTGTTTTTCCCTAATGTTATTTAACGTACCCTTGTGATTAGCTTATGTTCCATCCCTAACCCTTATTTCTTTCTTTGGTTTTATGGCTACGGCATGGTCGCCACTTCGACGCGAGGACTACAACAAGGAAATTCACGGCTTCATTTTCATCATGGGACGCACTGGACACTTAACGGCGTATGGGATGCACGATGACATTCTTCAACTATGAGAAACCAATGGAATTCATATGAACAGCTCTCATCGCTGATAAAACGACTCTTCAGGTGCATTCTTCAGTATTTAACTGATTACGCACGCACATTCTCTGTGGTTTCCGCCGGATTTCCCTGCCGCTGCTGACTTTCTGTGAGGACACATGCACTCGTGTTCCTCTTCTCCTGGCAGTGCGGAAATTCTATAAACATTCCTTGCAGGCGCGTTCGACAAGCATAAACTTGCACTTTTTGGTCCGCCGTTGGACATAGTGCTACAGTGTGTCCTAGACTTACCAGACAATGCAGTGATGTTGTGCCGTGATGGGACTTGTCCTCGCTCGAGCTGGATCTGCGACTCACCTTGTAACCCTCCTTCCTTTTCCATTTTCCCCCTATATAATCCTAACGTTTTTTTTTCTGCAGCCACGTAATGTATAGTGTTTATTACCTCCATGCAGGCAGGGCTATACTTCATTTTGTAATTTTTATCTGAAGTGGCACCTGGCAAGTGTGCTGGGCTGCCTAAGTGCCCTGATGTAACTTTGTATTTCTTTATATCTTATTGTACTTCGCTTTTGTATTCGTTTGTTTTGCAATGTTGGGTACCCCTTTGAACTATATTTCTGCTCTATTTGTTTTTATAGTTTTAACGCCACCAGGTGGTGTCATTTTAGAGCAGGGGAGTATTGTCGCATGTGATGTTAGACGGACTCGTTTATTTTACATTACTTTGGATTTTAACATTAATATGGCTCATTCTTCTAAATTCTAATAGAATCGTATTTTACATTTTCTGCCTTAAGCAACTTTCTTAAGATGTGTACGTGACAGGATGTATGTGGGATACCTCATTTGCGTCATTTCCCATGGAAATTCTTAGAATAATGTTGCCTTTTGCAACATAGAACCGATCACGTGTTTCCGATCAATCCTACACAATTCCGCTCAATCATACTTATGTATGGCGTCGGCTTACCACAAACAGGATATAGACGTCATTAAGATTGAGTCGGTTATTGCCCATTTAAACAGGCGCCTGAGCGCTGCTCGGGGGGAGACCGACACATGCTAGACAGGGTCGAATCACTGCCCGTCAGCATCTTAATCTGCTATCTACAACGATGGGTTCACAGGTCCGTCCACATCCCGCACGACAAGTACTTTCAGGTAAGCTCTTACATGTACTATAGCTTTGTTACCCCTTCAATGTAAACTCAACATTGCAAGTATCTGAACTTAATAAACCAAGCAAGTAAAATTAAGCCAAGCTTGAAATGTTCTACCCTGAAACCGCTATTCCCCCTATGTCCATCCAGTCATGGATGTGACAATATGATTCCGCCTATTACAAGCTATTCTTACACTGAAAGACACGGATTGACTATCAGGAGTCCATAGGAAGCCAGGACTTCAGTAAGCATTTTGTACGAGCGCGTACAAAGTGAACTGTTAATCCAGCAGTGGTGAATACACGGAAAATCTGTAAATATTGTAGATACCAAGCTGAACAGCGGGATAATGAGTCAAAGGGAGAAAATAGAGGCCACATAGAGCCCGCTTCCTCTCCCTGATATTCACCCTAGTAATAAAACATGTAGACCAGCGGCAAGAATAAGTAAATAATAACATATAAATAATTATAGTAAGTAAGCTATTATTTTCTGTTTGTCGTTTTTGTGGGTGCTTATCTTATATATAAATATAAGTGTACATACAGATGGAGGTGCCCAGCGAAACAATCA
Organism: Deroplatys truncata; assembly: GCA_030765065.1. NCBI lineage: Eukaryota > Metazoa > Arthropoda > Insecta > Mantodea > Mantidae > Deroplatys > Deroplatys truncata. Next base: position 159,717,321 of record CM060985.1, read on the forward strand.
CCAGGGCAGAAAGAAACCAGACAATCGAGGAAGAATTCAGGGAAACAGCTTAACTAACATGAAGTGGTGAGGTAAAATATGTAGAAAAAAAGCTTGGATGCTGTGTCCTATTATATAAACAGATAGTTCCCCCATGAGAGCAAAAGTGATATTGTCACTGTATAAAGTTATTTTTGTTTCATAATAATTGTGGGAGTAGAAGATATAGGGTACCCCGAACAAGATACAGAGTGCTGCATATGGGCGGCTCCAGTATAAAGTAATAGACACGAATGGTCTTCGAGAGATCTCACTTACAGGAAACAGTAAGGTAGATGACGGTTTAAGGTTTCAAAGGTCGATGTAGGCCAAATGCGTTCCGAGAGTCCAAGAAGACATGGGGGAATTTACTAATGGAGGTTATGTAAAGAAGTGGAGCCAGTAAGTACCATTTACTTTTTTTCTTGTAGTAAGCATTCAAAAGAACGAAAGAAAGAGAAAAAGAAATTAAACCAGGAGAGTTACATTGAACAGATAACTAAAATGACAATTTAAATGTTTCAGAGTGCGCTGCACAGGATATCATACAGGGAGACCAGAAAAGATAATGAATTGACACAGGCGAACCACGAGGTAAAAGCAGAATTTTCCGAGCTAGGAAAACCGAGGATCACAATTCAAGAAGGAAGAGAAACAGATATATAAGGCACCACATATTTACATTTAAAATAGGCATGTGTTTGTACATACACGGACAATTAAGCAAATGTAAATTGTAAAGAAAAGCGAGAAAGCAATGTACACTCAGAAGAGTACGGTCAAGGACTTAACAGCACCTTGTCATACCTGGAGAAAGGGCCAAAACCTTCTTAACTCCATTTTCAAAATTTGGAAGAGAAGTAGATAATCGCCAGGAGTACATATTTTTACTTTCTGTACTACGTAGAGTAAGCAGAGGAAGTTTTGCATTCCGCCCAAATATTTGATACCAAGATTTCACTAAAATATATGTTTTGGAGTGCCCTGACTCCAAAAAAAGCATTTTTGGAAAATGTCTGTGTAAGTCTGCATTAAAACTGCCCGAGGCTATTAAGACAATAGAACAAGTTTCAGAGACATTGAGTCAAGTATCTGCGAGCACTATTAGAGAAAGAGTGAGAAATAATCTAAAAGTGTTCTAGAGAAGGACTAATAATATAATCGTAATATAAACTAGGATTAGATACCCTATTATTTTGATGGTAAATTTATACGCTAGAGTATTAATAAATAAGATTATTCCTCATCGTAGACCTCTCATAACTTTTTGTATGATACCCTTAATAAGTGCTTTCTCGTACTAATTTTACTATACATGAATAATTGAAATTACAACTTTCGGTAATATATATCCTATAAAAGCTTTTGCTATTGGATACACAAAAATGTATAAAAGAAGAGATGCGTTACCCATCAGGAAATATCCAGCCACCCTGATATTTCATGTTTTTGCACGCTCCTGTTACGTCATGTGATGTGGAACGTAGTTTTTCAAAATACAAAAACTGTCTGTGAACAAATCGGATGTGATTTACTTTCCATGCGTTTAGGAAATGCATTATTTTACATTGCATTAACTGTGCTCACGTTGATGTGTCTAACTAAGATTTCTGTACATTAATACCTTAATCAAAATGAAGTTTATTGCACGCTACAAATGGCTAAACATTCATTATTTGCTGCCTAATAACGCCCCTTAATCCTGGTGTTTCTACTTTTGAAGCAGGGTGTACTCTGTACTGCCTTCCACTGTATTTGTTTACAAGATTGCTGCAAGGTCTCCGGCGCTACCACTTCCCGTTGTAGTAGCACGGTTATCTTGATGGAATTCTTACTGAAACCCCGTTCCCTGGTGATTACGATTACTTGTTTATTGGCACACTGTTACTGGTTTATACCAGTAATATAAACCATATCTTTTATGTGAACCTGATACTAAGCACTGCTGCAAACGTCATTTTATGCCGGTAAATCACAAAAACGGACATTTTGGCGTCCCGGTTTACCTTTTAAACAAGACGGGACAGTGATTAAACATAAACACTTCCCTGCTAATTATCACCCCAGAACACCTATTGTCTATTCCAAACCAGAGTTCCCTCTGATGTAAACAGAAGCACGTGCTTCGGCTTGTCACGAACCCAAGAACACGCTCTTGCGCCAATGTAAATAGTTCTTTAATACATGTATTGTATTATGAAATATTAGAGCAGGATAGGTATAGAACTGCACATTTTATTGCGTTATCATGAGAACTCATCGTTAAAGGCAATGAATATATACTAGCTGTTAAGAGATTACAAAATTTGATTTTCGTCTGCTATTGTGCTAACGCCGAGATCATCTTGCTTGTTAATACCAACCGTATTGCACGACTGTCACTCTCTTACATACACAAGAAATGCAGCAATGATTTCCCAGAGTTGCTATCTGAGTACCGAATAAACACTTTGCGTAACACAGGATATATGATAAGTGAACAGTCATTCATAATACACTAACATACATATGCTCAGCTCAGGTCAAATCTTGTGATTTAGTCAGTTGGTATTTGAGCTCACATGGCAGAGGAAGGTGCGTGTATTGCGAATAAACTGTTCAAACACAGAAGCGGGAAACAGTTAAAAAAGTGGCTAAAAACAAACAATACTTCATATATTCAACTCACTATTACAAAAATACCCGACATTTGCATTATTGCATATTACGAAACTAATATCGGATTTTACAGGCGTTTCAGTGAGAAGTGTACGAAAGCGAACAGGGAATATAAACAGACATAATAAACATAGAAGAGGATAAAATGTGGGAACTTGTTTTAAGTGCGACAGTGCTGTGGATAAGCTTGTCATTATTTTGGAGAGTAGTTCTGATTCTGATACGGCAGCTGAGTCATCTTCAGAGGATTCGGATTTGGGTGTTGCACTTTTGCCCGAGGATTGTGATTAACGTAAGTAAAATGTTCATTGCAGCATACTTATAAAATAGATGGTTACCTCAGGTTGCATTTGGAACTATGATTCTCACGCAGGGCGCCTTTTTATAGCTTAAATAGTGTTCAACAAGCACGTGGGAGGGGAACAAGCAGCCATTGCGAACTACTTTCGCGCGGATAATACAAAGAGTTTGTTTTCAGTGAAAGGTACTCTGGTTTGGAATGGAACATAGTTTGGTGATCTGTGTGCCAGGCCACCCTATGCAGTGCGGTTGGCACAGACCAGCTATATGCGTAGCACGCTACACCGCAGTGACCTCGCAACTGGTGGCGCATGTTACATTCAGGGTTAACCTTATCAGCTGTGCTTCAGTCGCTGCTCTGTGTTAGTGTTGTAAGCAGAGTTGTGCATCTAAAGGTGAAGGTTTATACAAGACATCTGTGTTGTGCGTGATTTGCTTCTGCTTGCTAATGTTTTGCTATTAGTCCACTGCAATGCCTGCCGACAAATTCACGCTTGAACATCGATTTTTATGTACGATACATACGTAAAACCCGAGACATGTAGACAGGTGTGTAGGCAATTTCAGGAGAAATTTCCTGGTATTCCAGTTCCAGATAGAGAATCTGTTAGACGTCTGATTAATAAGTTTAGGACAATGGGATCGCTAAGCGCTATATCTCAGAAGCAAAATCTTGGTGTTCTAACGGGGGAAGAAATTAACGAAATATGTGCATGTATTTGTGGAGAACTCTAAAAGAATAGGACTTATAGGAACAATACTTACACCGACGTACTTAAGAGCATTATTGGAACAAAAATTCTAAACATTACACATGAACTTATGCAATGGTAATTTCAATGCGCATCTATTCAGGCACATGCACACCACTTTCAACACCATTTATAACAAAGTTATAGTCGGCGCCAGTCAAGAAACGGATTGACAGCTACTAACCAGGTAGCGTAAGGTTTTAAATGAATGACAGGGGATAGATATATTATAGCGGTCGTCATAGCAACGATTAGAAGGACCAATTAGAACTAAGACATTTCCATAGCAATGATAGAAGCAAAAACCTTGTTGCGGATATTGTAACACGTGATTAGCATGGCGTGCCTGGCAAGCGACCGTTGTAGTAACATGAACTGCACGTCTTATCTTCTGCTGTAGCTGCAGTTATAAACAGTGTCTTCGTTTAGCCCATTATTAAACTGCTTTGCCACAGCTTGCAATGTATTTGTATCAGTTTAAAGAATGCCTGTGTAGTGACAAGTTGCATCATCGTATCTGTATTGTTATTTGCTTTGTGTTTACGTGCATTAGAGTCCGTGTATCTGTGCGTGTGTTGTAAGCATTTGCGATTGAGTTAACACTTTTAATATACATTTAACAATATCCAAAAGTAGTGACAAGGATAGCGAGCCAAACGATACTCGGTAACAAATAAGATGTATTTGGTAAAGGTATTTCAATTAAACGACAAGCGCGGTTAATGATATGCCCATTGAAGAAATCAGCTGAATTTTCCCCATTAGAATAGGTATGAATATTTCACAGGCATGTCTCTCTTGTTAACCCCGATGTTTACACTGATATATCCTTTGCATGTAGATTCATTATTTTATAATTGTCTTCATATACGAATATAAGTAATACACAGCCTACAATGCAGGCGCAACCCAATCGCCTTAGTACACATAATTCTAACGCGCTCTCCACGTGGCCGCGATAAGCGGCAACGTCACCTTTCTCTCTCTCTGTCTCTCTCTCTCGCTCCTTGTGAAATGTCAATCCCTTTCTCCTTTGGCAGCTAGTATAGTGTTCATTACAGTCCTTGTTACTATCACTCGTGGTAAGTAACCGTAAGTTTGCGGAAGGAAAATCTCCAGTGTAATAGACTGTGTGCGGAGCACGTCTACACACTATCCGTGTCCGCACCATAAAATAGCACCACTGTACTAGACATCTCCGCACTTTGGTATGTAGCACAATTTCCGTTCCTCCAATGCCTCCTCAAGACCCGCAGTTGATTAAGCGAAAATCTCAAAATGGCGTACTAATCCTTCAAAGTGTGAACTTATTGAAAGATATAGTTTCCTGATGAAAACATCGTGCAAGTACTCCAGCATTAGTCTAAGCAGAATCATTTATGCGTATCATGATGATAAGAGCCTAACTTGAAATAAGTATAAGCGAAACATATTCTTAGATTTGGTCTTTTTTCTTTTCCTTTTTTGGATTAAACTTTAACTCCGGCTATAAGGGAATGCAAAATTATGCCATTTTGTATCTTAAAGCCAAAGTCGGCTCCAGGAGCGTTGCTGCCCCATGCGATAAATACAAGTGCCGCCCCCTCGCGCTTTTATATGAAATGTCAGTCCTCCAGGACTACTTTTCTCAATACCGTATACAGTCCCAAGGATGATCAATAAACAAAGCCCAAGAGGATCCAAATTATACGGTGGAAAAACAAGATTATTTCGAGCGAAAGATAAAAACAGGCAAAGTCACACTGAAATGTTTAGTATTTCATGTTTACCGCTTCATCGGGAGATATTTTACATCCACATTACTTTCTCCACCCTCTATTGCTTCTTAGTGAGTATGCAAACTATTCTTACGAAGGCTTATTTTTCTATCTACTTCATTATAAACGAGATAAAACTTTGCAGAAATAGCTACATTACACGTTTCGTTATAAATACAAAGGGAACAGCTTTAGTCAAATGTTTAAGATCTAGTCGTTATATGCTGACCTTGAAATCCCATACACTTTCCATAAGATCGCGATAAACAGCTGCAAATCACAGGAGTTGAGAAATGAAGAATTCGTACCATCAATAACGGATAACTCGAAAATTGCTATTTGAAATAAACTGTGTGCTTTAAAGAGATCTGCACTTTGTGTGTAGTTCGTTTTGTGTATCACAACTATCGTCTATCACCAGTTATATAAACTTCCTTCATAATGAAGAGGAACTATTCTCAAAATTAGAGATATAATTCTAAATTATCGTGTAAATATCTTAAATACATTGTATTTTAATCAAAATCGTAGAGCCATTTTTAGAAAATCAAAAGTTTCTAACAATGGTCCATGTAAAAGGTAGTTTGGAGTGAAAGGAGTTTCTTGAAAACCTTCGTGTTGCATTTTGGAAGATACTGAACTTAAATGCCTACTATGGTATTTATCCAACTTTTTGTTATTAGTTAGCTGTTCACAGACAGACACACATACGCAAGTAGGTATAATAGGGCGGAGCCAATGCAAAAAATGCACATAAATGGGAGAGATAGACAGAACGAGCAGAGAGCTTAGGTTTGACAGGGATTCTAGGGTAGAATAAGCGTTTACATGGGAGAGATAGGAAATACAAGGAGAGATGCTAGGCTAGACAGGGGGTTGAAGGGTAGAATATGCGTTTATATGAAAGAGACAGGGAATGCGAAGAGAGGTGCTATGCTAGACAGGGGTTGAAGATAGAACATGCGTTTATATGGAAGAGATAGGAAAACGAGAACTTCTAGGCTAGGCGGCGTAGAGGACTAGGAATTGCGTTTATATAGGAAGAGATACGGAGAATGGGGGAGATGCTAGGAAAGACAGGGTTGAAAGGTATTTATGAATGTTTTCCAGGAGAGCTGGATTAGATTATAGGTATTTGGAACACTTGTGTAGCTATAGATATTTCGAAAGATAATTTTAGGAGACACTTTCAGCTTACTCTGCAGGTATTCTGGTGGTATTTCGATGCAGTGGATTAGGCAGTTTGCATCCACTTACAGGGTTTACAGGTATTTTTGAAACGTCCTGTATATTATCAATGTTCTTCGCAAGGAATGTCACGTATTCCATAAACTTCTGAGTAGCATCATAACCACGATATACTTAGGGTTGCTTAGGAATATAAGTTTCCAAATGTTCAACGCTGGATGACGGCTTGACGTACACAAAAAGGCTCATTGGTGTATGCTTTTATATGGGGTTGTATAGGAAGTTCCAGGTTTAGGGATGCATGTATGGCATGGAGTAAGATTGCTTTCAAAATCTGCATAGATGACGTAAGGTAGTTTCAAAATCCTTTCAATTATTTTAAATTGTACGACGGATTTCTCCTTTGTAGGCATAACTATCCTTGCAATATCATGTTAGTAACAGATGGCTACATGTTCTTGTACTTTTTCAAGCCCGCTCCGGCCATAACGATTATCAAAATGTATGAAACACCTCTTATATGCGTACACTGGTCCCTCATTCCTAGTTTCTTGAAGATGAATAATTCTTTCAAAAATTTTTATATATATATATATATATACATAGTGCTGTACACCATTACCATCACTCAATGGTAACAGATCATGGTGGTCATCTAGTTCAGTATGAATAACTTTATTGGAAACACTTCTTGCTTCTCATCCAGTTCGAAAACGTTTTCAGACTTACTGTTGAGCTTCTTAAACTTAAGTATTTGAGCAAGCGTCGTAGGGTATGAAACACAGTTGAAGTCGTACTTATGTTAAAGTTGCATGCATTTGCTGACGCGTTGTGCATTCTTTTGTATGAATTTGACTAGGACTGCATACATGGAACATTTCTCGTCGGTATAATTCTGGATGTTTATACAAGCTACTTTAGCTCCAACTGGTATGTAGCTACTTGCTCGTAACAAGTTGTACTTTTTGATACGGAGCCGCACTGCTTCTCTGCAAGCAAGCTGCTGCCCTTAAGCTGCGTCTCTTCTAATTCAGTAGTGAATTTCTTGTATTTTGCTTCCAACAAGGAGTTCAGATCCCTTTCTAGAAACACGGACAGATTCCGATTTTAAATAATTTGCCACAGGTTTCTCCGACACTGTTCACAAATTGGCATTCAACCAGTAGATTTATTTTCATACTCTTGTGAACTCCAAGCTCTTTATGAACTGCCTGGAGCATCTGTTGTTTTGCCTCGGGCAGGTATATATTCAGGTCCTTGGATGAATTGCAAAGTACAAAATACGATTGCAATTGTCCCTCAGACGTAGTCTAGTGCTCCTTCATGTTACAGTCCCGCATTGTATCTGATTATAACTGGTATCTGATAAGATCAGTCTTCATTTTCTTCCCAATTCTGTTTATTTAACATAGATTTTAAAAAAGTTCTCCTTGTAGCTATTGTAGAAGGATGAATCACAATGTTTACACTTGAACAGACGCTTGCAGCCCATCCCATGCCTTATTTTGTCATAACTTGGCAGGAATTTATTTCCACATTTGCTGCAGGTGTATCCAGTAATGCTGGGAGTAATATCCTTATATGCAGAGTTATTCATGTTATGATGTATTAATCCAGGTTCAAGGAAATGTAGACTTCTTCACCTTGATAACCACCCTCGAAAGCTGATTAGGCTTGGAGAGAACTTGATGATGTCATCTCAAGTATAATTAAGGCCAGAGACCATATGAGCCGTATTTATAGAGGGGGCACGAAGCTTTCAGTTCAGTTTTGACTTGGTTTAATAATTAACGATGATTAAGCGTCTAAACTTAAATTTAAATAGGTGTTTGTATATGTGTTCGGATGTGCGTTATATCTGCGTGCATGTCCGTGCGTTTGTAGAGGTGTTCGTGTGCAGACATGTGTAATCTGTGTGTGCACGTGTGAGTGTAAGTGTGCATGTTCCATGTTTCTGTATATTCGTGTATGCACGGGTCTGTCCGTATGTTTGTGTTTCCAGGAGCCTGTTGGGGAATAACTTGCTCTTGATGGGGTGCTTCTTCTTAGACAGCTGCGGAGCACAGTATTTGTGAGGCCAACTGTATCACTTTCACTGCCATGAGCTTTCGGAAAACTCTGAAAACTCAAGCCAGAATCTCAAAAGTATGCTCAACAACATCTCATGCTCTTGAATGCCTTCTTTCTTAATACCCCTTATGGTGTGTTCCTGCAAAGGGCTTCATAATATTGTTTGTCAAAGGAGAGACAATCTTAAGCTATCTCATTTGTCTTCTATCTAGCTTATTGGGTTACCTTCAAGTTCATAAAACAGTGTTGAATATCTGAATACACCAGCATTTGATATTCTTTCCTGTTAGCCAATGTCCACAAAGACGAACTAGTAAGCAGCATCAACTAGTGTTAGCAGAACAATGCCGAAACAGTTTTTGTAGTTGTGGTACAAATGCCACTGTTGATCGGCGCTTGTAGAATTACATTTTTTCCATCAATTGCACTAACATTGTGGGAAATTGCACTTCTGCCCTTGCCTGGCCAATATTGTTCTGTAAAAACCAGCTGCAATTGAAACAAACGCATGTAACATAATGTAAATTGGTGGGTATTATTCCCAGGAAGGTAGTAATTCAGCAGGAGGAGATAATGCGGCAGGAGAAGATGAGGCTACACGATGTAAAGTCGAGGCAACAGTGGAAGACGATTTTACAGCTTCAGTCTCCACTACTTTGCAGACACCAAGGAATACCGCAAAAAAAGAAAAAAAAGCCTGACGATGAGTTCTTGCAATCTGCTTTAGAAACTATAAAAGTGACACAAGAAAGAACAGAGAAGAGGAATGAGTGCGCCATATTTGGGGACCTTGTGGCACAACAATTGAGAAGACTATACGAAGTATCGCGGGAAACAGTCAAATTTAATATACAAAAAAACTTTATGAGTTGAGAATGACCTGTTAAAGTGCAAATGTAGATGTTCAATATGTGCTTCCAAGTGAAAATGTTGATTAGTGTTTTAATTTAATTCAAATAAATTGGAAACTATTAAATTATTATTATTATTATTATTATTATTATTATTATTATTATTATTATTATTATTATTATTATTATTATTATTATTATTATTATTATTATTATTATTATTATTATTATTAACAATAATGTAGAGTAAGGTGATGCTAGATAGTATTCGTTGTGGTGTGCTGTGGTTTTTAAGTATAATTAATTTGGTTATCATTTATATGCCATTAAAGATTTTTATTAATAAACTATAGTTTTTTGCTTGTCACAGACATGATTGCTTTTCTTTTGCGTGGGTGTCCTTCCAGTTTGTCAAAACCTTCTATTTTAAGAGAGGATCCTGAAGAGGGCAGGCAAAGCGTGGAAAACGACTTCATAAAGTTTGCAATTGCAGGGAGCTTGAGTGCTGTAGGACATCACATTAAGGAAATCACATTTCACACGTAGAGAGACAACTTGAGAAGATAGCTTGCTCTGAACTAAGTGACGAGTGAGCTACTAGAAAACTGTCAGTAACGTATATTTTATGTTAATGAGGAGTGTTAAGCCAGCAGTGAAGGATGAAGGTTGTGTTTGAAGGAAGGAGGTTCTAACGAATAATGGGAGTTGACATAACAGTGTATAAAATGAGATTTGGACTGTTTAGGAGAATGAAATTTGTGTAAAAACAAAAGTGATTTTGGGAAGTCAATGTCAAATATACCGTATATAGAATTTGTACTAACTGTATTGCTATTGATTGGCGGAATCGAAGTAAACATGGCCCTAAAGAAATTCAAGAGCTGCTGGGAAATCTAAATGAGCAAATTGACAAAATGAAAATTATGATAAAGGATATTTTAGAGGATGTCAGAGATCAAGTGCAGGAAACAATATGGGAATTAGAATAGTTAAAGGAAAAATGGAAACATTTGAGGAAAGGAAGAGATTTAATGTGGTCTCCTTAGGAGTAAAGGAGAGAAGAGAGGTTTGGCCTGCAGAAGAGGTAACACAAAGACAGAGAAGCTAGAAATGGAGACGCATGGATGGGAAATAGTTGAGGCGTTCAGATTTTGAAGACAAGTTAGGAAGAGGACAATAGTGATGAAGCTAGCAGCAGTTCAGCTGGTATATGAAGTGCTCAGAAAAGCCAAGAAACTAAAAGGAACTAATATTTTCATCAATAAAGATAGTTTACCGCACAAGAGAGCAATACAACGTAATATAATTCAAAAAATGAAAGAAGCAAAAGCGTTGGGGAAAATGTCATATATTAGAAATCTACAGCTTTGGGTCGACGAAGAAAAAATATCAGATAGGATAAGATGTATATAAGGGCTTATCAGCGTGATAGAGAGGAAATTAACCAGCAGTTGTCAGTTACAACTACAGGAAATGACATACGTGGATCGAAATGCACGAACATAGGGGAAGCAGCAAATACCGGAGGGGGCAGTGCAAAACACGTGGCCAACAGGGAGGAGAGAATATATGACCGGGTGATGACGTCAAACAGAATAACTGACCTACCAGCAGAACAAGGAATGAACTGGAGAAATCCAACAAAGGAAAGGCCTCAGACAAGGATATAAATTAAACCCACTTCTATTCAATTTATACATACATGTTATATTACTGGAAATTGGGAGGAATGACAATTTTGCACCAGTCATCAATAATATTCAAAATTGGGACCACCTTTTGCAGAAGACCTAGTGGTAGGATCGATTACAGTTAATGATTTAAAATAAGCCTTGCAGGGAATAGACAAATCCTGCAAAAATGGAGATTAAAAGTGATCCAAGAGAAAACAATTGTGGGTTTTAAGAAAGGAGGAGATATGAAAAATGGAGAGGAGAAAATAAAGAATATAGGGTAGTGTGAGATGTATTTATCTAAGAGTTAAAATAGATGGAGGCGGTAAATGGGAGAAATATAAAATTTTGCACTAGGAAAGGGGGCTATATCAGCTACCAGAAGTAGTAAATATAGAGTACTTGATATAAATATTAAATGGCTAGAGAAAGTATACAGTATGTTGGTGGAGGCAAAAATGATGTCTGGCATAGAAATTTGGGGATTAGAGGGAGGGCGGGAGAGTATTGATGAAGTGCATAGGATGTTCTGCAAGGAAATGTTAGGGTTACCGAATGTAGTAAGACAGGTAGGTCAAATTGAAATGGGCAGGTTGCCAAGTAAGGGATGATAATGGAAGAGTTCTGGAATATTGCTTTAGAACCTTGAATTTAGACAAAATAAATATGTTAAGACAAGGCTTATAAAGCCAAGAAAATAGCTTAAGGAATAGTGGATGTATAAACAGTCTACGGAGTAATTTGGAGAATAATGTGCTAGGAGAGAGTTGAAGAATGAGGGAAAATAATGTGAATAACTTTTGGAAAATGGCATGGGAGAGATTTGAAGATATATAGGCACAAAACCTATTTAGCGAGTTAGCCGAAAAGAGATCCTTGGTGTTTTATATACCGATGAAAAACATATGGGGAAGGAAAAATACATAGACATTGTCAATAAAGACGAGCGAGAGAGCACTGCATGGGTAAAACTGGTGTGTGGAGGTTAAAAGGTTTAAGGAAGGGTATTTCACAAAATCGAAGTCCCATATGTGCAAGAGGAGAAGTAAAGATTAGATTAGATTGGATTGCATTTTGTGAGTTCACTAGCAGCCATAAGGCTTGTGAACATAGAACATGTCAAGGAAATGTACAAAAATTGCATATAAACATGAATATTACACAGAATATAGAACATTTGAAATAAAATAGACACATACTATATGCGTGTCAAGGAAATGTACAATAATGTTACATATATACATAAATATTGCATAGTATACAGAACATTTAAAATAAAATAAAGACATATTATATACAGAATGAAACAATTCAAGTGTAATTTTGTACAGAGTCGAATACTTCCCTATCGTTGTAAGGTTAACATACGTATAGGCAAGAACAGTTATTTTAACATTCACTAGGCTTGTACCTTTGTTCGTCTCATCATTTTGTTCTATTTGATTTCTAATGCATAGTATTTACTGTCAGTTCTTAATACACATACATTTAAATAGCTTCATTAATTCTAGAGCAGGCATCAAATATAGCTGGCAAATGTCATTAATACTTACTAATCCTACTTACAGAGCTATAAATGTACTATCATCAGGATAATTTGTCATTCAGATAATCTTGTACAGAACAATATACTTTTGAGCATAGGTACTTTTTAACAGCAGTTTTAAAGGCATTGCAATTGATAACCTTTCTCTTAAGATCATTAGGGAGAGTATTAAATATTTTTATGGTCTTGTAATATACACCTTTCTCTAAACAAGAAAGCTTTGCACTGGGATGATGGATGTTACCCTTTTGTCTAGTGTTTATGTCATGAATTTCCATGTTTGTAATAAACGTGGTTCAATTGCATACATAGAATTTTAAGATTGAAAATATATACATGCATGGTAGGGTTAATACCTTCAGTCTTCTAAACATATGTTTGCAAGAGTGTCTGCTATGGGCGATGGAAATGATTCTTACGAGCTTCTTTTGCATGAGGAATATTCGTTTACTTTCTACCGAGTTTCCCCAATATAATATTCCATATTCAATGATAGAGTTACAATATGCATAGTATACTAATTTAAGTGTATCTATAGGACTGACATTTACCAATGCTCGGATAGCATAACAGGCAGAACTGAGTTTGGTTAAGATATACGTAATGTGAACTTTCCAATCTAAATATCTGTTCACTTGAAGGCCCAGAAATTTAATGTCGTCCATTTGTTCTAGTGACATGTCATTAATCCTAATTTCTACTGGAGTGTGTGGTGATCGATGGGTTATAAATTTAACAACTTCTGTTTTGTCTAGATTTACAGATAATTTGTTAGCTTTAAACCAGTGTGACATACAGTTCAAAACATAATTCAATTTAATTACACACTCATTCAAGTTTTTACTAGTCACCAGAACACTCGTGTCATCAGCAAACAGAATGATACTTGCAATATCTTTTATATAAAATGATAGGTCATATATATAGATAAAATAATAAAGGTCCTAGGACCGAACCTTGGGGCACTCCATGTGTTACTGTTTTCCATTTTGATGTATGTTTTCCAAATTCAATATCATTGACTGCTTCAACACTTTGTTTTCTTTCATTTAGATACGAACCAACTTAGAGTTTCATTTTTAGTCCATAGAATTTCAATTTTGCTATCAGAATATCATGATTAACACAGTCAAATGCCTTTGCTAAGTCACAGAAAATCCCACCTACATGCACGTTTTTGTTTGCAGTTAACACTTCATGAGTAAGTTTATAAATTGCATTATTGGTCGACATTCCCTTTCTGAATCCGAATTGATCCCTAACAAGTATGTTGTTACATTCAAGGTATTTATAAAGTCTATTATACATCACCTTTTCGAGAACTTTTGAAAAAATTGGCAAGAGAGTCATTGGTCTATAATTTGAAACATTATTGCGTTCGCCTTTTTTGAAAAGTGGTTTAACAATGGAAAATTTCATTCTGTCAGGGAAAACTTCTGACCTTAGTGACTTGTTGCACAAGTAACTACGGGGAGTGGAAATTTGAGATGAGCATGATTTTAAGATGTTTATTTTTATTTCATCATAACCAGAAGAATGGTTTGTTTTGAAGGAGTTAATAATTTTGTTTCTTTCAGAAGGTGTTGTCAGGTTAACTTTAAATTCAGGCACTTCATTAGTGAAATTTGATCTTAGAAATTCCAAAGCTGCCTCTTTACTTCCAAAATTAATACTCAGTTTGCTTTTTACATCCAAAAAGAATTTTTTATAAATTTCTGCAACTTCATGAGGTTTACTAATTTCTTGATTATCAATGTTTAGTGTTAAGTCATTTTGTAATGAGGATTTGTCCACTTCTCTTTTTATTATATACCAAGTAGTTTTTATTTTATTGTCAGAGTTGAATCTGCTTAGTATAATACAATATTCTAGCCGCTTTTATTACCTTCATTGGAAGCTTACAATATTCTTTGAAGTAGTGTTTTAAATCTATATTATTACTAATTCTTACCTGCTCATATAATTCTCTTTTACGTCTACATGTCGTCCTAATTTCTAAAGTGATCCATGTATTCTCTCACTTTTGAAGTTAGATATTTTGTTTAACTTGACCGGGAAGCAAGCGTCAAATTGGGTTTTGAAACATTGAAGAAAGATGTTATATTTATTATTGGTTCCATTTGTTTGATAAGTTTGATTCCATGATTCAAGTTTAAGTATTCTACTAAACTCATTTAGAGTATTTTCATTTATTTCCCTAGATTTCTGATAAGTATATTTAGGTTTGGATTTTAAATTTAACTTTTTAATGTGTAGATCTTGTGCATCATGATTCGACAGGCCATTAGATTTTGATGAGACATTGCAAAAATTAATACTATCTGAATTTACAAATATATTATTTATAGCTGTAGAGGAGCTGTTTTGGATTCTTGTTGGAAAGTTTACTGTATGTGTCATGTGGTATGTTGTAAGTAAAGCGCTGAGTTGTTCCCTTTGAAGACTAGGTTTCAAATAATCAACATTTATATCACCACATATGATTAATTCTCTTTTTGGTTTGAATAACAATTTTAGAAGATGTTCAAGTTGCTTTCTGAATATCTCAAAATTGCCTAAGGGAGCTACTATAGTTAAATTCAATTTACTTTCATTTAGCTGAACTGCACAGAGTTTATGGTTTTGTTCACTACAAAATTTGGATAAATCCAAAACTTTACAGGTCACATCATTTCTGACATACAAACCCCACCTTTATGTAAGTTTTTTTCTTGAAAACTCTGTTGCTATACAGTAAAATTGGCTGAAATTTCTGTTGTGTCAAGTGGTGTTCGGATAAGCATAAAATGTGTGGCAGTGGGTTTTCAGTATTAAGACTAATAGGAAGTTCATCTACTTTGTTTCTTAAGCCTCTTATATTCTGATGAAATACCGACTGACAGTTTTTATTTTTATTATCATCATTACAATTGATGTCAGAAGCATTATTTCTATAGTTACTTGTGGATACAGAAGTATTTGGGATGATTATCTCAATTTGCTTTAAGCGTCGATGATTATGTTGAACATACAATATTTAAGCGCAAAGAAACAGAAATTTGGGGGAAAGAGTATCAAAAAGAAATGGTTTAAGATAGAAAATTTGCTATACCTGAAATGTTTTATAAGGACAATTGAAGATTAGAGCAATTTTTAACTAAACATAAATAAAGGAATTTGCACAGTGAATAGAGATAAATGAAGTAAGAAATTAAGAATTCCAGGAAGCTGACTAAGGAAAATCTTGTAATTTGTGAATATGACTGGTAAAGAGCCAGGTCTGAATGCTGGTCTTATTTTCTTTTTGTTTTTTTGTATATGGCATAGTACAATAAATTAAATTTTAAAAATGTTAGTGAATAGTGATAGAGCAGTGCCAAAATTTGCATGTTAAACTATACTTCACAAGAACTTTGTTTTATCAGCTTTTTTAATTGATGTCCATTTAACTTGATTGCTGGCATATAACAAATATACACCAATGTACCCAATATATCATAGGGGAATGGTTAAATTATTTTAAAAGCTTTATGAAATATCACAGTGCATGAGAGCTATTAATATTACAGAAATTGGTAATAATTTTGTTGAAACTTTAAACAATAAAAAAAGGAAGTAATAGAACAGGTTAAAATATTGAAAGTAAAGAATATATGGTATACCAACAGAATTTCTAAGGGAATGGATGGTGCACTAATGCGGATAGGATTGAAGTTAACGTCTTTAAATAAGTGCCAGACAAGAAAGCAACAGAAACAAAACAAAACAAAAACAAAAGAGCATTTGGCCGGTGAGTCCACCCACAACAACTACAACAATCATGGAGCCTCAGCTGATATCTGGCCAAAATGCAACAGCACGACCGTAAGTACGATAAAACACATTGGAAAATCAACAAAAAAGACGATTACAAATTACAAAACCTCCACTACGTTAACCATTCTCATCATTCATCGTGTATCTGAATTCAATCGCCCAGAAAATAATATGGAGGTTACAACCACTCCGATCTGTCACATAACCACTGTTTCAGCAAATGTGACCAAAACCAACAATTATTCTGTCGCTCCAATGAAATCATGCTGTCCTTTTCGACTATGGCGAATATACTAAACTCACTAGGTTTTGCTTATCGCGTTTTAAGGTACTTTATCCCATTTTTCGTGGGGTTCGTAAACGAAAGTCTGGCCAATGTTACTCTTAGCTGGTTGCTTTCTAGCATTGCAGAGATTCTGCTTTAAATCGTCTATCGCTTTGAGATGACCTTATGCTTACTGCATTTGGACGTTTTGCATTACTTTGGTCTTCATTGAAAACATCGGTAATTTACATTACATTGGTCTTCAAAGCCAACACTTGAAATCCCAACATAGCTGAAAACACGATTCAGAGCCCTCAGCCTCAAAGCGTAGGAGGGATGCTTTTTAGAAGGAGAAGAGTGTAGCAGTTATGGCCAGGCCGTAACTGCGAAGCGACGACAGGGCGTAGCCGAGGGATCTGCGCGTCGTAAACTCGAATGATTTACGTTGGCAGCAATTCCTTCCAAAGGTCGCCAAAAACGACTATATAAAAAACACCGCTTAACCACGACATTTTCAGTGAAGACCAAAGTAATTCAGCAAAGCCTCACTTTTATAACTGTTTTTGGCTGCATTTTAAAGGATTGGAGAATGACATTTTGTTTTTGAGTAGAGTATTGTGTGCCCATATTTTTCTGCATTATTGGTTTGCAATCCCTAGCCGAGGGATATGCATGTCTAAAACTCGAATGATTCATGTTGGCAGCAATTGCTTCCAAAAGTCACCAAAAACGACTATATAAGAAGGGCCGCATAACCGTTACTCTTAACATTTTCAGTGAATACCATAGTAATGTAGCAAAGCCTTACTTTTATAACCGTTATTGTGCTGCATTTTAAAGGATTGGAGAATGACATTTTGATACTTTCTCTACTGTATTCCACCCAAAAATTCGATACCGAGATTTCACCGGAAATATATGTTTTGTGACCCCCTGAATCCAAAAAAAGCATTTTTGGAAACATGTCCGTGTGTGTGTTTGTGAACAACATAACTCAGAAATGAACACTTGGATAAACACCAAACTTGGTATTTAGGTTCAGTATCTTCTGAAGATGCGACACGAAGGTTTTCAAGAAAATCCCCCCACCCCAGATTACCCTTTACATGGAACATTTTTCGAAAATTTTAACTTTCTCAAAAATGGCTCTAACGATTTTGATTAAAATATCGTATGTTTAAGGTATTTTTATGGCAAATGAAATGTATATCTGGGAATGTCTCCAGAAGTATTCTTCATTGTGAACGACTTTTGCATAACTGGTAAACCATAAGAGAGAGACAGAATTTTACTACACAAAAAATGTGGATCGCGTTAAATGCACGATTTATTTCATATACATTTTTTTGTTGAGTGTACTGTTTTCGAGATATTGCTTGTTATTCCCTTAAATTTTCCAATACTTATACTTTTTCTCAAATTGGAATTCGTTATTCATTTTTTTTATGTCCTAGACATGCAGAGAGAATGGAATGCGCCACATAGCAAGCAGCTCTTAAAAGATTTGACTATCGCTTAAAACCTACCATATTCCCCTTGCACCTACAAGAAAATTAGCAATAAGATTAACATCTCAATTAACATGAAGCATATGGAGAATAAGCGTTTGTAAAAATAGTTTGTACAAGAGTAGAGAAAGTCATGTGAGTGTAACACATCAGCTTTTTTTGAGTAGAGTATTGTGTGCCCATAGTTTTCTGCATGATTGGTTCGTAATTGAAGCGTCAATGAATGTCACATTACATGTACTCAGTACACAATACTTCACTTTCTTTATGGGACAATCTTAATTCCTATTTCATTGTTTTGTTTTCTTTTTTCCCCATATCAAGATTCAACACCTTTTACTTTCTCTACTACATATAGTAAGTAGGGAAAGTATTGTATTCCACCCAAAAATTCTATACCGAGATTTCACAGGAAATAAACGTTTTGAGGTGCACTGAAAAGCATTTTTGGAAACATGTCCGTGTGTGTGCGTGTGTGAGAACAGCATAACTCAGAAACGAACAGTTGGATAAACACCAAACTTGGTATTTAGGTTCAATATCTTCCATAGATGTGACACGAAGCTTTTCAAGAAAATTCCCCCACCCCAGATGGAACATTTTTCAAACATTTTAATTTTCTCAAAAGTGGCTCTAACGATTTTGATTAAAATATCATATATTTAAGATACTTTCATGACAAATCAAATGTATATCTTGAATTTTCTGGGAATGTTTCCAAAAGTATTCTTCACTGTGAACAACTTTTGCATAACTGGTAAACCAAAAGAGATAAACAATTTTACTACACAAAAAATGTAGATCACGTTAAAATACAAAATTTATTTCATATACATTTTTTATGTTGAGTGAACAATTTTCAGATATTGCTTGTTATTCCTTTAAATTTTCCAATACGTATACTTTTTCTCAAATGGGAGATTTTGGGTAGAATGCAGTACTTCCCCTACTTACTATATGTAGTAGAGAAAGTAAAAAGAACAACAAATTCACAGTTGAGAAAAGCTATATTGGAAAATTCAAAGAAATAACAAGGAATGGTTCACTTTACAAAAACAATGTGTATGACATATATTGTGTGTTTCAACGAGATCAACATTTTTTATGTAGTAAAATTTTGTCTATCTCTTGCAGTTTACCAGTTATGCAAAAGTCGTTCAGAATGAAGAGGACTTTTGGGGACATCCCCAGAAAATTTAAGATATATGTTTTATTTACCATAAAAATGTCTTAAACATATGATACCTTAATCAAAATCTTTAGAGCCGTTTTTGAGAAAATAAAAATTTTCAAAAAATGTTCTATGTAGGGGGTGGTTTGGCGTGGGGGCATTTTCTCGAAAGGTTTCATGTCGCATCCCTGTAACATATTGAACCTAAAGATCATGTTTGGTGTTTACCGACTTTTCGTTTTTGAGTTATGCTGTTCACAGACAGACACACACACAAGAAATACACACGGACATGTTTCCAAAAATGCTTTATTACTTTCTCTACTACGTATAGTAAGTAGGGGAAGTATTGTATTCCAAATTTGATACCAAGATTTCACGGAAATATATGTTTTGAGGCCCCCTGAATCCAAAAAAAAGCATTTTTGGAAACATGTCCATATATATGTGTGCGTGCGTGCGTACGTGCGTGCGTGGGATAAACACCAAACTTTGTATTTAGGTTCAGCATTTTCCCGAGATGCGACACAAAGGTTTTCAAGAAAATCCCTCTACCCCAGATTACCCTTTACATGGAACATTTTTAGAAAATTTTAATTTTCCCAAAAATGGCTCTAATAATTTTTATTAAAATATCATATATTTAAGATACTTTCATGACAAATAAAATGCATATCTTGAACTTTCTGGAAATGTCTCCATAAGTATTCTTAATTGTGAACGACGTTTGCATAACTGGTAAACCATAAGAGATAGATACAATTTTACTACACAAAAAATGTAGATAGCGTTAAAATACACAATTTATGTCATATACATTTTTTTTTGCTGAGTGAAACATTTTCAAGATATTGCTTGTTATTTCCTTAACTTTTCCAATACTTATACTTTTTCTCAAATGGGAATTTCGTTATTAATTTTTTTTGTCCTGGTAATTCAAAGAGAATGGAATACTCCACATAGCAATCAGCTCTTAAAATATTTGACTATCGCTTAAAACCTACCAATTCCACCATCATGGCTGCGTTGTGGAAGAATGTTAGATGTCACCAATGAGGTGTGGATGACAGTATGCCACCCTCTTTGCTTTAATTGAGAAGCATGTGGAGTTCACCAGCATAATCAAGCAGGCTGGTGGTTATCCAGTTCATCTAATGGTAGACCACAACCAGCCTTTTGTTGATCCAGTAACAGATGAGCACACATACAATATTGGTTCATGCTGGTGATCTCTCTGGCATCAGATATGACCAAATGGATGTGCTTGTGGCAGCAAGACAGCAGAAATAGATCATCAACTGATAGAGAACATTCAGCAGATTTACCCCATAGTGTAGTGCAATAGTGCATTAGATTGAATGTGTACATGGAAAAATAGTTTAGATAATTTCTTTGATTTGATGCATTGGCTTGAAAGGCATTGGCAACAAAGATTAGGGCGACTTAAGTTTTATTCTTTGTGAGCACATAGGAAGTATTATAAGTTATTTTGAATTTATTGATAATGATAATAGATTTTCTTGTAATTAAGCTTCTACAGCAAATGGATACCATCAGATAAAAGTTACATTGATATTACATATCACAGCTGTTACCATTACAGATGGAGTTACATCAAATTAATGTTACAATTTACAAAATCACTAATTCCAGCTGTGGAAAAAAATGCATTATCTACTAGGTGGTCATACAATTTATTTTTAAAGACATTCATAAATTTGCATGATATTTCTTGAGCGAGGTTATTAAAAAGTTGACTAATTTTGAAGATTTAGAAGCTAGTAACAGTGATGTGTCATAATTTAAAATAAAGAGAGTTGAGGGTTGTTACACTACATCACTATAATATTCTTACTTGAACGCGTTTCGGGAGACGGCTTGTTCCCATCGTCAGCATGTCCTCAACTGATTTTGCCGGTCATTGTCTGGGGGATGTGTGTGGTTAGTGGTGTTCTCTGGTGCTGGGCTGATGAACCTCCAAAGGCTGTTGGGTGGCGGCAGTTCGAAATTCATTAGGTGATTCCTGTGTTTGACAATATGTATTTTTTCCCAGATGTCCAATTCATTACTGCTGTTGATCGGTTTTAAGAGTTTTATGTTTGGAGTGATATCATGGTTTGAAGATCAGAAATGATGTGCTACTGCTGATTTATCTGGCTGCTTTTGGTAAATGCATCTCATATGCTCTTTAAGTCTTATTTCAAGATTTCTTTTTGTTCTTCCTATATATACCAGGTTACATTCATTACAATCAATTTGGTATATACCAGCTGATTTATTGTTAGGGATAGGATCTTTTGTTCTGTTGCATAGTAGTTTCTGTATATTGTGGTTATTCTGTGGAGACAGGGTGATGTTGTATTTTTTGAAAATGCTTTGAAATTTATTATGTGTCCAAGGGTGATAAGTGAATTTTCTATATGCTTGTGGTTTTTGTTGTCTGAGTAACGTAGTCATTTGTTGGATGCATTTCTGTCTTTCAAACCTTTTTATCTTCTTATCTATTGTTTTTTTTCTGGTATCCATTCATAGTGGCTATGTTGATAATGTGTTGGTATTCTTTCTGGTATTCCTCTTTCTCCATTGGTATATGTACTAACCTGTTTGTAATACTATTTAAAATTGCATGTTTGTGGCTTGTAGGATTGTAGCTATTGTTTTTAATATAATTTTCTGTGTGCGTTGGTTTTCTGTAAATGTAAATTCTGTAAACATAACTGTTGTCTATGTTGTAACATGGGTGCCTTATTACTTTCTCTACTGTTTATAGTAAATAGGAGAAGCATTGTATTCCACTCAAAAATTTGATGTCGAGATTCCACTGTAAGTATATGTTTTGATGCCTCTTTAATAATCATTAAAAAAAATTTAAAACAAAAGTCTGTGCACGTGCCATATGTAATGGCAAATAAAATGTATATCTTAAATTTTCTGGTAATAGCCTTTGAAGTCCTCCTCATTCAGAAGGAATTTTGTATAATCTTGTATAACTGGTCAACGTTAAGCAATAGAGGACAATCTACTCATACTACACATAAAAGGTTAGGTCTCTTTAAAACACAATTTATTTTAAATAAGCCTTTTTGTGGCATAAGCCATTTGTGAGATATCCCTTATAGAGGTATGAATGGTTCATTTCTTGGTCATTCTTTAAAGTCCTTTCATTATTTAGTTGCTTCTAACAATTGCATAGAAACAGTATGGAATTTTAAGGCCAGCATACTTCTTAAATGTTTGACTATCACTGTAATGTAAGTATTTCTGCAAAGGTTTATTTGGATTAAAATGCAGTAGATATAAACATAAATTTTAATAAGATTAGTTTATATACTCATTAATAAATGATAGAGGGTAGAGAAAGTCATGTGAATGTGTAACATCAGAACTTTTTGTGTGTATCAGTGTATGTGTATAAATTTATAACAGTCATTAATTTCATTTTATGAATATAGTATACACTGGACTGTTTTAATGCAATTTCCATTGTTTAACTACCTTTTACTGAAGGAGCCCTGTGTAGCATAACTGGAGCTTCTGATTTCGGCACTCTGTGGCACAGAGGGTTGCAGGTTCGAATCCCGCCATGATCATGAGTATTTGTGTCCTTGAGTTGCCATACTGGGTATAAGGGATAGCACAAAAGATTTATAATCGTCGAGGTATGAGTGTCTGAATCCTTAATATCCCTCAGATTATACTATACTGTTTAAACTACAGTTTTCTGTATTAACAGAATAACCTTCACATTCAAACTATTACACCAAAGTTATATTCCATAGGAAAGTATACTATGGCAAAATGCAAACTATGTAGATCGTATTAATCACGATTAGTAAGACTTCTGATTAAATACACAACTCTAGACAGCTTGCCAGTTAAGTATGTGATTCCCAAGTTAACGGACTGTCCACTAAAATACCAGTACTTTAAACTCATACTTGAGATTTATCTTGGATTATATCTGACAGTAAATAAAAAAGTTTGTGTTTTGTTTTCATTGAGTAAAAAAAGCATTTGCCTTAAACCACCATGAAGCCTCTAAAATAGTCTCATCTGGATATATTTAAGTACATAAAATCTGAACTAACACTAAGCAATGTGGTGTGCATATAACACAGAAGAGGTTACATTAATGATTATCAAGAACAGCAAAGGTCCAAGTGCAGAATCCTATGGAATGCCATATTCAAACATATTTTATACTTGACTTTTCACCTCCTATATAGACTGTCTACGGTTATCTAGGTATAATATGAAAAACTGTAACCTTGTGTTGGTAATGCCATAATAAGCAAGTTTATTCAAAAGCAGTCTATGATTCATACAGTCAAAAGCGTTACTCAAATCAATAAATCTTACCTGTGCATGACCTTTGGTCTCAAAAACCGGATAAATTTTTTGAACCAGCATATCGACTGCACCAATAGTTGTTTTGCCTGGCCTAAAACCAAACTGACATGCACTTATTATATTATTATTGTTGAGATACCTACATATTTGTAATTTTACTATGATCTTGATAATTTTAGCAAAAATTGGAACTAGTGAAAGTGGATGATAGCTATTTGGACAGTCTTTACTGTCTCTTTTGCATACAAATAACTTTTGATATTTTTAACACCTCTGGGAAGACACACTAGTACCATTATTGCATGCTCCAATCAATTGTCATTCATATAACTTTAACAGACATGTTAAAAGTTCAGCTTCTGTTGTTTCTGCATCTGTGTTTTGAAATTCAATGATATCCAAGAAGACGGTATTTACATTACCATCACCAATTTCTGATCTTAAATACACTATAAAAACTGAATGTGAAGCCACGAATGTAGACTCTCAATGAATATGGAGATCTTGGAATTCTTGGATATTATGTGTGAATAGACCTTGTTCCTCGTAGTGTCCACAATGCAGGATGTTATGTTGGCACAACATCTTCAATGCCTGTGATGTTGTCACAGCTGAGTTTACTATGCAGTGTTTTGCCCATGTAGAGGCCATTTTCAATTTGCAAATTCACAAGCGTTTTGAAAGTCTAAATGCTGTTTGTTAGTTTTTGGTACAAAAAATATGCTGTGCGAAACGCTTTCCTTGTGCTTCCAAAAACTGTCTTTCTGCTGTTCAAGAGTTTTCTAGAACATTTGTCTTGTCTTTTTTATGCTTGTCTGCAGGCAGTTAAATGGGCATTGGAATTCCTATATGTTTATGAATCTTTACTTTCAATGACGTAAACTGAGCTTGTTTACTTCCACAAACTGGACCCACCAAAATACTGCTGCATTCTCTAGAAGTGTACACTCTCTATAATTTATCCACTCTTATATTCTGCAATTTCTGTACATCTTTATACACTGAGGAACCCCAACTTGCCTTCCCTGCACACCAACCACATGTATTTTGTCTTAATTCTCCACAAATACTGTCGCTCCAACAAACTAGATAATCAGATGTGTTTTGGGACTCCAAATAACAAGGAATTGGCTGGCCCCATAGATGAGTCAGTAAAGCACCTGCCTGCTGTACAAGGGGTGCCAGGTTTGATTCCCGACTGGGGGGGAATTTTTCTCTAGCCAAGCTTATTCCCTATCCTCCCCAGATTCTATAAGTATGAATGAGTGTGTGATCCAATGATTAAAACCCAAAGTGAATGAAACCCAACGACAAGCAAATAAGAGTTAACACTATTGCCATAGGCAATAAGTTCCAAAGGAAAGGCGGCTGATAGGACCAATGTAGTTAAAGGAGGGGTATAAACGGAACTAAAACAAAACAAGGAATTACTTCACACGATTGACTTTTAACTTCAATACTTGTTCCAGTGCTCTATTCGTATATGATGTAGATGGGTCCTTATAGTTCGTTTGAAGCACACAGGTCTACTTTTTTAATTGGACTTTTGAACCCTGTAACTAGATTTACTGAAATAATATATACTGCGTTATTTAATGTAATGTTAAAACTTTTGATTTACTAACGAAATTTATAGAGTTATCACTTTAATAAAATGTAATATGTCAGACTCTAAAACAGCAAAGTAATATGTAGAACTGTAGAAGTCAACAGAGCTGTCTGTTACAATGTCCATAAGTTTACGCAGAAGAAAATTGAACCGCAATAACCTGTACGGTGACTAACGATTAAAGCTGTTAACGATTGGACTGTAAACCCTCAGACGAAAGGTACGACAATGCCTGAAAATGACTACTTTTTGCTGCACAATAATAGTATCTTATCACTTCAGAGGGCCAAGAGGTAGACATTTGGTATTGTTGTTTCATCATTGAAGAATGCAATATCAGCATAAATAAGGAAGTAGGAAATGTTTTTATTTTATTCATATCTTATCTATAGCTTAGGTTTCAGATAGGAGTCAGATTTGGTTGCATAATTAAATAATGCCACATCAGCAGAAGGGAGTTGTCATTTGGCTGTTGTGAAAATATAGTAATATTAACACATATTTAGCTGATATCCAATGCCGTCTGTACATCCTACAAATGTTTAAATTAAGGTATGTCTCTATAAGTATGTTAAAAGTTGAACAGGGATCTCGAGTGCTTGCTTTAGACCGAGGACATTTCTATTAATGGAACATGTTATACAATGTGAGAATGTACACAATGTACACAATAAAGCGACAATGTATACTAGTCTGGCGTATGCCCTGCCACATGCACTTAATGTTCATTTTTCTTTTTATTACATTTGTTTGTCTGGTGTATTCACCATTGCTCAGCTGCTTCAAAAGTAACATTTTCTATGAGTTATAACTATGGACATGATTTCAATGCAAATGCATATTTCTTCTGCTGTCAGAAAATATACTCACTTGGTATGTGAGTTAATTATTAAATTTCCAACAATTTAAGTAATATTTTATGTTGCATATAATGCATATATTGCATATTTCAGAAGTTTGCAAATCATCTGCATATTTGCTTATTGTATAAATATATTTTAATTTTATTAATTTTATCTTCATATTTGAGTTAAAAATACAATATTTCCAAATAATATGTGATTTTGAATCAGTCTTGAAACTTGGCAGTGTGCAACGCAATCAGTAGCTCACATCACATTGGTGAATCCCCACCTTATCTGGTCATAGCCGTTCCCTCACGGTATGAAGGTGGCTGTTAAGAAGTTCTTGGAATTGAGTTTAAGTGTGGTGGTTATATGTAATACTAAATTTTAATTTAATTGTTTGGTGCTTATAAAAATATAACCTAATTTACACAGAGGAAAACATTTCAAAATATTGAACCATTGATAGTTTTGGAAATTGAATACTGATAATATTCTTGCAGGTTTGCAATCACTCCCTCCAGTTAAACTTTAGGTCTTCAATTCAGTGGTGTGTGCTTGTGTTATGGTGAGGGCCTTGTTTTTGTGTAATCATGCCACAAGTAAAACTGAGCGACAAAGCTAGGTTATAGGGGTATATCCAGGGTCAGGTTTTCTTGTTAATAATGATAAAGCAAAATGTAACGGAAAGATGCATCAAGAAATACATGGACAATTTATGACAAATATAACCAATTTATGTCTATAATTTTGTCTCAAATTTTTGCAAACATTGATTGTTTCTGTGAAAATCTTCATTTTTACGATTAAAAAAATAGCATTTTTAAAAGTCTATTCGTTATGAAGATTTTGGCTCTAAAGGAATGAGAATTCATTTGGAAAGGTGCATTAACCCAAAAATTTAAAGTATGTTATTAATCTACTTTAAGACCTGCAGGACTATCCATGACACCTGTCAGGGTTTACCTGAGCTTTTGGAACATTCCATTAGAAATACTTTTGTTTTGAAGTTCATGAAGCAATTGCTGCAGCGGAAAAATATTAATCATGTGAAAACTAACAACAGAAATAATCCGATGGAAATGCAACTATAAGCAGTGCATGTGATCAACAATCGATAACGGCGGAATCCATGTGTCCAGCCAGATTTCAAAAACATCGCGACGTAGCTGCGATAATTACAGCCATTGCCTATGACATTAAAAATTACCACGAGATTTCTACCACATTTTAAACAATAAATATGACATTTTATATATTTTTCAGGAAATGTTTTTAAAAATAATTACCCTAAAAACCTGGCCCTGGGTATATGCTAACTCTTCAGTATTAAAGATAAACGTTGATGAATTAAAGAATTCATATTATTTCCACAATAATTTTGTTCATAGAGATATTGCATAGAATTGTCTTAAGTTTTATTTTATCTCAACATAATGGCTTAATACTTTTTATATGGGCATATTTATGTACATATTATGGAAGTCTTCAGTGCATAAATGCATACATATTAAAGTGATTATTAAACCATAAAGTTCCCATCCCTAGTTATAACTCAAATTGAGAATGTTTTAATTATGCAAGGCGAAGTTAATTAGTAAGAAAATATTCTGCATATAAAGTAGTAACAAAATGGTATTCCTTTCAAAAAAAGAAAAAGTAGGTGTATGCCATTCTCCTGCATTCCCCCTCAAATATTTATCTATCTCTTACAGTTTATCAATTATACCAAAGTCATTCCGATTGAAAACGTTTTCACAGGTTTTTTGCAGAAAATTCAAGGTATACATTTTATTTGTCAATGAAATATCTAAGGATAATATGGTAATTTAATCAAAACTGTTAACAGCCATTTTTGATGAATCGATTAATATTTTTTCCTGTAAAGGGTACTTAAGAATGGAGGGATTTTCTTGATCTTCACATGTCTTCCTTGGAAGATGGTGAACTTATATACCAAGTTTAGCATTTAACCGACCTTTTTAGTTATGCTGTTTACAGACACATTTTTATAAATGCTTTTTTTTTAATTCGGGAAATCTCAACATGTGTATTTAGGTAAAATCTATGTCTAAGTTTTGGATGGATTGCAATACTTCCTCTACTTAGCATAGATGCACTATGTGAGCAAAAGTATCTGGACACCCCACAAACATACATTTTTCATCTTAGGTGCATTGTGCTGCCACCTACTGCATGGTATTCATTTTTCGCGACCTCAGTAGTCATTGGACATGGTGAAACAGCAGAATGGGACACTCCGTGGAACTCACGGACTTCGAACGTGTTCAGGTGATTGGGTGTCACTTGTGTCAGAAATCTGTACATGAGATTTCCACACTCCTAAACATCCCTAGGTCCGTTGTTTCTGATGTGTGAAGTGGAAACGTGAAGAGACATGTATGCACAAAGCGTATAGGCCGACCTCTACTTATGATTGACAGAGACTGCCGACATTTGAAGAGGGTCGTAAAGAGTAATAGGCAGACATCTATCCAGACCATCACACATGAATTCCAAATTGCATCAGGATCTACTCCAAGTACTATGACAGTTAGGCATGAGGTGAGAAACCTTGGATTCCATGGTCGAGCGGCTGCTCATAAGCCACACATCATGCAGGAAAATGCCAAACAACACCTCGCTTGGTGTTAAGGAGCGTCAACATTACACGATTGAACAGTGGCAAAACGTGTGGAGTGATGATTCACTGTACACAATGTGGCGATCTGATGGCAGGGTGTGGGTATGATGAATGCCCAGTGAACGGCATCTGCCAGCGTGTGTGGTGCCAACAGTGAAATTCTGAGGTGGTGGTGTTATGGTATGGTCGTGTTTTTCCTGGAGGGGTCTTGCACCCCATGTTGTTTTGCATGGCACGATCACAGCGCAGTCCTAAATTCATATTTTAAGCACATTCTTGCTTCCCACTGTTGAACAATTCGGGGATGGCGATTGCATCTTTCAACACGATCGAGCACCTGTTTATATTGCACGGGCTGTGGCGGAGTGGTTACATGAGAATAACATCCCTGTAATGGACTGGCCTACACAGAGTCCCGACTTGAATGCTATAGAACACCTTTGGGATGTTTTGGAACGCCGACTTCGTGCCAGGCCTCACTGATCTACATCAGTACCTCTCCTCAGTTCCGCACTCCGTGAAGAATGGGCTGCCATTCCCCAAGAAACCTTCCAGCACCTGATTGAAAGTATGCCTGCGAGAGTGGACACTGTCATTAAGGCTACGGTGGGCCAACACCATATTGACTTCCAGCATTACCGATGGAGGGCCCCGCGAACTTGTACATCATTTTCAGCCAGGTGTCCGGATACTTTTGATTAAGTAGTGTATATAGTAGAGAAGCTATAAAATATTTTAAAGTTCCAACCAGTAATAAATATTATCTGGGAAATGGTTGACTCCACAAAAAAATATAATTTGAATAAATTGTTCCTTTAGCGAGATATATATTTTTTGTGTAGTAAGATTTTGTGTATCTCTTAAGGTTCCAGCTACAGTATTAATACACAACAAAACAATGACCCAGAAAAATATGAGTTTCTTGTAAACATGGAAGTAGTAGCTTCACCAAATTTTATATTCTTTGTGATTAAAGTACAACCTGTATGGAAACAAAAGGTGAAACTGTTTAATTCATTTTTAATTAGCCTAATTTAATATTCAAAATGGCTGCCTTTTGCTTTACTAGTAACCACATTTCTCATATAACATTTATGTCAATAAAGATAAAGGTGTTTTCTTTTTTGATAATATAAAAGAAACTTAGAAAAACAACTTAAATTAAGATCACTGTGCTAAATATATATTTAGTATTTTAATATATGTTTTCATAAAATGCCTTCTTTTTTCAAAACTTTTTCATGTAAACAATTTTACTCTGCCCTCATTTTATTAGCTACTATTATGAAAATTGTCAGTATTGTAGATGGCTATTATAAAAATACACTTACCGAGTGTGCTTAAGATTAATGCGTTACAAAAGAGTTGGGTGAAACCATTCAGTGAAATGTAGTTTTTGGGAATTAAGCAATCATTTCCTTCTATCTGAACTGCCTCCATACCAAACAATCCAGTTTGGGGCTGCAGTTTTCAAATTTTTGCATTTAGCAATTCATTGGTACATAAATCTGTAAAAACCAGCTTGTTGGACTCCAGGATTGGTTTGGGAATGTTATTCTTGTGTCTGCTTGCTCAACCTTATTTTCAGCAATTGCTTTTCTATAAGTGCACCTTGTAGCATCTCCTTTTGAACATAGTAAATGACATGGCTCATAATCTGTAAAGGATTTATGGTACCCTATAGCCAACTGAGGGACTGTTATCTCATATTGCATTGCCATAGTAATGAGTTAAAGTTTAAAACTTTTTAAAAGTTTTGAGTTGGTTGTCTTAACTCTCGTGGGTTTCACTTGCACCTAATGCAGGAACATGTTTTCATAGCACCTCATCTAAGTCATCAGCTGATGCCGACTGGTTTGGACTTCGGATCAAAGGTAGTTGGAAGTGTATCCCCTGGCGGTGTAAGTTGAAACAAGTTTGCATAGGCGTTGACATCATAAGGAATCTCATCACACATCCTTCATGCTTCTTAATAAAGATCTCCCAAACATCCAATTCTTTAGCACTTTTGTTGATTTTAAGAATTTAATTTCTCCATTTATATTATGGCTAGTTTTCCATAAATGATCGACCACTGCTGATTTTTCTATCTGTTTCTATCTGATGTTTCTGAAATGGCTAAATTTTAAGCTTCTCTTTGTTTTTCCTATATAAATGTTATTATTACAATCTAAACAGCTAATCTGATATATCCCGAGTTACTTTCTCTACTATTTATAGTAAGTAGGGGAAGTATTGCAGTCCATCCCAAAATTTGATCCCGAGATTTCACCGGAAATACATGTTTTATGTATTATTCAAATAAAGCATTTTTGGAAACACATGTGGGTGGGGGTGGGCACAGGCGTGTGCGCACTCAAAAATGAAAAGTTGGATAGCCTGGTATTTAGGTTCAATATCTTCCAAAGATGCAACACAAAGATTTTCATCAAAATTCCCATACCCCAAACTACTCTTTACATGGAACGTTTTTTGAAGCTTTTGACGTTATAAAAAATGGCTCTTAATGATTTTGATTAAATACTTTATATAAAAGATATTTATATGAAATATAAAATGTATATCTCGAATTTTCAGAGAAAAGCCTTTGAAGTCCACTTCATGTGGAAGAAATTTTGTATAATTTTGTAAACTGGTAAACGTTAAGTGTTAGGTGAAAACGTACTGCACAAAAACATGTAGATATCTTTAAAACACACTATGTATTTAAAATAAGCTTTTTTTTTGGTGTATAGGCCATTTCTGAGATGTATGTTATTAAAGGTTCAAATTGTTCATTTCTTGGTCCTTCTCTTAAACACCTTTCAACATGCAGTTCTTTCTCATGATTGCACTGAAACAGTATGGATTTTTAAAGCCAACATATAGCATCTTGGCCTTAAACATTTTTCACTGTTCTCTTTATGCCTATAATGAAATGCGTAATTGAGCTATTTATGCAAAGGTTTATTTTGATTAAAATGTAGATAGAAAAGATCGTGTAAGAATAATTTGTATATCCATTAATAAACACAGAGGATAGAGAAAGTCATGTGAAAGTATAACATCAGATTTTTTGTATTTCTTTCTGGTTTGTCCAATTTGTTTGATTTGATTAAGTTTCTTAAAGATAATCTGTTTGAGGTGCTAAAATGAGAGAAAAACTGCTGGTACTAGCCTTTTAATTCATATTTCCTAAACCAGGAAGTAAGAAATAAGTTCTTTCAATTTCATAGCCAGTTTTGAGAAAATAAAAATTTTCCATATAAAGGATATTTGTAGTGTAGGGATTTTTTTTTAAATAGTGTTGCAATGGAAGATGCTGAACTTAAATATCAAGTATGGTATACAACAGAACTTTTGAGTTATGCTGTTCACAGACACGCACACACCCACGCGCACGCATGCACATGCACTTTTTCTAAAAATCTGAAGACATGTGAGATGAACCAATGAACTACTATATAGAGTAGTCCTATCTCATGACAATACAGTTATTGAGATTATGGTGTTAAAGACATGAGATGAGCCAGTGACTGTTGAGAAGGGAGTGGGGTTAGGACAGTAATAGTCACAGGATACAACTATAGCACATCTCATACTTAAGACAATACAGGTCAAATGGGGCATACTGTTGCCACATGAACAATATGTACACTTGCAACTTTGGCGCCGAACTGCCATCAGTGTACCAATCTAATATTATCTGTGAAAGATCATCAAATAGTGAAATATCTGCACTACTATTCAATGCTATTATAAGGCATTTAATTTTCACCTACACTTTATCTCTCCTCTTTGTATTTGTAGTATTTTGAAATGAAATTTTACAGGCATATTATCAAACATATCGAGATACAAAATTATAAAATGTTTAATTTGATAGCAGATCATCACTTTGCCTTTAATAATATTACATTCAACATGAGAGGAATGATTTAAAACAGCAAAGAATAAACGATATGCCATACATACTCCACATGGCTTGATTTCATTATATTGCATTAAGCTAGCATTTTTTGTTTTCTGCATCCTTTACACTTTCTTAGAAATCCTTTTTGTATCCTATGCACTACAGTTTCTGAGCACCTGGTAACTTTTGCTGCTTCTTTTAGTGCCTTACTATCACTCATTTTACTTGAATAATCTAACACTGTTACTATTCTGTGTTTCTGCTTAGTTTACCAACATTTTCTTTCTTGCTTATTATAATTATAAATATTTATATACATAAAATGTTAAATAACTTGCATAACACTTAACAGTGTGCCACACGTTGTAAGTGTACACTTTCCTTACAACTGATCTTAACCTTTGCTGCCTTCTGCCTCACCCTGGAGCCTGTTAGCCGGATAGATGTATGACTTGTTTGTCATACACAACGAATGCAGGAAGTTATACAATTTTGACTTCTTTTAAAAACTGTCTCCAACCCTCAAGATTTTCTCTCACTTGGTCCCCATTGTAAACCCAATAACAAAAATGTTTCTTGCTGGCTGACTTTTCCATTGCATAGGTATAGAATTTTCAGAAAATATTTAATTTAAAAAAATTATAATTCTCATCTTATTAAATACAAGAGTTCAAATGAGGCAGATATTAGCACTGTAAGTTACTCTAGCTAAGAAAAAAATGTTGCATAATAACCTTTAGTGTATTAGTTACTGAGTGATAAGCACAGAAACGGCAAATATTGAACTTTTACCGAAAAATATGTTTTCTTTAGAAATTTGGACCCAAGAAAATCTGTAAAGGCTTTAAAAATGATATAGTTTACCAGAGAAAAATATTCTGCATAGGATAATGTGTTCAAAGCTGAAAATTGTAACAACTGAATATTTATAGCCTAATATTAGCAACTGCTTGACAGCACAAGAGTGGAAAAGGACAAAGCTAATGCCAACTTGTATGCATCAGATAGAGACAGAGAAATTCCATTTACCCCATACTGTCTTTTAAGATTGAGACAAGCTATATATAGGTATACAGTAGCTGTCTCATGAACTATACTACTTGCCATTGTTCTGCTATTCATAATTGTTTTTTCACAGACTTAGCACCATCGGATGCAGCAGCAGTTGTGAAATGGATACCAAAATAGAAATCAAAGAAGAGGATCCTCTCTCAGATGACGTAGGCTCACAGAATGAGAGAGCATTCTTTACCAAGGATGTTACAGTGAAGACCGATAGTGACACTGTGCTTCTGCATGATGATTGCAACGTGGCAATCAAAACTGAATTTAAATCAGAGACTCCTTTTCCAGACTTTTGTTCACAAAAAGAGAGAGAATGTTTTACCAGACACCTCATAAATCAGATTAAGTGTGCAACTGTTACATGCAGCGACAACTGTGAGATAGATACCAAAATAGAAAATGGTTCACAGAAAGAGAGAGAATTTCTTCCAGAGGTTCCTGTAATGAAGGTAAATGAATACAACAATGATGATGAAATGGATAAAAAAATAGAAATTAAAGAGGAACCTTGGTGGCTGGAAACAGAATCTTCATCTATTTGTGATGACCTTCAGGTAAGTTTCATAGAAATTTATATTAGGTAGATTTTTTTGTTTATTATTATTACTTGATTTGATACTATTTGAATTATGTAATGCATAATTAATAAAGATGAGAGATGGTTTATAAATGTGTACATTGTTTGTGTAAAAGGGGACAGTCAACTGAAAATCAAGGTTTTGGACCAGATATATTATTTGTTTCATTGTTAAAAAAATTGTTTCTTTTCCTATTTAAAAATGGTATAACCTAAGCTTTTACTGTGCACTATTTTTAAATGTTTCTGCAGCCATTTAAAATGAGAGTGCACAGTATTTAAGTACCACTTGAGCACCAGTTAACGCCCCCTTCTTCACGTTATATACTCCTTATGTTTCATTATACTTTTATTGCAATTGAACTGTTTGAAAGTACCATATAGTAGCTGTTGGCAAACCTGTTTTGTGCAGCATGTGCTTACTTGTAAAGTCAAATGAGCCAGTGAAATAAATAAAATACCTAGATGTTTACAAACATAGAGAAAATATGAATCTCCACATAAGATTACAGGTGATTTACAGGACATCTTTGCTTTAAAAACACAAATTATATTTTATTCTCAGTAATGCTTCAATAACGGTACATGGGTTGATTTAGCATGTACACAGCGGCATCCTACACGTGTTGATGTTTATTTACAATTTGGCTCTATTATGGAGACAAAAGTTCTTGTACTTTCTTGTGTTGTGTATATATCTTGATTAGTTGAAAGGTTTTGTGAGAAAATGGAACAATTAAAAATTCCAAGAAGTAGTGCAAGAATTCCTAGGAAATGGCCATCAAAGAAGAAAGCTGCAGGTTTAGCTGTTTACAACATGACCAAATGTACAAATCCAGGTTCTTCTAATGATTTTATCTTACAGTATGATAAGTGTAGTTATAATGCAATGATTGTTGGCCTATAAATGCAGAAATATCTACAGCTTCAGCAAAAAAACTAACAGCATTTTCGAATTTTATATCCAGAACTTATAGGCCACAAATGAAAGCTTTTACAGACTTGACTATAGTACATAACTCAGTATTTCAAGAACTGTTAAAAGAGCTACTGTGTAAATACTGCAAAACTAAATCCATCGCAATTGAAATCAGTAAAAGCACTGGACTTTGTAGCAAACTGTCTGTGAAATGTACCCAATGTAAACTAGTTCCCACAGAAGTATATAGTTCTGTTAGGGTACAAAATTCTGAGTCATCTAGACTCCAATTCGCATGGTTAACAGAAGGGCTGTAGAAGCATTCACTAGCTTGGGTAAAGGCTATAGTAACCCTGAGAAATTTTCTATACATATAGGCTTAGGTAAATTGAGCAAGAGTTATTTACAAGCCACATAGGTATAATTTTGGAGAAAGAAAAAGCAATGAAATTGGAAATTCTTAATATGGCGAGCGTGGTGGTAATTGCTGTGCATGAGGAAATAAATAATTCTATGGGAGCATCTCAGCTATTAGATATCAGTGTATCTTTTGATGGCACTTGGATGAGGTATGGTCATGTTTCCAATAATGGAGCTGCATTTGTAATTGACACACTTACTGGCCTTGTTGTTGATTATGAGGGTTTGTCAAAACTTTGTTTAAAATGTATTATATGCTATGATTATAAGGAATGGCATGCTGAATGCACGGAATCTGGTAAATCCCAAAAGAATTATGATTTGTCTTCAACAGCATGGAGAAAGAAATAGGCAAAATTCTATTGGAACCATCCATATCAGACTGCAAAATGAGGTACATCAGCATGCTGTGTGATGGTGATTCATCCACATGGTCACACATAAATGACCTAAAGGTGTATGGGGCAGACATTTATATTGAAAAAGAAGAATGTGTAAATCATATTATGAAGAGACATGGTACTACTTTCAGGAACACTGTAAAATAATTCTGCAGTAAAGGTGTACTTTAGGTGGTCAGAAAGAGGGGAGCTTAAAAGAAAGTAGAATTTTAAACTAACACAATACTACAGCAATGCAATTGTTAGTAATATTTCTAATGTACCAGATATGAAGAAAGCCATTTATGCTACTCTTAAAGTATTGTACATCCACAGATGCTAATCCGAATCATGAAAGCTGCCTGAAGGGAAAAGATTCTTGGTGCTTTTATACCAATTTATTAGCATCTTGCTTCAGATACTATGCTGCAGAGATGTATAGGGGAAAATACGCAGAATGCAAATGAAAGTTTGCATGCATGTATGCAACCACTGCCCAAAGGAAATTTTCATTTCAAAAAGTAAATTAGATTTTGGTGTAATGAAGGCAGTAGCTGGGTTTAATTTGGGATGCAAAAAAACTAAAGTTGAAACTACTTTGAGAGAAGAGGCCATATCAACATCTTCAATCCAGGCGAGTGAAAAGTGTGACAATAGTTGTCTCGCACACAAAGAGGAGGAGTGACCAGGACAGCAGACTACAAAGAAAGAGGGCCAAAATTATGTAAACTTCATGTGAGAAGATGAAGAAGAAGAAAGCAGAAGGTCAAACATATGGTGCAGGGCAGTTCTGTGGTGAGGTTCCCCATTAAATTTTATTTTCTTTTGTCTCTCAAAACTACAATTTACTTGGTGTAAAAAGTCCCTTGTAATGCAGTTTTGGTCAGATTATTAGGAAATTTGGAATTTAAGCTCTTTAGTACCTGTATTTTATAATTTGGTCTGGGTTTTATTGAGATATGGCGTGTTGAGCATGTAAAGTGTCAGTAAGTTAATGAAATTATATTAATTTTTTTTAAAAAACTACAAATACAAAAAATTCCTGTACCCTTTGCTTTCATTATGCAGCAAAATCCAGACCATATTTGCATATGTATTAAGAACAGGCACTCCAAATATTATACCTGAAAGATGAAAAATGCTCTGCAAGGAGCGTTTTATATCAAATTATAATTTCTTAAACAATTAATGAAGTGGAAACTAATTGGAAGAGAAACCTCAAATTTTGCAGAAAGAGTACTATTAATATGAGAAACAAACACCCAACATTTGTAAGCTGTAACTGTAAAAATATGTAAATTATAATTTTCATTGACTGTCCCCTTAAGAGGTGAAAGTAATGGTGATCATTCTTGAAAATTATAAGATACCTGGGGGAAGTTATTTTGAAATTATACCAGAAATACTCTGTAATGTGTAATCTCATGATCAGCTGCACTTTCCTCCAATTTAAAACAAAATCTGATGTGTTACATTCATATGACTTTCTCTACCCTCTATTGTTTATTAAGGTGTATACAAATTATTCTTATTAAAGTACATTTTCCTATCCTCATTTTAATCAAGATAAACCTCTGCATAAACAGCTGCATTATACATTTCGTCATAGATACAAAGAGAATAGCGATAGTCAAATATTTTAGAACTGGATGCTATATGTTGGGCTTAAAATTCAATGCGAGAACCAACTGAAAGAGTACAGGGGTTTAAAAGAATGGCTAAGTATTGAACAACCTGAACCATTGATAATAAATATCTCGGAAATGGCTGATATTACAAAAAGAAAAAAAGGTTATTTGCAATAAATTGCGTGTTTTAAACAGATTTACATTTTTGTAGAGTACATTTTTGTCTTTTGCTTAACATTTACCGGTTATACAAGATTGTCCAAAATTCCTTTTGAATGAAGACTGGACAGGCTGTTTCCTGAAAATTCAGAGTATACATGCTATTTGCCATGCAAACATCTTTAATATATATTTTAATCAAAATCATTAGAGCCATCTTTTAGGAAATCAAAAATTTTGAAAAATGTTTTATGTAGAGGGTAATTGGTATAGGGATTTCCTTGAAAATCTTTTTGTCACATCAATGGAAGATATTGAATTTAAATACCAATTTTGATATTTATCCAATTTTTCAGTTATGCTTTTCACCCACACACACACCCACACACTTGCACATGAATCTTTTTATGAAAATTCCTTTTTGGGGTTTTGGAGTCTCATTCTATACTTCTGGTAAAATCTTGATATCAGATTTTTGCGTGGAATACAATATTTCCCCTAATTAACTATATGTGGTTCAGAAAGTAAAAAGAAAATGCAATAAATGCTAAATGAAATCAAAGGGAAATTGAGTCATTGGAAGAATACAGGCAACCCAATTATAAAGTTTAATGTTTAGTTTTGACCCTTAAGGCCTAAAAATAGTGAGATCAGCCTTATTTATTGTAAAGGATAAACAAAGTATTCATTGATATTAATATTGCAGAAAATTAAGAGTAAAAGTGGATATGAGTATGTTAACTTTCATTATTACTCATTTTGGAAGTGTCTTATACTGTGTCCTGCAGGAAAAACATGATTTAGTGTTGAAGGAATTATCAAAATCAGTTGTGATGCACAATGGCTTGCTGTCTTTACAACACTCAGCATATTATTATTGTTGTTTTAATATCTGAATCCTAACAAAAAGAATGAACAGTGTCGCTTATACAGCCCATTTATCCCAACTCTCTGTGCTATAAATGGAACAAGATGTTCTGTGGAATATATTCACATATTACTGGATCATGGACAAAACTATTCT
Source organism: Deroplatys truncata (assembly GCA_030765065.1). NCBI lineage: Eukaryota > Metazoa > Arthropoda > Insecta > Mantodea > Mantidae > Deroplatys > Deroplatys truncata. Next base: position 159,756,385 of record CM060985.1, read on the forward strand.
TCTGAAAACTCATATGAATTTATTGTTTTTGTTGATTTATCATTATTAATAATATTATAAAGAGAGAAAGTTCGTATGTGGGGTAATCTCAAAAACCACTCAACCAATTTTGATAATTCTTTCATGCTTGGACATGTTCTTTTTATCGAAATGGAATATAAAGCACTTTATAATTTCAATTCATAAATGACTGATAGACTAAAATGGATTTTGAAGCCTTAGTGTCAGAATATGAACATTTTGGAGTTATAACAGAAAATATTTGTAAAGAAAGTTTTGAGTTTTCATTGAGAATGTTGTGGAGTAGAAAACAGGTGTTGTTTCTCCAACAAAATGCATTTAAAATAAGGCATTGTTTCATTCCAAGCACCATATTTAAGTGGTCATGGTTTAAAACTAAGACACAGCAATACAGTGCGATACCAATGTATAAATATTGTATTAACTTTCATGCATGAAAGTATTCCTTTATTTTGTTTATATGTTGTAATCAAGTTTGTTAAGTAATAGTAGAAAAAGAAACAAATATGTCCAGCTAATATTTTAAACTATTCTACTGATTATTTTATTGTTGTGGTTGCAAACTATGTCTTTTCCAAAGAGGTTGATTAACTTGGTATCCTAGGACTTCAGAATGTTCATATGCACTAGCTTCACCTCAGGTTTTGTTGTATATGGTTTGGGTTTCTGTATTATGTTAAAGCTATGTAGCTTAAATGTTATTAAATAGCTATGGGCCCAGTACACAACAACGACCAGGTTATTGGTAGAATCCAGTATATTCCTACAAATCGTCAGCAATTTTTACCTTCTCTATACATACAACTGGTTAGGAAGTAATGTATTCCACCCAAAAATTTAATTTTGAGAGTTCACCACAAATAAATGTTTATAGTTCCACCAAACCCAAAAGTAATATTCCTTTTAGAGAAAAAAAACCTCTGCATCCATATGTTTGTGTGTGAATGAATGCATATATGAGAGAGAGAGAGCGACAGAGAGAGAGAGAGAGACAGAGACAGAGAGAGAGAGAGCATAAATCACAGACAGATATTTGAATAAAAACCAAACTCTGCCTTTAAGTTCAGAAGATTTTCAAGCAAATACTCCCACCCTAAACTATTGTCTGCATGTAAAATTGTTCATGATCTATTATTTGTTAATAATTCAGTCTGATTCTACCTCTCAAATATGTTCAACATATTTGCGTGACCAATGATCTTTATAACTAGGATTTTCTTTGAATAACCTATAAAGGCCCTTTATTTGATTGAATGTTACATAATTATATCCAAGAAACCTTAAAACAAAATGATAATTACAGGAAAAATGCAAAGCTATCCAAATACTCAATTTGATAAAACTTTTTTGCAATGTTAGCTGTTTCCAAAATATTCCATGTGCAAGTTTAAAGTTTCCCAATTCCATCAAAGAGACATGCTTGAAATTTGTCATTTCTTAATTTTTCCCCTTCTGTTTTCATTGGAAGAGTTTGTTACCATGAATAAACATTTGAATGCTGTTTCCACGTGTGACTAAAGATTTGTTGCTTAATTTGAAATTGTTCTTGGGGAGAAAACATCCTTTAGCATGAATAGAAGAATAAGGCTATGTACACAATGCAGCCCATAGGCATAACACACAATTGGCACAGGGTTCTGGATTCTTAAATTGCATGTGAGTATCTTGTGAGTGTATATCAAATTTCAAATTAAATAACATAACCAACAGTATCGAATTTGGAAATTCATTGATTCTTTATAAATAAATAGGACATAAAACGTGGGTAGCAATCAACAGATCAGTTCTGGCATGGCAAGGCAAAATATAGGGACACCGTGATTGTACAATGGATGGCGTAAAATTATTCCCAAGTTGGGAATGCTTCGAGAAAGAAATATAGAATGCATCCTCCATGCATGCAATGCAAGCATAAAGTTTGGATTTTGCAATCCCTTGTATTACATAGCACACGTGACTATGTGAATGCATCCATTAAATAACTTGTATGCAAAGTCTTGCAGTTATGCTGCATCTTTCTTACTTTTCATTTATAATGGGACTTAACTCTTTATATGAATACTGATATATGTGAATTTCAAATTGGTAAACAAAGTCATGTTAGGGTAGTATATCAGACGTTTTTAAAGTACTTGGCTAACTGAAACTTTGATTCTGATTTATCTTTTTAGACATTCCTTTTGTCAGTTCTCTGTTCTTTAAACCAAACTGTTTCTTCACATCTAAATAGTTTGTTCTATTCAGTTTTCTTTCACCCCACTACATGATGTAATGTAAAATTTATTTTTCTGCATAACTTAATATCATATATCAATTTAAAAATAAATCAAAGCTGCTACTTTAAAGGTAACTATATGATGTAGGACATTTAATTAATGCTTGAGTAGATCATTATGTGAAACTGTATGTTTGCAATATTCTGTTACAGTGTGGGGGCTTCACTCAGGTTAAATTACCAAGGTAAGACATGATTCTTTGCTAAAGTTTCAATAAGAAACCTTCTGATTCTTATGTTATAATTTCCTTTACTGGTGCTTCATTATACTAATATTGTAAGTCATCCTCCATGGTGTAGTGGTTCCCATGCTAGCCTCAAGTTCCCAAAGTCGCGGGTTCAAACCCGGCAGAGGAGGATGGATTTTTTTCGGGTGTAAAAATCCTTAGCATGGCTTCCTTTGGAAGGGATGTAGAGCTGGTGGTCCCGTGTCATAGATTTACAGCACATAAAAGAACCTCAAGCCTGATAAAGAGGCCTCTGAGCAAAATTACCTGTCTTCCATGCCCAGTATAGAATTGGACGCTAAGGACCATAGCAGTTAAAGAGCATCCATAAATAAAACTATTAAATTTATCTAATATTGTAAAGAGAGAAAACTTGAGTATGTGTGTGCATGTATGAGTACATTTTCAATCAATTTTGATTGTTATATCAACATTGAAAAGCTGTGTTCTTTTTAATGAACATCGCCTATTAAACACCTAATTTTAATTCATAAATTACTAAAAGGGTAAGAAGAAATTACAATGCGTTTGTTCAGAATGTAATGGAGTAGAAAATAGTAGTTACTATACAGAGAATGTGTGTACAAACAAATGCGGTGTATCTGTTACTCTGCAGAGAATGTGTAAAAAAACAAAAGGTGGCTGTATTTTAGTCCAAGCAATATACATAGATGGCCATGTTGTAACAATTCAACAGAAGACAGTGTAAAAAGTAACAATGCTATAATGGTATTGTATGTTGCATGTGTTTAATTACTGAAAATGTGTGTGTAACAAATTCTATAAAAGCACAGAATAATGTTATTTTAATTATGTAAATGTAAACACTGAAGTTTCTGTATGCCAAAACCTAATAATTCTATGCATGTTTTACTGTATTTTATATTGCAATTACTTCATTAGCAATTTAGACTAAAAGTATGTTTCAGAATTCAGTCATACAAATTTAAAGATAAGCCAAGGGATAGTAAATGGTGATTTTTTGATAGATAACTTACAATCTGCTTGCTCAAATTTCCTGCAATAAACTCGAATCTAAAATGGGGTACCACACCACTGATTCAGCCGTCACTCAGTTTCAAGATCAAAGTGGGCAAGCAGTTCACACACACTTGTTGTTGCTATGTAGCTCAGTGTCTAGGCTGCAAGTTGGACAAGGATTCGGTTATTGAGGAGTGCATTGTTGGTTTTTTTCTTTTCTTTTTTATTATTATGAAAGGCAATAATGGTTAGGTTTAATTATGTTAAAAAAAATACAGAACAATACAACTGCATCAATGATGCAATTGTGAGGTTTTGTTTATTCAGAAATTGTTGGTTTCTTTAATTTGTTTGCAAACAATGTGAAAGGCTTGCAAATGTTTTAAAGTACAAATTAAACAAAGTAAAGATTTATAATTATTGAAAAATAAAGTGTCCACTTCTGAAAGGGTACACAATGAAAATATAGTATGATGAAGAAAATACAAAAATGTTTGAATTTCGGTTTAGTAAAGATGTGACAAGTGAATAAATGAGATTTTGTGACTTCATAGTGAAAACAGCTATTTTTTTATTCAAGTTGCTTGAACTTTGTAGTCATATCATCGTTACATACATTAAGTTTCTAGATAGATTTAACAAAGCTGATTTCATTTTTGCATGAAGTTACAGTGCTGCATATTTCCATACTGTTGAAATGAAGCACTGACTTCTGAAAGGGTAAACTATGGGAAATGCATGATGAAAAAATGAAGACATTGTAATTTGCTTTTAGGTTTAGCAGAGATTTTAAAATTAAGAAATAATAACAAACACATTTCATACTTCTTCAGTTGAATGAAAAAAAAAGTCAATTTGTGAATAAAATCTTGTGTTCTGGAACTAGTATAATGGTATAGAGACACCTATCCCTTTTTTTCAAGGTTTTGTTTCGCTTAGAAAAAATAACAGGAGTTGTTAAAGATGCCAACCCCAATATCTCCGCAGAAATTACATTGAGGGATAAATGAGTTCTGCACTCTTTCAAAACAGGTTTCTGTTTTGTGAAAACGGTATCACTTTTTAGTTATTAAATAACTATGGGATCAAGTAGAATGTACAAAGCCATTATATAGCAGTACACTTTTTTAAACATTTTGCCGTCACTTCAACTCATATATACCTTTTATTTGTAATACAAAATGTGTAATGAAACCATTTCTGTGGGCGTTTATCTGGCTTAACGTTAAATGATAGAAAACTTAACTTTTTTAAGAAGAGTGGGTGGAGAAACTCAAGTGACAGTGTTTTTTTGGGGGGGGTTTAAAAGCATTAACTGTTTTTGAAACACTCCATGTTTGGATATGTAATGTATCGATCTTCCATTTATACTTGAAAATCTGTGAGAAGCATTCCATCCATTGTAATGAATGAATTTATTTATTGGCACTACTTCCTTTACACAACTTTTACAATTTATTTATCTAACCTAAATTGTGTACAAATTATTTATTGAGCACTTGCTACCTCGACTTGCATGCCACAAGGCTGTTCACCCTGCGTGGTAGCTCTTGTTCCTTCTGCTTTATCATAAGTATCCCCCTCCTTTCCTTTGTCTACTTTCTTGTACTCTCTGCTTTTCTTGCCTTTTTTTTTTTTTTTTTTTTTTTTGGCTTTCTGTTAAAACTCAGCTATACTGCAGTCTTCTTTCTTCTTTCCCTGCAACAATTTTTGCCCTCTATTTTTTCCCATTTTTTTTCTCCAAAACCTTTTTTTCCCCATAATGCTATGTTCTTACATTCTGTCATGTAATGTGCTATACTGTCTTTCTCACTGCACATTTCAAATATTCCTTTATCTCTAGGTCTTAACCCTCTTAGAAATATTTTTCTTGTTTTTATCCAAGCTATCCCTTCTTCGTTTTTTTTAATACTTTACAGTAATCTATATATGGTTCTCATCCCTAGTTTCCTTTTATTTGTTTATAAAATTATAGTGATTTGTTGTTATGTAAACTTCCCCATTTTCCCTTCCTTTCTTTGTCTTCTGTTCTGCTTTATACTAGTTTACCTATCACTTCCATTCCTTTCATCTAGTTTCCATATGTCTCTCATTCCTATTTTCTCCATATTTCTTCCTATACTTGCCCATCAACTGTTGTGTTCTCTAAGCTTTTTTTGCAGCTTCATCCATAGGTTTAAGATTTCTCCCTCCTCTTTAACCAAACATCTATACCAAAACTGTAATTTTCTCTTATTATTCCGTTCCTTCTTGTTTTTCCTAGTTCTACTAAAGCTATTTCTCTCATTGCTGAACTTGGTAACCCTAGTAGTCCTTTACAGAAAATGCTTTACATATGATCTACTTTTTCATTTAAAACTGTGCCCCCCCTTACCAGATCTCTACTGCATAAAGTATTCTTGATTCCACTAGAGCCTTGTACTTTCTTTCCAACCACTTGGTAGTCATTTGCTTGTATTTACGTAATCTTTATTCTTGCCATTGCAGTCCTTCCTTTTGCGTCTATTTTCCTACTGTGTGCCTCACATTCCCCTTTGTTATTCAACCTCACTCTTTAAGTATTCATATTCTTTGACCACTTGTAATCCTTTCCCGTTTAGTACCTAGTTTTCTTCTCTTTTTTGTAAAACCATAACTTTTGACTTGTCTATATTTATTCTGAATCCCCATTCATCACAGAATTTCTGAACTTCATTTGTAATCTTTGTAGCCCAACTGCTATTATAGATCCTACCTTTAAGTCATCCATCTATAATAATCCAGGAATTTCTTTAATTGCTATTACCAGGCAATGCCGATTTCCTTTTTGGATTTTGCCTATTACAATATCTATGAATAAATTAAATAAAATCGGACTCAATTTGTATCCTTGTTAAATGGATGGATTTTGTTTGTCATCTCTGTGATTTCATTTTTTTCCCCCATCTTATACAAAACTTTACCCCTTTATAGATATTTTTACTTCCTTTATGTAGTTTTAACTTACCCCTTTTCTCCTTAATTTCCATAGTAGAGATTTTCTGATTATCGTATCAAATGCTTTCTCAGAATCTGCAAAGAGCATGTGTAGCCTTCTTCTCTTCTTACTGAGGTATTTGTGTATTGTTGTCTTTATTATGAACATATCTGTTTTTATTTGCCTTTCCTGAAACCTGCTTGAAATCCTGACAACTTCCTTTCTTCTTCTCCCCAATTTTTTACCTTTCTGCTAATATCCCTCCGTATATTTTTCATAAAGCTAGTAACAAACCTATTCCCCTATAATTCTCTGGTTCCCTTCTCCTTATATATAGGCACTATTATGCTTATTCTCCAACTTTCTGGTTGTCATCGCTTCCCTTTATTTTGTATAATACCCTTGTCATTACTTCTAAGGCCTTTCTTATTTCACAATGTTTTCCAAAATTCTCCTGGTATTCCATCATATCCTAATGGCCTTTTGTTTTTTATACCCTTTAATTGCTATAGATTTCTTTTTATTGTGAATTGCTCATCTAGTTCATCATTTGTTATTTTCTATTGTTGCTATCTCTCTTATTTCTAATTTAGTGGTTTTTCCCTTCCCAATTTATAATTAATAATTTATTTGAGCCTTTAAGTATAAAATACAATTGGCTAAGTCATAGAACAATTAGTCCTCTGAAATATTTCTCCTATTCATTTGATGTGATCTCATTTTTTGCCTCCACCTTTTTGTTTACCCTTCCTACTACTTCCCCAATTCTTTTTTTGTGCTGACCTTTCCCTCTATAGCTTCTTTTATGTTTTTCCTTGTATTTTGTCATCCGCTGTGGTGTATAGGTACTGTGCTAGCCTCTAGTTCCTGAGGTTGTAGGTTCAAACCTGGCAGAGAGCGATGGATATTTTCGGGCATAAAAATCCTTAGCATGGCTTCTTTCAGAAGGGAAGTAAAGCTGATGGTCCCATGTTGTAGGTTTATAGCACATAAAAGAACCTCGTGCTTTAATGAACTTTAATGCCCAATTCAGAATGGGATATTAAGGACCATCGTAGTTAAACTGTGTTCATAAATAAAACCCAATTGAATTTCCCCTGAATTTTCTGTCATTTTTCCTCTTTGTTACTAGTGTATATATATTTCCTAGCCATCAGATTTTTCCTATCTGCCTCTTCTGCCTGCTGCAGATGTTATTCTCCACATTCCCTTTTTTGTGCTGACCTGCTTCCTTCCATTGTATTCTTCTCCTCCATATGTCCTTCTTGCCCACATATGTTACATCCTTTCTGTATATCCAGAGATGTAGATTTTGTATAAATGCTAGCTTACCTACTGCTCTTGCTTCCATCATCTGCTTAAATAAATTTATTTTTACATCTCTCTGAGTTATTGTCAGGTCTATGTTTATAAATATGTTGCTCCCTTTAAACATTTTTACTCTTCCTGAAATTTCATGAATTAGTTGGATGTTGCAAATTTTGCTATTGATGGTCTTTTCCTACTTTGCCTTCCTACTCGATATGCCTCTCCAATATCTCCCATACAGTCAGATCCATTTCTAGTCTGTCCTTTAGAACTTTCTTCCACTGGCCAAACACCTCTTCTCTCTGACACCCATGAACACCAAATGTATTCTTCTCCTCTCATCCATTTTCTCCATTTTGCTCCTTGCGTCCATCTGTGTCTCTCCTTTTTCCTAGCACCTCTTTATGAATATCTTCTTTTCCTTCTTCAGCTACTTACTTCAGGTTTTCTTTATGCGTTCTCCATTCCATTTATCTTATTCAATTTTTCTTTAAGGTTCTTTAATATTGTACTTCCTCAGGTCTTGGTTTAAGTTTAATCCCGCCTATCATTAATAGCATAAATATTATGCTTCCAAGTACTTATTAATTTGTCATAATATTTTGTTCCATTTTAACTTTCATAAATTTCTTTATTGTGAATAGCCCTATTCTCATTCAATACAAATTACGTTCTCCCATTTTCACTTGTTCTGCTTTTCTTCTAAGGCAGAGCTCCATGCAAACAGCCTTCTTCCTCCACTCACCGCACACTTAGCCTGTTGATAATCACTTTGTTATGAAATTTTTTTTTGCCAAGTTTTATCAACACAGTAATTACTTCGAATAGTTGTTAAACATGCCTAAAAGTTGTATTAAATCACACTGCATGTAACACACAAGCGTACTGCCAGAAATTTCAGAGTGGTTTTACCATTCACATATTCTACATGTGTAAGATTTTATTAATTAACTCTATTGCAGATCAACTGTGCTATGTTTACTGTAATGCAACATGAACTTGCTCTGCATGAAGAATTTGCAACCACACTTGAAATTGTTATCAAACACTTTTCAGATGTAATTCCGTTTTACTCTGGATAATGTACCTAATGCTAAATCCTTCATTTCAGATTATGCTCAGGAGCAGTTTTTGGTGATAGGAGTGGTGATTCACCATTGTCCTCAGCTGACAGCTTAGGGAAAAACACTAGCTCCAGATATGGAAAAGATTGTCCTGAATGTGAGTCAAAGTGATATCACAAAAATACCATCCATGGCAAAACATATTCAATTCGAACAACTTGAAAAATGTAGCCATGTAGGAGAAATTTACAGCAAAGCCATATTGATTCATAGGGTTCAAAGGTCACACAAGTGTAATATTTGTGATAAGAGCTTTATTATGTTGAAAAGACATAATTTGATACATGAGGGTAAAAAGCTTCCTACATGTGAAATTTGTGATAAGAGGTTTACTCAGTTGTCCTACTTGAAACGACATAATTTGATACATAAGGGTGAACCTCACAAGTGTGAAATTTGTAACAAGAGTTTTAGTCATTTGTCAGTATTGAAAAGACATAATTTGATACATGAGGGTAAAAAGCCTCACAAGTGTGAAATTTGTGAGAAGACGTTTACTCATTTGTCATCTTTGAAATCACATAATTTAATACATGAAGGTAAAAAGCCTCACCAGTGTGAAATTTGTGAGAAGACATTTAATCATTTGTCATCTCTGAAATCACATAGTTTGATACATGAGGGTAAAAAGGCTCACAAGTGTGAAATTTGTGAGAAGACATTTACTCATTTGTCATATTTGAAATCACATAATTTAAGACATGCAAGGTAAAAAGCCATACAAGTGTGAAATTTGTGAGAAGACATTTACTAATTTGTCATCTTTGAAATCACATAATTTAATACATGAAGGTAAAAAGCCTCACCAGTGTGAAATTTGTGGGAAGACATTTACTCATTTGTCATCTTTGAAATCGCATAATTTACGACATGAAGGTAAAAAGCCTCACAAGTGTGAAATTTGTGAGATGTTTTCTAAGTTGTCAACTTTGAAATCACATAATTTAATACATGAGGGTAAAAAGCCACACCAGTGTAAAGTTTGTGATAACAGGTTTACTCAGTTGTCATACTTGAAACGTCATAATTTAATACATGAAGATAAAAAGCCATACACGTGTGAAATTTGTGAGAAGACATTTACTCATTTGTCATCTTTGAAATCACATAATTTAATACATGAGGGTAAAAAGCCTCACCAGTGTGAAATTTGTGAGAAGACATTTACTCATTTGTCATATTTGAAATCACATAACTTAATACATGAAGGTAAAAGACCTCACAATTGCGAAATTTGCGATGAGTGGTTTATTCAGTTGTCATACTTGAAACGACATAATTTGATACATGAGGGTAAAAGTCCTCACAAGTGTGAAATTTGCGATAAAGGTTTACTCAGTTGTCATACTTGAAACGACATAATTTGATGCATGAGGTTAAAACGCCTCACAAGTGTGAAATTTGTGAGAAGACATTTTTTATTTATCATCTTTGAAATCACATCATTTAATACATGAAGGTAAAAAGCCTCACAAGTGTGAAATTTGTGAGAAGAAATTTACTCGATTGTTATCATTGAAAATGCATAAATTGATACACAAGGATAAAAGGATTCACAAGTGTGAAATTTGTGAGAAGAGGTTTACTCGATTGTCATCTTTGAAGTCGCATAAGGTGATACATGAGGACAAAAAGTCTCACAAGTGTAAAATTTGTGATAAGAGGTTTAAATGTTCATCATATTTGAAATTGCATATTCTGATACATGAGGGTAAAAAGCCTCACAAATGTGAAATTTGTGATAAGAGGTTTACTCAGTTGTCACATTTGAAATTGCATAATTTTATACATAAGTGTAGAAAGCCTCACAAGTGTGAAATTTGTGATAAGAGTTTTACTCAGTTGTCACATTTGAAATCTCATAGTTTTATACATGAGAGTAAAAAGCCTAAAGTGTTAAATTTGTGAAAAGGTGTTTACTGATTTGTCACAGTTGAAGTGCATAATTTGATAAATGAGGATAGAAAATCTCTCAAGTGCTAACTTTTTGAAAAGGTCTTGGAAATTTCATAATTTGATACATGAGGCTAAAAGCCTCAGTGCGAAATTTGTGAGATGAAGTTTATACTCATTTGTAAATCTTGATATTGCCTAATTTGATGTGAGAGGGTAAAAGGTCTCACATTGTGAAATTCGTGGAAAGAGCTTTATTCGGTTCACAAATTTATAAGTGCTTATCATGCATAGGAGGCTTCACAAATATGAAATTTGTGATAAATTTATTAATCCGTCAGGTTTGGTTTTGCATAATATGATACATAAAGGTAAGCAACATTACAAGTATGAAAGATTTGATAAGAACTTTACTCATTCGTCAAATTTGAAATTATATACTTTGATTCATGAGGGAAAAAAGCCTTACAACTGTGAAATTTGTGAGAAGAGGTTTACTCAGTTGTCATAATCTGATTCAGGAGGGTTAAAAGTCTTATGATTGTGAAATTAGGTTTAGGAGGTTTAATCATTCGTCACATTTAAAAGTGCAGAATTTGTTACATGAGTGTAAAGAGCCTTAAGTCCCAAGTGTGAAACTCGTTAGAAGAGCTCAAGTGTATGTCATCTTCAAAATTGCATAAATATATTAGTAGAGGTCAAAAGCTTTGCCTTGCACAGTTTTGCTTCTATATGGACAATGAAATTTATTGCCTATTACAGAACTAATACAGTTATACAAATTCATGTGACTTATGCTGTCAAATGGATGTTTCCTGTATCACACTCATTCTATAGCTTCACAGTTAAAGGTGATGTACATGCTTATGCTTTTGAAACACCTTAATGTAACAGTTTTGTGGGTGATTCTATAGCTGCCCGATTTCATCCAGTTTTAATAATATAGCATTTAAGAAAGCAATTCTGTAAATTGAGTACAACTAGTATATCTGACTCCCTGGAAGTTAAGTGCAAACTGTATACAGATCTCTTCACATGACTAATTTTCACATATGCAGCGGAAATTGATCAAGGAAGGTTAATTCAATAGCCCAACCAAAAAAATTTGAGTAAGTAGCAAAAATGTAAAATAATAATGAAAAAAATGAAATATGTATAGTCACATCAAGAAAAGAAGATAAAATAGAAAATCATAGAAGCATCTAAAGTACAATATGCAACATTTTAAATAATTCCCAGTTACAAAGAAAATGCATGTAAAACAAAATCTCTAGAAAAGAAAAAAACAAGTAATGATAGGAATGATTAAAATGAGTGAATAGGTAAAATGTTTTGTAAAATAAGTAATGCAAATAAGTAAAAGATGCAGTGAAAGGAGCATACTATAAATTAGTACTCATCAAAGACAAAGAACATCTAGATGCCATTGTAACTTCGTGAGCAACAGTTGCATTAACTTAAAAGAAAGATGTTGTAGAAGAGAGAAGTAGTGAATATTTACATTGTCTGAGTTACAGCTGTCATACTGTATGATCATATAATTATGTGGGGAATCTCCTTGTGGGATATTTTGATAGCATGCGATAACACACAGGAATTATCTCCACATTGAGAAGTACCTGAACTTACTCCTCTATGTGGCACGATAGGAGTTTAAACCTCTCTGCCAATATTGAGAAATTTGTAAAAGTAATTAATATAAAGAATGCTACTCATAAACAAATACATTGAAAGTAAAATCAGGCACATAGTAAATAACATTCATTCTTGAGGTTTCATGACAAAAGAAAGGCAGTGTTAAAATAAATGTGGAAACTACGTTAATATATCAAATTAGGTTTTGAAACATTATAATATTCACAATGTCTAGAAAGAAAATTGTAAAAAGGTGTCTCAAAGATAAAGAAAGTGCAATAGGAGTGTACATTAATTCCATAAATAGTAACATGTAAATCAGCATAGTTATTTCAGTAGCACAATTACAACCCTGAGAATTCCTGAAGTGCCACAACTCCAATATTAATATTGTACTGCTCTCAAGAAACCATTCGAATTGTAATGTGAACTTTTCAGCCAGCATTTCAATTAAACACTACGTTATTTCCTGTCACAAAACAACCACACTGTTCAGTAATTACATATTTGTGGAATTTGCCTTACTAATACTGCATTTTTTGGTGTTTATTGTTTAACATCATCGTATTGATAACCTTTTGAATACCTTAATCTTTTTTATGAACTTAATTTCTTAAACTCTGACGTGTTCCATTCACATGGCTTTCTCTACCCTCCATAGCTTTTTAGTTGATATAATAATTATTCATATGACAGTTTATTTTACCATCTACTTCATTTCAGTACAGATACACCTTTCTGAAAATAGCTGTGTTACACATTCCATTATAGACACAAAGGGACTAGTGATAGTAAATCTTTAGAACTGGACAACATATGCTGGCATCAAAAATCCACTCTTTCCATGATGTCACAGGAAACAACTGAAAATTAACAGGACTGCAAAAGAATAGCTGACTATTGAACCATTAATAATGGATATCTCGGAAATGATAGGCCCAAAAAATGTTCTTTGTAATAAATTGTGTGTTTTAAGAGAGACCTGCATTCTTGAGGAAGTATGTTTTCAGTGTTTTCTATTGTGTTTACCAGTTATACAAGATTATACAAAACTCCCTCTTAAGAAGAGGTCTTCATAGGCTATTCTTAATAAAATTTAAGATATACATTTTATTTGTCATGTAAATATCTCCAATATATGGTAGTTTAATTAAAATCATGGCCATTTTTTAAAAAATCAGAAATTTACAAAAATGTACCCTGTAAAGTGCAGCAGGGGTGAAGAAATTTCTTGAAAATCTTGGTGTGTCATCTGTGGAAGATACTGAACTTGAATACCATGCTTGTATTTATCCATATTCGTTTTTGAGTTATACAGTTCACAAACACGTGAAGGTACAGACCTTCTTTCTGAACTTGCTCTTTTTTTATTCAAGGGACCTCCAAAAATGTATTCTGGTGAAAAAATGGCATTACATTTTTGAGTGGGATGCAATACCTTCTCTATTTATGTACAAGGTAGAGAAAGTAAAAATGAAACCATAAGAAGAGTTATTAAAACACTATTTGTATTTCCTTGTTAGATCTTACAACGGTACTGTTAATAATTACTAATATTAACAAAGAACATGAGAATACTTATATAAAACATCTGCTTGAATACCACGTTATGGGCAGACAGCTCCTTTGAATTAACTATCCATTTTGCATTTGTCAATTATACGAGTAGTATCAGCGTTTCCTGTTGTCCTCCATGGACTAGTGGTACCGTGCTAGCCTCTGGTTCACAAGGTCACGGGTTCAAACCCGGCGGACGTAAAAATCCTTAGCATGGCTTCCTTCGGAAGGGAGGTAAAGCCGGCACATAAAAGAATCTCAAGCCTGATAAACAGGCCTCTGAGAAAAATTACCGATCTTTCACGCCCTAAGGAACATGGTAGTTAGAGAGCGTCTATAAATAAAACTCGGTTTCAATTTCGGCATTTCCTAATTAGCATAGTGCTTCATGGTTACTACTAGGAACAGTTTTGAAGTCCCTTACTGAGATTTTTTGTGCTGGTTAAACTGAATTGAGTTCGTCCTGAGATGGGAGTGATGTTAAAATAATATAATATACATAATACCTGTTTGCAAGCATCACATATTAACCCCTTAGAGCAGCTAGAGGAAGTCTTGCATTTCACCCAAAATTGGGATGCCAAGTTTTCACCAGAAATATATCTTTTGAGATAACCTGCTCCCAAAAAGGTTTGTTGAAAAATGTCCGAACAACCTAACGCAAAAGAGGAAACTAAGTTGAAACTTAAATCTGGCATTTAACTTTATACAGAGAAACCGACAGCACTGCAAAAAGATTAATGTGGTGTTGACCAAACACCTGTAATATTTCATTTACCACACACACTATGTGACAAAAGTATCCGGATACCTCCACAAACATACATTTTTCATCTTAGGTCCATTGTGCTGCCACCTCTGTCTGGTACTCATTATCCGCAACCTCAGTAGTCATTAGAAATCGTAAAACAGCAGAATGGGACGCTCCGTGGAACTCACGGACTTCGAACGTGGTCCGGTGATTGGATGTCACTTGTGTCAGAAGTCTACGCGAGATTTCCACACTCCTAAACATCCCTAGGTCCATTGTTTCTGATGTGATAGTGAAGTGGAAACGTGAAGGGACATGTACAGCACAAAAGCGTACAGGCCGACCTCGTCTGTTGACTGACAGAGATCGCCGACATTTGATGAGGGTCGTAAAGAGTAATAGGCAGACATCTATCCAGACCACCACACAGGAATTCCAAACTGCATCAGGATCCACACCAAGTACCATGACAGTTAGGCGTGAGGTGAGAAACCTTGGATTCCATGGTCGAGCAGCTGCTCATAAGCCACACATGCAGGAAAATGCCAAACGACGCCTCGCGTTATAAGGATGGCCAACATTACAGATTGAACAGTGGCAAAACGTTATGTGTAGTGATGAATCACGGTACACAATGTGGCGATCTGATGGCAGGGTGTGCGCATGGCGAATGCCCGGTGAACGTCATTTTCCAGCGTGTGTAGTGCCAACAGTGAAATTCGGAGGTGTGGTGTTATGGTGTGGTCGTGTTTTTCCTAAAGGAGGCTTGCAGACCTTGTTGTTTTGCGTGGCACGATCACAGCGTAGACCTACATTGATAATTTAAGCACCTTGCTTCCCACAGTTGAAGAGCAATTCGGGGATGGCAATTGCATCTTTCAACACGATCGAGCGCCTGTTCATACAGCACGGGCTGTGGCGGAGTGGTTGCACGACAATAACTTCCCTGTAATGGACTGGCCTGCACAGAGTCCTGACTTTAATCCTATAGAACACATTTGGGATGTTTTGGACCGCCAACTTCGTGCCAGGCCTCAGCGACCTACATCGATACCTCTCCTCAGTTCCGCACTCCGTGAAGAATGGGCTGCCATTCCCCAATAAACCTTCCACTACCTGATTGAAAGTATGCCTGCGAGAGTGAACGCTGGCATCAAGGCTAAGGGTGGGCCAGCACCATATTGACTTCCAGGATTATCATTGGAGGGCACAACGAACTCGTACGTCATTTTCAGCCAGGTGTCCGGATACTTTGACCACGTACTGTATACTCCAGGAGTAGGCTTTCATAAACCATTACCTACATCGTCGGCAACCTACAAATGTATCATAGTAATTAGTTTCAGCTTCTTCCAGGAATGTGACATGAAGTATTTCACGAAAGTTCTCCCAATCCAAAGCACCATTTATATGTAAAATGCTTTGTTATTTTGCAGTTTTTCAAAAACTGCACCAAATCCTTAGTTAAAATATATATGTTTAATATATTTACTTGGCTAACCAAATACACATCTGTAATTTTGTATGAATAGCTGTGAGCTCTCTTCGGAATACGTTTGGTGTAACTTGTTGAGCATAAGGAACACAAAAACTTGCTAAACGAAAAAGTACATCCTTTTAAAGCAATCTCAAATAAAGTTTTAGTAGCGGTAGCCATTTCTCACTATAATGACCCACTTTTAAAAATTTTACAATTGTTTCATTCTCCTGTATTCCTTTTTCATGTACAAGAAGATGTGTAATGAAACTATTTTTGCTATCATTATCTCGATTAACATTAAATAAATACAAAAATATAGGTTTGTAAGGTTATTCGCACTCCTTGCAAAGGAGTTGATATTTACAGTAGAATTAAAGTAATAAATGAGTTAGCAGTATGTTTAAAGATGAATTAAACTACACTTTATAAACTTCAGTACCATATCTGTGTCAAGAGCGCAAACTAGAGGTTATAGGCACACAGTTCTCTAGTATGAATGTAATTATGCTTTACACCTGACACGAGATACTTTCTTTGAAAAGTAGGCAAGAAAAACAGGTTTTGTAAAATATATTTCAAAACTTGTCAAGAAAATATTAGCAAGAAAGGAGGAACAAAGGTTTCGCCATTGTTAGGCAAGATTGCTGTTTGTACCAAGAATGGGAAAGATGTGTGATCAATACATGTTAGCTAGGTCCATAATATTCTTCAATTCATGTGATCTATGTCCTTACTTTGCCCCTCGATGTGCTAGGGAATAGTGATGCCATTAGTTCTTTTGGAACCATTCTGTTTTTAATCTTTTTCTCACCAATTTGAAGGAGTTATTTGTGCTCAAGTTCTTTGAAATCATTTAATCAGCAGATAAGCCACAGAGCATTGCTGTTATTGATTACCGGGTCATGCCCATAACCAACTTGTATATTTTAGGTAATCCACAAGTAGCGGTATCTTTGAGTTGTCTTCTGCTTGTGCTTTAGAAATGACCTTGATGTTTGTAATTACATCGTTTATCTGGATCTTATATTCTCTCATTCTATTTGATTTTACTTTAACGAATTCAGAACTATATTTCTTATCTATTAATTGCTATCAATTTGTTTACACCTTACCTGTTTTTGGTTAAATGATTTTAAAATTGTTTGGCAACTTGAACGTTTTTTTTTTCTTTCAAAATTTTCTATCATGTGTTTTTAATGGCTGCTTTCATACTAGGTAAATGGAGCAAATAAAATGTTGTTAAACCCTGCTTTAAATTCAAGAACATTAAAAAATTTTAAACATTAGATATGCTTTATTTTCATTTACTTCTGCTACCCATGTTTCTGCATTATTTGGTGTTAAGAGACTGTTAACGAAGTAATTCTGAGCAGGTGAACAGCTATTTGCAACACAGGAAAAAGTAAACTGAAGAAAAGGCTTGAACGTTTTACTCCTTGTAACTTGGTTGTTTGTATTTCATCCTTACTGGAATTCATAAAGAATTGATATTGCAGTAAACTACGAGATAGATTTAATTAATTAATTCTAGGAACTAGAAACACTACAAGAAAACACAACCCTCGCTTTTCAGACTACAAAAAGTTCTCCTCGATTCTAAGCTTGTATAATATGAAAAGCTATGAGCAGGACTTTGTGATGCAGCTACACTGGCAATCTGACATGCGTGACAAGATTTTGACTTCATGACGCCACAAAATCTGCGATGCAATTTGAGTTGGAGTTAACATTTACCGCGCGACATGGTGCATCCACAGGACAGGTTGTGTTATTAAGAAATCTCTAGGGAAATGAATTTGTTTTTCCGAAGAAATACTAAAACACCGGTGTTGTATGAAGTTAGTAGTGCCTTTAAGAATACAACATACACATGCTTTCGCGTGGTAATGTAGTACTCTGTTGCCTCATCCGAATTCACACTGGGACG
Source organism: Deroplatys truncata (assembly GCA_030765065.1). Classification (NCBI taxonomy): domain Eukaryota; kingdom Metazoa; phylum Arthropoda; class Insecta; order Mantodea; family Mantidae; genus Deroplatys; species Deroplatys truncata. The sequence goes on from CM060985.1 coordinate 159,774,520, forward strand.
AACAGCACGATATGGAATCCCAAAATCTGAATGTTTACAATGAAGCGAGCGACACAGTTCCTAGAAGGCGTAGGTGCTACTCTCTTGTAACACATGCTCCCGCGTATTCAACAATGTAATTAGTTGACATCTTTATCTCGGTAAGTAAAACAAGTTAGTACCGTATTATATATGCACCATAGTTTCATTAGGAGTGACCATTAACCTTTATATTGATATACTTTCTTGGTTAGTATCTTTTTTGTAATTTGGATAAATAACAATAAACATGACCTTAGCTGTTCACGGTAGAACAGATCCAGGTAAAAGGTGTGCTGGGATTGGCGGCGATATTGTGTGCGGGTGTTTATGTAGGTAATTGTTTATACAAATCAGTTTCCATAGGGCTTTTAACAATTTCTTTTTGTGTACAACACTAAATTTGACTAGTGTAAGACTTGTATGCAAACAAGTTCTATGCAATTCTGTAACTTTCAGTTCCATAACAAATCTGTGGTGTTAGCATATGCTGATATCTACATTTTCCTTACTTTACATGACAGCAGTTTCAAGCTTCAGTATTTCAGAAAAACCAGTTTTTAGAAAATTGTTTTATAGCGCCCTCAATAGCGATGGAAGTGATGCGTTATACGTCCTACAGATGTCACTGTATGTCATTCTCTAGCTCTAACGTAATGCTGGCAACATATGGATAGCTAATGCCGCCAAAGACGGTAAGATAGTCAGCCTCAAAGCGTAGCCGAGGAATTGAGGGCCCTCAGCCTCAAAGCGTAGCCGAGGGTTGGCCGCAACTGCGAAGTGACGACAGGGCGTAGCCGAGGGATCTGCGGGTCTAAAACTCGAATGGAATTAATTAATCTTTCACACAAGCCGTGTGTTGGACAGGGTTGGAAAGGTAGAACCAGATGACTGCAATGCCATCCCGGCTATGGCATTGAATTTTTCAGTCATTTGATTCTACCTTTCTAAAACTCGAATGATTCGCGTTTGCAGATATTCCTTACCTCCCGGGTTTCACTTCTTATTTAGGTTGGCGCTTCCCATTCTGCGTCTGTTTTAGCGGGAAGGTATCTACGTTCGGTGTGTTCATATCGCAATTTTCATATAGAAGTAAAACACCTAAAACGGGGCGGGGGTTATACGACTAGTTGCCATAGCATCAGAGCGCCCTCGTTCGGTCTCTTGGGGATTATAACCCCAGAACACACCGCTTGAGGCGTGACCGGCTTTCCCGCATTGCTTGCGGGCATATCCGGTAACAACCGAGCACCTCCACCAGCAGGTAAGGCTGAGCTATACAATCCCTTCAAGAGTAGCGTGAACTTCAAAATTACTGCCCCCTACACTTTAAAAATGCAAATTACTAACACCAGCGGTGACAAGGGCCGTTGCCTCATGACCGGCAATCGTTGAACAAAATTTGTTACTTCCTTTCTCTCCCCTATAAAAAATCTCAACCGCCACCCTGTAACACCCATATCCCGTCACTACGTGATTAAGCCCTAATTATGGCAGGTGCACGCCTAACACACTTTCGGGTTGCCCTCAGCCTGCCAATATGTCGTCGGGACGGTAGGTGGGCATGAGGAATTGGCGAGATCACATCTACTTCTACATTCGCTCCCAAGGTAACTTATTCCATTATTTCTTGCTTCCTTCCGCAATTTCTAGGTGGGCCCTCTAAGAACAATTTACCCGAAAATGTATTACGTTTAATACCATAATCCTTCCGGACTGAGAATGGGATTTAATATAATCAGAACGCGTAGTATCACTCCGCGCTTGACTTTTCATAAACGCATGGTGGATCCTCCTCTATTACACTCAACAGCTGCATACTTTCGGGATTTCAAGTAACTACCATTGTTGCCTACCTATGTTAAATTAACCACATGCTACCTTTCACTGTACCAGCAGTGAGAGTTAAAGAAATGCATATTCTTGTACTCCTTAAATTAAATGTACTAGTTCAAGAATGGGTGAAGAAATGCATTGAATATATTTTATTAGTAAAAGCTTAAGTGCCAATCAGAATCTTTGGGAACAGCTCGACACACAATTTGCCATCAGAAATGGTGATATCGCTGGACTCGTCTCTCGGGCACACCAGTTCCTCCCGGTGTTAATTTAATGGCATCCTTAAGAGCAAGGGTATAAAACCCTCAAACAAAATGCTGAACACGTTCAAAACTCGCGTTTCACCACTGTTAAGGAATTTGCCAATTCTATGTTTAATTACACTGCTCTGGCCTGGTACACAGCCATGATCGTAACATAAACAATACTGCATTAGCACGGCCATTGCTTTTCTCCAATAAACAACGAGGGAGTACTGATGCCTGCTTGGCCATTATAAGAAATAAGCTAATGGTTTAAGCAAGTATAAATGAAGCAATTATTAAAATACTATCAATATTCACGATCTTTATTATTTGAAGTACAAAGAATTGAAAATACGTGTAGTGCAGTAACAAACTACTTTCATTCTTTTGAAAGGCATGCTGCGGCGGTAACAGTTGCATTTGTTTACACCAGAAACCCTTTCCCGGGCTGAATGCATTACGTTCGCTTCACTTACCGAAGTTTGCATAAATTATAGGCTTCTGGCTAATGATGGGAAACACAAGGAATCCTGTAAAGAAAAAAGAAAAACAGTTATATGGCTATAACGATGTCAGAATCCATATAACGATAATCAGAACAGTCGTATATTCTGATAAGCGTTCTAATTGGACATTTGGTGATGTTAATGATGCAACAAAGCTTAGAGTAACATTCTTAGGTCTCCTCTTCGTTTTCCTTTTCACAGCTATCACAATTCTCATTAGTTTCAAATCAGGTGCTGACCAGTGGTTATTAGTACATTATAGCAGTGATGACCCTCTTCAGTAGTCAGTGGAAGCATAATCGGATCTCTCTTATTCAAAGGACATATAGGCAAAAGGAGTTATAGCTAAGATTAAGCCCTGTTCTTCCTACTGACAACTCAACATCTCTTCTTACGCCTCAAGTAAAAACATGTCCTGAAAGAATAATCATTCTAAGAAAGTACATTGAATTCGGAAGAGAGAAACTCATTCTCATACCTTCAACAATTTACTTGCAACCGGTTTACCTTTTGTTCATTGCCGTCAGCGTTTGTCTGAATTCATACTTTAAGAAACCTGCAAAAGAGAAGACATTCTTTTATGTCATTTAAATTACTTTAAATGATTTCCTTCCTCGCACTGTACGTAGAAATGGATACGAATCTGTTGGTACCAATGAGGTACATAGGTCTCCTTATGCGCAATTTTCAATTCTGGTATGATCTGCATCGCATTCTAGGTTCATATGGCCAGCAGGTGATACTTTCGCTCAATAAGCTGTAGGTTTTCGTTCGTACGTGCATTAAAACTCAGCATTATGCCGTTGTTTTCGCCTCTACTTGTATCCAAATAGGTCGTTATATGAGAGACTTACCTGGAAGAATGATTAACGTTTTTGCAAACAAGAAGAAATTTATTCTGGAATTCTAGCGTACACCGCCTCATGCTAAGTGTAACATTTCGTACCACCATTTACAGCGCAGTCTCGAATTGCGAGGTTGAAAGTTCCTAGATGTCTCTTATAATAGCCAACGTTTACTAATCAGTTTTCAACTAAAACTTTTGTCACCACTATTTGGAGTGTTTTCTTCATCTTCCTTCTTCTTCATATATACTTGGTCACTTATGCATGTTCTTGATAACTTTCCTTAAGGCTGGCGCGTCCTATTTCATCTTTGCATTGCTTTATAGTGATCTGAAAGGAATTGTAAGTTTTGCGTATGTTCATTTTAAACTTTATATGTAACTTCTTTGTAAGCTTTTTTGAACAGCTCAGTAGATATGGATATTCCATAAATTTCATCGCTACTTTTTTCAAGGGCATTCAAGGTGCTTTGATTACTGGCAGATACACTCCGTTAGAATCACGACGGGAGAGGTGACCTTGGTATTAAGGGTACTTTTAATATTGCTTTTCATTAAGTTCCATTTTGCTGTTATACTATTCTTCAGCTCGTGGCAATCTCGATATGCAGCAAGATGAAATCCAGTATCAAATGCGTTTAGTCCCTGCACGAGTATATGCACATTGCCACTGGAAATACCATATGCTGGTTGATGCACTTCTTTTGCAAAACCCTGCCATGCTAATGTTTATCTTAGGTACATGCAGTATTCCGAGAATTTATTAGTAGTAAGATTTATAGCTTTAATATGTGCGTTTTCTCTTTCAGCTGCACCATGTAGGTATTATTTAAGCTAGCTTAAGCACAAAATCAAAAGATGCCGCTAGAATACGCCGTCACCATTATAGTTAGATTACCATAATGTAAATGATGCAAGAGACGAGTAACCATCCAAACATGCAGAGTACCTAAAATCAACAGACCCACTTTTATAGTGGAATTAGATAAAGATATAGGCATATAGCAGAGGTTGACAAAAAATTTGCAATATCAAACAGTCGCCTTATAAGATTCTCATTGTAGAAGTAAAACTTCAATGTTTATAAGCATATGAAAAGGTAATTATTGCCATAATAGCTTCGTCAGAATTCTAAAACATATAATGCATTCAGGAAGCCAGTCCAATGTCTTCTCCAGGTGTATATTATAATGAGTTTTGCTGCAATATTTATTCTACTTGCCTGAAATCTCTTAATTTTCGTGAAGAAAGGTACCCGTTTGCATGATTACGAAAAACATTGCTGACCTATATTTGGTACACATAACGAGCGCTGAATATTCAGAAAAGCCAAGAGATGGTTGCTATAACTAGTGTCAGTAAAACGGGCTGAGGTTTTGCTTTTCATCGTCACATACCAAGTCAATAATTAGGTAAATTCGCAACACACTGATTCGGACAACAACCTGTACCAAATTCGGTTTGCAATTAACACCAGTAAGCAAGAAAGTACATAATTCACACCATTTAAGATTATCCACGCTCAAAAATTTGTGTTACCCCTGATGAGCATCCACAGGAACACCACAGAATTCATTATTGCAACAGAAACGGGACGCAATTTCAAAGGCAAGGGCACTGGCAACAGAAAACGTAGGGAAAAGCCGCAGAAAGAACAAGCATCCATATAATCGGAAGAGAGGCGCGTAGAATCGGAGACCTAGTGAAATTGTACACCCGGAAAAAGTAGGTAATGCTACGAAAATGTTAATGAATTATACAGACCCTATAAAATAGTTCAAACATTAAGCCTCTTGAATTACGTAATAAAAGCCAAAAATTCCACAAGACAGCAAAACATCCAAATAAGCAAAATTTTGCGATATTACACTAAGGAGGTGGAAATATGAAAAGATTGTAAGATGCGTAACGCTGATGTTACAAGCTGCCATGAAGTTCGTACACGAAGTGAAAATTGCCAAAGCTTCACTTTCCAGCATTACACACAAGCGAAGGTGCTTTCACACACGATTTTCGAAAACCATTGTTTCTCCCACCCATGAAACAAATGATAATATTAAAGAAAAGATTAAGAATGGAAGGAAAGAAAGAAAATAAATATGAACAATGTTAAGCTTTAAATTTCCATTATAGTTCTCAAATGCTTGAGAATAGTTATATTGATTCATTTTAATACAGGGTAAGTTTTCGTATTTTCAGCGTGGTCTAGGAGTACCATGATAGCATCTGCTACCCGAGGTCGCGGGTTCAAACCCGGTGGAGGGGGGTGGATTTTTCTCGGGCGTAAAATTCTTAGCATGCCTTTATTTGGAAGGGGAGTAAAACCGGTGGTCTCGTGTGGTAGATTTGCGGTACGTAAAAGAGCCCCAAGTCTGATAAAGAAGCCTTTGAGCAAAATTTTCGGCATTTCACGCCCAACTTAGAATGGGACGCTGAGGTCCATAGAAGCTAAAGAACGGCCAAAACTAAAACTCAATTTAATTTTTTGTACCTCCAGCTTAGTCTTAAGCTTTTTTAGCAGGGCAGATGGCAATCCATGTGTTCCAACTGTTGCTTTTTAGAGCTATTAGACGGAAATATGTTTTAAGTGGTTTGCAGTAGGTAATCCGAAATGCGACCTATTGTTTCTTCACATTTTTAAGATATCAAATGTTCAGATATAAGGATTTGAACGAAGTGTACTATTGTCCCTAAAGATGAGTTCGAGAACAGAATTTTGACTACAAATTTGATTTTGAGAATGTTATGGTGTGTGCCTCATGGAATATGCGCACATGATTTATGAGAGCCTTACGTGTTCCCTGATGCTATAGTGCAATTAGAAAGGCTAAAGTTTTAGCGGGGGTGTCTTTTCAATGTCTAAGATTTATCGAAACTTCATGTCTAATCTTAGCATTTTTGTGTAGTTAAGTTGTTTTTAAAATGATTCATGACAAGTGTTAAGCTAGTAGGAGCTGATTTCTGCAAAAGTTAAACTTTGCAGGCGATAACTATAAATAAATAATCTTGAGAGCAGGGAAATGGGACAACGCAGTGTTACAGGTAATTTATGGTTTATTGACCGATAAATGCTAAATAAATACATTTCGAAGAAAATAAACATTAAATGTAGTGTGGCAGACAAACTATAAGCAACAACTTCAAATAATAGTAAGGGCCTACAACAGAAAAAGAGTCATCAAATAACAGGAAAAACAAACTAGGCAACGATAGATTTTGAACAGCGCAGACGCGATGAACTGATTATAGCAGCAAATATTCGAAACGCAAATGCAGGCTCAATTATACAAAACAAGTCTAGCGAAATTGCCTAAATACTTTTCTTAGTGTTATAAGTAATAGTAATGCCCGCCGTAGGTTTTAACATCGTTGAAAGCTTTGCTGTAAACACAGAAGTATAAACGAAAATATGGGAGAATCATATGCAGCGCGAGAGGCAACGAATGGAATTTTAGTCTAAGGGGACGCCAACGGATCCAGGAAAAAGGAATTCAATCCGGAATCAGTTGGTTAGGCTATAGGAACAAAAAACAACAGTAAAAAGAGAATAAAGATATTCAAAGAAAATTCACAGCGAGTAATGAGACTTAAGCGGCGAATACAAAAAAACAGTCGACAAAAGTAATATGCTAACACGCCACACGCGACGTTACGGGAATTGAAAACTTTTTAAGCAGCGCAGTGATACACGTTCCGCCTATTACCACTATTCTTATACTGAAAAACACGGATTGACAGTCAGGAGTCCATAGGAAGCCAGCATTTTGTACGAGCGCGTGAAAAGTGAACTCTGTACCGAGCAGTGGTGGACAGACTGGTCGTGAATACATGGAAAATCTGTAAATATTGCAGATACCAAGCTGAACAGCGGGATGAGTCAAAGGGAGACAAGAAGCAGAAGCAGCCCAGATAATCGAGGAAGAAGGAAGGCCGACAGGGAAGCAGCTTAAATATAATGAAGTGGTGAGGTAAAGGATATAGGAAAAATAGCTTGAATGCTATGTCCTATTAAATGAACAGACAGTTCCGCATGAATGGAAAAGTGATGCCTGTATAAAATTATTTGCTTGTTTGTAATAATTGTGGGAGTGTTCCAGTATAAAGTTATAGACACGAACACTCTTCGAGAAATCTCACTTACAGGTAACAGTAAAGTAGATATAAAAGTTCAAATGTCGAGGCGGGCCAACTACGCTACCCGCGTGTAAGAAGGCCTGGGGGAATTTACTAATGGAGGTTATGTAAAGAAAAGGAATCAAATAGGTCTCATTTACTCTTTCTCTTGTAGTGAGCATTCGAAAGAAGGAAAGAAAGAATGAGAAAAACGAAACGAAACTAGGAGGGTTGCATTGAACAGATAATTAAATGACAATTTAAATGTTTCAGAATCCCCTGCACAGGATATCACCCAGGGAGACCAGAAGAGATGAATTGGCGGTAGAGGTACAGGCAAACCATGAGGGAAAAGCAGAATTTGTCCCAGCCAGGAAAACCGAGCATCACAGCTCAAGAAGGATGGGAAACAAATATTTAAAGCTCCACATATTTACACTAAAAATAGCCATGTGTTTGTACATACACGAACAATTAAGCAAATGTAAATTGTAAAAAAGGGAGAAAATAATGTACGAACAATGAGAAGAGTACGGTCAAGGAGTTAACAGCACCATGTTAAGTGGAGAGAGGGTCAAAAGCTTTTTACCGCCATTTTCAAAATTTCGGATGGAGGTAGATAATCGCCAGGATAAGATACTTTTACTTCCTCTACTACGTACAGTAAGTAGGGGAAGTATTGAATCCCAACCAAAAATTCGATACCAAGATTTCACCGAAAATATATGTTTTGGGGTGCCCCGACTCCAAAAAAAAAACATTTTTGAAAAACGTCAATGTGTGGAACTGCATGTGAACAGCATAACTAAAAACAAAAAAGTCGGATAAGTACCAAACTTGGTATTTGAGTTAAGTATCTCAAGGACGCCACACGAAGATGTTCAGGAAAATTCTCCCATCCCAAACTACCCTTTACATGAAGCAGGATTTGATTTTCTCAAAAATGACATTAAGGATTTTGATTAAAACCTCATATGTTTAAGATATTTTCAGGCCAAATGAAATGCATATCTTGAATTTTCTGGAAATGTCCTCAAAATTTCGTTTCATTATGGATGACTGCCTAAGTGATGAACCGTAAGAGATATATACATTTTACTACGCAAAAAATTTAGATGTCGTTGAAACACACAATTTGTCACATGCATTATTTATTGTCGAGTGAACCACTTCCGAGGTATTTCTTGTTATTTGTTTGAATTTTCCAATACTTATGCTTTTTCTCAAAGTGGAATTCGTAATTCGATTTTTATGTACTCCCCATATTTCCCTTGGATCTACAAGATAATTAGCAATACTTTTCCGCAAATGTTTATCTCGATTAACGTGAAGTAGTTGGAGATAACCATTTGTAAAAAATAGTTTGTACAATAGTAGAGAAAGTCACGTGAATACAACAAATCAGTTAATTTTAATCCATTCCCTCGATGTTATCAGACACATCCCTAAGGATTAAAGCCACATAATCCTCCTCCACCTTTTATTTTTCCTTCCCGGAAGCAGATGCATCTTAAGGGAAAAATCATCCCGCAGCACTCCAACTGATAGAAGCAGAACAACAGGGATCAATAAAGAAGCGAGAGGATGGCAGGGAAGAAGCTAGACGAGACTATGGACACCAGTGTTTAAGATACCCCAACATGGCCGATATTTGGCTGAAGTATTCACATTGCCAAAGCCTGTAATATCCAACCACCATTGCGGCAAGGACAGGAAAGGCAGCAGAATGGAATGCGACGCGTGAAGAATAGCAAATTCAGCAGGAATACACACGGTCAGGAAGGCAGCGCGTTATACCGCTCCTTACATGCAATATGGAGCAAGCAAGGGTCAAGATACATGCAGCAAGGCGAAAAAAATCGAAACCACACCCTCTTGTGATAACACAACCCCCAGAAATTTTTTTTCCATGATTCCTGGTCTAGCACAGAAGCAGGGAATGTTATTGTCGTCCGGTCGACTGGGTAGCTAGGCCTTAATGAAGTATTTATTTAATTTTTTCACTCGTTATGGATTATCTAATGAGCCAAATCGGGTACCCCCTAAGTTGAAGGGCTGTTTCCCTTTCATATTTTAATTCTGTAGTTGGAATTAGTTTCCTTTGGAGGTAATGTAGCGAACCATAGATGTAATTCGAACCGAGGTCCGAGGACTGCGTGTGAATTAGAAAAGTGTTGTAAGATAGTAAAACATAGGAAGCTCGATATTGTAGCCCACGCGGTCGCGCTGTCAGCTTGCCAAAAAGTATGTGATGGCCTCGAAATTAGGTCATACGCTCACTCACTCTCAAACGACTTCTGTGACACGTCGACGCCTCTAACATAATTCAGTTTGCATTTTTAATCAGTGGATATCAAGACATAACAGAGGACTTCAGGTAGGATGTTTGTGTGTAAATACTTGCTCGTTACACCTTAAACACACACCCTGTAGTCATGTAAATTAATTGTAAAAATAGCTGTTTTTATATAACCCCTGGGTTATCATTTGATGCCTCAACCCTCAGCTCGGCCACCACCATCGCTATATACCCGTCCTACCGCCGATACGGCACATTCTGCCATCTGGGAATACCATGCTCCGGTTGTAAGCATCCCCTGGAGCTAACTACCCCAAGGTTTGCTACAGTATTTTCCAAACAATCACTCACAAACTTAGCAGTGATTTCTGAACTTTCTCCAGACAAAGGTTTAAGATCCAACATTTTAATTGGAATTCTCCAATTAGGATTAAAGTACCTAACAAGGGCAATAATTTTAGGTCCTTATGGTTCGAAGCATCCGTCATTAATTAAATCAACTTAGCTTTATGTAGCTCAGATATTATTTCAGCAATGGTAAATGGGTTTAAAACATTAAAACAACTACCCCGGCGTTACTTTGGATATACGTAAATTTTGGTTCAAAAGAATACAGTGTATAAGCCTAGAAGCACAGTCCATGGATCTGAAAGATTGGTTCCGCTGGACAATATGATAAGCAACGCTTCTTTCACAGCTGCTAATTTCATGTATTTTTCACCACAACTTTCACTCTTTAAACGATTAGTCAATACATTGCTATAAGATGCGCTTGCACGCAGCATTCTCTTGTTGTTTGCACTGTTTATATGCTGTGATGTATCCGACCATCCGAACTGCTTATACCGAAAGTAAATGCGCCCTTATTTCATCGAACATGTGAATCAGATTGTTTTGTATCAATATTTCTTTTGTAAGTCACTATTAAAAACAACCTTCCTTTTCAGCGATTGTATAATGTTTTCAAGCGTTTTAGCCTTCGTAATTTACACAAGTACACCCACACTGTGGATGTAGAGATAGAGGTGATTCAACAGAGGGACGCGTTGCTTTCTCCACAGATCTTGCGCCTACCAGACCCCAGAGGAAAGGGATGAAGTGAAGGAACCACAGAAGACTACAGGCGATAGGCAGATAGACCACAGAGACGCGGAAATACCTAACATTTCCAAGCTCGCAGACCCGTCCCACTACTGAAGCCGCCGAGAGAGGACAAAGAACGACCTACCATTCAAGAATCTCTTTGGTGTTCACGATGAATACTCTTTCCGTTGAGCAGGCATCCGCACCATCTGCCCAGCACTGATATGCGGATTGTTTTCTATTGTGTTTTACACAGCTTCTTCATTGCCTCCAGAGGTTATTGAAACAACGCGAACAGGTGGTGCTCTTCCAAATAATCCTGTTTCACTAAGACGGCTTTCATCCTTTCGAAAAGTGTCTGCAGTAGGTGCCCTCCTTCCGAAAACCGTTCTTCATACAGACACTTTGCTGACAGTGCATTACACCTTGTTTCTCCATAAATTAACAGTATTTCAACATAAAAGTCGTTTGTATACATTATAACAGCAGCCGTGTTCTCTAGAAAGGTTTCCAATACTCGGTAGGTAATGGAGAGTTTATTCACCCCAAGCATTGAATAACTAAAGCTAGTTTGCATGTGTGAAGTGTATTAAACTTGACTAAGTGTGTCAAGCTTAATGCCGAACACAATAAAATGCCTACTCTGAAGCATAAATTATCCAGCTGTAAGCGGAAAACATGGCGATTATTCCATTTTGTACACATTTATAAGGTTATCAAAATGTTCTTTGTAAAATAATATTAAATAATAGGCCCAAAGATATAGAACAAAAGATAATGAAAAGTTTGAACTTAACACGAAGCATTCGAACCAGACCTGAAGTGGCACAGCGGTACAGCAGCCATGATAATATCATTCGTCCAATTCTGCCTTTCGAGTTAGGGTTCTTATACGAATCAATAGTTGCAGGACTGAGACCCCACCTCGAATCTTTACAGCTTTTTGCAGCTTCATGCAGTATTTGGAGCTTATTTTAGTAACTCAAATAAATAAACTGCATCAGCCATTTCAATTACTGTATGAACTGAAATATACCATAGTTTGTGACAAAATAGAAATTATCTATCTGGTACTTAGCGTTTTTTGATATGGCTGTACAATAAACCTTTGTTGGCTGACGGCTTAAATCCAATTGGTCGCACTGCGTAGATCTGCCATTTTGTTTTCAAATAGCTTTGTCAACCGATGCATGTGATAAGTTGTTCCTTCAGGCATGTTTTCAAATGTGTGATAAATGTATGCCAAAGAATGAAAATTTGTAAAGTCACTAAAGTGCTACTGCAGCTCCCAGCGTCAGGGTGAGATATTTTTGGCAACGACATACATGGCGATTGCGCTCTGTCCCATAAAACACTTATGCGCTGATTTATATATCCCTCCTCTATAAGGTGTTATACAAATCAGCCATTCGAAGGCATTCAAGAAAGGCGTAAGTCACGTATGTCGCTTAGCACGTTCCATAAATTGAAAAACAAATAGGGGCAGCTGACTCACCTGATATATACATAGTGCTGTACATCATTACCATCACTCAATAGCAACCGACCATGGTGGTCATTAGTTCAGTATGAATAACTTTATTGGAAACACTTCTTACTTCTCATCCGCTTCGAAAGCTTTGACAAACACACTTTTGAGCTTCTTAAACTTAGATATTTGAGCAAGTGTCGTAGGGTATGAAACACAGATGAAGTCGTACTTATGTTGAAGTTGCTTCCATTTGCTGACGCCCTGTATATTCGTTTTTATGCATTTTTATAGGACTACATACATGAAAGATTTCTCGGTATAATTCTGGATGTTTATAAAAGCTACTTTAGCTCCATCTGGTATGTAGCTACTGTCAATGACTCAGGAGATTGACTTTGTCCTTGAACTGCAAGCGTGCAGTGGACTGGGAGCTTCATGCGTAAGGTGTAGATAGTGCAACACCAAAAGTTCAAAAATATTCTCAACAAGTGCAGTCTTACTGCAGGCAGTGTAAGAGGATGCTACAGTGTTAAAACGCGTTGTATTGCGAGTGTCAAATTAATATAATCCATTAGTGATATGGCTAACTTTCGGAAAAAGGGAAAAACCATTCATAGCGAGGCTCGCGAAATAATAAACCATGTAAACGAGTAATGCAAAAAGGAAGCAGAGCAGAAACAACTAATTCTACCGATTTCGCGAGGGATGAGAGAACAGACAATTAGTGCGGTGTGTCTGTGGGAACAATTAAGAATATAAGACAAGAAATTGCGAAGAGAACAGAAGGAAGCCCTTTACGCACTGCAGGCAAGATAAGACCTCCAAATCCAGAACGAAATATAAATATAGGCGATTTCGACATGTGCTCATTAAGCGGACAATAATGGACTTCTACGTCAATAAAAAGATAGTTCCGACATGCAGAAAGTTACTCCTGTAGTTATAAGTAAGATACAATTTCCTTGGGGGGAGAGTTAAGGAGAGTTATTCGGAAATTGGGATTTATATGGCGCAAGTGCCGAGGAAAGCGAACAATCTTAATCGAAAAGCCAAGAATTGCTCAATGGAGATGCAAATACTTGGCTCAGCTAGGGGAATACCGAAGTCAAGGCAGGGATATCGTTTATTTGGATGAAATGTGGATGGACAATAATTTAACATTCAAGAAATGTTGGCAAGCTGATGGGATCACAGGGGTGCTTACTGATGGTAGTGCAGGAAACACTCATTGACCAAGAGAAAAGTTATTTAAGATTGACCGCATCCTTAATGCACATGGACACTCCACTCTGTATCTGCCGCCTTACAATTGCGATCTTAATCCCATTGAGGTTGCATGGGCGAGAGTAAAGCACTTCATAAGGGAGCGCAACGTTACTGGGGAATTTTCGTTATTTCGTTTATTGAGTTTAACCAACGAAGGAATCTCTGCGGTACTTGCAGAACACTGGGTAGGATATCACCGGCATGTTAGAAAAGTAGAAGATGGTTACTGTCCATGGATCGTGTGGTTTCTGATGTGATCGATCAGATTATTATTTCAAATGCAAACGACAGTTCTTCTGATGAGCAAGAAGGGATATCATCCGATGACTCGGACTCCGAATCATCTGCATCGATCTTGCATACCCTTTGGATTAATGAGGTTAGTAAAATAATATTCCACATGTATAGTGTCGTAAATATACTGTTTTACATGTATACACGCTTTACAAGTTCACTTATTGAAATTATGATCATAATTGTTTTGTTTGATGTGGTAATAATGTAATATTGATGTTACTTCGACTAATATTTGTTGTCGCGGAAAGAAAGGATAAGTGCCTTTAGAACGGGGTGTAAGCAATAAAGCGATAGCAAAGAATAACACAACCCTCTCTCAGGTTCGCTTACGTCAACCTCAAGGACAAAGCTAAACTCCTGAGTCACAGACAGTACTTTCTCGTAACAGGTTGTACTTTTTGATATGGAATCGCACTGCTTCCACAGCAAGCAATGCCCTGTTGCAGCCCTTAAGCTCCGACTCTTCTATTTCAGTACTGAATTTCTTGAATTTTGCTTCCAATATGGAGTCCAGATCCTTTTCTAGAAACATGGACAGATTCCGGTTTTAAATGTTGTGTCAAAGGTTTTTCCAACATTGCTCACAAATTGGCGTTCAACCAGCAGATTGAGCTTCACACTCTTGTGAATAACAAGCTCTTTATGAACTGCCTGAATTATTTGATGTTTTGCCTCGTGCAGGTACATATTCAAGTCCTTGGATGAATTGTAAGGTATAAAATACGATTGCAATCGTCCCTCGAACGCGGTCTAGTGCTCCTTCATGTTACAGTCCTGCATTGTTGATAATAACCGGTGTCTTCCCAAGTCTGTTTATTTCACATACATTTTCATGACGAGCTCCCTTATAGCCATTGTAGAAGGGTTAATCACAATGTTTACACTTGAAGAGACGTTTGCAGCCCATCCCATGCCTTCTCTTGTCATAACTTGGCAGGAATTTCTTTCCGCATTTGCAGCAGGTGTATCCAGTAACGCTGGGAATATTATACTTATGTGCAGAGTTATTCATGTTTATATTTTATGTAATTATGCATTAATCCATGTTCAAGGAAATATAGACTTCTTCACCTTGATAACCACTCTCGAAAGCTGATTAGTCTTAGAGAGAACTCGATGTCACCTCAAGTCTGATTAGCACAATGAAGGCCAGAGCCTATAGGAGCCTTATTTATGGAAGGGGCACGAGCCTTTCAGTTCAATAATGCTTGAGTTTAATAATAAAACGATGATTAAGCGCCTAAACTTAAATTTCAATAGGTGTTTGTATATGTGTTCGAGTGTGCGTTATGTCTGCGTTGAGGTCCGTGCGTTTGTAGAGGTGTTCGTGTGCAGGCATGTGTATATCTGTGTGTGCACGTGTGAGTGTAAGTGTGCAGGTGCATGTGTCTGTCTGTATATTTGTGTATGCACGAGTCTGTCCGTATGTTTGTGTTTCCAGGAGCCTGTTGGAGAATAACTTGCTCTTGAAGCGGTGCTTCTTCTTAGACAGTTGCGGAGCACAGTACTTGTGAGGCCAACTGTATCACTTTCACTGCCATTAACTTTCGGAAAGCTTTGAAAACTCAAGTTAGATTCTCAAAGGTATGTTCAACAACATCTCATGCTCTGGAATGCCTCTAGTTGAAAATTCTTTCTTAATACCTCTTATGGTGTGTTCCTGCAAACGGCTTCATAATATTATTTGCCAAAGAAGAGACAATCTTCAACTTTCTCATTTGCCTTCTACCTAGCTTATTGGGTTACCTTCAAGTTCATAAAACAGTGTTGTATATCTGAATTCACCAGCTTCTGATATTCTTTCCTGATAGCCCGTGTCCGCAAAGATGAACTTGTAAGCAGCATCAACTAGTGCTAGAAGAACAATGCCGAAACCGTTTGTGTAATTGTAGTACAAATGCCACTGTTGATTGGTGCTTGTAGAATTAAATATTTTCCATCAATTGCACCAACATTGTGGGAAATTGCACTTCTGCCCTTGTCTGGCCAATATTGTTCTGTGAAAATCAGCTGCAGTTGAAACAGAAGAATGTGACATAATGTAAATTGGTGAGTTTCAGTACTATATCTAATAAACTTTCTATATTATCCACAGAATATAATGCAGCAGGAGAAGACGAGGCTACACGAGGTGAAGTCGAGGTGACAGTGGAAGACGATTTTACAGCTTCAGTCTCCGTCTCTATCTCTACTTTGCAGACACCAAGTGATACCGCAAAAAAGCACGACGATGAGTACCTGCAATCTGCTTTAGAAGCTATGAAACTGACACAAGAAAGAAGAGTGAAGAGTGACGAGTGCGCCATATTTGGGGACCTTGTGGCACAAAAATTGAGAAAGCTAGACGAGATGTCGCGGGAATTATAAAATTTAATTTACAAAAAAAACTTTATGAGTTGAGAATGGCGTTTTAAAGTGCAAATACGGATGTTCAATATGTACTTCTAAGTGAAAATGTTGATTAGTGTTTCATTTTAATTCAAATAAAGTTGGTAACTATTAAATTATTATTTTTATTATTACTATTATTATGATTATTAATCATGTAGAGTAACATTATGCTAGATAGTACTTTTTTGTGGTGTGCTGCGGATTTTCAAGTATAATTAATTTGGTTATCATATATATGCCATTAAAGATTTTTATTAATAAACTATAGTTCTTTACTTGTCACAGATATAATTCATTTTATTTTGCATGGATGTTCTTCCTATTTGTCAAAACCCTCTACTTTAAGAGAGGGTTCTGAAGAGCGAAGGCTCGGCTTGGAAAACGACTTCATAAAGTCTGCAATTGCAGAGTGCTTGAGTGCTGAAGGACATCACATCAAGGAAATCACATTTCACATGTAGAGAAACAGCTTGAGAAGATTGCTTGATCTGAACTAAATGAGAGTAAGTTACTAGAAAAATGTCAGTGACGAATATTTTATGTCAGTGAGGACTGCTACGTCAGCAGTGAAGGATGAAGGTTGTGTTCATGAGGAGCTCTTGAGATTAAAGGAAGGAGGTTCTAACGAATAATGGGCGTCGACATAACGGTATATAGAATGAGATTTGGACTGTTTAGGAGAATGAAATTTGTTAAAAAAACATAAGTGATTTTGTGGAGTCAATGTCAAACATACTGTTTATAGAATTTGTACTAACTGTATTGCTAGTGATTGGAAGAATCGAAGTAAATCATGGCCCTAAAGAAATTCAAGAACTTTCGGGGAATCTCAATGAGAAAATTTACAAAATGGAAGGTATGGAACAGCGATTGTTTGATAAAATCAGAATTATGATAAAGGATATCTTAGAGGATATCAGAGATCAAGTGAAGGAAACAAGATAGGAATTATATATACTTAAAGGAAAAATGGAAACATTTGAGGAAAAGGAGAAAAGATTTAATGTGGGCTTCTTAGAAGTAAAGGAAATAACAGAGGTTTGAACTACAGAAGAGGTAACACAAAGACAGAGAAGCTAGAAATAGAGATGCATGGAGGGGAAATAGTTGTGAATTTCGGATTTGGAAGACAAGTTGGAAAGAGGGCAATAGTGATGAGGCTAGCAGTATTTCAGCTGGTATATGAAGTGCTCAGAAAGGCCAAAAACTGAAAGGAGCTGATATTTTCATTAATAAAGATCGTTCAACGCACAAGATAGCAATACAACGTAATTTAATTAAAAAATGGAAGAAGCAAGATCGTTGGGGAAAATGGCATATATTAGAAATCTACAGCTTTGGGTCGACGGAGAAAAAAATATCAGATAGCATAAGATGTATATAAGAGCATATATACCGGACTGGCACACAGACACACACGGATGTTTTTTAAACGTGCCTTTTTGGATTCAGGGGACCTCAAAACATATATTTCGGGTGAAATATCGGTATCAAACTTTTGGGTGGAATGGAATACCTTCTTACCTACTTGTATGCGGTAGGAAAGGTAAAAATGAATAGTTTTACCTTCTCCGGGGTGAATTCGGTAGCGTTGCTGCTCACTGAGCGGGAGACAGAAGAAATTTCATTTCCAAAAGAGCAGGCTTCTTTGCTTCTATCATAAGTCACTGGCCATGTATTCATGGGAAGCCATATTTTTCTGGTCTCCGATATACTCACTCACTCATTGTTACAAATGTTAAAGGAGTAGTGCTTCGTTAATAATGCTATGTCCATCTATCTTGAATGCAGATATATAATAAATATATTTCAATGTACCCAGTATATCATAGGGGAATGGTTGGATCATTTAAAGAACGTTATGAAACATCACGGTGCATGAGAGTAAGGAATAGTACAGAAATTGGTAATAATTTTGTTGAAACTTTAAACAATAAAAGACTAATAGAACAGGTTAAAATATTGAAAGTAAGGAAAGCAGCTGGAATAGATGGTGTACCAACAGAATTTCTAAGGGAATGGTGCACTAATAGGGGATAGCGTGAAAGTTAGCGTCTCTAAATAAGTGCCAGACAAGCCAAGCAACAGAAACAAAACAAAAAGAGTACAGATGGCCGGCGAGCCCACAACAAACAGGCAGCCTCAGCTGACAACATCTCGCCAAAATGCAACAGCACGACCGTAAGTACGATAAAAATATATTGAAAAATCAACAGAAAAGACGATTACAAATTACTAAACCTCCACTGCGTTTACCCATTCTCGTCATTCATCGTGTATCTGGATTCAATCACCCAGAAAATAACATGGAGGTTACAACCATTCCGGACTGTCACATAACCACTGTTTTAGCAAATGTAACCAAACCAACGATTACTGTGTCCCTCCAGTGAAATCATGCTGTCCTTTTCGACTGTGGCGTATACACTAAACTCACTAGGTTCAGCTTATCGCGTTTTAAGCTCATTTATCCCATTTTACGTGGGTTTCGTAAACGGAAGTCTGCCCATTGTGTTTTCATGAAATTTGCGTTTTTGTTTGCCACAAGTTTCTATCCATTCAACCAAGAATGCTGCTTTAAAACTACCCTCTTCAACTTCTCTGTATATTTTTCTCTTAGCTGGTTGCTTTCCAACATTACAGAGATTCTGTCTTAAATCCTCTATTTTGTTTAATTGTTGTCGTTTCGTTTTCTACATTTTATAACCACATTTTGTGTCACATTTTTAAGGATTGGAGAATGACATTTTGTTTTTTAGTAGAATATTGTATGCCCATAGTTTTTGTATTATTGGATTGCAATTGAAGTGTCAATGAATGTCACATTACATGTACTCGGTACACAATATTTCTCTTTCTTTATGGGACAATCTTAATTCCTATTTCATTGGTTTGTTTTCTTTTTTCCCGCATCTTAAAGATTGAACACTTTTTTAGTAGTGGGAAATCTTCAGATATTGATAACATAACTTCAAAAGTAGGTATTTTGTAGGTGTGCTGATGCAATTTCTTTGAGATTCCTACTACAAACCACAGACTTTGGACCCGGTGTCCACAGAGAACCCAGCTTGTCTCTTTGGCGAGAAATTACTATGCACAATTCCTTTTTTAGTTCATTGTCTTTTGAGAATACATGAAATGACAATTCACATCCTTTGCTTGGTTTCACTTAACAGTAAGGTATTCAGCAATAAACATTTTATTCAATTATTGACTAAATGAAAATATTAGACATTCCAGTTTAAAGAGCTTAACACACACGGGCATGCGCACTTAAAAAACTATTTCTAAGCTGAAAGGTGTTGCATGTAATGGAATGTATGCTCATTGGAAAACTCAAAACAATGCATGTATTTGCCACCAATTCGGCGTTTTGCGATATATTTGGATTGGTGTAGCAGGGGGAAACGAAAAGTTACTTGGGGAGGAAAGTGATTCCAATATGTATATTTGCATCATATTTTATAGCAACTTTCTTTCATTCATTATTTATTTATGGACGCTGTTTAGTTCTTTAACTTTAATTGCTGCGATCCTTAGCGTCTACTTCTATATTAGACGTGAAAGACCGGTAACTTTTCTCAGAGGACTATTTATCAGGCTTGAGGTTCTTTTACGTGCGTAAATCTACGACACGGAACGACCGGCTTTATTTCCCTTCCGAGAGAAGCCATACTAATGATGTTTACGCCCGAAAAAAATCCATTGCCCTCCAACGGGTTTGAACCCGCGACCTCGGGAACTAGGGGTTAAAATGGCAACCACTACACCGTGGAGGATGATATTTTATAACAACGGAAGTGTCAATAATTTTTTATTGCATAATTCGAATCTACAACCAATAAAGCTCCATCTAAGTGCTATACAACATCATGAACATGAAAGCTATACTTAAATATTTCAAATAGGTCGTCAATAATTCATTGTCATTATAGGTGTCTGCAAGATGTTTATGAAATAGTTGAGCGCCTCTATCGCGATACTTACTAAATTAAATTGAGTTTTTTTATGGACGCTCTTTAACTGCTGTGGATCTTGGCGTCCCATTCTATAGTGAGCGTGAAAAACAGGTAATTTTGCTCAGAGGCCTCTTTATCAGGCTTGAGGTTCTTTTACGTGCAGTAAATCTACGACACGGGACCACCGGCTTTACTTCCCTTCCAAGGAAGCCATGGTAAGGATTTTTACGCCCGAAAAAATCCAACGCCCTCCGCCGGATTTGAACCCGCAACCTCGGGAACTTACTTATTGTTATAGTCAGTTTTACTTCAAATGTTTTTACGGAATTACACTTCAAATCGTAATTTACTGCTTGAAATAAATTTGGGTTCAATTCCTATATAGAGGCACGATTAGTACACCTAAAGAGGAGTTTATCGGTCATAAGGTTTAATTGTTTTGCCAGTTTAAGATGTTGATTTTTAATTTTATTTTGTCATATTATTGATAAACTTCACTATTGGATTCTGGCCGGTGTCACACGTAACACACCTCATATAATGCACAACTTTTATTGATATTAAACCTTAATTACGTATAATAAAGCACAATTAACATGGTGCTTTAGATATTTTCATGAATTAATGGCAAATTTTGTCACTTGTTCAATGTTTCTCATTAACAGTACTTGCGTCCTATGTAATTCACCCGAGGTATCGCTGCTTGCGTTATTTTTGTGCTGCCAACATCCGGTGATACAGACAAGATCTGAAACACAGATCTGAAATGAGCAAATCCGATGGTACGCACAAAAGCACACGAGCATGAATCCCCATATTCATTATTTAGCT
Organism: Deroplatys truncata; assembly: GCA_030765065.1. NCBI lineage: Eukaryota > Metazoa > Arthropoda > Insecta > Mantodea > Mantidae > Deroplatys > Deroplatys truncata. The sequence continues at coordinate 159,795,682 of CM060985.1, forward strand.
TAAGTTTTTGATTGAGGGGAGGTTTCTGATTCAGACATATCCTGTGGCACGCGCGAGATCCTGAACGATGCTTCTGATACACGGGAGGTTAGGTGTTAGGTGTTAGGTGTTAGGTTTAGGGGTTTATAGACATACATACATACACACCACATACACAGGTTTCTGAAGGGAAGTAAACCCGATGGTCCCGTGTCGTAGATATATGGCATAAAAAATCCTCAGGCTGAAATAGAGACTTCTGAGCAAAATTACCAGTCTTTTACGCCCAATATAAGATGGGACGCTAAGGACCACGCAGTTAAACAGCACCCATAAATAAAATCAATTTAATTTAACGGTAGGTTAACGTCGTTCTTTAACTTTGGTTATGATTCACTATTTATATTCAGTAATTCATGTTATCGACTATTCTTATATTTTAACGATGTGGTAAATACAGGGCAGCTGCTGTAATTAAGAAATGATGCCTTACAGCATTCTTACTCCCTCCTCTCACTCTTAATCGCCATATTTTCTCTCATTTCAATACGTTGGTGACACTACTTTAGGGTTATTTTGCGTTATTTCCACTATTACGTTGGCGGCACTTCCAAATATCGCCAAAAAAAACTGTATATAAAAAACGGTCGCACACAAAGATACGTGATTGGTCACAATATTAGTACCGCAATATTACATACTGCATAGAAACCATAGAAAAGATCCCGATTTCGTATGTATAAAGCCTTTATTTTGTCGATAATCCAATACGGAAGTAGTATCAGTATGACCATCAAGGTTGTGTTTGATACTGCAATTGTTGAAAATTTAGTTTTAAACAACTACAGAACTTAACTTACCATTTTTATTGTTTTATATACACACATCATGTTGGTAGTTGCTTGCAAGCTTTACTACCATAGTCATTGCACAAAATTATGGGCTTTGTTTTTGTTTCTAACCTAAGGCTAACCTTCCCTCAATTCAGAAACGTAAGCTTATATAAAAACCAGTAATCCTAACCTAACCTATCGTGAACCAGAAACGTAAAGTTAGGAACGCGGTTTCATGTAACCACTGATAATTAATTCAAACAAGCTTATATAAAAAAAAACTAAACCTAACCTAACCTCCCGTGAACCTGAAGCGTAAGCTTAGAAACGCACGCTCGCTTCGCTTGCGTGCTTTGATGTAACCACTGTTAAGTAATTAAAACAAGCTTATAAAAAAAACTAAACCTAACTTAGCCTATAAAAGTATATCAGAAGCCTAAGCTTATATTAAAAGAAAAGTAACCTAAACTTCCGTGAATTCAGAAACGTAACCTAAACGTAATCTTCCGTGAATTCCTAAACCTAAGCTTATATAATATCCCTCGGCTACGCTCTGTGGTCGAAGTTGCGGTGCTTTGGTGGCATCAATTATTTATATGTTGGCAGTATTGTGTTAGTCAAGCTTGTGACATAGAGTGACATCTGCTGAGCTAGTGTTTTGCATAGAGTGACATCTGTTGGAAATATACGACATCGTTGTGCGGGCCACAACTAGAGCAAAATGTCGTTGTTTTGTTTCCTATATAGATAGTTGTGTAAGTGGTGGTTCCGGAAGCTTCCTCGTGTAAGAATAACAGAGCAGAGTAGTTGAAGGACATTTTTATATTCAGGCACCAAAAGGACTTGCAAATTCGTGAGGTGAGTTGTGTCTATATACCATATGATTCTAGGTAAATGGAATTTAACCTGCAGCAATATTTCATGATTGCTTTTACTGATTGTTCAGTGTTTGGACTGTGGTGGGTGCTCTGTGACTATCTTAATTGGCAACGCTCGAACTCCTTAAGCCACGCCCAGGCCGCTCACTAGCAGACGACAGCCGCTATAACACATCATTACCCACAGGGGTGATGGTGGTATTGGCTAAGTGGAAACCGAGGGCACTAACTCCCCACATGGACACGGTGTGTCACTAGTTGTACTTTTGCGGGAAAGGCGAATTTTCTGATTGGCTGTTTCAAGTTTCGACGTTCGTAACGAACTAAATGGCAGAGGCACGAAGAAAGGGACCATCTTGGATTTTAATAGCTGGAAGTTTTCGTCCGAAGTTTTTTCACCAGGAACAATGCCGAGACGGTAATCATACATTTACGCTATTTCTGATTGAATGTATATTTGTTGTAATATTGGTATTTTCTATTAACTTCAGTGATATTCGTAGAATGAGGTAGAAAACTGATAGGTTACTGTATGTTGCAACATTTTTATATAACGAATTAATTTTCAGATACATTGAGCCGTCCAGACAGAGGGATACGCCTACGATTTACATTCCTTCCAGTGTTGTGGTTCGAGTCCCGAATGGTGACATAGAATCTGAAGGTATGTTATTAAGTTTCCAGCATGAGAGTGCTGGATGAAAGGTTAAGTTTTTAAGAGCTTCTTAGTGTTGCTGAATTTTATATTGTCCTGATTTACTTTTCAGATATTGTGAGTCATCCAGACAGTGGAATATACGATTAATTTTCGTGTTTGCACTTCATAATTGATGGGCGGAGATCACAGCCAAAAGTAGGTAAGGTAAAATCAACCTTTAATGCAAATTAATTAGCATGTAACTGTGCTAATATTCAAACACATAGATGCAGATCATGCGAGTGATACTCTTGTATAATTAAAAACTGTAGGAGTATTGGTGGACTGACACACTAACTGTAGGATAGCATGCCAATGATACTATAATTCTTTTAAGACAGTGCCCAAATGAAATTTTCTAATACAGAAGGAAGAAAGATATTTGATATCATTCACATATATTTCAGTAATTCACCCTCTTTTGGGCATTTTTATCTAACTGCCACTATGTCCTTTTTTGAACTGGGCATGGTGTATGAAAATAGAAATTCTGGTAGCTTTTTTGACAATGTCCTTGTAATCTGTTATTACAGATGCTCAAAAGCATTTGTTTCCAAGAATAACTGAAGTGTTTGTTTTGAGTGAAATTGGCAGCTTCAGTATGTGTTCTGAGGCTTTGAAATTCCAAAGTGGTTTCAATCTTTCGTGTCTGTTTTCTACCATTTAAACTTTGTAGCAATTTTGATGATACAAAATCCTTCCCTTAAAGATACATAGTGCATTAGTAATTAAGTTGCAGGATATTATAAGAAATGTATAGGCATTTAAATGATCGTGTTGTTTTTGTGCAAAAATCAAAGGTTTTGAAGTAATGGGCATTTAATATTTTTTAAATGTTTTGAAGCCTTTTAAGTTAACACATATGATAAACATGAAGTTGATCACGATATATGATGAATCATTTGTAGAATACTTATGAAAATAGCCTACTGTGAGTAGAGAAAGTCTTAGATGGCAGAGCAGTGGTATGGCAAGTTAAAAATTGCTGGTTTGAATCCCAGGCATGGCATTGAATTTTTTGTCTGATTGTATATACTCATCCACTATTGTGTATATGCAAACAACCCATGGCTCTTTTCATGAAGGTTCCATGAATCTTTTCAATGAATTGGATCTTCTGAATGATCCTTTGATCTGTTATTTATAGTGAACATTTTAACACACTGAGTATTTTAAACGCTTTTCATATACAGCACATTGCATCCAAGTTACTATGGGAGGTTAGGTTTTTTTATATAAGCTTAGGTTTCTGAATTTATGGAAGGTTAGCATTAGGTTTGCTTATTATATATATATATATATATATATATATATATATATATATATATATATATATATAAGCTTAGTTTTCTGAATTCACAGAAGCTTAGTAATTTTTTTAATGAAAAGTGTTTAAAATTTCACTATAAATAACAGTTCGAAGGATCCTTCAAAAGATCTGATTCATTGAACCTTCAATGAAAAGATCCATGGATCCTTTGCATATACTGAATTTTATTTTGTTCAAGTAACACAAAGTGGTGGTGGTTTTACAATAAAAAGTGTTATTTCCTTCTCATTTAGCACTTTATCAACCAAACGTTTTTGCCACTTTTTAACGGTTTCCCAGTTTTGTGTTAAAACAGCTTATTCACACTATGCACTTCTTCCTTTGTCATGGCAACTCAAACACTAACTGATAAAATCGAAGATTTGACCTGAGCTGAGCATATGAGTGCGAGCGTATTATGAATGACTGTTTGCTTATCATATTTCCTGTGTTATGCAAAGAGTGTTTTTGGTACTCAGATAGCACCGCTGCGAATTCATTGCTGCATTTCTCATATAGGCAAGAGAATAGCAGTCATCCATACAGTTGGTAATTAACAAAAAGATACTCTTTAATTGTTAATGCAATAGCAGGTAGAATTAAGAAAATCATATTTTGTAATCTCTTAACAGCTACTATATATCCATAACCTTTAACAATGAGTTCTTACAATAATCGCAATAAAATGTGTAGTTCTATACCTTTCCTACCCCAATGTTTCATGACACAATACATTTAAGGAACTATTTACATTGGCATAAGCGTAGTCTTAGTTTCAAGACAAGAGGAAGCATATGCTTTGTTTACATCAGAGAGAACTCTGGTTTACAGGGGATAGTGTGTAATATAATAACAAGGTGTTTGTAACCACAAATGTTTCCTTAATGTAAGCAGTTTCTCTTTTCAGAAACCTACTTTTAAGGGTAGTTTAAACATGTGTGTTCTATTTAATTCTAGGATATACACAATGGAAAGCTGGAGTTAAGTTGTGGCTATTTGTGTCCAGTGATGGTGCTTCAAGTCAGAGCACAAAGAGTGTCAATGACATTAATAGTGTTAAATGGTGTGGTGAAACTTGCTAATGACATTTATTGCACTGCTAATAGCAATTTAGTGAATGACAAGCAATAGCTACACTATTGCATATAATGTGTGCAGAAGTTTCTTTGTAGGAAATGGATTTAAGTTGTGTCATATTGTATTGCACTATCTAGAGTAGAATAAAATAACAAGTGTCAAATATGTGTTATTCTTCCAATTTTCCTGTCAAATTCCACATCCTACTGTTGGTTGGAAGTTCAAACAAACCATGGAGGCAGTTCAAGTGCAAAAGATTTTACTATGAAGTATGCAGAAGAAATTATTGCAAGGTGCTGGATCTCATTCACTCTCAAAAATTTAAATGTGACCATTATGTATTATGACATAGAAACATTCAGCAACCACTATTAACCCAGATAATATTATATAAAAAGCAATGTATGTGCCGACTATTGGATAATTTAATAAGTTACACACGAATAAACAGTTGTGTTTTTCATACTAGCCTAGCTGTGAGGTGTTCAACTGATCATAATTATGTTCTAATATTGTATTGCTACAGATGACAGTGACAAGTTATTTTATGTGAGCTTTAATCGACTCCTTTAAAAAGAAATATGAATAACTCCAAGTGCAATCACGATTATTGAAGCTCACGTAATTAACTTTGTACGTCGTCAGTAGCGATACAGTATTGGAACATATGATCAGCTGAGCAGACAGCTAGGCAGGTATGAAAAATACAGCTGTAGTAGCTACGAGTGACGTCATCATCCGAGAGCACGATTTTTCATAGTTTAGTTCCATCCCAGATCACTACTCACGCTGCGATCGCCCTCGTATTTCCAACGTATTAACACGAGAGTTGCACTTCTAATAGTTTGCTGTTCTGTGTTGCGCGCGGTCGCCATAGTAAATAGAGTCGTCGCACAGAATTCCTTGTAAGGATTACAGAGCAGCAGAATTTGGAAGACCGCCACTATAGAGAATAACCTGGACACCAGAAGAACTTGCAAATTCTGTAAGGTGAATTGTGTCTGTATAACATGTATCACAACATGTCTTGAGGTAAGTGGAATTTAACCTGCAGCAATACTTTATGATTTCAACTTACTTCCGTACTTACCTTCACTGTTTGGCCTGTGGTAGGTGCTTTGTGGCTATCTTAATTCATGGAGTGCATCCTGGAGGACCACCAACATTTGAGCAAACAATACTCTCAGGTAGAAGTGGCACTGAGGAAGTATGGGGGTAGAGTTAGCTGTCAGGATGTAATGAGTCGCAGTGAAACTAGGGTGGTGTGGTTTCGAGATATATTGAAGCTTAGGTTAAGGATAGTGTGTGTATATGGACTGGATTCAAATAACAGGAATCATATTAGTAACAGCGTTTGCAGCCTCCAAAATTACTAAATTCTCATGGATTACAGTAGAATTTCGTTAGTACGTTTTTGCAGGGATCCAAGGATTTGGACAGGAAAAAATGCCGACATTATGCTCTAGTTGTGTCCCGCACAGCGATGACGATGTATATTTCCTACAAATGTCACTCTATGCAAAACACTAGCTCAACAGATGTCATTCTATGTCATACGCTTGACTAACACAATACTGCCAACATATGAATAATTGATGCCATCAAAGCACCGCAACTATGACCACAGGGCGTAGCTGAGGGATATTATATAACCTTAGGTTTATGAATTCACGGAAGATTAGGTTTACGTTACGTTTCTGAATTCACGGAAGTTTAGGTTACTTTTCTTTTAACATAAGCTTAGGCTTCTGATTTACTTTTATACATACAACCTTATTTAAATTTGTTACCAGTGGTTACATCATTCGCTCGCGTGCGTTCTTAAGCTTACGTTTCTGGTTCACGGGAGGTTAGGTTAGATTTAGCTTTTTATATATATAAGCTTGTTTTATTTAGTTACCAGTGGTTACACCAATGCATGCTCGCTTCGCTTGCGTGTGTTCCTAAGCTTACGTTTCTGGTTCATGGGAGGTTAGGTTAGGATTACTTCTTTTTATATAAGCTTACGTTTCTGAATTCAGGGAAGGTTTTTTTTTTATGTAAGCTTGCGTTAACTATTTACCACTGTTACGGTAAAGCAACTTCTTTATTACACTATTATTACAATGGAAATAACCTCTTAATAAAATATACTTTGACAAAAACTATTACAAACTTAAAACTTTGATGCATATTCTTTTCCTGCTTTCAATTAGTGCATGGTGCAGCCAGTCTTTGAATGTGTTACATTTTCTCAGCGGGAATAACACATGAAGAGAAACAAGAAGAAGATGATGAACGATAAACTTTGATATTGGATTATGGCCAGTATCACTATATACACGTAATACACGCATACACTGCATGACTTTTATTGACTCCAACACATTATTAACATAATAAAGAACATATAACACGGTGCTTTACTTATTTTCGTGAATATGTGGCATATTTGGTCACTTCTGTTCCATATTACTGACACTCAGAAGTTGCATCATATGCATATCACCCGTGCCATCATGGGAACGTTGGTTGCGATGTCTTTCCGCTGCCAACATTTGAAATTCCAACATAGCTGAAAACATGATTTAGGGCCTTCAGCCTTAAGGCGTAGCCGAGGGATTGAGGGCCCTCAGCCTCAAAACGTAGCCGAGGGATGTTTTTTAGAAGGGGAGGACTGTAGCAGTTGCGGCCGAAGCGACGACAGGGTGTAGCTGAGGGATCTGTGCCTCTAAAACTTGAATGATTCACATTGGCAGCAATTCCTTCCAAAAGTTGCCAAAACCCGCCAGAAACAACTATATAAGAACAACCGCATAAAAGGGAGGAGATTGGGCAATATATTACCCCCGAAGCAACATCTACTACACCAAAACATTACCATTACACATTAACCAAGAATTACTGCGGATAGCACAACAAAAAACCCCATTTTGTAAGTTAAAAGCTTCTATTTTCATCATAATCCAATATTGAAGTAGAACTGATACAAAATATGAAATTTAACATAATTATGTAATAAAATGTAATAGTATTGTATCTTACCTCCCAAACAAATGTGAAATATTGACACTATTTACACTGATTTGAAATACATACCTATGGTTGATTGCTTTGTTGGTTTTAATGCCAAAATTTTACTGTCCATCTCGTTTGGTGAAGTCATATCGTCATCAACTTCGAAACTATACACATATCGCTTCACTATGACAACTGCCTCAATCACTCCCGACACTGTAATAATTTTGGCTTAGGATCTGGCTCATTCACTTTCATCTACCACCACTGATGCTTCTTTCATTTGTTCAAGTATTTCATCTACCGTCACTGTATCACACACTGGAATTTCATTGTCAATGTTTACATATATTTCAAAAGACATGCCGACACCATCTGTTATTTAGCGCCATTCTTCACTCTCGGAAAACTCATCTTCATCAAGAATCCAGCAAAAGCCAGCTTTATTAAAGCAGTTTTTAATGGCATCTTGTGTCGCAGAATCCCAGGCATTCCTAATGAAATGCATGGCATGTAAGGCAGTGATTTTTCTTGTTGATTTCAGTGCAGCCAACTTTCTCTGTACCAGCCTCTTCTGATATGTTTGCTTCATGCACTGAATTATGCCTTGATGTAAAGGTTGTAGCTTACTCATACAGTTTGCTGGGAGATAAATGATCTTCATGTTTCTTAAATTTGAAACATTTGGTGGATGAACGACACACTGATCAATGCAGTTTTCGTGCTTCTTATGGCCAGTCTTGGTCCCATGCTTGTAAGTAATTTTCAAATACCGCAGCAATTATCTAGACTTTTGTGTTGTAAGTGTACTTGCATGGAGAAGATCATGCATTCATGAAGCATCATGGACTGCGTGCTTTTCCAGTAACCAGTGGCACTAATTTCTCCATTCCATTTTCATTACAGCAAACGGAACTGTAATTCTCTCCTTGTTAAGTTTCCTGCCATGACACTTAGTGCCCTTAAAATCCAGAGTTTTGTCTGGCAAAAAAGATGGAAAAATAGTACCATTTCATCTGCATTATAAACATCTTCAGGGCTATAGTCTTTCAAAATTGATAAGAGCATTGTATTTTGCCACATTTCTATATTTTCACACAGTGTAGCATCATTATCTAGGGCAGCAGCTTCACCTCTCACACATCTGTAAACTACGCCATGTCAATTCTCGAATCTTTTAATCCAGCCATTGGACGCTTTGATATCGTCCAGTCCCATCTTCTGTGTTAAATGTGTTGCCTGAGCTCGAACCACAGTACCGTCTATTGGCACATTTGAAGCTCTTGCCTGTATAAACCACTTTAGTAGAATATCTTCTAGTTCTGAAACAGGCCAGGGTAATTATGTTTGCTAACTGTCGTGTTTTAAGGTTGATAGAGAAATGTTTAACTTCTGTGCAATATCCACACGTTTCATATTTGGATAGCATTCTACTTCTTTAAGGATTTCCAGTTTTTCACTGTTGGTTATTTGCCTCACTTTATTTTTTTCCTTTGCAAACAAAAAAGTTAAAATACAGTCTATGTATGTTTGGTCAACACTGTGAAGTGGGAAAGGAGATGTGATGTGGGTTACCTGCTCCTTCATTGTCGTGGGTTCATCTCTGGTCCTCGGTCTTGTCAACTTATGTTCTACAACTTGTATTTACCTTATTTAAAATACCCGCTTCGATAAATGTGTTGGTAGTAAAGTATCCGTCAGCTGTGTGAAGCTGTAGGTTTTGGCGGTGTACAACTTTAGTAATTGTTTTTTTTATAGCTGTCGTTACATTATAATGTTTCAGTAGAAGTTTTACTTTAATTTATTGATATTGGTCCAGCTAGTTATATGTTTTTGAAACACATATCAGCTCATCAGTGTTCATGAAATTCCTTTAACCTATTAAGCATTTTCTTAGGTGTTGATAACAATATTCTTTGTTACATATTCAGCGATATATTAACAATTATACGTAAAGTTAATTTCCTTGAGCTATTTTAATATGTTGTCCTCTGAAAATTTTTGTAAGAGAATATAAAAAGATCGAAAGTTGGTTACTTTTAAAATTGATTGCTATGTTTAGCGAAATAAATCTAAATTGTTTACAAATTATTTGTACCGAACATTTTTACATTGAATACAAATAATGATTAACAATAATAATTGGTTATTTTATACATTTCCATTTTAAATTTCTCTTTTAAATGTCTACTTGCACTTTTGTTATGTATTTCTTTCTATGAAGCTTTCTTTTCATTCATAGTATCATGTATTTTTCTTTTATCACCATTCAATTGTCTTCTACTTATTTCTTTCATATAGAACAAATTAATTTATAACATAAAACTTCTTTAAGAGCATTTCAAATCTTTTAATACAATACCTCCTAGTAATTCACAATTTAAAATTTTTAACACAATAACATAATATAACCTTACAAATATATCAAGCATTGTCTATCTCCTTGAATTACAATTCTGTTTTTTCCTTTATATCAATTTAATTTCACATGTTACTTTTGACTCATTTAATTTCTGCGTCAACTCAACAGTAGAAACTATCGTTAGTGTTTACTACAAGCCAAGCTAAAGCATTCAATATCCTGTTTACATAAATTGCGTCACACAAATATGTACATACATGCCTGCCATTGGCTGTTGGTCTCCTCCACAATTGGACTGACCAAAGCAGCAAATGGGAACGTCAAACTTTGAACGTAGTTAAGCACCTATCCCCACTGGACCGATCAAGGATTGGCCAAAATAGTGAATGAGGATGTCAAACTTCAACATAGTAAGTGGGAGCGAGAAAAGGTACTAAACAAACTTATTTATTACATTCGGAGCTTTTATAATTTGTCATACACAGGAAAGCGTGTTAAAGAGGAACGTGCTAACAAGGTTCCATTGTAAATACACTAGTATGATTATGTTGGGAGTTTCCTGTGCTCATGTGTACGTAATATTAACAAAGTGGAGTAATTTGTTGATATGTTGTAATATTTTTACTCTTCAAGAAGATGTCTTAAAATGGGTTGGTGCTTTCTTAAATATTCACCTCTCTTAAAACCATTATAATTCTTCCAGCTCAAGAATGGGTCCTAACAAACAGTGCTAGTAGTATCACTCTGTGTTTGATGTTTCTTTCCCCACAATAGCTGCTCAGCTGTTTCCTTTTGGGGTTTCAAGAAACTGTCATTGTTACTTCTGATTGCAAGCACTTATCTTTCACTGCACCAGCATTGAATATTTAAGAAAATCATGCCTCTATGTTTGTTAAGTAAATGTTATAATTCAAGAATGGGTGAAACAATGTTATGAAATACATTATGTTAGTAACAACTTAGATGTTAATAATAGTCTTCAGTTAATAGTATGAAACCCAGCTTGAAATCAGAAGTGGTGACATCACTTGGATCGTATTCCAGATTTATAATCAAACTGTAATGCATCACAGATGCACCAGTTGCATACAATGTTAATTTAATGACATCTTGAACAGCTAGGGAATCATAACGCTCAAACATAAAGTTAAAGACATTCAAAATTATACTTTTTACACACATTTTTATGTTTAATTACATTGCTCCAATCTGCTACTTACTCAGCTATGAACACAGTATTGACTAGCAGACCATTGCTTTCCTCCAATAAACAGTGCAGAATACCAATGACTGCATGGCCATGGTAATATATAAAAGTTAATTATATAAGTTATGTTTGAATGAAGCAATTCTTAAAACACGGCTTTTATTATTTGAACTGAGAATAGGATAACAATACATACAGGCATGTATCTGCATATATTACCACCATGGAAGTTGAGAAGGACAGCTTCCTCCCTTTCCTGGACATCCTTGTTTCCAAAAATGGGAACAGAACTCTTAGTGATGCTGTCTACTGCAAATCTACACATACTAATCTGTCAAACCAAATGGTTTCCACTATAAAGCTCAATGAATGGGCATCCTTAACACATGCAGTTTCTGTTTCGGATCCAGACAACCTTCAAACTGAAATTCAACACCTTAAAGCTCACACTCCAACAGAATGGATATTCAGCCAAGGATATTGCAGCTGCTTTGAGAAGAACCAGTTAAGAAAGGAAGCTCAACACAGACACTCAGAAGAAAGATAAGCCAGTCACAATATCTTGCATACCATTCAGAGATAATTTTTAGCGAAGGATAAAAGACTGCTTCACAAATATGGCATCAAAACCATCCACAAGCCACTTTGTAATTATTTAATTACTCACAGTTACGAGATGGACATACTGCAGTTTGAACTTACAGCAATTATTACTTTCACACCTACATGGATATCTTCACAGTTGCATGTTGCTGTTCCATCCTGAACACAAGTTGAAGTAGTCGCATCTTGATTCAGTACTTCGTGATTGTACCACTGATGCTCAGGCCATTTGTGTCAATCATCTCCTGCAAATGCCATTAATAATTTCATAGTATCTGCTTTCTTTTTACAACTTACTGCATAATGTAGTTGTAGCTCATTGGACATTATATCTGTGGTTCTCTACGGTTTCTTCGGAAAACTCAGAATGGTATGAGTCATCATTTCTATAACACGGTTTCCTTTTCACAAGAATTTTGTGTGTGTATGAAATGGCGTCACATGCTTTCTTATTATTCTTTCCATCCCAGTAACATGTTACCTGTTCCTCAGTTTGACGGACAAGTTGTTCGTGTCATAAAGTTTCCAATCCTCATCTAATTTACCAATATTCCAAAGTTTGAGTTAATGACTCATACTTTTGCCTGGTTATGATGGTACTTGTTGCCCTAAGGGCATGTTACAGAAGCCCAAATACTGTCTCTGCAAGGATATATGATTATCCTCTTACTGGTAACACAAGTTGTAATCTGCATGAAAAATTTGATTATTCTTGTTTTGTCTTGGACATCTATCAGCAAATAAGCAAAGACATTTTGTTCATACTGGAAACCTACATTGGATAGAAAATTTAGAAGTGCAGACAAAACTTTATTACATCCTCTTCTCGCTTCGTTTTCTGCCCAGGTGTAAAATGTTGGATATTTGCTTGAATGTCGGCAACACAGAAACAGCAGGAAAAAAGCCATCTGGTACTGTGGGCTTCCTAAATTGGCAACTTAGGAAGAAATTTACTTGTTTAAGGTCAAAACAATACGATTCTGTGTAAGGATATTTCTTTCATCACCTTATAATTCCTGGCCACATATGTTATGTATTCTGAGATCAAACACTAGGTTACTCATCACAGACAAGTTTCAGCTGTCCTCTTCAGTTAAAATTTGTGAACAAACTATTTTATGGTATTTTAATCAAAATCTTTAGAGCCATTTCTGGGAAAATAAATAGCAACAAATATTCCATGTAAATGGTAGTTTACAGTTCGGAGGATTTTCTTGAAAATTGTCACGTTTCATTCTTGCAAGATGCTGAACTTAAATTCTAAGTTTGGTATTAAATCAACTCGCAGTGTTTGAGTTATACTGTTCACATATGCACGTATGCGCACAAGCTCACACTCATATACAGGCCTTTTTCTGGACATGCTTTTTTTAGATTCTGGGAGCCTTGAGCTGTGTATTTCATGTGAAATCTGGGTATCAATTTTTTTGTTGAATACAATACTACCTTTACTTGCTGTAAGTATGTAGTAGAGAAATTAGAAATGTCCATGTCACGGGCAGGCTTGTGGTGGGGATGACGATGTAAATGCATCCTTGGAATTTGCAGAGCTTGCATACCAACACACATGCAAAATGCATTTTTATGGATTTAGGGAGCCTCATTTAAGTGAAATGCAATACTTACTGTACTTACTATAGATAAATAATAGAGAAAGTAATAAGCTTTCATAAGAAAATTGTGTAGAAGTTATATAAAAGTAAATGATAGTCAAATCATGTGAATGTAAACACCAGGTTTTTAAAGATTTGACAATCACTTTAATCTCCTGTACCCACAACAAATTTATAATGAAACCACTTGTGTAAACATCTATCCTGATTAACACAAAGTAGATCATCATCAATTTTATATTTATTATTACATAAGAAAGTTGGTTAAGTGGTTTTTAGAAGACATGAGAGATAAACCAATGACACAACTATATACAGTATTCCTATCTCATGATCATACAGTTAAGTGTATGTTGTTAGAAGACATACACTATGTGATCAAAAGTATCCAGACACCTGGCTGAAAATGGCGTACAAGTTCGTGGCGCCCTCCATCGGTAATGCTGGAAGTCAATATGGTGTTGGCCCACCGTTAGCCTTGATGACAGCATTCACTCTCGCAGGTATACTTTCAATCAGGTGCTGGAAGGTTTCTTGGGGAATGGCAGCCCATTCTTCACGGAGTGCGGAACTGAGGAGAGGTATTGATGTAGGTCAGTGAGGCCTGGCATGAAGTCGGCATTCCAAAACATCCCAAAGGTGTTCTATAGGATTCAAGTCAGGACTCTGTGCAGGCCAGTCCATTACAGGAATGCTATTGTCGTGTAAGCACTCCGCCACAGCCCGTGCAGTATGAACAGGTGCTCTATCGTGTTGAAAGATGCAATCGCCATCCTCGAATTGCTCTTCATCAGTGGGAAGCAAGAATGTGCTTAAAATATCAATGTAGGTCTGCGCTGTGATCGTGCCACGCAAAACAACAAGGTCTGCAAGCCCCCTCCAGGAAAAACACGACCACACCATAACACCACCACCTTCGAATTTCACTATTGGCAATACAGACGCTGGCAAATGACGTTCACCGGGCATTCGCCATACCCACATCCTGCCATCGGATCGCCACATTGTGTACCATGATTCGTCACTCCACCCAAGGTTTTGCCACTTTTTAATCATGTAATGTTGACGCTCCTTACAGCAAGTGAGGCGTCATTTGGCATTTTCCTGCGTGATGTGTGGTTTATGAGCACCCGCTCGACCATGGAATCCAAGGTTTCTCACCTCACGCCTAACTGTCATAGTGCTTGGAGTGGATCCTGATGCAGTTTGGAATTCCTGTGTGATGGTCTGGATAGATGTCTGCCTACGACCCTCTTCAAATGTCGGCGGTCTCTGTCAGTCAACATACGAGGTTGGCTTGTACGCTTTTGTGCTGTACATGTTCCTTCACGTTTCCACTTCACTATCACATCAGAAACAGTGACCTAGGGATGTTTAGGAGTGTGGAAATCTCGCATACAGACTTCTGACACGAGTGACACCCAATCACCTGAACACGTTCGAAGTCCGTGAGTTCCACGGAGCGTCCCATTCTGCTGTTTCACGATGTCTAATGACTGCTGAAGTCGCAGATAATGAGTAGCAGGCAGTAGGTGGCAGCACAATGCACCTAAGATGAAAAACGTATGTTTGTGGGGGTGTCCGGAACTTTTGATCACATAGTATATGAAATGAGGCAATGACACAACTTTATAGAGTAGTCCTATCTCATGACAATACACTTATTGAGAGTATGTTGTTAGAAGGCATGTGAGATGAGCCTTGACTGCAAAGAGTGAAGTGCAAGTGGGTAGTAATAGACACAACTATATACAATAGTCTTGTCTCATGACCATAAAGTTAGTGACTGTATGGCATTAGAAGACATGTGAGATGAGCCAGTGACTGCTCACTGGGGAGTGGGATAGTAGCAGTCTTAGGATACAACTATAGCGCATCGCATGCTTAAAAGACAATGCAGGTCAAATTGGGCACACCGCTGCCACATGAACAATATGTACGCTTGCAACTTTGGTGCCCAACTGCAATCAGTGTACTAATCTAATTTTATCTGTGAAAGATCATCAAATAGTGAAATATCTGCATTACTATTTAATGCTATTGTAAGACATTTAATTTTCACCTGCACAATATCTCTCCTGTTTGTATTTGTAGTATTTTGAAATGAAATTTTGCAGGCATAAACACATATATATTATCAAACATACCAGATTCAAAATTCTAAAATGTTTAATTTGGTAGTAGATCATCATGTTTGCCTTTGACAAAATTACATTCAAGATGAATGGAATGCTTTAAAGCAGCAAAGAATGAACGATATGCCACACTCCACATTGCTTTATTCCATCATATTGCATTAAGCTAGCATTTTTATGTTTTCCCTACCCTTTACGCCTTCTTAGAGATCCTTTTTTATGCTATGCACTAAAGCTTCTGAGTACCTGGTAATCTTTGCTGCTTCTTTTACTGCCTTACTATCAGTCATTTTACTTGAATAATTTAACACTGTTACATTCTGTGTTTCTGCTTAGTTTACCAACATTTCCTTTCTTGCTCATTATAATGATCATGTTAAATAACCTACATAGCACTTAACAGTGTTCCACATGCTGTAAGTGTACACTTTCCTTACAACTGATGTTAACCTTTACTGCATTCTGCCTCACTCTGGTGTCTGTTTGTCAAATAGATGGATGACTGTTGTTTGTCATACACAATGAATGCAGGAAGTTATATGATTTTGACTTCTTTTAAAAACTGTCTCCAACCCTCCTCAACATTTTCTCTCACTTGGTCGCCATTGTAAACCCAATAACAAAAGTTTTTGCTTGCTGACATTTCCACTGCATAGGTATAGAATTTTCAGAAAATATTTAATTTAAAAAAAAATTAAGATTCTCATTTTATTAAATAGAAGAGTTCCAATGAGGCAGATATTAGCACTCTAGTTTACTCTAGCTAAGAAAACAATGTTGCATTATACCCTTTAGTTTATTAGTTACTGCGTGATAAGCATAGAAATAGCAAATATAGAACTTTTACTGAAAAATGTGTTTTCTTTAAATATTTGGACACACAGGAATCTGTAAAGGTACTAAACATGATATAATTTGGTAGAGAAAAATATTCTGCGTACAATAATGTTTTCAAAGCTGAAAATTACAACAACTGAATATTTACAGCCTGACATTAGCAACTTGGCGACAGTGCATGAGTAGAAAAGGACAAAGCTAATGCCAACATGTATGCATTAGATAGAGACAGATATTCCATTTATCCCATACTGTCTTTTAAACTTGAGACAAGCTATATATAGGTATACAGTAGTCCTGTCTCATGAACTATACTACTTGCCAGTGTTCTGCTATTCATAATAGTTTTTTCACAGACTTAGCACCATTGGATGCAGCAGCAGTTGTGAAATGGATACCAAAATAGAAATCAAAGAAGAGGATCCTCTCTCAGATGATGTAGGCTCACAGAATGAGAGAGCCTTCTTTACCAAGGATGTTACAGTGAAGACCAATAGTGACGCTGTGCTTCTACATGATGATTGTGACATGATAATCAAAACAGAGTTTAAATCAGAGACTCCTTTTCCAGCCTTTTGTTCACAGAAAGAGAGAGAATATTTTGCCGGACATCTCATAAATCAGATTAAGTGTGCAACTGTTACATGCAGCAACAACTGTGAGATAGATACCAAAATAGAAAATGGTTCACAGAAAGAGAGAGAATTTCTTCCAGAGGTTCCTGTAATGAAGGTAGAGGAATACAACAATGATGATGAAATGGATAAAGAAATAGAAATTAAAGAGGAACCTTTGTGGCTGGAAACAGAAACTTCATCTGTTTGTGATGACCTTAAGGTAAGCTTCATAGAAATCTGTAGTAGGTAGAATTTTTGTTTATTATTATTACTTGATTTGATACTATTTGAAATATGAATTGAATTATTGAATCATAATTAATAAGGATGAGAGATCGTTTGTAAATGTACATCTTTTGTGTGATGGTGTGTTTAAAGGGTTGAAAGTAATGGTGGTGATAAGTTCTTGAAAAATGTAAATAACCTGAGGGAAGATTTGTTGATGTATACCAGAGTTACTCTTTGATGTAATGATGATCATTTGAAAATTATAAGATACCATAGGGAAGTTTTGTTAAAATTATACCAGAAATACTAATGTAGCATCTCATGATCAGCTACACTTTCCTACAACTTAAAACAAAATTTAATGTGTTACATTCACATGACTTTATCTACCCTGTGTCGGTTATTAAGAGATATACAAATTATTCTTATTAAAGTATATACTGGATATGTAATTACTCATTTTGGAAGTGTCTTACAGTGTGTGTCCTGCAGGAAGCACATTATTTAGTGCTGAAGGAATTATCAAAATCAGTTGTGATGCACACTGACTTGCTGTCTTTACAACGCTTGGCATATTATTATTATTATTATTATTATTATTATTATTATTATTATTATTATTATTATTATTATTATTATTATTATTATTGTATTAATATCTGAATCCTTACAAAAAGAATGAACATTGTCACTTTTACAGCCCATTTTTCCTATAAATGGAACAGAATGTTCCGTGGAATATATTCACATATGACTGGATCGCAGACAAAACTTTTCTTCTGAAAACTCATTTGAATTTATCGTTTTTGTTGATTTTATCATTATTAATATTATTATAAGGAGAGAAAGTTTGTATGCAGGGTAATCTCAAAACCACTCAACTAATTTTGATAATTCTTTCATGATTGGACATGTTCTTTTTGATGAACATGGAATATAAAGCACTTTATAATTTCAATTCATAAATTACTGAAGGACTAAAATGGATTTACAAAGCCTTAGTACCAGAATATGAATACTTTGGAGTTACAACAGAAAATATTTATGAAGAAAGTTTTGAGTTTTCATTGAGTATGTCATGGAGTAGAAAACAGTTGTTTCCCCAACAAAATGCATGTAAAATAAGACAAAGCAATGTTTCATTCCAAGCATTACATTTAAGTGGTCATGATTTAAAACTAAGATATAGCTAAAGAGTGTGATACCAATGTATAAATATTGTAATAACTCTCATGCATGAAAGTGTTCCTTTAATTTGTTTATATGTTGTAATCAAGTTTGTTAAATAATAGTAAAAAGAAAGAAAGTTGTGTTCAGCTAACATTTTAAATCATTCAACTGATTATTTGTTTTTTTTTTTTTTAATGTGGTTGCAGACTATCTTTTCCAAAGAGGTTGATTAACTTGGTGTCCTAGGACTGCCCGAGGTCACAGGTTCAAACCCAGTGTAGGGTAATGGATTTTTTTTGGCGTAAAAATCCTTAGCATGGCTTTCTTTGGAAGGGAAGTAAAGCTGGCGGTCCCGTGTTGTAGATTTACGGCACGTAAAAGAACCTCAAGCCTGATAAAGAGGCCTCTGAGCAAAATTACTGATCTTTCACACCTAATATAGAATGGGATGTTAAGGACCACAGCAGTTAAAGAACATCCATAAATAAAACTCAATTAATTCTCCTAGGACTGGAGAATGTTCATATTCACTAGCTTCACTCAGTTTTGTTTTATATGGCACGAGTTTCTGTATTAGGTGAAAGCTATGTAGCCTAAACGTTATTAAATAACTATGGGACCTGTTTACAAGCCCAGTACACATCAACGACCAGTTATTGGTAGAACCCAGTTTATTCCTACACATCTTAAGCAGTTTTACCTTCTCTATAACATACATGTGGTTAGGAAGTAATGTATTCCACCCAAAAATTCAATTTTGAGAGTTCATCAGAAATGAATGCTTTGAATTTCACCAAACCCAAAAGTAGTACTTTTAGAGAGAGAAAAAAAACTCTGCGTGCATGTGTATGTGTGAATGATTGCATATCTGAGAGGGAGAGAGAGAGAGGGGGGGCATAAATCACAGACAGACAGTTGAATAAATGTCAAACTCTGTGTTTAAGTTCAACATCTTCCAAGGTTGCAAAAAGAAGAAATCAAGCAAATACTCCCACCCCAAACTATTGTCTGCATGTAAAATTGCTCATCATCTTTTATTTGTTAAAAAAATATTCTAACTATTTTGATGCTATTGCACTGAATATTTCACTCTGATTCTACCTCTCAAATAAGTTCAGTAGATTTCCATGACCAATGATATACAGCAGAATCTCATTAGCATGTTCCTCATTAACACGTTTTCCATATTACGTTGAATTATGAAAGTCCCAGAACCAAATCATCAAATTTAATAAAAAACATTTGCTTAGTGCGTTTTCCTGATCCTGCTTACTACGTTTGAAGTTTTGACATCCTCATTCGCTGTTTTGGCTGGTCCAGTGGGAGTAGGCGCTTAACACATTCAAAGTTTGACGTCCTCATTTGCTATTTTGGTCCAATCCTTGGTCACAGGGTGGATACTGGCAGCCAATCACATACATGTATTTAAATATTTGTGTGACGATTTGTGTGGGTGGGATAGAGAATGCTTTACATTGGCGTGGTAAATGCCAATAGTTTCTACTGTTGTGTGTTGACCAAACATACGTAGATTGTATTTTAACTTTTGATTTGCAATGAAAAAAAGAAAGTGTAGTGAATAACCAACACTGAAAAACTGAAAATCTTTGAAGTAGATCGCAATCCAAATATGAAACATGTGGATATAGTGCAGAAGTTAAACATTCCTCCATCAACCTTAAACACGATTGTTAGCAAACCAAAATTGATTGAAACTGCTTTTAAAGAAGGAAAAAATGCTAAAACAAAGCTTTCCTGTCAGAAAATATGATCAGAAGAGGATCGGAATGAAATTTGTTACATGGAAACACCTACCATATTCAAATCGTATTGAATATGCCAAAGATACTATCATCTATTGTACTCGTAACACAATGCACACTCATAATGTTGTTTTCTTTTTTAGCAGAAATTGTTATCACATGTGTAATAAAACACATAGCAAAGCCACTATTGTCGCTTCCATAATTGGCGATTTATTTTGTCAAGAACATTCATAACCTGAAAAATCCATGTTGACCAACATAAAAGCTTGAATTATTTATTCTCAGGTTTTGTGTATCCAAATCCATTTGAACACATATTGAATTTAACATGGAAACGTATGCAGTATGAAATTGTACTTGAAATTGATTTCATTTGCCCATGGAGATGTAGTAATTATTAAATTTTATTACATAACTATGTTCTTAAATTGGAGATTTTGTATTTTCGTTAACATGTTTTCCTACCTATGACGTCCAAATCCTTAGATCCCTGCAAAAACGTACTAACGAGATTCTACTGTATATAACTAGGATTTTCTTTGAATAGCCTATAAAGGGCCTTTATGTGGTTGAATGTTACGTAATTATATCCAAGAAACCTTAAAACAATATCATAATTACAAAAAAAATGCAAAGCTCATCCAAATACTCAATTTGACAAAAAAGTTTTGCAATGTTAGCTCGTTTCCAAAATATTCCATGTGCAAGTTTAATGTTTCATAATTCCATCAAAGGAACATGCTTGAAGTTTTGAATTTCTTAATTTTTCCCCTTTTGTTTTCATTGCAAGAGTTTGTTACCATGAGTAAACATTTGAATGCTGATTCCACATGTGACTAAAGACTTATTGCTTAATTTGAAATTATTCTTGGGAAAAAACATCCTTAAGCGTAAGGCCATATACAATGCAGCCCATAGGCATAACAAAATATGCACAGGTTTCTGGATCCTTAAATTGCATGTGAAAATTTTGTGAGTGTATATCAAATTTCAAGTTAATTAACATAACCAACGTGTCCAATTTGAAAATTCATCCATTCTTTATAAATAAATAGGACGTAAAAAGTGTTGTATGAGGCAAACAACAGATCAGGTCTAGTGTGGCAAGGCAAAATGTAAGATCACTGTGATTGTACAATAGATGGCGTAAAATCTTGTGGTAGTCATAAGCTGGAAATGCTTGGAGAAAGAAATATAGAATGCAGTCTCTTGCATTACACAGCACACGTGACTATGTGAATGCATCCATTAAATGTGTGACTCAGTGCAAAAGTGGATGAAGTCCAAAAGTAAACAATTTGTTATGTTTCCCTTTTAGGATAGTAAATGTTAGTAGTTATTCAATGTAATAGTGAACCAAGTCTGAATTTCAATACCAATCCTCCAAAGTGCAGCAGTTCCTTAATGCTCTGACAAACCCGTGCAATCTTTTAGAGCAATAGTGAACAAAGTCCAACAGCATGATTTTATCAGAAAGAAATTGGAGGGAAACCATAACAAATTGCTTTATGTTCTTGTTTGTGCATTTATTGTGTGAAAGATATTGAATATAATTATTTTAGGAATAATGGATGAGGACAGTGATTATATTCCTGACAGCACTTCTACAGATGAGAGTGAAGATAAGCTCATTTCATTTGAAACATTATAATACAAGACCTATAGGTTAGGTTGTGTCATGTTCATATTTTAATTTACTTACTTACTTTTAGTAAAACTAGTGTGACATTATCAGTGACTTAATAAATTGTGTAATATTATATTATTATTTACAATCCTTGCATAAGCGTACAATAATGGTAGTCCTATTATGCTTCTGTACCTAAGCTGCTGTAAAATGCTTAAATAATGCAGGTAGGAAAAAAACAGATGGATAATGCAAAATGTGGAAGGAAGAGGACCAGGAATGAAGATAGCTGGAAGTGGGACTCCAAGGAAAACAGTGCTTAACACTGGTCAAGAGTATGTAAACAAGAAAGGTGACCAGAATTTAACTGTCATTGTTCACGAGAATGTGAGAAGAACATCGATGTGAATGATCATAGGGAATGTTTTACTCAGTTTGGAAACTTGGAGATTTCTCTAAGCAAAATGTGTATCTTCTTGGCCTTGTGCAAACTGCTAAGTGCCAGAGAAGGCATCCACATGAAAATACTGGAAGTTTTAAATCAAACACTTTCAAATATTTTCTCAGCTGTCTGATAAAGGTAGGTGTAGCTACGTGCAAGAAATTTTTTCTGGCTATTTTTTAAATCAGTTGGGGAAGACTTTATAGAGCTCTGTTAAAATTGAAGTATTTGTATTGACTGACAATCAGGGAAAATCCTCTTCAGCGGCTCAACTTTACAACGTGTGATGCAAGAATTTTTCTACGTCTAACATCTGTGGCATTATTTTTTGAAGTACAGCTTCACTCTTTGGTGTAATGCATATTTAAAATAATTTATTGGTATGATTTCTTATCGTAAAATGTTTTATTAACATACTTTAAGCCTTATAATTATTTATTTACTTACTGCACATGTAGCCATATAGAAGAATGCAGGGCAGCCAAATTCTCCACGAGTCACTACACCACAGGTTAGACCTGCCTAATGTCTTCCATTAGTTCCTGGAAAGGGTCTGCTGAACAGTTCTTAGTGTCAGGATCCTACAAATACTCACAAATGGGAGCGTCTAGGTGTTCTCTGTATCATTGAGGTAAACCGATAAATCTGTCTTATTAATCGAATGAGCCATTTCTAAAAATGTTATTATTTACAGTCTCCAAGAACACACAAAGCTTGCTTCTCACACTACAATAAATTCTACTTCATGACCATGATTGTAAAGCAATAAAATCTAAGAGAGAGCATGATCAGGACTTTCCAAAAGTGACCGGTTGGTAATTGCTTCCAGATTGTTATGCACAAGTTTGGGAGTTTTTTTCAGAGGTTGGCTACAGTGTTACAAATGAAGCACATGTATGGCTGCTGTATGAGAAGTAATAAAACTAATAGTCATTGGTCATTTCAGTCTGCTGCGCATTGGAGAACCTTTGGACTTAGAAAATTCCTTCCATCTCTCGCATCACATGTTCAAAAGTATCTAAATTCCTTGCGTCCCTCACACCACATGTTTGAAAGTATCTCCCTAATAATGATGATTCAATTGTTGTTAATCATATCCTATCATTTTCTGCCTCACAAAGTCCTTATTCATATAAGGATAATCCCAATACGAAATATCTCAATCCGCATCTCAATGTATGCAAAATGCATAATTTATATGTGGCGAAATGTCCACAGGAAAATAAGACCCCTGTAAAAGAGAAGTTTTATTACTGTGCGTTCAGTGTAAAACTTAATTTTCACTTCACTTAGCCAGAGCTCAGAAATGTAGAGAATGTATGAAGACTGATAAAGAAAATGCATCTAGTGAATTGTATGTGGCTACCTTCAATTTACAGAAGGCTCTGCTATTCCCTAAACTGACAATATCCACCACATATAAAAGAAATATGTATGTTTACAATCTTGGAATTCATTCTTTCAATGAATCATTAGCTTGTATGTATTTATGGGATGAGACTGAAGCTTGCAGAGGATCTCGAGAAGTACGGAAGGCTCCAAAATTTGAAATTCTGTTAATGAAGCGGGGAAATTTCGTATCCACTTATAAAATGGTGCAGGCTATTCAAACAGAAAACAAACTATTAATGGACAAGAAGTAAATTGGCTCAAAATCCATTGGATGAATTTCAAAGGCGTAATCCCTTGACCATGAAACTTAAAGAGACACTGAATGAATTGATGGTTCAAATGATGAGGAAGGGGAATCCGATACAATCATTGACTAATATCCCATTGGACCTACTAGACTAGAGGGATGGTAACAGCAGACAGAGTGGTATGCTTGATCTACTGAAATTTACACCACTTTTACTGCTGGAACCTTCAAAGTACTGAAAGAACCAGAAGGCCACAAGCCATTAATCAGGATGCGGAGAGAGTCGTCCTCCATGGACTAGTGGTACCGTGCTAGCCTCTAGTTCCCAAGGTCGCGGGTTCAAACCCAGCGGAGGGCGATGGATTTTTTCTGGCATAAAAATCCTTAGCACAGCTTCCTTTGGAAGGGAAGCAAAGCCGGTGGTCCCGTGTCGTAGATTTACGGCACGTAAAAGAACCTCAAGCCTGATAAGAGGCCTCTGAGCAAAATTTCCGGTCTTTCACGCCCAATATAGAATGGGACGCTAAGAACCATAGTAGTTAAAGAGCGTCCAAAAATAAAACTCAATTTTCAGGATGCGGAGCAAGAAGAAGATGATTTAGTAAGTGGGGATGAAGTCATATTTATGTAAAACAAAGATTGTAAAGCCTAGAAACCAAGGTCATGTTAACTTAAAAACATAAATTAATAAGATACTAATATAACAATAGTAGTACTAATATACATGATTTGTTAAAAAAAAATTAATGCACTACTGGACCAAGTCCAACGTTTTCAATATAAAATTTAAAAAGGTTGCTTAAATAAATTATAATTTAAGTTCTTAATGAATGTTGAATTAAGTTTGAATTCCCCCTTTAAGACGTAACATAAATAAATATTTTATATTTTAAGAGGAATTTAATATATATAACTGTAACTTTGAATTATTTTTTTTCCCTGAAAAGAGTACAAAGTGGACTTGGTCCACTTTTTCTCTAAATCCCTCAAATAACTTGCAGCGGTGTTGCATTTATGCTGCATCTATTTTACTTTTGATTTATAATGGAGCTTAATTTTCTGTATGAATGCTGATATATGTGAATTTTAAATTGGTAAAGAAAGTCATGTGAGGGTAGCATATCAGATTTTTTTTACTGAAATGTAAATTCTGATTTACCTTTTTAGACATTCATTTTGTCAGTTCTCTTTTCTTTAAACCAACTGTTTATTCGCATCTAAATACTTTTTTCTGTTGCTCAGTTTTCTTTCACCTCACTACATGATGAAATGTCAAATTTATTTTCCTACATAACTGCTAATATCGTATACCAATTTAAAAATAAATCAAACCTGGTACTTTAAAGGTAACTACTGATGCAGGGCATTTAATTAATGCTTGGGTACATCATTATGTGAAACTGTATGTTTGCAATATTCTGTTACAGTTTGGGGACTTCACTCAGGTAAAATTGCCAAGGTAAGAGACTCTTTGCTAAAGTTTCAATAAGAAACCTTCTGATTCTTGTTACATTTTCCTTTACTGGTGGTTCATTATACTAATACAGGGAGAGCCAAAAGACTACAAACCAGCTGTGCAGCGATTTTACCTTTCGCGTCCTCGGTGCTTGTTGCCATCTGCTGCTATCATAGAAAGGCGCAGATGAAACCATACAACATTTTTAAAAGTACTTTTAAAGGAAATATAATATAAAATATAAACAGACAGATAAATCAGCCATAGCCCATCATTTTTGTTCACATAATCATAATATTAGTCACGAAATCAAACTTTTAAAACCAGCCAAGAACCATGGTAAATTAACGGTATGGGAAAATATACACATCATTAAAAACATAAATTGAGTCATGAATTTTAAAACCAATGATGGACGATGTCTTACGACTGACCAATAGAAAGAGAGGCACACAGGGCAACAAGGAAGTGGAGGATGTTGCCTGGCATGTACATCAGTCGGTCGACTCGCTGAGGATGAAGAGCATGTCGCTTCGAAAGATGTTTGAATGTAATTTTAAGTAAGTGGAGCAACAAGTGTTTTTAATCTGCTGACCAGTGTTTTAACATCTTAAGTTTTAAAGGCTTTACTTAACAATTTTATGAAAGTGTGTTTGAGGACAGAATTATTAGTAGAGATTTGTGGCCCCCTCAGTCCCCTGACATAACCTTCTGCAATTTCTGTCTGGGTAACTTAAAAAATAAAGTGTACAAGACAAACCCACACACCCTGGAAAAATTAAAACAAAATATGCGCCAGGAAATTGCCGGTATTTCTCAACGTGAACTATGGTGAGCGATGGATAGTTTCCTAAAGAGGTGCCAAAAATGTGTGGACAATGATGGTGGCCACTTTCAGCATCTTCTTTCATAAAGTTGGTAAGTAAAGCCGTTAAAAAAGTTGTTTTAAAAATGTTGTTTGGTTTCATTTGCGTCTTTCTATGATAGCGGCAGACAGCGCCGAGGGCGTGGACAGGAAAAACACAGCGCAGCCAGTTCGTAGTTTTTTGACTCACCCTGCATTATAAAGAGAGAAGACTTGTGTGTGTTTGTGTGTTTCCAACTAATTTTAATAGTTAAATCAACATTGAAAAGCTGTATTCTTTTTAATGAACTTGGCCAATTAAACACTTTCTAATTTTGATTCATAAATTACTAAAAGGCTAAAAAGAATTTACAAAGCGTTTTTTTGAGAATGTAATGGAGTAGAAAATAGTAGTTACTATACAGAGAATGTATGTACCAATGCTGGTGCATTGTAGTTACTCTGCAGAGAATGTATAAAAATACAAAAGGTGGTTATATTTTATTCCAAACAAGATACATAGATGGCCATGATGTAACAAACCAACAGAAGACAGCTTAAAAAGTAACAATGTTATAATGGTATTACTTGTAAGTTATATGTATTTAATTAATTGCCAGTTATCAAATACTGCAAATGTTTCAGTAACAAATCAATCTAAATGCACGAATAGACTTTATTCTAATAATATAGATGTAAACACTGAAGTTTCTGTATGCCAAAACCTAATAATTCCATGCAAGTATGTTTTGCTGCACTTTATATTACAATTAATTTCATTAGCAATGTACCTAAAGTATTGTTTCAGAATTCAATCGCACAAATTTAAAGGGAAGCAGAGTGGTAGTAAACAGTGATTTTGAGATAGGTAACTTACAGTCTGCTGGCTCAAATTTCCTGCAATGAACTCGAATCTAAAATGGGGTACCCCGTACCACACCACTGATTCACCAGCCACTCAGTTTCAAGCAGTTCACACACACACACTTGCTGTTGCTACGTAGCACAGTGACTAGATTGCCAGATGAAGGACTAGGATTCGGATATTGATGAGTATATTGTTGGTTTTTTCTTTTTTATTATTGTGAAAGGCACTAATGGTCTGGTTCAATTATGTTAAAAAAATACAGAACAGTACAACTGCATCATTGATGCAATTGTAAGGTTTTGTTATTCAGAAATTATTGGTTTCTTTAATTTGTTTGCAAACAATGTGAAAGACTTGCAAATGTTTGAAAGTACAAATTAAACAAAGTAAAGATTTACAATTATTGAAAAATAAATTGCCCATTTCTGAAAGGGTAAACAATGAAATATAGTATGATGAAGAAAAGACAACAATGTTTACATTTAGGTTTAGTAAGATGTTACAAGCGAATAAATGAGATTTCGTGACTTAGGCTTCATAACGAAAACAACTACTTTTTTATTACGTTGATATTGTAATGAAAAGAAGCTAGAAACAGTGATGTGTATTGAATTTATTTAAAGGTGAGTCAGAATTGTTACACTAACATCACTTAAGTTTACTCACTTAACATGTTTCGGGAAACGGTTGTTCCCATCCTCAGAAGTTAATTCGACTGGCCCGTGTTGTTGGTGTTTCCGTTTTTTGGACTGGATCCTGTGGTGGCATCTTGTGGTGGAGAAATGTACTTCCAGAGAGGATTTGGTGGCGGCAAATCAAAATTCATTAGATGTGTGTTGTGTTTTTGAATGGTGATCTTCTCCCATGCATCTAATTCGGCTGCAAATTTGGCTGGTTTGACTTTTTGTCTTACCTATGTATACTTTATTGCAATCTGAACAATTGATTTTATAGATTCCAGCTAATTGAGAGAAACAACCACTACGCAAAATTACAAAAATTGGAACGGGAATTATATGCTCTTCACCTTAAATTAACGGACACACTTGGCTACCCACTTTGGCAAAACATGCAATCAAAACTCCTCACTATTCTTAGCTACAGGATGAAAACAAAAACGCTGAAATTAAAGAAAAAACTAGACATACTACGCCGTAAGCAACATTCATATAAACCTAACCTAAAAAATGAAAAAACGGCATCATACCCAGACGTAATTAATCTTTCAAATGTAACTTTCACTAAAGCGGATTTATCGGTATTAAACCTTGGCCTAAAAACATTGTTGGCTACACAAAAACTACCGATGAAATAGTCGCAGACATTGAGATTGCTACTTACAACCTAAATGAAAATAGTAAAACCACTATAAAAAAAGAATGTGAAATGGTTCTCCAAGAAATACAAGCAGATAAACATAACAATTTCCCAACCAAACATGTGATCAAAACATTAAAATCAAAACCAGTAGTATACACAAAAGCTGACAAGGGAAATAAACTAGTTGTACTGCAAAAAGATGATTATATTGCCAGAGTAGAAAATATGCTGCAACAAGAAAATTACATACAAATTCAAGAAGACCCATTAAAATTACATTTAAAAGCCTTCAATCAAACCATCCAGCAAAGCAAAACTATAACAGACACTGATAAATCTAGATTAAAACCAGACCACCCCACTTTACCAAGAATTTATGCTCTACCTAAAATACACAAACCGGGTAATAAGATGAGACCAATTGTCAGCAATATTGATTCTCCTACCTACAAACTGGCAAAATGGTTAGTACAGAGATTCTCTTCACTACCAAAATTCAATAGCAAAAACATAATGAATTCAGAAGATTTAATACAGAAGATAAAATCCCTGGAACTCGAACCAGAAGACAGATTAGTTTCCTTTGATGTCACTGTACTATTTCCAAGTGTCCCTACAGATCAACTCCTGTGTCAATTAAAGAAATGGCTACAGCAGACTAACCTACTTGAAGAAATAGAAGACCTCATACAACTTACCAATTTATGCATTGCACAAAATTGTTTTAGTTTCAATAAGAAGTTCTATCAATAACCAACTGGTCTAACCATGGGCAACCCACTTTCACCCTTCTCGGTAGATTTATTTATGAGATACTTAGAAACACACATAACAACTTCCTTTCCATACATGTTTAAAGTTTGGCACAGATATGTTGACGACATCTTCGCTGTTGTCCCTAATAGGTTCATACAAGACTCCTTAGCCTTACTAAACCTACGGAACCAATCAATAAAATTCACCATAGAAATAGAAAAAGAAGGCATGCTACCATTTTTAGACCTAAAAATCATCAGAGAACAAAAGAACCTAACCTTTGGCATATACAGGAAGCCAACACACTCTACTAATTACATAAAAAATAAGAGTTTCAATCCAACCACACACAAACATGCAGTACTAAACAGCCTAACACATAGACTGGTATATACCCCCTTAAATAAAAAAGAATACCAGTTAGAATACCAGCATATAGTAGACACAGCAATACATAATGGGTACAACAAAGCAACTATTGACAAAAAAATTGCAAAATTCAAACGACAGATGCACATCAGAAACACAACAAATCTCAGCCAGCAAGATAAAGAGCTAAAGTTCAAGAAATTCACATACCACCCAGGAACATTTCACAAATTTAAGAAGATTTTCAAGAAACATAACATCAGCCTTGCTCCACAGAACAACTTTAACATAGAGAAATTACTTTGTAACAAGTTAAAAGACCCCATTCCACAAGACAAAAAAGCTGGAATCTATAAAATCAATTGTTCAGATTGCAATAAAGTATACATAGGTAAGACAAAAAGAAACCTAGAAACTAGGCTAAAGGAGCACATGAGATATATTAAATACAAACAAATGGACAAATCTGCAGTTTCACACCATTTTTGGATCACTAATCACAACATGAAACCCAATATTACATTAGTCAAACCAGCCAAATTTGCAGCCGAATTAGATGCATGGGAGAACATCACCATTCAAAAACACAACACACATCTAATGAATTTTGATTTGCCGCCACCAAATCCTCTCTGGAAGTACATTTCTCCACCACAAGATGCCACCACAGGATCCAGTCCAAAAAACGGAAACACCAACAACACGGGCCAGTCGAATTAACTTCTGAGGATGGGAACAACCGTTTCCCGAAACATGTTAAGTGAGTAAACTTAAGTGATGTTAGTGTAACAATTCCGACTCACCTTTGAATAAATACTTTTTTATTATTTATTTTTTGGGGCATAAAAATCCTTAGCATGGTTTCTTTCGGAAGGGAAATAAAGTCGGTGATCCCATGTTGTAGGTTTACAGCATGTAAAAGAACCTTGAGCCTGATAAAGCGGCCTCTGAGCAAATTTTCTGTTTTTTTCCTCTTTGTCTCTAGTGGGTATATATATCCACATTTGTTGTCCTCCGTACTGTAGTAGTTACCATGCTAGTCTAGTTCTCGATGTCATGGGTACAAACCCGTCTGAGGGCAATGAATCTTTTTGGGTGTAAAATCCTTGGCTTCCTGTGGAAGGGAAGTAAAGCCGGTGGTCCCGTGTTGTAGATTTACTCTACTTAAAAGTACTTCAAGCCTGATAAAGAGGCCTTTGTGCAAAATTTCTAATATTTCATGCCCAATATAGAATGCGATGCTAAGTTCCACATCAGTTAAAGAGCGTGCATAAATAAAACTCAATTTAATTTAATATCCATATTTCCTAGCCATCAGATTTTTCCTATCTGCCCCTCCTGCCTACCTCAGATGTTATTCCCCACATGCCCTTCTTGCCCACATATTTTACATCCTTTCTGTATATCCTGAGATGTAGATTTTATATAAATGCTTGTTTGCCTTCTGCTCTTGCTTCCATCATCTGCTTAATTAAATTTCTTTTTACATCTCTCCGAGTTATTGTCAGGCTTTTGTTTATAAATAAGTTGCTCCCTTTTAACATCTTTGTTCTACTTAAAATTCCATGAATTATGTTGGATGTTTCAAATTTTGCTATTGTTGATCTTTTCCTGCTTTGTCCTCTACTCGATATGCCTCCACAATCTCCCATCCAGTCAGATCCATTTCTAGTTTGCCCATTAGAAGTTCCATACCTCTTCCACTGGTCAAACACCTCTACCGTCTTCCACATCCATGAGCACCAAATTTAATCTTCTCCTTCTCTCATCCATTTTCTCCATTTTTCTCCTTGATCCCATCTATGCGTCTTCTTATTTCTAGCACCTCTTTTCCAATATCTCTTTTTCCTTCTTTAGCTACTTGCTTCAGGTTGTCTTTATGCGTTCTTCCATTCCATCTATCTTATTCAGTTTTTCTTCAAGCTTTTTTAACATTGTGCTTCCTCAGCTCCTGGGTTTAGTTCAATCCCACTTATCATTAATAGCATAAATATTATGCTTCCAAGTACTAGCCAATTTGTCATGTTTTGCTCCATTTTAGCTTCCATAAATTTTATTGTGAATAGCCCTATTCTCATTCAATACACAGTAAGTTATACTCCCATTATCACTTGTTCCGCTTTTCTTCTAAGTGGCAGAGCTCTCTGTGAACACGGCCTTCTTCCACTGCTCACCTCACACACGGCTTATTGATAACTACTTTGTTATGAAAATGTTTCTTTGGCAAGTTTAACCAACACAGTAATTACTTTGAATAGTTGTTAAAGCAAGCATGAAAGTTGATGTAATTCACACTGCATGTAACACACATTGTGTGTACTGCCAGAAAGTTCAGAGTGGTTTTACCATTCACATGTTCTATATGTGTAAGATTTTATTAATTAACTCTATTGCAGATCAACTATGCTATTTTTAATGTAATGCAAGATGAGCTTGCTCTGCATGAAGAATTTGCAACTACACTTGAAATTGTTAGCAAACACTTTTCAGATGTAATTCCCTTTTACTCTGGATAATGTACCTAATGCTAAATCCTTCATTTCAGATTATGCTCAGGAGCAGTTTTTGGTGATAGGAGTGGTGTTTCACCATTGTCCTCAGCTGACGGCTTAGGGAAAAACACTAGCTCCAGTTATGCAAAGGATTGTCCAGAATGTGAGAGTCAGGAAAGTGATAGCACAAAAATACCACCTGTGGAAAAATTTATTCATTTGGAACAACCTGATAAATGTAGCTATTTAGGGGAAATTTACAGCAAAGGTATATTGATTCATAAGGGCCAAAGGTCACACAAGTGTAATATTTGTGATAGGAGCTTTACTACATTGAAAAGACATAATTTAATACATGAGGGTAAAAAGTCTCACAAGTGTAAACTTTGTGATAAGAGCTTTACTCGGGTGTCAACTTTGAAATCGCATAATTTAATACATGAGGGTAAAAAGCCTTACAAGTGTAAAGTTTGTTATAAGAGCTTTACTCAGTTGCCACACTTGAAAATGCATAATTTGGTCCACGAGGGTAAAAGGTCTCACAAGTGTGAAATTTGTGAGAAGAGTTTTGTTCATTTGTCATCGTTGAAAAAACACAAGGTGATACATGAGAGTGTAAAGCCTTACAAGTGTGCAATCTGTGACAAGAGCTATAATTGGTTATCACAGTTGAAAGCGCATGATCTCAATCATGAGGGTAAAAAGCCTTACAAGTGTGCAATCTGTGACAAGAGCTATAATTGGTTATCACAGTTGAAAGCGCATAATCTCAAACATGAGGGTAAAAAGCCTCACAAGTGTGAAATTTGTGAGAAGACATTTACTTATTTGTCATCTTTGAAATCGCATAATTTAATACATGAGGGTAAAAGGCCTCACAAGTGTAAAATTTGTGAGAAGAGCTTTACTCGATTGTTACAGTTGAAAATACATAATTTGATACATGAGGATAAAAGGATTCACAAGTGTGAAATTTGTGAGAAGAGATTTACTCAATTGTCATCTTTGAAGAAGCATAAGGTGATACATGAGGACAATAAGTCTCACAAGTGTAAAATTTGTGATAAGAGATTTAAATGTTCATCATATTTGAAATTACATATTCTGATACATGAGGGTAAAAAGCCTCACAAATGTGAAATTTGTGATAAGAGGTTTACTCAGTTGTCACATTTGAAATTGCATAATTTTATACATGAGTGTAAAAAGCCTCACAAGTGTGAAATTTGTGAGAAGAGGTTTACTCAGTTGTCACATTTGAAATCACATAATTTCACACATGTGGGTAAAAAGCTTCAAGTATAAAATTTGTGAGAAAGGGTTTACTGATTTGTCACAGTTGAAGTGGGTAATTGGATAAATGATACAAATTCTCACAAGTGTAAAATTTGTGAGAAGATCTTTACTTAGTTGTCAGTTTTGAATTACATAATGTGATTCATGAGAGTAAATGGTCTCAGTGTGAAATTTGTGGAAAGAGCTTTATTCGATTGACAAATTTGAAATTGCATATCATACATAAGGGTAAAATGCTTCACAAATATGAAATTTGTGACAGGTTTAATAATTCATCAGATTTGGTTTTGCATAATATGATACATATGGGTATACAGCCTTACAAGTATGAAAGTTGTGAGAAGAGTTCATTAGTTTTAAATCAGAAGACATAGTGAAAAGATTATAAATATAATACATAGAAGTGGTTGCAAATATACAATTTCACTAAAATAGTAGTTGCAATCAGCTGACGATGAGGAAGTGATTCCTCGAAACTAGTTATAAAGAAATTAAAAACTATTTTAGTGAAATTGCATGTTTTGCAACCACTTCTATGTATTGTGAGAAGAGGTTTACTCAGTTGTCATAATCATCCAGGAGGGTAAAAAGCCTTACAATTGTGAAATTAGTTTTTAGGAGGTTTAATCATTTGTCACATTTAAAAGTGAGAATGTGATACATGAGCGTAAAGAGCCTTAAGTCCCATGTGTGAAATTTGTAAGAAGAGCTTTAGTGTGTTGTCAGGTTGAAAATGCATAAATGTATTCATAAAGGTCAAAAGCTGTGCTTTGCACATTTTACTTCTATATGAACAATGAAATTTATTGCCTATTACAAACTAATACAAACAGTTAAACAAATTCATGTGACTTGTGCCGTCAAATGGATGTGTTTCATCTACACATGTGTAGCTTCACAGTTAAGTTGATGCACAAACTTATGCTTTTGAAACACCTTCATGTAACAGGTGATGTAGGTGATTCTGTGGCTGTCCCGATTTCATCCACTTTTGTTAGTCAAGCATTAAAAAAGCAATTTTTATAAACTTGAGTACCATTAGCATAACTGATTCTCTGAAAGTTAAATGCAAACTGTATACAGATCTATTGAAATGACTAATTTTCACATATGCACATGAAAATCCTATATTGTGCAGCGGAAATTGATCAAGGAATGGCTAATTCAGTAGCTTGACCAAACAAAAAGTTGAGAATGTAGCAAAAATGCAAAATAATAATGGAAAAAATTAAGTACGTATGGTCACATCAAGAGAAGATAAAAAGTAAGTCATAAAAGTGTATAAAATACAATATGTAATATTTTAAATAATTCCCATTTACAAAAAAAATGCACGTAAAACAAAATCTCGAGAAAAAAACAAACATGTGATGATTGCAGTGATTTAAATGAGTGTATAGATAAAATGTTTTGTAAAATAAGTAAAAGATGCAGGGAAAGGAGCATACTACAAAGTAGTACTCATCAAAGATGAAGGAAATCAACAACAGAAAAACTGATGCCACTGTAACTTCATGAGTAACTATCACGTGAATTTCAAAGAAAATCTTGTAGAAGAGAGAAATAGTGATATTTACATCATGTGAGTTACAGCTGTCATACCATGTGGTCATGTAGTTACGTGGGGATCTCCTTGTGGGATATTTAGATGGCATACGATAATACATAGAGGAATTATCTCCACATCGAGAAGTACCTGAAGTTACTCCTCTATCTGGCAGCATAGGAATTTACAGCTCCCTGCCAATACTGAGAAATTTTTAAAAGTAATTAAATATGAAGAATGCTACACATAAACAAATACATTGAAAGTAAAATCCGAAACATAGTAAATAAAGTTCATTCTTGAAGTTTCGTGACAACGAAAGAAAATGTTAAATTGAATTTGGAAACTGCGTTATTATATTAAATTAGTTTTTGAAACATTGTAATATTTGCAATGTCTAGAAACAAAATTGTAAAAAGGAGTATCAAACCAAAAAAAAAAGTGTAAACGGTAGTTTATTTATTCAATAAATAATAATTAATATTTAAATCAGCATTGTCATTTCGGTAGAACGGTTACAACCCTGAGAATTCCCAGAGTGCCACAACTCCAATATTAATATTGCACTGCTCTCAACAAACCGTGGTCACACAAGTGTAATATTTGTGATAGGAGCTTTACTACATTGAAAAGACATAATTTAATACATGAGGGTAAAAAGTCTCACAAGTGTAAACTTTGTGATAAGAGCTTTACTCGGTTGTCAACTTTGAAATCGCATAATTTAATACATGAGGGTAAAAAGCCTTACAAGTGTAAAGTTTGTTATAAGAGCTTTACTCAGTTGCCACACTTGAAAATGCATAATTTGGTCCACGAGGGTAAAAGGTCTCACAAGTGTGAAATTTGTGAGAAGAGTTTTGTTCATTTGTCATCGTTGAAAAAACACAAGGTGATACATGAGAGTGTAAAGCCTTACAAGTGTGCAATCTGTGACAAGAGCTATAATTGGTTATCACAGTTGAAAGCGCATGATCTCAATCATGAGGGTAAAAAGCCTTACAAGTGTGCAATCTGTGACAAGAGCTATAATTGGTTATCACAGTTGAAAGCGCATAATCTCAAACATGAGGGTAAAAAGCCTCACAAGTGTGAAATTTGTGAGAAGACATTTACTTATTTGTCATCTTTGAAATCGCATAATTTAATACATGAGGGTAAAAGGCCTCACAAGTGTAAAATTTGTGAGAAGAGCTTTACTCGATTGTTACAGTTGAAAATACATAATTTGATACATGAGGATAAAAGGATTCACAAGTGTGAAATTTGTGAGAAGAGATTTACTCAATTGTCATCTTTGAAGAAGCATAAGGTGATACATGAGGACAATAAGTCTCACAAGTGAAAAATTTGTGATAAGAGATTTAAATGTTCATCATATTTGAAATTACATATTCTGATACATGAGGGTAAAAAGCCTCACAAATGTGAAATTTGTGATAAGAGGTTTACTCAGTTGTCACATTTGAAATTGCATAATTTTATACATGAGTGTAAAAAGCCTCACAAGTGTGAAATTTGTGAGAAGAGGTTTACTCAGTTGTCACATTTGAAATCACATAATTTCACACATGTGGGTAAAAAGCTTCAAGTATAAAATTTGTGAGAAAGGGTTTACTGATTTGTCACAGTTGAAGTGGGTAATTGGATAAATGATACAAATTCTCACAAGTGTAAAATTTGTGAGAAGATCTTTACTTAGTTGTCAGTTTTGAATTACATAATGTGATTCATGAGAGTAAAAGGTCTCAGTGTGAAATTTGTGGAAAGAGCTTTATTCGATTGACAAATTTGAAATTGCATATCATACATAAGGGTAAAATGCTTCACAAATATGAAATTTGTGACAGGTTTAATAATTCATCAGATTTGGTTTTGCATAATATGATACATATGGGTATACAGCCTTACAAGTATGAAAGTTGTGAGAAGAGTTCATTAGTTTTAAATCAGAAGACATAGTGAAAAGATTATAAATATAATACATAGAAGTGGTTGCAAATATACAATTTCACTAAAATAGTAGTTGCAATCAGCTGACGATGAGGAAGTGATTCCTCGAAACTAGTTATAAAGAAATTAAAAACTATTTTAGTGAAATTGCATGTTTTGCAACCACTTCTATGTATTGTGAGAAGAGGTTTACTCAGTTGTCATAATCATCCAGGAGGGTAAAAAGCCTTACAATTGTGAAATTAGTTTTTAGGAGGTTTAATCATTTGTCACATTTAAAAGTGAGAATGTGATACATGAGCGTAAAGAGCCTTAAGTCCCATGTGTGAAATTTGTAAGAAGAGCTTTAGTGTGTTGTCAGGTTGAAAATGCATAAATGTATTCATAAAGGTCAAAAGCTGTGCTTTGCACATTTTACTTCTATATGAACAATGAAATTTATTGCCTATTACAAACTAATACAAACAGTTAAACAAATTCATGTGACTTGTGCCGTCAAATGGATGTGTTTCATCTACACATGTGTAGCTTCACAGTTAAGTTGATGCACAAACTTATGCTTTTGAAACACCTTCATGTAACAGGTGATGTAGGTGATTCTGTGGCTGTCCCGATTTCATCCACTTTTGTTAGTCAAGCATTAAAAAAGCAATTTTTATAAACTTGAGTACCATTAGCATAACTGATTCTCTGAAAGTTAAATGCAAACTGTATACAGATCTATTGAAATGACTAATTTTCACATATGCACATGAAAATCCTATATTGTGCAGCGGAAATTGATCAAGGAATGGCTAATTCAGTAGCTTGACCAAACAAAAAGTTGAGAATGTAGCAAAAATGCAAAATAGTAATGGAAAAAATTAAGTACGTATGGTCACATCAAGAGAAGATAAAAAGTAAGTCATAAAAGTGTATAAAATACAATATGTAATATTTTAAATAATTCCCATTTACAAAAAAAATGCACGTAAAACAAAATCTCGAGAAAAAAACAAACATGTGATGATTGCAGTGATTTAAATGAGTGTATAGATAAAATGTTTTGTAAAATAAGTAAAAGATGCAGGGAAAGGAGCATACTACAAAGTAGTACTCATCAAAGATGAAGGAAATCAACAACAGAAAAACTGATGCCACTGTAACTTCATGAGTAACTATCACGTGAATTTCAAAGAAAATCTTGTAGAAGAGAGAAATAGTGATATTTACATCATGTGAGTTACAGCTGTCATACCATGTGGTCATGTAGTTACGTGGGGATCTCCTTGTGGGATATTTAGATGGCATACGATAATACATAGAGGAATTATCTCCACATCGAGAAGTACCTGAAGTTACTCCTCTATCTGGCAGCATAGGAATTTACAGCTCCCTGCCAATACTGAGAAATTTTTAAAAGTAATTAAATATGAAGAATGCTACACATAAACAAATACATTGAAAGTAAAATCCGAAACATAGTAAATAAAGTTCATTCTTGAAGTTTCGTGACAACGAAAGAAAATGTTAAATTGAATTTGGAAACTGCGTTATTATATTAAATTAGTTTTTGAAACATTGTAATATTTGCAATGTCTAGAAACAAAATTGTAAAAAGGAGTATCAAACCAAAAAAAAAAAGTGTAAACGGTAGTTTATTTATTCAATAAATAATAATTAATATTTAAATCAGCATTGTCATTTCGGTAGAACGGTTACAACCCTGAGAATTCCCAGAGTGCCACAACAACTCCAATATTAATATTGCACTGCTCTCAAGAAACCGTTCCAGTTATAATGTCAATGTTTCAGCCACATTTCAATGGAATATGATGTTATTTCCTGTCAAAAACCAACCACAGTGTCCAGTAGATTACATATTAGTGGAATTTGCCTTACTAACAGTTTTGGTGTTTATTGTTTAACGTTGTCATATTCATAACATTTTGAATACCATAGCAGTCTTTTTATGAGCTTCATTTTCTAATAATCTGATCCGTTACATCCACATGACTTTCTCTACCCTGCGTAGTTTTTGAGTCAGTATAACAATTATTCATATGGCAGTTTATTTTCCTATCTACTTCAGTTGAATCCAGATAAACGTTTCTGAAAATAGCTGTATTACACATTTCATTATAGATACAAAGGGAATAGTGATAGTAAAATGTTTTACAACTGGACACCATATGTTGGCATTAAAATTCCACACTCTTTCCATGATGTCACAGGAAACAACTGAAAATTGACAGGAATGTAAAAGAATACCTGACTATTGAACCATTCAGACCATTAATAACGAAGAATACCTGACTATTGAACCATTCAGACCATTAATAATGAATATCTTGGAAATGACTGATGCCAAAAAAATGTTCTTTGTAATAAATTGTGCGTTTTAAAGATCTGCATTCTTGAGGGAGTACGTTTTCATCTATTGCTTAGCGTTTATCAGTTATACAAGATAGAAAATTCACCCTGAAGAAGAGGACTTCATAGGCTGTTCCCATAAAATTCAGGATATACTTTTTATTTGGCATGTAAATATCTCTAATATATGTTATTGTAATCAAAATCATTAGGGCCACTTTTTATAAAATCATAAATTTCAAAGTATGTTCCATGTAAAGTGTAGGAGCGAAGGAATTTCTTGAAAATCTTTGGAAGATACTGAGCTTAAATACCATGTTTGTATTTATCCGTATTCATTTTTCAGTTATACAGTTCATAAACACACGTGCATACACAGACCTTTTTTCTAAATTTGCTCTTTTTGGATTCAAGGACCTCCAAAAATGTATCCTGGTGAAATCTCGGAATCAAATTTTTGGGTGGGATGCAATAGCTTCTCTATCTATGTATGGATAGAGAAAGTAAAAATGAAATCGTTAGAAGAGTTATTAAAAACACTGTATTTGTATTACTTTGTTAGATTTTATAATGGAATTGTTAATAATTAGCAACGTTAATAAAGAACATAAAAGTATGCATATATAACATTTGCTTAAATACCATTTATGGCAAACAATTCCTTTGATTTAAATATCCATTTTGCATTCGCCAATTATACGAGTAGTATACAAGTTTCCTAATTAGGGTACTGCTTCCTGAATACCACTGGGAACAATTTTGAAATCCCTCACTGAGATTATTGTATGCTGTTTAATGTGAATTGTGCTCATCCTGAGATGTGAGTGATGTTAAAATAATATAGTATACATAATATAGCATCACATATCAACTCCTTAGAGCAGCTAGAGGAAGTTTTGCATTTCACCCAAAATTTGGATGCTAAGTTTGTACCAGAAATACATGTTTTGAGATCCCCTGCTCCCAAAAAGGTTTGTTAAAAAATGTCTGTGAAGAACTTAACCCAAAAGAGGAAAGTAAGTTGAAACCTAAAACCGTTCAGGTTACCAAACAATTTTAAAATCACTTAACCAAAAACATGCAAGGGATAAAAAAAACTGATAGCAATTAATAGACAATACAGCTCTGAATTCATTAAAGCAAAATCAAACAGAATGAGAGAATATATGATCCAGATAAACAATGTAATTACAAAATCAAGGTCATTTGTAAAGCACAGCAGAAGACAAGCCAGAGATACTGGTATTTATGGATTACCCAAAATATATAAATCGGTTATGAGCAAGACACTGATAATTAATAACAGCAATGCTCTGCAGTGTATCTGCTGATTGAATGATTTCAAAGACCTTGAGCATAAATAACTCCTTCAAATTGGTGAGAAAAAGTAAAAGACTGAATAAGGGTGGGCCAGCACCATATTGACTTCCAGCATTACCAATGGAGGGTGCCACAAACTTGTACCTAATCCTGAACAGGTAAACTACTATTTGCAGCAAGGAAAAGTAAAGTGAAGAAAACCCCACAGTGCCTTACTTTGGTAAGTACGGGATTGGTGCTCCCGGGGTCCCAAGCCACTGGTCCTCCAGGTTTTGGGGGTTGGGTTAGGGTCA
Organism: Deroplatys truncata; assembly: GCA_030765065.1. Classification (NCBI taxonomy): domain Eukaryota; kingdom Metazoa; phylum Arthropoda; class Insecta; order Mantodea; family Mantidae; genus Deroplatys; species Deroplatys truncata. The sequence goes on from CM060985.1 coordinate 159,836,563, forward strand.
ACAGCCCTGCCCTTGAAACTGCAACGTTTTCATGCTTTGAGTGTGCTCATGCTTTCTTTTCAGAAAAGTTTGACAATCGCTGATTTGAAGGGTAAATTAAAACTTGTGAGTGCAGATTTTTCGGCAACAATGAAGCTAGAGGTGTAGAACAAAGAGAACAACAATGGTCAAGCTGAATGATGACAATGCCCTGTTTGGATCCTGTTCATGGAGGAGGATATGCAATTCCATGTATTTGATAAGTTTAGGTTTTACGTAATGAAATGGAAGAGTTTTTGAAAGTAGAAAGTTTAAATTTCCATAGGAAGAATATGCCAAACAAGAACACTTGGAGCATATCTTGGTTGTAATCGCCTGGGAAGATACAATGTGGACAAAGCGTAAACACAAAAAGAGTGAGAAAAGCCACCATAAGAGAGGGAAGCAGATGATGCAGAAAAACTTGGTGTTTGTTGTGTAGTGAGGGTATCTGGCCGTCCAACCACGAGAGCTACAGTAAAGTATATAGGTGTGTAGAATCAATCTAGGCTAATGGACTGGTGTAAAGTATGATGAGCCTTCGGGAAAGACTGATGGGAGTATTGAGGACAACAAATCCTTGGACTGACCGCCAAAGCTTAGTGGACTTGTCGGACCTGTGCGTGTTGATTTTAGAGATTTTCCGGAAAAAGCTTCTGATTTGGATGGAGTTTAATAACCCAGTGGTTTTCACTCATGATTGCTTGTTCTGAATTTTCTTAAATATTTTGCTGCAATGTGTACTGAATTATAATGCATAATTTTGTATGTTTCATTTTTGTTCCTTTCCTCAATCTTGTGTGTTCAACGTTTGTATTGTTTTGTACCGGGATGTAAATAAATATATAGCCAGAGTGTGGTGCTGATGAACCCAGCAGTTTTGAGCCACCTAAAAGATATTACTACTATTAAGCAAAGAAAAGGTTTGAACGTTTTACTCCCTGTAATTTGGTTGTTTGTATTTAATCCTGACTGGAATTCACAAAGAAACAAAGGTTAATCTCGGCCGAGTTACTTAGATAAGGATTTTCCGCTATCCTAAGAACACGAATGTCGAGTAGCTCCTAAGCTCTAGCGACCGTGAGTCCATGTGAGCATCATTTCAATTATTTCGTTCACTCACTGTCCGATGTGACCTACTTTGTTAAAGGACAGAACTTCATAGCCCAAACTTAACTAAGTCCAATTGCTATAAGGGATGCAGGACGGAATTGCACTCGGAAAACACGACCTGTCTTCTCATCAGACTATAATTGAAGGCAGGCCTCTATGATATTGCAGTAAACTGCAAGATAGATTTAATTAATTGGACGAGCCGTTTCTATAAACTATAAATACTGCAAGAGAACACAACCTTCGCTTTTCACACTACAAAAAATTCTGCTCGTCTGCAAGATTGTATATTATGTAAAGCAACAAAACCTAAGAGGAAACATTGTTTTTCCGAAGAAATACTAAAGCAGCGAGTTGTATGAAGTTAATAGTGCGTATAAGAATACTAGAACAATGCGCATTCTTTCGCGCGGTAATGTACTATGTTACCTCATCCGAATTCACAATGGATCGAGCGGCACAATATTGCATCCCAAAATCTAATATTTACAACGACGGAACATAATTCCTAGGAGGCGTGGGTTCTACTCCCTTGTAGCAGACGCTCCCGCGCATTCAACAATGTTGTCGGTTGACATCTTTATCTCGGAAAGTAAAACAACTTAGTGCCTTATTATATATGCACCATAGTTTCATTAGGAGAGACCGCTGACCTTTATATTGATATAATTTCTTGGTTAGTATCTTCTTTGTAATTTAGATAAATAACAATAAACATGACCTTAGCTGTTCATAGTAGAACGGATCCAGGTAAAGGGTGTGTTGGGATTGGCGGTGATAATACTGATGCAATCTTTGTCCGCGGGTATTGTATTTGGGTAATTGTTTAAACAAATCAGTTTCCATAAAGCTTTTATCTTAATTTCTTTTTGTGTACGACACTAGTGCATGAATTCTGTTGTTATGGCATAAGATGATATCTAGATTTTCCTTCAAACTGTATTACTTTTAATACTATAATCCTTCCGGACCAGAATGGGATTTAACATTAACAACGTACGTAGTATCACTCCGCGCTTGACGTTTCATAAACGCATGGTGGAACTGCTGCTGTTACACGCAACAGCTGCTCAGCTGTATACTTTCATGATCTCAAGAAACTGCCAATGTTACCTACCTATGTTACATTAACCACGTGACACCTTTGCCGTACCAGCAGCGAGTGTCAAAGAAATATATATCCTTATACTCCCTAACTTAAATGTACTAGTTCAAGAATGGGTAAAGAAATGTATTGAATATTTTTATTAGTAAAAACTTAGGTGTCAATTGGAGTCTTCGGGTAACAGCTCGGCATCAGAAGTGGTGATATCGTTGATGATATAGAGGTTATGGGCGCCCTTGCAACATATAAAATTTAAAATCAAAAAGCTAAAATACGGGACACAAACGCGCTTAGTTTAAAACACTAAAAAAACAAGATAGCAAAGTCTAAAACCCACAACATTAAAAACATGGTAAATATAACAATAAAAGATCAATTGATGTGTCAGGAACTGTAGAAGTCAAGGGACAAGAGCCCCCATTAAAATAGACAATATAAAATCACAAAACTAAAAGACGCTCAGCGCATCAAGTGTGCCGACTAAAATCACTGTCACTGATAAAACGTAAGAGACATTCTACAGTATGCGCGTCGTCTGCCAAAACGTTGGCTATGCCAACAGGCAGAGAGGCACGAACGCGCAATGGAGCTAAAACCTGACACTCTGCTAAGATGTGACGCACTCATCACACTACTCAGTGTGTTGCGGGGTCACCACTGAGCTGGTGTCTATGACTAAAAAGGCAATGTCCGAGCTACCTAAAATTACCTCTTCCCGACGAGAAGAGGTTTAACCTCCCGCAATTTGTTCCCCCTGAGGGCCGTCCGCTCATCGCGCCAAAGCAAAAGGATGCGGCGACGTAAAATAAACAAATCTGTGGAGGGAACAAAAGAGGTAAAACATCTGGATGATAAAATTGCCGATTTGTCAGCGGCGTTGGTAGACTCGTTCCCTGAGATGCCCACATGACCTGTAATCCACACGAAGGAGACACTGATGCCAGAAGCTGCAAGCGAGTGGAGCAGGTCATGAATGTGTTGTACGAGAGGGCGGTAGGTAGGTGTAAAGCACTCGAATACCCTGAAGAGCACTCAGAGAATCTGTACAAACAACACTGCCATAAGTTGTGCCGCTGGATGTATAAAAGAGATTGCTAAATACTAAACATGTCGGCGGTAAAAATAGAACATTGCCCCGGTAAACGAAAGGTAAAACTATGTTGACCAACAATAAACGCACACCCTACTCCAACATCAGTCTTAGACCCATCCGTATATATAAAATATTCCCGAATTGCGCCCGAAGTTCTGAAAACGGATCTAATGACTGAAGAAGGGGTCCGCGTTTCCCCCCTGGGAAGGGTTGGCGTTGGCATAACGTCCGAATACCGAAGAAGCTAGCGAAATCGAACCCCTGGAGGGTGCAATCCACAGCAGCTAACTAAATGTTGCCGATCAGGCGAATCCTCAAAAAATAACTCGAATGACGGGTGGTCAGGCAAGCATGAGAGTCGACAGGCATAGCTGCACAAAAGCATCTCACATCTGAAGGACAGCGGAGGCTCTGCAGCTTCAGCATATAGGCTGGGTACACAGCCAGTTGGAAAGGCCCCTGTAGCGACTCTTATGCCACGATGGTGAATGACATTCAGGCGACGTAACAAAGATGATGCATGCACCGATGAATAGACAATGCACCCGTAATCAACTTGGATCGGACCAAAGAGCGATAAAGACGCAGAAGGACGGTCAGATCAGCTCCCCAGGATGTGCCACTTAAAACACGTAAAAGATTAGGAGAACGGTCACACTTTGCTTTTAAAAACGAAATGTGGGAAGTCCAACTCAGCTTTCGATCAAAGATCAACCCCAAAAACTTCGCCTCGTCTTCAAATGGAAGATAATCCGGCCTAAGACGGAGAGAGGGCGAACGGAAAGCCTTCCGGCGCAGAAATTGACACAGACGGATTTCTCGGCGGAGAAAGTAAAGCCGTTGGCGTTACTCCAGGCGTAGAGACGTCGATACAGCTCTGGAGACAGTGTTCGAGCAGATAGGTCCGCCGTAAACTGCAATAAATGGCAAAATACTGTCAACGAAAAGGGACGATGAAATACCAGGTAGAATACACTCAACAATGAGGTTGATAGCAATCACAGAAAGTGTGACACTGAGTACAGAGCTCTGCGGTACACCGTTCTCGTGAATAAAACGACTAGATAAAACCGAGCCCACACGGACGCGAAAGACACGATCCGTCATAAACTCCCGAAGAAATATGAGAACGACCGCGTAAATTCCATGCGTGGAGTGTACGTAAAATGCCGCCCCTCCAACAGGTGTCATAACCTTTCTGCAGGTCAAAAAACACAGCCACGGTTTGGCACTTTCGCAGAAATCCATTCATAATATGCGTCGACAGAGACACCAGATGATCGACGGTAGAGCGACGAAACCCGCACTGACCGTTCGCCAGAAGGTTCTGAGACTCAAGCCACCATGTCAGCCGCCCGTTGATCATGCACTCCAGCACCTTGAAAATGCAACTGGTGAGTGAAATAGGCGGTAGCTGGAAGGTAGTTGGCGATCGTTCCCAGGGACAACTGTGGCTGAAGTAAAAAACGCCGTCTAGCCAAATACGGTTATAGACCTGTAAGAGTTTACTGTCGGCTGAAAGGTTCTTTAACATCAGGACATGAATGCTGTCCGACTCAGGAGCGGAGTGCCTAGAGAAATGGAGGGCGTGCTCCAGCTCCCTCATTGTGAAAAGTTCATTGTAGCACTCCTGATTACGAGACCGAAAAGTATAGGTCTCGGAATCCAGCCGGTCTTTGAGAGTGCGAAAGCCGGCGGAATAATGGTCAGAACTGGAAACCGCCTCAAAGGCAGCACCCAGAGTGTTAGTAATGGCAGCCGGATCCACTATGACGGCATTGAGAACCTGAAGGCCAGACACACTTTACCGGAGAAGCAACGAAGGTTATCCCAAACAACAGAGGAAGGCGTGAAGCGATTAAAAGACTCGACCAAACGAGTCCAGCACGTCTTCTTGCTATCCTGAATAATGCGACGAGCTCTGGCGCGCGATTATCAAGTGTAGGGTGTCGGAAAAACCACCCCAAACGCAGTTATGCGGGCACTAAGGGCGTCCCGACAGTCTTCGGTTCACCACGGAACAGGAATACGCTGAGGGGGAGGGGACGAACGGGGAATTGTGTGTTCGGCGGCAGATAGGATCGTAGAGGTAAGGTGCTGTACCATTTGGTTAAGTCAGTGAAGGACTGGTCCTCAAAAGACACGAGGCTGGAATACAGTCTCCAGTCAGCTTTGCTGAATTGCCAGATAGGTCCTCTGGAGTGCTGTACGTGGCGAGACAGAAGAATAACGATGCAAGGGTAATGTTCGCTGGAGTAGGTGTCAGCGACGACGTTCCACTGCAGACGACAAGAAGGCTGGATGGAGCAAACGGCAAGGTCCAAGTGAGAGAATGTACCAGAAGAGTCAGAAAGAAAGGTAAGTTCACCTGTATTGAGGATGGAGAGGTTGAACAGAGCAAAAATGCCGGAAAGAAGCGTTCCCCTCGCACAAGCCCTTGGCGAGCCCCACAGGGGGTGATGGACATTAAAATCTCCAAACAGAAGAAATGGTGTTTGGAGAGCGGAAAGGAGATCTCGAATGTCCGCGCTAGCGAGGGGAGACCATGGAGGTGAATAGGCGGAGCAAATAGAAAAGAAAAAGCCGGGTAATTGAAGCCGAACGGTAACAGCTTGCAAGGCAGATGCAAGTGTGAGAGTCTGAAAAGGAACGTCGTTACGCACTAATAGCATGACAACTCCATGGGCAGAAGTACCCTCATCCTGTGCAAGATTGTAGCGAACTGGAATATAACCTCAGCGATCAAAAGGGTCGTGAGGGCGAAGCTTAGTCTCCTGCAAACACGATCATAGGTGAATGGGAACGCAATAAAAGCTGCAGTTCCGCTCTATACGGTGGTACACCACGTAAATTCCAGGTCAAAATAGCAATGAATAAAAGGGATAAGCTTCCTACTTAAAAGGGCGGCGCAAAATAACTCTGCTTAACCTTGGTGCTCGGACTTTGGTTATGGAGTTGACCAGACTCCATAGGCTCCTCGAAGGGAGGTAGCCACGCGCTCAGTACCAGAAACCGATTCAAGCGCAGAGAATCGGTTCTGGGTGGCAATAGGTGAAGCGTGCCGCTGGGCGCGGCTTATCACAGGAGCGTCCTGGGAATGCGACCTCCGAGGAGAGGGTGAAATTTTCTTACTGAGCGCACGCGGAGGTTCTTTAAGAAAATCTTCCTTACGAAGTTTCTGCTTTGGTTTTTTCTCAGTGGCTTGAGACTTCAGTACCTTAGAACCAGCTTTAGATTGCTTAATAAGTGTGCAGAAATGGACGGCCGGATGGTAGTTGCAGTCATGGTCCAGGTCTGAGTTTCGGCATCCTTCCGGGGTACTGGCGAAGCAACAGCAGAACTGAATGTACCCGATCGCAGGTTGGCGCGTGCAGTAACGCCTCCGGGCATCAGCGAAGGGGAGTTTTTCCTTTACCCGGATCTTCTGGATCGCCTTCTCGTCCAAGTACCGCGGACAGTTAGCAAATGTTGCAGAATGAGGGGTGATGAACATGTACCATCGGTGAGGGATGACTATCTGCGGCGCAGATGGATACGGCACTCTTACAAGGGACTTGCGTATGCCTAAAACTTTGGCATTTGCAACAGAGGTTTTAGGAATATAGGGCCTCACCGCATTGCGTTCGCACACTGCTGAAGTACTCGTGGGCAGATCGACGCCATCGAAAGTTGGAGACAGGGTACGAGCGGGTACAAACACTCCGTCGCGTTTAGCCTACACTGGATGAACCGCTGTTACCTGTTGATCTGATAGTGGACCAGTTCATCGTCCGACATACCATCGAGGCTATGGGTGGTGACACGCCTCGACAGGAATTCAAGGTGCGGTGCTTCTCAACACGGATGGGATAACCGTAAAGAAGCGTGGCGCGCAACACGGTCTTACTTTGTTGATCGGACTTGCTTTGAACTAACAACGAACCGTTTCGAAGTAGAGTGCAGGACTGAAGGGAACCAGGAATAGAGGCAATGCCTTTCTGTATATTAAAAGGGTTCACCTTCTCAAAAGATTTGTCTTTCCTCTGTGCAAGTAATGACCAATTAACAACCATGTGGCGATGGTGCTACTTCTGTTACAACTTTTCGGCGCTTGTTATTAGTAATGGAGAAACAGGACTCCATAGTGAAAGAAATCCTCCACAATTGCAACCGTCTGCGACTTCGGGCTCTGACTTCCCGGGCGTTACCCCGGCTTGGGTGAGTGGCCTATCCATACCGAGCTCACCCCAGGGTCACACCTCCCAGAACATAGACAGGGGGAGCCAATGACCATGGGGAGTCAGCAGCTCATGCAATGGCCCCCCCCCCCCGCGGATACGAATACACGCCCTACATGACGACCCGGGTGGTGGGGATGACGCCATTACCCACTTACTCAGCTGCGTACCCAGTGTGCGGGTATCCGTCAGGCCGTGTCCACAGAGCATTAAAATAAATAAAATCGGAAAAGAAACCAAAATGGTGTGGGCGTTTTGCATGCAAGGTAGACTGGCGAGGAAGGAAAGGAGATGTGTTAATGGTCGTGGTGCGAAATGCTCGTAAATAGAGACTACAGAAGAAAGAAATGATGGCGAGGGGCGGCATGGAATGAAATACGCAGATCGCACGATAGCCTAGCTTGTGTCCCCCGTTCACGAGGGAGAACCCACCTCGACCGGACGAGGCTGGAGGGATGGCGATGAGTGGCTCGGGACCCCGGGTGCGCCAAACCCGTACTCACAGGAAATGAGTCCCTGGAAGAGGTAATATCGCTGGAGTCGTCTTACAGGCACACCAGTTCCTCCCGGTGTTAATTTAATGGCATCCTTGAGAGCAAGGATGTCAAATCCCCAAAATGTTGAACACGTTCAAAACTCGCCTTTCACCACGTTTAAGGAATTTGCCAATGCTATGTTTAATTACTCTGCTCTGACCTACTACACAACCATAATCGCAGCATAAAAAGTACTACATTGGCACGACCGTTGCTTCGCTCCAATAAACAACGATGAGTGCGAATGCCTACTTGGCCATGATAACAAATGAGCTAATTGTTTAAGCAAGGTATAAATGCAACGATTATTAAAATACTATCAATATTCACAATCTTTATTATTTGAAATGCAGAGAGACAGAGAGAGAGAAGGAGAGAGTGATAATACGTGTAGTACAGTAACAAATTACTTTCATTCTCTTGAACGGCATGCTGCGGTGGTAACAGCTGTATTTGTTTACACCAGAACCGTTTCCTACCCTGAATGCATTACAGTTAGCTTTATTTATCAAAGCTTACATAAATTATAGGCTTATGGCCAATTATGAGAAACGCAAGGAATCCTATAGAGGGGGTAAAAGCCAGCGATATGTTATATGTATATAACGATTATCAGAAAAGTCTGTGTTCTGTTAATCGTTCTAGTTGGACAGTTGTTGGTGTTAATGATTCACCAAAGCTTAGAGAAACCTTCTTAGGTCTCTTCGTTTTCCTTTTCACAGTTTTCATACTTCTGATTATTTTCAAATCAGGTGAGTGATCAGTGGTTATTAGGACATTATACCACTGATACCCTCTTCAGTAGTCAGTGGCAGCATACTCGAATCTCTCTTATTCAAAGGAGTTATAGCTAAGATTAAGCGCCTTGTTCATCCTACTGACGTCTCTTCTTATGCCTCAAGTAAAAATATGTTCTTAAAGGATAATCATGCTTTAAAGTATATTGAACTCGGAAGTGACAAACTGCTTCTCATACCTTAACCGTTTTACTTGCAACCGGTTTACCTTTTGTTCACTACCGTCAGCGTTTGTCTTAATTCATACCTTAAGAAATCTGCAAAAGAGAAGATATTGTCTTATGTAATTTCAATTACTTTAAATGACTTCCTTCCTCGCATTGTACGTAGAAATTGATACAATCTCTTGGTACCAATGGAGATACGTTTGACTCCTTTTGCATCTTTTCAATTTTTACATGGTCTGCATGGCATTCTAGATGCACATGGCCAGCAGTAAATACAACTGCTCAATATGCTGTAGGTTTTCGTTCGTACGTGCAATAACAATCAGCATTATGGCGTTGCTTACGCCTCTACTTGTATCCAAATAGGTCATTATATTGGAGACTTACCTGGAAGAATAATTGCCTTTTGTGCAAACAAGAAGAAATATATTGTGGACTTCTAGCGTACACCGCCTCATGCTAAGTGTAACATTCCGTACCACCATTTACAGCGCAGTCACGGATTGCGAGGATGTAAGTTGCTAGAAGTCTCTTATAATAGGTAACATTTACTAATACAATTTCAAAAACCAAAACTGTTTTTGTCAGTACTGTTTAGAATGCTTTCTTCGTCTTCCTTCTTATTCATATATACTTGGTCATTTCTGTATGTTCTTGATAACTTTCCTTAAGACTGGCACATTCTATTTCATCTTTGCATTGTTTTATAATGATCTGAAATGAATTGGTAGTTTTGCGTATGTTCATTTTTTTATTTTTAAATTTATACGCAGTTTCTTTGTAAACTTTCTTGAACAGCCGATACGAAGTGATTATTTCATAAATGTTATTGCTACTTTCTTCAAGGATTTTCAACGTGTTTAGATGACTGGCAGAGACATTCCGTTAGAATCACGACTTTGGTATTAAGGGTACTTTTTTAATTGATTTTTCATTAGCTTCCATTTTGCTGTTATATTATTTTTCAGCTCCTGGCAGCCTCGAGGCAAGAGGAAATGCAGTATCAAATGCGTTTAGTCCCTGTACAAGTATATGCACTTTACCTCTAGAAATACCATACACTGGTTGATGCACTTCTTTTGCAAATGCTTTCCCTGCTAATGCTGATCTTAACTTCGTAACTCGCGAAGATAACATGAGAGTTTTCTCCAGTACCTCTTCCGTTTCTTTCTTTCTTACAATTTGACATTAATTATGATTCAGTTATATGGAGACGTCGCTGAAGCCCTTTTTACATACAGCTGCAAAATTGCAGTTATACTATCTGCACAATGTGCGGTTGCTTTTAATTTTTAGTATTGTAGCGGGCAATAGGTGAAGTTCGAACCGAGTTCCGAGGATTGCGTTAAAATTATAAAAGCGTTGTAAGATGGTGAAACATAAGAAGCTCGATGTTTTAGCGCACGCGGTCGCGCTGTCAGCGTGTTGAAAAGTATTTAATAGCTTCGTACTTAGGTCACACACTCACTCTAGGCGGACTTCTACAACACATCGAAGGCACGTCCGTCTGGAGCTCGACGCCTTCAACATAATTCAAATTGAGTCTTTAATTAGTGAACCTCAAGACATACCAGAAGGTTTCAGGTGAGATGTCTTGTGTGGAAATTCTTCCTCGTACCGCCCTACACACCCTGTAATCATATAAATTAATTATAAATATAGCTTTTAGAGTTTATATAACCAGCGAGTTGTCATTTTATATCTCATACCCTAGCTCGCCCACCCCCTCACCATGTACACGTCGTAACCCCAATACCGACACGTTCTGCAATCTGAACTACCGCCCTTCTGTTATAAGCATCCTACTGACTACTCAAAGGGTTGCTACAATTATGGTGCGTTTTCGGGTATAGTAAAGCTGGGTAGTTAAGTATAGCATCCTCCTATGGCGAATGTACCAAGCCAAATTCTCTATTTCTCCTCGTCCCTTACCCTTCCACGCTCACACTTAATCTCCTCTACCGGAGCACGGCACCTGGGAACTATGCGTCAAGATGGCATACAAACACACACACACCAAGATTAGAAGACCCTCATTAAGTAGAAGCACCCACCAGCCGCTTGCATCACGACTTTATAAATGCATGCGCTAACCTGAATTGTGGAGATATAAATTCTGTGTGGTCTTAAGGTACAGTAGCCACCCTAAAATTGAGATGCCGACATAACATGGGGAGCAGCGCTAGAAAAACTACCACAAATAGGTGGTACTAATCAAGCAACTGTTTGCACCCAAGGGGATGCTACATATTACCGCCACAGAATGGTGGAACGGCAAAGTATGTTTTAATTCTCCCCCTCTGTCACACTATATATAAATCCATCTGTAATAATTTTTTCTCCTCCACCTTCCACTGCAAATAAGGAAAATGTCCCGTTAGAGTCAAATTAGTACATGCAATATTCCAGATGCCATGTAGACCCAGACCCAGTCATGATGCCATGTAGTAACCCACCCACCCACCCTTTGCATCATGACATGATTTTTAGGTGCATACAGTGATCTAAGAATTTATTAGGAGTAGGAGTAAGCTGTATTGCATTAATATGTGAGTTTTCTCTTTCGGCTCTACCATGTAGATATTATTTAAGTTAGCTTAAGCTTAAAATCATAAGATGCCGTTAGAAATTAAATACGCCATCACCATTACAGTTAGAATACTACAATGTAAATGACACAAGACACGTGTAACCAACAAACATACAGAGTGCACAAACTCAGCAGACCCACTTTCACAGAGGAATTAGATAGAGATATAGGCATGTAGCAGAGCTTGACAAAAATGCGCAGTATCAAAGAGTTGCCTTATAAGGTTCCCATTGTAGAAGTAAAACTTCAATTCTTATAAGCATGTAGAAAGATAATTATTTCCATAATAGCTTCGTCAGATTTCTATAAAATATAGTGTATTCAGAAAGCAAGTCCAACTCCTTCTCCAGCTTAATAATAATAATAATAATAATAATAATAATAATAATAATGATTTTTGCTGCAATACTTGTTCTACTTATCTGAAATCGATTCATTTTAGTGATGAAAGGTTTCCGTGGGCATGATTACGAAATACATAGCTGACCCATATTTGGTACACATAACGAGAGCTGAATATTCAGAAAAACCAGGGGGTGGTTGCCACATACAACGTTAGTAAAACGTGCTGACGTTACAATTTCCATCGCCACACACTAAGTCAGTAATTACGCAAATTCAAAACACACTGATTCGGGCAGCAACTTGCACCAAATTCGGTCCGCGATTAAAACCAGTAAACAAGAAAGTACGCAATTCACACCATTTAAGCTTATCCACGCGCAAAAACCTGTATTACCCCTGATGAGCGACTACAGGCACGCCACAAAATTGATTCGTGCAGCAAAAACGAGACGCTGTTTTAAAGTCAAGGGCACTGGCAACAGAAAATATAGGAGAAAGCCGCAGAAAGAACAAACGTCTATATGATCGGAAGGGAGGTACGTAGAATACACAATATGAGACCTATTAAAATTGTGCATCCCCAGGAGCAAACTCGGTAAAGCCACAAAAAAATTTTAATAAATTACACAGACCCCTATAAAAAGTTCAAACATTAAGCCTCCTGAATTACGTAATAAAAAAACCCACAAGACAGCAAAACGTCCACATAAGCAAAATTCTGCGATATTACACGTGAGGAGGTGGAAATAGGAAAATATTGTAAGATACATGTTACAAGCACACCATAAGGTTACCACACACACACACACACACACACACACACTAAAACACACACGGGAAATTAAAATTGCCAACGTTTCACTTTCCGGCATTACACACTAGCGAAGGTGTTTTCACACACGAATTGTTTCCATGGAACAATAAATGATAATATTAAGGAAAATGTGGATAATAGAAGGAAAGAAAGAAAATGTGAACAATGTTAAGCTTTAAATTTTCATTGTAGTTCTCAATTGCTTGAAAATATTTCAAGTGATTTATCTTAATATAGGGCGGGCCTCCGTATTTCCAGCGTGGTCTACGAGTAACATGCTAGTCTCTAGTATCCGAGGTCGCGGGTTCAATTCCGGTGGAGGGAGGTGGATTTTTAGGCGTAAAATTCTTAGCATGCCCTTCTTCGGAACGGGAGTAAAAGCGGTGGTCTCGGGTCGTAGATTTGTGGCACGTAGAAGAACCTCAAGGCTGATAAAGAGTTCTCGGAGCACAATTTCCAATATTTAACGCCCAATTTAGAATGGGACGCTAAGGACCAGTTAAAGAACGTCCATAAATGAAGCTCAATTTAATTTTTTGTACCTCCAGCTTAGTGTAAGCTTTCTGGCAGAGCAAATGATAATCCATGCGACCCAACTGTTGCTTTTAGAGGCATTAAACGAAAATATGCCTTAAGTGATTTGCAGTACGTAATCCGAAATGCGACCCTAGTGATTCTTTACACTGTTAAGTTATCAAATGTTCAGATATAAAGATTTGAACGAAGTGTATTAGAGTACCAAAAGATAAGCTCGGGATTACAATTTGGAATACGAAGTTGATTTTGAGAAGGTTATACCACATGGAATATACGTACATGATTTATGAGAGCTTTATGTTCCCTAGTGCTATAGTGCGAGTAGAAAGACTAAAGGTTTGGCGGGAGTGTCTTTTGATTGTCTAATATTTATCGAATCTTCATGTCTAATCTTTGCGACTCTGTGAAGTTAAGTAGTTTTGAAAATTATTTATGATAAGTGTTAAGTGAGTTGGAGCTGATTTCTCCAAAAGTTAAATTTTGCAGGCGAGAACTATAAATATAAACTCCTGACAGCAGGGAAACAGGAAAACGCCGTGTTACAAGTAATTTATGGTATACTGACTGATAAATGCAAAATAAATACATTTCGAAGAAAATAAACATTAATCGTAGTGTGGCATACCAACTATAAGCAACAACTTCAAATCATAGTATGGGTCTACAAGAGAAAAAGAATCGTCAAATAAAAGTAAAAACAAGCTTGGCAACGATAAATTTTGAACAGCGCAGGCGAGATAAGCTGATTATAGCAGCAAATATTCGAAACGCGAATGTAGACTGAATTATACAAGACGAGGCTAGCGAAATTGATGAAATACTTTTCTTAGTGTTATACGTAATAGTAATGTCCGCCGTAGGTTATAATGTTGAAAAGCTTTGCCGTAAACAAAAGTATAAACGAAAATATGGGAGAATCATATGCAGCGTGAGCAGTAACGAATGAAATTTTAGTTTTGGCGACGCCAAAGAATCCAGGAACAGAAGAAATGCAAGCTTGAATCAGGTGGTGAGGCTACAGGATACAAAAAAGTAAAAAGAGGGCACAGTTAGGAAGAAAGAAGAGCATGCAGATATTCAAAGCGAAAATTCACAGCGAGTAATGCCACTTAAGCGGCGAATACACAAAAACCGCTAACAAAAGTACTGCGGCAACACACCACACGCGACGTTACGCGAATTGAAAACTTTTTAAGCAGCGTAGGGATATATGGTTCCGCCTATTACAAGCTATTCTTACACTGAAAGACACGGATTGACTATCAGGAGTCCATAGGAAGCCAGGACCTCAGTAAGCATTTTGTACGAGCGCGTGCAAAGTGAACTGTTAATCCAGCAGTGGTGAATACACGGAAAATCTGTAAATATTGTAGATACCAAGCTGAACAGCGGGATAATGAGTCAAAGGGAGAAAATAGAGGCCACATAGAGCCCGCTTCCTCTCCCTGATATTCACCCTAGTAATAAAACCTGTAGACCAGCGGCAACAATAAGTAAACCATAACATATAAATAATTATAGTAAGTAAACTATTATTTTCTGTTTGTCGTTTTTGTGGGTGCTTATCTTATATATAAATATAAGTGTACATACAGATGGAGGTGCCCAGCGAAACAATCACCAGGGCGGAAACAAACCAGACAATCGGGGAAGAATTCAGGGGAACAGCTTAACTAACATGAAATGGTGAGGTAAAATATGTAGAAAACAAGCTTGGATGCTGTGTCCTATTATATAAACAGATAGTTCCCCCATGAAAGCAAAAGTGATATTGTCACTGTATAAAGTTATTTTTGTTTCATAATAATTGTGGGAGTAGAAGATATAGGGTACCCCGAACAAGATACAGAGTGCTCCATATGGGCGGCTCCAGTATAAAGTAATAGACACGAATGGTCTTCGAGAGATCTCACTTACAGGAAACAGTAAGGTAGATGACGGTTTAAGGTTTCAAAGGTCGAGGTAGGCCAAATGCGTTCCGAGAGTCCAAGAAGACATGGGGGAATTTACTAATGGAGGTTATGTAAAGAAGGGGAGCCAGTAAGTACCATTTACTTTTTTTCTTGTAGTAAGCATTCAAAAGAACGAAAGAAAGAGAAAAAGAAATGAAACTAGGAGAGTTACATTGAACAGATAACTAAAATGACAATTTAAATGTTTCAGAGTGCGCTGCACAGGATATCATACAGGGAGACCAGAAAAGATAATGAATTGATACAGGCGAACCACGAGGTAAAAGCAGAATTTTCCGAGCTAGGAAAACCGAGGATCACAATTCAAGAAGGAAGGGAAACAGATATATAAGGCACCACATATTTACATTTAAAATAGGCATGTGTTTGTACATACACGGACAATTAAGCAAATGTAAATTGTAAAGAAAAGCGAGAAAGCAATGTACACTCAGAAGAGTACGGTCAAGGGCTTAACAGCACCTTGTCATACCTGGAGAAAGGGCCAAAACCTTCCTAACTCCATTTTCAAAATTTGGGAGAGAAGTAGATAATCGCCAGGAGTACATATTTTTACTTTCTGTACTACGTAGAGTAAGCAGAGGAAGTTTTGCATTCCGCTCCAAAAATGTGATACCAAGATTTCACTAAAATATATGTTTTGGAGTGCCCTGACTCCAAAAAAAAGCATTTTTGGAAAATGTCTGTGTGGGTCTGCATTAAAACTGCCCGAGGCTATTAAGACAATAGAACAAGTTTCAGAGACATTGAGTCAAGTATCTGCGAGCACTATTAGAGAAAGAGTGAGAAATAATTTAAAAGTGTTCTAGAGAAGGACTAATAATATAATCGTAATATAAACTGGGATTAGATACCCTATTATTTTGATGGTAAACTTATACGCTAGAGTATTAATAAATAAGATTATTCCTCATCGTAGACCTCTCATAACTTTTTGTATGATACCCTTAATAAGTGCTTTCTCGTACTAATTTTACTATACATGAATAATTGAAATTACAACTTTCGGTAATATATATCCTATAAAAGCTTTTGCTATTGGATACACAAAAATGTATAAAAGAAGAGATGCGTTACCCATCAGGAAATATCCAGCCATCCTGATATTTCATGTTTTTGCACGCTCCTGTTACGTCATGTGATGTGGAACGTAGTTTTTCAAAATACAAAAGCTGTCTGTGAACAAATCGGATGTGATTTACCTTCCATGCGTTTAGGAAATGCATTATTTTACATTGCATTAACTGTGCTCACGTTGATGTGTCTAGCTAAGATTTCTGTACATTAATACCTTAATCAAAATGAAGTTTATTGCACGCTACAAATGGCTAAACATTCATTATTTGCTGCCTAATAACGCCCCTTAATCCTGGTGTTTCTACTTTTGAAGCAGGGTGTACTCTGTACTGCCTTCCAATGTATTTGTTTACAAGAGTGCTGCAAGGTCTCCGGCGCTACCACTTCCCGTTGTAGTAGCACGGTTATCTTAATGGAATTCTTACTGAAACCCCGTTCCCTGGTGATTACGATTACTTGTTTATTGGCACACTGTTGCTGGTTTATACCAGTAATATAAACCATATCTTTTATGTGAACGTGATACTAAGCACTGCTGCAAACGTCATTTTATGCCGGTAAATCACAAAAACGGACATTCTGGCGTCCCGGTTTACCTTTTAAACAAGACGGGACAGTGATTAAACATAAACACTTCCCTGCTAATTATCACCCCAGAACACCTATTGTCCATTCCAAACCACAGTTCCCTCTGATATAAACAGAAGCACGTGCTTCGGCTTGTCACGAACCCAAGAACACGCTCTTGCGCCAATGTAAATAGTTCTTTAATACATGTATTGTATTATGAAATATTAGAGCAGGATAGGTATAGAACTGCACATTTTATTGCGGTTATCATAAGAACTCATCGTTAAAGGCAATGGATATATACTAGCTGTTAAGAGATTACAAAATTTGATTTTCGTTTGCTATTGTGCTAACGCCGAGATCATCTTGCTTGTTAATACCAACCGTATTGCACGACTGTCACTCTCTTACATACACAAGAAATGCAGCAATGATTTCCCAGAGTTGCTATCTGAGTACCGAATAAACACTTTGCGTAACACAGGATATATGATAAGCGAACAGTCATTCATAATACACTAACATACTTATGCTCAGCTCAGGTCAAATCTTGTGATTTAGTCAGTTGGTATTTGAGCTCACATGGCAGAGGAAGGTGCGTGTATTGCGAATAAACTGTTCAAACACAGAAGCGGGAAACAGTTAAAAAAAGTGGCTAAAACAAACAATACTTCATATATTCAACTCACTATTACAAAAATACCCGACATTTGCATTATTGCATATTACGAAACTGATATCGAATTTTACAGGCGTTTCAGTGAGAAGTGTACGAAAGCGAACAGGGAATATAAACAGACATAATAAACATAGAAGAGGATAAAATGTGGGAACTTGTTTTAAGTGCGACAGTGCTGTGGATAAGCTTGTCATTATTTTGGAGAGTAGTTCTGATTCTGATACGGCAGCTGAGTCATCTTCGGAGGATTCGGATTTGGGTGTTGCACTCTTGCCCGAGGATTGTGATTAACGTAAGTAAAATGTTCATTGCAGCATACTTATAAAATAGATGGTTACCTCAGGTTGCATTTGGAACTATGATTCTCACGCAGGGCGCCTTTTTATAGCTTAAATAGTGTTCAACAAGCACGTGGGAGGGGAACAAGCAGCCATTGCGAACTACTTTCGCGCGGATAATACAAAGAGTTTGTTTTCAGTGAAAGGCACTCTGGTGTGGAATGGAACATAGTTTGGTGATCTGTGTGCCAGGCCACCCTATGCAGTGCGGTTGGCACAGACCAGCTATATGCGTAGCACGCTACACCGCAGTGACCTCGCAACTGGTGGCGCATATTACATTCAGGGTTAACCTTATCAGCTGTGCTTCAGTCGCTGCTCTGTGTTAGTGTTGTAAGGAGAGTTGTGCATCTAAAGGTGAAAGTTTATACAAGACATCTGTGTTGTGCGTGATTTGCTTCTGCGTGTTAATGTTTTGCTATTAGTCTACTGCAATGCCTGCCGACAAATTCACGCTTGAACATCGATTTTTATGTACGATACATACGTAAAACCCGAGTCATGTAGACAGGTGTGTAGGCAATTTCAGGAGAAATTTCCTGGTATTCCAGTTCCAGATAGAGAATTTGTTAGACGTCTGGTTAATAAGTTTAGGACAATGGGATCGCTAAGCGCTATACCTTAGAAGCAAAATCTTGGTGTTCTAACGGGGGAAGAAATTAACGAAATATGTGCATGTATTTGTGGAGAACTCTAAAAAAATAGGGCTTATAGGAACAATACTTACACCGACGTACTTAAGAGCATTATTGGAACAAAAATTCTAAACATTACACATGAACTTATACAATGGAAATTTCAATACGCATCTATTCAGGCACATGCACACCACTTTCAACACCATTTATAACAAAGTTATAGTCGGCGCCAGTCAAGAAACGGATTGACAGCTGCTAACCAGGTAGCGTAAGGTTTTAAATGAATGACAGGGGATAGATATATTATGGCGGTCGTCATAGCAACGATTAGAAGGACCAATTAGAACTAAGACGTTTCCATAGCAACGATAGAAGCAAAAACCTTGTTGCGGATATTGTAACACGTGATTAGCATGACGTGCCTGGCAAGCGACCGTTGTAGTAACATGAACTGCACGTCTTATCTTCTGCTGTAGCTGCAGTTATAAACAGTGTCTTCGTTTAGCCCATTATTAAACTGCTTTAGCCACAGCTTGCAATGTATTTGTATCAGTTTAAAGAATGCCTGTGTAGTGACAAGTTGCAACATCGTATCTGTATTGTTATTTGCTTTGTGTTTACGTGCATTAGAGTCCGTGATTCTGTGCGTGTGTTGCAAGCATTTGCGATTGAGTTAACACTTTTAATATACTTTTAACAATATCCAAAAGTAGTGACAAGGATTGCGAGCCAAACGATACTCGGTAACAAATAAGATGTATTTGGTAAAGGTATTTCAATTAAACGACAAGTGCGGTAAATGACATGCCCATTGAAGAAATCAGCTGAATTTTCCCCATTAGAATAGGTATGAATATTTCACAGGTATGTCTCTCTTGTTAACCCCGATGTTTACACTGATATATCCTTTGCATGTATATTCATTATTTTATAATTGTCTTCATTTACGAATATAAGTAATACACAGCCTACAATGCAGGCGCAACCCTGCCTTAGTACACATAATTCTAACACGCTCTCCACGTGGCCGCGATAAGCGGCAACGTCACCTTTCTCTCTCCCTCTCTGTCTCTCTCTCGCTCCTTGTGATATGTCAATCCCTTTCTCCTTTGGCAGCTAGTATAGTGTTCATTACAGTCCTTGTTACTATCACTCGTGATAAGTAACCGTAAGTTTGCGGAAGGAAAATCTCCAGTGTAATAGACTGTGTACGGAGCACGTCTACACACTATCCGTGTCCGCACCATAAAATAGCACCACTGTACTAGACATCTCCGCACTTTGGTCCGTAGCACAATTTCCGTTCCTCCAATGCCTCCTCAAGACCCGCAGTTGATTAAGCGAAAATCTCAAAATGGCGTACTAATCCTTCAAAGTGTGAACTTATTGAAAGATATAGTTTCCTGATGAAAACATCGTGCATGTACTCCAGCATTAGTGTAAGCAGAATCATTTATGCGTATCATGATGATAAGAGCCTAACTTGAAATAAGTATAAGCGAAACATATTCTTAGATTTGGTCTTTTTTCTTTTCCTTTTTTGGATTAAACTTTAACTCCGGCTATAAGGGAATGCAAAATTATGCCATTTTGTATCTTAAAGCCAAAGTCGGCTCCAGGAGCGTTGCTGCCCCATGCGATAAATACAAGTGCCGCCCCCTCGCGCTTTTATATGAAATGTCAGTCCTCCAGGACTACTTTTCTCAATACCGTATACAGTCCCAAGGGTGATCAATAAACAAAGCCCAAGAGGATCCAAATTATACGGTGGAAAAACAAGATTATTTCGAGCGAAAGATAAAAACAGGCAAAGTCACACTGAAATGTTTAATATTTCATGTTTACCGCTTCATCGGGAGATATTTTACATCCACATTACTTTCTCCACCCTCTATTGCTTCTTAGTGAGTATGCAAACTATTCTTACGAAGGCTTATTTTTCTATCTACTTCATTATAAACGAGATAAAACTTTGCAGAAATAGCTACATTACACGTTTCGTTATAAATACAAAGGGAACAGCTTTAGTCAAATGTTTAAGATCTAGTCGTTATATGCTGACCTTGAAATCCCATACACTTTCCATAAGATCGCGATAAACAGCTGCAAATCACAGGAGTTGAGTAATGAAGAATTCGTACCATCAATAACGGATAACTCGAAAATTGCTATTTGAAATAAACTGTGTGCTTTAAAGAGATCTGCACTTTGTGTGTAGTTCGTTTTGTGTATCACAACTATCGTCTATCACCAGTTATATAAACTTCCTTCATAATGAAGAGGAACTATTCTCAAAATTAGAGATATAATTCTAAATTATCGTGTAAATATCTTAAATACATTGTATTTTAATAAAATCGTAGAGCCATTTTTAGAAAATCAAAAGCTTCTAACAATGGTCCATGTAAAAGGTAGTTTGGGGTGAAAAGATTTTCTTGAAAACCTTCGAGTTGCATTTTGGAAGATACTGAACTTAAATGCCTACTATGGTATTTATCTAACTTTTTGTTATTAGTTAGCTGTTCACAGACAGACACACATACGCAAGTAGGTATAATAGGGCGGAGCCAATGCAAAAAATGCACATAAATGGGAGAGATAGACAGAACGAGCAGAGAGCTTAGGTTTGACAGGGATTCTAGGGTAGAATAAGCGTTTACATGGGAGAGATAGGAAATACAAGGAGAGATGCTAGGCTAGACAGGGGGTTGAAGGGTAGAATATGCGTTTATATGAAAGAGACAGGGAATGCGAAGAGAGGTGCTATGCTAGACAGGGGTTGAAGGTAAAACATGCGTTTATATGGAAGAGATAGGAAAACGAGAACTTCTAGGCTAGGCGGCGTAGAGGTCTAGGAATTGCGTTTATATAGGAAGAGATACGGAGAATGGGGGAGATGCTAGGAAAGACAGGGTTGAAAGGTATTTAGGAATGTTTTCCAGGAGAGCTGGATTAGATCATAGGTATTTGGAACACTTGTGTAGCTATAGATGTTTCGAAAGATAATTTTAGGAGACACTTTCAGCTTACTCTGCAGGTATTCTGGTGGTATTTCGATGCAGTGGATTAGGCAGTTTGCATCCACTTACAGGGTTTACAGGTATTTTTGAAACGTCCTGTATATTATCAATGTTCTTCGCAAAGAATGTCACGTATTCCATAAACTTCTGAGTAGCATCATAACCACGATATACTTAGGGTTGCTTAGGAATATAAGTTTCCAAATGTTCAACGCTGGATGACGGCTTGACGTAAACAAAAAGGCTCATTGGTGTATGCTTTTATATGGGGTTGTATAGGAAGTTCCAGGTTTAGGGATGCATGTATGGCATGGAGTAAGATTTCTTTCAAAATCTGCATAGATGACGTAAGCTAGTTTCAAAATCCTTTCAATTATTTTAAATTGTACGACGGATTTCTCCTTTGTAAGCATAACTATCCTTGCAATATCATGTTAGTAACAGATGACTACATGTTCTCGTACTTTTTCAAGCCCGCTCCGGCCATAACGATTATCAAAATGTATGAAAAACCTCTTATATGCGTACACTGGTCCCTCATTCCTAGTTTCTTGAAGATGAATAATTCTTTCAAAATTTTTTATATATATACATAGTGCTGTACACCATTACCATCACTCAATGGTAACAGATCATGGTGGTCATCTAGTTGAGTATGAATAACTTTATTGGAAACACTTCTTGCTTCTCATCCAGTTCGAAAACGTTTTCAGACTTACTGTTGAGCTTCTTAAACTTAGGTATTTGAGCAAGCGTCGTAGGGTATGAAACACAGTTGAAGTCGTACTTATGTTAAAGTTGCATGCATTTGCTGACACGTTGTGCATTCTTTTGTATGAATTTGACTAGGATTGCATACATGAAACATTTCTCGTCGGTATAATTCTGGATGTTTATACAAGCTACTTTAGCTCCAACTGGTATGTAGCTACTTGCTCGTAACAAGTTTTACTTTTTGATACGGAGCCACACTGCTTCTCTGCAAGCAAGCTGCTGCCCTTAAGCTCCGACTCTTTTAATTCAGTAGTGAATTTCTTGTATTTTGCTTCCAACATGGAGTTCAGATCCCTTTCTAGAAACACGGACAGATTCCGGTTTTAAATAATTTGCCACAGGTTTCTCCAACACTGTTCACAAATTGGCATTCAACCAGTAGATTTTTTTCATACTCTTGTGAACACCAAGCTCTTTATGAACTGCCTGGAGCATCTGTTGTTTTGCCTCGGGCAGGTATATATTCAGGTCCTTGGATGAATTGCAAAGTACAAAATACGATTGCAATTGTCCATCAGACGCAGTCTAGTGCTCCTTCATGTTACAGTCCTGCATTGTATCTGATTATAACTGGTATCTGATAAGATCAGTCTTCATTTTCTTCCCAATTCTGTTTATTTCACATACATTTTCAAAAAGTTCTCCTTATAGCTATTGTAGAAGGATGAATCACAATGTTTACACTTGAACAGACGCTTGCAGCCCATCCCATGCCTTATTTTGTCATAACTTGGCAGGAATTTATTTCCACATTTGCTGCAGGTGTATCCAGTAATGCTGGGAGTAATATCCTTATATGCAGAGTTATTCATGTTATGATGTATTAATCCAGGTTCAAGGAAAAGTAGACTTCTTCACCTTGATAACCACCCTCGAAAGCTGATTAGGCTTGGAGAGAACTTGATGATGTCATCTCAAGTATAATTAAGGCCAGAGACCATATGAGCCGTATTTATAGAGGGGGCACGAAGCTTTCAGTTCAATTTTGACTTGGTTTAATAATTAACGATGATTAAGCGTCTAAACTTAAATTTAAATAGGTGTTTGTATATGTGTTCGGTTGTGCGTTATGTCTGCGTGCATGTCCGTGCGTTTGTAGAGGTGTTCGTGTGCAGGCATGTGTAATCTGTGTGTGCACGTGTGAGTGTAAGTGTGCATGTTCCATGTTTCTGTATATTCGTGTATGCACGGGTCTGTCCGTATGTTTGTGTTTCCAGGAGCCTGTTGGGGAATAACTTGCTCTTGATGGGGTGCTTCTTCTTAGACAGCTGCGGAGCACAGTATTTGTGAGGCCAACTGTATCACTTTCACTGCCATGAGCTTTCGGAAAACTCTGGAAACTCAAGCCAGAATCTCAAAAGTATGCTCAACAACATCTCATGCTCTTGAATGCCTTCTTTCTTAATACCCCTTATGGTGTGTTCGTGCAAACGGCTTCATAATATTGTTTGTCAAAGGAGAGACCATCTTAAACTATCTCATTTGTCTTCTATCTAGCTTATTGGGTTACCTTTAAGTTCATAAAACAGTGTTGAATATCTGAATATACCAGCATTTGATATTCTTTCCTGTTAGCCAATGTCCACAAAGACAAACTAGTAAGCAGCATCAACTAGTGTTAGCAGAACAATGCCGAAACAGTTTTTGTAGTTGTGGTACAAATGCCACTGTTGATCGGCGCTTGTAGAATTACATGTTTTCCATCAATTGCACTAACATTGTGGGAAATTGCACTTCTGCTCTTGCCTGGCCAATATTGTTCTGTAAAAACCAGCTGCAATTGAAACAAACGCATGTAACATAATGTAAATTGGTGGGTATTATTCCCAGGAAGGTAGTAATTCAGCAGGAGGAGATAATGCGGCAGGAGAGGATGAGGCTACACGATGTAAAGTCGAGGCAACAGTGGAAGACGATTTTACAGCTTCAGTCTCCACTACTTTGCAGACACCAAGGGATACCGCAAAAAAAGAAAAAAAAAGCCTGACGATGAGTTCTTGCAATCTGCTTTAGAAACTATAAAAGTGACACAAGAAAGAACAGAGAAGAGGGATGAGTGCGCCATATTTGGGGACCTTGTGGCACAACAATTGAGAAGGCTATACGAAGTATCGCGGGAAACAGTCAAATTTAATATACAAAAAAAACTTTATGAGTTGAGAATGACCTGTTAAAGTGCAAATGTAGATGTTCAATATGTACTTCCAAGTGAAAATGTTGATTAGTGTTTTAATTTAATTCAAATAAATTGGAAACTATTAAATTATTATTATTATTATTATTATTAATAATAATAATAATAATAATAATAATAATAATAATAATAATAATAATAATAATAATAATAACAATAATATAGAGTAAGGTGATGCTAGATAGTATTCCATTGTGGTGTGCTGTGGTTTTCAAGTATAATTAATTTGGTTATCATTTATATGCCATTAAAGATTTTTATTAATAAACTATACTTTTTTGCTTGTCACAGACATGATTGCTTTTCTTTTGCGTGGGTGTCCTTCCAGTTTGTCAAAACCCTCTAATTTAAGAGAGGATCCTGAAGAGGGCAGGCAAAGCGTGGAAAACGACTTCATAAAGTCTGCAATTGCAGGGAGCTTGAGTGCTGTAGGACATCACATTAAGGAAATCACATTTCACACGTAGAGAGACAACTTGAGAAGATAGCTTGCTCTGAACTAAGTGACGAGTGAGCTACTAGAAAACTGTCAGTAACGTATATTTTATGTTAATGAGGAGTGTTAAGCCAGCAGTGAAGGATGAAGGTTGTGTTCATGAGGAGCTCTTGAGTTTGAAGGAAGGAGGTTCTAACGAATAATGGGAGTTGACATAAGAGTGTATAAAATGAGATTTGGGCTGTTTAGGAGAATGAAATTTGTGTAAAAACAAAAGTGATTTTGGGAAGTCAATGTCAAATATACCGTTTATAGAATTTGTACTAACTGTATTGCTATTGATTGGCGGAATCGAAGTAAACATGGCCCTAAAGAAATTCAAGAGCTGCTGGGAAATCTAAATGAGAAAATTGACAAAATGAAAATTATGATAAAGGATATTTTAGAGGATGTCAGAGATCAAGTGCAGGAAACAATATGGGAATTAGAATAGTTAAAGGAAAAATGGAAACATTTGAGGAAAGGGAGAGATTTAATGTGGTCTCCTTAGGAGTAAAGGAGAGAAAAGAAGTTTGGCCTGCAGAAGAGGTAACACAAAGACAGAGAAGCTAGAAATGGAGACGCATGGATGGGAAATAGTTGAGGCGTTCAGATTTTGAAGACAAGTTAGGAAGAGGACAATAGTGATGAAGCTAGCAGCAGTTCAGCTGTATATGAAGTGCTCAGAAAAGCCAAGAAACTAAAAGGAACTAATATTTTCATCAATAAAGATAGTTTACCGCACATGAGAGCAATACAACGTAATATAATTCAAAAAATGAAAGAAGCAAAAGCGTTGGGGAAAATGTCATATATTAGAAATCTACAGCTTTGGGTCGACGAAGAAAAAAATATCAGATAGGATAAGATGTATATAAGAGCTTATCAGCGTGATAGAGAGGAAATTAACCGGCAGTTGTCAGTTACAACTACAGGAAATGACATACGTGGATCGAAATGCACGAACATAGGGGAAGCAGCAAATACCGGAGGGGGCAGTGCAAAACACGTGGCCAACAGGGACGAGAGAATATATGACCGGGTGATGACGTCAAACAGAATAACTGACCTACCAGCAGAACAAGGAATGAACTGGAGAAATCCAACAAAGGAAAGGCCTCAGACAAGGATATACATTAAACCCAGTTCTATTCAATTTATACATACATGTTATATTATTGGAAATTGGGAGGAATGACAATTTTGCACCAGTCATCAATAATATTCAAAATTGGGACCACCTTTTGCAGAAGACCTAGTGGTAGGATCGATTACAGTTAATGATTTAAAATAAGCCTTGCAGGGAATAGACAAATCCTGCAAAAATGGAGATTAAAAGTGATCCAAGAGAAAACAATTGTGGGTTTTAAGAAAGGAGGAGATATGAAAAATGGAGAGGAGAAAATAAAGAATATAGGTTAGTGTGAGATGTATTTATCTAAGAGTTAAAATAGATGGAGGCGGTAAATGGGAGAAATATAAAATTTTGCACTAGGAAAGGGGGCTATATCAGCTACTAGAAGTAGTAAATATAGAGTACTTGATATAAATATTAAATGGCTAGAGAAAGTATACAGTATGTTGGTGGAGGCAAAAATTATGTCTGGCATAGAAATTTGGGGATTAGAGGGAGGGCGGGAGAGTATTGATGAAGTGCATAGGATGTTCTGCAAGGAAATGTTAGGGTTACCGAATGTAGTAAAACAGGTAGGTCAAATTGAAATGGGCAGGTTGCCAAGTAAGGGATGATAATGGAAGAGTTCTGGAATATTGCTTTAGAACCTTGAATTTAGACAAAATAAATATGTTAAGACAAGGCTTATAAAGCCAAGAAAACAGCTTAAGGAATAGTGGATGTATAAACAGTCTACGGAGTAATTTGGAGAATAATGTGCTAGGAGAGAGTTGAAGAATGAGGGAAAATAATGTGAATAACTTTTGGAAAATGGCATGGGAGAGATTTGAAGATATATAGGCACAAAACCTATTTAGCGAGTTAGCCGAAAAGAGATCCTTGGTGTTTTATATACCGATGAAAAACATATGGGGAAGGAAAAATACATAGACATTGTCAATAAAGAAGAGCGAGAGAGCACTGCATGGGTAAAACTGGTGTGTGGAGGTTAAAAGGTTTAAGGAAAGGTATTCCACAAAATCGAAGTCCCATATGTGCAAGAGGAGAAGTAAAGATTAGATTAGATTGGATTGCATTTTGTGAGTTCACTAGCAGCCATAAAGGCTTGTGAACATAGAACATGTCAAGGAAATGTACAAAAATTGCATATAAACATAAATATTACACAGAAATTAGAACATTTGAAATAAAATAGACACATACTATATGCGTGTCAAGGAAATGTACAATAAAGTTACATATATACATAAATATTGCATAGTATACAGAACATTTAAAATAAAATAAAGACATATTATATACAGAATGAAACAAATCAAGTGTAATTTTGTACAGAGTCGAATACTTCCATATCGTTGTAAGGTTAACATACGTATAGGCAAGAACAGTTATTTTAACATTCACTAGGCTTGTACCTTTGTTCGTCTCATCATTTTGTTCTATTTGATTTCTAATGCATAGTATTTACTGTCAGTTCTTAATACACATACATTTAAATAGCTTCATTAATTCTAGAGCAGGCATCAAATATAGCTGGCAAATGTCATTAATACTTACTAATACTACTTACAGAGCTATAAACGTACTATCATCAGGATAATTTGTCATTCAGATAATCTTGTACAGAACAATATGCTTTTGAGCATAGATACTTTTTAACAGCAGTTTTAATGACATTGCAATTGACAACTTTTCTCTTAAGATCATTAGGGAGAGTATTAAATATTTTTATGGTCTTGTAATATACACCTTTCTCTAAACAAGAAAGCTTTGCACTGGGATGATGGATGTTACCCTTTTGTCTAGTGTTAATGTCATGAATTTCCATGTTTGTAATAAACGTGGTTCAATTGCATACATAGAATTTTAAGATTGAAAATATATACATGCATGGTAGGGTTAATACCTTCAGTCTTCTAAAAATATGTTTGCAAGAGTGTCTGCTATGGGCGATGGAAATGATTCTTACGAGCTTCTTTTGCATGAGGAATATTCGTTTACTTTCTACCGAGTTTCCCCACTATAATATTCCATATCCAATGATAGAGTTACAATATGCATAGTATACTAATTTAAGTGTATCTATAGGACTGACATTTACCAATGCTCGGATAGCATAACAGGCAGAACTGAGTTTGGGTAAGATATACATAATGTGAACTTTCCAATCTAAATATCTGTTCACTTGAAGGCCCAGAAATTTAATGTCGTCTATTTGTTCTAGTGACATGTCATTAATCCTAATTTCTATTGGAGTGTGTGATCGATGATTTATAAATTTAACAACTTCTGTTTTGTCTAGATTTACAGATAATTTGTTAGCTTTAAACCAGTGTGACATACAGTTCAAAATATAATTCAATTTAATTACACACTCATTCAAGTTTTTACTAGTCACCAGAACACTCGTGTCATCAGCAAACAGAATGATACTTGCAATATCTTTTATATAAAATGATAGGTCATATATATAGATAAAAATAATAAAGGTCCTAGGACCGAACCTTGGGGCACTCCATGTGTTACTGTTTTCCATTTTGATGTATGTTTTCCAAATTCAATATCATTGACTGCTTCAACACTTTGTTTTCTTTCATTTAGATACGAACCAACTTAGAGTTTCATTTTTAGTCCGTAGAATTTCAATTTTGCTATCAGAATATCATGATTAACACAGTCAAATGCCTTTGCTAAGTCACAGAAAATCCCACCTACATGCACTTTTTTGTTTGCAGTTAACACTTCTTGAGTAAGTTTATAAATTGCATTATTGGTCGACATTCCTTTTCTGAATCCGAATTGATCCCTAACAAGTATGTTGTTACATTCAAGGTATTCATAAAGTCTATTAAACATCACCTTTTCGAGAACTTTTGAAAAAATTGGCAAGAGAGTCATTGGTCTATAATTTGAAACATTATTGCGTTCGCCTTTTTTTGAAAAGTGTTTTAACAATGGAAAATTTCATTCTGTCAGGGAAAACTTCTGACCTTAGTGACTCGTTGCACAAGTAACTACGGGGAGTGGAAATTTGAGATGAGCATGATTTTAAGATGTTTATTTTTATTTCATCATAACCAGAAGAATTGTTTGTTTTGAAGGAGTTAATAATTTTGTTTCTTTCAGAAGGTGTTGTCAGGTTAACTTTAAATTCAGGCACTTCATTAGTGAAATTTGATCTTAGAAATTCCAAAGCTGCCTCTTTACTTCCAAAATTAATACTCAGTTTGCTTTTTACATCCAAAAAGAATTTTTTATAAATTTCTGCAACTTCATGAGGTTTACTAATTTCTTGATTATCAATGTTTAGTGTTAAGTCATTTTGTAATGAGGATTTGTCCACTTCTCTTTTTATTATATACCAAGTAGTTTTTATTTTATTGTCAGAGTTGAATCTGCTTAGTATAATGCAATATTCTAGCCGCTTTTATTACCTTCTTTGGAAGCTTACAATATTCTTTGAAGTAGTGTTTTAAATCTATATTATTACTAATTCTTACCTGCTCATATAATTCTCTTTTACGTCTAGATGATGTCCTAATTTCTAAAGTGATCCATGTATTCTCTCACTTTTGAAGTTAGATATTTTGTTTAACTTGACCGGGAAGCAAGCGTCAAAGTGGGTTTTGAAACATTGAAGAAAGATGTTATATTTATTATTGGTTCCATTTGTTTGATAAGTTTGATTCCATGATTCAAGTTTAAGTATTTTACTAAACTCATTTAGAGTATTTTCATTTATTTCCCTAGATTTCTGATAAGTATATTTAGGTTTGGATTTTAAATTTAACTTTTTAATGTGTAGAACTTGTGCATCATGATTCGACTGGCCATTAGATTTTGATGAGACATTGCAAAAGTTAATACTATCTGAATTTACAAATATATTATTTATAGCTGTAAGGAGCTGTTTTGGATCCTTGTTGGAAAGTTTACTGTATGTGTCATGTGGTATGTTGTAAGTAAAGTGCTGAGTTGTTCCCTTTGAAGACTAGGTTTCAAATAATCAACATTTATATCACCACATATGATTAATTCTATTTTTGGTTTGAATAACAATTTTAGAAGATGTTCAAGTTGCTTTCTGAATATCTCAAAATTGCCTAAGGGAGCTACTATAGTAAAATTCAATTTACTTTCATTTAGCTGAACTGCACAGAGTTTATGGTTTTGTTCACTACAAAACTTGGATAAATCCAAAACTTTACAAGTCACATCATTTCTGACATACAAACCCCACCTTTATGTAAGTTTTTTTCTTGAAAACTCTGCTGCTAAAGAGTACCTATATAGTAAAATTGGCTGAAATTCCTGTTGTGTCAAGTGGTGTTCGGATAAGCATAAAATGTGTGGCAGTGGGTTTTCAGTATTAAGACCAATAGTAAGTTCATCTACTTTGTTTCTTAAGCCTCTTATATTCTGATGAAATACCGACTGACAGTTTTTATTTTTATTATCATCATTACAATTGTTGTCAGAAGCATTATTTCTAGTTACTTGTGGATACAGAGGTATTTGGGATGATTATCTCAATTTGCTTTAAGCGTCGATGATTATGTTGAACATACAATATTTAAGCGCAAAGAAACAGAAATTTGGGGGAAAGAGTATCAAAAAGAAATGGTTTAAGATAGAAAATTTGCTATAACTGAAATGCTTTATAGGGACAATTGAAGATTAGAGCAATTTTTAACTAAACATAAATAAAGGAATTTGCACAGTGAATAGAGATAAATGAAGTAAGAAATTAAGAATTCCAGGAAGCTGACTAAGGAAAATCTTGTAATTTGTGAATATGACTGGTAAAGAGCCAGGTCTGAATGCTGGTCTTATTTTCTTTTTGTTTTTTTGTATATGGCATAGTACAATAAATTAAATTTTAAAAATGTTAGTGAATAGTGATAGAGCAGTGCCAAAATTTGCATGTTAAACTATACTTCACAAGAACTTTGTTTTATCAGCTTTTTTAATTGATGTCCATTTAACTTGAATGCTGGCATATAACAAATATACACCAATGTACCCAATATATCATAGGGGAATGGTTAAATTATTTTAAAAGCTTTATGAAATATCACAGTGCATGAGAGCTATTAATATTACAGAAATTGGTAATAATTTTGTTGGAACTTTAAACAATAAAAAAAGGAAGTAATAGAACAGGTTAAAATATTGAAAGTAAAGAATATATGGTATACCAACAGAATTTCTAAGGGAATGGATGGTGCACTAATGCGGATAGGATTGAAGTTAGCGTCTTTAAATAAGTGCCAGACAAGAAAGCAACAGTAACAAAACAAAACAAAAACAAAATAGCATTTGGCCGGTGAGTCCACCCACAACAACTACAACAGTCATGGAGCCTCAGCTGATATCTGGCCAAAATGCAACAGCACGACCGTAAGTACGATAAAACACATTGGAAAATCAACAAAAAAGACGGTTACAAATTACAAAACCTCCACTACGTTAACCATTCTCATCATTCATCGTGTATCTGGATTCAATTCCCCAGAAAATAATATGGAGGTTACAACCACTCCGATCTGTCACATAACCACTGTTTTAGCAAATGTGACCAAAACCAACAATTATTCTGTCGCTCCAATGAAATCATGCTGTCCTTTTCGACTATGGCGAATATACTAAACTCACTAGGTTTTGCTTATCGCGTTTTAAGGTACTTTATCCCATTTTTCGTGGGGTTCGTAAACGAAAGTCTGGCCAATGTTACTCTTAGCTGGTTGCTTTCTAGCATTGCAGAGATTCTGCTTTAAATCGTCTATCGCTTTGAGATGACCTTATGCTTACTGCATTTGGACGTTTTGCATTACTTTGGTCTTCATTGAAAACATCGGTAATTTACATTACATTGGTCTTCAAAGCCAACACTTGAAATCCCAACATAGCTGAAAATACGATTCAGAGCCCTCAGCCTCAAAGCGTAGGAGGGATGCTTTTTAGAAGGAGAAGAGTGTAGCAGTTATGGCCAGGCCGTAACTGCGAAGCGACGACAGGGCGTAGCCGAGGGATCTGCGCGTCGTAAACTCGAATGATTTACGTTGGCAGCAATTCCTTCCAAAGGTCGCCAAAAACGACTATATAAAAAACACCGCTTAACCATGACATTTTCAGTGAAGACCAAAGTAATTCAGCTAAGCCCTACTTTTATAACCGTTTTTGGGCTGCATTTTAAAGGATTGGAGAATGACATTTTGTTTTTGAGTAGAGTATTGTGTGCCCATATTTTTCTGCATTATTGGTTTGCAATCCCTAGCCCAGGGATATGCGTGTCTAAAACTCGAATGATTCATGTTGGCAGCAATTGCTTCCAAGTCACCAAAAACGACTATATAAGAAGGGCCGCATAACCGTTACTCTTAAAATTTTCAGTGAAGACCATAGTAATGTAGCAAAGCCTTACTTTTATAACCGTTATTGTGCTGCATTTTAAAGGATTGGAGAATGACATTTTGATACTTTCTCTACTGTATTCCACCCAAAAATTCGATACCGAGATTTCACCGGAAATATATGTTTTGAGACCCCCTGAATCCAAAAAAAAAAACATTTTTGGAAACATGTCCTTGTGTGTGTGTCTGTGAACAGCATAACTCAGAAACGAACAGTCGGATAAACACCAAACTTGGCATTTTGGTTCAGTATCTTCTAAAGATGCGACACAAAGGTTTTCAAGAAAATCCCTCCACCCCAGATTACCCTTTACATGTAACATTTTTCGAAAATTTTAATTTTCTCAAAAATGGTTCTAACGATGTTGATTAAAATATCATGTTTAAGGTATTTTTATGGCAAATGAAATGTATATCTCTAATTTTCTGGGAATGTCTCCAGAAGTATTCTTCATTGTGAACGACTTTTGCATAACTGGTAAACCATAAGAGAGAGACAGAATTTTACTGCACAAAAAATGTAGATCGCGTTAAATACACAATTTATTTCATATACATTTTTTTTGTTGAGCGAACTGTTTTCGAGATATTGCTTGTTATTCCCTTAAATTTTCCAATACTTATACTTTTTCTCAAATTGGAATTGTTATTCATTTTTTTTATGTCCTAGATATGCAGAGAGAATGGAATGCGCCACATAGCAAGCAGCGCTTAAAAGATTTGACTATCGCTTAAAACCTACCATATTCCCCTTGCACCGACAAGAAAATTAGCAATAAGATTAACATCTCGATTAACATGAAGTAGATGGAGAATAAGCGTTTGTAAAAATAGTTTGTACAAGAGTAGAGAAAGTCATGTGAGTGTAACACATCAGATTTTTTTTGAGTAGAGTATTGTGTGCCCATAGTTTTCTGCATGATTGGTTGGTAATTGAAGTGTCACGTGTACTCAGTACACAATACTTCACTTTCTTTATGGGACAATCTTAATTCCTATTTCGTTGTTTTGTTTTCTTTTTTCCCCATATCAAGATTGTACACTTTTTACTTTCTCTACTACATATAGTAAGTAGGGAAAGTATTGCATTCCACCCAAAAATTCGATACCGAGATTTCACAGGAAATAGACGTTTTGAGATCCACTGAATGCATATAAAGCATTTTTGGAAACATGTCCGTGTGTGTGTGTGTGTGAACAGCATAACTCAGAAACGAACAGTTGGATAAACACCAAACTTGGTATTTAGGTTCAATATCTTCCATAGTTGTGACATGAAGGTTTTCAAGAAAATTCCCCCACCCCAGATTACCCTTTATATGGGACATTTTTCAAACATTTTAATTTTCTCAAAAGTGGCTCTAACGATTTTGATTAAAATATCATATATTTAAGATACTTTCATGACAAATCAAATGTATATCTTGAATTTTCTGGGAATGTTTCCAAAAGTATTCTTCACTGTGAACAACTTTTGCATAACTGGTAAACCATAAGAGATAAACAATTTTACTACACAAAAAATGTAGATCACGTTAAAATACAAAATTTATTTCATATACATTTTTTATGTTGAGTGAACCATTTTCAGATATTGCTTGTTATACCTTTAAATTTTCCAATACGTATACTTTTTCTCAAATGGGAGTTTTTGGGTAGAATGCAGTACTTCCCCTACTTACTATATGTAGTAGAGAAAGTAAAAAGAACAACAAATTCACAGTTGAGAAAAGCTATATTGGAAAATTCAAAGAAATAACAAGGAATATCTTGAAAATGGTTCACTTTACAAAAACAATGTGTATGACATATATTGTGTGTTTCAACGAGATCAACATTTTTTATGTAGTAAAATTTTGTCTATCTCTTGCAGTTTACCAGTTATGCAAAAGTCGTTCAGAATGAAGAGAACTTTTGGGGACATCCCCAGAAAATTTAAGATATATATTTTATTAGCCATAAAAATGTCTTAAACATATGATACTTTAATCAAAATCGTTAGAGCCGTTTTTGAGAAAATAACAATTTTTCGAAAAATGTTCTATGTAGGGGGTGGTTTGGCGTGGGGGCATTTTCTCGAAAGCTTTCATGTCGCATCCCTGGAACATATTGAACCTAAAGATCAAGTTTGGTGTTTACCAAGTTTTCGTTTTTGAGTTATGCTGTTCACAGACAGACAGAGACAGACACACACAAGACATACACACGGACATGTTTCCAAAAATGCTTTATTACTTTCTCTACTACGTATAGTAAGTAGGGGAAGTATTGTATTCCAAATTTGATACCAAGATTTCACGGAAATATATGTTTTGAGGCCCCCTGAATCCAAAAAAAAGCATTTTTGGAAACATGTCCATATATATGTGTGTGTGCGTGCGTGCGTACGTGCGTGGGATAAACACCAAACTTGGTATTTAGGTTCAGCATCTTCCCGAGATGCGACACAAAGGTTTTCAAGAAAATCCCTCCACCCCAGATTACCCTTTACATGGAACATTTTTAGAAAATTTTAATTTTCCCAAAAATGGCTCTAATGATTTTTATTAAAATATCATATATTTAAGATACTTTCATGACAAATAAAATGCATATCTTGAATTTTCTGGAAATGTCTCCATAAGTGTTCTTACTTGTGAACGACGTTTGCATAACTGGTAAACCATAAGAGATAGATACAATTTTACTACACAAAAAATGTAGATAGCGTTAAAAACCACAATTTATGTCATATACATTTTTTTTTTGCTGAGTGAAACATTTTCAAGATATTGCTTGTTATTTCCTTAACTTTTCCAATACTTATACTTTTTCTCAAATGGGAATTTCGTTATTAATTTTTTTTGTCCTGGTAATGCAAAGAGAATGGAATACTCCACATAGCAACCAGCTCTTAAAATATTTGACTATCGCTTAAAACCTACCAATTCCACCATCATGGTTGCATTGTGGAAGAATGTTAGATGTCACCAATGAGGTGTGGATGACAGTATGCCACCCTCTTTGCTTTAATTGAGAAGCATGTGGAGTTCACCAGCATAATCAAGCAGGCTGGGGGTTATCCAGTTCATCTAATGGTAGACCACAACCAGCCTTTTGTTGATCCAGTAACAAATGAGCACACAAACAATATTGGTTCATGCCGGTGATCTCTCTGGCATCAGATATGACCAAATGGATGTGCTTGTGGCAGCAAGACAGCAGAAATAGATCAACTGATAGAGAACATTCAACAGATTTACCCCATAGTGTAGTGCAATAGTGCATTAGATTGAATGTGTACATGGAAAAATAGTTTAGATAATTTCTTTGATTTGATGCATTGGGTTGAAAGGCATTGGCAACAAAGATTAGGGCGACTTAAGTTTTATTCTTTGTGAGCACATAGGAAGTATTATAAGTTATTTTGAATTTATTGATAATGATAATAGATTTTCTTGTCATTAAGCTTCTACAGCAAATGGATAGCATCAGATAAAAGTTACATTGATATTACATATCACAGCTGTTACCATTACAGATGGAGTTACATCAAATTAATGTTACATATTACAAAATCACAGTAATTCCAGCTGTGGAAAAAAATGGATTTTCTACTAGGTGGTCATACAATTTATTTTTAAAGACATTCATAAATTTGCATGATATTTCTTGAGCGAGGTTATTAAAGAGTTGACTAATTTTGAAGATTTGGAAGCTAGTA
The DNA here is from genome assembly GCA_030765065.1 of Deroplatys truncata. Classification (NCBI taxonomy): domain Eukaryota; kingdom Metazoa; phylum Arthropoda; class Insecta; order Mantodea; family Mantidae; genus Deroplatys; species Deroplatys truncata. The sequence goes on from CM060985.1 coordinate 159,872,884, forward strand.
ACAGTGATGTGTCATAATTTAAAATAAAGAGAGTTGAGGGTTGTTACACTACATCACTATAATATTCTTACTTGAACGCGTTTCGGGAGACGGCTTGTTCCCATCGTCAGCATGTCCTCAACTGATTTTGGCGGTCATTGTCTGGGGGATGTGTGTGGTTAGTGGTGTTCTCTGGTGCTGAGCTGATGAACCTCCAAAGGCTGTTGGGTGGCGGCATTAGGTGATTCCTGTGTTTGTCAATATGTATTTTTTCCCAGATGTCCAATTCATTACTGCTGTTGATCGGTTTTAAGAGTTTTATGTTTGGAGTGATATCATGGTTTGAAGACCAGAAATGATGTGCTACTGCTGATTTATCTGGCTGCTTTTGGTAAATGCATCTCATATGCTCTTTAAGTCTTATTTCAAGATTTCTTTTTGTTCTTCCTATATATACCAGGTTACATTCATTACAATCAATTTGGTATATACCAGCTGATTTATTGTTAGGGATAGGATCTTTTGTTCTGTTGCATAGTAGTTTCTGTATATTGTGGTTATTCTGTGGAGACAGGGTGAGGTTGTATTTTTTGAAAATGCTTTGAAATTTAGGATGTGTCCAAGGGTGATAAGTGAATTTTCTATATGCTTGTGGTTTTTGTTGTCTGAGTAACGTAGTCATTTGTTGGATGTATTTCTGTCTTTCAAACTTTTTTATCTTCTTATCTATTGTTTTTTTTCTGGCATCCATTCATAGTGGCTATGTTGATAATGTGTTGGTATTCTTTCTGGTATTCCTCTTTCTCCATTGGTATATGTACTAACCTGTTTGTAATACTATTTAAAATTGCATGTTTGTGGCTTGTAGGATTGTAGCTATTGTTTTTAATATAATTTTCTGTGTGCGTTGGTTTTCTGTAAATGTAAATTCTGTAAACATAACTGTTGTCTATGTTGTAACACGGGTGCCTTATTACTTTCTCTACTATGTATAGTAAATAGGAGAAGCATTGTATTCCACTCAAAAATTTGATGTCGAGATTTCACTGGAAGTATATGTTTTGATGCCCCTTTAATAATCATTAAAAAAAAAAAATTATAACAAAAGTCTGTGTACGTGCCATATGTAATGGCAAATAAAATGTATATCTTAAATTTTCTGGTAATAGCCTTTGAAGTCCTCCTCATTCAGAAGGAATTTTGTATAATCTTGTATAACTGGTCAACGTTAAGCAATAGACGACAATCTACTCATACTACACATAAAAAGTTAGGTCTCTTTAAAACACAATTTATTTTAAATAAGCCATTTTGTGGCATAAGCCATTTGTGAGATATCCATTATAGAGGTATGAATGGTTCATTTCTTGGTCATTCTTTAAAGTCCTTTCATTATTTAGTTGTTTCTAACAATTGCATGGAAACAGTATGGAATTTTAAGGCCAGCATACTTCTTAAATGTTTGAGTATCACTGTAATGTAAGTATTTCTGCAAAGGTTTATTTGGATTAAAATGCAGTAGATATAAACATAAATTTTAATAAGATTAGTTTATATACTCATTAATAAATGATAGAGGGTAGAGAAAGTCATGTGAATGTGTAACATCAGAATTTTTTTGTGTGTATCAGTGTATGTGTATAAATTTATAACAGTCATTAATTTCATTTTATGAATATAGTATACACTGGACTGTTTTAATGCAATTGCCATTGTTCTAACTACCTTTTACTGAAGGAGCCCTGTGTAAGCATAACTGGAGCTTCTGATTTCGGCACTCTGTGGCACAGAGGGTTGCAGGTTCGAATCCTGCCATGAGCATGAGTATTTGTGTCCTTGAGTTGCCATACTGGATATAAGGGATAGCACAAAAGATTTATAATCGTCGAGGTATGAGTGTCTGAATCCTTAATATCCCTCAGATTATACTATACTGTTTAAACTACAGTTTTCTGTATTAACAGAATAACCTTCAAAATTCAAACTATTACACCAAAGTTATATTCCATAGGAAAGTATACTATGGCAAAATGCAAACTATGTAGATCGTATTAATCACGATTAGTAAGACACTCTACACAACTTGCCAGTTAAGTATGTGATTCCCAAGTTAACGGACTGTCCACTAAAATACCAGTACTTTAACCTCATACTTGAGATTTATCTTGGATTATATCTGACAGTAAATAAAAAAGTTTGTGTTTTGTTTTCATTGAGTAAAAAAAGCATTTGCCTTAAACCACCATGAAGCCTGTAAAATAGTCTCATCTGGATATATTTAAGTACATAAAATCTGAACTAACACTAAGCAATGTGGTGTGCATATAACACAGAAGAGGTTACATTAATGATTATCAAGAATAGCAAAGGTCCAAGTGCAGAATCCTATGGAATGCCATCATAATAAGCAAGTTTATTCAAAAGCAGTCTATGATTCATACAGTCAAAAGTTTTACTCAAATCAATAAATCTTACCTGTGCATGACCTTTGGTCTCAAAAACCGGATAAATTTTTTGAACCAGCATATCAACTGCACCAATAGTTGTTTTGCCTGGCCTAAAACCAAACTGACATGCACTTATTATATTATTATCATTGAGATACCTACAAATTTGTAATTTTACTATGATCTTGATAATTTTAGCAAAAATTAGAACTAGTGAAAGTGGATGATAGCTATTTGGACAGTCTTTATTGTCTCTTTTGTATACGAATAACTTTTGATATTTTTAACACCTCTGAGAAGACACACGTACCATTATTGCATGCTCCAATCAATTGTCATTCATATAACTTTAACAGACATGTTAAAAGTTCAGCTTCTGTTGTTTCTGCATCTGTGTTTTGAAATTCAATGATATCCAAGAAGACGGTATTTACATTACCATCACTAACTTCTGATTTTAAATACACTATTAAAGCCACGAATGTAGACTCTCAATGAATACGGAGATCTTGGAATTCTTGGATGTTATGTGTGAACAGACCTTGTTCCTCGTAGTGTCCACAATGCAGGATGTTATGTTGGCACAGCATCTTCAATGCCTGTGATGTTGTCACAGCTGAGTTTACTATGCAGTGTTTTGCCCATGTAGAGGCCATTTTCAATTTGCAAATTCACAAGCGTTTTGAAAGTCTAAATGCTGTTTGTTAGTTTTTGGTACAAAAAATATGCTGTGCGAAACGTTTTCCTTGTACTTCCAAAAACTGTCTTTCTGCTGTTCAAGAGTTTTCTAACATTTGTCTTGTCTTTTTTATGCTTGTCTGCAGGCAGTTAAATAAGCATTGGAATTCCTATATGTTTATGAATCTTTACTTTCAATGACGTAAACTGAGCTTGTTTACTTCCACAAACTGGACCCACCAAAATACTGCTGCATTCTCTAGAAGTGTACACTCTCTATAATTTATCCACTCTTATATTCTGCAATTTCTGTACATCTTTATACACTGAGGAACCCCAACTTGCCTTCCCTGCACACCAACCACATGTATTTTGTCTTAATTCTCCCCATATACTGTCGCTCCAACAAACTAGATAATCAGATGTGCTTTGGGACTCCAAATAACAGGGAATTGGCTGGCCCCATAGATGAGTCAGTAAAGCACCTGCCTGCTGTACAAGGGGTGCCAGGTTTGATTCCCGACTGGGTGGGGGAATTTTTCTCTAGCCAAGCTTAATCCCTATCCTCCCCAGATTCTATAAGTATGAATGAGTGTGTGATCCAATGATTAAAACCCAAAGTGAATGAAACCCAACAACAAGCAAATAAGAGTTAACACTATTGCCATAGGCAATAAGTTCCAAAGGAAGGGCTGCTGATAGGACCAATGTAGTTAAAGGAGGGGTATAAACGGAACTAAAACAAAACAAGGAATTACTTCACATGATTGGCTTTTAACTTCAATACTTGTTCCAGTGCTCTATTCGTATATGATGTAGATGGGTCCTTATAGTTCGTTTGAAGCACACAGGTCATCTTTTTTAATTGGACTTTTGAACCCTGGAACTAGATTTACTGAAATAATATATACTGCGTTATATAATGTAATGTTAAAACGTTTGATTTACTAACGCAATTTATACAGTTATCACTTAAATAAAATTAATATGCCAGACTCTAAAACAGCAAAGTAATATGTAGAACTGTAGAAGTCAACAGAGCTGTCTGTTACAATGTCCATAAGTTTACGCAGAAGAAAATTGAACCGCAATAACCCATGTGGTGACTAACGATTAAAGCTGTTAACGATTGGACTGTAAACCCTAAGACAAAAGGTACGACAATGATTGAAAATGACTACTTTTTGCTGCACAATAATAGTATCTTATCACTTCAGAGGGCCAAGAGGTAGACATTTGGTATTGTTGTTTCATCATTGAAGAATGCAATATCAGCATAAATAAGGAAGTAGGAAATGTTTTTATTTTATTCATATCTTATCTTCAGCTAAGGTTTCAGATAGGAGTCAGATTTGGTTGCATAATTAAATAATGCCACATCAGCAGAAGGGAGTTGTCATTTGGCTGTTGTGAAAATATAGTAATATTAACACATATTTAGCTGATATCCAATGCCGTCTGTACATCCTACAAATGTTTAAATTAAGGTATGTCTCTATAATTACGTTAAGAGTTGAACAGGGATCTCGAGTGCTTGCTTTAGACCGAGGACATTTCTATTAATGGAACATGTTATACAATGTGAGAATGTACACAATGTACACAATGAAGCGACAATGTATACTAGTCTGGCGTATGCCCTGCCACATGCACTTAATGTTCATTTTTCTTTTTATTACATTTGTTTGTCTGGTCTATTCACCATTGCTCAGCTGCTTCAAAACTAACATTTTCTATGAGTTAAAACTATGGACATGATTTCAATGCAAATGCATATTTCTTCTTCTGCTGTCAGAAAATATACTCACTTGGTATGTGAGTTAATTATTAAATTTCCAACAATTTAAGTAATATTTTATGTTGCATATAATGCATATATTGCATATTTCAGAAGTTTGCAAATCATCTGCATATTTGCTTATTGTATAAATATATTTTAATTTTATTAATTTTATCTTCATATTTGAGTTAAAAATACAATATTTCTAAATAATATGTGATTTTGAATCAGTCTTGAAACTTGGCAGTGTGCAACGCAATCAATAGCTCACATCACATTGGTGAATCCCCACCTTATCTGGTCATAGCCGTTCCCTCACGGTATGATGATGGCTGTTAAGGAGTTCTTGAAATTGAGTTCAAGTGTGGTATAATACTAAATTTGAATTTAATTGTTTTGGTATCTCTTAGCACTTATAAAAATATAATCTAATTTACACAAAGGAAAACATTTCAAAATATTGAACCGTTGATAGTTTTGGAAATTGAATACTAAAAATATTCTTGCAGGTTTGCAATCATTCCCTCCAGTTAAACTCTAGGTCTTCAATTCAGTGGTGTGTGCTTGTGTTATGGTGAGGGCCTTGTTTTTGTGTAATCATGCCACAAGTAAAACTGAGTGACAAAGCTAGGTTATAGGGGTATATCCAGGGTCAGGTTTTCTTGTTAATAATGATAAAGCAAAATGTAACGGAAAGATGCAGCAAGAAATACTTGGACAATTTATGACAAATATAACCAATTTATGTCTATAATTTTGTCTCAAATTTTTGCAAACATTGATTGTTTCTGTGAAAATCTTCATTTTTACAATTAAAAAAATAGCATTTTTAATAATCTATTCGTTATGAAGATGTTGGCTCTAAAGGAATGAGAATTCATTTGGAAAGGTGCATTAACCCAAAAATTTCAGGTATGTTATTAATCTACTTTAAGACCTGCAGGACTATCCATGACACCTGTCAGGGTTTTCCTGAGCTTTTGGAACATTCCATTAGAAATACTTTTGTTTTGAAGTTCATGAAGCAATTGCTGCAGTGGAAAAATATTAATCATGTGAAAACTAACAACAGAAATAAACCGATGGAAATGCAACTATAAGCAGTGCATGTGATCAACAATCGATAACGGTGGAATCCATGTGTCCAGCCAAATTTCAAAAACATCGCAACATAGCTGCGATAATTACAGCCATTGCCTATGACATTAAAAATTACCACAAAAATTTCTACCATATTTTAAACAATAAATATGACATATTATATATTTTCAGGAAATTTTTTTTTTAAAAATAATTACCCTAAAAACCTGGCCCTGGGTATATGCTAACTCTTCAATATTAAAGATAAACATTGATGAATTAAAGAATTCATATTATTTCCACAATAATTTTGTTCATAGAGATATTGCATAGAATTGTCATAAGTTTTATTTTATCTCAACATAATGGCTTAATACTTTTTATATGGGCATATTTATGTACATATTATGGAAGTCTTCAGTGCATAAATGCATACATATTAAAGTGATTATTAAACCATAAAGTTCCCATCCCTAGTTATAACTCAAATTGAGAATGTTTTAATTATGCAAGGCGAAGTTAATTAGTAAGAAAATATTCTGCATATAAAGTAGTAACAGAATGGTATTCCTTTCAAAAAAAGAAAAAGTAGGGGTATGCCATTCTCCTGCATTCCCCCTCAAATATTTATCTATCTCTTACAGTTTATCAATTATACCAAAGTCATTCCGATTGAAAACGTTTTCACAGGTTATTTGCAGAAAATTCAAGGTATACATTTTATTTGTCAATGAAATATCTAAGGATAATATGGTAATTTAATCAAAACTGTTAACAGCCATTTTTGATGAATCGATTAATATTTTTTCCTGTAAAGGGTACTTAAGAATGGAAGGATTTTCTTGATCTTCACATGTCTTCCTTGGAAGATGGTGAACTTATATACCAAGTTTAGTATTTAACCGACCTTTTTAGTTATGCTGTTTACAGACACATTTTTATAAATGCTTTTTTTTTTTAATTCAGGAAATCTCAACATGTGTATTTAGGTAAAATCTATGTAAGTTTTGGATGGATTTCAATACTTCTTCTACTTAGCATAGATTCACTATGTGATCAAAAGTATCTGGACACCCCACAAACATACATTTTTCATCTTAGGTGCATTGTGCTGCCACCTGCTGCATGGTATTCATTATCCGCAACCTCAGTAGTCATTAAACATGGTGAAACAGCAGAATGGGACACTCTGTGGAACTCACGGACTTCGAACGTGTTCAGGTGATTGTGTGTCACTTGTGTCAGAAATCTGTACATGAGATTTCCACACTCCTAAACATCCCTAGGTCCACTGTTTCTGATGTGTGAAGTGGAAATGTGAAGAGACATGTATGCACAAAAGCGTACAGGCTGACCTCTACTTATGATTGACAGAGACTGCCGACATTTGAAGAGGGTTGTAAAGAGTAATAAGCAGACATCTATCCAGACCATCACACATGAATTCCAAATTGCATCAGGATCTACTCCAAGTACTATGACAGTTAGGCATGAGGTGAGAAACCTTGGATTCCATGGTCGAGCGGCTGCTCTTAAGCCATACATCATGCAGGAAAATGCCAAACGACACCTCGCTTGGTGTTAAGGAGCATCAACATTACACGATTGAACAGTGCCAAAACGTGTGGAGTGATGAATCACTGTACACAATGTGGCGATCTGATGGCAGGGTGTGGGTATGGTGAATGCCCAGTGAACAGCATCTGCCAGCGTGTGTGGTGCCAACAGTGAAATTCTGAGGTGGTGGTGTTATGGTATGGTCGTGTTTTTCTTGGAGGGGTCTTGCACCCCATGTTGTTTTGCATGGCACGATCACAGTGCAGTCCTACATTCATACTTTAAGCACATTCTTGCTTCCCACTGTTGAAGAACAATTCGGGGATGGCGATTGCATCTTTCAACACGATCGAGCACCTGTTCATAATGCACGGGCTGTGGCGGAGTGGTTACATAAGAATAACATCCCTGTAATGGACTGGCCTACACAGAGTCCCGACTTGAATGCTATAGAACACCTTTGGGATGTTTTGGAACGCCGACTTCGTGCCAGGCCTCACTGACCTACATCAATACCTCTCCTCAGTTCCGCAATCTGTGAAGACTGGGCTGCCATTCCCCAAGAAACCTTCCAGCACCTGATTGAAAGTATGCCTGCGAGAATGAACGCCGTCATCAAGCCTAACAGTAGGCCAATACCATATTGACTTCCAGCATTACCAATAGAGGGCACATCGAACTTGTACGTCACATTCAGCCAGTCATTTTCATACTTTTGATCACGTAGTGTATATAGTAGAGAATGTATAAAATATTTTACAGTTCCAACCAGTAATAAATATTATCTGGGAAATGGTTGGCTCCACAAAAAAATATAATTTGAATAAATTGTTCATTTAGCGAGATATATATTTTTTGTGTAGTAAGATTTTGTGTATCTCTTAAGGTTCCAGCTACAGTATTAATACACAACAAAACAATGACCCAGAAAAATATGAGTTTCTTGTAAACATGGAAGTAGTAGCTTCACCAAATTTTATATTCTTTGTGATTAAAGTACAACCTGTATGGAAACAAAAGGTGAAACTGTTTAATTCGTTTTTAATTAGCCTAATTTAATATTCAAAATGGCTGCCTTTCGCTTTACTGGTAACCACATTTCTCATATAACATTTATGTCAATAAAGATAAAGGTGTTTTCTTTTTTGATAATATAAAAGAAACTTAGAAAAACAACTTAAATTAAGATCACTGTGCTAAATATATATTTAGTATTTTAATATATGTTTTCATAAAATGCCTTCTTTTTTCAAAACTTTTTCATGTAAACAATATTCCTCTGCCCCCATTTTACTAGCTACTATTATGAAAATTGTCAGTATTGTAGATGGCTATTATAAAAATACACTTACCGAGTGTGCTTAAGATTAATGCGTTACAAAAGAGTTGGGTGAAACCATTCAGTGAAATGTAGTATTTGGGAATTAAGCAATCATTTCCTTCTATCTGAACTGCCTCCTTACCAAACAATCCAGTTTGGGGCTGCAGTTTTCAAATTTTTGCATTTAGCAATTCATTGGTACATAAATCTGTAAAAACCAGCGTGTTGGACTCCAGGATTGGTTTGGGAATGTTATTCTTGTGTCTGCTTGCTCAACCTTATTTTCAGCAATTGCTTTTCTATAAGTGCACCTTGTAGCATCTCCTTTTGAACATAGCAAATGACATGGCTCATAATCTGTAAAAGATTTATGGTACCCTATAGCCCATATCTTCAACTGAGGGACTGTTATCTCATATTGCATTGCCATAGTAATGAGTTAAAGTTTAAAACCTTTTAAAAGTTTTGAGTTGGTTGTCTTAACTCTCGTGGGTTTCACTTGCACCTAATGCAGGAACATGTTTTCATAGCACCTCATCTAAGTCATCAGCTGATGCCGACTGGTTTGGACTTTGGATCAAAGGTAGTTGGAAGTGTATCCCCTGGCGGTGTAAGTTGAAACAAGTTTGCATAGGCGTTGACATCATAAGGAATCTCCAAGTTCATCACACGTCCTTCATGCTTCTTAATAAAGATCTCCCAAACATCCAATTCTTTAGCTTTTTTGGTGATTTTTAAGAATTTAGTTTCTCCATTTATATTATGGCTAGTTTTTCCATAAATGATCGACCACTGCTGATTTTTCTATCTGTTTCTATCTGATGTTTCTGAAATGGCTAAATTTTAAGCTTCTCTTTGTTTTTCCTATATAAATGTTATTATTACAATCTAAACAGCTAATCTGATATATCCCGAGTTACTTTCTCTACTATTTATAGTAAGTAGGGGAAGTATTGCAGTCCACCCCAAAATTTGATACCGAGATTTCACCGGAAATACTTGTTTTATATATTATCCAAATAAACCATTTTTGGAAACACATGTGGGTGGGGGTGGGCACAGGCGTGTGCGCACTCAAAAATGAAAAGTTGGATAGCCTGGTATTTGGGTTCAATATCTTCCAAAGATGCAACAGAAAGATTTTCATCAAAATTCCCATACCCCAAACTACCCTTTACATGGAACGTTTTTTGAAGCTTTTGACGTTATAAAAATGGCTCTTAACGATTTTCATTAAATACTTTATATAAAGGATATTTATATGAAATATAAAATGTATATCTCGAATTTTCAGAGAAAAGCCTTTGAAGTCCACTTCATTTGGAAGAAATTTTGTATAATTTTGTAAACTGGTAAACGTTAAGTGTTAGGTGAAAACGTACTACACAAAAACATGTAGATATCTTTAAAACACACTATGTATTTAAAATAAGCTTTTTTTGGTGTATAGGCCATTTCTGAGATATATGTTATTAAAGGTTCAAATTGTTCATTTCTTGGTCCTTCTCTTAAACACCTTTCAACATGCAGTTCTTTCTCATGATTGCACTGAAACAGTATGGATTTTTAAAGCCAACATATAGCATCTTGGTCTTAAACATTTTTCACTGTTCTCTTTATGCCTATAATGAAATGCATAATTTAGCTATTTATGCAAAGGTTTATTTTGATTAAAATGTAGATAGTAAAGGTCGTGTAAGAATAATTTGTATATCCATTAATAAATACAGAGGATAGAGAAAGTCATGTGAAAGTATAACATCAGATTTTTTGCATTTCTTTCTGGTTTGTCCAATTTGTTTGATTTGATTAAGTTTCTTAAAGATAATGTGTTTGAGGTGCTAAAATGAGAGAAAAACTGCTGGTACTAGCCTTTTAATTCATATTTCCTAAACCAGTAAGTAAGAAATAAGTTCTTTCAATTTCATAGCCAGTTTTGAGAAAATAAAAATTTTCCATATAAAGGCTATTTGTAGTGTAGGGATTTTTTTTTTAAATAGTGTTGCAATGGAAGATGCTGAACTTAAATATCAAGTATGGTATACAACAGAACTTTTGAGTTATGCTGTTCACAGACATGCACACACCCACGCGCACGCATGCACATGCACTTTTTCTAAAAATCTGAAGACATGTGAGATGAACCAATGAACTACTATATAGAGTAGTCCTATCTCGTGACAATACAGTTATTGAGATTATGGTGTTAAAGACATGAGATGAGCCAGTGACTGTTGAGAAGGGAGTGGGGTTAGGACAGTAACAGTCACAGGATACAACTATAGCACATCTCATACTTAAGACAATACAGGTCAAATGGGGCATACTGTTGCCACATGAACAATATGTACACTTGCAACTTTGGCGCTGAACTGCCATCAGTGTACCAATCTAATATTATCTGTAAAAGATCATCAAATAGTGAAATATCTGCACTACTATTCAATGCTATTATAAGGCATTTAATTTTCACCTACACTTTATCTCTCCTCTTTGTATTTGTAGTATTTTGAAATGAAATTTTACAGGCATATTATCAAACATATCGAGATACAAAATTATAAAATGTTTAATTTGATAGCAGATCATCACTTTGCCTTTAATAATATTACATTCAACATGAGAGGAATGATTTAAAACAGCAAAGAATAAACGATATGCCATACATACTCCACATTGCTTGATTTCATTATATTGCATTAAGCTAGCATTTTTTGTTTTCTGCATCCTTTACACTTTCTTAGAAATCCTTTTTGTATCCTATGCACTACAGTTTCTGAGCACCTGGTAACTTTTGCTGCTTCTTTTAGTGCCTTACTATCACTCATTTTACTTGAATAATCTAACACTGTTACTATTCTGTGTTTCTGCTTAGTTTACCAACATTTTCTTTATTGCTTATTATAATTATAAATATTTATATACATAAAATGTTAAATAACTTGCATAACACTTAACAGTGTGCCACACGTTGTAAGTGTACACTTTCCTTACAACTGATCTTAACCTTTGCTGCCTTCTGCCTCACCCTGGAGCCTGTTAGCCGGATAGATGTATGACTTGTTTGTCATACACAACGAATGCAGGAAGTTATACAATTTTGACTTCTTTTAAAAACTGTCTCCAACCCTCAAGATTTTCTCTCACTTGGTCCCCATTGTAAACCCAATAACAAAAATGTTTCTTGCTGGCTGACTTTTCCATTGCATAGGTATAGAATTTTCAGAAAATATTTAATTTAAAAAATTATAATTCTCATCTTATTAAATACAAGATTTCAAATGAGGCAGATATTAGCACTGTAAGTTACTCTAGCTAAGAAAAAAATGTTGCATAATACCCTTTAGTGTATTAGTTACTGAGTGATAAGCACAGAAACGGCAAATATTGAACTTTTACCGAAAAATATGTTTTCTTTAGAAATTTGGACCCAAGAAAATCTGTAAAGGCTTTAAAAATGATATAGTTTACCAGAGAAAAATATTCTGCATAGGATAATGTGTTCAAAGCTGAAAATTGTAAAAACTGAATATTTATAGCCTAATATTAGCAACTGCTTGACAGCACAAGAGAAGAAAAGGACAAAGCTAATGCCAACATGTATGCATCAGATAGAGACAGAGAAATTCCATTTACCCCATACTGTCTTTTAAGATTGAGACAAGCTATATATAGGTATACAGTAGTCCTGTCTCATGAACTATACTACTTGCCATTGTTCTGCTATTCATAATTGTTTTTTCACAGACTTAGTACCATCGGATGCAGCAGCAATTGTGAAATGGATACCAAAATAGAAATCAAAGAAGAGGATCCTCTCTCAGATGACGTAGGCTCACAGAATGAGAGAGCATTCTTTACCAAGGATGTTACAGTGAAGACCGATAGTGACACTGTGCTTCTGCATGATGATTGCAACGTGGCAATCAAAACTGAATTTAAATCAGAGACTCCTTTTCCAGACTTTTGTTCACAAAAAGAGAGAGAATGTTTTACCAGACACCTCATAAATCAGATTAAGTGTGCAACTGTTACATGCAGCGACAACTGTGAGATAGATACCAAAATAGAAAATGGTTCACAGAAAGAGAGAGAATTTCTTCCAGAGGTTCCTGTAATGAAGGTAAAGGAATACAACAATGATGATGAAATGGATAAAAAAATAGAAATTAAAGAGGAACCTTGGTGGCTGGAAACAGAATCTTCATCTATTTGTGATGACCTTCAGGTAAGTTTCATAGAAATTTATATTAGGAAGATTTTTTTTGTTTATTATTATTACTTGATTTGATACTATTTGAATTATGTAATGCATAATTAATAAAGATGAGAGATGGTTTATAAATGTGTACATTGTCTGTGTGATAGGGGGACAGTCAACTGAAAATCAAGGTTTTGGACCAGATATATTATTTGTTTCATTGTTAAAAAATTTGTTTCTTTTCCTATTTAAAAATGGTATAACCTAAGTTTTTACTGTGCGCTATTTTTAAATGTTTCTGCAGCCATTTAAAATGAGAGTGCACAGTATTTAAGTACCACTTGAGCACCAGTTAACGCCCCCTTCTTCACGTTATATACTCCTTATGTTTCATTATACTTTTATTGCAATTGAACTGTTTGAAAGTACCATATAGTAGCTGTTGGCAAACCTGTTTTGTGCAGCATGTGCTTACTTGTAGAGTCAAATGAGCCAGTGAAATAAATAAAATACCTAGATGTTTACAAACATAGAGAAAATATGAATCTCCACATAAGATTACAGGTGATTTACAGGACATCTTTGCTTTAAAAACACAAATTATATTTTATTCTCAGTAATGCTTCAATAACGGTACATGGGTTGATTTAGCATGTACACAGCGGCATCCTACACGTGTTGATGTTTATTTACAATTTGGCGGTATTATGGAGACAAAAGTTCTTGTACTTTCTTGTGTTGTGTATATATCTTGCGGTGGTGGTGTGGAGTTTAAGGGCCCGTCGACGGTATATATCTTGATTAGTTGAAAGGTTTTGTGAGAAAATGGAACAATTAAAAATTCCAAGAAGTAGTGCAAGAATTCCTAGGAAATGGCCATCAAAGAAGAAAGCTGCAGGTTTAGCTGTTTACAACATGACCAAATGTACAAATCCAGGTTCTTCTAATGATTTTATCTTACAGTATGATAAGTGTAGTTATAATGACAATGATTGTTGGCCTATAAATGCAGCAATATCTACAGCTTCAGCAAAAAAACTAACAGCATTTTCGAATTTTATATCCAGAACTTATAGGCCACAAATGAAAGCTTTTACAGACTTGACTATAGTACATAACTCAGTATTTCAAGAACTGTTAAAAGAGCTACTGTGTAAATACTGCAAAACTAAATCCATCGCAATTGAAATCAGGAAAAGCACTGGACTTTATAGCAAACTGTCTGTGAAATGTACCCAGTGTAAGCTAGTTCCCACAGAAGTATATAGTTCTGTTAGGGTACAAAATTCTGAGTCATCTAGACCCCAATTCCCATGGTTAACAGAAGGGCTGTAGAAGCATTCACTAGCTTGGGTAAAGGCTATAGTAACCCTGAGAAATTTTCTATACATATAGGCTTAGGTAAATTGAGCATGAGTTATTTACAAGCCACATAGGTATAATTTTGGAGAAAGAAAAAGCAATGAAATTGGAAATTCTTAATATGGCGAGGGTGGTGGTAATTGCTGTGCATGAGGAAATAAATAATTCTATGGGAGCATCTCAGCTATTAGATATTAGTGTATCTTTTGATGGCACTTGGATGAGGTGTGGTCATGTTTCCAATAATGGAGCTGCATTTGTAATTGACACACTTACTGGCCTTGTTGTTGATTATGAGGGTTTGTCAAAACTTTGTTTAAAATATATTATATGCTATGATTATAAGGAATGGCATGCTGAATGCACGGAATCTGGTAAATCCCAAAAGAATTATGATATGTCGTCAACAGCATGGAGAAAGAAATAGGCAAAATTCTATGGGAACCATCCATATCAGACTGCAAAATGAGGTACATCAGCATGCTGTGTGATGGTGATTCATCCACATGGTCACACATAAATGACCTAAAGGTGTATGGGGCAGACATTTATATTGAAAAAGAAGAATGTGTAAATCATATTGTGAAGAGACATGGTACTGCTCTCAGGAACACTGTAAAATAATTCTGCAGTAAAGGTGTACTTTAGGTGGTCAGAAAGAGGGCAGCTTAAAAGAAAGTGGAATTTTAAACTAACACAATACTACAGCAATGCAATTGTTAGTAATATTCCTAATGTACCAGATATGAAGAAAGCCATTTATGCTACTCTTAAAGTATTGTACATCCACAGATGCTAATCAGAATCATGAAAGCTGCCTGAAGGGAAAAGATTCTTGGTGCTTTTATACCAATTTATTAGCATCTTGCTTCAGATACTATGCTGCAGAGATGTATAGGGGAAAATACACAGAATGCAAATGTAAGTTTGCATGCATGTATGGGACCACTGCCCAAAGGAAATTTTCATTTCAAAAAGTAAATTAGATTTTGGTGTAATGAAGGCAGTAGCTGAGTTTAATATGGGATGCAAAAAAACTAAAGTTGAAACTACTTTGAGAGAAGAGGCCATATCAACATCTTCAATCCAGGCGAGTGAAAAGTGTGACAGTAGTTGTCTCGCACAAAGTAAGAGCAGGAGTGACCAGGACAGCAGACTACAAAGAAAGAGGGCCAAAATGATGTAAACTTCATGTGAGAAGATGAAGAAGAAGAAAGCAGAAGGTCAAACATATGGTGCAGGGCAGTTCTAGTGGTGAGGTTCCGCATTAAATTTTATTTTCTTTTGTCTCTCAAAACTACAATTTACTTGGTGTAAAAAGTCCCTTGTAATGCAGTTTTGGTCAGATTATTAGGAAATTTGGAATTTAAGCTCTTAGTACCTGTATTTTATAATTTGGTCTGGGTTTTATTGAGATATGGCGTGTTGAGCATGTAAAGTGTCAGTAAGTTAATGAAATTATATTAATTTTGTTTAAAAAACTACAAATACAAAAATTCCTGTACCCTTTGCTTTCATTATGCAGCAAAATCCAGACCATATTTGCATATGTATTAAGAACAGGCACTCCAAATATTATACCTGAAAGATGAAAAATGCTCTGCAAGGAGCATTTTATATCAAATTATAATTTCTTAAACAATTAATGAACTGGAAACTAATTGGAAGAGAAACCTCAAATTTTGCAGAAAGAGTACTATTAATATGAGAAACAAACACCCAACATTTGTAAGCTGTAACTGTAAAAATATGTAAATTATAATTTTCATTGACTGTCCCCTTAAGAGGTGAAAGTAATGGTGATCATTCTTGAAAATTATAAGATACCTGGGGGAAGTTATTTTGAAATTATACCAGAAATACTCTGTAATGTGGAATCTCATGATCAGCTGCACTTTCCTCCAATTTAAAACAAAATCTGATGTGTTACATTCATATGACTTTCTCTACCCTCTATTGTTTATTAAGGTGTATACAAATTATTCTTATTAAAGTACATTTTCCTATCCTCATTTTAATCAAGATAAACCTCTGCATAAACAGCTGCATTATACATTTCGTCATAGATACAAAGAGAATAGCGATAGTCAAATATTTTAGAACTGGATGCTATATGTTGGGCTTAAAATTCAATGCGAGAACCAAACTGAAAGAGTACAGGGGTTTAAAAGAATGGCTAAGTATTGAACAACCTGAACCATTAATAATAAATATCTCGGAAATGGCTGATATTACAAAAAGAAAAAAAGGTTATTTGCAATAAATTGCGTGTTTTAAACAGATTTACATGTTTGTAGAGTACATTTTTGTCTTTTGCTTAACATTTACCGGTTATACAAGATTGTCCAAAATCCCTTTTGAATGAAGACTGGACAGGCTGTTTCCTGAAAATTCAGAGTATACATGCTATTTGCCATGCAAAAATCTTTAATATATATTTTAATCAAAATCATTAGAGCCATCTTTTAGGAAATCAAAAATTTTGAAAAACGTTTCATGTAGAGGGTAATTGGTATAGGGATTTCCTTGAAAATCTTTTTGTCACATTAATGGAAGATATTGAATTTAAATACCAATTTTGATATTTATCCAATTTTTCAGTTATGCTTTTCACCCACACACTTGCGCATGAATCTTTTTATGAAAATTCTTTTTTGGGGTTTTGGAGTCTCATTCTATACTTCTGGTAAAATCTTGATATCAGATTTTTGCGTGGAATACAATATTCCCCTAATTAACCATATGTAGTTCAGAAAGTAAAAAGAAAATGCAATAAATGCTAAATGAAATCAAAGGGAAATTGAGTCATTGGAAGAATACGGGCAACCCAATTATGAATTTTAATGTTTACTTTTAACCCTTAAGGCCTAAAAATAATGAGATCAGCCTTATTTATTGTAAAGGATAAACAAAGTATTCATTGATATTAATATTGCAGAAAATTAAGAGTAAAAGTGGATATGAGTATGTTAACTTTCATTATTACTCATTTTGGAAGTGTCTTATATTGTGTGTCCTGCAGGAAAAACATGATTTAGTGTTGAAGGAATTATCAAAATCAGTTGTGATGCACAATGGCTTGCTGTCTTTACAACACTCAGCATATTATTATTGTTGTTTTAATATCTGAATCCTAACAAAAAGAATGAACAGTGTCGCTTATACAGCCCATTTATCCCAACTCTCTGTGCTCTAAATGGAACAGGATGTTCTGTGGAATATATTCACATATTACTGGATCATGGACAAAACTATTCTTCTGAAAACTCATTTGAATTTATTGTTTTTGTTGATTTCACCATTATTAATAATATTATAAAGAGAGAAAGTTCGTATGTGGGGTAATCTCAAAAACCACTCAACCAATTTTGATTGATATTTAAATGTTGAAAAATAATAATTTATTCTATATTTAAATATAATTCTTCCTAATCCTTTCATGCTTGGACATGTTCTTTTTTATCGAAATGGAATATAAAGCACTTTATAATTTCAATTCATAAATGACTGATAGACTAAAATGGATTTTGAAGCCTTAGTGTCAGAATATGAACATTTTGGAGTTATAACAGAAAATATTTGTAAAGAAAGTTTTGAGTTTTCATTGAGAATGTTGTGGAGTAGAAAACAGGTGTTGTTTCTCCAACAAAATGCATTTAAAATAAGGCATTGTTTCATTCCAAGCACTATATTTAAGTGGTCATGGTTTAAAACTAAGACACAGCAATACAGTGCGATACCAATGTATAAATATTGTATTAACTTTCATGCATGAAAGTATTCCTTTATTTTGTTTATATGTTGTAATCAAGTTTGTTAAGTAATAGTAGAAAAAGAAACAAATATGTCCAGCTAATATTTTAAACCATTCTACTGATTATTTTATTGTGGTTGCAAACTATGTCTTTTCCAAAGAGGTTGATTAACTTGGTATCCTAGGACTTCAGAATGTTCATATGCACTAGCTTCACCTCAGGTTTTGTTGTATATGGTTTGGGTTTCTGTATTATGTTAAAGCTATGTAGCTTAAATGTTATTAAATAGCTATGGGCCCAGTACACAACAACGACCAGGTTATTGGTAGAATCCAGTATATTCCTACAAATCGTAAGCAATTTTTACCTTCTCTATACATACATCTGGTTAGGAAGTAATGTATTCCACCCAAAAATTTAATTTTGAGAGTTCACCACAAATAAATGTTTATAGTTCCACCAAACCCAAAAGTAATATTCTTTTTAGAGAAAAAAAACCTCTGCATCCATATGTTTGTGTGTGAATGAATGCATATATGAGAGAGAGAGCGACAGAGAGAGAGAGAGAGAGAGACAGAGAGAGAGAGAGAGACAGAGAGAGACAGAGACAGAGAGAGAGAGAGACAGAGAGAGACAGAGAGAGAGAGAGAGCATAAATCACAGACAGATATTTGAATAAAAACCAAACTCTGCCTTTAAGTTCGGCATCTTCCAAGGTTGCAAAAAGAGGATTTTCAAGCAAATACTCCCACCCCAAACTATTGTCTGCATGTAAAATTGTTCATGATCTATTATTTGTTAATAATTCAGTCTGATTCTACCTCTCAAATATGTTCAACATATTTGCGTGACCAATGATCTTTATAACTAGGATTTTCTTTGAATAACCTATAAAGGCCCTTTATTTGATTGAATGTTACATAATTATATCCAAGAAACCTTAAAACAAAATGATAATTACAGGAAAAATGCAAAGATATCCAAATACTCAATTTGATAAAACTTTTTTGCAATGTTAGCTGTTTCCAAAATATTCCATGTGCAAGTTTAAAGTTTCCCAATTCCATCAAAGAGACATGCTTGAAATTTGTCATTTCTTAATTTTTCCCCTTCTGTTTTCATTGGAAGAGTTTGTTGTTACCATGAATAAACATTTGAATGCTGTTTCCATGTGTGACTAAAGACTTGTTGCTTAATTTGAAATTGTTCTTGGGGAGAAAACATCCTTTAGCATGAATAGAAGAATAAGACCATGTACACAATGCAGCCCATAGGCATAACACACAATTGGCACAGGGTTCTGGATCCTTAAATTGCATGTGAGTATCTTGTGAGTGTATATCAAATTTCAAATTAAATAACATAACCAACAGTATCGAATTTGGAAATTCATTGATTCTTTATAAATAAATAGGACATAAAACGTGGGTATGAAGCAATCAACAGATCAGTTCTGGCATGGCAAGGCAAAATATAGGGACACCGTGATTGTACAATGGATGGCGTAAAATTATTCCCAAGTTGGGAATGCTTCGAGAAAGAAATATAGAATGCATCCTCCATGCATGCAATGCAAGCATAAAGTTTGGATTTTGCAATCCCTTGTATTACATAGCACACGTGACTATGTGAATGCATCCATTAAATAACTTGTAGACAAAGTCTTGCAGTTATGCTGCATCTTTCTTACTTTTCATTTATAATGGGACTTAACTCTTTATATGAATACTGATATATGTGAATTTCAAATTGGTAAAGAAAGTCATGTTAGGGTAGTATATCAGACTTTTTTAAAGTACTTGGCTAACTGAAACTTTGATTCTGATTTATCTTTTTAGACATTCCTTTTTGTCAGTTCTCTGTTCTTTAAACCAAACTGTTTCTTCACATCTAAACAGTTTGTTCTATTCAGTTTTCTTTCACCCCACTACATGATGTAATGTAAAATTTATTTTTCTGCATAACTTAATATCATATATCAATTTAAAAATAAATCAAAGCTGCTACTTTAAATGTAACTATATGATGTAGGGCATTTAATTAATGCTTGAGTAGATCATTATGTGAAACTGTATGTTTGCAATATTCTGTTACAGTGTGGGGGCTTCACTCAGGTTAAATTACCAAGGTAAGACATGATTCTTTGCTAAAGTTTCAATAAGAAACCTTCTGATTCTTATGTTATAATTTCCTTTACTGGTGCTTCATTATACTAATATTGTAAGTCATCCTCCATGGTGTAGTGGTTCCCATGCTAGCCTCAAGTTCCCAAAGTCGCGGGTTCAAACCCAGCGGAGGAGGATGGATTTTTTTTGGGTGTAAAAATCCTTAGCATGGCTTCCTTTGGAAGGGATGTAAAGCTGGTGGTCCCGTGTCATAGATTTACAGCACATAAAAGAACCTCAAGCCTGATAAACAGGCCTCTGAGCAAAATTACCTGTCTTCCATGCCCAGTATAGAATTGGACGCTAAGGACCACAGCAGTTAAAGAGCATCCATAAATAAAACTATTAAATTTATCTAATATTGTAAAGAGAGAAAACTTGAGTATGTGTGTGCATGTATGGGTACATTTTCAATCAATTTTGATTGTTATATCAACATTGAAAAGCTGTATTCTTTTTAATGAACATCGCCTATTAAACACCTAATTTTAATTAATAAATTACTAAAAGGGTAAGAAGAAATTACAATGCGTTTGTTCAGAATGTAATGGAGTAGAAAATAGTAGTTACTATACAGAGAATGTGTGTACAAACAAATGCGGTGCATCTGTTACTCTGCAGAGAATGTGTAAAAAAACAAAAGGTGGCTATATTTTAGTCCAAGCAATATACATAGATGGCCATGATGTAACAATTCGACAGAAGACAGTGTAAAAAGTAACAATGTATTGTATGTTGCATGTGTTTAATTACTGAAAATGTGTGTGTAACAAATTCTATAAAAGCACAGAATAATGTTATTTTAATTATGTAAATGTAAACACTGAAGTTTCTGTATGCCAAAACCTAATAATTCTATGCATGTTTTACTGTATTTTATATTGCAATTACTTCATTAGCAATTTAGACTAAAAGTATGTTTCAGAATTCAATCATACAAATTTAAAGACAAGCCAAGGGATAGTAAATGGTGATTTTGAGATAGATAACTTACAATCTGCTTGCTCAAATTTCCTGCAATGAACTCAAATCTAAAATGGGGTACCACACCACTGATTCAGCAGTCACTCAGTTTCAAGATCAAAGTGGGCAAGCAGTTCACACACACTTGTTGTTGCTATGTAGCTCAGAGTCTAGGCTGCAAGTTGGACAAGGATTCGGATATTGAGGAGTGCATTGTTGGTTTTTTTCTTTTCTTTTTTATTATTATGAAAGGCAATAATGGTTTGGTTTAATTATGTTAAAAAAGACAGAACAATACAACTGCATCAATGATGCAATTGTGAGGTTTTGTTTATTCAGAAATTGTTGGTTTCTTTAATTTGTTAGCAAACAATGTGAAAGGCATTTTTTTAAAGTACAAATTAAACAAAGTAAAGATATTTTCCTCTTCTGAAAGGGTACACAATGAAAATATAGTATGATGAAGAAAATACAAAAATGTTTGAATTTAGGTTTAGTAAAGATGTGACAAGTGAATAAATGAGATTTTGTGACTTCATAGTGAAAACACCTATTTTTTATTCAAGTTGCTTGAACTTTGTAGTCATATCATCATTACATATATGGGTTTCTAGATAATTTTACAAAGCCAATTTCATTTTTGCATGAAGTTACAGTGTTGCATATTTCCATACTGTTGAAATGAAGCACTGACTTCTGAAAGGGTAAACTATGGGAAATGCATGTTGAAAAAATGAAGACATTGTAATTTGCTTTTAGGTTTAGCAGAGATTTTAAAATTAAGAAATAATAACAAACACATTTCATACTTCTTCAGTTGAATGAAAAAAAAAGTCAATATTGTGAATAAAATCTTGTGTTCTGGAACTAGTATGATGGTATAGAGACACCTATCCTTTTTTTTTTCAAGGTTTTGTTTCGCTTAGAAAAAATTACAGGAGTTGTTAAAGATGCCAACCCCAATATCTCCGCAGAAATTACATTGAGGGATAAATGAGTTCTGCACTCTTTCAAAACAGTTTTCTGTTTTGTGAAAACGGTATCACTTTTTAGTTATTAAATAACTATGGGATCAAGTAGAATGTACAAAGCCATTATATAGCAGTACACTATTTTAAACATTTTGCTGTCACTTCAACTCATATATACCTTTTATTTCTAATACAAAATGTGTAATGAAACCATTTCTGTGGGTGTTTATCTTACTTAACGTTAAATTATAGAAAACTTAACTTTTTTAAGAAGAGTGGGTGGAGAAACTCAAGTGACAGTGTTTTTTGGGGGGGTTTAAAAGCATTAACTGTTTTTGAAACACTCCATGTTTGGATATGTAATGTATCGATCTTCCATTCATACTTAAAAATCTGTGAGAAGCATTCCATCCATTGTAATGAATGCATTTATTTATTTATTTATTTATTGGCACTACTTCCTTTACACAACTTTTACAATTCATTTATCTAACCTAAACTGTGTACAAAATTTTTATTGAGCACTTGCTACCTCAACTTGCATGCCACAAGGTCGTTCACCCTGCCTGGTAGCTCTTGTTGTTCCTTCTGCTTTATCATAAGTATCCCCCTCCTTTCCTTTGTCTACTTTCTTGTACTCTCTGTTTTCCTTGCCCATTTTTTTTGCTTTCTATTAAAACTCACCTATACTATAATCTTCCTTCTTCTTTCCCTGCAAACATTTTTATAACAACAATTTTTACCCTCTATTTTTTCTCTCTTTTTTTTCTCCGAAACCTTTTTTTCCCCATAATGCTATGTTCTTACATTGTATCATGTAATGTGCTGTACTGTCTTTCTCACTGCACATTTCACATATTGCTTTATCTCTAGGTCTTATCCCTCTTAGAAATATTTTTCTTGTTTTTATCCAAGCTATCCCTTCTTCGTTTTTTTTAATACTTTACAGTAATCTATATATGGTTCTCATCCCTAGTTTCCTTTTATTTGTTTATAAAATTGCAGTGATTTGTCGTTATGTAAACTTCCCCATATCCCCTTCCTTTCTTTAACTTCTGTTCTGCTTTTTACTAGTTTACCCTTCACTTCCATTCCTTTCATCTAGTTTCCATATGTCTCTCATTCCTATTTTCTCCATATTTCTTCCTATACTTGCCCATCAACTGTTGTGTTCTCTAAACTTTTTTTGCAGCTTCATCCATAGCTTTAAAATTTCTCCTTCCTCTTTAACCAAACATCCATACCAAAATTGTATTATTCTCTTATTATTCCATTCCTTCTTGTTTTTCCTAGTTCTACTAAAGCTATTTCTCTCAGTGCTGAACTTGGTAACCCTAGTAATCCTTTACAGAAAATTCTTTACATATGATCTAATTTTTCATTTAAATCTGTGCTCCCCCCCCCCCCCCGCACCAGATCTCTACCGCATAAAGCATTCTTGATTCCACTAGAGCCTTGTACTTTCTTTCCAACCACTTGGTTCTCATTTGCTTGTATTTACATAATCTTTATTCCTGCCATTGCAGTCCTTCCTTTTGCGTCTATTTTCCTACTGTGTGCCTCGCATTCCCCTTTGTTATTCAACCTCACTCTTAAGTATTCAAATTCTTTGACCACTTATAATCCTTTCCCGTTTATTACCTAGTTTTCTTCTCTTTTTTGTAAAACCATAACTTTTGACTTGTCTATATTTATTCTGATTCCCCATTCATCACAGAATTTCTGAACTTCGTTTGTAATCTTTGTAGCCCATCTGCTATTATAGATCCTACCTTTAAGTCATCCACCTATAATAATCCAGGAATTTCTTTAATTGCTATTACCAGGCAATGCCGATTTCCTTTTTGGATTTTGCCTATTATAATATCTATGAATAAATTAAATAAAATTGGACTCAATTTGTATCCTTGTCTCAATCCTATATTTTGTTTGTCATCTCTGTGATTTCATTTTTTCCCCCATCTTATACAAAACTTTACCCCTTTATAGATATTTTTACTTCCTTTATGTAGTTTTAACTTACCCCTTTTCTCTTAATTTCCATAGTAGAGATTTTCTGATTATCGTATAAAATGCTTTCTCAGAATCTGCAAAAGCATGTGTAGCCTTCTTCTCTTCTTACTGAGAGGTATTTGTGTATTGTCTTTATTATGAACATATCTGTTGTTTGTTTTCCTTTCCTGAAACCTGCTTGAATTCCTGGCAACTTCCTTTCTTCTTCTGCCCAATTTTTTGCCTTTCTGATAATATCCCTCCGTATATTTTTCATAAAGCTAGTAACAAACCTATTCCCCTATAATTCTCTGGTTCCCTTCTCCTTATATATAGGCACTATTATGCTTATTCTCCAACTTTCTGGATGTCATCGCTTCCTTTTATTTTGTATAATACCCTTGTCATTACTTCTAAGGCCTTTCTTATTTCACAATTGTTTTCCAAAATTCTCCTGGTATTCCATCATATCCTAATGGCCTTTTGTTTTTTATACCCTTTAATTGCTATAGATTTCTTTTTATTGTGAATTGCTCATCTAGTTCATCATTTGTTATTTTCTATTGTTGCTATCTCTCTTATTTCTAATTTAGTGTTTTTTCCCTTCCCAGTTTATAATTAATAATTTATTTGAGCCTTTAAGTATAAAATACAATTGGCTAAGTCATAGAACAATTAGTCCTCTGAAATATTTCTCCTATTCATTTGATGTGATCTCATTTTTTGCCTCCACCTTTTTGTTTACCCTTCCTAGTACTTCCTCAATTCTTTTTTTTGTGCTGTCCTTTCCCTCTATAGCTTCTTTTATGTTTTCCCTTGTATTTTGTCATCCTCTGTGGTCTATAGGTACCGTGGTAGCCTCTAGTTCCTGAGGTTGTAGGTTCAAACCTGGCAGAGAGCGATAGATATTTTCAGGCATAAAAATCCTTAGCATGGCTTCTTTCAGAAGGGAAGTAAAGCTGATGGTCCCATGTTGTAGGTTTACAGCACGTAAAAGAACCTCGTGCCTGATAAGGTGACCTCTGAGCAAAATTTCCAGACTTTCATGCCCAATTCAGAATGGGATATAAAGGACCATCATAGTTAAAGTGTGTCCATAAATAAAACCCAATTTAATTTCCCCTGTATTTTCCTGCCATTTTTCCTCTTGGATTCTAGTGTATATATTTCCTAGCCATCAGATTTTTCCTATCTGCCTCTTTTGCCTGCTGCAGATGTTATTCTCCACATTCCCTTTTTTGTGCTGACTTGCTTCCTTCCATTCTATTCTTCTCCTCCATATGTCCTTCTTGCCCACATATGTTACATCCTTTCCGTATATCCAGAGATTTAGATTTTATATAAATGCGTGTTTGCCTACTGCTCTTGCTTCCATCATCTGCTTAATTAAATTTCCTTTTACATCTCTCTGAGTTATTGTCAGGTCTATGTTTATAAATATGTTGCTCCCTTTAAACATCTTTGCTTTTCCTGAAATTTCATGAATTAGTTGGATGTTGCAAATTTTGGTATTGTTAGTCTTTTCCTACCTGGCCTTCCTACTCGATATGCCTCTCCAATCTCTCCCATACAGTCAGATGCATTTCTAGTGTGTCCTTTATAACTTTCCTTACTTCTTCCACTGGCCAAACATCTCTTCTCTCTTCGACACCTATGAACACCAAATGTAATCTTCTCCTCTCATCCATTTTCTCCATTTTTCTCCTTGATCCCATCTGTGTCTCTCCTTATTCCTAGCACCACTTTTCCAATATCTTTTTTTCCTTCTTCAGCTATCTGCTTCAGATTTTCTTTATGCATTCTTCCATTCCATTTATCTTATTCAATTTTTCTTTAAGTTTCTTTAATATTGTACTTCCTCAGGTCTTGGTTTTAGTTTAATCCCACCTATCATTAATAGCATAAATATTATGCTTCCAAGTACTAATCAATTTGTCATAATGTTTTGTTCCATTTTAACTTTCATAAATTTCTTTATTGTGAATAGAATCTCGTTAAATACAAATTAAGTTCTCCCAATTTCACTTGTTCTGCTTTTCTTCTAAGGCAGAGCTCCATGCAAACACAGCCTTCTTCCTCCACTCACCTCACACTTGACTTGTTGATAACCACTTTGTTATGAAAATTTTGTTTTGCCAAGTTTTATCAACACAGTAAATACTTTGAATAGTTGTTGTTAAAGCATGCCTGAAAGTTGATGTAAATCACACTGCATGTATCACACATTGTGTGTACTGCCAGAAATTTGAGTGGTTTTACCATTCACAGGTTCTACATTTGTAAGATTTTATTAATTAACTATTGCAGATTAACTAAGTTATTATGACTGTAATGAGGGATAAGCTTGCTCTACATGAAGAATTTGCAGCTACACTTGTAATTGTTAGCAAAACTTTTCAGATATAATTCCATTTTACTCTGAATAATGTACCTAATGCTAAATCCTCCATTTCAGATTATGCTCAGGAGCAGTTTCTGGTGATAGGATTGGTGATTCACCATTGTCCTCAGCTGATGGCTTAGGGAAAAACACTAGCTCCAGTTATGGAAAAGATTGTCCTGACTGTGAGAGTGAAAGTGATATCACAAAAATACCACCTGTAGAAAAATGTATTCAATTCAAACAACTTGGTAAATGTAGCTATGTAGGAGAAATTTACAGCAAAGCCATATTGATTCATAGGGTACAAAGGCCACACAAGTGTAATATTTGTGATAAGAGGTTTATTATGTTGAAAAGACATAATTTGATACACGATGCTAAAAAGCTTCCCAAGTGTGAAATTTATGAGAAGAGTTTTACAAGTATGTCAAATTTGAAAACCCATAATTTAGTACATGAAGGTAAAAGGCCTCACAAGTGTGCAATTTGTGATAAGAGGTTTACTCAGTTGTCTTACTTGAATCGACATAATTTGATACATGAGGGTAAACCTCACAAGTGTGAAATTTGCGAGAAGAGTTTTAGTCATTTGTCAGTGTTGAAAAGACATAATTTGATACATGAGGGTAAAAAGCCTCATAAGTGTGAAATTTGTGAGAAGACATTCACTCATTTGTCATATTTGAAATCACATAATTTAATACATGAAGGTAAAAAGCCTCATAAGTGTGAAATTTGTGAGAAGACATTTACTCATTTGTCATATTTGAAATCACATAATTTAATACATGAAGGTAAAAAGCCTCACAAGTGTGAAATTTGTGGGAAGACATTTACCCATTTGTCATCTTTGAAATCACATAATTTAATACACGAGGGCAAAAAGCCTCACAAGTGCGAAATTTGTGAGAAGACATTTACTCATTTGTCATCTTTGAAATCACATAATTTAATACATGAAGGTAAAAAGCCTCACCAGTGTGAAATTTGTGGAAAGACATTTACTCATTTGTCATCTTTGAAATCACATAATTTAAGACATGAAGGTAGAAAGCCTCACAAGTGTGAAATTTGTGATAAGAGGTTTTCTCAGTTGTCAACTTTGAAATCACATAATTTAATACATGAGGGTAAAAAGCCACACCAGTGTAAAATTTGTGATAAGAGGTTTACTCAGTTGTCACACTTGAGAATACATAATTTCATACATGAGGGTAAACCTCACAAGTGTGAAATTTGTGATAAGAGGTTTACTCAGTTGTCACACTTGAGAAGACATAATTTAGTACATGAAGGTAAAAGGCCTCACAAGTGTGAAATTTGTGATAAGAGGTTTACTCAGTTGTCATACTTGAAGCGACATAATTTGATACATGAGGGTAAAAGTCCTCACAAGTGTGAAATTTGTGAGAAGGGTTTTACTCAGCTTTCACTGTTGAAAGGACATAATTTGATACATGAGGGTAAAACGCCTCACAAGTGTGAAATTTGTGAGAAGACATTTTTTTATTTGTCATCTTTGAAATCACATAATTTAATACATGAAGGTAAAAAGCCTCATAAGTGCGAAATTTGTGAGAAGACATTTACTCGATTGTTATCGTTGAAAATGCATAAATTGATACACAAGGATAACAAGATTCACAAGTGTGAAATTTGCAAAAAAAGATTTAATCGGTTGAAATCTTTGAACTCACATAAGGTGATACATGAGGACAAAAAGTCTCACAAGTGTAAAATTTGTGATAAGAGGTTTATATGTTTGTCACATTTGAAATTGCATATTATGATACATGAGGGTAAAAAGCCTCACAAATGTGAAATTTGTGATAAGAGGTTTACTCAGTTGTCACATTTGAAATTGCATAATTTTATACATGAGCGTAAAAAGCCTCACAAGTGTGAAATTTGTGATAAGAGTTTTACTCAGTTGTCACATTTGAAATCTCATAATTTCATACATGAGAGTAACAAGCCTAAAGTGTAAAATTTGTGAAAAGGTCTTTACTTAGTGATGAGCTTTGAAATTACATAATTTTATTCATGAGAGTAAAATCCCACACCTCTGTGAAATTTGTGAGAAGAGTTTTACTTGGTTGTCAAATTTGAAATTTCATAATTTGATACATGAGGCAAAGAAGCCTCAGTGTGAAATTTGTGAGATGAACTTTACTCATTTGTAAACCTTGATATTGCCTAATTTGATGTGAGAGTGGAAATTGTGAAATTCATGGAAACAGCTTTATTCAGTTCACAAAATTATAATTCTGTATCACCATACATAGGAGGCTTCGCAAATATGAAATTTGTGATAAGTTTATTACTCCATCAGGTTTGGTTTTGCATAATATGATACATAAGGGTAAGCAACCTTACAAGCATGAAAGGTTTGATAAGAACTTTACTCACTTGTCAAATTTGAAATTATATACTTTGATTCATGAGGGCAAAAAGCCTTACAAGTATGAAATTTGTAAGAACAGCTTAAGTGTATTGTCACGTTCAAAATGCATAAATATATTCGTAGAGATCAAAAGCTTTGCCTTGCACAGTTTTGCTTCTATATGGACAATGAAATTTATTGCCTATTATAGAACTAATACAGTAATTCAAATTCAGGTGACTTATGCTGTCAAATGGATGTGTTTTCTGTACCACACTCAATGTATAGCTTCACGGTTAAAGGTGATGCACAAGCTTATGCTTTTGAAACACCTTCATGTAACAGTTTTGTGGGTGATTCTATAGCTGCCCGATTTCATCCAGTTTTAACAATATAGCATTTAAGAAAGCAATTATGTAAATCTGAGTACAACTAGCATATCTGACTCCCTGGAAGTTAAGTGCAAACTGTATACAGATCTCTTGACATGACTAATTTTCACATATGCAGCGGAAATTGATCAAGAAAGGTTAATTCAATAGCCCAACCAAAAATAAAAAAATTGAGTAAGTAGCAAAAATGTAAAATAATAATGAACATAAATGAAATATGTATAGTCACATCACGAAAAGAAGATAAAATAAAAAATCATAAAAGCATCTAAAATACAATATGCAACATTTTAAATAATTACCATTTACAAAGAAAATGTATGTAAAACAAAATCTCTAGAAAAGAATAAACAAGTAATGATAGGAATTATTAAAATGAGTGTATAGGTAAAATGTTTTGTAAAATAAGTACTGCAAATAAGTAAAAGATGCCTTGAAAGGAGCATACTACAAAGTAGTACTCATCAAAGACAAAGAACATCTACAAGAGAAACAAAGATGCCATTGTAACTTCGTGAGCAACAGTCGCATTAACTTAAAAGAAAAATCTTGTAGAAGAGAGAAATGATGAATATTTACATTGAGTTACAGCTGTCATACCGTATGGTCATATAATTATGTAGGGAATCTCCTTATGGGATATTTTGATAGCATGCGATAACACACAGGAATTATCTCCACATTGAGAAGTACCTGAACTTACTCCTCTGAGTGTCAGGATAGGAATTTACAGCTCCCCACCAATATTGAGAATAAAAGTAATTAAATATAAAGAATGCTACTCATAAACAAATACATTGAAAGTAAAATCTGACACAGTAAATAACATTCATTCTTGAGGTTTCATGACAGAAAGGCAATGTTAAAATAAATGTGGAAACTACGTTAATATATCAAATTAGGTTTTGAAACGTAATATTCACAATGTCTAGAAAGAAAATTGTAAAAAGGAGTCTCAAAGATAAAGAAAGTGCAATAGGAGTGTACATTAATTCCATAAATAGTAACATGTAAATCAACATAGTCATTTCAGTAGCACAATTACAACCCTGAGAATTCCCGAAGTGCCACAACTCCAATATTAATATTGTACTGCTCTCAAGAAACCATTCGAATTGTAATGTGAACTTTTCAGCCAGCATTTCAATTAAACACTACGTTATTTCCTGTCAAAAAACAACCACAGTGTTCAGTAGATTACATATTTGTGGAATTTGCCTTACTAATACTGGTTTTTTTTGTGTTTATTGTTTAACATCATCGTATTGATAACCTTTTGAATACCTTAACAATCTTTTTATGAACTTAATTTCTTAAACTCTGATGTGTTCCATTCACATGGCTTTCTCTACCCTCCATAGCTTTTTAGTTGATATAACAATTATTCATATGACAGTTTATTTTCCTATCTACTTCAGTTCAGTCCAGATAAACCTTTCTGAAAATAGCTGTGTTACACATTCCATTATAGACACAAAGGGACTGGTGATAGTAAATATTTTAGAATTGGACAACACATGCTGGCATCAAAAATCCACTCTGTCCATGATGTCACAAGAAACAACTGAAAATTGACAGGACTGTAAAGAATAGCTGACTATTGAACCATTAATAATGGATATCTCGGAAATGACATGCCCAAAAAATGTTCTTTGTAATAAATTGTGTTTTAAAAGAGACCTGCATTCTTGAGGAAATATGTTTTCATATGTTTTCTATTGTGTTTACCAGTTATACAAGATTATACAAAACTCCGTCTGAAGAAGAGGACTTCATAGGCTATTCTTATAAAATTCAAGATATACATTTTATTTGTCATGTAAATATCTCTAATATATGGTTTTTTAATTAAAATCGTTGTGGCCATTTTTTGGAAAATCACAAATTTCAAGAAATGTACCCTGTAAAGTGCAGTAGGGGCAAAGAAATTTCTTGAAAATCTTGGTGTGTCATCTTTGGAAGATTCTGAACTTAAATACCATGCTTGTATTTATCCATATTCGTTTTTGAGTTATACAGTTCACAAACACGTGCATGTACAAACCTTTTTTGTAAACTTGTTCTTTTTGGATTCAAGGGACCTTCAAAAATGTATTCTGGTGAAAAAATGGCATTAAATTTTTGAGTGGGATGCAATACCTTCTCTATTTATGTACAAGGTAGAGAAAGTAAATATGAAACCATTAGAAGAGTTATTAAAAACACTATTTGTATTTCCTTGTTAGATCTTAGAATGGTACTGTTAATAATTAGCAATATTAACAAAGAACATGAGAATATTTATATAAAACATCTGCTTGAATACCATTTTATGGGCAGACAGCTCCTTTAAATTAACTATCCATTTTGCATTTGTCAATTATACGAGTAGTATCAGTGTTTCCTGTTATCCTCCATGGACTAGTGGTACCGTGCTAGCCTCTGTTCCCAAGGTCACGGGTTAAAACCCGGCGGAGGATGATGGATTTTTTCGGACGTAAAAATCCTTAGCATGGCTTCCTTCGGAAGGGAAGTAAAGCCGGTGGTCCCGTGTCGTAGATTTACGGCACGTAAAAGAATCCCAAGCCTGATAAAGAGGCCTCTGAGCAAAATTACCGATGTTTCACGCCCCATATAGAATGGGACTCTAAGGACCATGGTAGTTAAAGAGCGTCCGTAAATAAAACTCGGTTTCAATTTCAGCATTTCCTAATTAGCATAGTGCTTCATGGTTATACCACTAGGAACAATTTTAAAGTCCCTTAATGAGATTCTTTATGCTGGTTAATCTGAATTGAGCTCGTCCTGAGATGTGAGTGATGTTAAAATAATATGGTATACATAATATCTGTTTGCAAGCATCACATATTGACTCCTTAGAGCAACTAGAGGAAGTCTTGCATTTCACCCAAAATTGGGATGCCAAGTTTTCACCAGAAGTATATGTTTTGAGATATCCTGCTCCCAAAAAGGTTTGCTGAAAAATGTCTGAACAGCTTAACGCAAAAGAGGAAACTAAGTTGAAACTTAAATCTGGCATTTAACTTTATACAGAGAAACCGACAGCACTGCAAAAAGATTAATGTGATATTGACCAAACACTTGTAATATTTCATTTACCACACACACTATGTGACAAAAGTATCCGGACACCCCCCACAAACATACATTTTTCATCTTAGGTGCATTGTGCTGCCACCTACTGCTTGGTACTCATTATCCGCAACCTCAGTTGTCATTAGACATCGTGAAACAGCAGAATGGCACGCTCCCTGGAACTCACGGACTTCGAACGTGGTCAGGTGATTGGATGTCACTTGTGTCAGAAGTCTGTACGCGAGATTTCCACACTCCTAAACATCCCTAGGTCCACTGTTTCTGATGTGATAGTGAAGTGGAAACGTGAAGGGACATGTACAGCACAAAAGCGTACAGGCCGACCTCGTCTGTTGACTGACAGAGATCGCCGACATTTGATGAGGGTCGTAAAAAGTAATAGGCAGACATCCATCCAGACCACCACACAGGAATTTCAAACTGCATCAGGATCCACTCCAAGTACTATGACAGGCGTGAGGTGAGAAACCTTGGATTCCACGGTCGAGCAGCTGCTCATAAGCCACACATCATGCAGGAAAATGCCAAACGATGCCTCGCGGTATAAGGAGGGCCAACATTACACGATTGAACAGTGGCAAAACGTTATGTGGAGCGATGAATGACGGTACACAATGTGGCGATCCGATGGCAGGGTGTGCGTATGGCAAATGCCCGGTGAACGTCATCTTCCAGCGTGTGTAGTGCCAACAGTGAAATTGGGAGGTGGTGGTGTTATGGTGTGGTGGTGTTTTTCCTAAAGGAGGCTTGCACCCCCTGTTCTTTTGCGTGGCACGATCACAGCGCAGACCTACATTGATAATTTAAGCACCTTCTTGCTTCCCACAGTTGAAGAGCAATTCTTGGATGGCAATTGCATCTTCCAACACGATCGAGCACCTGTTCATACAGCACGGGCTGTGGCGGAGTGGTTACACGACAATAACTTCCCTGTAATGGACTGGCCTGCACAGAGTCCTGACTTGAATCCTATAGAACACATTTGGGATGTTTTGGAACGCCGACTTCGTGCCAGGCCTCACCGACCTACATCGATACCTCTTCTCAGTTCCGCACTCCGTGAAGAATGGGCTGCCATTCCCCAAGAAACCTTCCACCACCTGATGGAAAGTATGCCTGCGAGAGTGAACGCTGGCATCAAGGCTAAGGGTGGGCCAGCACCATATTGACTTCCAGGATTACCAATGGAGGGCACCACGAACTGGTACGTCATTTTCGGCCATGTGTCCGGATACTTTTGACCACGTACTGTATACTCCAGGAGTAGGCTTTCATAAACCATTACGTACATCGTCGGCAACCTACAAATGTATCATAGTAATTAGTTTCAGCTTCTTCCAAGAATGTGACATGAAGTATTTCACGAAAGTTCTCCCAATGCAAAGCACCATTTATATGTAAAATGCTTTGTTATTTTGCAGTTTTTCAAAAATTGCACTAATTCCTTAGTTAAAATATACATGTTTAATATATTTACTTGGCTAACCGAATGAACATCTGTAATTTCGTATGAATTGCTGTGAGCTCTCTTCGGAATACATTTGGTGCAACTTGTTGAGCATAAGGAACAGACTAGAACTTGCTAAACGAAAAATGTACATCCTTTTAAAGCAGACAATCTCTTTCAAATAAATGTTTAGTACCGGTAGCCATTTCTCACTATAATGACCCCTTTTAAGAATTTTACTATTGTTTCATTCTCCTATATTCCTCTTTCATGTACAAGAAGATGTGTAATGAAACTATTTTTGCTAACTTTATCTCAGGTAACATTAAATAAATAGAAATATAAACTTTAGTAAGGTTATTTGTACTCATTGCAAAGGAGTTGATATTTACAGTAGAATTAAAGTAATACATGAGTTTGGAGTATGTTTAAAGATGAATTAAACTACACTTTAGAAACTTAAGAACCACGAATCTGTGTTAAGAGTACAAAGTAGAGGTTATAGGCACACAGTTCTCTAGTATGGATGTAATTATGCTTTACACCTGACACGAGATACTTCCTATGAAAGGTAGGCAAGAAAAACTGGTTTTGTAAAATGTATTTCAAAACTTGTCAAGAAAATATTAGCAAGAAAGGGGGAACAAAGGTTTCCCCATTGTTAAGCAAGATTGCTGTTTGTACCAAGGATGGGAAGGATGTGTGATCAATACACGTTAGCTAGGTCCGTAATATTCTTCAATTCATGTGATCTATGACCTTACTTTGCCCCTCGATGTGCTAGGAAATAGTGATGCCATTAGTTCTTTTAGAACCAATCTGTCTTTAATCTTTTTCTCACCAATTTGAAGGAGTTATTTATGCTCAAGTTCTTTGAAATCATTTAATCAGAAGATAAGTTACAGAGCATTGCTGTTATTCATTACCGGGTCATGCCCATAACCAACTTGTATATTTTAGGTAATCCATAAGTATCGGTATCTTTGGGTTGTCTTCTGCCTGTGCTTTAGAAATGACCTTGATGTTTCTAATTACATTGTTTTTCTGGATCTTATATTCTCTCATTCCATTTGATTTTACTTTAACGAATTCAGAGCTATATTTCTTATCTATTAATTGCTATCAATTTGTTTACACTTTACCTGTTTTTGGTTAAATGATTTTAAAATTGTTTGGTAACTTGAACAACTTTTTTTCTTTTCATTCAAAATTGTCTACCATGTGTTTTTAATGGCTGCTTTCATACTAGATAAATAGAGCAAATGAAATGTTGTTAAACCCTGCTTTAAATTCAAGAACATTAAAAGTTTTTAAAGATTAGATATGCTTTATTTTCATTTACTTCTGCTACCAACGTTTCTGCATTATTTGGTGTTAAGAGACTGTTAACGAAGTAATTCTGAGCAGGTCAACAGCTATTTGCAGCACAGGAAAAAGTAAACTGAAGAAAAGGTTTGAACGTTTTACTCCTTGTACCTTGGTTGTTTGTATTTCATCCTTAACTGCAATTCATAAAGAATTGATATTGCAGTAAACTACGAGATATATTTAATTAATTAATTCTAGAAAGTATAAATACTGCAAGAAAACACATCCCTCGCTTTTCAGACTACAAAAAGTTCTACTCGATTCCAAGCTTGTATAATATGAAAAGTAATAAAACCTATGAGCAGGACTTTGTGATGCAGCTACACTGGCAATTTGACATTCGTGACAAGACTTTGACTTTATGACGCCACAAAATCTGCGATGCAATTTGAGTTGGAGTTAACATTTACCGTGCGACATGGTGCATCCACAGGACAGGTTGTGTGTTATTAAGAAAACTCCTCTAGGGAAATGAATTTGTTTTTCCGAAGAAATACTAAAACACCGGTGTTGTATGAAGTTAGTAGTGCCTATAAGAATACAGCATACACATGCTTTTGCATGGTAATCTAGTACTCTGTTGCCTCAACCGAATTAGCAGTGGGACGAACGGCACGATATTGAATCCCAAAATCTTAATGTTTACAATGAAGCGAGCGACACAGTTCCTAGGAGGCGTTGGTGCTCCTCTCTTGTAACACATGCTCCCGACCATTCAACAATGTAATTAGTTGACATCTTTATCTCGGTAAGTAACACAAGTTAGTACCTTATTATATATGCACCATAGTTTGATTAGGAGTGACCATTAACTTTTATATTGATATACTTTCTTGGTTAGTATCTTCTTTGTAATTTGGATAAATAACAATAAACATAACCTTAGCTGTTCACGCTAGAACAGATCCAGGTAAAGAGTGTGCTGGGATTGGCGGTGATGTTATCATTGTGTGCGGGTGTTGTATGTAGGTAACTGTTTATGCAAATCAATTTCCATAGAGCTTTTAGCTTAATCTCAACATCTCTTCTTACACCTCAAGTAAAAACATGTCCTAAAATAATAATCATTCTTTAAAAGTATATTGAATTCGGAGAGACAAACTGCTTCTCATACCTTAACCAATTTACTTGCAACCGGTTTACCTTTTGTTCATTCCGTTAGCGTTTTTCTGAATTCATACTTTAAGAAACTTGCAAAAGAGTGGACATTCTTTTATATCATTTCAATTACTTTAAATGATTTCCTTCCTCGCACTGTACGTAGAAACGGATACGAATCTCTTGGTACCAATGGAGGTGCATAGGTCTCCTTTTGCGCTTTTTCAATTCTGTTATTTCTAGATGCACATGGCAAGCAGGAGATACTTTCGCTCAATATGCTGTAGGTTTTAGTTCGTACGTGCATTAAAACTCAGCATTAATCCGTTGTTCTCGCCTCTACTTGTATCCAAATAGGTCATTATATGGGAGACTTACCTGGAAGAATGATTAATGTTTTTGCAAACAAGAAGAAATTTATTCTGGACTTCTAGCGTACACCGCCTCATGCTAAGTGTAACATTCCGTACCACCAATTACAGCGCAGTCGTGAATTGCGAGGTTGAAAGTTCTTAGATGTCTTTTATAAGATGTCTTTACTAATCAGTTTTCAAGAACTAAAACAATTTTGTCACTATTATTTGGAATGTTTTCTTCATCTTCCTTCTTCATATATACTTGGTCACTTATGCATGTTCTTGATAACTTTCCTTAAGCCTGGCACGTTCTATTTCATCTTTGTATTGTTTTATAGTGATCTGAAATGAATTGTAAGTTTTGCGTATGTTCATTTTAAAATTTATATGCAGTTTCTTTGTAAGCTTTTTTTGAACAGCTCATTAGATATGGATATTCCATAAATTTCATCGCTACTTTCTTCAAGGACTTTCAACGTGTTTTGATTACTGGCAGATACATTCCATAGAATCACGACGGGAGAGGTGACTTTGGTATTAAGGGTACTTTTTAAAATTGCATTTCATTAAGTTCCATTTTGCTGTTATATTATTCTTCAGCTCGTGGCAGTCTCAATATGCAGCAAGAGGAAATCCAGTATCAAATGCGTTTAGTCCCTCACGAGTATATGCACATTGCCACTGGAAATACCATATACTTGTTGATGCACTTCTTTTGCAAAAGCCTTCCCTGCTAATGTTTATCTTAGGTACATGCAGTATTCCAAGAATTTAATAGTAGTAAGATTTATAGCTTTAATATGTGAGTTTTCTCTTTCAGCTGCACCATGTAGGTATTATATAAGTTAGCTTAAGCACAAAATTAAAAGATGCCGTTAGAATACGTCGTCGCCATTATAGTTAGAATACATAATGTAAATGACGCAAGAGACGCGTAACCATCCAAACATGCAGAGTGCCTAAAATCAACAGACCAACTTTTACAGAGAAATTAGATAAAGATATAGGCATGTAGCAGAGGTTGACAAAAAATTTGCAATATCAAACAGTCGCCTTATAAGATTCTCATTGTAAAAGTAAAACTTCAATGTTTATAAGCATGTACAAAGGTAATTATTTCCATAATAGCTTCGTCAGATTTCTATAACATATAATGCATTCAGGATACGAGTCTAATGTCTTCTCCAATTGTGTTATTATAATGAGTTTTGCTGCAATATTTATTCTACTTGCCTGAAATCTCTTAATTTTCGTTAAGAAAGGTATCCGTTTGCATGATTACGAAAAACATTCTGACCTATATTTGGTACACATAACGAGCGCTGAATATTCGTAAAAGCCAGGAGATGGTTGCTTTAACCAGTGTCAGTAAAACGGGCTGAGGTTACACTTTTCATCGTCACATACCAAGTCAATAATTAGGTAAATTCGCAACACACTGATTCGGACAACAACCTGTACCAAATTCGGTTTGCAATTAACACCAGTAAGCAAGAAAGTACATAATTCACACCATTTAAGCTTATCCACGCTCAAAAATCGGTGTTACCCCTGATGAGCAACCACAGGCAAGCCACAAAATTGATTCGTGCAACAGAAACGAGACGCGATTTCAAACGCAAGGGCACTGGCAACAGAAAACGTAGGGAAAAACCGTAGAAAGAACAAGCATCTATATAATCGGAAGGGAGGCGCGTAGAATTGGAGACCTAGTGAAATTGTATACCCGGAAGAAGCATGTAATGCTAAGAAAATGCTAATGAATTATACAGACCCGTATAAAATAGTTCAAACATTAAGCCTCTTTAATTACGTAATAAAAGCCAAAAATTCCACAAGACAGCAAAACTTCCACATAAGCAAATTTTGCGATATTACACTGAGGAGGTGGAAATATGAAAAGATTTTAAGATGCGTAACTAATGCTGATGTTACTAGCACGCCATGAAGTTAACACATGAAATGAAAATTGCCAACACTTCACTTTCCAGCATTACACACTAGCGAAGGTGCTTTCACACACGATTTCCGAAATCAATTGTTTCCCACCTCCATGAAACAAATGATAATATTAAAGAAAAGATTAAGAATGGAAGGAAAGAACGAAAATAAATATGAACAATGTTAAGCTTTAAATTTCCATTGTAGTTCTCAAATGCTTGAGAATAGCTATATTGATTCATTTTAATGCAGGGTAAGTTTTCGTATTTTCAGCGTGGTCTAGGTGTACCATACTAGCCTCTGCTAGCCGAGGTCGCGGGTTCAAACCCGGTGGAGGGGGGTGGATTTTTTTCGGGCGTAAAAATTCTTAGCATGCCTTCATTTGGAAGGGGAGTAAAACTGCTGGTCTCGTGTGGTAGATTTGCGGTACGTAAAAGAGCCTCAAGGCTGATAAAGAGGCCTCTTAGCAAAATTTTTGGCCTTTCACGCCCAACATGAGGTCCATAGTAGCTAAAGAACAGCAAAAAGTAAAACTCAATTTAATTTGTTGTACCTCCAGCGTGGTCTTAAGCTTTTTTTACAGAGCAGATGGTAATCCATGTGTTCCAACTGTTGCTTTTTAGAGCTATTAAACGGAAATATGTTTTAAAAGGGTTTGCAGTAGGTAATCCGAAATGCGACCTAGTGTTTATTCACATTGTTAAGATATCAAATGTTAGATTTAAAGATCTGAACGAAGCGTACTATTATCCCTAAAGATGAGTTCGAGAACACTATTTTGACTACAAAGTTGATTTTTGGAAGGTTATGTTGTGTGCTTCATGGAAATGCGTTCATGATTTATGAGAGCTTTGCGTGTTCCCTGGTGCTAAAGTGCGATTAGAAAGGCTAAAGGTTTAGCGGGGGTGTCTTTTGAATGTCTAAGATTTAACGAAACTTCATGTCTAATCTTAGTATTTTTGTGTAGTTAAGTTGTTTTCAAAATGATTCATGACAAGTGTTAATGAGTAGTGCTGATTTCTCCAAAAGTTAAATACTAAAAAATACATTTCGAAGAAAATAAACATTAAATATAGTGTGGCAGACAAACTATAAGTAACTTCAAATAATAGTAACGGCCTACAAGAGAAAAAAGTCATCAAATAACAGGAAAAACAAACTAGGCAACGATACATTTTAAACAGCGCAGACGCGATGAACTGATTATAGCAGCAAATATTCGAAACCGGAATGCAGGCTGAATTATACAAAACAAGGCTAGAGAAATTGTTGAAACACTTTTCTTAGTGTTGTATGTAATAATAATGCCCGCCGTAGGTTTTAAGATCATTGAAAGCCTTGCTGTAAACAAAGAAATATAAACGAAAATATGGGAGAATCATATGCAGCGCGAGAGCCAACGAATGTAATTTTAGCTTTGGGGACGGCAACGGATCCAGGAAAATGGAATTCAAGCCGGAACCAGGCGGTGAGGCTATAGGAACAAAAGCAACAGTAAAAAGAGAATACAGATATTCAAAGAAAATTCACAGCGAGTAATGACACTTAAGCAGCGAATACACAAAAACAGTCGACAGATGTAATGTGCTAACACGCCACACACGACGTCACGGGAATTGTAAACTTTTTAAGCAGCGCAGTGTTACACGTTCCGCCTATTACAGCTATTCTTACGCTGAAAGACACGGATTGACAGTCAGTAGTCCATAGGAAGCCAGGACCTCAGTAAGCATTTTGTACGAGCGCGTGAAAAGTAAACTCTGTACCGAGCAGTGGTGGACAGACTGATCGTGAATACATGAAAATCTGTAAATATTGCAGATACCAAGCTGAACAGCGGGATGAGTCAAAGGGAGAAAATAGAGGCAATATAGATCCCCTTTCCTCTCTCTGATATTCACCTTAGTAATAAAACAAATAGAGACCAGTGGTAGGAATAAGTAGATCAACGCATATAAATAATTATAGCAAGTAAAATATTATTTTCCGTTTGTTGCTTTTTGTTCCTTATCTTTTATATATAAATAGGTGTACATACAGATGGAGGAGGCCAGGGCAGAAGCAGCCCAGATAATCGAGGAAGTAGGAAGGCCGACAGGGAACGCAGCTTAACTATAATGAAGTGGTGAGGTAAAGGATATAGGAAAAATAGATTGATGCTATGTCCTATTAAATGAACAGACAGTTCCGCATGAAAGGAAAAGTGACGCCTGTATAAAACTATTTATTTGTTTGTAATAATTGGGGTTTGCTCCAGTATAAAGTAATAGACACGAACGCTCTTCGAGAAATCTCGCTTACAGGAAACAGTAAAGTATATGGTATAAGAGTTCAAATGTCGAGGCGGGCTAACTGCGCTCCCCGCGTGTAAGAAGGCATTGGGGAATTTACTAATGGAGTTTATGTAAATAAAAGGAATCAAATAGGTCCCATTTACTCTTTCTCTTGTAGTGAGCATTCGAAAGAAGGAAGGAAATAAAGAATGAGAAAAACGAAATGAAACTAGGAGGGTTACATTGAACAGATAACTAAAATGACAATATAAATGTTTCAGAATCCCCTGCACAGGATATCACACAGGGAGACCAGAAAAGATAAATTGGTGGTAGAGGTACAGGCGAACCACGAGGGAAAAGCAGAATTTGTCCCGGCCAGGAAAACCAAGCATTACAATTCAAGAAGGAAGGGAAACAAATATTTAAAGCACCACAAATTTACACTAAAATAGCCATGTGTTTGTACATACACGGACAATTAAGCAAATGTAATGTAAAAAAGGAGAAAATAATATACAATGAGAAGAGTACGGTCAAGGAATTCACAGCACCATTTTAAGTGGAGAGAGGGCCAAAATCTTTTTACCGCCATTTTCAAAATTTCGGACGGAGGTAGATAATCGCCAGGATTAGATACTTTTACTTCCTCTACTACGTACAGTAAGTAGGCGAAGTATGGAATCCCAACCAAAAATTCGATACCAAGTTTTCACCGAAAATATATGTTTTTGGGTGCCCCGACTCCAAAAAAGATAAATTTTTGGAAAACGTCAATGTGTGGATCTGTCTGTGACCAGCATAACTAAAAACAAAAAAGTCGGATAAATACCAAACTTGGTATTTGAGTTAAGTATCTCAAGGTTGCCACATGATGTTCAGGAAAATTCTCCCATCCCAAACTACCCTTTACGTGAAGCAATCTTCGAAAGATTTAATTTCTCAAAAATGGCTTTAAAGATTTTGATTAAAACCTCATATGTTTAAGTTATTTTCAGGCCAAATGAAATGCATATCTTGAATTTTCTGGAAATGTTCCCAAAATTTCTTTCATTATGGATGACTGCATGACTGATGAACCGTAAGATATATATACATTTTACTACGCAAAAAATTTAGATCTCGTTGAAACACACAATTTGTCATATGCATTTTTTTGTCGAGTGAACCACTTCCGAGGTTTTCCTTGTTATTTGTTTGAATTTTCCAATACTTATTCTTTTTCTCAAAGGGTAATTCGTAATTCGATTTTATGTACTCCCATATTCCCCTTGCATCTACAAGATAATTAGCAATAAGTATCCGCAAATGTTTATCTCGATTAACGTAAAGTAGAGATTATAGTTTGTAAAAAATAGTTTGTGCAAGAGTAGAGAAAGTCACGTAAATACAACACATCAGATAATTTTAATTCATTCCCTCATCGTTGTTATCAGACACATCCCTAAGAATTAAAGCCACATAATCCTCCTCCAACTTTTATTTTTCTTTCCCGGAAGTAGATACATCTTAAGGGAAAAACCATCCCGCAGCACTCCAACTGATGGAAGCAGAACAACAGGGATCAATAAAGAAGCGAGAGGACGGCAGGGAAGAAGCAGGAAGAGACTATGGAAACTAGGGTGTAAGATACCCCAACAGGGCCGATATTTGGCTGAAGTATTTACATTGCCAAAGCCTGTAATATCCAAACACCATTGCGGCAAGGACAGGAAAGGCAGCAGAATGGAATGCGACGCGTGAAGAATGGCAAATTCAGCAGGAATACACACGGTCAGGAAGGCAGCGCGTTATACCGCTCCTTACATACAATATGGAGCAAGCAAGGGTCAAGATACATGCAGCAAGGCCAAAAAATCGAAACTACACCCTCTTATGATATCGCAACTCCCAGAAAAATTTTCCCATGATTCATGGTCTGGCACAGAAGCAGGGAATGTCGGGGCACTAACAAGCCAAGATTGTTATTGTCGGCCGGTCGACTGGGTAGCTAGGCCTTAATGAAGTATTTATTTAATTTTTTCACTCGTTATGGATTATTTAATGAGCCAAATCAGGTACCCCCTAAGTTGAAGGGTTGTCTCCCTTTCATATTTTAATTCTGTAGTCGGAATTAGTTTCCTTTGGAGGTAATGTAGCGAGCCAAAAATGTAATTCGAACCGAGGTCCGAGGACTGCGTCTGAATTAGAAAAGTGTTGTAAGATAGTGAAACATAGCAAGCTCGATATTGTAGCCCACGCGGTCGCACTGTCAGCTTGCCAAAAGGTATGTAATGGCCTCGAAACTAGGTCAAACGCTCACTCACTCTCAACCGATTTCTGCGACACGTCGAAGCCATTTCCGTCTGGGGTCGACGCCTCCAACATCATTCAGTTTGCATTTTTAATGAGTGGACATCAAGACATAACACAGGGTTTCAGGTAAGATATTTGTGTGTAAATGCTTTCTCGTAGCACCTTAAACACACACACACTAATCATGTAAATTAATTGTAAAATTAGCTGTTTTTTATATATCCTCAGGGTTATCATTTGATGCCTCAACCCTCAGCTCGGCCACCGCCATCGCTATATACCCGTCCTATCGCCGATACGACATATTCTGCCATCTGGTAATACCATGCTCCTGTTGTAAGCATCCCCTGGAGCTAACTACCCCAAGGTTTGCTACAGTGTTTTCCAAACGATCACTCAGAAACTTAGCAGTGATTTCTGAACTTTCTCCAG
This sequence comes from Deroplatys truncata, assembly GCA_030765065.1. Classification (NCBI taxonomy): domain Eukaryota; kingdom Metazoa; phylum Arthropoda; class Insecta; order Mantodea; family Mantidae; genus Deroplatys; species Deroplatys truncata. The sequence continues at coordinate 159,916,599 of CM060985.1, forward strand.
ACAAAGATTTAAGATCCAACATTCTAATTGGAATTCTCCAATTAGGATTAAAGTACCTAACTACAAGGGCAATAATTTGTTCGGTCTTTATGGTTCGATGCATCCGTCATTAATTAAATCAACTTAGCTTTATGTAGCTCAGATTTTTGTTCAGCAATGGTAAATGGGTTTAAAACATTTAATACAACTACCCCGGCGTTACTTTGGACATACGTAAATTTTGGTTCAAAAGAATACAGCTTATAAGCCTAGAAGCACAGTTCATGGATCTGAAAGATTGGTTCCGCTGGACAACATGATAAGCGACGATTAGTCAACACATTGCTATAAGATGAGCTTGCACGCAGCATTCTCTTGTTGTTTGCACTGTTTATATGCTGTGATGTATCCGATCATCCGAACGGCTTATACCGAAAGTAAATGCACCCTTATTGCATCGAACATCTGAATCAGATTGTTTTGTAGCAATATTTCCTTTGTAAGTCACTATAAAAACAACCTTCCTTTTCAGCGATTGTATATTGTTTTCAAGCGTTTTAGTTTCGTAATTTACACAAGTACAACCACACTGTAGATGGAGAGATAAAGGTGATACAACGAAGGGTCGCGCTGCTTTCTCCACAGATCTTGCGCCTTCCAGACCCCAGAGGAAAGGGATGAAGTGAAGGAACCACAGAAGACTACAGGCCATAGGCAGATAGACCACAGAGTCGCGGAAATACCTAACATTTCCAAGCTCGCAGACGCGTCCCACTACTGAAGCCGCCGAGAGAGGGCAAAGAACGACCTACCATTCAAGAATCTCTTTGGTGTTCACGGTGAATACTCTTTCCGTTGAGCAGGCATCCGCACCATCTGCCCAGCACCGCCATACGCCACGAAACCTAGAAGCATACCTGAAAGATAAGAAGAAATGGAATGAAAAGAAAATTTAGGAATGAAGTCGAGGAAGAGAAGACACCACACCTGCATTCGCCAGCCGAACTCGGGGAAACCACAAAAAACACATTCGAAGGCATTCAAGAAAGGCGTAAGTCACATATGTCACTTAGCACGTTCCATAAATTCAAAAACAAATAGGGGCAGCTGACTCACCTGGTATATACAGAGTGCTGTACACCATTACCATCACTCAATAGCAACAGACCATGGTGGTCATCTAGTTCAGTATAAATAGCTTTATTGGAAACACTTCTTGCTTCTCATCCAGTTTGAAAACTTTGACAAACACACTGTAGAGCTTCTTAAACTTAGATATTTGAGCAAGTGTCGTAGGGTATGAAACACAGTTGAAGTCGTACTTATGTTGAAGTTGCTTGCATTTGCTGACGCCTTGTGCATTCTTTTGTATGCATTTTTATAGGAATACATACATGAAAGATTTATCGGTATAATTCTGGATGTTTATAGAAGCTACTTTAGCTCCATCTGATATGTAGCTACTTCCTCGTAACAGGCTGTACTTTTTGATATGGTGTCGCACTGCTTCCACAGCAAGCAATGCCCCATTGCTGCCCTTAAGCTCCGACTCTTCTATTTCAGTACTGAATTTCATGAATTTTGCTTTCAGTATGGAGTCCAGATTCTTTTCTAGAAACATGGACAGATTCCGGTTTTAAATATTTTGTCACAGGTTTCTCCGACATTGCTCACAAATGGGCATTCAACCAGCAGATTGAGCTTCACACTCTTGTGAATAACAAGCTCTTTATGAACTGCCTGAATTATTTGCTGTTTTGCCTCGTGCAGGTACATATTCAAGTCCTTGGATGAATTGCAAAGTATAAAATAAGATTGCAATCGTCCCTCGTACGCGGTCTAGTGCTTCTTCTTGTTACAGTCCTGCATTGTTGATAATAACCGGTGTCTTCCCAAGTCTCTTTATTTCACATACATTTTCATGACGATCTCCCTTATAGCCATTGTAGAAGGGTTAATCACAATGTTTACACTTGAAGAGACGTTTGCAGCCCATCCCATGCCTTCTCTTGTCATAACTTGGCAGGAATTTCTTTCCGCATTTGCTGCAGGTGTATCCAGTAACGCTGGGAATATTATACTTATATGCAGAGTTATTCATGTTTATATTTTATGTAATGATGCATTAATCCACGTTCAAGGAATTATAGACTTCTTCACCTTGATAACCACTCTCGAAAGCTGATTAGTCTTAGAGAGAACTCGATGTCATCTCAAGTCTGATTAGCACAATGAAGGCCAGAGCCTATAGGAGCCTTATTTATGGAAGTGGCACGAACCATTCAGTTCAATAATGCTTGGGTTTAATAATAAAACGATGATTAAGCGCATAAACTTAAATTTCAATGGGTGTTTGTAGATGTGTTCGGTGTGCGTTATGTCTGCGTGCATGTCCGTGCGTTTGTAGAGTTGTTCGTGTGCAGGCATGTGTATATCTGTGTGTGCACGTGTGAGTGTAAGTGTGCATGTTCATGTGTCTGTCTGTATATTCGTGTATGCACGGGTCTGTCCGTATGCTTGTGTTTCCAGGAGCCTGTTGGAGAATAACTTGCTCTTGATGCGGTGCTTCTTCTTAGACAGTTGCGGAGCACAGTACTTGTGAGGCCAACTGTATCACTTTCACTGCCGTGAACTTTCGGAAAACTTTGAAAACTCAAGTCAGAATCTCAAAGGTATGTTCAAGAACATCTCATGCTCTGGAATGCCTCTAGTTGGAAATTCTTTCTTAATACCTCTTATGGTGTGCTCCTGCAAACGGCTTCATAATATTATTTGCCAAAGAAGACACAATCTTCAACTTTCTCATTTGCCTTCTACCTAGCTTATTGGGCTACCTTCAAGTTCATAAAACAGTGTTGTATATCTGAGTTCACCAGCGTCTGATACTCTTTCCTGATAGCCAGCGTCCACAAAGATGAACTTGTAAGCAGCATCAACTAGTGTTAGAAGAACAATGCCGAAACCGTTTGTGTAATTGTAGTACAAATGTCATTGTTGATCAGTGCTTGTAGAATTAAATGTTTTCCATCAATTGCACCAACATTGTGGGAAATTGTACTTCTGCCCTTGCCTGGACAATATTGTTCTGTGAAAACCAGCCGCATTTGAAACAGAAGAATGTAACATAATCTAAATTGGTGAGTTTCAGTACTATAACTAGCAAAACTTCTATATTATCCACAGAATATAATGCAGCAGGAGAAGATGAGGCTACACGAGGTGAAGTCGAGGTAACAGTGGAGGACGATTTTACAGCTTCAATCTCCATCTCTACCTCTACTTTGCAGATACCAAGTGATACCGCAAAAAAGCACGACGATGAGTACCTGCAATCTGCTTTAGACACTATGAAACTGACACAAGAAAGAAGAGGGACGAGTGCGCCATGTTTGGGGACCTTGTGGCACAAAAATTGAGAAAACTAGACGAGATATCGCAGGAAATAGTAAATTTTAATATACAAAAAAATTATGAGTTGAGAATGGCGTTTTAAATTGCAAATATTAATGTTCAATATGTACTTCCGAGTGAATATGTTGATTAGTGTTTCATTTTAATTCAAATAACGTTGGTAACTATTAAATTATTATTTTTATTATTACTATTATTATGATTATCAATCATGTGGAGTAACATTATGCTAGATAGTACTTTTTTGTGGTGTGCTGCGGATTTTCCAGTATAATTAATTTGGTTATCATTTATATGCCGTTAAAATTTTTTATTAATAAAATATAGTTCTTTACTTGTCACAGATACAATTCCTTTTATTTTGCATGGATGTTCTTCCTATTTGTCAAAACCCTCTACTTTAAGATAGGGTTCTGAAGAGCGCAGGCTAGGCTTGGAAAACGACTTCATAAAGTCTGCAATTGCAAAGGGCTTGAGTGCTGAAGGACATCACATCAAGGGAATCACATTTCACATGTAGAGAAACAACTTGAGAAGATTGCTTGATCCGAACTAAATGAGTGAGTTACTAGAAAAGTGTCAGTGACGTATATTTTATGTCAGTGAGGACTGCGAAGTCAGCAGTGAAGGATGAAGGTTGTGTTGATGAGTAGCTCTTGAGTTTGAAAGAAGGAGGTTCTAACGAATAATGGGAGTCGACATAACGGTGTATAGAATGAGATTTGGACTGTTTAGGAGAATGAAATTAGTTAAAAAGCAAGTGATTTTGTGGAGTCGATGTCAAACATACAGTTTATAGAATATGTACTAGCTGTATTGTTAGTGTTTGGAAGAATCGAAGTAAATCATGGCCCTAAAGAAATTCAAGAGCTGCTGGGAAATCTGAATGAGAAAATTGACAAAATGGAAGGTATGGAACAGCGATTGTTTGATAAAATGAGAATTATGATAAAGGATATCTTAGAGGATGTCAGAGATCAAGTCAAGGAAACAAGATGGGAATTAGATATAGTTAAAGGAAAAAGGAAACATTTGAGGAAAAGGAGGAAAAGATTTAATGTGGGCTTCTTAGAAGTAAAGGAGAGAAGATACGTTTGAACTACAGAAGAGGTAACACAAAGACGGAGAAGCTAGAAATGGAGATGCATGGAGGGGAAATACTTGAGGATTTCAGATTTGGAACACAAGTTGGAAAGAGGGCAATAGTGATGAGACTAGCAGTATTTCAGCTGGTATATGAAATGCATAGAAAAGCCAAAAAACTGAAAGGAACTGATATTTTCATTAATAAAGATCGTTCAACGTACAAGAGAGCAATACAGCGTAATTTAATTAAAAAAATGGAAGAAGCAAGATCGTTGGGGAAAATGGTATATATTAGAAATCTACAGCTCTGGGTCGAAAATATCGGATAGCATAAGATGTTTATAAGAGCTTATTGGCGTGACAGAGGGGAAATTAACCAACATTTGTCAGTGGCAACTACAGGAAATGACATACGAAGATAGAAGTGCACGAACATGGGGGAAGCAACAAATATCGGAGGGGATAGTGCAGAGCGCGTGGCCAACAGGAATAGAGAACAAATGACAGTGTAAATTGAGTTTTATTTATGCGCGTTCTTTGACTACTATGGTCTTTAGTTTCCCATTCTATATTGAGCGTGAAAGACCGGAAATTTTGCTCAGAGGCCTCTTATCAGGCTTGGAGTTCTTTTACGTGCCGTAAATCTACAACACGGTACCACCGGCTTTACTTCCCTTCCGAAGGATTTTATGCCCGAAAAAATACATCGCCCTCCGCCGTGTTTGAACCCACGACCTTGGAAACTAGAGGATATCACGGTACCACTAGTCCACGGAGAACGACTCAAATGACAGTGACAGTGTGATGATGTCAAAGATAATAACTGACCTACCAGCAGAACAAGGAATGAACTATAGAAATCCAACAAAGGAAAAGCCGCAGACAGGGATATAACTTAAGCCGAGTCCGATTCAATTTATACATACATGACATATTACTGGAAATTGGGAGGAATAACAATTTTGCATCAGCCATCAATAATATTCAAATTTCGGGAGCACTTTTTGTAGACGACCTACTGGTAAGATCGATTACAGTTAATGGTTTAAACAAGCCTTGTAAACAATAGACAAATCATGCAAAAATGGAGATTAAAAGTGAACCAAGAGGATACACAGAGTGTGGTTTTTAAGAACGGAGGAATATTAAATAAATATGAAAAATGGAGAGGAGAAAATAAAGAATATAGGGTAGTGTGAGATGTATTTATCTAAGAGTTAAAAGAGATGGAGGCTGTAAATGGGAGAAACAAAGCATTTTTCACTAGAAAAAGGGGCTATATCGCTATCAGAAATAACAAATATAGAGTACTCGATATAAATATTAAATGGCCAGAGAAAGTATACAGTATGGTGGTGGAGGCAAAAATGATGTCTGCCATAGAAATTCGGGGATTAGGGGGAGGGTGAGGGAGTATTGATGAAATGCATAGGTTTTCTGCAGGGAAAGCTACGGTTACCGAATGCAGTAAGACAGGTAGCTGAAACTGAAATGAGTAGGGTGCCAAGTAAGGGATGATAATGAAAAGAGCTCTGAAATATTGGTTTAGAATCTTGAACTTAGACAAAAGAAATATGTTAAGAGAACGCTTAGAATGCCAAGAAAACAGCTTAAAGTATAGTGGATGGATAAACAGGTACGGAGTAATCTGGAGAATAATGTGCTAGGAGAGATTTGAAGAACGAGGGAAAATAATGTGAATAACTTTTGGAAAATGACAAGGGAGAGGTTTGAATATATATATAAAAGCACAAATCCTGTTAAGCGAGTTAGCTGAAAAGAGATCCCCGGTATTCTGTATACCGATGAAAAACTCATGGGGAAGGGAAAAATATATAGACATTGTAAATAAAGAAGAGCGAGAGAGCACTGCATGGGTAACAACTGGTGTGTGGAGGTTAAAAGGTTTAAGGAAAGGTATTCCACAAAACCAAAACCCCATAGGTGCAGGAGAAGAAGAAAATGTTGAATGTACAATATTTAAGTGCAACGGAACAGAAATTTGGAGAAAAGAGTGTAAAAACGGAATCGTTTAAGATAGAAATTTTGCTATAACTGAAATGTTTTACAAGGACAATGGAGATTAGAGCAATTTTAACTAAAGTTACAAATAAAGGATTTTACTCAGTGAATAGAGATAAATAAATTAATAAACTAAGAATTCATGGAAGCTGACTAAGGTAAGTCTTGTAATTCATGAATATGGCCGGTAAAGAGGCAGGTCTGATGCCCGTCTTATTTTCTTTTTATGTTTTGTATATGGCATAGTACAATAAATTAAATTTTAAAAATGTTAGTGATAATCCAGTGGCCAAAAGTTGCACGTTACACTGTACTTCACAAGAACGTGGTTTTATCAGCTGTTGTAAGTGATGTCCAATTTTACCGGGTGCCAGCAACCGTAACACCGCTCAAATAAGATCGCTTCTTAATGATCTTTGTCTGGATTTCAGAAAACATGGTCAGAATCATCCCACTGACAATAGTATGGACGCTTGAGCAATAGGTCAGGGTGCTTTGATAGATTTGTCTGTTAAGTTAGCAGAGAAAACAGAAGAAATTTCATTTCCGAAAGAGCAGGTTTCTTTGCTTCTATCATAAGTCACTGGCAATGTATTCATGGGAAGCCATATTTTTCTGGTCTCCGATACATTCAGCTCACTCATTGTTACAAATGTTTAAGGAGTAGTGCTTCGTTAATAATGCCATGTCCATCTATCTTGAATGCAGATATATAACAAATATATTTCAATGTACCCAATATATCATAGGGGAATGGTTGGATCATTTAAAGAACGTTATGAAACATCACGGTGCATGAGAGCTAGGAATATTACAGAAATTGGTAATAATTTTTTTGAAACTTTAAACAATAAAAGAATAATAAAACAGGTTAAAATATTGAAAGTAAGGAAAGCAGCTGGAATAGATGGTGTACCAACAGAATTTCTAAGGGAATGGTGCACTAGGGTGGAAGTTAGCGTCTTTAAATTAGTGCCAGACAAGACAAGCAACAGGAACAAAACAAAAACAAAAAGAGTACACATGGCCGGTGAGCCCACAACAAACAGGGGGCCTCAGAGCTGACAACATCTTGCTAAAATGCAACACCACGGCCGTAAGTACGATAAACATATATTGAAAAATCAACAGAAAAGACGATTGCAAATTACTAAACCTCCACTGCGTTTACCCATTCTAATCATTCATCGTGTATCTGGGTTCAATTGCCCAGATAATAACATGGAGGTTACAACCATTCCGGACTGTCACATAACCACTGTTTTAGCAAATGTAACCAAACCAACGATTAATGTGTCCCTCCAGTGAAATCATGCTGTCCTTTTCGACTGTGGCGTATACACTAAACTCACTAGGTTCGGCTTATCGCGTTTTAAGGTCATTTATCCCATTTTTCGTGGGTTTCGTAAACGGAAGTCTGCCCATTGTGTTTTCATGAAATTTGCGTTTTTGTTTGCCACAAGTTTCTATCCATTCAACCAAGAATGCTGCTTTTAAACTACCCTCTTCAACTTCTCTGTATATTTTTCTCTTAGCTGGTTGCTTTCCAGCATTACAGAGATTCTGTCTTAAATCCTCTATTTTGTCTAATTGTTGTCGTTTTGTTTTCTACATTTTATAACCACATTTTGTGCCGTATTTTAAAGGATTGGAGAATGACATTTTGTTTCTGAGTGGAAGATTGTGTGCCCATAGTTTTTGTATTATTGGAGTGCAATTGAAGTGTTAATGAATGTCACATTACATGTACTCGGTACACAATATTTCTCTTTCTTTATGGGACAATCTTAATTCCTATTTCATTGGTTTGTTTTCTTTTTTCTCGCATCTTAAAGATTGAACACTTTTTATGTGGTGGGAAATCTTCAGACATTGATAGCATAACTTCAAAAGTAGGTGTGCTGATGCAGTTTGTTTGAGATGCCTACTACAAACCACAGACTTTGGACCTGGTGTCCACAGAGAACTCAGCTTGTCTCTTTGGCGAGAAAGTACTATGCACAATTCCTTTTTTAGTTCATTGTCTTTTGAGAATACATGAAATGACAATTCACATCCTTTGCTTGGTTTCACTTAACAGTAAGGTATTCAGCAATAAACATTTTATTCAATTATTGACTAAATGAAAATATTACACATTCCAGTTTAAAGAGCTTAACACACACGGGCATGCGCACTTAAAAACCTATTACTAAACTGAAAGGTGTTGCATATAATGGAATGTATGCTCATTGGAAAACTCAAAACAATGCATGTATTTGCCACCAATTCGGCGTTTTGCGAAATATTTGGATTGGTGTAGCAGGGGGAAACGAAAAGTTACTTGGGGGAGGAAAGTGATTCCAATATGTATATTTGCATCATATTTTATAGCAACTTTCTTTCATTCATTATTTATTTATGGACGCTGTTTAGTTCTGTAACTTTAACTGCTGCGATCCTTAGCCTCTTTCTATATTGGACGTGAAAGACCGGTAACTTTTCTCAGAGGACTCTTTATCAGGCTTGAGGTTCTTTGTGCGTAAATCTACGACACGGAACGACCGGCTTTATTTCCCTTCCGAGAGAAGCCATATTAATGATTTTTACGCCCGAAAAAATCCATTGCTCTCTAACGGGTTTGAAACCGCGACCTCGGGAACTAGGGGTTAGAATGGCAACCACTACACCGTGGAGGATGACATTTTATAACAACGGAAGTGTCAATAATTTAGTATTGCATAAATCGAATCTAAAAGCAATAAAGCTCCATCTAAGTGCTATACAACATCATGAACATGAAATCTATACTTAAATATTTCAAAAGGTCGTCAATAGTTCACTGTCATTATAGGTGTCTGCTAGATGTTTATGGAATAGTTGAGCGCGTCTATCGTGATTAAATGGAGTTTTATTTATGGACGCTCTTTAAGTGTTGTGGATATTGGCGTCCCATTCTATAGTGAGCGTGAAAGACTTTTGCTCAGTCCTCTTTATCAGGCTTGAGGTTCTTTTACGTGCAGTAAATCTACGACACAGGACCACCGGCATTACTTCCCTTCCAAGGGAGCCATGGTAAGGATTTTTACGCCCGAAAAAATCCTACGCCCTCCGCCGGGTTTGAACCAGCAACCTCGGGAACTTACTTATTGTTATATTCAGTTTTACTTGAAATGTTTTACACTTCAAATCGTAATTTACTGCCTGAAATAAAATTGGGTTCAATTCCTATATAGAGGCACGAATAGCACACCTAAAGAGGAGTTTATAGGTCATAAGGTTTAATTGTTTTGCCAGTTTAAGATTTTGATTTATAATTATATTTTCATATTATTGATAAACTTCGCTATTGTATTCTGACCGGTATCACACGTAACACACCGCCTACAATGCACAACTTTTATTGATCTTAAACCTTAATTACGTATAATAAAGCACAAATAACATGGTGCTTTAGATATTTTCATGAATTTATGGCAAATTTTGTCACTTGTTCAATGTTTCTCATTAACAGTACTTGCGTTGTATGTAATTCACCCGAGGCATCATAGGTGCGCTGCTTGCGTTATTTTTGTGCTGCCAACATCAGGTGATACAGACAAGATCTGAAACACAGATCTGAAATGAGCAAATCCGATGGTACACACAAAAGACAGGAGCATGGATCGCCTCATTCATTATTTAGCTTAGGTTTTTGATTGAGGGGAGGTTTCCGATTCATTCATATCCTGCGGCACGCCTAGATCCTGAACGATGCTTCTGATACACGGGAGGGTTAAGTTAGGTTTAGGGGTTTAAAAGACATACCTACATACCTACCCACCTACATACATGCATGCATACATACATCCATACATACATACATCCATACATCCATACATGCATGCATACATACATCCATACATACATCCATACATACACACATACGTACATACATCCATACATACATCCCTTCATACATACATACATAATACATAGATACGTACATACATATGTACATACGTACATACATACGTACATACATCCATACATCCCTTCATACATACATACATGCATGCATACATCCATACATGCATGCATACATACATCCATCCATACATACATCCATACATACATACGTACATACATACGTACATACATCCATACATACATCCCTTCATACATACATACATAATACATACGTATATACATCCATACATACATCCCTTCATACATACATACATACATACATACATACATACATACATACATACATACATACATACATACATACATACATACATACATACATACATACATACATACATACAGGTTTCTGAAGGGAATTACACCTGATGGTCCCGTGTCGTAGATATATGGCATAAAAAATCCTCAGGCTGAAAAAGAGACTTCTGAGCAAAATTACCAGCCTTTTACGCCCAATATAGGATGGGACCCTAAAGTACACGCAGTTAAAGAGCGCCTATAAATAAAATCAATTTAATTTAACGGGAGGTTAACGTCTTTCCTTACCGATGGTTATGATTCACTATTTTATTCAGTAATTCATATTATCGACTATTCTTATATTTTAACTATGTGCTGGATACAGGGCAGGTGCTGTAAATAAGAAATGATGCGTCTTACAGCATTCTGGTATTCCCAAAATTCTTACTCCTTTCTCTCTCTTAATCGCCATAGTTTCCCTCATTTCAATACGTTGGTGACACTATTTTAGGGTTATTTTGCGTTATTTCCACTATTACGTTGGCGGCACTTCCAAATATCGTCAAAAACGACTGTATATAGGTTTGTTCCAGCACGATTCAGAATCGATTCCTTTTTTCATCTGAAATTTGCAACTAAAAATCCTAACCCTGATCATAAGCATACATTGGTACCATGTAGTTTTGTATTATTTGAATTACGTTCGGAATAGAATTTATGTGGGGTGTCATTGTCTCAGAGTATTGGAGTTTTAAATTAAACATTGTGTTTAGAAGCTTCTGTAGCAGGAAACCTAATGTTAAATTGGAATTGTGTTAAATTACTTTTTCCGGGTTCTGGTTTAAATACAATATCTATAAATTACAATTGTTATTCGCAATAACTCAGCATCAATGGCTTTAAGCCGATAAACGAACGCGATTTATTTTTGCTCGAATATTAGGACTGGAATCCGTATGAAAGAAACGCTTACGATGTACATCGGCGGAGTTTGATTTCATTCATCAACGCTGTAAACGTAAATATTTGATCGTCTTCTGATTGACCGTGCAACGAAGAAGGCCGTGACAGAACGCGAACGGTTCAAGTAGTGTTCCAACCCAGGGTTGCCATGTCTACTGATTTTGCTGGAGATTTCCTGCTTTTTTGCAAATCTACTGCTCTACTGCTAAAACACGAGCGAACCTCAAAATCTCCTGCTTTTTACTTCTTTATAATTTTTAAACTTTGTTTTCCCTTAAGATCGTAGAAATTGCTCTTCTGGACGTTTTTATCATGCAAGGCACTTCTACTCGTGTACAAAAATGAGTGATTCATTTCATAATCACTTGCATACACAAACATTATACCATATCTGGGTTGCGTTATCGTAAGGGAACATGCTTTTGGAAAAACTATGATAGATAAGAAAGTGGAGGGAAAATATATACACTTTTAAACCGGACTCTTGTATAACGAATAAACAATAACATATTCAGCACACTCCGGAGAAATTTCTCAAGACTACTTTCCTCATAGTAACTGGCTGGTATACAGATATTGACGTTCCCGGTAGCTTATTTAGGCTACTTGTTATTTACCAACTGCTTTTATACTTCTCGCTTCAGTTTACACTGGCAGTAAATCTTGGATGTTTATGTGCATACAAGTGCACTATTTAGAATAAGCGTCTATTTATCCCACAGAGACTTATCGCTGATGCCTTTAGTTTGTTCCATCCTCTTTCCACTTCCCCTAGCATAACAGTTGCAGATTGCCTATGTTTGGTTTAACAAATTAAATAATAATATTACTGTGACAAAATCTAAATTAATTTTTCAGTTGCGTTGCAGTTGAGGTTTAAGAACGAACAGAAAAACATTACTGCCAGCGTTCTAATTTGCTAGTGTAAATTAAAGTGCGCGTGCTTATATATAGTTTAACTACGCTGTGCGTTACGGTGTTAACTGAACATGAGTAAGAAACAGAAGTACAGTCAAAACTACAAAGCTGAGTGGGAGAAAGAAGATAAGTTTAGTGGCTGGTTAGCATCTTCTAAAAGGGGGTCTAAGTTTGCATTTTGCAAAGTGTGTGATTATAATATAAATATTGCATCAGGTGGTAAAACTGCTTTGGAGAGATATATAACAACAGAGAAACATATTCAGTGTGCTAAACGGCTAATTGGATAGAAACTAATTGGATAGAAAATTCTATCATTTGCACATCAGTCCACCACATTAACTACCAAATTAAAAGAAGCAGAAATTCGTCTTGTGGCTTTTCTAGCAGAACATAATATTTCTTTTAATGTCATGGAACATCTGCCCTCTCTCCTGATTCTGAAATTGCAAAAAGGATAACCTGTTCTCGAACAAAAGCAACAGCTATTCTTAATAATGTTTTGGGTCTAGAAAGTAAAGAAATGTTATATGCAATGCTGAGAGAACATAAATTCTCTCTAATTGTGGATGAATCTAGACATTAGTTCTTCTAAACATTTGTGTTTGGTTGTTCGGTTTGATTCTGGTATTGACAGGATTTCAGATTCATTTTTTGATCTGATATCTGTTAGTAATGCTAATGCAATTAACTTGTACCAGAGTGTGGTAAACTCTTTTGTTTCTAGGAATATTCCTTATAAAGACAACTTCATTGGATTAGCCGCAGATGGAGCTAGTGTTATGATGGGTAAAATACATTCTTTATCTGTTCTTATAAAGAATGATATACCACACTTGTTTATAATGACATGTGTTTGTCATTCATTCAACTTATGTTCATCCTATGCTTGCACTAAACTTCCGCGAGAACCAGAAGATCTGGTTCGCGATATCTTCAATTATTTCCATGCAAGTGCAAAGCGTGTAGAAGCTCTCAAAAAGTTTCAAACTTTTGTGAACACTAAGCCACACAAACTAACAACCAAGCCAAACACGGTGGTTAACTCTCGAGTTAGTCGTTTCTCGTATATTAGAGCAATATGATGCTCTTAAGGCTGGTTCACAACCAACGAGAACGGTAACCAGAACGAGAACGGGAAAGTTGAAATACATGTATTCAAATGGGAGTGTCCACAACCGACGGGAAGCCTTCCCGGGCCCCGGGAACGGGAAGAAGAGTTGCCCAACTTTTAACTTTCTCGTTCTCGTTCCCGGGCACGGTATATTAGATCCCTATTGTGCATATTAGACTCTTCACTCTAGAGGTTATTCTAAGCGGCCGTGACATGAAACAGCCACTAGTGCTCTCTATAGTCGCAAGCTGGAAACATGAAACTGGAAGGAATTAGTAGTAAATGTGCTTCCTAACCTCATCCCGACACCCGCAAATCTAATCAACGGTGGTTCCTCTGGTGAAGGAATCATTTGTAGTTTGTTTATATGCAATTCAAAACTGGTTATTGCCTAAAAACAATGGCAAAAGCTACAAAGAACAGCTAAAACCGGTGGAAATGAAAAAAGAATAAACAATTTTAATGTATGCCATTAAATAGAGGAATCGGAAATGTAATGAATATGCATTTAGATAATGTTTACTCTATCGAATTTTGACGTTGGCTTGGCTAAATTGGAAGTAGGTGAAAAAATGTCATTGGTCAGTTAAAAACAAATGAAATCCCAATGCGCAAAATGGACTTTCACTTTGTGATCGATATGCATTCCCGTTCTCGTTACCGGGCTGTTGTGAATCAAAATTTCTTGCTTCCCGTTCTCGTTTCCGTTCTGGTTACCGTTACCGGGTGGTTGTGAACCAGCCTTTATTCTTTACTTCACCCATGCTTCTTTCGAAGAAAAACTGCAAGCAACTGAGGTAATTCTCAACAAGCTGAAATCACCATACAACAAGTTATATCTGGAGTTCCTTCAGTTTGTTTTACCTATTTTTAACGGTTTAAATAAGCAAATGCAAAGCGAAGAACCCCAAATCCACAACCTGAAAGCTGATGTTTCTGCTTTGCGAACTATCCTTGACTGCTACATTAAACCTGAACACTTGAAGTCCACTGAAATAGATAAAATTGAATACAGGGATCCTAGAGTATTTCTTCCTGTGGAAAACATGTATTTTGGTGCCAAAAACCAAATATCTCTGACATAATCATCCCTGCCGGACAAACATGTGCAATATCTCAAATTACGCTGTGTTGAGTTCTACATTGAGTCAGTTCGCCGTTTTTCATTAAGCGATCCCCTTCTTTGCTAGAAGTGTTAGAACCAGCTAAAATCCAAATATTCAATTGCATCACTTGCTTCTTGTTTTCCTAATTTGGTGAAACCGGAAGAAATTCAACAAACAGATACAGAATGGAGGCTGCTGATCAACACTGACATTGCATCTGGTAGTGACGCTACAGTGCAAGAATTTTGGACCCAAGTAATGAAAAAGAAATATGCCGATTCAAAACATGTTTTCCCTCGTTTGTCCAAATTTATCTGGTGCCTTATGAGTCTTCCCCATTCTAGTGTTACAGTGGAACGAGTTTTTTCAACTATAAATCTGATGAAAACAAAAGTAAGGAATCGGTTGTCAACCACAACAATGTGCGGATTGTTACATGCAAGCAGACTTGTGTCAGATTCAGAGTGTCATTCTTTTGCAATTTTAAGTTCAATGTTGCAGAAAGTCAAGAGTGACATGTATGACAGTGATTGACAATAATGTGTACATAATTGGATCCTCAACTACTACTGTGTGCACTACAGAAGGATCGACATAAATGGTGAGTGCTATGCCAATTTTAATTAGTATTATGGAAAATTTAATACCGAATGTAGGTGCTCGGATATTATCTGTAATAATAATAATAATAATAATAATAATAATAATAATAATAATAATAATAATAATAATAATAATAATAATAATAATAATAATAATAATAATAATAATAATAAAATGCCATAAATAGGTATACACAAAGCGAATTTGCCGGTTAAGTGAAATCTACTATCTCCTGCTTTTTTCAAACCAGATCTTCTGCTTTTACTTCGGCAGACCTGGCACAACCACACAAAATTCCGAATTAGTTCTGTGAGCGTACCGGACTGGCGTACTCAAGTCACCTTGGGACTGGCGCATGTGCATTAGCATGTGTTGGGATTAGTTTCGAACCCGTTCAGAACCGTGTGCTGGAACAAACCTAAAAACGGTCGCACATAACGATACGTGATTGGTTACAATATTAGCACCGGAATATTACATACTGCATAGAAACCATTATCATTAAACGAGGATTACTCTGGATAGAAAAGATCCCGATTTCGTATGTATAAAGCCTCTATTTTGACCATAATCCAATACGGAAGTAGTAGCAGTATGGCCATCAAGGTTGTGTTTGAAACTGCAATTGTTGAAAATTTAGTTTTAAACAACTACAGTACTTAAATGTACCATTTTTATTGTTTTATATATACACACATATCATGTTGGTAGTTACTTGCAAGCTTTATTACCATAGTGTTTCCACAAAATTATGGGCTTTGTTTTTGTTTTGTTTCCTATATAGATAGTTGTGTAAGTGGTGGTTCCGGAAGCTTCCTCGTGTAAGAATAACAGAGCAGAGTAGTTGAAGGACATTTTTATGTTCTGGCGCCAAAAGGACTTGCAAATTCGTGAGGTGAGTTGTGTCTGTATACCATATGTTTCGAGGTAAATGGAATTTAACCTGCAGTAATATTTCATGATTGCTTTTACTGATTGTTCAGTGTTTGGACTGTGGTGGGTGCTCTGTGGCTATCTTAATTCATGGAGTTCATCCTGTAGGGCCACCAACATTTGAGCAAACAATATTCGGACATTGTGCTCTAGTTGTGGCCCGCACAGCGATCCCACTGTCCCGCACAGCAATGACGATGTCGTATATTTCCAACAGATGTCACTCTATGCAAAACACTAGCTCAGCAGATGTCACTCTATGTCACAAGCTTGACGAACACAATACTGCCAACATATGAATAATTGATGCCACCAAAGCGCCGCAACTTCGACCACAGGGCGTAGCCGAGGGATATTATATAACCTTAGGTTTATGAATTCACGGAAGATTACGTTTAGGTTACGTTTTTTTTTATTCATATAACCTTACGTTTCTGAATTCACGGAAGTTTAGGTTACTTTTCTTTTAGTATAAGCTTAGGCTTCTGATATACTTTTTATAGGTTAAGTTAGGTTTAGTTTTTTTTTATAAGCTTGTTTTAATTAGTTAACAGTGGTTACATCAAAGCACGCGAGCGTGCGTTCCTAACTTTACGTTTCTGGTTCACGATAGGTTAGGTTAGGATTAATGGTTTTTATATAAGCTTACGTTTCTGAATTCAGGGAAGGTTAGCCTTAGGTTAGGGTTATTTTTATGTAAGCTTGCGTTAACTATCTACCACTGTTACGGTAAAGCAACTTCTTTATTACACTGTTATTACAATCGAAATAACCTCTTAATAAAATATAATTTTACAAAAACTATTACAAACTTAAAACTTTGGTGCATATTCTTTTGCTGCTTTCAATTAGTGCACGGTGCAGACAGTCTTTGAATGCGTTACGTTTTCTCAGCGGGAATAACACACGAAGAAAAAACACTACTAACAACTGTGCATCGCATTTCTGGTGGATTTTCATTTATGTTGGCAGTTCCCACTATACCTCTTCTTCAACGAAAAAATGGCTATGTTTGTTTTGTTTCGTACGCGATTCACCTGTATAAGTAAAACACCGTCGAAGGGTGGGTAGGTGGGCACAAGCTATTGAACAGGCCACATCTACTTCTAAACTCACTCACAAGGTAAATTATTCGCTTTTCTTTGGCTAATTTAACCCAATTACACGAGCCACAACTAGAGCACCTTTGCCCAATATTCTGAGATAGACGTGACATAGAATGAGTATGAGGGTAGAGTTGGCTGTCAGACTGTGACGAGCCACAGTGAAACTAGGGTCCTGTAGTTTCAAGATTTATTCAAGTTTTAGGTTAAGATTAGTGTGTGCATATGAACTGGATTCATATAACAGGAATCATATGACTAACTTAGCATTTCAACCTTGAACATTACTAAATTCTCAAGTATTACAGTAGAATCTCGTTAGTACTTTTTTGCAGTGACCCAAGGATTTCATAGATTGGAAAACATGTTAACGAAAATAGAAATATGCAATTTAAGTAAATAAGTATGTAATAAAATCTAATAATACTGTATCTTACGTCCCAATATACAGGAGTACACTATTTGCACTTCATTGAAAAACATATCTGTGGTTGAATGCTTTGTTGGTTTTAATGCCAAATTGTACTGTCCATCTTGTTTATTAAAGGCATTACATTGTCATAAACTTTGAAACTACACACATATCGCTTCACTACATCCATTATCTCCATTGCTTTCAACACTGTAGTAATTCTGGCTCATGATCTGTCTCATTCACTTTCATCTCCACTGATGCTTCTTCTTTCATTTGTTGTTCAAGTATTTCATCTGTCATCGCAGTTTTACAAACTGGAATTTCATTGTCAATGTTTACATATATTTCAAAAGACATGCCGGCGCCGTCTGCTATTTGGCACCACTCTTCACTCTTGGAAAACTTGTCTTCACCAAGAGCCCGGCCAAAGCCAGCTTTATTAAAGCAGTTTCCTAATGGCATCTTGCGTCATAGAATCCCAGACATTCCTAATGAAATACTTGGCGTCTAAGACCATGATTTTTCTTCTCATCAATTTCAGTGCAACCAGTCTTTTCTGTACCACCTCTTCTGATACGTTTGCTCCATGCACGGAATTATGCCTTGATCTAAAGGTTATAGCTTACTCATACAGTTTGCTGAGAGAAAAGTGATCTTTGTTTCTTAAATTTGAACCAGTTGGTGGATGAGCGACACACTGATCAATGCAATTTTCCTGCTTCTTATGCACAGTCTTGCGTCCCATGCTCGTTAGAAATTTTCAAATACTGCAGAGGTTATCCAGGCTTTTATGTTGGAGGTGTACTTGCATATAGAAGGTTGCACATTCTTGAAGCATTGCGGACTGTGTGCTTTTCCAATAACCAACAGTACTTATTCTCCGTTCCGTTTTCGTTACAGCATAACGAAACTGTAATCCTCTCCTTTTTAAGTTTCCTGCCATGACACTTAGTGCCCTTAAAATCCAGGGTTTTGTGTGGCAAAAGATGGAAAAATAGTCGCATTTCATCTGCATTATAAACATCACCAGGGCTATAGTCTTTCAAAATTAATAGGACATTGTATTTTGCCACATTTCTATATTTTCACACAGTGTAGCGTCATTATCTAGAGCAGCAGCTTCACCTTGCACACATCTGTAAACTAAGTCATGTCAATTCTTGAATCTTTCAATCCCCATTGGATGCTTTGAAACTATCCTGTCCCATCTTCTGTGCTAAATGTGTTGCCTGAGCTGGAACCACAGTACCGTCTATTGGCACATTGCAGCTCTTGCTTGTGTAAACCACTTTAGTAGAGCATCTTCTAGTTCTGGAAACTGGCCAGGCCAATTACATTTGCTAACAATCGTGTTTAAGGTTGATGGAGGAGTGTTTTAACTTCCTCGCAATATCCACACGTTCATATTTGGATTGAATTCTACTTAAGGATTTTCAGTTTTTCACTGTTAATTATTTGCTGCACTTTCTTTTTGTCCTTTGCAAACAAAAACAAAGTTAAAATCTACATATGTTCGGTCAACACTAGGTGGGAAGGGAGATGTGGGTTACCAGTTCCTGCATCTCCTGGGTTCATCCCTGGTCCTGGATCTTGTTGACTCACATTCTGCAACTTGTATTTACCTTATTTAAAATTCCCGCTTCGGTAAATGTGTTGGTTGTGAGGTATCCGCCAGCTATGGCAAGCTTGTAGGTTTTGGCTGTACAACTTTAGTAATTGTTTTTCTTTATAGCTGTCAAGCTGTTGTTACGTTATAATGTTTCAGTAGAAGTTTTACTTTAATTTAATGATATTTGTCTAGCTGGTTATACATTTTTGAAATATATTGTCGCGGTACTCTCTCGTGTTAACTTATTGCTGAGCACCTGTTATTGTTTTACTATTTTGAATTTTGGGTTCTTTGTCCTCCGGTTAGCTATTATTACTCAGTCGAGCAAATCTCTTTAACAGGGTGTGTAAACGGAAAGGAGTTGTTACTAAAAGATAACACTGATAAAAGAATTTGTTTTTACACTTTTATTGGCATGACACTTAGTTAATTTCACAGATTTACTTTTGATACACGCCTAACTGAAACTGTTATATTTTCGAATGTAACTACAATCACTTATTTGCCGCGCATTATTAATTCGCATCTAACTTTACGACGCGAGAGATTCTGTAGAATTTTGTAGCGTGTACTTCGTGAATGCTTCTGTTGAACTGCGCGATGTGTAACCCGTGAATGATTCTGTAGAACTGCACGACGTGTAACTCGTGAATGATTCTGTAGAACCGCGCGACGTGTAACTCGTGAATGATTCTGTTGAACTGCGCGATGTGTAACCCATGAATGATTCTGTTGAACTGTGCGATACTTGTC
This sequence comes from Deroplatys truncata, assembly GCA_030765065.1. Taxonomy (NCBI): domain Eukaryota; kingdom Metazoa; phylum Arthropoda; class Insecta; order Mantodea; family Mantidae; genus Deroplatys; species Deroplatys truncata. The sequence goes on from CM060985.1 coordinate 159,936,799, forward strand.
TCTGGCTTTAAAAATACTCCCTCACCCCGATATGCCTAACATTATAACAGAGCTGCTATTGGTTAATAAAGCGCGCCAACATTGGTGTCTATTTTTTTATCCAATCAAAATTATGAACACATATGCTCTAGGGAAGATATTCCCTCCATTTCTAAAGAAAGGCACGCTACTCTGACGTCATTTGTTTACCTCTTCTAATTGATAAACAACTCACCCCCTCGTTTCATTGTTACCCGCTCCAATTGTCAGTTTCAGTGAGGTCGTGTAAACTTATTTCCTAACAATGCTTATAATTAACAAACATCTCAAATCATTGTCATACAATAATGCTAATTTACACTACAATCACTCTGGAATTTACAGTGTTGTGATATAAAATACTGCCTCAATATAACAGCTCATCGGTGATCATGAAATTGACTTAATATACTAAGAGTTTTCTTACATGTTTTAAGAAGATGCAATAACATAAAAATTTATTTTTTCTTAAAGCAATGTGAGATTTTACTAATATATTTTAATTAACTTTTTCTGTATCCTGTTTTACTTACTCATTCCATTCTTTAAGCTCAGTAGTACATTTTATACCATTAATGTTGATAACAATATTCCTTGTCATATATTCGGTGATATATTAACAATTGTGCACAGTTAATTTCCTTGAACTAATCTAATCTTTGAAAACTTTTATGAGCATACATAAAAAATTGAAAGTTGTTTACTTTTGCATTTGTTTGCTATGTTTAGCAACATAAATCTAATTTATTTACAAATTATTTGTACTGAACATTTTTATATTGAATCCAAATAATGATTGACAATACTAATTCCTTATCTTATACATTTACATTTTAAATTTCTGCTTTCAATGCCTGTTTGCACTTTTGTTATGTATTTCTTTCTATAAAGGCTTTTATTTTTCCATTCGTTTAGCTTCATGTATTTTCCATTTTATCGCCATTAATTTGTCTTCTACTTATTTCTTTTATACAAAATAAATTAATTTATAACATAGGGCTTCTTTGATAGCATTTCAAATCTTTTAATTCAATACTTCCTAGTAATTCACAATTTAAAAATTTTAACACCTTAACATATAACCTTTTAAATACATCAAGTGTTGTCTATATCCTTGAATTACAATTCTGGATTGCTTTTATATGAATTTAATTTCACATGTCACTTTTGACTCGTCTAATTTCTGCGTCAACTCAACAAGAGAAACTATCATCATTGTTTACCATGCTAAGCTAAACCATTCTTATCCTGCTCACACAAATATGTACATACATGCACATTATTGGCTGCCTCATTGGTCTCCTCCTCAGCTGGATTGGCCAAGGATTGACGAAAGTAGCAAATCAGGACATCAAACTTTGAACGTAGTAAGCACCTATCCTCACTGGACTGACCAAGGATTGACCAAAATAGTGAATGAGGACGTCAAACCTTGAATGTAGTAAGTGGGAGCGAGAAAATTACTAAACAAATGTTATTTATTACATTTGGTCTAGAACTTTTGTAATTCGTCATACACGGGAAAATGTGTTAGGAATGTGCTAACAAGATTCCGCTGTATATACACTAGTATGATTGGGTTGGGAGTTTCTTCTGCTATGGGTAGTATTAACAAAGTGGAGTAGGTTATTGACATATTACATGTTGAAAATGTCTTAAAATGGATGGATGCTTGTGCTAGGTCTTTCTTAAATACTCACATCTCTTAAAACCATTATAATCCTTCCAGCCCAAGAATGAGTTCTAACAAACAGTGCTAGTAGTATCACTCTGTGTTTGATGTTTCTTCCCCTTTAACAGCTGCTCAGCTGTTTCCTTTTGGGGTTTCAAAAAAACTTGTCATTGTTACTTCTGGTTGCTACCTTAACTACATGTTATCTTTCACTGCACTACCATTGAATATTAAAGAAGTACATGCTTGTTAAGTGAATGTTAAAATTCAAGAATGGATGAAAAAATGTTATGAAACACATTTTATTACTAACAACTTATATGTTAATCAGTTAATAGTATGAAACCCAGCTCGAAATGAGAGCGGTGACATCGCTTGGATCGCATTCCTGGTTTATTATCAGCCTGCATACAATTGGTTACGTAGATACATCATTTGCATATAATATTAATTTAATGACATCTTGAACAGCAAGGGTATCATAACGCTCAAACTTAAAGTTAAACACATTCAAAAGTATACTTTTTATACCACTTTTATGTTTAATTACATTGCTCTGAACTGCTACTTACTCAGCCAGGAATGCAGTATTGACTAGCATGACCATTGCTTCCCTTGAATAAACAGTGCAGGAATACCAATGACTGCATGGCCATGGTAATATATAAAAGTTAATTATATAAGTTATGTTTAAATGAAGCCATACTTAAAATACTGTTTTTATTATTTAAACTGAAAATAGAAATACATACAATGCATGTATCTGCATGTATTACCACCATGAAAGTTGAAAAGGACAGCTTCCCCCCTTTCCTGAACATCCTTGTTTCCATAAATGGGAACAGAACTCTTAGTGATGCTGTCTACTGCAAACTTACGCATACTAATCTGTACGTCAATCCAAACAGTTTCCACCATAAAGCTCAATGAATCCTTAACACGTGCAGTTTCTGTTTCGGATCCAGATAACCTTCAAACTGAAATTCAGCACCTTAAAGCTCACACTCCAACAGAAGGGATATTCAGCCAAGGATATTGCAGCTGCTTTGAGAAGAACCAGATAAAGGAAGCACAACACAGACACTCAGAAGAAAGATAAGCCAGTCGCAATATCCTGTATACCATTTAGCGGCAATTTTTAGTGAAGGTTAAGTACACTGCTTCACAGATATGGCATCAAAACCATCTACAAGCCATCACCTAAAATCAGAACCTTGGGCAGGCCAGTAAAGGACTACTTATCCTAGGGTACCTGATGTCTACCACATTCTTTGTGGATGTGGTGCAGCTTACATAGGCCAAATAGGATACACAATTGCCACGTGCATTACTGAACACCAAAGAAAGATCAGGCTCAAGCAGCTCAAAATATCTAAACATTGTATTGATGGGACACAGAGCCACTTTCAGCAAGACTAAAGGTACTCATCCACGATGTGACAAAATGTATTACATGATATAGGAATAGAGTTCAACATGTCAACAGAGGAAATTAAAGTAAACACCCACAGGTTGAGAACTTGGATGAGCAATGAAAGGAACCAAATGAAGACAGGGAAATCTGGAAGTGGTGTATAACACAAGTATAAAGCAAAATGGGAATTTTATGTTGCACTGCAGTTTGTTTTACTACATCAGCACCAATAATGATGCAGTAGATGAGTAAATTCTTTGATAAGTACCAACACACTCACTTTAAATGTAGCGATATTGCCAAGAAACCTCTCCTTCACAGCAAAAATACTCCTTGAATTCCCAACTTTTTTTGCTGCAGTATGAGGATTTTAAGTTTTCTTTGCAACGGCACTAGGTCGTAGATCTAGTTGTGCTAAGTATTCAAAATAAACACATCAGTGACTATTAGCTGTCGCCTAAAAAAATCACATGGATTATGTAGTTATAAATCATGACAGCCGAATGTTGTATAACTCGGTAATGTTGCTCCATTATTTCATGCTGAATTATCTGTGGCTAGAAATCTCAGTGTCAACACAAGACAATTGTTGGTGATATTGACTTTTTCATTATCATGTCTTGCTTTTGTATTGTAGGTGCTACTCTTTTAAGCAAATAATTAAATTCAACCAGTGATATATATATATATATATATATATATATATATATATATATGCCCAGCATTTTGTTGTCGCCCTTAACATTTTTCTCTGCGTTGATAAAGTAAAATAAGATGCGAACATGCTGCGGACAAAACTCCATTATTAAAGGACATATTCGCCACACCAAGAACACAGCTGACTAGAAAGTTGCATGCAGAAAAATAGCATCGTGTAAATGCTCGTGCAACATTTCTCTGGAACATGCTATTTTTCCAGTGACACAACACGAAATCATGCAACTTTGCATGCTGTGTGTAAACAGAAAGTTCCACACTTGTGGCCTGCAAGAAGAGTGGCATGCCATAAAACTGGCATCGTGGACGAGTCCTTAAGATAGTGGCAAAGTGTTTGGGCTACTGGAAAAGAAGAGTAAAAGATGCCTTAGCCATCTCATCTGAAATAAATAATCTTAACCATGATTCAGACCTATAACTAAGTTTGACATGGGCACTGATGATAAAAATCCGTAACACTTAGTTTTCAACCTTTAGTATAACAAGATTTTATAAAATATCGCAGGGTTTCTACCAGGTAGTTCGCTTTTTGCTCAAATTCAAAATATCAGGTTACTAAAATAGTTTCCTACGAGCTCCATCCCCATACCTCAGTCACTTTAAATCCAGTTTGCTTAATGGTCAAGAAAATCATGCAAACTAATAAGATTTCAGCTTCAATTCGGCACTATAAATTTGGAGAGCTGTACTTCCATTTCCATCAGTTTATCCTGAAGGTGAAGATGATGAACATCTTTGAAAAGTCAGTTTCAAACCATCTATTTACCTGGCTAAAAGCCCCAAAAATGTGCATGTGGCACAGTAACATTGGCTTAAAAGGGGTGCTGCAATGGTAGAACAACATTTTTGACACGAAGACTCTTTCTGGGGCTTGATTTAGGGCGCCCAGATAAACTATGGGCCCCCCAAACCTCAACTTCTACAGTCCCCACATAATTATTGCACAAAATAGTAAAATATGACAATGGGTAATTGATGTACTGAAGTCTGTAGTATAATAATATGTTTTATTTTTAATGAATATGTTTAATACTTAAAGTGAGAAGTTAATTACTGAATAATAATTATTTATGGATATTAGTATGAAATACTGATGTCTTAAGCAAGTATCCTGAAGATTTGTTGCATGACACATTTTAAAGAAAAGTTTGGATGTAGTATATCTTTCGTGTTAGCATTGTTGCATCTTGAGTTTTTTACTTTCGCACTCACAAAGGCATGTATAAAATCTGAGAAGTTTAAGTCTGATGCTAATTGGTGTTCTATTGACAAGGTAAGTAAAAGGTTCAGGTTTTCTTCTCCCAAGGTGAATCTCAAATGGTTCTTTGTGAGAGACAGTTTACTAAAACTACTCTCGCCAGAAGCAGCATTAACTGCCAAAGTACAAAATAATCTTAGAGCACTATACAGTTCTGAAAATGATGATTGAAGCTTGACTTTATAAATGGAATTCCAGATATCAAGCTTTAATCTTCTGTTTTCAGACTTATTGACAAGATTTGGAAACGTCACCTTAAAAAATAGACTGGTTTTTTAGTTCATCTTTCGTTCGTTGCTCAGATCTTTATGGTATTTTGAAGTGAGATTCTAGGTGAAACTATCCAGTCCTCTTCTGATGTTTCTTTTATCATGTCAAGTGTCAGTCAAAATTTTGGCACATATCTTGAACTTCTTTAAAACAAACATTTAATTGGGACATAATGTTTTCAGTGAAGAAAATTCACAGCTTTGTTCTTCATCACTCTCCACTCTACTATGATGTACTTCATCCCCACTTTTCTTTTCCCTTTTTCTTAAATGTTCCTCAAATTGTACATCAATGTTCAGCTGCAATTCATTTAGTTTTTTCAAGAAAAGTGGACCAATAAACATTCAGTTTCCACATGTCTTCAAGTTGGTTTATATTTTACTTTCCTGCAGTAAAGTTTCATCCCAGCTTTGTAAAATAGCACTTACAAAATTGTTCGTTTCAAGAATATCTGTCCAAATTATCTAGAGAACAGTATTCTTAAATTTATAGAAATAATCAAACCTGTTACTTCTGCTACACCTTCTTTGGTTAGGTTACGTCTGCCTTATCACAATGAAGAACTGATATTATCTGTGGCAATCTTTCAGCTAAAGGTTTCACAGCATCTGCTCTTGAACTCCATCATGTTGCTGAAAGTTTGTGAAGTGAGCTTCCTGTGTGCTGAATAAAAATATGCCATCTCCCAGAACTGGCAATAATAAAAACAAAAAATCTGACATGTTACACTTGCATGACTTTCTCTGCTCTTGTACAAACTATTTTTACAAACGCTTATTCTCCATATGTTTCATGTTAATCTTATTGCTAATTTTCTTGTAGATGCAAGGGGAATATGGTAGTATTTAAGCGATAGTCAAATCTTTTAAGAGCTGGTTGCTATGTGGCGCATTCCATTCTCTTTGAATGTCCAGGACATAAAAAAAATGATTAACGAATTCCCATTTGAGAATAAGTATTGGAAAAGTTAAGGGAATAACAAGCGGTATCTTGAAAATGGTTCACTCAACAAAACAAATGTATATGACATACATTGTGTATTTTAGTGTGATCTATATTTTTGGTATAGTAAAATTTTGTCTATCTCTTATGGTTTGCCAGTTATATAAAAGTTGTTCACAATGAAGAATACTTTTGGAGACATTCCCAGAAAATTTGAGATATACATTTCATTTGTCATGAAAATATCTTAAACATATGATATTTTAATAAAAATCGTTAGAGCCCTTTTGAGAAAATTAAAATTTCCAAAAAAATATTCCATGTAAAGGGTAATCTGGGGTGGGGGGATTTTCTTGAAAACCTTCATGTTGCATCTCTGGAAGATACTGAACCTGAATACCAAGTTTGGTGTTTATTTTGCTGTTCGTTTCTGAGAGTTATGCTGTTCACAGACACACACACGGACATGTTTCCAAAAATGCTTTTTTTTGGATTCAGGTGGTCTCAAAACATATATTTCTGGTGAAATCTCGGTATCGACTTTTTGGGTGGAATACAATACTTCCCCTACTTACTATACATAGTAGAGAAAGTAAAAAAAAATCTGATGTGTTACACTCACATGACTTTCTCTACTCTTGTACAAACTAGTTTTACAAGCTCTTATTCTCCATCTATTTCATGTTAATCGAGATATTGAGATGTTAATCTTATTGCTAATGTTCTTGTAGATGCAAGGGGAATTGGTAGGCTTTAAGCGATAGTCAAATATTTTAAGCACTTATGTGGCTGGCACATTCCATTCTGTTTGCATGTCCATGACATAAGAAAAATGAATAACGAATTTGAGAAAATGTATAAGTATTGGAAAATTTAAGGGAATAACAAGCAATATCTCGAAAATGATTCATTCAAAAAAAAAATCTGATGTGTTACACTCACATGACTTTCTCTACTCTTGTACAAACTATTTTTACAAATGCTTATTCTCTATCTACTTCATGTTAATCGAGATAAACATTTGCAGACTATCTTATTGCTAATTTTCTTGTAGATGTAAGGGGAAAATATATTTACAAGGACAATATAGAAAAACAGTAGCCTTTAAGCACATACATATCTCTTAATAGCTGGTTGCTAGGTGCAGCACCATTCCCTTTGCCACGGATTATAACTCTTTGCATATCCAAGACAAAAAAATGAATAACGAATTCCCATTTTAGAAAATAAGTATTGAAAAATTTAAGGGAATAACAAGCAATATCTCGAAAATGGTTCACTCAACAAAAAAAAATGTATGACATAAATTGTGTATTTTAATGCGATCTACATTTTTTGTGTAGTAAAATTTTGTCTATCTCTTATGGTTTACCAGTTATACAAAAGTCGTTCACAATGGAGAATACTTTTGGAGACATTCCCAGAAAATTCAAGATATACATTTTATTTTTCATGAAAATATCTTAAACATATGATATTGTAATCAAAATCGTTAGAGCCATTTTTGGGAAAATTAATCTTTTTGAAAAATCTTCCATGAAAAGGGTAATCTGGGATGGGGGTATTTTCTTCAAAACCTTCATGTCGCATCTCTGGAAGATACTGAACTTAAATACCAGTTTGGTGTTTATTCGACTGTTCGTTTCTGAGTTATGCTGTTCACAGACACACACACGGACATGTTTCCAAAAATGCTTTTTTTGTATTCAGGGTGTCTCAAAACATGTATTTCCGGTGAAATCTCGGTATCGAATTTTTGGGTGGAATACAATACTTCCTCTACTTACTGTACGTAGTAGAGAAAGTAAAAATGTATATGACATAAATTGTGTATTTTAACGCGCTCTACATCTTTTTGTGTAGTAAAATTTTGTCTATCTCTTATGGTTTACCAGTTATGCAAAAGTCATTTACAATGAAGAATACTTTTGGAGACATTCCCAGAAAATTCTAGATATACATTTCATTTGTCATGAAAATATCTTAAACATATGATATTTTGATCAAAATCGTTAGAGCCATTTTTGAGAAAATTAAAATTTTCGAAAAATGTTGCATGTAAAGAGTAATCTGTGCTGGGGGATTTTCTTGAAAACCTTTGTGTCGCATCTCTGGAAGATACTGAAACTAAATACCACGTTTGGTGTTTATCCGACAGTTCGTTTCTGAGTTTTGCTGTTCACAGACACACATACGAACATGTTTCCAAAAATGTTTTTTTTTTTTGGATTCAGGGGGTCTCAAAGCATATATTTCCCGTGAAACCTCGGTATCGACTTTTTGGGTGACAATACTTCCCTTACTTGCTATACTTAGTAGAGAAAGTAAAAAGATACAATTGATTTGCACAATTTGAAAAACTCTCTTGACAGCATGGATACCTATGGAGATTAAGAGAATGGGGGGCACAAGGTACATAAGTTGCAAACAATCTACTTAATGACAGCTTTAACTCCTTTAATGTGGCCAGACATGTTGGCACCTTTGTCATAACACTGACCTCAGCACTCCTCTATATCAATGTGATGTTTGAGATTTCCTATAATAAATTTGCTGTCTCCTTGCCTAGTTTTTTTTGTGGAAATCAAAAAACTAAGAATCTTTCAAATATTTTCCTTTTCACAAAAAAACTTGTATCTTGCTATTAAAACATTCTGCTCTGATTTTGATAGATTAGCTGTTACATCACACATGAAAGAAAATGCTCAGCATTGTCTCCTTCTTACAGAAATTATTCTTGTGCTCTCCAGGATAAATAATCGATAAATTTTTATTTTTGTCTTGATACTACTGCATATAAAAGTATAATCTCTTAGAAATGGATCATATTTTCCCAAGGGTTACACCTAAGAAGTTGTCATTGTCATTATCCTAATCTGCTAGTATTGCCTCTGAAATCAAGATTTCTAGATGTAAGGAAGAGAGTAACATCCAGTAGCCTTTTCAGCAAGTCTTTCATAAATTCATAAATTCTTATGTAGTTAACCTCTCAAAAGAACCATTCACCAGCACTGAGCTATCTGTCTTGAACAATGGCCTAAACACCTGTTTCAACTTCACAAAAAATACAGAAAACTTTGTTGCTGATATTGAAATAGCCTCCAACCGCCTTACAGATAAGGATAAAAGTTTAATACAATCACAGTGTGAACCAATATTGGACCAGATACAAGCTCAAAAACACCACTACGTACCACATCAAAAAATTATCAAATATCTAAAGTCAAAGCCTGTAGTATACACCGAAGCAGACAAAGGAAACACATTAGTGATAATAGACCAAGAAGATTATGAATCTAGAGTTATGCAATTACTACATAACCCAGAGTACATAGAAATCAGCAAAAATCCATTAAAAGAATGCACCAAGTCACTCCAGAACACATTGATAGAAACCAAAACATTAACAAAAGCCGAAAAATCCAGAATTAAACTAGATTTTCCCACCATACCTAGGTTATATGCATTACCAAAAATACACAAACTCGGCAACAAAATGAGGCCCATAGTGAATAACATAAACTCTCCCACATATAAACTAGCAAAATGGCTTTCAAATACCTTCAACTCCATCCTATGTTCAAAAGTCTTAGTATAAAAAATTCATTAGAATTAACCAGTCACCTTTCAAATATAAATATATCACCCACAGACATGATGGTATCATTTGATGTCACTGCACTCTTCCCAAGCATACCAAAAGAAGAATTATTACCACTCCTAGAAAATTGGATATTAAACAATGGCACACCTAGAACACAAACAGAAGATTACCTAAAACTAACAAAATTATGTCTGGACCAAAATTTCTTTTCATTCCATCACAAAATCTTTAAACAAACCTCAGGCCTAACTATGGGAAACCCCCTTTCACCATTTTTAGCAGAACTATGTATGAGCCAATTTGAATGCCATATTACTAAATCTTTCCCACATCTATTCAAAACCTGGTATAGGTATGTAGATGATATTTTTGCTATTGTTCCAAAAAAACTTTCAGAAGATGCTTTGAAATTATTAAATTTACAAAAAAGATCTATTAAATTCACAATAGAAAAAGAAGAAAATGGCCAATTACCTTACCTAGACATCAGGATCATCAGAAATAATGCACACAACAAACTAACGTTCGGCATTTACAGAAAACCAACGCACACAGAAAATTATATTAAAAACAATAGCTACAATCCTACAAGCCACAAACATGCAATTTTAAATAGTATTACAAACAGGTTAGTACATATACCAATGGAGAAAGAGAAATACCAGAAAGAATACCAACACATTATCAACATAGCCATTATGAATGGATACCAGAAAAAAACAATAGATAAGAAGATAAAAAAGTTTGAAAAACAGAAATACATCCAACAAATGACTACGTTACTCAGACAACAAAAACCACAAGCATATAGAAAATTCACTTATCACCCTTGGACACATCATAAATTTCAAAGGATTTTCAAAAAATACAACATCACCCTGTCTCCACAGAATAACCACAATATACAGAAACTACTATGCAACAGAACAAAAGATCCTATCCCCAACGATAAATCAGCTGGTATATATCAAATTGATTGTAATGAATGTAACCAGGTATATATAGGAAGAACAAAAAGAAATCTTGAAATAAGACTTTAAGAGCATATGAGATGCATTTACCAAAAGCAGCCAGATAAATCAGCAGTAGCACATCATTTCTGGTCTTCAAACCATGATATCACTCCAAACATAAAACTCTTAAAACCGATCAACAGCAGGAATGAATTGGACATCTGGGAAAAAATACATATTGTCAAACACAGGAATCACCTAATGAATTTCGAACTGCCGCCACCCAACAGCCTTTGGAGGTTCATCAGCCCAGCACCAGAGAACACCACTAACCACACACATCCTCTAGACGATGACCGGCAAAATTAGATGAGGACATGCTGACGATGGGAACAAACTGTTTCCCGAAACGCGTTCAAGTAAGAATATTATAGTGATGTAGTGTAACAACCCTCAACTCTCTTTATTTTAAATTGTGACACATCACTGTTACTAGCTTTAAATCTTCAAAAATTAGTCAACAAGTTCTTGTTCGTTAGATATCTGTCTTTGAAAGCTACTATCTATTCCAGAAACGTGAAATCTCCATTCCAGATTTCTGTAAGACGCATAATTAGTTGTATGGCTATGGCTGTTTTCATACTGATAGGTTCTTATATCTATCCATGATGATCAAGTATAATCAAATCTCTCTCGTTTGCCTAATCTAGATTTACAACTTGATAGTGAATTGAGTCTTCAAGCAAGCCATAGTCCACAAAAAAGCCTTTTTTGAGTATCACTCCAAACTATCCAGACGCTTTTCATCTGACATTTTCCAGAAGAATTTTTAGATTAAAAATGATGCTCAGTAAATTTCCTCTTTTTTGCAAACTTTCAATATTTACTTCAGGCAACTGTTTCTCAGCAATTATTTCCCTCGCAACATTTGTAATTTTTGGTGGTCACTGGCCATGATCTGGGGTTCCCTACTTCTCTAGAAGTAGACTCTGTGTCTGACACTTTATTTAAGTCAATTTCTGTCTTACCTTGGGCTGATGGTATTGGTAAATAGATATGTAGAGTACCTGACATTCAAGAGATGTAACAGCACCATGTTTGCCTGCATTATCTTCTGCTTCTGTATTTGAATGAGTCTTAAAATTTGACAGGGCTGTAATTTGGAGAAGTAAGTGGTTATTATTTTACATTGTTGAATTTCTTTCTGGTATTTTTCTTCATTTTTTAGTTTTTTTAGCATTTGATTTATGGAGATAACTAGCCATTATAGCAATTAACTAAACATATCCAGGTAGTATTATGTACTATAAGCAATTATCCTTGCATTGAATTCATTTTAAACGTATTCAGAACACCACAAACTAAACTATCCACTGTTATAAGGAAAAACTTTGAAACAATTTGCTGCCACACCCACGACAAACATGAACTTTGATACCGCACTTACGTGGTTATGCTGCTTCTTGCTGGTAGCCCACACCTTTATCATTGTTACTGACAATCAGATTTATGAAGTTGAGTTTATATTATTATTTATGTATGCTCTTTAACTGCAGTGGTCCTTAGCATCCCATTCTATATTGGGTGTGAAAGACCCGTAATTTTGCTCAGAGGCCTCTTTATCAGGGTTGAGGTTCTCTTACATGCTGCAAATCTATGACATGGGACTGCTGGCTTTACTTCCCTTCTGAAGGAACCCATGCTAAGGATTTTTACGCCCGAAAAAATCCATCGCCCTCTGCCAGGTCTGAACTCACAAACTCGGTAACTAGAGGCAAGCATGGTAACTACTCCACCACGGAGGACGACTTTAAGAAGTTGGCTGTGTATTTTACTATGCTATTGCCAGATTACTGCATGGAGATTGAAATGAAAATCACTGCTGTCAAAAGTACAAACTAATGTGCATAAGGCAGTGATTATATGGTAACAATGGCAGTCTGGAAACAGAACCGACAAAATAGTTTAACAAGAATTTAGTTCATCTGTTACCTAAGGGTCATGCCCTCTGTTTTGACTTTTATTTTGATATTCTGGTATGTGAATATTGGCATCACAGATCAAAATATACACCTTCTGTTTATGTGCACAATTGTCTTCTCATTAATGCTGTATTAGAAGCACATGCAACAGGGACATAAAGTAAAAGATGCTGAAACTCATTATTGCTGATGCCGACACTGAACTTGAATGTACCTGAACGACATTGTTACAGCAGTATATTAGCAGTTATGAATATAAGATTTTATAAGTAATAAACATAGTTCATTAAGGTTGTAGTATAATATATTGACTTATGATCAAAAGACAGATTAAAATATGCAAATGTTCTGAGCTTACATTTTTCCTTCAGGTTTTTGAAAACATAATATATTTACGACTTTCAGACCTCGCAAAGTCTCGGGCAGCTTAAAACCTCGGCCCTCCTGACACAAGTCCTGGTTGCCCCTCACTATGGGTGGCCCTGCTAGATGGAGTATAGCACATACATTATCCTTCTCTCAATTACTATTTTTTACCAAATTAACCAGAAGATAAGAAGGGAAGTATTAACCAAGATTTTAGCCTTTACAAGCAAAAGTTTTGTATTTAATTGAGACAGATTTTAAGACACAATTTCACGGATATTACTTTCTTGATCTAATAGTTGGTTAAACAATGAAGCCTGGGACTTAAAGTGCTTATGACAGTGCAAGCCGCCACTGGGGTATGTCATCTCAAAATGAATTTGAGTTCTCTTTGTGGTGGGAAAAATGCAAGTTCGTACTGGCATGTTGCCATGGTAGCTAAATTGTTTAGATTAGAGGAACTGGAAGATCCATGGTTCAAATCCTGTCTATGGAATTGAAATTTTTCAGTCTGATTCTACCTTTCAAACCTTGACCTACACGCTGCTTGTGTGAAAGAACGATTAATTACCCCCAGACAGTATTGAAATGTTCTAGGTGCTCACTGTATGTTTCATTGTTAGAATCAAACTAGCTTCATTGTTTATTTTGAAAATGTATACAATATCAGATCCCTGATATTTTGTGAAAAAGAGTCCCATGTCTATGACTAAACTGTATTCACTCTTAGGTTGATCCGCGTCAAAACAAACCCCAGGTGACCAGTGCACCTTTATAATGTATCCTTCTGCCATTCGCGCTAGAAATACTGTCACACTTTCAGACCATATGACGAGTACAAGCGCTATGCAGTGCAAAAAAGAACAGAGTCCTTATTTCGACAACTGAAACGGTGACTAGCATATTCTGTTAAAGGTGATCAGATTGATAGTTGCAACAAAATAAATGTTTGCACATATAATAATAGTTAATTCTAAAATAAATGAGCGAAAAATAAATTAGCAGGTATGCGATAACGTAATTTATACGCTCTCTGGAAGCGGACTTTATTAACTGTTGGCGGCTAATTTTAAAAAAGAAATTGTGCAGTTACGCGAACTGCATTCTTCTCAAAATCACTACAATCTTGCATCGTGTATTTCATATGCTGTCTTGTTTTTTTCCGGGTGTAACCACTTTTCCCGTTTCAGATTTTTCTTCACAAGCACTGTTTACACTTGTACTCAAAACACCGGTGAATTCGGAAATTAATTTCACCATTTCTTTCGTGGAAAGGGTTGGGTATTTCTCACATTTGGATATTTCTAACTTATAATAAAGATTCAACACTATTGTTTTGTCACCACTAGTCAATGGTTTGTGCGGCTAATGCTTTACGTAATTCGAAGAAAACACAAGAGCAAATTCACCGTCCTTCATTATACTAAACACAACTACTGGCTTCTAGCTGTAAACAATATTCTGCACCTCCCCGGATGTCAGGTGAATCACATGAATTGCATCATGGGACTTGTAGCTCTGTTTTATGGCAGAAATCAGCGTTAAATAAAACCTTAGGTATTTGTATAGAATATTATACTATTTAAGAATAAATTAATTCTAAAATTCAGATTATTAGCATGGGATTACTTTCCTGCGTGCATGGCTACCATGTTGTACCACGGTGCACTGACCACGTAGGTTTATTTTGCCGCGGATCAATCAATCTAAGAGTGAATACAGAGTAATTTGGAAGTAGGTTTCCCTTAAACACTTTTGGTGGTTCATGTTTTCTAACCTAAGGATCTAATTGTAGTATTTGTCTCACTAGATTAAATTGTTTTTCTAGTTGCACTGTTGCTCCAAGAATCTAATGTCTCTTCCATCTTATGGCTTCTCATTCTAGTGAAATATGTTTCGCTGTTTCATTGGTTCATAAACACATGTGACAAGTGAGTTCTGTTGATACAGCTCCATTGTCTTCAGATGATTTCTTAACTTTTAGTTGTAAAGCTCATAACTTTTCTTAGCGAAGACTTACTGGAACTAATTTTTCACAAGCCTTATTAATTATTTTACTGTGGAGTTTGTTTGTAGAAACTATTTTCCATTTCTTTTCAAATCCAATGTGTGTTTGTGACATTCCCATGCTATTTGGGATTTGAAGTGATAGGAACTAAGAGCCTGACTGTCAGAATCTATAAGAATATATTTCCCTACAATTCCATTGGCATGCACAAGAAAGATGCTAAGTGCAAGTTGTGTCTGATTGCTATAGCTGAACTTAATCTTGTACCATTGTTCATGATTGACATGGGATATATATTAAACTGAAGACAGCACAACTTATTATTATTAAATAATATGCAGCCTAAGTTTATATTACTAATGAAATAGTTGTATTCCTATACTATTACAGTCCTCTCGGAAGAAAGTAGGTCTTAAGGTGAATATTCATTCAGATCTTATTGTTTAACTTGCAGAGTCACTTCTGATACTTTAGGCTGTATTCCTATGCCTCTCACATACTTCACAAGCGAGAACACTTATATATATGCAATTTAAAAGCTGTTGGCGTATTGTCATGGAGCAGGTCTGTGAATCTGCCGAAATAAAACAAAGCCGAGGCAAATCTTAAGAAGTGGTGAAAGGCAAATGATCACGCATTGTTTTGTGATGCTTAAGAAAGAAACCCTGAAGTGTACCCTTATGCTACAACATGACAATAGTAATTCTTTAACACTTAGATTTAATAGGTTATTGGCAGTGTCTTACTCAATTTATTTTCAAGAAGTTAGTGCTGCTACAGCTAGTGTTGCAAAGCTTATGTGCACAGTTGTACGTCAAACATTCAGCGGGTATGCTCTGCCTTGTTTATGACAGGATCATTCTTATCTGAGACAGAGTGTAACGACTTGTACACGGCCTTGCCCAAGACATTTTCCAACAAACGAAGTGTTATTCGAGGGTTCTCTTGGAGACAAAAATTAAGCCACAGATCTGGCTGTCTTTATTGGACACCAACAAGAGCAAAATAGGCAGTGCCGGGCATGTCATTTAGGTTTGACATGTGTAACATTGAAGAAAACACCATCATGGCTGTATTGTGGAAGAATGTTAGATGTCACCAATGAGGTGTGGATGACAGTATGCCACCCTCTTTGCTTTAATTGAGAAGCATGTGGAGTTCACCAGCATAATCAAGCAGGCTGGTGGTTATCCAGTTCATCTAATGGTAGACCACAACCAGCATTTTGTTGATCCAGTAACAAATGAGCACACAAACAATATTGGGTAATGCTGGTGATCTCTCTGGCATCAGATATGACCAAATGGATGTGCTTGTGGCAGCAAGACAGCAGAAATAGATCATCAACTGATAAAGAACATTCAGCAAATTTACCCCATAGTGTAGTGCAATAGTGCATTAGATTGAATGTGTACATAAAACAATAGTTTAGATAATTTCTTTGATTTGATGCATTGGCTTGAAAGGCGTTGGCAACAAAGATTAGGGTGACTTAAGTTTTATTGTTTGTGAGCACATATGGAGTATTATAGGTTATTTTGAATTTACCGATAATGATAATAGATTTTCTTGTCATTAAGCTTCTACAGCAAATGGACGGCTTCAGATAAAAGTTACATTGATATTACATATCATAGCTGTTACCATTACAGATGGAGTTACATAAAATTAATGTTACATGCTCAAAATCACAGTAATTCCAGCTGTGGAACAAAATGGATTATCTACTAGGTGGTTATACAATTTATTACTTTCTCCACTACGTATAGTAAGATGGGAAAGTATTGTATTCCACCCAAAAATTCGATACCGAGATTTCACCAGAAATATATGTTTTGAGACCCCTGAATGAAAAAAAAGCATTTTTGGAAACGTGTCCGTGTGTGTGTCTGTCTGTCTGTGAACAGCATAACTCAGAAACGAACAGTCGGATAAACACCAAACTTGGTATTTAGGTTCAGTATCTTCCAGAGATGCGACACGAAGGTTTTCAAGAAAATCCCCCCCACCCCAGATTACCCTTTACATGGAACATTTTTCGAAAATTTTAATTTTCTCAAAAATGGCTCTAATGATTTTGATTAAAATATCATATGTTTAATATATTTTCATGACAAATAAAATGTATATCTTGAATTTACTGGGAATGTCTCCAAAAGTATTCTTCATTGTGAACGACTTTTGCATAACTTATAAACCATAAGAGATAGACAAAATTTTACTACACAAAAAATGTAAAACGCATTAAAATACACAATTTAATATACTTTTTTTTTGTTGAGTGAACCATTTTCGAGATATTGCTTGTTATTTCCTTAAATTTTTCAATACTTATTTTCTCAAGTGGGAATTCGTTATTCATTTTTTTGTCTTGTATATGCAAAGAGTATTAATCTGTGTCAAAGAGAATGTTGCTGCACCTAGCAACCAGCTATTAAGATATATATATATGCATGCTTAAAAGCTACTGAATTTCTATATTGCCCTTGCAAATACAAAACAAGGAGAACATAGTACGCCTTAAGCGAGTCAAATATTTTTGAACTGGTCGCTATGTGTAACATGTAATTTTCTTTGCATGGCAAAAGATCGTTTCTGCAAATGTTTATCTCGATTAATATGAAATAGATGGAGAATAAGAGTTTGTAAAAATAGTTTGTACAAGAGTAGAGAAAGTCATGTGAGTGTAACACATCAGATTTTTTTTAAAGACATTTATAGATTTGCATGATATTTCTTGAGCGAGGTTATTAAAGAGGCTTGCACCTAAAACTTAATGATTTTGATTGTTTTGATGAGTCTATGATAAGGTACTTCAATGTGCTTACTACCTCTTGTATTGTATAAACGTAGCTGTTGTCTGTGTTGTAACACGGGTACCTTATTACTTTCTCTACTATGTATAGTAAATAGGAGAAGCATTATATTCCACTCAAAAATTTGATGGCGTGATTTCACTCGAAGTATATGTTTTGATGCTCCTTTAATAAAAAAAATACTTAAAAAGAAGAAACATTTTTAAAACAAAAGTCTGTGCGCGTGCCATATGTAAAAGATACTTACATGGCAAATAAAATGTATATCTTGAATTTTCTGGGAATAGCCTTTGAAGTCCTCCTCATTCAGAAGGAATTTTGTATAACTGGTAAACGTTAAGCAATAGACGAAAATCTACTCGTACTACACATAAAAAGGTAGGTCCCTTTAAAACACAATTTATTTTAAATAAGCCTTTTTGTGGCATAAGCCATTTGTGAGATATCCATTATGGATGGTTTGAAGGTTCATTTCTTGGTCATTCTTTAAAGTCCTTTCATTATTTGGTTATTTCTAACACAATTGCATGGAAACAGTATGGAATTTTTAGGCCAGTATACTTCTTAAATGTTTGACTATCACTGTTCTCTTTGTATCTATAACAAAATATGTAATGTAAGTATTTCTGCAAAGGTTTATTTGGATTAAAATGCAGTAGATATAAACATAAATTTTAATAAGATTAGTTTATATACTCATTAATAAATGATAGAGGGTAGAGAAAGTCATGTGAATGTGTAACATCAGAATTTTTTTGTGTGTATCAGTGTATATGTATAAATTTATAACAGTCATTAATTTCAGTTTTATGAATATAGTATACAATGGACCTTTTTAGTGCAATTGCCATTGTTAAAACTACTTTTTACTGAAGGAGTCCTATGTAGCATCACTGGAGCTTCTGATTTCGGCACTCTGTGGCATAGAGGGTTGCAGGTTCGAATCCCGCCATGAGCGTGAGTATTTGTGTCCTTGAGTTGCCATACTGGGTATAAGGGATAGCACAAAAGATTTATAATCATTGAGGTATGAGTGTCTGAATCCTTAATATCCCTCAGATTATACTATACTGTTTAAACTACAGTTTTCTGTATTAACAGAATAACCTTCAAAATTCAAACTATTACACCAAAGTTATATTCCATAGGAAAGTTTACTATGGCAAAATGCAAACTATGTAGATCGTATTAATCATGATTAGTAAGACTTCTGATTAAATACAGAGTTCTAGACAACTTGCCAGTTAAGTATGTGATTCCCAAGTTAACGGACTGTCCACTAAAATACCAGTACTTTAACCTCATTCTTGAGATTTATCTTGGATTATATCTGACAGTAAATAAAAAAGTTTGTGTTTTGTTTTCATTGAGTAAAAAAAGCATTTGCCTTAAAGCACCATGAAGCCTGTAAAATAGTCTCATCTGGATATATTTAAGTACATAAAATCTGAACTAACACTAAGCAATGTGGTGTGCATATAACACAGAAGAGGTTACATTAATGATTATCAAGAACAGCAAAGGTCTAAGTGCAGAATCCTATGGAATGCCATCATAATAAGCAAGTTTATTCAAAAGCAGTCTATGATTCATACAGTCAAAAGTTTTACTCAAATCAATAAATCTTACCTGTGCATGACCTTTGGTCTCAAAAACCGGATAAATTTTTTGAACCAGCATATCGACTGCACCAATAGTTGTTTTGCCTGGCCTAAAACCAAACTGACATTCACTTATTATATTATTATTGTTGAGATACCTACAAATTTGTAATTTTACTGTGATCTTGATAATTTTAGCAAAATTGGAACTAGTGAAAAGTGGATGATAGCTATTTGGACAGTCTTTATTGTCTCTTTTGTATACAAATAACTTTTGATACTTTTAACTCCTCTGGCAAGACACACTAGTACCATTATTGCATGCTCCAATCAATTGTCATTCACATAACTTTAAAAGACATGTTAAAAGTTCAGCTTCTGTTGTTTCTGCATCTGTGTTTTGAAGTTCAATGATATCCAAGAAGAAGGTATTTACATTACCATCACTAACTTCTGATCTTAAATACACTATTAAAGCCACAAATCTAGACTCATCAATGAATACAGAGATCTTGGAATTCTTGGATATTATGTGTGAACAGACCTTCTTCCTCGTAGTGTCCACAATGCAGGATGTTATGTTGGCACAGCATCTTCAATGACTGTGATGTTGTCACAGCTGAGTTTACTATGCAGTGTTTTGCCCATGTGGAGGCAATCTTAAATTTGCAAATTCACAAGCGTTTTGAAAGTCTAAATGCTGTTTGTTAGTTTTTGGTACAAAAAATATGCTGTGCGAAACGCTTTCTGCTGTTCAACAGTTTTCTAGAAGATTGTCATGTCTTTTTTATGCTTGTCTGCAGGCAGTTAAATGGGCATTGGAATTCCTATATGTTTATGAATCCTTACTTTCAATGACGTAAACTGAGCTTGTTTACTTCCACAAACTGGACCCACCAAAATACTGCTGCGTTCTCTAGAACTGTACACTCTCTATGATTTATCCACTCTTATATTGTGCAATTTCTGTACATCTTTATACACTGTGGAACCCCAACTTGCCTTCCCTGCACACCAAGCACATGTATTTTGTCTTAATTCTCCCCATATACTGTCGCTCCAACAAACTAGATAATGAGATGTGTTTTGGGACTCCAAATAACAGGGAATTGGCTGGCCCCATAGATGAGTCGGTAAAGCACCTGCCTGCTGTGCAAGGGGTGCCAGGTTAAGTTCCAAAGGAAACGTTGCTGATAGGACCAATGTAGTTAAAGGAGGGGAATAAATGGAACTAAAACAAAACAAGGAATTACTTCACACGATTGGCTTTTAACTTCAATACTTGTTCCAGTGCTCCATTCGTATATGATGTAGAAGGGTCGTTATAGTTCATTTGAAGCACACAGGTCATCTTCTTTAATTGGACTTTTGAACCCTGGAACTAGATTTACTGAAATAATCTATACTGTGTTATATAATGAAATGTTAAAACTTTTGATTTAGTAATGTAATTTATACAGTTATCACTTTAATAAAATGTAATATGCCAGACTCTAAAACAGCAAAGTAATATGTAGAGCAGTAGAAGTCAACAGAGCTGTCTGTTACAATGTCCATAAGTTTACACAGAAGAAAATTGAACCGCAATAACCCATGTGGTGACTAACGATTAAAGTTGTTAACGATTGGATTGTAAACCCTCAGACGAAAGGTATGACAATGACTGAAAATGACTACTGTTTGCTGCACAATAATAGTATCTATCATTTCAGAGGGCCAAGAGGTAGACATTTGGTATTGTTGTTTCATCATTGAAGAATGCAATATCAGCATAAATAAGGAAGTAGGAAATGTTTTTATTTTATTCATATCTTATCTATAGCTTAGGTTTCAGATAGGAGTCAGATTTGGTTGCATAATTAAATAATGCCACATCAGCAGAAGGGAGTTGTCATTTGGCTGTTGTGAAAATATAGTAATATTAACACATATTTAGCTGATATCCAATGCCATCTGTACATCCTACAAATGTTTAAATTAAGGTATGTCTCTATAATTATGTTAAGAGTTGAACAGGGATCTCGAGTGCTTGCTTTAGACTGAGGACATTTCTAGTAATGGAACATGTTATACAATGTGAGAATTTAAAGTGACAATGTACACTAGTTTGGCATATGCCCTGCCCCATGCACTTCATGTTCATTTTTCTTTTTATTGCATTGTTTGTCTGGTCTATTCACCATTGCTCAGCTGCTTCAAAAGTAACATTTTCTATAATTTATAACTATGGACATGATTTCAATGCAAATGCATATTTCTTCTTCTGCTGTCAGAAAATATACTCACTTGGTATGTGAGTTAATTATTAAATTTCCAACAATTTAAGTAATATTTTATGTTGCATATAATGCATATATTGCATATTTCAGAAGTTTGCAAATCATCTGCATATTTGCTTATTGTATAAATATATTTTAATTTTATTAATTTTATCTTCATATTTGAGTTAAAAATACAATATTTCCAAATAAAACGTGATTTTGAATCAGTCTTGAAACTTGGCAGTGTGCAACGCAATCAATAGCTCACATCACATTGCTGAATCCCCACCTTATCTGGGCATAGCTTTTCCCTCACGGTATGAAGGTGGCTGTTAAGAAGTTCTTGGAATTGAGTTTAAGTGTGGTGGTTATATGTAATACTAAATTTTAATTTAATTGTTTGGTGCTTATAAAAATATAACCTAATTTACACAGAGGAAAACATTTCAAAATATTGAACCATTGATAGTTTTGGAAATTGAATACTGGGAATATTCTTGCAGGTTTGCAATCACTCCCTCCAGTTAAACTTTAGGTCTTCAATTCAGTGGTGTGTGCTTTTGTTATGGTGAGGGCCTTGTTTTTGTGTAATCATGCCACAAGTAAAACTGAGTGACAAAGCTAGTTTATAGGGGTATAGTCAGGGTCAGGTTTTCTTGTTAATAATGATAAACCAAAATGTAACGGAAATAAGCAGCAAGAAATACAAGCACAATTTATGTCTATAAATTTGTCAAAAATTTTTGCAAACATTGATTGTTTCTGTGAAAATCTTCATTTTTACAATAAAAAATAGCATTTTTAAAAAATCTATTTATTTTGAAGATGTTGGCTCTAAAGGAATGAGAATTCATTTGGTAAGGTGCATTAACCCAAAAACTTAAACTATGTTATTAATCTGTTTTATGACCTTTAGGACTATCCATGACACCTGTCAGGGTTTTCCTGAGCTTTTGGAACATTCGATTAGAAATACTTTTGTTTTAAAGTTCATGAAGCAATTGCTGCAGCGGAAAAATATTAATCATGTGAAAACTAACATCAGAAATATAGTGATGGAAATTCAACCATAAGCAGAGCATGTGATCAACAATCGATAACGGCTGAAACCATGTGTCCAGCCAAATTTCAAAAACATCGCGACATAGCTGTGACAATTACAGCCATTGCCTATGACATTAAAAGTTACCACAAAAATTTCTACCATATTTTAAACAATAAATATGACATTTTATATATTTTTCAGGAAATTTTTTTAAAAATAATTACCAAAAAACCTGTCCCTGGGTATATGCTAACTCTTCAATATTAAAGATAAACTTTGATGAATTAAATAATTCATATCATTTCCACATAATTTTATTCATAGGGATATTACATAGAATTGTCTTAAGTTTTATTTTATCTCAACATGATGCCTTAATGCTTTTTATATGGGCATATTTATGTACATATTATGGAAGTCTTCAGTGCATAAATGCATACATATTAAAGTGATTATTAAACCATAAAGTTGCCATCCCTAGTTATAACTCAAATTGAGAATGTTTTAATTATGCAAGGCGAAGTTAATTAGTAAGAAAATATTCTGCATGTAAAGTAGTAACAGAATGGTATTCCTTTAAAAAAAAAGGTGCGGGTATGCCTTTCACCTGCATTCCCCCTCAAATATGGGCCTGCATTACAGTTTATCAATTATACCAAAGCCATTCCGATTGAAAACGTCTTCACAGACTATTTGCAGAAAATTCAAGGTATACATTTTATTTTTCAATGAAATATATAAGCATAAATGGTAATTTAATCAAAACTGTTAACAGCCATTTTTGATGAATCAGTTAATACTTTTTCCTGCAAAGGGTAGTTAAGGATGGAGGGATTTTCTTGATATTCACATCACTTCTTTGGAAGATGGTGAACTTATATATCAAGTTTAGTATTTAACCGACCTTTATAGTTATGCTGTTTACAGACACATTTTTATAAATGCTTGTTTTTTAATTCAGGAAGTCTCAACATGTGTATTTAGGGTAAAATCTATGTCTAAGTTTTGGATGGATTGCAATACTTCCTCTGCTTACCATAGATACACCATGTGATCAAAAGTATTCGGACACCCCACAAACATACATTTTTCATCCTAGGTGCATTGTGCTGCTACCTACTGCCTGGTACTCATTATCCGTAATCATTAGACATGGTGAAACAGCAGAATGGGACACTCCGTGGAACTCACAGACTTCGAACATGGTCAGGTGATTGGGTGTCACTTGTGTCAGAAGTCTGTACGGGAGATTTCCACACTCCTAAACATCCCTAGGTCCACTGTTTCTGATGTGATAGTGAAGTGGAAATGTGAAGGGACACATACAGCACAAAAGTGTACAGGCCAACCTCGTCTGTTGACTGACAGAGACCACCGACATTTGAAGAGGGTCGTAAAGAGTAATAGGCAGACATCTATCCAGACCATCACACATGAATTCCAAATTGCATCAGGATCCACTCCAAGTACTATGACAGTTAGGTGAGAAACCTTGGATTCCATGGTTGAATGGCTGCTCATAAGCCACACATCACGCTTGGTGTAAGGAGCATCAACATTACACGATTGAACAACGGCAAAATGTTGTGTGGAGTGACGAGTCACTTTACACAATGTGGCGATCCGATGGCAGGGTGTGGGTATGGCGAATGCCCGGTGAAAGTCATCTGCCAGCATGTGTGAAATTCGGAGGTGGTGGTGTTATGGTATGGTCGTGTTTTTCCTGGAGGGGGCTTGCACCCCTTGTTGTTTTGCATGGCACGATCACAGCGTAGACCTATGTTGATATTTTAAGCACCTTCTTGCTTCCCACTGTTGAACAATTCGGGGTTGGCAATGGCATCTTTCAACATAATCGAGCACCTGTTCATACTACACGGGCTGTGGTGGAGTGGTTACACGACAATGACATCCCTGTAATGAACTGTCCTGCACAGAGTCCTGACTTGAATGCTATAGAACACCTTTGGGATGTTTTCGAACGCTGACTTCGTGCCTGGCCTCACTGACCTACAGCAATACCTCTCCTCAGTTCCGCACTCCGTGAAGAATGGGCTGTCATTCCCCAAGAAACCTTCCAGCACCTGATTGAAAGTATGCCTGCGAGAATGAATGCTGTCATCAAGCCTAACAGTAGGCCAACAACATATTGACTTCCACCATTACCAATAGAGGGCACAGCGAACTTGTACGACACATTCAGCCAGTCATTTTCATACTTTTGATCACGTAGTGTATATAGTAGAGAATGTATAAAGTATTTGAAAGTTCCAACCAATAATAAATATTGTCTGGGAAATGGTTGACTCCACAAAAAATAATTTGAATAAATTGTGTCCTTTAGCGAGATATATATTTTTTGTGTAGTAAGATTTTGTGTATCTCTTACGGATCCTCTACAGTATTAATACACAACAAAACAATGACCCAGAAAAATATGAGTTTCTTGCAAACATTGAACTAGTAGCTTCACCAAATTTTATATTCTTTGTGATTAAAGTACAACCTGTATGGTAACAAAAGGTGAAGCTGTTTAATTCATTTTTAATTAGCCTAATTTAATATTCAAAATGGCTGTCTTTCGCTTTACTAGTAACCACATTTCTCATATAACCTTTATGTCAGTAAAGATAAAGGTGTTTTCTTTTTTGAAAATATAAAAGAAACTTACAAAAGCAACTTAAATTTCATCACTATGCTAAATATATATTTAGTATTTTAATATATGTTTTCATAAAATGCCTTCTTTTTTCAAAACTTTTTCATGTAAACAATATTCCTCTGCCCCCATTTTACTAGCTACTATTATGAAAATTGTCAGTATTGTAGATGGCTATTATAAAAATACACTTACCGAGTGTGCTTAAGATTAATGCGTTACAAAAGAGTTGGGTGAAACCATTCAGTGAAATGTAGTTTTTTGGGAATTAAGCAATCATTTCCTTCTATCTGAACTGCCTTCTTACCAAACGATCCAGTTTGGGGCTGCAGTTTCCAAATTTTTTCATTTAGCAATTCATTGGTACATAAATCTGTAAAAACCAGCTTGTTGGACTCCAAGATTGGTTTGGGAATGTTATTCTTGTGTCTGCTTGCTCAACCTTATTTTCAGCAATTGCTTTTCTATAAGTGCACCTTGTAGCATCTCCTTTTGAACTTAGTAAATGACATGGCTCATAATCTGTAAAAGATTTGTGGTACCCTATAGCCAACTGAGGGACTGTTATCTCATATTGCATTGCCATAGTAATGAGTTAAAGTTTAAAACTTTTAAAAGTTTTGAGTTGGTTGTCTGAATTCTCATGGGTTTCACACCTAATGCAGGAACATGTTTTCATAGCACCTCATCTAAGTCATCAGCTGATGCCGACTGGTTTGGACTTCGGATCAAAGGTAGTTGGAAGTATATCCCCTGGTGGTGTAAGTTGAAACAAGTTTGCATAGGCGTTGACATCATAAGGAATCTCTAAGTTCATCACACGTCCTTCATGCTTCTTAATAAAGATCTCCCAAACATCCAATTCTTTAGCACTTTTGGTGATTTTAAGAATTTAATTTCTCTATTTATATTATGATTAGTTTTCCATAAATGATCGACCACTGCTGATTTTTCTATCTGTTTCTATCTGATGTTTCTGAAATGGCTAAATTTTAATTTTCTCTTTGTTTTTCCTATGTAAATGTTATTACAATCTAAACAGCTAATCTGATATATCCCCAGTTACTTTCTCTACTATTTATAGTAAGTAGGGGAAGTATTGCAGTCCACCCCAAAATTTGATACCGAGATTTCACCGGAAATACATGCTTTGTGTATTATCCACATAAAGCATTTTTGGAAACACAGGTGTGTGTGTGGATGTGGGTGGGCGTGTGCGTGTGCGCACACTCAAAAATGAAAAGTTGGATAGCCTGGTATTTAGGTTCAATATCTTCCAAAGATGCAACACTTTTCATCAAAATTCCCACACCCCAAACTACCTTTTACATGGAACATTTTTTGAAGCTTATGACATTCTAAAAAAATGGTTCTTAATGATTTTGATTAAATACTTTATATAAAAGATATTTTATGAAATATAAAATGTGTATCTCGAATTTCAGACAAAAGCCTTTGAAGTTCGCTTCATTTGGAAGAAATTTTGTATAATTTTGTAAACTGTAAACGTTAAGTGATAGGTGAAAACGTACTACAGAAAAAAATGTTGATATCTTTGAAACACACAATTTATTTAAAATAATTTTTTTATGGTATAGGCCATTTCTAAAATATGTTGTTAAAGATTCAAATTGTTCATTTCTTGGTCCTTCTCTTAAAGACCTTTCAACATTCAGTTGTTTCTCATGATTGCACTGGAACAGTATGGAATTTTAAGGCCAGCATATAGCATCCAGGTCTTAAACATTTATCACTGTTGTCTTTATACTTATAATGAAATGTGTAGTGTGGCTAATTCTGCAAAGGTTTGTTTTGATTAAAATGTAGATATAAAAGCCCATGTAAGAATAATTTGTACACCCACTAGTAAAGACAGAGGTTACAAAAAGTCATGTGAAAGTATCACATCAGTTTTTTGTATTTCTTTCAGGTTTGTCCAATTTGTATGATTTGATTAAGTTATTTAAAGATAATCTGTTTGAGGTGTTAAAATGAGAGCGAAACTGCTGGTGCTAGCCTTTTAAATCATATTTCCAAAACCAGTAGGTAAGAGAGAAATTCTTCCATTTTTATAGTCAGTGTTGAGAAAATCAAAATTTTCCACGTAAAGGCTATTTGTAGTGAAGGGATTTTTTTTTTTTTTTTTTTTTTTGGAAAATTGTGTTGCAATGGAAGACACTGAACTTACATATCAAGTATGGTATATAACAGACCTTTTGAGTTATGCTGTTCACAGACACGCATACACACACACAACTTTTTCTAAAAATCTGAAGACATGTCAGATGAACCAATGAACAACTATATAGAGTAATCCTATCTCATGTCAATACAATTATTGAGATTATGGTGTTAGAAGACATGTAAGATGAGCCAGTGACTGCTCAGAAGGGATTGGAAGTAGCACAGTAACAATCATAGCATACAACTATAGCACATCTCATGCTTAAGACAATACCGGTCAAATGGGGCACACTGTTGCCACATGAACAATATGTACATTTGCAACTTTGGCGCCCAACTGCAATCAGTGTACCAATCTAATATTATCTGTGAAAGATCATCAAATAGTGAAATATCAGCACTACTATTTAATGGCATTTAATTTTAACCTGCACTTTATCTCTCCTCTTTGTATTTGTAGTATTTTGAAAATAAATTTTACAGGCATATAAACATATCGAGATACAAAATTATAAAATATTTAATTTGGTAGTAGATCATCACTTTGCCATTGATAAAATTACATTCAACATGAGAAGAATGATTTAAAACTACAAAGAATAAACGATATGCCATACTCCACATTACTTTATTCCATCATATTGCATTAAGCTAGCATTGTTTGTATTCCCTACCCTTTACACCTTCCTAGAGAACCTTCTTTACCCTGTGCACTACATCTTCTGAGCACCTGGTAACTTTTGCTACTTCTTTTAGTGCCTTACTATCACTCATTTTACTTGAATAATCTAACACTGTTACTATTCTGTGTTTCTGCTTAGTTTACCAACATTTTCTTTCTTGCTTATTATAATTATAAATATTTATATACATAAAATGTTAAATAACTTGCATAACACTTAACAGTGTGCCACACGTTGTAAGTGTACACTTTCCTTACAGCTGATCTTAACCTTTGCCTTCTGCCTCACCCTGGAGCCTGTTAGCCGGATAGATGTATGACTTGTTTGTCATACACAACGAATGCAGGAAGTTATACAATTTTGACTTCTTTTAAAAACTGTCTCCAACCCTCAAGATTTTCTCTCACTTGGTCTCTATTGTAAACCCAGTAACAAAATTCTTTCTTGCTGGCTTGCTTTTCCATTGCATAGGTATAGAATTTACAGAAAATATTTAATTTAAAAAAATTATAATTCTCATCTTATTAAATACAAGAGTTCTAATGAGGCAGATATTAGCACTGTAAGTTACTCTAGCTAAGAAAAAAAATGATGCATAATACCCTTTAGTTTATTAGTTACTGAGTGATAAGCACAGAAACAGCAAATATTGAACTTTTACCAAAAAATGTTTTCTTTAGATATTTGGACCCATGGAAATCTGTAAAGGCTTTAAAAATGATATGATTTAACAGAGAAAAATATTCTGCATAGGATAATGTGTTCAAAGCTGAAAATTGTAACTGAATATTTATAGTCTAATATTAGCAACTGCTTTACAGCACAAGAGTAGAAAAGGACAAAGCTAATGCCAACTTGTATGCATCAGATAGAGACAGAGAAATTCCATTTACCCCATACTGTCTTTTAAGATTGAGACAGCTATATATAGGTATACAGTAGTCCTGTCTCATGAACTATACTACTTGCCATTGTTCTGCTATTCATAATTGTTTTTTCACAGACTTAGCACCATCGGATGAGCAGCAGTTGTGAAATGGCTACCAAAATAGAAATCAAAGAAGAGGATCCTCTCTCAGATGACGTAGGCTCACAGAATGAGAGAGCATTCTTTACCAAGGATGTTACAGTGAAGACCGATAGTGACACTGTGCTTCTGCATGATGATTGCAACGTGGCAATCAAAACTGAATTTAAATCAGAGACTCCGTTTCCAGACTTTTGTTCACAAAAAGAGAGAGAATGTTTTACCAGACACCTCATAAATCAGATTAAGTGTGCAACTGTTACATGCAGCAACAACTGTGAGATAGATACCAAAATAGAAAATGGTTCACAGAAAGAGAGAGAATTTCTTCCAGAGGTTCCTGTAATGAAGGTAGAGGAATACAACAATGATGATGAAATGGATAAAAAAATAGAAATTAAAGAGGAACCTTGGTGGCTGGAAACAGAATCTTCATCTATTTATGATGACCTTCAGGTAAGTTTCATAGAAATTTATATTCGGTAGATTTTTTTGTTTATTATTATTACTTGATACTATTTGGATTATGTAATGCATAATTAATAAAGATGAGAGATGGTTTATAAATGTGTACATTGTTTGTGTGATAGGGGACAGTCAACTGAAAATCAAGGTTTTGGAGCAGATATATTATTTTTTGTTTTCATTGCTAAAAAGTTTGTTTCTTTTCCTATTTAAAAATGGTTTAAGTTTTTACTCTGCGCCCTTTTAAATGTTTCTGCGGCCATTTAAAATGAGAGTGCCCAGTACTTAAATACCACTTGAGCACCTGTGAATGCCCCCTTCTTCATGTTATATACTCCTTATGTTTCATTATATTTTTATTGCAATTGAACTGTTTGAACTGTACCATATAGTAGATGTTGGCAAACCTGTTTTGTGCAGCATGTGCTTACCTGTGGAGTCAAATGAGCCAGTCAAATAAATAAAATATCTAGATGTTTACAAACATAGAGAAAATATGAATCTCCACATAAGATTGCAGGTGATTTACAGGACATCTTTGCTTTAAAAACACAACAACTTATATTTTATTCTCAGTAATGTTTCAATAACGGTACATGTGTTGATGGCATCCTACATGTGTTGATGTTTATTTACAATTTAGCGGTATTATGGAGACAGAAGTTCTTGTACTTTCTTGTGTAGTGCATATATCTTGATTAGTTGAAAGGTTTTATGAGAAAATGGAACAATTAAAAGTGCAAGAATTCCTAGGAAATGGCCATCAAAGAAGAAAGCTGCAGGTTTAGCTGTTTATAACATGACCAAATGTACAAATCCAGGTTCTTCTAATGATTTTATTTTACAATATGGTAAGTGTTGTTATAATGACAATGATTCTGTGCCTATAAATGCAGCAATATCTACAGCTTCAGCAAAAAAAATAGCAGCATTTTCAAATTTTATATCCAGAACTTATAGGCTACAAATGAAAGCTTTTACAAACTTTACTATAGTACATAACTCAGTATTTCAAGAACTGTTAAAAGAGATACTGTGTAAATACTGCAAAACTAAATCCATCTTAATTGAAATCAGTGAAAGTACTGGACTTTGTAGCAAACTGTCTGTGAAATGTACCCAGTGTAAACTAGTTCCCACAGAAGTATATAGTTCTGTTAGGGTACAAAATTCTGAGTCATCTAGACCCCAATTCACATGGTTAACAGAAGGGCTGTAGAAGCATTCACTAGCTTGGGGAAAGGCTATAGTAACCCTGAGAAATTTTCTATACATATAGGCTTAGGTAAATTGATCAAGAGTCGTTTACAAGCCACTTAGGTGTAATTTTGGAGAAAGAAAAAGCAATGAATTTGGAAATTCTTAATATGGCGAGGGTGGTGGTAATTGCTGTGCATGAGGAAATAAATAATTCTATCGGAGCATCTCAGCTATTAGATATCAGTGTATCTTTTGACGGCACTTGGATGAGTTGCGGTCGTGTTTCCAATAATGGAGCTGCATTTGTAATTGACATGCTTACTGGCCTTGTTGTTAATTATGAGGTTTTATCAAAACTTTGTTTAAAATGTATGATATGCTATGAATATAAGGAATGGCATGCTGAACACACAAAATCTGGTAAATCCCAAAAGAATTATGATATGTCGTCAACAGCATGGAAAAAGAAATAGGCAAAATTCTATCGGAACCATTCGTATCAGACTGCAAAATGAGGTACATCAGCATGCTGTGTGATGGTGGTTCATCTACATGGTCACACATAAATGACCTAAAGATGTATGGGCCAGACATTCATATTGAAAAAGAAGAATGTGTAAATCATATTGCGAAGAGACATGGTACTGCTCTCAGGAATACTGTAAAAGAATTCCACAGTAAAGGTGTACTTTAGGTAGTCGGAAAAAGGGGAGCTTAAAAGAAAGTAGAATTTTAAACTAACACAATACTAGCGCATGCAATGCAATTGTTAGTAATATTCCTAATGTACCAGATATGAAGAAAGCCATTTATGCTACTATAAAGTATTGTACATCCACAGATGCTAATCGAAATCATGAAAGCTGTCCGTAGGGAAAAGATTCTTGGTGCTTTTATAATAGGCAGACAGCTGGAGGTAAAAAAGTGGAAAGCCATAGTGGAATGACGTGCAAAGTTTCTTCTGAAAAAGTGTAAAAAATTATTCTAACTTATTAGTGACTTGCTTCAGATACTATGCTGCAGAAATGTATAGGGGGAAATACGCAGAATGCAAATGAAATTTTGCATGCATGTATGGAACCACTGCCCAAAGGAAATTTTCATTTCAAAATGTAAATTAGATTTTGGTGTAATAAAGGCAGTAGCTGAGTTTAATATGGGATGCAAAAAAACTAAAGTTGAAACTACTTTGAGAGAAGAGGTCATATCAATCTTCAATCCAGGCGAGTGAAAAGCATGACAGTAGTCGTCTCGCACAAAGTAAGAGCAGGAGTGACCAGGACAGCAGACTACAAAGAAAGAGGGCCAAAATGATGTAAACTTTATGTGAGGAGATGAAGAAGAAGGCAGAAGGTCAAACATATGGTGCAGGGCAGTTCTAGTGGTGAGGTTCCCCATTAAATTTTATTTTGTTTTGTCTCTCAAAACTACAATTTACTTGGTGTAAAAAGTCCCTTGTAATGCAGTTTTGGTCAGATTATTAGGAAATTTGGAATGTAAGCTCTTTAGTACCTTTATTTTATAATTTGGTCTGGGTTTTATTGAGATATGGCCTGTTGAGCATGTAAAGTGTCAGTAAGTTAATGAAATTATATTAATTTTTTTTAAAAAGTTACAAATACAAAAAATTCCTGTACCCTTTGCTTTCATTATGCAGCAAAATCCAGACCATATTTGCATATGTATTAAGAACAGGCACTCCATATATTATACCTGAAAGATGAAAAATGCTCTGCAAGGAGCATTTTATATCAAATTATAATTTCTTAAACAATTAATGAAGTGGAAACTGATTGGAAGAGAAACCTCAAATTTTGCAGAAAGAGTACTGTTTATGTGAGAAACAAACACCCAAACTTTGTTAGCTGTAACTTTAAAAATATGTAAATTATAATTTTCATGGGCTGTCCCCTTAAGAGGTGAAAGTAATGGTGAAAATTATAAGAAACCTGGGGGAAGTTATTTTGAAATTATACCAGAAATACTCTGTAATGTGGAATCTCATGATCAGCTGCACTTTCCTCCAATTTAAAACAAAATCTGATGTGTTACATTCATATGACTTTCTCTACCCTCTATCGTTTATTAAGGGGTATACAAATTATTCTTATTAAAGTACATTTTCCTATCTTCATTTTAATCAAGATAAACCTCTGCATAAACAGCTGCATTATACATTTCGTCATAGATACAAAGAGAATAGCGATAGTCAAATATTTTAGAATTGGACGCTATATGTTGGCCTTAAAAATTCAATGCAAGAACCAACTGAAAGAGTACAGGGCTTTAAAAGAATGGCTAAGTATTGAACAACCTGAACCATGTCACGGTATCGTTCGTGTTATCTTATCTGCTGAGCGCCTGTTATTGTTTTACTATTTTTGAATTTTGGGTTCTTTGTCCTCCGGCTAGCTATTATTATTCAGTTGAGCAAATCTCTTGAACAGGGTGTGTAAACGGAAAGGAGTTGTTACTAAAAGCTAACACTGATAAAATTCTAGTATTTCACATTTTGTAACTAACTTTACGACGCGAGAGATTCTGTAGAACTGTGCGACGGGTAACCCGTGAATGATTCTGTTGAACTGTGCGACGTGTAACCTGTGAATGAATCTGTTGAACTGTGTGTTGCCCGTCTCTGGCTTCATAATTTATACTCCCTCACCCCAATATGCCTAAAGATTATAATCGAGCTGCTATTGGTTAATAAAGTGCGCCAACATTAGTGTCTATTTTTATATCCAATCAAAATTACAAACAATATGCTCTAGGGAAGAAATTCCCTCCATTTCTAAAGAAAAGCGCGCTACTCTGCCGTCATTTGTTTGTCTCTTATAATTGATAAACAACTCACCCCCTCGCTCATTGTTACACGCTCCTATTGTCAGTTTCAGTGAGGCCGTGTAAACTTATTTCCTAACAATGCTTATAATTAACAAACATCTCAAATCATTGTCATACAATAATGTTAAGTTACACTACAATCACTCTGGCATTTACAGTGTTGTGATATAAAATACTGCCACAACCATTAATAATAAATATCTCGGAAATGGCTGATATTACAAAAAGAAAAAAAGGTTATTTGCAATAAATTGCGTGTTTTAAACAGATCTACATTTTTGTAGAGTACATTTTTGTCTTTTGCTTAACATTTACCGGTTATACAAGATTGTACAGAATCCCTTCTGAATGAAGACTGGACTGTCTGTTTCCTGAAAATTCAGAGTATACATGCTATTTGCCATGCAAATATCTTTAATATGTATTTTAATCAAAATCATTAGAGTCATCGTTCAGGAAATCAACAATTTTGAAAAATGTTCCATGTAAAGGGTAATTGGTGTAGGAATTTCCTTGAAAATCTTTGTCACATCAATGGAAGATATTGAATTTAAATACCAATTTTGATATTTATCCAATTTTTCAGTTATGCTTTTCACCCACACACACACTCGCACGTGAATCTTTTTATAAAAATTCTTTTTTGGGGTTTTGGGGTCTTATTCTATACTTCTGGTAAAATCTTGATATCAGATTTTTGGGTGGAATACAATATTCCCCTAATTAACTATATGTGGTTCAGAAAGTAAAAAGAAAATGCAATAAATGCTAAATGAAATCAAAGGGAAATGGAGTCATTGGAAGAATACAGGCAACCCAATTATAAAGTTTAATGTTTACTTTTAACCCTTAAGGCCTAAAAATAATGAGATCAGCCTTATTTATTGTAAAGGATAAACAAAGAATTCATTGATATTAATATCGCAGAAAATTAAGAGTAAAACTGGATATGAGTATGTTAACTTTTATCATTACTCATTTTGGAAGTGTCTTATATTGTGTGTCCTGCAGGAAAAACATGATTTAGTGTTGAAGGAATTATCAAAATCAGTTGTGATGCACACTGACTTGCTGTCTTTACAACACTCAGCATATTATTATTGTTGTTTTAATATCTGAATCCTTACAAAAAGAAGGAACAGTGTGGCTTATAGAGCCCATTTGTCTCAACTCTCTGTGCTATAAATGGAACAGAATGTTCTGTGGAATATATCCACATAATACTGGATAATGGACAAAACTATTCTTCTGAAAACTCATTTGAATTTATTGTTTTTGTTGATTTTGTCATTATTAATAATATTATAAAGAGAGAAAGTTCGTATGTGGGATAATCTCAAAAACCACTCAACCAATTTTAATAATTCTTTCATGTTTGGACATGTTCTTTTAGATCGACATGGAATATAAAGCACTTTATAATTTCAATTCATAAATGACTGATAGACTAAAATGGATTTTGAAGCCTTAGTGCCAGAATATAACATTTTGGAGTTATAACAGAAAATATTTGTAAAGAAAATTTTGAGTTTTCATTGAGAATGTTTTGGAGTAGAAAACAGGAGTTGTTTCTCCAACAAAATGCATTTAAAATAAGGCATTGTTTCATTCCAAGCACTATATTTAAGTGGTCATGGTTTAAAACTAAGACACAGCAAAACAGTGCGATACCAATGTATAAATATTGTATTAACTTTCATGCATGAAAGTATTCCTTTATTTTGTTTATATGTTGTAATCAAGTTTGTTAAATAATAGTAGAAAAAGAAACAAATATGTCCAGCTAATATTTTAAACCATTCTACTGATTAATTTATATATATTTTTATATATATATATATATATTTTATGTGGTTGCAAACTATGTCTTTTCCAAAGCGGTTGATTAACTTGATATCCTAGGACTTCAGAATGTTCATATGCACTAGCTTCACCTCTGGTTTTGTTGTATATGGTTTGGGTTTCTGTATTATGTGAAAGCTATGTTATTAAATAAATATGGGTGCTGTTTACAAGCCCAGTACACATCAACTACCAGGTTATTGGTAGAATCCAGTGTATTCCTACAAATCTTAAGCAGTTTTACCTTCTCTATAACATACATGTGGTTAGGAAGTAATGTACAAAAATTCAATTTTGAGAGTTCACCAGAAATAAATGTTTTGAGTTCCATCAAACCCAAAAGAAATATTTTTGAGAAAAAAAAACCTCTGCATCGATGTGTTTGTGTGTGTGTGAATGAATGCATATGAGAGAGAGAAAGAGAGAGAGAGAGAGTTATTTGAATAAAAACCAAACTCTGCCTTTAAGTTCAGCATCTTCCAAGGTTGCAGAAAGAAGATTTTCAAGCAAATTCTCCCACCCCAAACTTTTGTCTGCATGTAAAATTGTCCATGATCTATTATTTGTTAATAAAATATTCTAACTATTATGATGCTATTCTATTGAACATTTCAGTCTGATTCTACCTCTCAAATATGTTCAACATATTTGCATGACCAATGATCTATATAAGTAGGATTTTCCTTGAATAGCCTATAAAGGCCCTTTATTTGATTGAATGTTACATAATTATATCCAAGAATCCTTAAAACAAAATTATAATTACAGGAAAAATGCAAAGCTCATCCAAATACTCAATTTGATAAACTTTTTTGCAATGTTAGCTGTTTCCAAAATATTCCATGTGCAAGTTTAAAGTTTCCCAATTCCATCAAAGGGACATGCTTGAAATTTGTCATTTCCTAATTTTTCCCCTTCTGTTTTATTGCAAGAGTTTGTTACCATGAATAAACATTTGAATGCTGTTTCCACGTGTGACTGAAGAC
Organism: Deroplatys truncata; assembly: GCA_030765065.1. NCBI lineage: Eukaryota > Metazoa > Arthropoda > Insecta > Mantodea > Mantidae > Deroplatys > Deroplatys truncata. Next base: position 159,973,616 of record CM060985.1, read on the forward strand.
TTGTTGCTTAATTTGAAATTATTCTTGGGGAAAAATCCTTTAGCATGAATAGAAGAATAAGGCCATGTACACAATGCAGCCCATAGGCATAACACACAATTGGCACAGGTTTCTGGATCCCTAAATTGCATGTGAAAATCTTGTGAGTGTATCAGATTTCAAATTAAGTATCATAACCAACAGTATCCAATTTGGAAATTCATCGATTCTTTATCAATAAATAGAATGTGGTGTGTGAAGCAATCAACAGATCAGATCTGGCGTGGCAAGGCAAAATATAAGGACACCGTGATTGTACAATGGATGGCGTAAAATTATTCCCAAGTTGGGAATGCTTGGAGAAAGAAATATAGAATGCATCCTCCATGCATGCAATGCAAGCATAAAGTTTCGATTTTGCAATCCCTTGTATTACATAGCACATGTGACTATGTGAATGCATTCATTAAATAACTTGTATGCAAAGTTGCATTTATGCTGCATCTTTCTTACTTTTCATTTATAATGGGACTTAACTCTTTATATGAATACTGATATATGTGAATTTCAAATTGGTAAAGAAAGTCATGTTATGATAGCATATCAGACATTTTTAAAGTACTTGGCTAACTGAAACTTTGATTCTGATTTACCTTTTTAGTCATTCCTTTTGTCAGTTCTCTGTTCTTTAAACCAAACTGTTTCTTCACATCTAAATAGCTTTTTTCTATTCAGTTTTCTTTCACCCCACTACATGATGTAATGTCAAACTTATTTTTCTACATAACTTAATATCATATATCAATTTAAAAATAAATCAAAGCTGCTACTTTAAAGGTAACTAACTATCTGATGCAGGGCATTTAATTAATGCTTGAGTATATCATTATGTGAAACTGTATGTTTGCAATATTCTGTTACAGCTTGGGGGCTTCACTCAGGTTAAATCACCAAGGTAAGATATGACTCTTTGCTAAAGTTTCAATAAGAAACCTTCTGATTCTTATGTTATAATTTCCTTTACTGGTGCTTCATTATACTAATATTGTAAGTCATTCTCCATGGTGTAGTGGTTCCCATGCTAGCCTCAAGTTCCCAAAGTCACGGGTTCGAACCCGGCGGCGGAGGATGGATTTTTTCGGGTGTAAAAATCCTTAGCATGGCTTCCTTTGGAAGGGATGTAAAGCCATTGGTCCCGTGTCATAGATTTACAGCACATAAAAGAACCTCAAGCCTGATAAAGAGGCCTCTGAGCAAAATTACCTGTCTTCCATGCCCATTATAGAATTGAACAATAAGGACCACAGCAGTTAAAGAGCGTCCATAAATAAAACTATTAAATTGATCTAAAATTGTAAAGAGAGAAAACTTGAGTATGTGTGTGCATGTATGGGTACATTTTCAATCAATTTTGATTGTTATATCAACATTGAAAAGCTGTATTCTTTTTAATGAACATCGCTTATTAAACACCTAATTTTAATTCATAAATTACTAAAAGGGTAACAAGAAATTACAATGCGTTTGTTCAGAATGTAATGGAGTAGAAAATGGTAGTTACTATACAGAGATTGTGTGAACATACAAATGCGGTGCATCTGTTACTCTGCAGAGAATGTGTAAAAAAACAAAAGGTGGCTATATTTTATTCCAAGCAATATACATAGATGGCCATGATGTAACAATTCGACAGAAGACAGTGTAAAAAGTAACAATGCTATAATGGTATTGTATGTTGCATGTGTTTAATTACTGAAAATGTGTGTGTGTAACAAATTGTATAAAAGCACAGAATAATGTTATTTTAATTATGTAAATGTAAACACTGAAGTTTCTGTATGCCAAAACCTAATAATTCTATGCATGTTTTACTGTATTTTATATTGCAATTACTTCATTAGCAATTTAGACTAAAAGTATGTTTCAGAATTCAATCATACAAATTTAATGACAAGCCAAGGGATAGTAAATGGTGATTTTGAGATAGATAACTTACAATCTGCTTGCTCAAATTTCCTGCAATGAACTCAAATCTAAAATGGGGTACCACACCACTGATTCAGCAGTCACTCAGTTTCAAGATCAAAGTGGGCAAGCACTTGTTGCTATGTAGCTCAGTATCTAGACTGCAAGTTGGACAAGGATTCGGTTATTGAGGAGTGCATTGTTGGTTTTTTTCTTTTCTTTTTTATTATTATGAAAGGCAATAATGGTTTGGTTTAATTATGTTAAAAAAGACAGAACAATACAACTGCATCAATGATGCAATTGTGAGGTTTTGTTTATTCAGAAATTGTTGGTTTCTTTAATTTGTTTGCAAACAATGTGAAAGGCTTGCAAATGTTTTAAAGTACAAATTAAACAAAGTAAAGATTTATAATTATTGAAAAATAAAGTGTCCACTTCTGAAAGGGTACACAATGAAAATATAGTATGATGAAGAAAATACAAAAATGTTTGAATTTAGGTTTAGTAAAGATGTGACAAGTGAATAAATGAGATTTTGTGACTTCATAGTGAAAACACCTATTTTTTATTCAAGTTGCTTGAACTTTGTAGTCATATCATCGTTACATACATTAAGTTTCTAGATAGATTTAACAAAGCTGATTTCATTTTTGCATGAAGTTACAGTGTTGCATATTTCCATACTGTTGAAATGAAGCACTGACTTCTGAAAGGGTAAACTATGGGAAATGCATGATGAAAAAATGAAGACATTGTAATTTGCTTTTAGGTTTAGCAGAGATTTTAAAATTAAGAAATAATAACAAACACATTTCATACTTCTTCAGTTGAATGAAAAAAAAAGTCAATTTGTGAATAAAATCTTGTGTTCTGGAACTAGTATGATGGTATAGAGACACCTATCTTTTTTTTTTCAAGGTTTTTTTTCGCTTAGAAAAAATTACAGGAGTTGTTAAAGATGCCAACCCCAATATCTCCGCAGAAATTACATTGAGGGATAAATGAGTTCTGCACTCTTTCAAAACAGGTTTCTGTTTTATGTGAAAACGGTATCACTTTTTAGTTATTAAATAACTATGGGATCAAGTAGAATGTACAAAGCCATTATATAGCAGTACACTTTTTTAAACATTTTGCCGTCACTTCAACTCATATATACCTTTTATTTCTAATACAAAATGTGTAATGAAACCATTTCTGTGGGTGTTTATCTGGCTTAACGTTAAATGATAGAAAACTTAACTTTTTTAAGAAGAGTGGGTGGAGAAACTCAAGTGACAGTGTTTTTTGGGGGGGGTTTAAAAAGCATTAACTGTTTTTGAAACACTCCATGTTTGGATATGTAATGTATCGATCTTCCATTCATACTTGAAAATCTGTGAGAAACATTCCATTCATTGTAATGAATGAATTTATTTATTGGCACTGCTTCCTTTACACAACTTTTACAATTTATTTATCTAACCTAAATTGTGTACAAATTTTTTATTGAGCACTTGCTACCTCGACTTGCATGCCACAAGGCTGTTCACCCTGCGTGGTAGCTCTTGTTCCTTCTGCTTTATCATAAGTATCCCCCTCCTTTCCTTTGTCTACTTTCTTGTACTCTCTGCTTTTCTTGCCCTTTTTTTTTTTTTTTTTTTTTGGGCTTTCTGTTAAAACTCAGCTATACTGTAATCTTCTTTCTTCTTTCCCTGCAACAATTTTTACCCTCTATTTTTTCCCATTTTTTTTCTCCAAAACCTTTTTTTCCCCATAATGCTATGTTCTTACATTCTGTCATGTAATGTGCCATACTGTCTTTCTCACTGCACATTTCAAATATTCCTTTATCTCTAGGTCTTATCCCTCTTAGAAATATTTTTCTTGTTTTTATCCAAGCTATCCCTTCTTCGTTTTTTTTAATACTTTACAGTAATCTATATATGGTTCTCATCCCTAGTTTCCTTTTATTTGTTTATAAAATTACAGTGATTTGTTATGTAAACTTCCCCATTTTCCCTTCCTTTCTTTGTCTTCTGTTCTGCTTTATACTAGTTTACCTATCACTTCCATTCCTTTCATCTAGTTTCCATATGTCTCTCATTCCTATTTTCTCCATATTTCTTCCTATACTTGCCCATCAACTGTTGTGTTCTCTAAGCTTTTTTTGCAGCTTCATCCATAGGTTTAAGATTTCTCCCTCCTCTTTAACCAAACATCTATACCAAAACTGTAATTTTCTCTTATTATTCCGTTCCTTCTTGTTTTTCCTAGTTCTACTAAAGCTATTTCTCTTAGTACTGAACTTGGTAACCCTAGTAGTCCTTTAAAGAAAATTCTTTACATATGATCTACTTTTTCGCTTAAAGCTGTAGCCCCCACCAGATATCTCTACTGCATAAAGCATTCTTGATTCCACTAGAGCCTTATACTTTCTTTCCAATCACTTGGTTGTCATTTCTAGCTTGTATTTACATACTCTTGTTCCTGCCATTGCAGTCCTTCCTTTTGCTTCTATTTTCCTACTGTGTGCCTCGCATTCTCCTTTGTTATTCAACCTCACTCTTAAGTATTCAAATTCTTTGACCACTTGTAATCCTTTCCCGTTTAGTACCTAGTTTTCTTCTCTTTTTTGTAAAACCATAACTTTTGACTTGTCTATATTTATTCTGATTCCCCATTCATCACAGAATTTCTGAACTTCATTTGTAATCTTTGTAGCCCAACTGCTATTATAGATCCTACCTTTAAGTCATCCACCTATAATAATCCACGAATTTCTTTAATTGCTATTACCAGGCAATGCCGATTTCCTTTTTGGATTTTGCCTATTACAATATCTATGAATAAATTAAATAAAATCGGACTCAATTTGTATCCTTGTCTCAATCCTATATTTTGTTTGTCATCTCTGTGATTTCATTTTTTCCCCCATCTTATACAAAACTTTACCCCTTTATAGATATTTTTACTTCCTTTATGTAGTTTTAACTTACCCCTTTTCTCCTTAATTTCCATAGTAGAGATTTTCTGATTATCGTATCAAATGCTTTCTCAGAATCTGCAAAGAGCATGTGTAGCCTTCTTCTCTTCTTACTGAGGTATTTGTGTATTATTGTCTTTATTATGAACACATCTATTGTTTGTTTCCCTTTCCTGAAACCTGCTTGAAATCCTGACAACTTCCTTTCTTCTTCTCCCCAGTTTTTTACCTTTCTGCTAATATCCCTCCGTATATTTTTCATAAAGCTAGTAACAAACCTATTCCCCTATAATTCTCTGGTTCCCTTCTCCTTATATATAGGCACTATTATGCTTATTCTCCAACTTTCTGGATGTCATCGCTTCCTTTTATTTTGTATAATACCCTTGTCATTACTTCTAAGGCCTTTCTTATTTCACAATGTTTTCCAAAATTCTCCTGGTATTCCATCATATCCTAATAGCCTTTTGTTTTTTATACCCTTTAATTGCTATAGATTTCTTTTTATTGTGAATTGCTCATCTAGTTCATCATTTGTTATTTTCTATTGTTGCTATCTCTCTTATTTCTAATTTAGTGATTTTTCCCTTCCCAATTTATAATTAATAATTTATTTGAGCCTTTAAGTATAAAATACAATTGGCTAAGTCATAGAACAATTAGTCCTCTGAAATATTTCTCCTATTCATTTGATGTGATCTCATTTTTTGCCTCCACCTTTTTGTTTACCCTTCCTACTACTTCCCCAATTCTTTTTTTGTGCTGTCCTTTCCCTCTATAGCTTCTTTTATGTTTTTCCTTGTATTTTGTCATCCGCTGTGGTGTATAGGTACTGTGCTAGCCTCTAGTTCCTGAGGTTGTAGGTTCAAACCTGGCAGAGAGCGATGGATATTTTCGGGCATAAAAATCCTTAGCATGGCTTCTTTCAGAAGGGAAGTAAAGCTGATGGTCCCATGTTGTAGGTTTATAGCACATAAAAGAACCTCGTGCTTTAATGAACTTTAATGCCAAATTCAGAATGGGATATTAAGGACCATCGTAGTTAAACTGTATTCATAAATAAAACCCAATTTAATTTCCCCTGAATTTTCTGTCATTTTTCCTCTTTGTTACTAGTGTATATATATTTCCTAGCCATCAGATTTTTCCTATCTGCCTCTTCTGCCTGCTGCAGATGTTATTCTCCACATTCCCTTTTTTGTGCTGACCTGCTTCCTTCCATTCTATTCTTCTCCATATGTCCTTCTTGCCCACATATGTTACATCCTTTCTGTATATCCAGAGATGTAGATTTTATATAAATGCTTGCTTACCTACTGCTCTTGCTTCCATCATCTGCTTAATTAAATTTATTTTTACATCTCTCTGAGTTATTGTCAGGTCTATGTTTATAAATATGTTGCTCCCTTTAAACATTTTTACTCTTCCTGAAATTTCATGAATTAGTTGGATGTTGCAAATTTTGCTATTGATGGTCTTTTCCTACTTTGCCTTCCTACTCGATATGCCTCTCCAATATCTCCCATACAGTCAGATCCATTTCTAGTCTGTCCTTTAGAACTTTCTTCCACTGGCCAAACACCTCTTCTCTCTGACACCCATGAACACCAAATGTATTCTCCTCTCATCCATTTTCTCCATTTTGCTCCTTGCGTCCATCTGTGTCTCTCCTTTTTCCTAGCACCTCTTTACGAATATCTTCTTTTCCTTCTTCAGCTACTTACTTCAGGTTTTCTTTATGCGTTCTCCATTCCATTTATCTTATTCAATTTTTCTTTAAGTTTCTTTAATATTGTACTTCCTCAGGTCTTGGTTTTAGTTTAATCCCGCCTATCATTAATAGCATAAATATTATGCTTCCAAGTACTTATTAATTTGTCATAATATTTTGTTCCATTTTAACTTTCATAAATTTCTTTATTGTGAATAGCCCTATTCTCATTCAATACAAATTATGTTCTCCCATTTTCACTTGTTCTGCTTTTCTTCTAAGGCAGAGCTCCATGCAAACACAGCCTTCTTCCTCCACTCACCTCACACTTAGCCTGTTGATAATCACTTTGTTATGAAATTTTTTTTTTTGCCAAGTTTTATCAACACAGTAATTACTTCAAATAGTTGTTGTTAAAGCATGCCTAAAAGTTCTATTAAATCACACTGCATGTAACACAAGTGTACTGCCAGAAATTTCAGAGTGGTTTTACCATTCACATATTCTACATGTGTAAGATTTTATTAATTAACTCTATTGCAGATCAACTGTGCTATTTTTACTGTAATGCAACATGAACTTGCTCTGCATGAAGAATTTGCAACCACACTTGAAATTGTTAGCAAACACTTTTTAGATGTAATTCCGTTTTACTCTGGATAATGTACCTAATGCTAAATCCTTCATTTCAGATTATGCTCAGGAGCAGTTTTTGGTAATAGGAGTGGTGATTCACCATTGTCCTCAGCTGACAGCTTAGGGAAAAACACTAGCTCCAGATATGGAAAAGATTGTCCTGAATGTGAGAGTCAAAGTGATATCACAAAAATACCATCCGTGGCAAAACATATTCAATTCGAACAACTTGAAAAATGTAGCCATGTAGGAGAAATTTACAGCAAAGCCATACTGATTCAAAGGTCACACAAGTGTAATATTTGTGATAAGAGCTTTATTATGTTGAAAAGACATAATTTGATACACAAGGGTTTACCCACATGTGAAATTTGTGAGAAGAGTTTTACAAATATGTCAAATTTGAAAACCCATAATTTTATAAATGAAGGTAAAAGGCCTCACAAGTGTGAAATTTGTGATAAGAGGTTTACTCAGTTGTCCTACTTGAAACGACATAATTTGATACATAAGGGTGAACCTCACAAGTGTGAAATTTGTAACAAGAGTTTTAGTCATTTGTCAGTATTGAAAAGACATAATTTGATACATGAGGGTAAAAAGCCTCACAAGTGTGAAATTTGTGAGAAGACGTTTACTCATTTGTCATCTTTGAAATCACATAACTTAATACATGAAGGTAAAAAGCCTCACCAGTGTGAAATTTGTGAGAAGACATTTACTCATTTGTCATCTCTGAAATCACATAGTTTGATACATGAGGGTAAAATGGCTCACAAATGTGAAATTTGTGAGAAGACATTTACTCATTTGTCATATTTGAAATCACATAGTTTGATACATGAGGGTAAAAAGCCATACAAGTGTGAAATTTGTGAGAAGACATTTACTAATTTGTCATCTTTGAAATCACATAATTTAATACATGAAGGTAAAAAGCCTCACCAGTGTGAAATTTGTGGGAAGACATTTACTCATTTGTCATCTTTGAAATCACATAATTTAGTACATGAAGGTAAAAAGCCTCACCAGTGTGAAATTTGTGGGAAGACATTTACTCATTTGTCATCTTTGAAATCGCATAATTTACGACATGAGGGTAAAAAGCCTCACAAGTGTGAAATTTGTGAGAAGATGTTTTCTAAGTTGTCAACTTTGAAATCACATAATTTAATACATGAGGGTAAAAAGCCACACCAGTGTAAAGTTTGTGATAAGAGGTTTACTCAGTTGTCATACTTGAAACGACATAATTTAATACATGAAGGTAAAAAGCCACACAAGTGTGAAATTTGTGAGAAGACATTTACTCATTTGTCATCTTTGAAATCACATAATTTAATACATGAGGGTAAAAAGCCTCACCAGTGTGAAATTTGTGAGAAGACATTTACTCATTTGTCATATTTGAAATCACATAACTTAATACATGAAGGTAAAAGACCTCACAAGTGCGAAATTTGCGATAAGTGGTTTATTCAGTTGTCATACTTGAAACGACATAATTTGATACATGAGGGTAAAAGTCCTCACAAGTGTGAAATTTGCGATAAAAGGTTTACTCAGTTGTCATACTTGAAACGACATAATTTGATGCATGAGGTTAAAACGCCTCACAAGTGTGAAATTTGTGAGAAGACATTTTTTTATTTATCATCTTTGAAATCACATCATTTAATACATGAAGGTAAAAAGCCTCACAAGTGTGAAATTTGTGAGAAGACATTTACTCGATTGTTATCATTGAAAATGCATAAATTGATACACAAGGATAAAAGGATTCACAAGTGTGAAATTTGTGAGAAGAGGTTTACTCGATTGTCATCTTTGAAGTCGCATAAGGTGATACATGAGGACAAAAAGTCTCACAAGTGTAAAATTTGTGATAAGAGGTTTATATGTTTGTCACATTTGAAATTGCATATTATGATACATGAGGGTAAAAAGCCTCACAAATGTGAAATTTGTGATAGGAGGTTTACTCAGTTGTCACATTTGAAATTGCATAATTTTATACATGAGTGTAGAAAGCCTCACAAGTGTGAAATTTGTGATAAGAGTTTTACTCAGTTGTCACATTTGAAATCTCATAGTTTTATACATGAGAGTAAAAAGCCTAAAGTGTTAAATTTGTGAAAAGGGGTTTACTGATTTGTCACAGTTGAAGTGCATAATTTGATAAATGATAGAAAATCTCACAAGTGTTAAGTTTTTGAAAAGGTCTTGGAAATTTCATAATTTGATACATGGGGCTAAAAGCCTCAGTGCAAATTTGTGAGATGAAGTTTATACTCATTTGTAAATCTTGATATTGCCTAATTTGATGTGAGAGGGTAAAAGGTCTCACATTGTGAAATTCGTGGAAAGAGCTTTATTCGGTTCACAAATTTATAAGTGCTTATCATGCATAGGAGGCTTCACAAATATGAAATTTGTGATAAATTTATTAATCCGTCAGGTTTAGTTTTGCATAATATGATACATAAAGGTAAGCAACATTACCAGTATGAAAGATTTGATAAGAACTACTCATTCGTCAAATTTGAAATTATATACTTTGATTCATGAGGGAAAAAAGCCTTACAACTGTGAAATTTGTGAGAAGAGGTTTACTCAGTTGTCATAATCTGATTCAGGAGGGTTAAAAGTCTTATGATTGTGAAATTAGTTTTAGGAGGTTTAATCATTTGTCACATTTAGAAGTGCAGAATTTGTTACATGAGTGTAAAGAGCCTTAAGTCCCAAGTGTTTAACTCGTTAGAAGAGCTCAAGTGTATGTCATCTTCAAAATTGCATAAATATATTAGTAGAGGTCAAAAGCTTTGCCTTGCACAGTTTTGCTTCTATATGGACAATGAAATTTATTGCCTATTACAGAACTAATACAGTTATACAAATTCATGTGACTTATGCTGTCAAATGGATGTTTCCTGTATCATACTCATTCTATAGCTTCACGGTTAAAGGTGATGTACATGCTTATGCTTTTGAAACACCTTAATGTAACAGTTTTGTGGGTGATTCTATAGCTGCCCGATTTCATCCAGTTTTAATAATATAGCATTTAAGAAAGCAATTCTGTAAATTGAGTACAACTAGTATATCTGACTCCCTGGAAGTTAAGTGCAAACTGTATACAGATCTCTTCACATGACTAATTTTCACATATGCAGCGGAAATTGATCAAGGAAGGTTAATTCAATAGCCCAACCAAAAAAATTTGAGTAAGTAGCAAAAATGTAAAATAATAATGAAAAAAATGAAATATGTATAGTCACATCAAGAAAAGAAGATAAAATAGAAAATCATAGAAGCATCTAAAGTACAATATGCAACATTTTAAATGATTCCCAGTTACAAAGAAAATGCATGTAAAACAAAATCTCTAGAAAAGAAAAAAACAAGTAATGATAGGAATGATTAAAATGAGTGAATAGGTAAAATGTTTTGTAAAATAAGTAATGCAAATAAGTAAAAGATGCAGTGAAAGGAGCATACTACAAATTAGTACTCATCAAAGACAAAGAACATCTAGATGCCATTGTAACTTCGTGAGCAACAGTTGCATTAACTTAAAAGAAAGATGTAGAAGAGAGAAGTAGTGAATATTTACATTGAGTTACAGCTGTGATACTGTATGATCATATAATTATGTGGGGAATCTCCTTGTGGGATATTTTGATAGCATGCGATAACACACACAGGAATTATCTCCACATTGAGAAGTACCTGAACTTAATCCTCTATGTGGCACGATAGGAGTTTAAAGCTCTCTGCCAATATTGAGAAATTTGTAAAAGTAATTAATATAAAGAATGCTACTCATAAACAAATACATTGAAAGTAAAATCGGGCACATAGTAAATAACATTCATTCTTGAGGTTTCATGACAAAAGAAAGGCAGTGTTAAAATAAATGTGGAAACTACGTTAATATATCAAATTAGGTTTTGAAACATAATATTCACAATGTCTAGAAAGAAAATTGTAAAAAGGAGTCTCAAAGATAAAGAAAGTGCAATAGGAGTGTACATTAATTCCATAAATAGTAACATGTAAATCAGCATAGTTATTTCAGTAGCACAATTACAACCCTGAGAATTCCTGAAGTGCCACAACAACTCCAATATTAATATTGTACTGCTCTCAAGAAACCATTCGAATTGTAATGTGAACTTTTAAGCCAGCATTTCAATTAAACACTACGTTATTTCCTGTCAAAAAACAACCACACTGTTCAGTAATTACATATTTGTGGAATTTGCCTTACTAATACTTTTTTTTTTTTGGTGTTTATTGTTTAACATCATCGTATTGATAACCTTTTGAATACCTTAACAATCTTTTTATGAACTTAATTTCTTAAACTCTGATGTGTTCCATTCACATGGCTTTCTCTACCCTCCATAGCTTTTTAGTTGATATAACAATTATTCATATGACAGTTTATTTTCCTATCTACTTCAGTTCAGTCCAGATAAACCTTTCTGAAAATAGCTGTGTTACACATTCCATTATAGACACAAAGGGACTAGTGATAGTAAATCTTTAGAACTGGACAACATATGCTGGCATCAAAAACCCACTCTTTCCATGATGTCACAGGAAACAACTGAAAATTAACAGGACTAAAAGAATAGCTGACTATTGAACCATTAATAATGGATATCTCGGAAATGATATGCCCAAAAAATGTTCTTTGTAATAAATTGTGTGTTTTAAGAGAGACCTGCATTCTTGAGGAAGTATATTTTCAGTGTTTTCTATTGTGTTTACCAGTTATACAAGATTATACAAAACTCCCTCTTAAAAAGAGGACTTCATAGGCTATTCTTAATAAAATTTAAGATATACATTTTATTTGTCATGTAAATATCTCTAATATATGGTAGTTTAATTAAAATCGTGGTCATTTTTTAGAAAATCAGAAATTTCCAAAAATGTACCCTGTAAAGTGCAGCAGGGGCGAAGAAATTTCTTGAAAATCTTGGTGTGTCATCTTTGGAAGATTCTGAACTTAAATACCATGCTTGTATTTATCCATATTCGTTTTTGAGTTATACAGTTCACAAACACGTGAAGGTACAGACCTTTTTTCTGAACTTGCTCTTTTTGGATTCAAGGGACCTCCAAAAATGTATTCTGGTGAAAAAATGCCATTACACTTTTGAGTGGGATGCAATACCTTCTCTATTTATGTACAAGGTAGAGAAAGTAAAAATGAAACCATAAGAAGAGTTATTAAAACACTATTTGTATTTCCTTGTTAGATCTTACAACGGTACTGTTAATAATTACTAATATTAACAAAGAACATGAGAATACTTATATAAAACATCTGCTTGAATACCACGTTATGGGCAGACAGCTCCTTTGAATTAACTATCCATTTTGCATTTGTCAATTATACGAGTAGTATCAGCGTTTCCTGTTGTCCTCCATGGACTAGTGGTACCGTGCTAGCCTCTGGTTCCCAAGGTCACGGGTTCAAACCCGGCGGACGTAAAAATCCTTAGCATGGCTTCCTTCGGAAGGGAGGTAAAGCCGGCACATAAAAAAATCTCAAGCCTGATAAACAGGCCTCTGAGCAAAATTACCGATCTTTCACGCCCTAAGGAACATGGTAGTTAGAGAGCGTCCATAAATAAAACTCGGTTTCAATTTCAGCATTTCCTAATTAGCATAGTGCTTCATGGTTACTACTAGGAACAATTTTGAAGTCCCTTACTGAGATTTTTTATGCTGGTTAAACTGAATTGAGCTCGTCCTGAGATGGGAGTGATGTTAAAATAATATAATATACATAATACATGTTTGCAAGCATCACATATTAACTCCTTAGAGCAGCTAGAGGAAGTCTTGCATTTCACCCAAAATTGGGATGCCAAGTTTTCACCAGAAATATATCTTTTGAGATAACCTGCTCCCAAAAAGGTTTGTTGAAAAATGTCGGAACAACCTAACGCAAAAGAGGAAACTAAGTTGAAACTTAAATCTGGCATTTAACTTTATACAGAGAAACCGACAGCACTGCAAAAAGATTAATGTGGTGTTGACCAAACACCTGTAATATTTCATTTACCACACACACTATGTGACAAAAGTATCCGGATACCTCCACAAACATACATTTTTCATCTTAGGTGCGTTGTGCTGCCACCTCTGTCTGGTACTCATTATCCGCAACCTCAGTAGTCATTAGAAATCGTAAAACAGCAGAATGGGACGCTCCGTGGAACTCACGGACTTCGAACGTGGTCCGGTGATTGGATGTCACTTGTGTCAGAAGTCTACGCGAGATTTCCACACTCCTAAACATCCCTAGGTCCATTGTTTCTGATGTGATAGTGAAGTGGAAACGTGAAGGGACATGTACAGCACAAAAGCGTACAGGCCGACCTCGTCTGTTGACTGACAGAGATCGCCGACATTTGATGAGGGTCGTAAAGAGTAATAGGCAGACATCTATCCAGACCACCACACAGGAATTCCAAACTGCATCAGGATCCACACCAAGTACCATGACAGTTAGGCGTGAGGTGAGAAACCTTGGATTCCATGGTCGAGCAGCTGCTCATAAGCCACACATGCAGGAAAATGCCAAACGACGCCTCGCGTTATAAGGATGGCCAACATTACAGATTGAACAGTGGCAAAACGTTATGTGTAGTGATGAATCACGGTACACAATGTGGCGATCCGATGGCAGGGTGTGCGCATGGCGAATGCCCGGTGAACGTCATTTTCCAGCGTGTGTAGTGCCAACAGTGAAATTCGGAGGTGGTGGTGTTATGGTGTGGTCGTGTTTTTCCTAAAGGAGGCTTGCAGACCTTGTTGTTTTGCGTGGGACGATCACAGCGCAGACCTACATTGATAATTTAAGCACCTTGCTTCCCACAGTTGAAGAGCAATTCGGGGATGGCAATTGCATCTTTCAACACGATCGAGCGCCTGTTCATACAGCACGGGCTGTGGCGGAGTGGTTGCACGACAATAACTTCCCTGTAATGGACTGGCCTGCACAGAGTCCTGACTTTAATCCTATAGAACACATTTGGGATGTTTTGGACCGCCAACTTCGTGCCAGGCCTCACCGACCTACATCGATACCTCTCCTCAGTTCCGCACTCCGTGAAGAATGGGCTGCCATTCCCAATAAACCTTCCACTACCTGATTGAAAGTATGCCTGCGAGAGTGAACGCTGTCATCAAGGCTAAGGGTGGGTCAGCACCATATTGACTTCCAGGATTACCATTGGAGGGCACCACGAACTCGTACGTCATTTTCAGCCAGGTGTCCGGATACTTTGACCACGTACTGTATACTCCAGGAGTAGGCTTTCATAAACCATTACCTCATCGTCGGCAACCTACAAATGTATCATAGTAATTAGTTTCAGCTTCTTCCAAGAATGTGACATGAAGTATTTCACGAAAGTTCTCCCAATCCAAAGCACCATTTGTAAAATGCTTTGTTATTTTGCAGTTTTTCAAAAACTGCACCAAATCCTTAGTTAAAATATATATGTTTAATATATTTACTTGGCTAACCAAATACACATCTGTAATTTTGTATGAATAGCTGTGAGCTCTCTTCGGAATACGTTTGGTGTAACTAGTTGAGCATAAGGAACACAAAAACTTGCTAAACGAAAAAGTACATCCTTTTAAAGCAATCTCAAATAAATTTTTAGTAGCGGTAGCCATTTCTCACTATAATGACCCACTTTTAAAAATTTTACAATTGTTTCATTCTCCTGTATTCCTTTTTCATGTACAAGAAGATGTGTAATGAAACTATTTTTGCTAACATTATCTCGATTAACATTAAATAAATACAAAAATATAGGTTTGTAAGGTTATTCGCACTCCTTGCAAAGGAGTTGATATTTACAGTAGAATTAAAGTAATAAATGAGTTAGCAGTATGTTTAAAGATGAATTAAACTACACTTTATAAACATCAGTACCATATCTGTGTCAAGAGCGCAAACTAGAGGTTATAGGCACACAGTTCTCTAGTATGAATGTAATTATGCTTTACACCTGACACGAGATACTTCCTTTGAAAAGTAGGCAAGAAAAACAGGTTTTGTAAAATATATTTCAAAACTTGTCAAGAAAATATTAGCAAGAAAGGAGGAACAAAGGTTTCGCCATTGTTAGGCAAGATTGCTGTTTGTACCAAGAATGGGAAAGATGTGTGATCAATACATGTTAGCTAGGTCCATAATATTCTTCAATTCATGTGATCTATGTCCTCACTTTGCCCCTCGATGTGCTAGGGAATAGTGATGCCATTAGTTCTTTTGGAACCATTCTGTTTTTAATCTTTTTCTCACCAATTTGAAGGAGTTATTTGTGCTCAAGGTCTTTGAAATCATTTAATCAGCGGATAAGCCACAGAGCATTGCTGTTATTCATTACCGGGTCATGCCCATAACCAACTTGTATATTTTAGGTAATCCACAAGTAGCGGTATCTTTGAGTTGTCTTCTGCTTGTGCTTTAGAAATGACCTTGATGTTTGTAATTACATCGTTTATCTGGATCTTATATTCTCTCATTCTATTTGATTTTACTTTAACGAATTCAGAACTATATTTCCTATCTATTAAATTATCAATTTGTTTACCCCTTACCTGGTTTTGGTTAAATGATTTTAAAATTGTTTGGCAACTTGAACGTTTTTTTCTTTTCTTTCAAAATTTCCATCAAGTGTTTTTAATGGCTGCTTTCATACTAGGTAAATGGAGCAAATAAAATGTTAAACCCTGCTTTAAATTCAAGAACATTAAAAGTCTTTAAACATTAGATATGCTTTATTTTCATTTACTTCTGCTACCCATGTTTCTGCATTATTTGGTGTTAAGAGACTGTTAACGAAGTAATTCTGAGCAGGTGAACAGCTATTTGCAGCACAGGAAAAAGTAAACTGAAGAAAAGGCTTGAACGTTTTACTCCTTGTAACTTGGTTGTTTGTATTTCATCCTTACTGGAATTCATAAAGAATTGATATTGCAGTAAACTACGAGATAGATTTAATTAATTAATTCTAGGAACTAGAAATACTGCAAGAAAACACAACCCTCGCTTTTCAGACTACCAAAATTTCTCCTCGATTCTAAGCTTGTATAATATGAAAAGCTATGAGCAGGACTTTGTGATGCAGCTACACTGGCAATCTGACATGCGTGACAAGACTTTGACTTTATGACGCCACAAAATCTGCGATGCAATTTGAGTTGGAGATAACATTTACCGCGCGACATGGTGCATCCACAGGACAGGTTGTGTTATTAAGAAATCTCTAGGGAAATGAATTTGTTTTTCCGAAGAAATACTAAAACACCGGTGTTGTATGAAGTTAGTAGTGCCTTTAAGAATACAACATACACATGCTTTCGCGTGGTAATGTAGTACTCTGTTGCCTCATCTGAATTCACACTGGGACGAACAGCACGATATGGAATCCCAAAATCTGAATGTTTACAATGAAGCGAGCGACACAGTTCCTAGAAAGCGTAGGTGCTACTCTCTTGTAACACATTCTCCCGCGTATTCAACAATGTAATTAGTTGACATCTTTATCTCGGTAAGTAAAACAAGTTAGTACCGTATTATATATGCACCATAGTTTCATTAGGAGTGACCATTAACCTTTATATTGATATACTTTCTTGGTTAGTATCTTTTTGTAATTTGGATAAATAATAAACATGACCTTAGCTGTTCACGGTAGAATAGATCCAGGTAAAAGGTGTGCTGGGATTGGCGGCGATATTGTGTGCGGGTGTTGTATGTAGGTAATTGTTTATACAAATCAGTTTCCATAGGGCTTTTAACAATTTCTTTTTGTGTACAACACTAAATTTGACTAGTGTAAGACTTGTATGCAAATAAGTTCTATGCAATTCTGTAACTTTCAGTTCCATAACAAATCTGTTGTGTTAGCATATGCTGATATCTACATTTTCCTTACTTTACATGACAGCAGTTTCAAGCTTCAGTATTTCAGAAAAACCAGTTTTTAGAAAATTGTTTTAGAGCGCCCTCAATAGCGATGGAAGTGATGCGTTATACGTCCTACAGATGTCACTGTATGTCATTCTCTAGCTCTAACGTAATGCTGGCAACATATGGATAGCTAATGCCGCCAAAGACGGTAAGATAGTCAGTCTCAAAGCGTAGCCGAGGGATTGAGGGCCCTCAGCCTCAAAGCGTAGCCGAGGGTTGGCCGCAACTGCGAAGCGACGACAGGGCGTAGCCGAGGGATCTGCGGGTCTAAAACTCGAATGGAATTAATTAATCTTTCACACAAGCCGTGTGTTGGACAGGGTTGGAAAGGTAGAACCAGATGACTGCAATGCCATCCCGGCTATGGCATTGTATTTTTCAGTCATTTGATTCTACCTTTCTAAAACTCGAATGATTCACGTTTGCAGAAATTCCTTACCTCGCGGGTTTCACTTCTTATTTAGGTTGGCACTTCCCATTCTGCGTCTGTTTTAGCGGGAAGGTAGCTACGTTCGGTGTGTTCATATCGCAATTTTCCTATAAAAGTAAAACACCTAAAACGGCGCGGGGGTTATACGACTAGTTGCCATAGCATCAGAGCGCCCTCGTTCGGTCTCTTGGGGATTATAACCCCAGAACACGCCGCTTGAGGCGTGACCGGCTTTCCCGCATTGCTTGCGGGCATATCCGGTAACAACCGAGCACCTCCACCAGCAGGTAAGTCTGAGCTATACAATCCCTTCAAGAGTAGCTTGAACTTCAAAATTACTGCCCCCTACACTTTAAAAATGCAAATTACTAACACCAGCGGTGACAAGGGCCGTTGCCTCATGACCGGCAATCGTTGAACAAAATTTGTTACTTCCTTTCTCTCCCCTATAACACCCATATCCCGTCACTACGTGATTAAGCCCTAATTATGGCAGGTGCACGCCTAACACACTTTCGGGTTGCCCTCAGCCTGCCAATATGTCGTCGGGACGGTAGGTGGGCACGAGGAATTGGCGAGATCACATCTACTTCTACATTCGCTCCCAAGGTAACTTATTCCATTATTTCTTGCTTCCTTCCGCATTTTCTAGGTGGGCCCTCTAAGAACAATTTACCCGAAAATGTATTACGTTTAATACCATAATCCTTCCGGACTGAGAATGGGATTTAATATAATCAGCACGCGTAGTATCACTCCGCGCTTGACTTTTCATAAACGCATGGTGGATCCTCCTCTATTACACTCAACAGCTGCATACTTTCGGGATTTCAAGTAACTACCATTGTTGCCTACCTATGTTAAATTAACCACATGCTACCTTTCACTGTACCAGCAGTGAGAGTTAAAGAAATGCATATTCTTGTACTCCTTAAATTAAATGTACTAGTTCAAGAATGGGTGAAGAAATGCATTGAATATATTTTATTAGTAAAAGCTTAAGTGCCAATCAGAATCTTTGGGAACAGCTCGACACACAATTTGCCATCAGAAGTGGTGATATCGCTGGACTCGTCTCTCAGGCACACCAGTTCCTCCCGGTGTTAATTTAATGGCATCCTTAAGAGCAAGGGTGTAAAACCCTCAAACAAAATGCTGAACACGTTCAAAACTCGCGTTTCACCACTGTTAAGGAATTTGCCAATTCTATGTTTAATTACACTGCTCTGGCCTGGTACACAGCCATGATCGTAACATAAACAATACTGCATTAGCACGACCGTTGCTTTGCTCCAATAAACAACGAGGGAGTACTGATGCCTGCTTGGCCATTATAAGAAATAAGATAATGGTTTAAGCAAGTATAAATGAAGCAATTATTAAAATACTATCAATATTCACGATCTTTATTATTTGAAGTACAAAGAATTGAAAATACGTGTAGTGCAGTAACAAACTACTTTCATTCTTTTGAAAGGCATGCTGCGGCGGTAACAGTTGCATTTGTTTACACCAGAAATCCTTTCCCGGGCTGAATGCATTACGTTCGCTTCACTTATCGAAGTTTGCATAAATTATAGGCTTCTGGCTAATGATGGGAAACAGAAGGAATCCTGTAAAGAAAAAAGAAAAACAGTTATATGGCTATAACGATGTCAGAATCCATATAACGATATTCAGAACAGTCGTATATTCTGATAAGCGTTCTAATTGGACATTTGGTGATGTTAATGATGCAACAAAGCTTAGAGTAACATTCTTAGGTCTCCTCTTCGTTTTCCTTTACACAGCTATCACAATTCTCATTAGTTTCAAATCAGGTGCTGACCAGTGGTTATTAGTACATTATAGCAGTGATGACCCTCTTCAGTAGTCAGTGGAAGCATAATCGGATCTCTCTTATTCAAAGGACATATAGGCAAAAGGAGTTATAGCTAAGATTAAGCCCTGTTCTTCCTACTGACAACCCAACATCTCTTCTTACGCCTCAAGTAAAAACATGTCCTGAAAGAATAATCATTCTAAAAAGTACATTGAATTCGGAAGAGAGAAACTCATTCTCATACCTTAAACAATTTACTTGCAACCGGTTTACCTTTTGTTCATTGCCGTCAGCGTTTGTCTGAATTCATACTTTAAGAAACCTGCAAAAGAGAAGACATTCTTTTATGTCATTTAAATTACTTTAAATGATTTCCTTCCTCGCACTGTACGTAGAAATGGATACGAATCTCTTGGTACCAATGAGATACATAGGTCTCCTTTTGCGCTTTTTCAATTCTGGTATGATCTGCATCGCATTCTAGGTTCATATGGCCAGCAGGTGATACTTTCGCTCAATAAGCTGTAGGTTTTCGTTCGTACGTGCATTAAAACTCAGCATTATGCCGTTGTTTTCGCCTCTACTTGTATCCAAATAGGTCGTTATATGGGAGACTTACCTGGAAGAATGATTAACGTTTTTGCAAACAAGAAGAAATTTATTCTGGAATTCTAGCGTACACCGCCTCATGCTAAGTGTAACATTTCGTACCACCATTTACAGCGCAGTCTCGAATTGCGAGGTTGAAAGTTCCTAGATGTCTCTTATAATAGCCAACGTTTACTAATCAGTTTTCAACAACTAAAACTGTTTTGTCACCACTATTTAGAGTGTTTTCTTCATCTTCCTTCTTCTTCATATATACTTGGTCACTTATACATGTTCTTGATAACTTTCCTTAAGGCTGGCGCGTCCTATTTCATCTTTGCATTGCTTTATAGTGATCTGAAATGAATTGTAAGTTTTGCGTATGTTCATTTTAAACTTTATATGTAACTTCTTTGTAAGCTTTTTTGAACAGCTCAGTAGATATGGATATTCCATAAATTTCATCGCTACTTTTTTCAAGAAATTTCAACGTGCTTTGATTACTGGCAGATACACTCCGTTAGAATCACGACGGGAGAGGTGACCTTGGTATTAAGGGTACTTTTAATATTGATTTTCATTAAGTTCCATTTTGCTGTTATATTATTCTTCAGCTCGTGGCAATCTCGATATGCAGCAAGAGGAAATCCAGTATCAAATGCGTTTAGTCCCTGCACGAGTATATGCACATTGCCACTGGAAATACCATATGCTGGTTGATGCACTTCTTTTGCAAAACCCTGCCATGCTAATGTTTATCTTAGGTACATGCAGTATTCCGAGAATTTATTAGTAGTAAGATTTATAGCTTTAATATGTGCGTTTTCTCTTTCAGATGCACCATGTAGGTATTATTTAAGCTAGCTTAAGCACAAAATCAAAAGATGCCGCTAGAATACGCCGTCACCATTACAGTTAGAATACCATAATATAAATGACGCAAGAGACGCGTAACCATCCAAACATGCAGAGTACCTAAATTCAACAGACCCACTTTTACAGTGGAATTAGATAAAGATATAGGCATGTAGCAGAGGTTGACAAAAAATTTGCAATATCAAACAGTCGCCTTATAAGATTCTAATTGTAAAAGTTAAACTTCAATGTTTATAAGCATGTGAAAAGGTAATTATTTCCATAATAGCCTCGTCAGAATTCTATAACATATAATGCATTCAGGAAGCCAGTCCAATGTCTTCTCCAGGTGTATATTATAATGACTTTTGCTGCAATATTTATTCTACTTGCCTGAAATCTCCTAATTTTCGCGAAGAAAGGTACCCGTTTGCATGATTACGAAAAACATAGCTGACCTACATTTGGTACACATAACGAGCGCTGAATATTCAGAAAAGCCAAGAGATGGTTGCTATAACCAGTGTCAGTAAAACGGGCTGAGGTTTTGCTTTTCATCGTCACATACCAAGTCAATAATTAGGTAAATTCGCAACACACTGATTCGGACAACAACCTGTACCAAATTCGGTTTGCAATTAACACCAGTAAACAAGAAAGTACATAATTCACACCATTTAAGATTATCCACGCTCAAAAATTTGTGTTACCCCTGATGAGCATCCACAAGAACACCACAGAATTCATTATTGCAACAGAAACGAGACGCAATTTCAAAGGCAAGGGCACTGGCAACAGAAAACGTAGGGAAAAGCCGCAGAAAGAACAAGCATCCATATAATCGGATGAGAGGCGCGTAGAATCGGAGACCTAGTGAAATTGTACACCCGGAAAAAGTAGGTAATGCTACGAAAATGTTAATGAATTATACAGACCCTATAAAATAGTTCAAACATTAAGCCTCTTGAATTACGTAATAAAAGCCAAAAATTCCACAAGACAGCAAAACATCCACATAAGCAAAATTTTGCGATATTACACGTGAGGAGGTGGAAATATGAAAAGATTGTAAGATGCGTAACACTGATGTTACAAGCGGCCAGGAAGTTCGTACACGAAGTGAAAATTGCCAAAGCTTCACTTTCCAGCATTACACACAAGCGAAGGTGCTTTCACACACGATTTTCGAAAACCATTGTTTCTCCCACCCATGAAACAAATGATAATATTAAAGAAAAGATTAAGAATGGAAGGAAAGAAAGAAAATAAATTTGAACAATGTTAAGCTTTAAATTTCCATTATAGTTCTCAAATGCTTGAGAATAGTTATATTGATTCATTTTAATACAGGGTAAGTTTTCGTATTTTCAGCGTGGTCTAGGAGTACCATGCTAGCCTCTGCTACCCGAGGTCGCGGGTTCAAACCCGGTGGAGGGGGTGGATTTTTCTCGGGCGTAAAATTCTTAGCATGCCTTCATTTGGAAGGGGAGTAAAACCGGTGGTCTCGTGTGCTAGATTTGCGGTACGTAAAAGAGCCTCAAGTCTGATAAAGAAGCCTTTGAGCAAAATTTTCGGCCTTTCACGCCCAACTTAGAATGGGACGCTGAGGTCCATAGAAGCTAAAGAACGGCCAAAACTAAAACTCAATTTAATTTTTTGTACCTCCAGCTTAGTCTTAAGCTTTTTTAGCAGGGCAGATGGCAATCCATGTGTTCCAACTGTTGCTTTTTAGAGCTATTAGACGGAAATATGTTTTAAGTGTTTTGCAGTAGGTAATCCGAAATGCGACCTATTGTTTCTTCACATTGTTAAGATATCAAATGTTGAGATATAAGGATTTGAACGAAGTGTACTATTGTCCCTAAAGATGAGTTCGAGAACAGAATTTTGACTACAAAGTTTATTTTGAGAATGTTATGGTGTGTGCCTCATGGAATATGCGCACATGATTTATGAGAGCCTTACGTGTTCCCTGATGCTATAGTGCAATTAGAAAGGCTAAAGTTTTAGCGGGGGTGTCTTTTCAATGTCTAAGATTTATCGAAACTTCATGTCTAATCTTAGCATTTCTTGTGTAGTTAAGTTGTTTTTAAAATGATTCATGACAAGTGTTAAGCGAGTAGGAGCTGATTTCTGCAAAAGTTAAACTTTGCAGGCGATAACTATAAATAAATAATCTTGAGAGCAGGGAAATAGGACAACGCAGTGTTACTGGTAATTTATGGTTTATTGACTGATAAATGCTAAATAAATACATTTCGAAGAAAATAAACATTAAATGTAGTGTAGCAGACAAACTATAAGCAACAACTTCAAATAATAGTAAGGGCCTACAAGAGAAAAAGAGTCATCAAATAACAGGACAAACAAACTAGGCAACGATAGATTTTGAACAGCGCAGACGCGATGAACTGATTATAGCAGCAAATATTCGAAACGCAAATGCAGGCTCAATTATACAAAACAAGTCTAGCGAAATTGCCTAAACCCTTTTCTTAGTGTTATAAGTAATAGTAATGCCCGCCGTAGGTTTTAAGATCGTTGAAAGCTTTGCTGTAAACTAAGAAGTATAAACGAAAATATGGGAGAATCATATGCAGCGCGAGAGGCAACGAATGGAATTTTAGTCTAAGGGGACGCCAACGGATCCAGGAAAAAGGAATTCAATCCGGAATCAGTTGATTAGGCTATAGGAACAAAAAACAACAGCAAAAAGAGAATGCAGATATTCAAAGAAAATTCACAGCGAGTAATGAGACAAGCGGCGAATACACAAAAACAGTCGACAAACGTAATATGCTAACACGCCACACGCGACGTTACGGGAATTGAAAACTTTTTAAGCAGCGCAGTGATACACGTTCCGCCTATTACCGCTATTCTTACTCTGAAAAACACGGATTGACAGTCAGGAGTCGATAGGAAGCCACCATTTTGTACGAGCGCGTGAAAAGTGAACTCTGTACCGAGTAGTGGAGGACAGACTGGTCGTGAATACATGGAAAATCTGTAAATATTGCAGATACCAAGCTGAACAGCGGGATGAGTCAAAGGGAGACAACAGAGACAATATAGATCCCCTTCGTCTCCCTGATATTCACCCTAGTAATAAAACACATAGAGTCCAGTGGTAGGAATAAGTAAATCAACGCATATATATATATATATATAATTATAGCAAGTAAAATATTATTTTCCGTTTGTTATTTTTTGGTTGCTTATCTTTTATATATAAATAAGTGTACATACAGATGGAGGAGGCCAGGGCAGAAGCAGCCCAGATAATCGAGGAAGAAGGAAGGCCGACAGGGAAGCAGCTTAAATATAATGAAGTGGTGAGGTAAAGGATATAGGAAAAATAGCTTGAATGCTATGTCCTATTAAATGAACAGACAGTTCCGCATGAATGGAAAAATGATGCCTGTATAAAATTATTTACTTGTTTGTAATAATTGTGGGAGTGTTCCAGTATAAAGTTATAGACACGAACACTCTTCGAGAAATCTCACTTACAGGTAACAGTAAAGTAGATATAAAAGTTCAAATGTCGAGGCGGGCCAACTACGCTACCCGCGTGTAAAAAGGCCTGGGGGAATTTACTAATGGAGGTTATGTAAAGAAAAGGAATCAAATAGGTCCCATTTACTCTTTCTCTTGTAGTGAGCATTCGAAAGAAGGAAAGAAAGAATGAAAAAAACGAAACGAAACTAGGAGGGTTGCATTGAACAGATAATTAAATGACAATTTAAATGTTTCAGAATCCCCTGCACAGGATATCACCCAGGGAGACCAGAAAATATGAATTGGCGGTAGATGTACAGGCAAACCATGAGGGAAAAGCAGAATTTGTCCCAGCCAGGAAAACCGAGCATCACAATTCAAGAAAGAAGGGAAACAAATATTTAAAGCTCCACATATTTACACTAAAAATAGCCATACACGAACAATTAAGCAAATGTAAATTGTAAAAAAGGGAGAAAATAATGTACGAACAATGAGAAGAGTACGGTCAAGGAGTTCACAGCACCATGTTAAGTGGAGAGAGGGTCAAAAGCTTTTTACCGCCATTTTCAAAATTTCGGATGGAGGTAGATAATCGCCAGGATAAGATACTTTTACTTCCTCTACTACGTACAGTAAGTAGGGGAAGTATTGAATCCCAACCAAAAATTCGATACCAAGATTTCACCGAAAATATATGTTTTGGGGTGCCCCGACTCCAAAAAAAAACATTTCTGAAAAACGTCAATGTGTGGAACTGCATGTGAACAGCATAACTAAAAACAAAAATGGCGGATAAGTACCAAACTTGGTACTTAGTTAAGTATCTCAAGGACGCCACACGAAGATGTTCAGGAAAATTCTCCCATCCCAAACTACCCTTTACATGAAGCAGGATTTGATTTTCTCAAAAATGACATTAAGGATTTTGATTAAAACCTCATATGTTTAAGATATTTTCAGGCCAAATGAAATGCATATCTTGAATTTTCTGGAAATGTCCCCAAAATTTCGTTTCATTATGGATGACTGCCTAACTGATGAACCGTAAGAGATATATACATTTTACTACGCAAAAAATTTAGATGTCGTTGAAACACACAATTTGTCACATGCATTATTTATTGTCGAGTGAACCACTTCCGAGGTATTTCTTGTTATTTGTTTGAATTTTCCAATACTTATGCTTTTTCTCAAAGGGGAATTCGTAATTCGATTTTTATGTACTCCCCATATTTCCCTTGGATCTACAAGATAATTTGCAATTCTTTTCCGCAAATTTTTATCTCGATTAACGTGAAGTAGTTGGAGATAACCGTTTGTAAAAAAAATAGTTTGTACAATAGTAGAGAAAGGCACGTGAATACAACACATCAGTTAATTTTAATTCATTCCCTCGATGTTATCAGACACATCCCTAAGGATTAAAGCCACATAATCCTCCTCCACCTTTTATTTTTCCTTCCCGGAAGCAGATGCATCTTAAGGGAAAAATCATCCCGCAGCACTCCAACTGATAGAAACAGAACAACAGGGATCAACAAGGAAGCGAGAGGATGGCAGGGAAGAAGCTAGACGAGACTATGGACACCAGTGTTTAAGATGCCCCAACAGGGCCGATATTTGGCTGAAGTATTCACATTGCCAAAGCCTGTAATATCCAACCACCATTGCGGCAAGGACAGGAAAGGCAGCAGAATGGAATGCGACGCGTGAAGAATAGCAAATTCAGCAGGAATACACACGGTCAGGAAGGCAGCGCGTTATACCGCTCCTTACATGCAATATGGAGCAAGCAAGGGTCAAGATACATGCAGCAAGGCGAATAAATCGAAACCACACCCTCTTGTGATAACACAACCCGCAGAAAATTTTTTCCCATGATTCCTGGTCTAGCACAGAAGCAGGGAATGTTATTGTCGTCCGGTCGACTGGGTAGCTAGGCCTTAATGTAGTATTTATTTAATTTTTTTCACTCGTTATGGATTATCTAATGAGCCAAATCGGGTACCCCCTAAGTTGAAGGGCTGTCTCCCTTTCATATTTTAATTCTGTAGTTGGAATTAGTTTCCTTTGGAGGTAATGTAGCGAGCCATAGATGTAATTCGAACCGAGGCCCGAGGACTGCGTGTGAATTAGAAAAGTGTTGTAAGATAGTGAAGCATAGGAAGCTCGATATTGTAGCCCACGCGGTCGCGCTGTCAGCTTGCCAAAAAGTATGTGATGGCCTCGAAATTAGGTCATACGCTCACTCACTCTCAAACGACTTCTGTGACACGTCGAAGCCATTTCCGTCTGGGGTCGACGCCTCTAACATAATTCAGTTTGCATTTTTAATCAGTGGATATCAAGACATAACAGAGGACTTCAGGTAAGATGTTTGTGTGTAAATACTTGCTCGTTACACCTTAAACACACACCCTGTAGTCATGTAGATTAATTGTAAAAATAGCTGTTTTTATATAACCCCTGGGTTATCATTTGATGCCTCAACCCTCAGCTCGGCCACCACCATCGCTATATACCCGTCCTACCGCCGATACGGCACATTCTGCCATCTGGGAATACCATGCTCCGGTTGTAAGCATCCCCTGGCGCTATCTACCCCAAGGTTTGCTACAGTATTTTCCAAACAATCACTCACAAACTTAGCAGTGATTTCTGAACTTTCTCCAGACAAAGATTTAAGATCCAACATTTTAATTGGAATTCTCCAATTTGGATTAAAGTACCTAACAAGGGCAATAATTTTAGGTCTTTATGGTTCGAAGCATCCGTCATTAATTAAATCAACTTAGCTTTATGTAGCTCAGATATTATTTCAGCAATGGTAAATGGGTTTAAAACATTAAAACAACTACCCCGGCGTTACTTTGGATATACGTAAATTTTGGTTCAAAAGAATACAGTGTATAAGCCTAGAAGCACAGTCCATGGAGCTGAAAGATTGGTTCCGCTGGACAATATGATAAGTGACGCTTCTTTCACAGCTGCTAATTTCATGTATTTTTCACCACAACTTTCACTCTTTAAACGATTAGTCAATACATTGCTATAAGATGCGCTTGCACGCAGCATTCTCTTGTTGTTTGCACTGTTTATATGCTGTGATGTATCCGACCATCCGAACTGCTTATACCGAAAGTAAATGCGCCCTTATTTCATCGAACATTTGAATCAGATTGTTTTGTATCAATATTTCTTTTGTAAGTCACTATTAAAAACAACCTTCCTTTTCAGCGATTGTATAATGTTTTCAAGCGTTTTAGCTTTCGTAATTTACACAAGTACACCCACACTGTAGATGTAGAGATAGAGGTGATTCAACAGAGGGACGCGTTGCTTTCTCCACAGATCTTGCGCCTACCAGACCCCAGAGGAAAGGGATGAAGTGAAGGAACCACAGAAGACTACAGGCAATAGGCAGATAGACCACGGAGACGCGGAAATACCTAACATTTCCAAGCTCGCAGACCCGTCCCACTACTGAAGCCGCCGAGAGAGGACAAAGAACGACCTACCATTCAAGAATCTCTTTGGTGTTCACGATGAATACTCTTTCCGTTGAGCAGCCATGCGCACCATCTGGCCAGCACTGATATGCGGATTGTTTTCTATTGCGTTTTACACAGCTTCTTCATTGCCTCCAGAGGTTATTGAAACAACGCGAACAGGTGGTGCTCTTCCAAATAATCCTGTTTCACTAAGACGGCCTTCAACCCTTCGAAAAGTGTCTGCAGTAGGTGCCCTCCTTCCTGAAAACCGTTCTTCATACAGACACTTTGCTGACAGTGCATTACACCTTGTTTCTCCATAAATTAACAGTATTTCAACATACAAGTCGTTTGTATACATTATAACAGCAGCCGTGTTCTCTAGAAAGGTTTCCAATACTCGGTAGGTAATGGAGAGTTTATTCACCCCAAGCATTGAATAACTAAAGCTAGTTTGCATGTGTGAAGTGTATTAAACTTGACTAAGTGTGTCAAGCTTAATGCCGAACACAATAAAATGCCTACTCTGAAGCATAAATTATCCAGCTGTCAGCGGAAAACATGGCGATTATTCTATTTTGTACACATTTATAAGGTTATCAAAATGTTCTTTGTAAAATAATATTAAATAATAGGCCAAAGATATAGAACAAAAGATAATGAAAAGTTTGAACTTAACACGAAGCATTCGAACCAGACCTGAAGTGGCACAGCAGTAAAGCAGCCATGATAATATCATTCGGCCAATTCTACCTTTCGAGTTAGGGTTCTTACACGAATCAATAGTTGCAGAACTGAGACCCCACCTCGAATCTTTATAGCTTTTTGCAGCTTCATGCAGTATTTGGAGCTTATTTTAGTAGTTTTAACTCAAATAAATAAACTGCATCAGCCATTTCAATTACTGTATGAACTGAAATATACCATAGTTTGTGACAAAATAGAAATTATCTATCTGGTACTTAGCTTTTTTTTACATGGCTGTACAATAAACCTTTGTTGGCTGACGGCTTAAATCCAATTGGTCGCACTGCGTAGATCTGCCATTTTGTTTTCAAATAGCTTTGTCAACCGATGCATGTGATAAGTTGTTCCTTCAGGCACGTTTTCAAATGTGTGATAAATGTATGCCAAAGGATGAAAATTTGTAAAATCACTAAAGTGCTACTGCAGCTCCCAGCGTCAGGGTGAGATATTTTTGGCAACGACATACATGGCGATTGCGCTCTGTCCCATAAAACACTTATGCGCTGATTTATATATCCCTCCTCTATAAGGTGTTATACAAATCAGCCATTCGAAGGCATTCAAGAAAGGCGTAAGTCACGTATGTCGCTTAGCACGTTCCATAAATTCAAAAACAAATAGGGGCAGCTGACTCACCTGATATATACATAGTTCTGTACATCATTACCATCACTCAATAGCAACCGACCATGGTGGTCATCTAGTTCAGTATGAATAACTTTATTGGAAACACTTCTTACTTCTCATCCAGTTCGAAAGCTTTGACAAACACACTTTTGAGCTTCTTAAACTTAGATATTTGAGCAAGTGTCGTAGGGTATGAAACACAGATGAAGTCGTACTTATGTTGAAGTTGCTTCCATTTGCTGACGCCCTGTATATTCGTTTTTATGCATTTTTATAGGACAACATACATGAAAGATTTCTCGGTATAATTCTGGATGTTTATAAAAGCTACTTTAGCTCCATCTGGTATGTAGCTACTGTCAGTGACTCAGGAGATTGACTTTGTCCTTGAACTGCAAGCGTGCAGTGGACTGGGAGCTTCTTGCGTAAGGTGTAGATAGTGCAACACCAA
Organism: Deroplatys truncata; assembly: GCA_030765065.1. NCBI lineage: Eukaryota > Metazoa > Arthropoda > Insecta > Mantodea > Mantidae > Deroplatys > Deroplatys truncata. Next base: position 160,003,405 of record CM060985.1, read on the forward strand.
CAGTTCAAAAATATTCTCAACAAGTGCAGTCTTACTGCAGGCATTGTCAGAGGATGCTACAGTGTTAAAACGCGTTGTATTGCGAGTGTCAAATTAATATAATCCGTTAGTGATATGGCTAACTTTCGGAAAAAGGGAAAAACCATTCATAGCGAGGCTCGCGAAATAATAAACCATGTAAACGAGCAATGCAAAAAGGAAGCAGAGCAGAAACAACTAATTCTACCGATTTCGCGAGGGATGAGAGAACAGACAATTAGTGCGGTGTGTCTGTGGGAGCAATTAAGAATATAAGACAAGAAATTGCGAAGAGAACAGACGGAAGCCCTTTACGCACTGCAGGCAAGATAAGACCTCCAAATCCAGAACGAAATATAAATATAGGCGATTTCGACATGTGCTCATTAAGCGGACAATAATGGACTTCTACGTCAATAAAAAGATAGTTCCGACATGCAGAAAGTTACTCCTGTAGTTAGAAGTAAGATACAATTTCCTTGGGGGGAGAGTTAAGGAGAGTTATTCGGAAATTGGGATTTATATGGCGCAAGTGCCGAGGAAAGCGAACAATCTTAATCGAAAAGCCAAGAATTGTTGAATGGAGATGCAAATACTTGGCTGAGCTAGGGGAATACCGAAGTCAAGGCAGGGATATCGTTTATTTGGATGAAATGTGGATGGACAATAATTTAACATTCAAGAAATGTTGGCAAGCTGATGGGATCACAGGGGTGCTTACTGATGGTAGTGCAGGAAACACTCATTGACCAAGAGAAAAGTTATTTAAGATTGACCGCATCCTTAATGCACATGGACACTCCACTCTGTATCTGCCGCCTTACAATTGCGATCTTAATCCCATTGAGGTTGCATGGGCGAGAGTAAAGCACTTCATAAGGGAGCGCAACGTTACTGGGAAATTTTCGTTATTTCGTTTATTGAGTTTAACCAACGAAGGAATCTCTGCGGTACTTGCAGAACACTGGGTAGGATATCACCGGCATGTTAGAAAATTAGAAGATGGTTACTGTCCATGGATCGTGTGGTTTCTGATGTGATCGATCAGATTATTATTTCAAATGCAAACGACAGTTCTTCTGATGAGCAAGAAGGGATATCATCCGATGACTCGGACTCCGAATCATCTGCATCGATCTTGCATACCCTTTGGATTAATGAGGTTAGTAAAATAATATTCCACGTGTATAGTGTCGTAAATATACTGTTTTACATGTATACACGCTTTACAAGTTCACTTATTGAAATTATGATCATAATTGTTTTGTTTGATGTCGTAATAATGTAATATTGATGTTACTTCGACTAATATTTGTTGTCACGGAAAGAAAGGATAAGTACCTTTAGAACGGGGTGTAAGCAATAAAGCGATAGGAAAGAATAACACAACCCTCTCTCAGGTTCGCTTACGTCAACCTCAAGGACAAAGCTAAACTCCTGAGTCACAGACAGTACTTTCTCGTAACAGGTTGTACTTTTTGATATGGAGTCGCACTGCTTCCACAGCAAGCAATGCCCTGTTGCTGCCCTTAAGCTCCGACTCTTCTATTTCAGTACTGAATTTCTTGAATTTTGCTTCCAATATGGAGTCCAGATCCTTTTCTAGAAACATGGACAGATTCCGGTTTTAAATGTTGTGTCACAGGTTTCTCCGACATTGCTCACAAATTGGCGTTCAACCAGCAGATTGAGCTTCACACTCTTGTGAATAACAAGCTCTTTATGAACTGCCTGAATTATTTGCTGTTTTGCCTCGTGCACGTACATATTCAAGTCCTTGGATGAATTGTAAGGTATAAAATACGATTGCAATCGTCCCTCGAACGCGGTCTAGTGCTCCTTCATGTTACAGTCCTGCATTGTTGATAATAACCGGTGTCTTCCCAAGTCTGTTTATTTCACATACATTTTCATGACGAGCTCTCTTATAGCCATTGTAGAAGGGTTAATCACAATGTTTACACTTGAAGAGACGTTTGCAGCCCATCCCATGCCTTCTCTTGTCATAACTTGGCAGGAATTTCTTTCCGCATTTGCTGCAGGTGTATCCAGTAACGCTGGGAATATTATACTTATGTGCAGAGTTATTCATGTTTATATTTTATGTAATTATGCATTAATCCATGTTCAAGGAAATATAGACTTCTTCACCTTGATAACCACTCTCGAAAGCTGATTAGTCTTAGAGACAACTCGATGTCACCTCAAGTCTGATTAGCACAATGAAGGCCAGAGCCTATAGGAGCCTTATTTATGGAAGGGGCACGAGCCTTTCAGTTCAATAATGCTTGAGTTTAATAATAAAACGATGATTAAGCGCCTAAACTTAAATTTCAATAGGTGTTTGTATATGTGTTCGGGTGTGCGTTATGTCTGCGTTCAGGTCCGTGCGTTTGTAGAGGTGTTCGTGTGCAGGCATGTGTATATCTGTGTGTGCACGTGTGAGTGTAAGTGTGCAGGTTCATGTGTCTGTCTGTATATTTGTGTATGCACGAGTCTGTCCGTATGTTTGTGTTTCCAGGAGCCTGTTGGAGAATAACTTGCTCTTGAAGCGGTGCTTCTTCTTAGACAGTTGCGGAGCACAGTACTTGTGAGGCCAACTGTATCACTTTCACTGCCATTAACTTTCGGAAAGCTTTGAAAACACAAGTTAGATTCTCAAAGGTATGTTCAACAACATCTCATGCTCTGGAATGCCTCTAGTTGAAAATTCTTTCTTAATACCTCTTATGGTGTGTTCCTGCAAACGGCTTCATAATATTATTTGCCAAAGAAGAGACAATCTTCAACTTTCTCATTTGCCTTCTACCTAGCTTATTGGGTTACCTTCAAATTCATAAAACAGTGTTGTATATCTGAATTCACCAGCTTCTGATATTCTTTCCTGATAGCCAGTGTCCGCAAAGATGAACTTGTAAGCAGCATCAACTAGTGTTAGAAGAACAATGCCGAAACCGTTTGTGTAATTGTAGTACAAATGCCACTGTTGATCGGTGCTTGTAGAATTAAATATTTTCCATCAATTGCACCAACATTGTGGGAAATTGCACTTCTGCCCTTGTCTGGCCAATACTGTTCTGTGAAAACCAGCTGCAGTTGAAACAGAAGAATGTGACATAATGTAAATTGGTGAGTTTCAGTACTATAACTAATAAACTTTCCATATTATCCACAGAATATAATGCAGCAGGAGAAGACGAGGCTACACGAGGTGAAGTCGAGGTGACAGTGGAAGACGATTTTACAGCTTCAGTCTCCATCTCTATCTCTACTTTGCAGACACCAAGTGATACCGCAAAAAAGCACGACGATGAGTACCTGCAATCTGCTTTAGAAGCTATGAAACTGACACAAGAAAGAAGAGTGAAGAGGGACGAGTGCGCCATATTTGGGGACCTTGTGGCACAAAAATTGAGAAAGCTAGACGAGATGTCGCGGGAATTAGTAAAATTTAATTTACAAAAAAAACTTTATGAGTTGAGAATGGCGTTTTAAAGTGCAAATACGGATGTTCAATATGTACTTCTAAGTGAAAATGTTGATTAGTGTTTCATTTTAATTCAAATAAAGTTGGTAACTATTAAATTATTATTTTTATTATTACTATTATTATGATTATTAATCATGTAGAGTAACATTATGCTAGATAGTACTTTTTTGTGGTGTGCTGCGGATTTTCAAGTATAATTAATTTGGTTATCATTTACATGCCATTAAAGATTTTTATTAATAAACTATAGTTCTTTACTTGTCACAGATATAATTCATTTTATTTTGCATGGATGTTCTTCCTATTTGTCAAAACCCTCTACTTTAAGAGAGGGTTCTGAAGAGCGAAGGCTAGGCTTGGAAAACGACTTCATAAAGTATGCAATTGCAGAGTGCTTGAGTGCTGAAGGGCATCACATTTCACATGTAGAGAAACAGCTTGAGAAGATTGCTTGATCTGAACTAAATGAGAGTAAGTTACTAGAAAAATGTCAGTGACGAATATTTTATGTCAGTGAGGACTGCTACGTCAGCAGTGAAGGATGAAGGTTGTGTTCATGAGGAGCTCTCGAGTTTAAAGGAAGGAGGTTCTAACGAATAATGGGCGTCGACATAACGGTATATAGAATGGGATTTGGACTGTTTAGGAGAATGAAATTTGTTAAAAAACATAAGTGATTTTGTGGAGTCAATGTCAAACATACTGTTTATAGAATTTGTTCTAACTGTATTGCTAGTGATTGGAAGAATCGAAGTAAATCATGGCCCTAAAGAAATTCAAGAACTTTCGGGGAATCTCAATGAGAAAATTTACAAAATGGAAGGTATGGAACAGGGATTGTTTGATAAAATCAGAATTATGATAAAGGATATCTTAGAGGATGTCAGAGATCAAGTGAAGGAAACAAGATGGGAATTATATATACTTAAAGGAAAAATGGAAACATTTGAGGAAAAGGAGAAAAGATTTAATGTGGGCTTCTTAGAAGTAAAGGAGAGAACAGAGGTTTGAACTACAGAAGAGGTAACACAAAGACGGAGAAGCTAGAAATAGAGATGCATGGAGGGGAAATAGTTGTGGATTTCGGATTTGGAAGACAAGTTGGAAAGAGGGCAATAGTGATGAGGCTAGCAGTATTTCAGGTGGTATATGAAGTGCTCAGAAATGCCAAAAACTGAAAGGAACTGATATTTTCATTAATAAAGATCGTTCAACGCACAAGATAGCAATACTACGTAATTTAATTAAAAAATGGAAGAAGCAAGATCGTTGGAGAAAATGGCATATATTAGAAATCTACAGCTTTGGGTCTACGGAGAAAAAAATATCAGATAGCATAAGATGTATATAAGAGCATATATACCGGACTGGCACACAGACACACACGGATGTTTTTAAACGTGCCTTTTTGGATTCAGGGGACCTCAAAACATATATTTCGAGTGAAATATCGGTATCAAACTTTTGGGTGGAATGGAATACCTTCTTACCTACTTGTATGCGGTAGGAAAAGTAAAAATGAATAGTTTTACCTTCTCCGGGGTGAATTCGGTAGCGTTGCTGCTCACTGAGCGGGAGACAGAAGAAATTTCATTTCCAAAAGAGCAGGTTTCTTTGCTTCTATCATAAGTCACTGGCCATGTATTCATGGGAAGCCATATTTTTCTGGTCTCCGATATACTCAACTCACTCATTGTTACAAATGTTAAAGGAGTAGTGCTTCGTTAATAATGCTATGTCCATCTATCTTGAATGCAGATATATAATAAATATATTTCAATGTACCCAGTATATCATAGGGGAATGGTTGGATCATTTAAAGAACGTTATGAAACATCACGGTGCATGAGAGTAAGGAATATTACAGAAATTGGTAATAATTTTGTTGAAACTTTAAACAATAAAAGACTAATAGAACAGGTTAAAATATTGAAAGTAAGGAAAGCAGCTGGAATAGATGGTGTACCAACAGAATTTCTAAGGGAATGGTGCACTAATAGGGGATAGCGTGAAAGTTAGCGTCTTTAAATAAGTGCCAGACAAGCCAAGCAACAGAAACAAAACAAAAAGAGTGCAGATGGCCGGCGAGCCCACAACAAACAGGCAGTCTCAGCTGACAACATCTCGCCAAAATGCAACAGCACGACCGTAAGTACGATAAAAATATATTGAAAAATCAACAGAAAAGACGATTACAAATTACTAAACCTCCACTGCGTTTACCCATTCTCGTCATTCATCGTGTATCTGGATTCAATCGCCCAGAAAATAACATGGAGGTTACAACCATTCCGGACTGTCACATAACCACTTTTTTAGCAAATGTAACCAAACCAACGATTAATGTGTCCCTCCAGTGAAATCATGCTGTCCTTTTCGACTATGGCGTATACACTAAACTCACTAGGTTCGGCTTATCGCGTTTTAAGCTCATTTATCCCATTTTACGTGGGTTTCGTAAACGGAAGTCTGCCCATTGTGTTTTCATGAAATTTGCGTTTTTGTTTGCCACAAGTTTCTATCCATTCAACCAAGAATGCTGCTTTTAAACTACCCTCTTCAACTTCTCTGTATATTTTTCTCTTAGCTGGTTGCTTTCCAGCATTACAGAGATTCTGTCTTAAATCCTCTATTTTGTTTAATTGTTGTCGTTTCGTTTTCTATATTTTATAACCACATTTTGTGCCGTATTTTAAAGGATTGGAGAATTACTTTTTGTTTCTGAGTGGAAGATTGTGTGCCCATAGTTTTTGTATTATTGGAGTGCAATTGAAGTGTCAATGAATGTCACATTACATGTATTCGGTACACAATATTTCTCTTTCTTTATGGGACAATCTTAATTCCTATTTCATTGGTTTGTTTTCTTTTTTCCCGCATCTTAAAGATTGAACACTTTTTTAGTAGTGGGAAGTCTTCAGATTTTGATAACATAACTTCAAAAGTAGGTATTTTATAGGTGTGCTGATGCAGTTTCTTTGAGATTCCTACTACAAACCACAGACTTTGGACCCAGTGTCCACAGAGAACCCAGCTTGTCTCTTTGGCGAGAAATTACTATGCACAATTCCTTTTTTAGTTCATTGTCTTTTGAGAATACATGAAATGACAATTCACATCCTTTGCTTGGTTTCACTTAACAGTAAGGTATTCAGCAATAAACATTTTATTCAATTATTGACTAAATGAAAATATTAGACATTCCAGTTTAAAGAGCTTAACACACACGGGCATGCGCACTTAAAAAACTATTTCTAAACTGAAAGGTGTTGCATGTAATGGAATGTATGCTCATTGGAAAACTCAAAACAATGCATGTATTTGCCACCAATTCGGCGTTTTGCGATATATTTGGATTGGTGTAGCAGGGGGAAACGAAAAGTTACTTGGGGGAGGAAAGTGATTCCAATATGTATATTTGCATCATATTTTATAGCAACTTTATTTCATTCATTATTTATTTATGGACGCTGTTTAGTTCTTTAACTTTAACTGCTGCGATCCTTAGCGTCTACTTCTATATTGGACGTGAAAGACCGGTAACTTTTCTCAGAGGACTCTTTATCAGGCTTGAGGTTCACGGGACCACCGGCTTTACTTCCCTTCCAAGGAAGCCATGGTAAGGATTTTTACGCCCGAAAAAATCCTACGCCCTCCGCGGATTTGAACCCGCAACCTCGGGAACTTACTTATTGTTATAGTCAGTTTTACTTCAAATGTTTTTACGGAATTGCACTTCAAATCGTAATTTACTGCTTGAAATAAAATTGGGTTCAATTCCTATATAGAGGCACGATTAGTACACCTAAAGAGGAGTTTATCGGTCATAAGGTTTAATTGTTTTGCCAGTTTAAGATGTTGATTTTTAATTTTATTTTGTCATATTATTGATAAACTTCACTATTGGATTCTGGCCGGTGTCACACGTAACACACCTCATATAATGCACAACTTTTATTGATATTAAACCTTAATTACGTATAATAAAGCACAATTAACATGGTGCTTTAGATATTTTCATGAATTAATGGCAAATTTTGTCACTTGTTCAATGTTTCTCATTAACAGTACTTGCGTCCTATGTAATTCACCCGAGGCATCGCTGCTTGCGTTATTTTTGTGCTGCCAATATCCGGTGATACAGACAAGATCTGAAACACAGATCTGAAATGAGCAAATCCGATGGTACGCACAAAAGCACACGAGCATGAATCCCCATATTCATTATTTAGCTTAAGTTTTTGATTGAGGGGAGGTTTCTGATTCAGACATATCCTGTGGCACGCGCGAGATCCTGAACGATGCTTCTGATACACGGGAGGTTATGTTAGGTTTAGGGGTTTATAGACATACATACATACACACCACATACACAGGTTTCTGAAGGGAAGTAAACCCGATGGTCCCGTGTCGTAAATATATGGCATAAGAAATCCTCAGGCTGAAAAAGAGACTTCTGAGAAAAATTACCAGTCTTTTACGCCCAATATAAGATGGGACGCTAAAGACCACGCAGTTAAACAGCACCCATAAATAAAATCAATTTAATTTAACGGTAGGTTAACGTCGTTCCTTAACTTTGGTTATGATTCACTATTTATATTCAGTAATTCATGTTATCGACTATTCTCATATTTTAACAATGTGGGGAATACAGGGCAGCTGCTGTAATTAAGAAATGATGCCTTACAGCATTCTTACTCCCTCCTCTCACTCTTAATCGCCATATTTTCTCTCATTTCAATACGTTGGTGACACTACTTTAGGGTTATTTTGCGTTATTTCCACTATTACGTTGGCGGCACTTCCAAATATCGCCAAAAGCAACTGTATATAAAAAACGATCGCACACAAAGATACGTGATTGGTCACAATATTAGCACCGCAATATTACATACTGCATAGAAACCATAGAAAAGATCCCGATTTCGTATGTGTAAAGCCTTTATTTTGTCCATAATCCAATACGGAAGTAGTATCAGTATAACCATCAAGGTTATTTTGATACTGCAATTGTTGAAAATTTAGTTTTAAACAACTACAGAACTTAACTGTACCATTTTTATTGTTTTATATACACACATCATGTTGGTAGTAGCTTGCAAGCTTTACTACCATAGTCATTGCACAAAATTATGGGTTTTGTTTTTGTTTCTAACCTAAGGCTAACCTTCCCTGAATTCAGAAACGTAAGCTTATATAAAAACCAGTAATCCTAACCTAACCTATCGTGAACCAGAAACGTAAAGTTAGGAACGCGGTTTCATGTAACCACTTAACTAATTAAAACAAGCTTATAAATAAAACTAAACCTAAAAAAGTATATCAGAAGCCTAAGATTATATTAAAAGAAAAGTAACCTAAACGTCCGTGAATTCAGAAACGTAAGGTTATATGAATAAAAAAAAATAAAAAAAACGTAACCTAAACGTAATCTTCCGTGAATTCATAAACCTAAGGTTATATAATATCCCTCGGCTACGCTCTGTGGTCGAAGTTGCGGCGCTTTGGTGGCATCAATTATTTATATGTTGGCAGTATTGTGTTTGTCAAGCTTGTGACATAGAGTGTCATGTGCTGAGCTAGTGTTTTGCATAGAGTGACATCTGATGGAAATATACGACATCGTCATCGCTTTGCGGGCCACAACTAGAGCAAAATGTAGTTGTTTTGTTTTTCCTATATAGATAGTTGTGTAAGTGGTGGTTCCGGAAGCTTCCTCGTGTTGAAGGACATTTTTATATTCAGGCACCAAAAGGACTTGCAAATTCGTGAGGTGAGTTGTGTCTATATACCATATGTTTCTAGGTAAATGGAATTTAACCTGCAGCAATATTTCATGATTGCTTTTACTGATTGTTCAGTGTTTGGACTGTGGTGGGTGCTCTGTGGCTATCTTAATTGGCAACGCTCGAACTCCTTAAGCCACGCCCAGGCCGCTCGCTAGCAGACGACAGCCCCTATAACACATCATTACCCTTAATTCATAGAGTTCATCTTGGAGGGCCACCAACATTTGAGCAAACAATATTCTGAGATAGACGTGGCATAGAATGAGAATGAGGGTAGAGTTGGCTGTCAGACTGTGACGAGCCGCAGTGAAACTAGTGTCCTGTAGTTTCAAGATTTATTCAAGTTTTAGGTTAAGATTAGTGTGTGCATATGAACTGGATTCATATAACAGGAATCATATGAGTAACTTAGCATTTCAACCTCGAACATTACTAAATTCTCAAGGATTACAGTAGAATCTCGGGACAATATCATCTTACAGTGTGCCCCACGGCGATGAATATGATGTGTTATATTGTCCAACAGATGTCACACTATGCCATGCACTAGCTCAACACATGTCACGTATGTCATATGTTTAAGCTGCCAACATATAACAAATTAATGCCGCGAATGCGGAAACGACCACAGAGTGTAGCCCAGGGATCTTATGTAACCTGTGCTTTATGAATTAACGGAAGGTTACGCTTACGTTAGATTTTTTATTTATGTAAGCTTTCGAAAGGTTAGGTTTAAGTTAGTTTTTTTTTATATAAGCTTACGTTTCTGAATTCACGAAAGGTTAGGTTTAGGTTAGTTTTTTTATATAAGCTTACGTTTCTGAATTCACGAAAGGGTAGGTTTAGGTTAGTTTTTTTATATAAGCTTACGTTTCTGAATTCAGGAAAGACTAGGATTAGGTTAGTTTTTTATATAAGCTTACGTTTCTGAATTCACGAAAGGTTAGGTTTAGGTTATTTTTTTTTTATATAAGCTTACGTTTCTGAATTCACGAAAGGTTAGATTTAGGTTAGTTTTTTTATATAACCATAGGTTTCTGAATTACTTTTATATATATATCCTTGTTTTAATTTGTTACCACTGTTTACATCAAAGCACGCTCGCGTGCGTTCCTAAACTTACGTTTCTGATTCACGGGAGGTTAGTGTAGGTTTAGTTTTTTTTTATATAAACTTACGTTTCTGAATTCACGAAAGGTTAAGGTTAGGTTTAGGTTAGTTTTTTTTATATAAGCTTATGTTTCTGAATTCACGAAAGGTTAAGGTTAGGTTTAGGTTAGTTTTTTTTATATAAGCATAGGTTTCTGAATTAGCTTTTTATATATATATATATATATATATATATATATATATATATATATATATATATATATCTATCCTTGTTTTAATTTGTTACCATTGGTTACATCAAAGAATGCTCGCTTCGCTCGCATGCGTTCCTAAGCTTACGTTTCTAATTCACGGGAGGTTGGGTTAATTTTTTTTTATATAAGGTTACATTTATGGATTGAGGGAAGGTTTGGTTTAGGTTAGTTTTTTTATATAAGCTTACGTTTGAATTCACTAAAGGTTGGTTTTTTTTATATAAGCTTACGTTTCTGAATTCATGAAAGTTTAGGTTTAGGTTAGTCTTTTTTTATATAAGCTTACATTTATGGATTCACGGAAGGTTAGGTTTAGGTTAGTTTTTTTATATAAGCTTACGTTTCTCAATTCACGAAAAGTTAGGTTTAGGTTAGTTTTTTTTATATAAGCATAGCACGTGTTGAGTTAGAATGCTAAAGACAGTATTCTCACATCCCGTGCAAACCATTTTGCTTTATATTAAATACGCACTGTTAATTTGCACGCGTTGCGTTTCAACAAAATCGCAGAACAACAACAACAAATAGCGGTAACAACAGCGCATCGCATTTTTAGCCGATTTCACATTTTTATTTCCGTTGGCAGTACCCAATTTGCATGTAATTTTTTGCAAAATGGCTACGTTTGTTTTCTTCCTGACACGATTTTCCTATATAACTAAAATACCTTAAACGGGCGGGCAGGTGGGCACCAGCTATAGACGAGACCACATCGTGTTCTAAGCCCACTCTTAAGGTAATTTATTCGCTTTCCTTTTGATTTTATAAGCATTTTCTACGGGCACACTATAAGATAATATTAGCCGAATCTCGTTAGTACTTTTTTGCAGTGACCCAAGGATTTCATAGATTGGAAAACATGTTAACAAAAATACAAATATGCAATTTAAGAAAATAAGTATGTAATAAAATCTAATAATACTGTATCTTACCTCCCAATATACAGGAGTACACTATTTGCACTTCATTGAAAAACATATCTATGGTTGAATGCTTTGTTGGTTTTAATGCCAAATTGTACTGTCCATCTTATTTATTAAAGGCATTACATTGTCATAAATTGTGTGATTTTCCAATAACCAGCAGTACTCATTCTCCGTTCCATTTTTGTTACAGCATAATCCCCTCCTTGTTAAGTTTCCTGCCATGGCACTTAGTGCCCTTAAAATCCAGGGTTTTGTGTAGCAAAAGATGGAAAAATAGTCCCATTTCATCTGCATTATAAACATCACCAGGGTTATAGTCTTTCAAAATTGATGGGAGCATTGTATTTTGCCACATTTCTATATTTTCACACAGTGTAGCGTCATTATCTAGAGCAGCAGCTTCACCTTGCACACATCTGTAAACTAAGCCATGTCAATTCTTCAATCTTTCAATCCCCATTGGACGTTTTGAAACCATCCTGTCCCATCTTCTGTGCTAAATGTGTTGCCTGAGCTGGAACCACAGTACCGTCTATTGGCACATTTGCAGCTCTTGCTTGTGTAAATCACTTCAGTAGAGCATCTTCTACTTCTGGAAACTGGCCAGGGCAATTACATTTGCTAACAATCGTGTTTAAGGTTGATGGAGGAGTGTTTTAACTTCCTCGAAATATCCGCATGTTCATATTTGGATTGAATTGTACTTAAGGATTTTCGGTTTTTCACTGTTGGTTATTTGCTGCTGTTTCTTTTTGTCCTTTGCAAACAAAAACATAGTTAAAATCTACATATGTTTGGTCAACACTAGGTAGGAAGGTAGATGTGGGTTACCAGTTCCTGCATGTCCTGGGTTCATCCCTGGTCCTGGATCTTGTTGACTCATGTTCTGCAACTTGTATTTACCTTATTTAAAATTCCCACTTCGGTAAATCTGTTGGTAGTGAGGTATTCGCCAGCTGTGGCAAGCTTGTAGGTTTGGGCTGTACAACTGTAGTAATTGTTTTTCTTTATAGCGGTCTAGCTGTTGTTGTTATAATGTTTCAGTAGAAGTTTTACTTTAATTTAATGATATTTGTCCGGTTGGTTATACGTTTTTGAAATATATAACAGCTCATCGGTGATCATGAAATTGCCTTAATATACTAAGAGTTTTCTTACATGTTTTAAGAAGATAAAGGTACTCGTCCACGATGCAACTTAAATGCCTTGCAACTTCGAACTGCGCAACAAAAGTGAAGTTGCATCGTGTAAACTGCCAAGCAAGTAGGAAAATTGCACGCACAACTCAAATTCAGTGCAACTTAGAAGTTGCTTCGTGTACGCAGCGAAAAAAAGAAAGTTGCGCCATCTGAAATTGGCTTGAACAGTTTAGAAAACTTTTGTGGCGTATTCCGAGCAACTTTATGTTATGTCGTCTGCTGTGATAATAAATAGTTGTTTGAGAGGTAGGTACAAGGGTTATAATTTGTGTCACACTAAATATGGTATTAGGACAGCTACGTGCATTTTTATTTCCTTAACAATACGAACAATTTATTGCAGTACGGTGACAATTTATTTCCTCATAGCTAATAATGTCCTTAACAATAAATGGACAAGGGAAATGACAAAAGCGTTTATTGAACTGATTGAGACCAAAGATTGCTTGTGGAGAGTAGACACTGCGGATTACAGAAATAAACAAAAGCAACAAAATGCATTACATAATATAAAAATAGAGTTCTACATGTCAGCAGAGGAAATTAAAGGAAAAATCCGCAGGTTGAGAACCCAGTTCACCAATGAAAGGAACAAAATGAAGGCAGGGAAATCTGGAAGTGGTGCAAGACAAGTATAAAACAAAATGGGAAATTTACGATGCACCTACTGCAGTTTATGTTTTACCACACCAGCACCAATAATGATGCAGTAGATGAGTAGATTCTTTGGTAAATACCAACACACTCACTTTAAATGTCGCGATATTGCCATGGAACCTTTCCTTCACGGCAAAAATTACTTCTTGAATTCCTAATGTTTTTGCTGCAGTATGAGGATTAATACTTACAGATCTTTGCAACGGCCTAAAGTCTTAGTTCTTGTTGTGCCAAATATAAGAAATAAATACATCTTTGACTGATAGTTGCTGCCTAAAAAAATCACATTGCTTATATATAGATGACAGCCGAAAGTGTAAACTTGGTAATATTGCCGCTCCATTCTTTTAAGCCGAATTACCTGTGGCTAGAAATCTCAGTGTCAACACAAGACGTTCTGTTGCTGGTATTGACCTTCTCATTATTGTATCTTGCTTTTGTATTACAGGTGCTATTCTTCTAAGCAGATAATTAAAATCAACCGCTGACTTGCGTAGGAAATTCTAAATTTTGATCTCCGTCGTAGAGCTCTTGCAGCAAGTTGTTTACAACCCCACAATATTCGCTACTTAAAATCCACTCTCTTGCCCAACACTTTCTGGCCGTCCTTTTACGTTTTTCTCTACGTCGACGACGTAAAATAAGAGACAGGCATGCTACAGATAAAACTTCATTACCAGATGACATATTCGCCATAACAAGCACACAGCTGACTAGAAATGACATGCAGAAAAATTACCGCCACAAATATAGCATCGTGTAAACGCTTGGTACAACATTTCTGTGGACATGCCACATTTATAGTGGCGCAACTCGAAATCGTGCAACTTTGCAAGCTGTGTGTAAACAGAACGTGCCACATTTGTGGCCCGCAAGAAAAGTGGCATGCCATAAAACTGGCATCGTGGACGAGTACCTTAAGGCAATAAGTTATGATGTCAATAACATAAAAGTTTATTTTTTCTTAAAGCAATGTGAGATTTTACTAATATATTTTAATTAGCTTTTTCTGTATCCTGTTTTACTTACTCATTCCATTCTTTAAGCTCAATAGTACATTTTATACCATTAATGTTGATAACAATATTCCTTGTTATATATTTGGTGATATATTAACAATTGTGCACAGTTAATTTCCTTAGCTAATCTAATCTTTGAAAATTTTTATGAGCGTACATAAAAAATTGAAAGTTGTTTACTTTTGCATTTGGTTGCTATGTTTAGCAACATCAATTTAACTTATTTACAAATTATTTGTACTGAACATTTTTACATTGAATCCAAATAATGATTAACAATACTAATTTGTTATCTTATACATTTACATTTTAAATTTCTGCTTTCAATGCCTGTTTGAACTTTTGTTATGTATTTCTTTCTATAAAGACTTTTTTTTTTCCATTCGTTTAGCATCATGTATTTTTCTTTTTATCGCCATTAATTTGTCTTCTACTTATTTATAACATAGAGCTTCTTTGAAAGCATTCCAAATCTTTTAATACAATACTTCCTAGTAATTCACAATTTAAAAATTTTAACACCTTAACATATAACCTTTCAAATACATCAAGTGTTGTCCATATCTTTGAATTACAATTCTGGATTGCTTTTATATGAATTTAATTTCACATGTCACTTTTGACTCGCCTAATTTCTGTGTCAACTCAACAAGAGAAACTATCATCATTGTTCACCATGCTAAGCTAAACCATTCTTATCCTTCTCACACAAATATGTACATACATGCACATTATTGGCTGCCTCATTGGTCTCCTCTGCTGGACTGGCCAAGGATTGACCAAAGTAGCAAATGAGGACATCAAACTTTGAACGTAGTAAGCACCTATCCTCACTGGACTGACCAAGGATTGACCAAAATAGCGAATGAGGATGTCAAACCTTGAATGTAGTAAGTGGGAGCGAGAAAATTACTAAACAAATGTTATTTATTACATTTGGTCCAGAACTTTTGTAATTCGTCATACATGGGAAAATGTGTTAGGAATGTGCTAACAAGATTCCACTGTATATACCTTAGTATGATTTGTTGGGAGTTTCCTCTGCTATGCATGGTATTAACAAAGTGGAGTAGTTTGTTGACAATATTACATGTTGAAAATGTCTTAAAATTTGTGGGTGCTTGTGCTAGGTCTTTCTTAAATACTCCCATTTCCTTTAAACCATTATAATCCTTCCAGCCCAAGAATGAGTTCTAACAAACAGTGCTAGTACTGTCACTCTGTGTTTGATGTTTCTTCCCCTTCAATAGCTGCTCAGCTGGTTTGGGGTTTCAAAAACCTTGTCATTGTTACTTCTGATTGCTATCTTAATTACATGTTATCTTTCACTGCACCAGCATTGAATATTAAAGAAAATCATGCCTCTACGCTTGTTAAGTAAATGTTATAATTCAAGAATGGATGAAAAAATGTTATGAAACACATTTTATTAGTAACAACTTATATGTTAATCAGTTAATAGTATGAAACCCAACTCGAAGTCAGAGCGGTGACATCGCTTGGATCGTATTCCTGATTTATAATCAGCCTGTATACAATTGGTTATGCACATACACCAGTTGCATACAATGTTAATTTAATGACATCTTGAACAGCAAGGGTATCATAACGCTCAAACATAAAGTTAAGCACTTTCAAAACTATACATTTTACAACACTTTTATACTTAATTACAGCTACTTACTCAGCCAGGAATGCAGTATTGACTAGCATGACCATTGCTTCCCTTGAATAAACAGTGCAGGAATACCAATGACTGCATGGCCATGGTAATATATAAAAGTTAATTATATAAGTTATGTTTAAATGAAGCCATACGTAAAATACTGTTTTTATTATTTAAACTGAAAATAGGATAATACATACAATGCATGTATCTGCATGCATTACCACTATGGAAGTTTAAAGGACAGCTTCCTCCCTTTCCTGGACATCCTTGTTTCCAAAAATGGGAACAGAACTCTTAGTGATGCTGTCTACTGCAAACTTACGCATATTAATATGTACGTCAATCCAAACAGTTTCCACCATAAAGCTCAATGAATCCTTAACACGTGCAGTTTCTGTTTTGGATCCAGATAACCTTCAAACTGAAATTCAGCACCTTAAAGCTCACACTCCAACAGAAGGGATATTCAGCCAAGGATATAGCAGCTGCTTTGAGAAGCACAACACAGACACTCAGAAGACAGATAAGCCAGTCGCAATATCCTGTATACGATTCAGCGGCAATTTTTAGGGAAGGTTAAGTAGACTGCTTCACAAATATGGCATCAAAACCATCCACAAGCCATCACCTAAAATCAGAACCTTGGTCAGGCCAGTGAAGGACTTAGTGAAGCTTAGGGTACCTGGTGTCTACCACATTCTTTGTGAATGTGGTGCAGCATACATCGGCCAAATAGGATACACAATTGCCACGTGCATTACTGAATACCAAAGAAATATCAGGCTCAAGCAGCTCAAAATATCTAAACATTGTATTGATGGGACACAGAGACACTTTCAGCAAGACTAAAGGTACTCGCCCACGAAGTGACAAAATGCATTACATGATATAGGAATAGAGTTCAACATGTCAACAGAGGAAATTAAAGTAAACATCCACAGGTTGAGAACTCAGATGAGCAATGAAAGAAACCAAATGAAGGCAGGGAAATCTGGAAGTGGTGTATAACACAAGTATAAAGCAAAATGGGAATTTTATGATGCACTGCAGTTTGTTTTACCACATCAGCACCAATAATGATGCAGTAGATGAGTAAATTCTTTGGTAAGTACCAACACACTCACTTTAAATGTAGCGATATTGCCAAGGAACCTCTCCTTCAGAGCAAAAATACTCCTTGAATTCCCAACTTTTTTTGCTGCAGTATGAGGATTTTAAGTTTTCTTTGCAACGGCACTAGGTCGTAGTTCTAGTTGTGCCAAGTTTCGAAATAAATACATCAGTGACTGTTAGCTGTCGCCTAAAAAAAATCACATTGGATATGTAGTTATAAATCATGACAGCGAATGTGGTATAACTCGGTAATGTTGCTCCATTATTTCATGCCGAATTACCTGTGGCTAGAAATCTCAGTGTCAACACAAGACAATTGTTGGTGATATTGACTTTTTCATTATCATATCTTGCTTTTGTATTGCAGGTGCTACTCTTCTAAGCAAATAATTCAACCAGTGATTATATATATATATATATATATATTCCCAACATTTTGTTGTCGCCCTTAACATTTTTCTCTGCGTTGACAAAGTAAAATAAGATGCGAACATGCTGCGGACAAAACTCCATTATCAGAGGACATATTCGCCATACCAAGAACACAGCTGACTAGAAAGTTGCATGCACAAAAATTTCCGCCACAAATACAGCATCGTGTAAATGCTCATGCAACATTTCTGTGGAACATGATATTTTTCAGTGACACAACACGAAATCATGCAACTTTGCATGCTGTGTGTAAACAGAAAGTGCCACATTTGTGGCCTGCAAGAAGAGTGGCATGCCATTAAACTGGCATCGTGGACAATACCTTAAGATAGTGGCAAAGTGTTTGGGCTACTGGGAAAGAAGAGTAAAAGATGCCTTAGCCATCTCATCTGAAATAAATAATCTTAACCATGATTCAGACCTACAACTAAGTTTGACATGGGCACTGATGATAAAAATCTGTAACACTTAGTTTTCAACCTTTAGTATAACAAGATTTTATAAAATATCGCAGGGTTTCTACCAGGTAGTTAGCTTTTTGCTCAAATTCAAAATATCAGGTTACTAAAATAGTTTCCTACGAGCTCCATCCCCATACCTTAGTCACTTTAAATCCAGTTTGCTTAATGGTCAAGAAAATCATGCAAACTAATGAGATTTCAGCTTCAATTCGGCACTATAAATTTGGAGAGCTGTACTTCCATTTCCATCAGTTTATCCTGAAGGTGAAGATGATGAGCATCTTTGAAAAATCAGTTTCAAACCATCTATTTACCTGGCTAAAAGCCCAAAAAATGTGCATGTGGCACAGTAACATTGGCTTAAAAGGGGTGCTGCAATGGTAGAACAGCATTTTTGACACCAAGACTCTTTCTGGGGTTTGATTTAGGGCCGCCCAGATAAACTATGGGCCCCCCAAACCTCAACTTCTACAGTCCCCACATAATTATTGCACAAAATAGTAAAATATGACAATGGGTAATTGATGTACTGCAGTCTGTAGTATAATAATATGTTTTATTTTTAATGAATATGTTTAATACTTAAAGTGACAAATTAATTACTGAATAATAAACATTTATGGATATTAATGTGAAATACAATGTCTTAAGCAAGTATCCTGAAGATTTGTTGCATGGCACATTTTAAAGAAAAGTTTGGATGTAGTATATCTTTCGTGTTAGCATTGTTGCATCTTGAGTTTTTTACTTTCGCACTCACAAAGGCATGTATAAAATCTGAGAAGTTTAAGTCTGATGCTAATTGGTGTTCTATTGACAAGGTAAGTAAAAGGTTCAGGTTTTCTTCTCCCAAGGTGAATCTCAAATGGTTCTTTGTGAAAGACAGTTTACTAAAACTTCTCTCGCCAGAAGCAGCATTAACTGCCAAAGTAAAAAATAATCTTAGAGCACTATACAGTTCTGAAAATGATGATTGAAACTTGAGTTTATAAATGGAATTCAAGATAGCAAGCTTTAATCCTTTGTTTCCAGACGTATTGACAAGATTTGGAAACGTCACCTTAAAAGATATACTGGTCTTTAGTTCATCTTTCGTTTGTTGCTCAGATCTTTATGGTATTTTGAAGTGAGATTCTAGGTGAAACTATCCAGTCCTCTTCTGATGTTTCTTTTATCATGTCAAGTGTCAGTCAAAATTTTGGCACATATCTTGAACTTCTTTAAAACAAACATTTAATTGGGACATAATGTTTTCAGTGAAGAAAATTCACAGCTTTGTTCTTCATCACTCTCCACTCTACTATGATGTACTTCATCTCCACTTTTCTTTTCCCTTTTTCTTAAATGTTCCTCAAATTGTAAATCAGTATGTAGTTCTGCTGCAATTCATTTAGTTTTTTCAAGAAAAGTGGACCAATAAACATTCAGTTTCCACATGTCTTCAAGTTTGTTTATATTTTACTTTCCTGCAGTAAAGTTACATCCCAGCTTTGTAAAATAGCACTCACAAAATTGTTCGTTTCAAGAATATCTGTCCAAATTATCTAGAGAACAGTATTCTTAAATTTATAGAAATAATCAATCCTGTTACTTCTGC
The DNA here is from genome assembly GCA_030765065.1 of Deroplatys truncata. NCBI lineage: Eukaryota > Metazoa > Arthropoda > Insecta > Mantodea > Mantidae > Deroplatys > Deroplatys truncata. The sequence goes on from CM060985.1 coordinate 160,023,142, forward strand.
TACACCTTCTTTGGTTAGGTTACGTCTGCCTTATCACAATGAAGAACTGATATTATCTGTGGCAATCTTTCAGCTAAAGGTTTCACAGCATCTGCTCTTGAACTCCATCATGTTGCTGAAAGTTTGTGAAGTGAGCTTCCTGTGTGCTGAATAAAAATATGCCATCTCCCAGAACTGGCAATAATAAAAACAAAAAATCTGACATGTTACACTTGCATGACTTTCTCTGCTCTTGTACAAACTATTTTTACAAACGCTTATTCTCCATATGTTTCATGTTAATCTTATTGCTAATTTTCATGTAGATGCAAGGGGAATATGTTAGTATTTAAGCGATAGTCAAATCTTTTAAGAGCTGGTTGCTATGTGGCGCATTCCATTCTCTTTGAATGTCCAGGACATAAAAAAATGAATAACGAATTCCCATTTGAGAAAAAGTATTGGAAAAGTTAAGGGAATAACAAGCAGTATCTTGAAAATGGTTCACTCAACAAAACAAATGTATATGACATAAACTGTGTATTTTAGTGCGATCTACATTTTTGGTGTAGTAAAATTTTGTCTATCTCTTATGGTTTGCCAGTTATATAAAAGTTGTTCACAATGAAGAATACTTTTGGAGACTTTCCCAGAAAATTCGAGATATACATTTCATTTGTCATGAAAATATCTTAAACATATGATATTTTAATCAAAATCGTTAGAGCCCTTTTGAGAAAATTAAAATTTTCGAAAAAATATTCCATGTAAAGGGTAATCTAGGGTGGGGGGGATTTTCTTGAAAACCTTCGTGTCGCATCTCTGGAAGATACTGAACCTCAATACCAAGTTTGGTGTTTATTTTACTGTTCGTTTCTGAGACTTATGCTGTTCACAGACACACACACGGACATGTTTCCAAAAATGCTTTTTTTTGGATTCAGGGGGTCTCAAAACATATATTTCTGGTGAAATCTCGGTATCGACTTTTTGGGTGGAATACAATACTTCCCCTACTTACTATACATAGTAGAGAAAGTAAAAAAAAATCTGATGTGTTACACTCACATGACTTTCTCTACTCTTGTACAAACTCTTATTCTCCATCTATTTCATGTTAATCGAGATATTGAGATGTTAATCTTATTGCTAATTTTCTTGTAGATGCAAGGGGAATTGGTAGGCTTTAAGCGATAGTCAAATATTTTAAGCACTTATGTGGCTGGCGCATTCCATTCTGTTTGCATGTCCAAGTCATAAGAAAAATTAATAACAAATTCGAGAAAAAGTATAAGTATTGGAAAGTTTAAGGGAATAACAAGCAATATCTCGAAAATGATTCATTCAACAAAAAAAATCTGATGTTTACACTCACATGACTTTCTCTACTCTTGTACAAACTATTTTTACAAATGCTTATTCTCCATCTACTTCATGTTAATCAAGATAAACATTTGCAGACTCTATCTTATTGGTAATTTTCTTGTAGACGTAAGGGGAAAATATATTTACGACAATATAGAAAACAGTAGTCTTTAAGCACATACATATCTCTTAATAGCTGGTTGCTAGGTGCAGCACCATTCCCTTTGCCACGGATTATAACTCTTTGCATATCCAAGACAAAAAAAATGAATAACGAATTCCCATTTTAGAAAATAAGTATTGAAAAATCTAAGGGAATAACAAGCAATATCTCGAAAATGGTTCACTCAACAAAAAAAATGTATATGACATAAATTGTGTATTTTAATGCAATCTACATTTTTTGTGTAGTAAAATTTTGTCTATCTCTTATGGTTTACCAGTTATGCAAAAGTCGTTCACAATGGAGAATACTTTTGGAGACATTCCCAGAAAATTCAAGATATACATTTTATTTGTAATGAAAATATCTTAAACATATGATATTTTAATGAAAATCGTTAGAGCCATTTTTGAGAAAATTAAACTTTTTGAAAAATCTTCCATGAAAAGGGTAATCTGGGATGGGGGGATTTTCTTCAAAACCTTCGTGTCGCATCTCTGGAAGATACTGAACCTAAATACCAAGTTTGGTGTTTATTCGACTGTTTGTTTCTGAGTTATGCTGTACACAGACACACACACGGACATGTTTCCAAAAATACTTTTTTTGTATTCAGGGTGTCTCAAAACATGTATTCCCGGTGAAATCTCGGTATCAAATTTTTGGGTGGAATACAATACTTCCACTACTTACTGTACGTAGTAGAGAAAGTAAAAATGTATATGACATAAATTGTGTATTTTAACGCGATCTACATTTTTTTGTGTAGTAAACTCTTATGGTTTACCAGTTATACAAAAGTCATTTACAATGAACAATACTTTTGGAGACATTCCCAGAAAATTCGACATATACATTTCATTTGTCATGAAAGTATCTTAAACATATGATATTTTGGTCAAAATCGTTAGAGCCATTTTTGAGAAAATTAACATTTTCGAAAAATGTTGCATGTAAAGGGTAATCTGGGCTGGGGGATTCTCTTGAAAACCTTTGTGTCGCATCCGTGGAGGATACTGAAACTAAATACCAAGTTTGGTGTTTATTTTACTGTTCGTTTCTGAGTTATGCTGTTCACAGACACACAAACATGTTTCCAAAAATGCTTTCTTTTTTTTTTGATTCAGGGGGTCTCAAAACATATATTTCTGGTGAAACCTCGGTATCGACTTTTTGGGTGACAGTACTTCCCTTACTTGCTATACTTAGTAGAGAAAGTAAAAAGATACAATTGATTTGCACAATTTGAAAAACTCTTGACAGCATGGATACCTATGGAGATTAAGAGATTGGGGGGCACAAGGTACATAAGTTGCAAACAATCTACTTAATGACAGCTTTAACTCCTTTAATGTGGCCAGACATGTTGGCACCTTTGTCATAACACTGACCTCAGCAGTCCTCTATATCAATGTGATGTTTGAGATTTCCTATAATAAATTTGCTGTCTCCTTGCCTAGTTTTTTTTTTTTGTGGAAATCAAAAAACTGTAAGAATCTTTCAAATATTTTCCTTTTCACAAAAAAAACTTGTATCTTGCTATTAAAACATTCTGCTCTGATTTTGATAGATTAGCTGTTATATCACACATGAAAGAAAATGCTCAGCATTGTCTCCTTCTTACAGAAATTATTCTTGTGCTCTCCAGGATAAATAATCGATAATTTTTTATTTTTGTCTTGATACTTCTGCATATAAAAGTATAATCTCTTAGAAATGGATCATATTTTCCCAAGGGTTACACCTAAGAAGTTGTCATTATCCTAATCTGCTAGTACTGCCTCTGAAATCAAGATTTCTAGATGTAAGGATGAGAGTAACATCCAGTAGCCTTTTCAGCAAGTCTTTCATTAATTCTTGTTCGTTAGATATCTGTCTTTGAAAGCTACTATCTATTCCAGAAACGTGATAATCTCCATTCCAGATTTCTGTAATTAGTTGTATGGCTATGACTGTTTTCATACTGATAGGTTCTTATATCTATCCATGATGATCAAGTATAATCAAATCTCTCTCGTTGTAATCTAGATTTACAACTTGATAATGAATTGAGTCTTCAAGCAAGCCATAGTCCACAGAAAAGCCTTTTTTGAGTATCACTCCAAACTATCCGGACGCTTTTCATCTGTCATTTTCCAGAAGAATTTTTAGATTAAAAATGATGCTCATAAATTTCCTCTTTTTTGAGTCATAATATTCTTGCAAACTTTCAATATTTACTTCAGGCAACTGTTTCTTAGCAATTATTTCCCTCGCAACATTTGTAATTTTTTGTGGTCACTGGCCAGGATCTGGGGTTCCCTACTTCTCTAGAAGTAGACTCTGTGTCTGACACTTTATTTAAGTCAATTTCTGTCTTACCTTGGGCTGATGGTATTGGTAAATAGATATGTAGAGTACCTGACATTCAAGAGATGTAACAGGACCATGTTTGCCTGCATTATCTTCTGCTTCTGTATTTGAATGAGTCTTAAAATTTGACAGGGCTGTAATTTGGAAAAGTAAGTGGTTATTATTTTACATTGTTGAAATTCTTTCTGGTATTTTTCTTAATTTTTTTGTTTTTTTTTAGCATTTGATTAATGGTGATAACTAGCCATTATAGCAATTAACTAAACCTATCCAGGTAGTATTATGTACTATAAGCAATTATCCTTGCACTGAATTCATTTTAAACGTATTCAGAACACCACAAACTAAACTATCCACTGTTATAAGGAAAAACTTTGAAACAATATGCTGCCACACCCACGACAAACATGAACTTTGATACCGCACTTATGTGGTTATGCTGCTTCTTGCTGGTAGCGCACACCTTTGTCATTGTTACTGACAATCACATTTATGAAGTTGAGTTTTTTATTATTATTATTATTTATGTATACTCTTTAACTGCTGTGGTCCTTAGCATCTCATTCTATATTGGGTGTGAAAGACCCGTAATTTTGCTCAGAGGCCTCTTTATCAGGGTTGAGGTTCTTTTACATGCTATAAATCTATGACATGGGACTGCTGGCTTTACTTCCCTTCTGAAGGAAGCCATGGTAAGGATTTTTACGCCCGAAAAAATCCATCGCCCTCCGCCAGGTCGGAACCTACAAACTCGGTAACTAGAGGCAAGCATGGTAACTACTCCACCACGGAGGACGACTTTAAGAAGTTGGCTATGTATTTTACTATGCTATTGCCAGATTACTGCATGGAGATTGAAATGAAAATCACTGCTGTCAAACATACAAACTAATGTGCATATGGCAGTGATTGTCTGGAAACAAAACCGACAAAATAGTTTAACAAGAATTTAGTTCATCTGTTACCTAAGGGTCATGTCCTCTGTTTTGACTTTTATTTTGATATTCTGGTATGTGAATATTGGCATCACAGATCAAAATATACATCTTCTGTGTATGTGCACAATTGTCTTCTCATTAATGCTGTATTAGAAGCACATGCAACAGGGACATAAAGTAAAAGATGCTGAAACTCATTATTGCCGATGCCGACACTGAACTTGAATGTACCTGAACGACATTGTTAGAGCAGTATATTAGCAGTTATAAATATAAGATTTTATAAGTAATAAACATAGTTCATTAAGGTTGTAGTATAATATATTGACTATGATCAAAAGACAGATTAAAATATGCAAATGTTCTGAGCTTACATTTTTCCTTCAGGTTTTTTAAAACATAATATATTTACGACTTTCAGACCTCGCCAAGTCTCGGGCAGCTTAAAACCTCGGCCCTCCTGACACAAGTCCTGGTTGCCCCTCTCTATGGGTGGCTCTACTAGATGTAGTATAGCACATACATTATCCTTCCCTCAATTACTATTTTTTACCAAATTAACCTGAAGATAAGTAGGGAAGTATTAACCAAGATTTTAGCCTTTACAAGCAAATGTTTTGTATTTAATTGAGACAGATATTACTTTCTTGACTTAATAGTTGGTTAAACAATGAAGCTTGGGACTTAAAGTTCTTATAACATTGCAAGCCGCCACTGGGGTATGTCATCTCGACATTGCAAGCCGCCACTGGGGTATGTCATCTCAAAATGAATTTGAGTTCTCTTTGTGGTGGGAAAAATGCAAGTTCGTACTGGCATGTTGCCATGGTAGTTAAATTGTTTAGATTAGAGGAACTGGAAGATCCATGGTTCAAATCCTGGCTATGACATTGAAATTTTTCAGTTTGAATCTACCTTTTGAACCTTGACCTACAAACTGCTTGTGTGAAAGAACAATTAATTACCCCCAGACAGTATTGAAATGTTCTAGGTGCTCACTGTATGTACCATTGTTAGAATCAAACTAGCTTCATTGTTTATTTTGAAAATGTATACAATATCAGATCCCTGACATTTTGTGAAAAAGAGTCCCATGTCTATGACTAAACTGTATTCACTCTTAGGTTGATCCGCGTCAAAACAAACCCCAGGTGACCAGTGTACCTTTATAATGTATCCTTCCACCATTCACGCTAGAAGTACTGTCACACTTTCAGATCATATGACGAGTACAAGCGCTACGCAGTGCAAAAAAGAACAGAGTCCTTATTTCGACAACTGAAACGGTGACTAGCATATTCTGTTAAAGGTGATCAGATTGATAGTTGCAACAAAATAAACGTTTGCACATATAATAATAGTTAATTCTAAAATAAATGAGCGAAAAATAAAGTACCTAACAGGTATGCGATAACTTAATTTATACGCTCTCTGGAGGCTGCACTTTATTAACTGTTGGCGGCTAATTTTAAAAAAGAAATTGTGCAGTTACGCGAACTGCATTCTTCTCAAAATCACTACAATCTTGCATCGCGTATTTCATATGCTGTCTTGTTTTTTCCGGTGTAACCGCTTTTCCCGTTTCAGATTTTTCTTACAAGCACTGTTTATACTTGTACTCAAAACACCGGTAAACTCGGAAGTTAATTTCACCATTTCTTTCGCGGAAAGTGTTGGGTATTTCTCACATTTGGATATTTCTAACTTATAATAAAGATTCAACACTATTGTTTTGTCACCACTAGTCAATGGTTTGCGCGGCTAATGCTTTACGTAATTCGACAAAAACACAAGAGCAAATTCACCGTCCTCCATGATACTAAACACAACTGCTGGCTTCTAGCTGTAAACAATAGTCTGCACCTCCCCGGATGTCAGGTGACATACGAATTGCATCATGGGACCTGTAGCTCTGTTTTACGGCATAAATCAGCGTTAAATAAAACCTTAGGTATTTGTATAGAATATTATTCTATTTAAGAATAAATTCATTCTAAAATTCAGATTATTAGCATGGGACTACTTTCCTGTGTGCATGGCTACCGTGTTGTACCACGGTGCACTGACCATGTAGGTTTGTTTTGCCGCGGATCAATCTAAGAGGAATACAGAGTAATTTGGAAGCAGGTTTCCCTTAAACACTTTTGGTGCTTCATGTTTTCTAACCTAAGGATCTAATTGTAGTATTTGTCTCACTAGATTGGATTGTTTTTCTAGTTCTGTGGCTCCAACAATCTGATGTCTCTTCCATCTTATGGCTTCTCATTCTAGTAAAATATGTTTTGCTGTTTCATTGGTTCATAAACACATGTGAGAAGTGAGTCCTGTTGATACAGCTCCATTGTCTTCAGATGATTTCTTAACTTTTAGTTGTAAAGCTCATAACATTTCTTAGCGAAGACTTACTGGAACTAATTTTTCACAAGCCTTATTAATTATTTTACTGTGGAGTTTCTTTGTAGAAACTATTTTCCATTTCTTTTCAAATCCAACGTGTGTTTGTGACATTCCCATGCTATTTGGGATTTGAAGTGATAGGAACTAAGAGCCTTAAGTGAGCCTGACTGTCAGAATCTATAAGAATATATTTCCCTACAATTCCTGTTTGCTCTGCATTGGCATGCACAAGAAAGATGCTAAGTGCAAGTTGTGTCTGATTGCTATAGCTGAACTTAATCTTGTACCATTGTTCATGATTGACATGGGATATTGTTGTAGCCTCTTAACTAATGCTCATTGGGAGGTGGGCGACTCGCTTGAGAGGTACCGGAAAATTAACAAAATTGTAACATGGCGAGGCTACGACTAGGGATGCAGCTAAAGTGAAAGTACAGAAATATTATTAAATAGGGGCAAAAGGACACTTACATGGCTCAAAATAGGAAGAAGGAACTTTACACTATCCTAAATAATACAAGGAAGACATAGATGACAGAGGGTTTATTAGATAAAACAAGATACTTTACCCCACATTCTTAGGTCCATGCCTGTCGGGCGAGGCCACCATGCATTCCTGCACGGAGAGGGCAGCTACACGTCTCTACTGGTTGACTACAACTCACTGACTCTCAGCCCCAAGCACGCCACAAAAAGCATGGGGGACGCCAACTAACCTACCCACACCTAAACGTCAACCGCCATCTCGAATCTAGGTGACCAAAGAGACGTATGCACATACGTCACAATATATATTAAACTGAAGACAGCACAACTTATTATTAAATAATATGCAGCCTAAGTTTATATTACTAATGAAATAGTTGTATTCCTATACTATTACAGCCCTCTCGGAAGAAAGTAGGTCTTAAGGTGAATATTCATTCAGATGTTATTGTTTAACTTGCAGAGTCACTTCTGATACTTTAGGCTGTATTCCTATGCCTCTCACATACTTCACAAGCGCAAACACTTATATATATATATATATATATATATATATATATATATATATATATATATGCAATTTAAAAGCTGTTGGCATATTGTCATGGAGCAGGTCTGTGAATCTGCGAAATAAAACAAAGCCAAGGCAAATCTTAAGAAGTGGTGAAAGGCAAATGATCATGCATTGTTTTGTGATGCTTAAGAAAGATACCCTGAAGTGTACCCTTATGCTACTACATGACAATGGTAATTCTTTAACACTTAGATTCAATAGGTTATTGGCAGTGTCTTATTCAATTTATTTTCAAGAAGTTAGTGCTGCTACAGCTAGTGTTGCAAAGCTTATGTGCACAGTTGTACATCAAACATTTGGTGAGTATGCTCCGCCTTGTTTATGACAGGATCATTCTTATCTGAGACAGAGTGTAATGACTTGTACACAGCCTTGCCCAAGACATTTTCCTACAAACGAAGTGTTATTCGAGGGTTCTCTTGGAGACTAAAATTAAGCTACAGATCTGGCTGTCTTTATAGGACACTAAAAAGAGCAAAATAGGCAGTGCCAGGCATGTAGTTAAGTCGACATGTGTAACATTGAAGAAAACAACATCATGGCTGTGTTGTGGAAGAATGTTAGATGTCACCAATGAGGTGTGGATGACAGTATGCCACCCTCTTTGCTTTAATTGAGAAGCATGTGGAGTTCCACCAGCATAATCAAGCAGGCTGGTGGTTATCCAGTTCATCTAATGGTAGACCACAACCAGCATTTTGTTGATCCAGTAACAAATGAGCACACATACAATATTGGGTAATGCTGGTGATCTCTCTGGCATCAGATATGACCAAATGGATGTGCTTGTGGCAGCAAGACAGCAGAAATAGATCATCAACTGATAAAGAACATGCAGCAAATTTACCCCATAGTGTAGTGCAATAGTGCATTAGATTGAATGTGTACATAAAACAATAGTTTAGATAATTTCTTTGATTTGATGCATTGGCTTGAAAGGCGTTGGCAACAAAGATTAGGGCAACTTAAGTTTTATTGTTTGTGAGCACATATGGAGCATTATAAGTTATTTTGAATTTACCGATAATGATAATAGGTTTTCTTGTCATTAAGCTTCTACAGCAAATAGATACCAGATAAAAGTTACATTGATATTACATATCATAGCTGTTACCATTACAGATGGAGTTACATCAAATTAATGTTACATGTTACAAAATCGCAGTAATTCCAGCTGTGGAACAAATTGGATTATCTACTAGGTGGTCATACAATTTATTTTTAAAGACATTTATAGATTTGCATGATATTTCTTGAGCGAGGTTATTAAAGAGGCTTGCACCTAAAACTTAATGATTTTGATTGTTTTGATGAGTCTATGTTAATGTACTTTAATGTGCTTACTACCTCTTGTATTGTATAAACGTAACTGTTGTCTGTGTTGTAACACGGGTACCTTATTACTTTCTTTACTATGTATAGTAAATAGGAGAAGCATTGTATTCCACTCAAAAATTTAATGTCAAGATTTCACTGGAAGTATATGTTTTGATGCCCCTTTAATAATAATAATAAAAAAAAAGTTTTTAAAACAAAATTCTGTGTGCATGACATATGTAAAAGATACTTATATGGCAAATAAAATGTATATCTTGAATTTTCTGGGAATAGCCTTTGAAGTCCTCCTCATTCAGAAGGAATTTTGTATAACTGGTAAACGTTAAGCAATAGACGAAAATCTACTCGTACTACACATAAAAAGGTAGGTCCCTTTAAAACACAATTTATTTTAAATAAGCCTTTTTGTGGCATAAGCCATTTGTGAGATATCCATTATGGATGGTTTGAAGGTTCATTTCTTCGTCATTCTTTAAAGTCCTTTCATTATTTGGTTATTTCTAACACAATTGCATGGAAACAGTATGGAATTTTAAGGCCGTATACATCTTAAATGTTTGACTATCACTGTTCTCTTTGTATCTATAACAAAATATGTAATATAAGTATTTCTGCAAAGGTTTATTTGGATTAAAATGCAGTAGATATAAACATAAATCTTAATAAGATTAGTTTATATACTCATTAATAAATGATAGAGAGTAGAGAAAGTCATGTGAATGTGTAACATCAGAATTTTTTTGTGTGTATCAGTGTATGTGTATAAATTTATAACAGTCATTAACTTCATTTTATGAATATAGTATACAATGGACTTTTTTAGTGCAATTGCCATTGTTCTAACTACCTTTTACTGAAGGAGCCCTGTGTAGCATAACTGGAGCTTCTGATTTCGGCACTCTGTGGCACAGAGGGTTGCAGGTTCGAATCCTGCCATGAGCATGAGTATTTGTGTCCTTGAGTTGCCATACTGGGTATAAGGGATAGCACAAAAGATTTATAATCGTCGAGGTATGAGTGTCTGAATCCTTAATATCCCTCAGATTACACTATACTGTTTAAACTACAGTTTTCTGTGTTAACAGAATAACCTTCACATTCAAACTATTACGCCAAAGTTATATTCCATAGGAAAGTATACTATGGCAAAATGCAAACTATGTAGATCGTATTAATCATGATTAGTAAGACTTCTGATTAAATACAAGTCTAGACGACTTGCCAATTAAGTATGTGATTCCCAAGTTTACGGACTGTCCACTAAAATACCATGTACTTTAACCTCATTCTTGAGATTTATCTTGGATTATATCTGACAGTAAATAAAAAAGTTTGTGTTTTGTTTTCATTGAGTAAAAAAAGCATTTGCCTTAAACCACCATGAAGCCTGTAAAATAGTCTCATCTGGATATATTTAAGTACATAAAATCTGAACTAACACTAAGCAATGTGGTGTGCATATAACACAGAAGAGGTTACATTAATGATTATCAAGAACAGCAAAGGTCTAAGTGCAGAATCCTATGGAATGCCATCATAATAAGCAAGTTTATTCAAAAGCAGTCTATGATTCATACAGTCAAAAGCGTTACTCAAATCAATAAATCTTACCTGTGCATGACCTCTGGTCTCAAAAACCGGATAAATTTTTTGAACCAGCATATCGACTGCACCAATAGTTGTTTTGCCTGGCCTAAAACCAAGCTGACATGCTCTTATTATATTATTATTGTTGAAATACCTACAAATTTGTAATTTTACTATGATCTTGATAATTTTAGCAGAAATTGGAACTAGTGAAAGTGGATGATAGCTATTTGGACAGTCTTTATTGTCTCTTTTTTATACGAATAACTTTTGATATTTTTAACTCCTCTGGGAAGACACACTAGTACCATTATTGCATGCTCCAATCAATTGTCATTCAAATAACTTTAACAGACATGTTAAAAGTTAAGCTTCTGTTGTTTCTGCATCTGTGTTTTGAAGTTCAATGATAACGAAGAAGACGGTATTTACATTACCATCACTAACTTCTGATCTTAAATACACTATTAAAGCCACAAATGTAGACTCATCAATGAATACAGAGATCTTGGAATTCTTGGATATTATGTGTGAACAGACCTTCTTCCTCGTAGTGTCCACAATGCAGGATGTGGTGTTGGCACAGCATCTTCAATGACTGTGATGTTGTCACAGCTGAGTTGACTGTGCAGTGTTTTGCCCATGTGGAGGCAATTTTAAATTTGCAAATTCACAAGCGTTTTGAAAGTGTAAATGCTGTTTGTTAGTTTTTGGTACAAAAAATATGCTGTGCAAAACACTTTCCTTGTACTTCCAAAAACTGTCTTTCTGCTGTTCAAGGGTTTTCTAACATTTGTCTTGTCTTTTTTATGCTTGTCTGCAGGCAGTTAATAGGCTTTGGAATTCCTATATGTTTACGAATCTTTACTTTCAATGACGTAAACTGAGCTTGTTTACTTCCACAAACTGGACCCACCAAAATACTGCTGCATTCTCTAGAAGTGTACACTCTCTATAATTTATCCACTCTTATATTCTGCAATTTCTGTACATCTTTATACACTGAGGAACCCCAACTTGCCTTCCCTGCACACCAACCACATGTATTTTGTCTTAATTCTCCCCATATACTGTCGCTCCAACAAACTAGGTAATCAGATGTGTTTTGGGACTCCAAATAACAAGGAATTGGCTGGCCCCATAGATGAGTCAGTAAAGCACCTGCCTGCTGTACAAGAGGTGCCAGGTTTGATTCCCGACTGGGGGGGGGGGAATTTTTCTCTAGCCAAGCTTATTCCCTATCCTCCCCAGATTCTATAAGTATGAATGAGTGTGTGATCCAATGATTAAAACCCAAAGTGAATGAAACCCAACGACAAGCAAATAAGAGTTAACACTATTGCCATAGGCAATAAGTTCCAAAGGAAGGGCTGCTGATAGGACCAATGTAGTTAAAGGAGGGGTATAAATGGAACTAAAACAAAACAAGGAATTACTTCACATGATTGACTTTTAACTTCAATACTTGTTCCAGTGCTCTATTCGTATATGATGTAGATGGGTCCTTATAGTTTGTTTGAAGCACACAGGTCATCTTCTTTAATTGACTTTTGAACCCTGGAACTAGATTTACTGAAATAATATATACTGCGTTATGTAATGAAATGTTAAAACTTTTGATTTACTAATGTAATTTATACAGTTATCACTTTAATAAAATGTAATATGCCAGACTCTAAAACAGCAAGGTAGTACATAGAGCTGTAGAAGTCAACAGAGCTGTCTGTTACAATGTCCATAACTTTACGCAGAAGAAAATTGAACCGCAATAACCCATGCGGTGACTAACGATTAAAGCTGTTAACGATTGGACTGTAAACCCTAAGACGAAAGGTACGACAATGATTGAAAATGACTACTTTTTGCTGCACAATAATAGTATCTTATCATTTCAGAGGGCCAAGAGGTAGACATTTGGTATTGTGGTTTCATCATTGAAGAATGCAATATCAGCATAAATAAGGAAGTAGGAAATGTTTTTGTTTTATTCATATCTTATCTTCAGCTTAGGTTTCAGATAGGAGTCAGACTTGGTTGCATAATTAAATAATGCCACATCAGTATGGGGAAGAAGGGAGTTGTCATTTGTCTATTGTGTAAATATAGTAATATTAACACACATTTAGCCAATATCCAATGCCGTCTGTACATCCTACAAATGTTTAAATTAAGGTATGTCTCTATAATTATGTTAAGAGTTGAACAGGGATCTCGAGGGCCTGCTTTAGACTGAGGACATTTCTACTAATGGAACATGTTATACAATGTGAGAATGTAAAGTGACAATGTACACTAGTTTGGCATATGCCCTGCCCCATGCACTTCATGTTCATTTTTCTTTTTACTACATTTGTTTGTCTGGTCTATTCACCATTGCTCAGCTGCTTCAAAACTAACATTTTCTATGAGTTATAACTATGGACATGATTTCAATGCAAATGCATATTTCTTCTTCCGCTGTCAGAAAATATACTCACTTGGTATGTGAGTTAATTATTAAATTTCCAACAATTTAAGTAATATTTTATGTTGCATATAATGCATATATTGCATGTTTCAGAAGTTTGCAAATCATCTGCATATTTGCTTATTGTATAAATATATTTTAATGTTATTCACTTTATCTTCATATTTGAGTTACAAATACAATATTTCCAAATAATACGTGATTTTGAATCAGTCTTGAAACTTGGCAGTGTGCAACGCAATCAATAGCTCACATCACATTGTTGAATCCCACCTTATCTGGTCATAGCCGTTCCCTCGCGGTATGAAGTTGGTTGTTAAGAAGTTCTTGGAATTGAGTTCAAGTGTAGTGGTTATATGTAATACTAAATTTTAATTTAATTGTTTGATATCTTTTAGTGCTTATAAAAATAAAACCTAATTTACACAGAGGAAAACATTTAAAAATATTGAAGCATTGATAGTTTTGGAAATTGAATACTGAGAATATTCTTGCAGGTTTGCAATCACTCCCTCCAGTTAAACTCTAGGTCTTCAATTCAGTGGTGTGTGCTTGTGTTATGGTGAGGGCCTTGTTTTTGTGTATTCATGCCACAAGTAAAACTGAGTGACAAAGCTAGGTTATAGGGGTATATCCAGGGTCAGGTTTTCTTGTTAATAATGATAAACCAAAATGTAATGGAAAGATGCAGCAAGAAATACAAGCACAATTTATGACAAATATAACCAATTTATGTCTATAATTTTGTCGAAAATTTTTGCAAACATTGATTGTTTCTGTGAAAATCTTCATTTTTACAATAAAAAAATAGAATTTTTAAAAAATCTATTCATTTTGAAGATGTTGGCTCTAAAGGAAGGAGAATTCATTTGGTAAGGTGCATTAACCCGAAAATTTAAACTCTGCTATTAAACTGTTTTATGACCTGCAGGACTATCCATGACACCTGTCAGGGTTTTCCTGAGCTTTTGGAACATTCCATTAGAAATACTTTTGTTTTGAAGTTCATGAAGCAATTGCTGCAGCAGAAAAATATTAATCATGTGAAAACTAACAACAGAAATAACCGATGGAAATGCAACTATAAGCAGTGCATGTGATCAACAATCGATAACGGCGGAAACCATGTGTCCAGCCAAATTTCAAAAACCGCCGTAGCTGCGACAATTACAGCCATTGCCTATGACATTAATAATTACCACGAGATTTCTACCATATTTTAAACAATAAATATGACATTTTATATATTTTTCAGGAAATTTTTTTAAAAATAATTACCCTAAAAACCTGGCCCTGGGTATATGCTAACTCTTCAATATTAAAGATAAACTTTGATGAATTAAATAATTCATATCATTTGCACATAATATTATTCATGGAGAGGTTACATAAAATTGTCTTAAGTTTTATTTTATCTCAACATAATGGCTTAATGCTTTTTATATGGGCATATTTATGTACATATTATGGAAGTCTTCAGTGCATAAATGCATAGATATTAAAGTGATTATTAAAACATAAAGTTCCCATCCCTAGTTATAACTCAAATTGAGAATATTTTAATTATGCAAGGCGAAGTTAATTAGTAAGAAAATATACTGCATGTAAAGTATTAACAGAATGGTATTCCTTTAAAAAAAAAAGTGGGGGTATGCCATTCACCTGCATTCCCCCTCAAATATGGGCCTGCATATTTATCTATCTCTTACAGTTTATCAGAGAGCGCCGAAATTTGAAGAGGGTTGTAAAGAGTAATAGGCAGACATCTATCCAGACCATCACACATAAATTCCAAATTGCATCAGCATCCACTCCAAGTACTATGACAGTTAGGCATGAGGTGAGAAACCTTGGATTCCATGGTCGAACGTCTGCTCATAAGCCACACATCACGCAGGAAAATGCCAAACGACACCTCGCTTGGTGTAAGGAGCATCAACATTACACGATTGAACAGTGGAAAAATGTGTGGAGTGACGAATCACTGTACACAATGTGGCAATCCGATGGCAGGGTGTGGGTATGGCAAATGCCTGGTGAAGGTCATCTGCGAGCGCGTGTAGTGCCAACAGTGAAATTCGGAGGTATTATGGTCGTATTTTTCCTGGAGGGGGCTTGCATCCGTTGTTGTTTTGCATGGCACGATCACAGCGCAGACCTTTGTTGATATTTTAAGCACCTTCTTGCTTCCCACTGTTGAAGAACAATTCGGGGATGACGGTTGCATCTTTCAACACGATCAAGCACCTGTTCATACTGCACGGGCTGTGGTGGAGTGGTTACACGACAATGACATCCCTGTAATGAACTGTCCTGCACAGAGTCCTGACTTGAATGCTATAGAATACCTTTGGGAAGTTTTGGAATGCCGACTTTGTGCCAGGCCTCACTGACCTACATCGATACCTCTCCTCAGTTCCACACTCCGTGAAGAATGGACTGCCATTCCCCAAGAAACCTTTCAGCACCTGATTGAAAGTATGCCTGCGAGAATGAACGCTGTCATCAAGCCTAACAGTAGGCCAATACCATATTGACTTCCAGCATTACCAATAGAGGGCACAGCGAACTTGTACGACACATTCAGCCAGTCATTTTCATACTTTTGATCACGTAGTGTATATAGTAGAGAATGTATAAAATATTTGACAGTTCCAACCAATAGTAAATATTATCTGGGAAATGGTTGACTCCACAAAAAAATAATTTGAATAAATTGTGCCCTTTAGCGAGATATATGTTTTTTGTGTGTTAGGCTTTTGTGTATCTCTTAAGGATCCTGCTACAGTATTAATACACAACAAAACAATGACCCAGAAAAATATGAGTTTCTTGCAAACATTGAAGTAGTAGCTTCACCAAATGTTATATTCTTTGTGATTAAAGTACAACTTGTATGGAAACAAAAGGTGAAGCTGTTTAATTCATTTTTAATTAGCCTAATTTAATATTCAAAATGGCTGTCTTTCGCTTTACTAGTAACCACATTTCTCGTATAATCTTTATGTCAGTAAAGATAAAGGTGTTTTCTTTTTTGAAAATATAAAAGAAACTTAGAAATGCAACTTAAATTAAGATCACTATGCTAGATATATATTTAGTATTTTAATATATGTTTTCATAAAATGCCTTCTTTTTTCAAAACTTTTTCATGTAAACAATTTTACTCTGCCCTCATTTTACTAGCTACTGTTATGAAAATTGTCAGTATTGTAGATGGCTAGTACAAAAATACACTTACCGAGTGTGCTTAAGATTAATGCGTTACAAAAGAGTTGGGTGAAACCATTCAGTGGAATGTAGTTTTTGGGAATTAAGCAATCATTTCCTTCTATCTGAACTGCCTCCTTACCAAACAATCCAGTTTGGGGCTGCAGTTTCCAAATGTTTGCATTTAGCAATTCATTGGTACATAAATCTGTAAAAACCAGCTTGTTGGACTCCAGGATTAGTTTGGGAATGTTATTCTTGTGTCTGCTTGCTCTACCTTATTTTCAGCAATTGCTTTTCTATAAGTGCACCTTGTAGCATCTCCTTTTGAACATAGCAAATGACATGGCTCATAATCTGTAAAAGATTTATGGTACCCTATAGTCCATGTCTTCAACTAGGGACTTTTATCTCATATTGCATTGCCATAGTAATGAGTTAAAGTTTAAAACTTTTTAAAAGTTTTGAGTTGGTTGTCTTAATTCTCGTGGGTTTCACTCGCACCTAATGCAGGAACATGTTTTCATAGCACCTCATCTAAGTCATCAGCTGATGCCGACTGGTTTGGACTTCGGATCAAAGGTAGTTGGAAGTGGTGTAAGTTGAAACAAGTTTGCATAGGCGTTGACATCATAAGGAATCTCTAAGTTCATCACACATCCTTCATGCTTCTTAATAAAGATCTCCCAAACATCCAATTCTTTAGCACTTTTGCTTTTTTTTAAGAATTAGTTTCTCCATTTATATTATGGCTAGTTTTCCATAAATGATCGACCACTGCTGATTTTTCTATCTGTTTCTATCTGATGTTTCTGAACTGGCTAAATTTTAATCTTCTCTTTGTTTTTCCTGTATAAATATTATTACAATCTAAACAGCTTATCTGATATATCCCCAGTTACTTTCTCTACTATTTATAGTAAGTAGGGGAAGCATTACAGTCCATCCCAAAATTTGATACTGAGATTTCACCGGAAATACATGTTTTATATATTATCCAAATAAACCATTTTTTGAAACACATCTGGGTGGGGGTGGGTGTGTGCACATGTGCGCACTCAAAAATGAAAAGTTGGATAGCCTTTGTATTTAGGTTCAACATCTTCAAAAGATGCAACACAAAGATTTTCATCAAAATTCCCATACCCCAAACTACCCTTTACATGGAACACTTTTTGAAGCTGTTGACGTTCTAAAAAAATGGTTCTTAATGATTTTGATTAAATACTTTATATAAAAGATATTTATATGAAATATAAAATGTATATCTCGAATTTTCAGAGAAAAGCCTTTGAAGTTCGCTTCATTTGGAAGAAATTTTGTATAATTTTGTAAACTGTAAACGCTAAGTGATAGGTGACAACATACTGCAGAAAAAATGTAGATTTCTTTGAGACACACAATTTATTTAAAATAAGTTATTTTTATGGTATAGGCCATTTCCGAGATATGTTATTAAAGATTCAAATTGTTCATTTCTTGGTCCTTCTCTTAAAAACCTTTCAACATTCAGTTGTTTCTCATGATTGCACTGGAACAGTATGGAATTTTAAGGCCAGCATATAGCATCCAGGTCTTAAACATTTATCACTGTTGTCTATACCTATAATGAAATGTGTAGTGTGGCTAATTCTGCAAAGGTTTGTTTTGATTAAAATGTAGATATAAAAGCCCATGTAAGAATAATTTGTACACCCACTAGTAAAGACAGAGGTTACAAAAACTCATGTGAAAGTATCAACAGATTTTTTGTATTTCTTTCAGGATTGTCCAATTTGTATGATTTGATTAAGTTATTTAAAGATAATCTGTTTGAGGTGTTAAAATGAGAGCGAAACTGCTGTTGCTAGCCTTTTAAATCATATTTCCAAAACCAGTAGGTAAGAGATAAATTCTTCCATTTTTATAGCCAGTTTTGAGAAAATCAAAATTTTCCACGTAAAGGCTATTTGTAGTGAAGGGATTTTTTTTTTTTTTTTTTTTTTTTTTTTTTTGGAAAATTGCGTTGCAATGGAACACTGAACTTAAATATCAAGTATGGTATATAACAGACCTTTTGAGTTATGCTGTTCACAGACACGCATACACACACACAACTTTTTCTAAAAATCTGAAGACATGTCAGATGAACCAATGAACAACTATATAGAGTAATCTTATCTCATGTCAATACAATTATTGAGATTATGGTGTTAGAAGACATGTAAGATGAGCCAGTGACTGCTGGGAAGGGATTGGGAGTAGGACAGTAACAATCATAGCATACAACTGTAGCACATCTCATGCTTAAGACAATACAGGTCAAATGGGGCACACTGTTGCCACATGAATAATATGTACACTCGCAACTTTGGCGCCCAACTGCAATCAGTGTACCAATGTAATATTATCTGTGAAAGATCATCAAATAGTGAAATATCTGCACTACTATTTAATGGCATTTAATTTTCACCTGCACTTTATCTCTCCTCTTTGTATTTGTAGTATTTTGAAATTAAATTTTACAGGCATATCAAACATATTGAGGTACAAAATTATAAAATGTTTAATTTGGTAGTAGATCTCCACTTTGCCATTGATAAAATTACATTCAACATGAGAAGAATGATTTAAAACTACAAAGAATAAACGATATGCCATACTCCACATTACTTTATTCCATCATATTGCATTAAGCTAGCATTGTTTGTATTCCCTACCATTTACACTTTCCTAGAGATCCTTCTTTACCCTGTGCACTACAGCTTCTGAACACCAGGTAACCTTTGCTGCTTCTTTTAGTGCCTTACTATCACTCATTTTACTTGAATAATCTAACACTGTTACTATTCTGTGTTTCTGCTTAGTTTACCAACATTTTCTTTCTTGCTTATTATAATTATAAATATTTATATACATAAAATGTTAAATAACTTGCATAACACTTAACAGTGTGCCACACATTGGAAGTGTACACTTTCCTTACAACTGATCTTAACCTTTGCCTTCTGCCTCACCCTGGAGCCTGTTAGCCGGATAGATGTATGACTTGTTTGTCATACACAACGAATGCAGGAAGTTATACAATTTTGACTTCTTTTAAAAACTGTCTCCAACCCTCAAGATTTTCTCTCACTTGGTCTCTATTGTAAACCCAGTAACAAAATTCTTTCTTGCTGGCTGGCTTTTCCATTGCATAGGTATAGAATTTTCAGAAAATATTTAATTTAAAAAAATTATAATTCTCATCTTATTAAATACAAGAGTTCAAATGAGGCAGATATTAGCACTGTAAGTTACTCTAGCTAAGAAAAAAATTATGCATAATACCCTTTAGTTTATTAGTTACTGAGTGATAAGCACAGAAACAGCAAATATTGAACTTTTACTGAAAAATATGTTTTCTTTAGATATTTGGACCCATGGAAATCTGTAAAGGCTTTAAAAATGATATAATTTACCAGAGAAAAATATTCTGCATAGGATAATGTGTTCAAAGCTGAAAATTGTAACAATTGAATATTTATAGCCTAATATTAGCAACTGCTTGACAGCACAAGAGTGGAAAAGGACAAAGCTAATGCCAACATGCATGCATTAGATAGAGACAGAGAAATTCCATTTACTCCATACTGTCTTTTAAGATTGAGACAAGCTATATATAGGTATACAGTAGTCCTGTACTATACTACTTGCCATTGTTCTGCTATTCATAATTGTTTTTTCACAGACTTAGCACCATCGGATGAGCAGCAGTTGTGAAATGGATACCAAAATAGAAATCAAAGAAGAGGATCCTCTCTCAGATGATGTAGGCTCACAGAATGAGAGAGCCTTCTTTATCAAGGATGTTACAGTGAAGACCGATAGTGACACTGTGCTTCTGCATGATGATTGCAACGTGGCAATCAAAACAGAATTTAAATCAGAGGCTCCTTTTCCAGACTTTTATTCACAAAAAGAGAGAGAATGTTTTACCACACACCTCATAAATCAGATTAAGTGTGCAACTGTTACATGCAGCGACAACTGTGAGATAGATACCAAAATAGAAAATGGTTCACAGAAAGAGAGAGAATTTCTTCCAGAGGTTCCTGTAATGAAGGTAGAGGAATACAACAATGATGATGAAATGGATAAAAAAATAGAAATTAAAGAGGAACCTTGGTGGCTGGAAACAGAATCTTCATCTATTTGTGATGACCTTCAGGTAAGTTTCATAGAAATTTATATTAGGTAGATTTTTTTGTTTATTATTATTACTTGATACTATTTGGATTATGTAATGCATAATTAATAAAGATGAGAGATGGTTTATAAATGTGTACATTGTTTGTGTTATAGGGGGACAGTCAACTGAAAATCAAGGTTTTGGACCAGATATATTATTTTTTGTTAACATTGCTAAAATATTTGTTTCTTTTCCTATTTAAAAATGGTTTAAGGTTTTACTCTATGCCATTTTTAAATCTTTCTGCGGCCATTTAAAACGAGAGTGCACAGTATTTAAATACCACTTCAGCACCCGTATATACCTCTTCATGTTATATACTCCTTATGTTTCATTATACTTATATTGCAATTGAACTGTTTGAAAGTACCATATAGTAGCTGTTGGCAAACCTGTTTTGTGCAGCATGTGCTTACTTGTAGAGTCAAATGAGCCAGTGAAATAAATAAAATATCTAGATGTTTACAAACATAGAGAAAATATGATCTCCACATAAGATTGCAGGTGATTATCAGGACTTCTTTGCTTTAAAAACACAACTTATATTTTATTCTCAGTAATGTTTCAATAACGGTACATGGGTTGATTTAGCATGTACACAATGGCATCCTACATGTGTTGATGTTTATTTACAATTTGACGGTATTATGGAGACAAAAGTTCTTGTACTTTCTTGTGTTGTGTATATATCTTGATTAGTTGAAAGGTTTTGTGAGAAAATGGAACAATTAAAAATTCCAAGAAGTAGTGCAAGAATTCCTAGGAAATGGCCATCAAAGAAGAAAGCTGCAGGTTTAGCTATTTACAACATGACCAAATGTACAAATCCAGGTTCTTCTAATGATTTTATCTTACAATATGGTAAGTGTAGTTATAATGACAATGATTCTGTGCCTATAAATGCAGCCATATCTACAGCTTCAGCAAAACAAATAGCAGAATTTTCGGATTTTATATCCAGAACTTATAGACTACAAATAAAGCTTTTACAGACTTTACTATAGTACATAACTCAGTATTTTGAGAACTGTTAAAAGAGCTACTGTGTAAATACTGCAAAACTAAATCCATCGCAATTGAAATCAGTGAAAGTACTGGACTTTGTAGCAAACTGTCGGTGAAATGTACCCAATGTAAACTAGTTCCCACAGAAGTATACAGTTCTGTTAGAGTACAAAATTCTGAGTCATCTAGACCCCAATTCACATGGTTAACAGAAGGGCTGTAGAAGCATTCACTAGCTTGGGGAAAGGCTATAGTAACCTTGAGAAATTTTCTATACATATAGGCTTAGGTAAATTGAACAAGAGTCATTTACTGTTGGGCAACGAGAAGAAGGCGAGCGGGGGTTCTGTAACTGTTTATCTGCTCATGTACTGTCGATTGTTTACTACGAAATGTGTTTATTTATGCAAATGAACCACCCATGTTGCCAGATCTGATACTAGTAGAACAGCAACCGCCGTAATAGATGTTAATGCACTGGCTCTTGCTGGTAACACGCGTTACAGTATATACTATAATACAACTTATATAATTTTTTACTTTTATTCTTTCTTTATTATTTACATATGGCCGGAATTCCAAAGAAGGGACAAACTATCCACAGTGGAGGTCTAGCGCAAGCAGCGGAAGCGAGCGGTCGCGTATACGTAGCGCTCCTGGAAAGATCGGAAAAAAGAAAAATGGGGGTAGATTTGGAAGTGTATAGGGCCAGAATTGGGTGCTTTACAAACGGTAAAAAGAATAAGAAAGAGAAAAGGAATCAACTATCAAAGGAATACCTATGGCTGTTTGTGATCCTGGCAGTATTATTGGTTATTGGAGGAGTAGAATTAAACCCAGGACCTGAAGGAATGACACAGATAATGACAATGTTAAAAATCATTTCAGAGGATATAGTGGATCTGAAGAAAATAGAAAAGAGAATAGAATTAAATATCGATAGAAAGATAGAAGAATTGAAAGGAATGTTGTTCACTACAACGAAGGAAGTGCATGAAGAACTTCGCATCTGTAAAGAAAGATTGAACAAGATGGAACGGAATATGGAAATGGAGACAAGAAGACACAATATAGTGATATTCGGGGTGGAGGAAAACAGAGAGAAAAGCCTAGAGCAAGCAGTGGAGGAAATATTAGAAAGACAAATGTATATAAAGCTGGCAGGCTGGGAAATTATAACGTGTTTTAGAATCGGAAGAAGGGGCAACAGAGCCAGACCTATAGTAGTAAAATTTGCAACTAGTAAAATCAAATGGACAGTTTTGAATAACGGAAGAAAATTGAAAGGAACGAGAATTTTTGTTGAATGAGACTATGGAAAAGAAGAGAGAGAGATAAGAAGATTATTATTAGCGAAAATGAATCAAGCCAGGCAAGAAGGAAAAAAATCATTTGTAAGAGGACTAGAACTGTGGATAGACGGCAGGAAGCAGGATATGAGTCAGCGTTTGATTTCAGATTGAACAACAAGCAGAGCAAATTCAGCAGAGGAAGCGAATGCAGTGAAGCCGGCCGACGTAATCCAAGAACGAGAGGGACACGTGCGTAGAGGTGCAAGTGGAAGGGAGGAAATAGCTGGCGTGATGTCACCAAGGAGATGCGTCATACCCAGTGAACGAGAGAAGCAAGAGGCGATGACCCTGGTGGCAGCTGATCGAGAAAAACAGATGATCGCGAGTGGAAGCGGCCTCAAAGTGGTGTCAACCCCAGAAGGAAGTATCCTGGAATTAGAGGAGGAGAGAGAAGATCCGGCGGCGCAGGAGAGGATAACTAGATATAGGGCAAAGTTAGAAAAATTCAGAGAGGGAAGAAGGGATTCAAGATAGGGTCTAGATTTGAAGGTGGTGTCATTTAATGTGGAAGGGCTAAAAGCGAAAGTGATAAATGGCGAAGTATTTGAAGTGCTAAAATTAGGTGAAATAATAGTAATGGTGGAAACTTGGTTGAATGAAAGTGAGAAGATAGATGTGGTAGGATATGACTATATAGGGGATCATGGTAAAAGGAAAAGCAAAAGAGAGAGGGCCTCCGGTGGTATTGGAGCGTTCATTAACAAGAGTAGTGGAATAAATGTGTGTGAAGTGTTGAGTATAGAGAAAGGCCAAATAATGTGGATAAAGATAAATAGGGCGAAGGGGATGGAAGTTTGTATAGGATTAGGCATAGTGTATAACCCACCAGAAGTCTCGGAATTTTATAAGGACAATTTATATATAAGACTGAATGATAGTATGGAAGATTTAAGAAGCAAAAATCCTAACATAGAGATCATTGTAGTAGGGGATTTTAATGCAAGAGTAGGGGAATATAATCCAAGAAGTTTAAATATAGAAAGTGAATGTATCTGGGAAAAAAATGAGGAAAAGGAGAGGAGAAGTAGAGATAAAGTGATAAATGCAGAAGGTAGAAAGTTAATAGAATTTTGCGAACAGAATAATTTAATAATATGTAATGGAAACAAAGGAGAGGACCAGTGGGGAGAGTTTACATTTGTAAGTGTAATCGGACAAAGTGTAATAGACTATATGATATGTAGTATAGGAATCGAAGAGGTGATGGAAGAATTCAAGATTATGAACATAATAACAAATAGTAGTCATTTTCCATTAAAGATGAAAATAAGACTAGGGTTATGTTACAAGGAAGATGAAAAATTAGCATTAAAACAAATCAGAAGTTACAAATGGAAAGAGGAGAATGCAGAACAATTTAGGTGTAATTTAACTTCCAAGTGTGGTGAATTAAGGAAACTTGGTATTAGAGAAGCATTACAGGGTGGGAGGATAAAGGGAGCACTGGAAAGGCTAGAATCAATGGTTAAGTGGGCAGGTAGTAGGATGGAAGTGAAGCCTAAAGTGAATGTAAATCAGTGTGGGTGGTATGATGAAGAGTGTGGAAAGGCAAAGAAAGAAGTGATGAAAGAAATGGATAGATGGAGAAGGTCAGAAGAGGAGGAAGATAGGCAAATTTTTTAGCAAATAAAAGGGGTTATAAATGTCTACTAGATGAGAAAAAGCAGGATTGGCAGCAAAGAATGGGAGAAAAGATTAAGGAGGCAGTCAGAGGGAAAGAAAATAAATATATATGGTCAGTTGTTAAGGAAATGTACAGAAAGAAACAGGTAGTTAATAAGATAACACCAAGGGAATGGAAATATCATTTCGAAGGTTTATTGGGGGGAGGAAGAGTTCAAAAAAGTGAAGTATATTGGGGAAATTTTGAGAACAGAGTGGAGCACTTAGACAAAGAGATTACAACCATAGAGGTAGAGTATGAAATAAAAAAATTAAAACAGAAGAAGGCTACAGGGGCCGATGGAATTCCGGGGGAATTTTGGAAAAATTTTGGGGAGTTAGGTGAGGGTACAAAGTTGTTGACACAGCTATTTAACAGAATCAAAGAGAAGAAAGTGATACCGGAAAGCTGGAAAGTGAGCATTATTGCACCATTGTATAAAGGAAAGGGAGATACAAATAATCCAAGCAACTACAGAGGAATTAGTTTATTATCTATATTAGGCAAGATATACACTGGTATATTAGCTAGAAGATTATACAAGTGGGTAGAGAGGGAAGATAAGTTATCAGAATACCAAACAGGTTTTAGGAGAGGAAAAAGAACAATAGATAACATAATGATAATTCAAACTATAGTAAACAAATATTTAAGAAATAAAAGGGGTAGGGTATACATATTTTTTGCAGACTTCGAGAAGGCTTTTGATACTATAAACAGAGAGGCTTTGGCATATAAATTGAGGAATAAAGGAGTCAGCACTGCATTCATCGAGGGGGTACAAAAATTGTATGAAGGAATTAAATTTTGCGTAAAATGTGGAAGAAATAGTACTACTGATTATATACAGCAAAATTTAGGTCTGAGGCAAGGTTGTAAACTTAGTCCAATATTATTTAACTTATTTATAGATGATATTTTAGATAGAATAATGAAAAGTAATAAACACTGCCCAGTCATAGGGAAAAAGGAAATACCAGGGTTACTATTTGCAGATGATCTAGTAGCTGGGGCAGTAACAGTGATAGGGTTGCAACATGCTATTAATGAAATTGCAAAATTTAGTATGGAATGGGGGCTAAAGGTGAATACAAAAAAGTCCAAGATAATAGTGTTCAAGAAAGGATCAAAATTGAAAAGAGAGGAAAGATGGTATATAAATGGAGAGCAAATAGAGGTGGTAAAAGAATTTGATTACTTGGGCATTAGATTCTCAAGCAACGGGAAGTGGGAAGCACAAGCTAAATATGCACAATTGAAAGGAAAGCTAGCGATGAAAGCTGTTAGAGTTTGCTTGTGTAAAACACCCACGCTAACAATGAACTGGTTGGAAAGGCTATATGAAGCTGTAGTAGAGTCAAAAATGTTATATGGAATAGAAATATGGGGGGTGGCAAAGGGATGGATTAAGATTGATATAGTCCATAGAATGTTTTGTAAAGAAGTTTTGGGTTTACCCAAGAGTTCACCAAGGGGCGTGGCACTGGCAGAGCTAGGAAGGGTAGGGAGAAAAGGTATAATAGTGGAAAGTATATTGAAGTATTGGTATAGATGTTTAAATTTAGAAGATAATATATTAAAAGAATGTATACAGTTTCAAAAAGCTGTCCTAGGAGAAGAGTGTTGGTTAGGGGAGATGGGAAATGTCCTAAAAGAAATTGGCATGAGGAATATTTTCCTATTAGATAAATATAATAATAGTGGGTTTTGGAAAGAAGTGAGATTGAGGGTGGAAGATATCGAGAAACAAGAGATATGGGCTAGTTTTGAGGATAAAAGGTCATTGATCTTGTATAAATCAGTTAAAAGAGATTGGGGAAGGGAGAAGTATGTAGATATATGTAATCAATTTGGTAGATTAGGTCTTGCGTGGATGCGCACAGGAGTAATATTTTTAAAAAGGAATGGATATAATGGCTCGGGGAGATGTATTATGTGTGATGAATCGGGTAGTACTTTTCATTGTCTAATAGAATGTGATAAGGTTAAAAGGTGGAGAGAGGTTATATGGAATAAAAAATGGGACAAGTTAAACAAAGAAGTAGTAGCATTAAGAATGTTGGGAAGCACAAAAGTAGAAATAATTAAAATGATGGGGACATTTTTAGGCAACACAAGGGATAAGTGGATAAGGAGCTTAAGAAATGTACAGCTGAACGAGCATAGTTTGTAAAGTGGAGAGATGGTATAGTAGCTTTATCCCATATATACAGCCTAGGGGCTAAATATGGGGGAGCTAGAAAACTGGTGCACTAGACATAAGTTTTAGATGTAAGCTTTATTTGTATTATTGTAATAATGATGAAAATAAATATTACTATTACTATTACTATCCACAGTGAATCAAGGGAAGTAATAAGAAAAGTGATTGAAGTATGTGACAAAGAAGCAAAATCAGGACAGTTGACATGTGTAATTTCACAAAGTAATTCACGCTTGGCTAATTATTGTGGGATATCAGAACGCAGTGTATCATGAATAAGGAGAGAAGGTGTTACAGCTGGTGAAAAACTATTGCATACTCCGGGGAAAAAGAGACCGTGTGCCGAGGAATTTAAACTTCATTGTGATGACTTTCATAGAAAACAGTAATTAAAAACTTAATTTGAGATTTTTATTTGGTTAGAAAAACAGTGCCTACTGTTCCCAAATTACTTGTAGCAATTGGAGAAACTGTACATTTTCCATGGGGAAGAGAAACTCTATGGAAGCTGTTGCGCAGTATGGCTACAAATGTAAACGATGTGGAGGCAAGAGAAAATTACTTATTGAACAACCAGACATAGTTAACTGGAGAGCTGGATATCTAAGAACTATAAATGGATATAGAAATACTGGGAGAAATATCATTTCCATTTATGAGTCCTGGGTAGACAATAACTTGACGTTTGGAAAATGCTGGCAGAGTGTCTATGGCATGACGACAAATACCAGCTCTTTGAACCTCCTGATTCTTGTAAATGCAGGCAGCAATGAAGGTTTTATACCTGGAGCCTCTCTGATATTCAAAGCTGGACTTGCTTGCGGGGATTATCATGGTCAAATGAATGGAGTAAATTTCCATAAATGGTTAGAGGAGAAACGTTTACCTAATATACCTTCCAACAGCGTCATCGTGCTTGATAATGCTCCATACCACAGCGTACAAGCAAGTAAGCCTCCATCAAAGTACGCTGTAAAGCAGGAAATGATACTGTGGTTGGAGAACAACAATATTCCATGTTCTGCTGCAATGCAGAAGGGCAACTTGTTTTATTTAATTCAAATGCTTAAGCCAAAAGAAAAAGTATACCATATCGACAAAGTAATAGAAAGGCATGGGCATACAGTTCTTAGGTTACCTCCTTATATGTGTGAGCTGAATGCTATAGAACTGGCATTGGCAGCAATAAAGCGACATGTAAGAGAGCGTAATGTAACTGGAGATCTATCTTTAAGAAATCTACAGCAAGTGTGTGAAAGTGCAGTGAACTCTATTACATCAGCTATGTCAGGCACATTAAAAAACTCGAGGATGAGTTCAGGCAAAAGGATGGACTGGTGGACGATGCAATAGACAATTTTATTATATCAGTTGGAAGCCTGGAGTCTAGTGATGAAGATTCGGCGAGCGGCAGCGACAGCAGTGAAAATGAGGACTTTTCAGACTTGGATCATGCACGACCGCTGCTGGACTTCTAGCCATGGGTGAGTACTTGACAACACTGTGTAGTAGTTTATAACCTCCTAACGTGCTTATTGGATCCACACGGCGAGCATAAATATGATACGGATGCAAGAAAGTGTTGATGTTACACATTCCTCTTGCTTGCCTTCTTCTTGTAGTCTTATCAGTACAAGCCACTTAGGTGTAATTTTGGAGAAAGAAGAAGCAATGAAATTGGAAATTCTTAATATGGCAAGGATGGTGGTAATTGCTGTGCATGAGGAAATAAATAATTCTATGGGAGCATCTCAGCTATTAGATATCAGTGTATCTTTTGATGGCACTTGGATGAGGTGTGGTCGTGTTTCCAATAATGGAGCTGCATTTGTAATTGACACACTTACTGGCCTTGTTGTTTTATTATGAGGTTTTGTCAAAACTTTGTTTAAAATGTATGATATGCTATGAATATAAGGAATGGCATGCAGAACACAAAGTCTGTTAAATCCCAAAAGAATTATGATATGTCATCAACAGCATGGATAAAGAAATAGGCAAAATTCTATCGGAACCATCCATATCAGACTACAAAATGAGGTACATCAGCATGCTGTGTGATGGTGGTTCATCCACATGGTCACACATAAATGACCTAAAGTTGTATGGAACAGACATTCATATTGAAAAAGAAGAATGTGTAAATCATATTGCGAAGAGACATGGTACTGCTCTCAGGAACACTGTAAAAGAATTCCACAGTAAAGGTGTACTTTAGGTGGTCGGAAAGAGGGGAGCTTAAAAGAAAGTAAAATTTTAAACTAACACAATACTACAGCAATGCAATTGTTAGTAATATTCCTAATGTACCAGATATGAAGAAAGCCATTTATGCTACTATAAAGTATTGTACATCCACAGATGCTAATTCGAATCACGAAAGCCTTCCGTAGGGAAAAGATTCTTGGTACTTCTATAATACGCAGACTGCTGGAGGTAAAAAAGTGGAAAGCCATAGTGGAATGACATGCAAAGTTTCTTCTGAAACAGTGTAAAAAATTATACCAATTTATTAGCATCTTGCTTCAGATACTATGCTGCAGAGATGTATAGGGGAAAATATGCAGAATGCAAATGAAAGTTTGCATGCATGTATGGAACCACTGCCCAAAGGAAATTTTCATTTCAAAAAGTAAATTAGATTTTGGTGTAATGAAGGCAGTAGCTGGGTTTAATTTGGGATGCAAAAAAACTAAAGTTGAAACTACTTTGAGAGAAGAGGCCATATCACTCTTCAATCCAGGCGAGTGAAAAGCGTGACAGTAGTCGTCTAGCACAAAGTAAAAGGAGGAGTGACCAGAACAGCAGTTACATTCATATGACTTTCTCTACCCTCTCGTTTATTAAGGAGTATGCAAATTATTCTTATTAAATTACATTTTCCTATCTTCAGTTTAATCCAAATAAACCTTTGCAAAAACAGCTGCATTATACATTTCATCATAGATACAAAGAGAATAGCGATAGTCAAATATTTTAAAACTCAATGCTATATGTTGGCCTTAAAGTTCTATACTTTTTCCATTACAATGTGAGAACCAACTGAGAGTACAGGGCTTTAAAAGAACAACCTGAACCATCAATAATGACTTTCTTGGAAATGGCTGATATTACAAAAAAAAGTTAGCTGCAATAAATAATCTGTTTTAAACAGATCTATATTTTTGTCTTGCTTAACATTTACCAGTTATACAAGATTGTACAAAATTCCTTTTTAATGAAGACTGGACAGGCTGTTTCCTGAAAATTCAGAGTATACATGTTATTTGCCATGTAAATATCTTTAATGTATAATATCTTAATCAAAATTGTTAGAGCAATATTTTAGGAAATCAAAAATTTTGAAAAATGTTCCATGTAAAGGGTAATTGGAGTAGGGATTTCCTTGAAAATCTTTGTGTCACATCAATGGAAGATATGGAATTTAAATACCAATTGTGATATTTATCCAATTTTTCAGTTATGCTTTTCACCCACCACACACACTCGCACATGAACCTTTTTCTAAAAATTCTTTTTTGGAGTTTCAAAACATATACTTCTGGTGAAATCTTGATATCAGATTTTTGGGTGGAATACAATATTTCCCTAATTAACTATATGTAGTTCAGAAAGTAAAAAGAAAATGCAATAAATGCTAAATGAAATCAAAGGGAAATGGAGTCATTGGAAGAATACAGGCAACCCAATTATAAAGTTTAATGTTTACTTTTAACCCTTAAGGCCTAAAAATAGTGAGATCAGCCTTATTTATTGTAAAGGATAAACAAAGTATTCATTGATATTAATATTGCAGAAAATTAAGAGTAAAAGTGGATATGAGTATGTTAACTTTTATTATTACTCATTTTGGAAGTGTCTTATACTGTGTGTCCTGCAGGAAAAACATGATTTAGTGTTGAAGGAATTATCAAAATCAGTTGTGATGCACACTGACTTGCTGTCTTTACAACACTCAGCATATTATTATTGTTGTTTTAATATCTGAATCCTTACAAAAAGAATGAACAGTATGGCTTATACAGTCCATTTATCCCAACTCTCTTTGCTATAAATGGAACATAATGTTCTGTGGAATATATTCACATATTACTGGATCATGGACAAAACTATTCTTCTGAAAACTCATTTGAATTTATTGTTTTTGTTGATTTTGTCATTATTAATAATATTATAAGGAGAGAAAGTTCGTATGTGGGGTAATCTCAAAAACCACTCGACCAATTTTGATAATTTTTTCATGTTTGGACATGTTCTTTTTGATCAACATGGAATATAAATCACTTTATAACTTCAATTCATAAATTACTGATAGACTAAAATGGATTCCGAAGCCTTAGTACCAGAATATGAACATTTTGGAGATACGAGGGGCACTATTTATATTTTGAGCCTTGGCAGCCCTGAATGTTGTAGGTGCCATCTGATGTTTCCAATGGAAAGTTTGACATTTTTGACCATAATCTATTTGAAAAATTTGGTCAATAGAGCGTTGTTTGTTTTGTTTACACTAACTTGAAAATTGTGTGTTAACAAAAACATGGAATTAACTCGTGAAAATGTTCGTGCAATGATTTATTACAACTTAAGATGTGGATTATCAAGACAAGAGTGCATCGATCAACCAACTTTCACATTTGGCAATGAAGCTCCATCCTTTGCCACTGTGAAACGTTAATATAACGAATTTAATCGTGGTCGCCGTTTGTTCAATGATGAAACTCGTGAAGGTTGTCCAAAATCAGTTGTTGTGCCAGAAAACATTGATGCTGTGCAAAAACTAATAATGAGAGATTGTCATGCGACATATTGCGAGATTGAGGCAACCCTAGGCATTAGTTCCGCCTGCATATATAAAATATTGCATGATTATTTAGCCGTGAGAAAGGTTTGCTCTCGTTGGATTCCACGTAATGTGACGCAATCTCATGAAGATGCTCATTTCGATTGGTGTACAAAAATGCTCTAGAAATACAATGGCGGTGCCTCAAAAGATGTATGTAAGATTGTAACAGGTGACAAATCATGGATCTATGTGTATGAACCGGAACGTAAACAGCAGTCGACTGTATGGGAGTTTCAAGATGAAGCAAATCCAACAAAAGTTGTTCGCATCGAAGCACTTCAAAGCAAATGGTCGCCTGCTTCTTTTTCAGCAAAACTAGCCATGTGGCAAAAGTGCCTTTACAGGAACGTAAAATGGTCAATGTCGAATGGTACACAACCATTTGTTTGCTGGAAGTCTTCGGTGAAGTAAGGAAAACCAACAAGAGCCGTAGGATCATTCTTCATCAAGACAATGCGAGCGCACACACATCTCGTCTAACAACAGAGTATTTGCTCAAAAATCGAATTGATGGGTCATCCGCCAAACAGTTATTCCAATAACTTCTTTTTGTTCCTGAATATCAAGAATAAATTGCATGGACGATGATTTTCATTGGCAGAAGAAGCTGTTGATGCCTTCAAAAACCATGTTTTGGAGGTGTCTCAAGAAGACTGGAATAAATGCTTTGACAAATGGTTCAAAGGATGCAAAAGTGCATTGATCATAAGGGAGAATATTTTTAAAAACAATAAACCAGTTTTCAGTCAGAAATTACAATGTTTTAATTATTAGGCTCAAAATATAAATAGTGCCCCTCGTATAACAGAAAATATTTGTAAAGAAAGTTTTGAGTTTTCATTGTGAATGTTGTGAAGTAGAAAACAGTTGTTTCTCCAACAAATTTATTTAAGTGGTCATGGTTTAAAACTAAGACACAGCAAAACAGTGCGATACCAATGTATAAATATTGTATTAACTTTCATGCATGAAAGTGTTCCTTTATTTTGTTTATATGTTGTAATCAAGTTTGTTGAATAATAGTAGAAAGATAAAAAATTATGTCCATTATTTTACTGATTATTTTTTTATGTGGTTGCAAGCTATGTCTTTTCCAAAGAGGTTGAATAACTTGGTATCCTAGGACTTCAGAATGTTCATATGCACTAGCTTGACCTCAGGTTTTGTTGTATATGGTTTGGGTTTATGTATTATGTGAAAGCTATCTAGCTTAAATGTTATTAAATAACTATGGGTCTTGTTTACAAGCCCAGTACACATCAATGACCAGGTTATTGGTAGAATCCAGTTTATTCCTACAAATCTTAAGCAATTTTTACCTTCTCTATACATACATGTGGTTAGGAAGTAATGTATTCCACCCAAAAATTCATTTTTAAGAGTTCACCAGAAATAAATGTTTTGAGTTCCACCGAACCCAAAAGTAATATTTTTAAAGAAAAAAAACCTCTGCATCCATGTGTTTGTGTGTGAATGAATACATATGAGAGAGAGAGAGAGAGAGAGAGAGGGGGGGGGGGAGAGGGAGAGAGAGCAGCATAAATCACAGTTATTTGAATAAATGCCAAACTTTGCTTTAAGTTCAGCATCTTCCCAGGTTGCAAAAAGAAGATTTTCAAGCAAATACTCCCACCCCAAACTATTGTCTGCATGTAAATTTGTTCATTATCTATTATTTGATAAAAAAATATTCTAACTATTTTGATGCTATTCTATTGAACATTTCAGTCTGATTCTACCTCTCAAATAAGTTCAACATATTTGGATGACCAATGATCTATATAACTATGATTTTGTTTGAATAGCCTATAAAGGCCCTTTATTTGATTGAATGTTACATAATTATATCCAAGAAACCTTAAAACAAAATCATAATTGAAGGAAAAATGTAAAGCTCATCCAAATACTCAATTTGATAAAAATTTTTTGCAATGTTAGCTGTTTCCAAAATATTCCATGTGCAAGTTTAAAGTTTCCCAATTCCATCAAAGGGACATGCTTGAAATTTGTCATTTCTTAATTTTTCCCCTTTTGTTTACATTACAAGAGTTTGTTACCATGAATAAACATTTGAATGCTGTTTCCACGTGTGACTAAAGACTTGTTGCTTAATTTGAAATTGTTCTTGGGGAAAAAACATCCTTTAGCATGAATAGAAGAATAAGGCAATGTACACAATGCAGCCCATAGGCATAACGCACAATTGGCACAGGTTTCTGGATCCTTAAATTGCATGTGAAAATCTTGTGAGTGTATATCAAATTTCAAATTAAATGACATAACCAACCGTATCCAATTTGGAAATTCATTGATTCTTTATAAATAAATCCGACGTAAAACGTGGGTATGAAGCAATCAACAGATCAGATCTGGCATGGCAAGGCAAAATATAAGGGCACTGTGATTGTACAATGGATGGCGTAAAATCTTGCATTATTCCTAAGTTGGGAATGCTTGGGGAAAGAAATATAGAATGCATCCTCCATCCATGCAATACAAGCATAAAGTTTGGAGTTTGCTGTCCCTTGTATTACATAGCACACGTGACTATGTGAATGCATCCATTAAATAACTTGTATGCAAAGTCTTGCATTTATGCTGCATCTTTCTTACTTTTCATTTATAATGGGACTTAACACTTTATATGAATACTGATATATGTGAATTTCAAATTGGTAAACAAAGTCATGTTAGGGTAGCATATCAAACTTTTTTAAAGTACTTGGCTAACTTAAACTTAGATTCTGATTTACCTTTTTAGACATTCCTTTTGTCAGTTCTCTGTTCTTTAAACCAAACTGTTTCTTCACATCTAAATAGTTTTTTCTATTCAGTTTTCTTTCACCCCACTACATGCTGTAATGTCAAATTTATTTTTCTGCATAACTTAGTATCATATATCAATTTAAAAATAAATCAAAGCTGCTACTTTAAAGGTAACTAACTATCTGATGTAGGGCATTTAATTAATGCTTGAGTAGATCATTATGTGAAACTGTATGTTTGCAATATTCTGTTACAGTTTCGGGACTTCACTCAGGTAAAATCACCAAGGTAAGATATGACTCTCAGAAACCTTCTGATTCTTATGTTATAATTTCCTTTACTGGTGCTTCATTATACTAATATTGTAAGTCATTCTCTGTGGTGTAGTGGTTACCATGCTAGCCTCTATTTCTCAAGGTCGTGGGTTCAAACCCAGCGGAGGACGATGGATCTTTTCGGGTGTAAAAATCCTTAGCATGGCTTCCTTCAGAAGGGATGTAAAGCCGGTGGAGATGTAAACACTGAAGTTTCTGTATGCCAAAAC
Organism: Deroplatys truncata; assembly: GCA_030765065.1. NCBI lineage: Eukaryota > Metazoa > Arthropoda > Insecta > Mantodea > Mantidae > Deroplatys > Deroplatys truncata. The sequence continues at coordinate 160,058,587 of CM060985.1, forward strand.
ATAATAATTCTATGCATGTTTTACTTTATTTTATGTTGCAATTAACTTCATTAGCAATTTAGATTAAAAGTATGTTTCGGATTTATTTAAAGGTGAGTCGGAATTGTTACACTAACATCACTTAAGTTTACTCACTTAACATGTTTCGGGAAACCGTTGTTCCCATCCTCAGAAGGTTAATTCGACTGAACCTTCGAATTAACCTTCTGAGGATGGGAACAACGGTTTCCCGAAACATGTTAAGTGAGTAAACTTAAGTGATGTTAGTGTAACAATTCCGACTCACCTTTAAATAAATTCAATACACATCACTGTTTCTAGCTTCTTTTCATTACAATATCAACGTATGTTTCGGAATTCAATCATACAAATTTAAAGACAAGCCAAGGGATAGTAAACGGTGATTTTGAGATAGGTAACTTAAAGTCTGCTATTTAAATTTCCTGCAATAAACTCGAATCTAAAATGGGATACCACACCACTAATTGAGCAGTCACTCAGTTTCAAGATCAAAGTGGGCAAGCAGTTCACACACAGTTGTTGTTGCTCAGTGTCTAGACTGCAAGTTGGACAAGGATTCGAATATTGAGGAGTGCATGGTTGTTGTTTTTTTTCCTTTTTATTATTGTGAAAGGCAATAATGGTTCTGGTTTAATTATGTTAAAAATGTACAGAACAGTACCACTGCATCAATGATGCAATTGTAAGGTTTTGTTTATTCAGAAATTGTTGGTTTCTTTAATTTGTTTGCAAACAATGTGAAAGACTTGCAGATGTTTAAAGTACAAATTAAACAAAGCAAAGATTTACAATTATTGAAAAATAAATTGTGCTGTTCTGAAAGGGTAAACAATGAAAATATAGTATGATGAAGAAAATACAACAATGTTTGCATTTAGGTTTAGTAAAGATGTTATAAGTGAATAAATGAGATTTTGTGACTTAGGCTTCATAGTGAAAACAACTTTTTTTTATTTTTTATTTAACTTGCTTGAACTTTGTAGTCATATCATCACTACATACATTAGATTTCTAGATAGATTTTAAAAGCTGATAACATTTTTGCATAAAGTTACAATGTTGCATATTTCCATACAGTTGAAATGAAGCGCTGAATTCTGAAAGGGTAAACTATGGGAAATGCATGATGAAAAAAATGAAGACATTGTAGTTTGCTTTTAGGTTTAGCAAAGATTTTAAAAATGAAGAAATAATAACAAGCACATTTCATACTTCAGTTGAATGAAAAAGAAAGTCAATATTGTGAAGAAAATCTTGTGTTCAGGAACTAGTATGATGGTATAGGGACACCTATCCTTTTTTTTTTTTTTTTTTCAAGGTTTTGTTTCGCTTAGGAAAAATTACAGGAGTTGTTAAAGATGCCAACCCCAATATCTGCGCAGAGATTACATTGAGGGATAAATGATTTCTGCACTCTTTCAAAACAAGTTTCTGTTTTATGTGAAAACTGTATCACCTTTTAGTTATTAAATAACTATGGGATCAAGTAGAAGGTACAAAGCCATTATATAGCAGTACACTTTTTTAAACATTTTCTGTCCCTTCAACTCGTATATCCTGCTTATATCCGTTACGAAATGTGTAATGAAACCATTTCTGTGGGTGTTTATCTCACTTAATGTTAAATGATAGAAAACTTAACTGTTTTTTTAAGAAGAGTGGGGGAGAAACTAAAGTGAAAGTGTTTTTTTTTTTTAAAGTGCTAACTGTTTTTGAAATACGCCATGTTTGGATCTTTCATTCATACTTGAAAATCTGTGAGAAGCATTCCATTCATTGTAATGAATGAATTTATTTATTTATTGGCACTACTTCCTTTACACAACTTTTACAGTTCATTTATCTAACCTAAACTGTGTGCAAATTTTTGATTGGGCATTGGCTACCTCGACTTGCTTGCCACAAGGCAGTTCACCCTGCCTGGTAGCTCTTGTGGTTCCTTCTGCTTTATCATAAGTATCCCCCTCCTTTCCTTTGTCTACTCTTGTACTCCCTGCTTTCCTTGCCCATTTTTCTTTTGCTTTCTGTTAAAACTCCCTATACTGTAAATCTTCCTTCTTCTTTCCCTGCAAACATTCTTATTGCAACAGTTTTATCCTCTATTTTTTCCCATTTTTTTTTCTCCAAAACCTTTTTTCCCCATATGTTCTTACATTCTATCATGTAATGTGCTATACTGTCTTTCTCACAGCACATTTTCACATATTCCTTTATCTCTAGCTCTTATCCCTTTTAAAAATATTTTTCCTGTTCTTATCCAAGCTATCCCTTCTTTTTTTTAATAACTTTAGAGTAATCTATATGTGGTTCTCATCCTTAGTTTCCTTTTATTTGTTTAAAAAATTGTAGTGATTTGTTGTTTCGTAAACTTCCCCATTTCCCCTTCCTTTCTTTGTCTTCTGTTCTACTTGTTACTAGTTTACCTATCACTTTAATTCCTTTCTTCTAGTTTCCATATGTCTCGCATTCCTATTTTCTCCATATTTCTTCCTATACCTGCCCATCAACTGTTGTGCTCTCTAAGCTTTTTTTGGCAGCTTCATCCATATCTTTAAGATTTCTCCCTCCTCTTTAACCAAACATCTATACCAAAATTGTATTATTCTCTTCATTATTATTCCATTCTTTCTTGTATTTCCTAATTTTACTAAAGCTATTTCTCTCAGTACTGAACTTGGTAACCCTAGTAGTCCTTTAAAGAAAATTCTTTACATATGATCTACTTTTTCGCTTAAAGCTGTAGCCCCCACCAGATATCTCTACTGCATAAAGCATTCTTGATTCCACTAGAGCCTTATACTTTCTTTCCAATCACTTGGTTGTCATTTCTAGCTTGTATTTACATACTCTTGTTCCTGCCATTGCAGTCCTTCCTTTTGCTTCTATTTTCCTACTGTGTGCCTCGCATTCCCCTTTGTTATTCAACCTCACTCTTAAGTATTCAAATTCTTTGACCACTTCTAATCCTTTCCCGTTTAGTACCTAGTTTTCTTCCTCTCTCAGTTTACTTCCTTTATGGAAATCCATAACTTTTGACTTGTTCATATTTATTTTGAATCCCCATTCATCACAGAATTCTGAACTTCATTTATAGACCTTTGTAACCCAACTGCTATTATAGATCCTACCATTAAGTCATCCACGTATAATAATGCAGGATTTTCTTTAATTGCTATTACCGGACAATGTTGATTTCCTTTTTGGATTTTGCCTATTATAACATCTATGAATAAATTAAATAAAATCAGACTCAATTTGTATCCTTGTCTCAATCCTATATTTTGTTTGTCATCTCTGTGATTTCATTTTTTTTCCCCATCTTATACTAAACTTCACCCCTTTATAGATTTTTCTACTTTATGTAGTTTTCAGGTACCTCTTTTCTCCTTAATTTCCATACTAGAAATTTTCTGTTTATCGTATCAAATGCTTTCTCAAAATCTGCAAAGAGCATGTGTACCCTTCTTCTCTTCTTACTGAGGTATTTGTGTATTATTGTCTTTATTATGAACACATCTATTGTTTGTTTCCCTTTCCTGAAACCTGCTTGAAATCCTGACAACTTCCTTTCTTGTTTCGCCCAATGTTTTACCTTTCTGCTAATATCCCTGTGTATATTTTTCATAAAGCAAGTAACAACTTATTCCCCTGTAATTCTGTGGTTTATTTGTCCTCCCTTCTCCTTATATATAGGCACTATCATGCTTATTCCCCAACTTTCTGAGATGTCATCACTTAGTTTTATTTTGTAGATAGATAGATATTTATTTACTTTAAATACATAGTGTATACAATTTCCACTTTACATACTTCACCGAGTTGCTGGTTTCGTAGGGCCCCTATCCTCCAACACTGTGGTTACCGAGTCAATGGGCCCTACTTGACTGAATAAATCTACTTTTCAATACCTACTTTACTTCTTACTCCTTATTCCTATAATTCTTCAGCCATCTCTTTCTAATTAAACCTAAATATTTTCCTACTTCTAATATGTTTCCCTTGTATTTAACACTCAGCATTTTTCTACCTATAATCTCAATTGGTAAACTGCCCCATTTCTTTTTCTGCCATCTTTCCCTCGATTCCTTAGTTCCTTCACATTCTAGAATTAAATGCCAATAGTTATTATACTTTCTATTACATAGCGGACACTTTCCTTGATTCTTTCCCCTAAGCCTTTTAACATCATCACTCCTGTCCTCGCCCATGCAAAACCTTCTTGTGCTGATCTATCACATATATCAACATATTTTTCTCTTCCCCACACCATTTTTAAATCTGCATATATACATAAAGAAGATTTAAAATTAAAACTACCTAGAATTTCTTGTCTTTCAATATCTTCAATTCTCAATTTTACCCTTCTCCAAAACCCTTTCTACAGTACCTGCCCCTCTCTCCAAATATCTCCATAACCTATCTCCATAATATGTGGTTCCTTCTATATACTTACACCAAGTATCCTCTTTGTTGAGTTTTAACTGCGCTTCTAGGCACTGTTTTAACAAATTATTATTTTCCAATTCCTTAATTCTATACCAATATTTTAATACCCTTTCCACAATTTTTGCTTTGCTACCAAACCTCCCTAGCTCTATTTGGGCAACACCATTGGGTGAAGCCCTTGGTAGACCTAAAATTAATTTACAGAAATTTCTGTACACCTTGTTTACATTTTCCCACCCTCTCTCTAAACCCCAAATCTCGGTTCCATAAAGCATTTTAGCCTCTACTACTGCTCCGTATATTCTCTCCAACCATTTTATTTGTATCTCTGGTATTTTATCTAGGCAAGCTCTAATAGCTTTCATTGCCAGTTTTCCTTTTGTTAGTATCATTTTCTTTTGCTCGTTCCAACTCCCATTACTATTTAGTCGTACTCCTAGATAGTCAAATTTCCTAACCACCTCGATTTCATTTCCTTGCCACCACCATATTTCATTCTTCCTCAACTTATTCCCCTTTTTAAACACCATTATTTTTGTTTTCCTTGTATTTATTCTGAGACTCCATTTATTACAAAACTTTTCTATTGCTCCAATTGCTTTAGTTAACCCAATATTGGTTATTGCTCCTACAACTAAATCATCCGCAAATAACAAACCCGGTATTTCTTTATTTCCAATTACTGGCAGATGCCCATTTTCTACCTTAATTGCCTCTAAAATATTGTCAATGAATAAGTTAAATAAAATAGGACGTAACTTACATCCTTGTCTTAACCCTATATTACTTGAAATAACATTTGTCATTATATTATTTGAGACCCTTATACAAAAGTCATTCTCTGCATATATTCTTTGTAATGTTTCTATGAACCTGATACTCATTCCTATCTTGCTCAATTTAGCCCATAAGGCTTCCCTATTAATTGTATCAAACGCTTTTTCAAAGTCCACAAATAACGTATACAACCTTCCCCTTTTGTTAGCTAAATATTTACTGACCATTGTGGATATCACAAAAATGTTGTCTTTACTCTCTTATTTCTTCTAAAGCCTGCTTGGAAATCTGATAACTTACCCTGCTCCTCTGCCCAGAATTGCACCCTTTCTGCCAGAACCCCAGTGTAAATTTTTCCTAACACTGCTAACAAACTAATCCCCCTATAGTTTGCTGGGTTATTCACATCTCCTTTGTTCTTAAAAATTGGCACCACAATTGCAGTTTTCCAACTCCTGGGTACAATACTCTCTTCAAAAACTGAATTTAGTACCCTAACTAGCATCTCCAATCTATTCTCATCTAGACACCATGCTTTCCAGAAGTCACCTGGTATACCATCAATACCGCTTGCTTTGTTTCTTTTTAGTCTTATAATTTGATCTTTTACTTCCCCTATTTCAATCCTACTGTCTAATTTCTCAATATAGTCACAATTTGCCACTATCCGTACAATTTGCTTCGTTTGTTGCTCTGCTCCCAAAAGATTTTTAAAATAATTAAGCCATTCATTTACACCTATATTATTCTCTCTCGCTCTTGTCTTATACATACTCTTCACTAAGGACCAAACTGTTTTACAATCAGCTGCTGCCGCCTCATGCAATTTTTTACTCATTTTCTCCCCCCATACCCCCCTCTTTACTTCCAACAAACTTTTATACCCCACCTTTCAACCATGTAATCCGCTCTTTCCTTTTCATCACCTATTTGCCTCCATTTTCTCAGCTCCCTTAAAACTCTTTGTTTTGCCACCCTACATTCCTCATCATACCATCCCTTCTTCTTATAGACCCAATCCTCTTTCATTTTCATTCTTGAACCTGCATATTTCAATATCATTTCTAGTTTTAATACAGCTTCTTCAATTCTGTTTTCTTTCAGCATCTCATCTACACCTGCTTCCCTTGTTCTCCCTATATCTGTCCCCAGTTTCTTTAAAAATACTTCTGCTTCCTCCTCCCTCCATTTATATCTTTCAATTCTAGTTCCCTCTTGTTGCCTTGCTTTGCCACTTCCCTTATATGTACTTAGGAATTTTACCCTTATTGGAAAATGATTACTTGAACACACTAAATTCACCATTTCAAAATCCATGATATACGGATCCAACTCTACTGAATATATCATATAGTCTTACCACACTCTGACCATTCTCATTCACAAAGGTAAATTCCCCCGTGTCATCTTTCCTCTTCACCCCAATACACATCATCAAGTTGAACTCCTCACAAAATTCTATTAACTTCTTACCTTCGCAATTCAAAACTTTGTCTTTGCTCCTTCTTTGTACTATCTCATTCTCATCCCCTCTTAACTCATACTCAACATCTATTACATTTATTTTACTTACCCCTACCCTTGCATTGAAATCCCCCATTATAATAAAACAATTATTTAAATATCTATTTGATAATTCTTCCATATCTTGTCTTAACAAATTAAATAGATTGGGATTATAAAATTCCGAGGCACTTGGAAGGTTATATACCACTGCAACACACACATTTAGCTTGTCCCCTATCCCATTTACAACACACCACAGAACTGAATTTTCCCCTCTTTCACTACACATTTTCACTTTGACTTGCAAACTCTTCCTAACAAATAACCCTAATCCACCTGATGCACGACCTCTTTCTTTCTTTTTTACTCCAGCTTTACCATAAAAGTAAAAATCTGACACATCCACTAGAATATCCTTTGTTGCCCATGTCTCTACCACACCTATCACATCGCCTAATTTTAAGATCTCCATTATTTCCCCATGTTTTAACTTTTCAAACAGCCCTTGTATGTTCCATGCTACCACCCCCAATGCCTTTTCCTATACAGATCCCTTCCTCTCAAACCTAAATTCCTGCAATTTTACTTTACTCCTGGTCAATCTTGGCCTACCCACAGGTTCGTTCCCCACTGCTCCCTCTTCCACCTGCAAAATACTTCCCCCTGGCGATGAAATTATGCTAAGCGCAGTATCCTTCCAGACGTCAATCCCCGCCGCTGCTCCCAAAGCCATTCTGCGCGAATCTTCAATCAGCTGACTTTCTGGTGTTACTTGTTTAACTGGTGACGTTTGCTTCACTCCTCCCCTCCGTTCCTCTCCTCCATCTGATGACGCTTGCTGCAGTCCTCCCCTCCGTTCTTCTCTTCCGACCGATGATGTTTGCCGTGCTCCTCCCCTTCTCCCCTCTCCGTTTACCATGCTACCCCTTCTCTGCCGCCTGTCCTTGGTTTCACCACGTGTTTCATTTCCCGGTGACGGTGATCTTCTCCAATTCAGCTGACGAATATCCTGTTTTCTATCATTTATCCACAAATCCAATCCTCTCACGTAGGCTTTATCGCCTCTAGCTCTTGCACTTCTCATTTCTTTTAACAATAAACTTCTTATTTCTCTCTCTTTCTTCCCGTAATCATTTTCAAGGAATATTCTTGTCCCTTTTAATTTTTTAGCATTAGATAGCATTGTCCATTTCATTTTCACCGTCGCTAACTTGACGATTATCAGTCTTGGTTTCGAGCCTCTTCTGCCCACTCTAAAAGTATCAATTATCTCCCAGCCTGTTAACTTTATTCCTAGTTTATCTTGACAAATTTCCTCTACTTGTTCCCATACTCGTTTCTCCCTTGTTTCCTCTACTCCAAATATTATCAAGTTCCTTTTTCTACTCCTTTCCTCTGCTCTCTCCAGATTTGTTATTCGTCTGTTACATTCCACGAATCCTTTGTCCACCTCGTATTCAAAATTACTCCATAGCGATTTCATCTCCTCGAATTGTTTTGTCAACTTCTCTTCAATTCTCCTTTCCATTCCTTTAAAATTAGTCATTTCTTCCGCGATGCATTTCAGCATTTATTTTGTATAATATCCTTATGATTACTTGTAAGGCCTTTCTTGTTTCACAATATGTTTTCCAAATTCTCTTTGTATTCCATCACATTCTACTAGCCTTTTTTTATACCCTTTAATTGCTATAGACTTCTTTTATTGTGAATTGCTCGTCTAGTTTGTCATTTTTTATTTCTCTTGTTCCTATCTCTGTTTTTTCTAATTTAGTGTTTTTTCCCTTCCCAATTAATAATTTATTTGAGCCTTTAAGTATAAAATATAATTGTTTAAGTCATAGAACAATTAGTTCTCTGAAATATTTCTCCCATTCATTTGATGTGATCTCCTTTTTTGCCTCCACCTTTTTGTTTACCCTTCTTACTACTTCTTACTACTTCCTACTGGATATTTTTGGGCATAAAAATACTTAGCATGGCTTCTTATAGAAGGGAAGTAAATTTAAAATAAAGAGAGTCGAAGATTGTTGCACTACATCACTAAAATGTGATTTTACATTTTAGTGATGTAGTGTAACAACCTTCAACTCACTTTATTTTAAATTATGACACATCACTGTTACTAGCTTCTAAATCTTCAAAATTAGTCAAGGGAAGTAAAGCTGATGATCCCATGTGGTAGGTTTACAGCACGTAAAAGAACATTGTGCCTGATAAGTTGACCTCTAAACAAAATTTCCGGACTTTCATGCCCAATTCAGAATGGCATATTAAGGACCCTTGTAGTTAAGGTGTGTCCATAAATAAAACCCAATTTAATTTCCCCTGTATTTTCCTGCCATTTTTCCCTTTGTCCCTAGTATATATATATATATATATATGTATATATATATATATATATATATATATATATATATATATATATATATGTATATATATATATATATATATTTTCTAGCCATCAGATTTTTCCTATCTGGCTCTTCTGCCTGCTGCAAATGTTATTCTCCACATTCCCTTCTTTTGTGCTGACTTGCTTCCTTCCATTCTATTCCTCCCCTCCATATGTCCTTCATGCCTACATATATCATATCCTTTCGATATATCCAGAGATAGATTTTATGTAAATGCTTGTTTGCCTTCTGCTCTTGCTTTCATTATCTGCATAATTCAATTTCTTTTTACATCTCTGAGTTACTGTCAGGTCTATGTTTATAAATATGTTGCTCGATTTAAACATCTTTGCTCTTCCTGAAATTTCATGAATTAGTTGGATGTTGCAAATTTTGCTATTGTCTGTCTTTTCCTACTTTGCCTTCCTACTCGATATGCCTCTCCAATCTTCCATACAGTCAGATGCATTTCTAGTTTGTCCTTTAGAGCTTTCCTTACTTCTTCCACTGGCCAAACACTTCTTCTCTCTTCCACACCCATGAACACCAAATTTAATCTTCTCCTCCTCTCATCCATTTGCTCCATTTTTCTCCTTGATCCCATCTACGTCTCTTCTTATTCCTAGCATCTCTTTTCCAATATCTTCTTTTCCTTCCTTAGCTACTTGCTTCAGGTTTTCTTATTATGCATTCCTCCATTCCATTTATCTTATTTAATTTTTCTTTAAGCTTCTTTAATATTGTACTTCCTCAGGTCTTGGTTTTAGTTCAATCCCGCCTATCATTAATAGCATAAGTATTATGCTTCCAAGTACTAATCAATTTGTCATAATGTTTTGTTCCATTTTAACGTTCATAAATTTCTTTATTGTGAATAGGTCTCTTTTAATTCAGTACACAGTAAGTTCTACTCCCATTGTCACTTGTTCTGCTTTACTTCTTAGGCAGAGCTCCGTGCAAACACAGCCTTCTTCCTCCACTCACCTCACATTTGGCTTGTTGATAATCACTTTATGAAAAATGTTTTTGCCAAGTTTTATCAACACAGTAATTACTTTGAATAGTTGTTAAAGCATGCCTAAAAGTTGATGTAAATCACACTTAATGTAACACACGTGTGTACTGCCAGAAATTTCAGAGTGGTTTTACCATTCACATGTTCTGCATGTGTAAGATTTTATTAATTAACTAATGCAGATCAACTATGCTATTTTGACTGTAATGCAAGATGGGCTTGCTCTGCATGAAGAATTTGCAACTACACTTGAAATTGTTAGAAAACACTTTTCAGATGTAATTCCCTTTTACTCTGGATAATGTACCTAATGCTAAATCCTTCATTTCAGATTATGCTCAGGAGCAGTTTTTGGTGATAAGAGTGGTGATTCACCAGTGTCCTCAGCTGATGGCTTAGGGAAAAACACTAGCTCCAGTTATGGAAAAGATTGTTCTGAATGTGAGAGTCAAAGTGATATTACAAAAATACCATCTGTGGCAAAACATATTCAATTCGAACAACTTGAAAAATGTAGCCATGTAGGAGAAATTTACAGCAAAGCTATATTGTTTCATAGGGTTCAAAGGTCACACAAGTGTAATATTTGTGATAAGAGCTTTATTATGTTGAAAAGACATAATTTGATACATGAGGGTAAAAAGCCTCATAAGTGTGAAATTTGTGAGAAGACATTCACTCATTTGTCATATTTGAAATCACATAATTTAATACATGAAGGTAAAAAGCCTCATAAGTGTGAAATTTGTGAGAAGACATTTACTCATTTGTCATATTTGAAATCACATAATTTAATACATGAAGGTAAAAAGCCTCACAAGTGTGAAATTTGTGAGAAGACATTTACTCATTTTTCATATTTGAAATCACATAATTTAATACACGAAGGTAAAAAGCCTCACAAGTGCGAAATTTGTGAGAAGACGTTTACTCACTTGTCATCTTTGAAATCCCATATTTTAATACATGAAGGTAAAAAGCCTCACAAGTGCGAAATTTGTGAGAAGACATTTACTCATTTGTCATCTTTGAAATCACATAATTTAATACATGACGGTAGAAAGCCTCACAAATGTGAACTTTGTGAGAAGACATTTACTTATTTGTCATCTTTGAAATCACATAATTTAGTACATGAAGGTAGAAAGCCTCACAAGTGTGAAATTTGTCAGAAGACATTTACTCATTTGTCATCTTTTAAATCACATAATTTAATACATGAAGGTAAAAGGCCTCACAAGTGTGAAATTTGTGAGAAGACATTTACTCATTTGTCATCTTTGAAAACACATAATTTAAGACATGAAGGTAAAAGGCCTCACAATTGTGAAATTTGTGAGAAGACATTTACTCGTTTGTCATCTTTGAAATCACATAATTTAATACATGAAGGTAAAAAGCCCCACCAGTGTGCAATTTGTGAGAAGAGATTTACTCATTTGTCATCATTGAAATTACATAATTTAAGACATGAAGGTAAAAGGCCTCACAAGTGTGAAATTTGTGAGAAGACATTTACTCGATTGTTAAACTTGAAAATGCATAAATTGATACACGACAATCAAAAGATTCACAAGTGTGAAATTTGCGAAAAGAGATTTACACAGTTGAAATCTTTGAAATCACATAAGGTAATACATGAGGACAAAAAGTCTCACAAGTGTAAAATTTGTGATAAGAGGTTTAAATGTATGTCAAGTTTGAAATTGCATATTATGGTACATGAGGGTAAAAAGCCTCACAAATGTGAAATTTGTGATAAGAGTTTTACTCAGGTGTCAGATTTGAAATTACATAATTTTATACATGAGCGTAAAAAGCCTCACAAGTGTGAAATTTGTGATAAGAGGTTTACTCAGCTGTCACATTTGAAATCTCATAATTTCATACATGAGGATAAAAAGCCTAAAGTGTAAAATATGTGAAAAGGGGTTTACTGATTTGTCACAGTTGAAGTGCGTAGATTGATAAATGAGGATAGAAAGTCTCACAAGTATAAAATTTGTGAAAAGGTTTTTATTTAGTCATCAGCTTTGAAATTGCATAATTTTATTCATGAAAGTAAAAAAATTTGTGAGAAGAATTTTATTTGGTTGTCAAATTGGAAATTTCATAATTTTATACATGAGGCTACGAAGCCTCATAAGTGTGAAATTTTTTGAGATGAACTTTACTCTTTTGTAAACCTTGATATTGCCTAATTTGATGTGAGAGGGCAAAAGGTCTCACATTGTGAAATTTAGAAAAGAGCTTTATTTGATTCACAAATTTATAATTTCGTATCATCATACATAGGAGGCTTCGCAAATATGAAATTTGTGATAAGTTTATTAATCCGCCAGGTTTGGTTTTGTATAATATGATACATAAGGGTAAACAACCTTACAAGTATGAAAGGTTTGATAAGAACTTTACTCATTCGTCAAATTTGAAATTATATAATTTGATACATGGAGGGCAAAAAGCCTTAAAAGTGTGAAATTTGTGAGAAGAGATTTACTCAGTTGTCATAATTTGATTCAGGAGGGTAAAAAGCCTTACAATTGTGAAATTAGTTTTATGAGGTTTAATCATCAATCAATCATCATCACATTTAAAAGTGCAGAATTTGATCCATGTGTGTAAAGAGCCTTAAGCCCCTAGTGTGAAATTTGTTAGAAGAGCTTAAGTGTATTGTCAGGTTCAAAATACATAAATATATTCGTAGAAGTCAAATGCCCTGCCTTGCACAGTTTTGCTTCTATATGAACAATTAAATTTATTGCCTATAATAGAACTAATACAGTTACACTTATTCATGTGACATGCTGTCAAATGGGTGTTTTCTGCACCACACTCAATGTATAGCTTCACGGTTAAAGGTGATGCACAAGGTTATGCTTTTGAAACACCTTCATGTAACAGTTTTGTGGGTGATTCTATAGCTGCCCGATTTCATCCAGTTTTAACAATATAGCATTTAAGAAAGCAATTCTGTAAATCTGAGTACAACTAGCGTATCTGACTCTCTGGAAGTTATGTGCAAACTGTATACAGATCTCTTGACATGACTCATTTTCACATATGCACATGAAAATCCTATATTGTGCAGCAGAAATTGATCAAGGAAGGTTAATTCAATAGCCCAACCAAAAAAAAAAAAAGAATATTGAGTAAGTAGGAAAAATAATGAAAAATTTAAATATGAATAATCACATAAGAAAAGAAGATAAAATAGAAAAACATAAAAGCATCTAAAATACAACATGTAACATTTTAAATAATTCCCATTACAAACAAAATGCAGGTAAAACAAAATCTCTAGAATGGAATAAACAAGTAATGATAGGAATGATTAAAATGAGTGTATAGATAAAATGTTTTGTAAAATAAGTAAAGATACAGTGAGAGGAGTAGTACTCATCAAAGACAAAGAAAATCTGCAAGAGTAAAAAAGATGCCGTTGTAACTTCGTGAGCAACAGTCGCATTAACTTAAAAGAAAAATCTTGTAGAAAAAAGAAATAGTGAATATTAGTGAGTTACAGCTGTCATACCGTATTGTCATATAATTATGTGGGGAATCTCCTTGGATATTTTGATAACACAGAGGAATTATCTCAACATTGAGATGTACCTGAAGTTGCTCCTCTATGTGGCAGGATAGGAATTTATAGCTCCTTGAGACATTTGTAAAAGTAATTAAATATAGAGAATGCTACTCATAAACAAATACATTGAAGGTAAAATCCGGCTTGTAGTAAATAACATTCATTCTTGAGGTTTCATGACAAAGAAAGGCAATGTTAAACTAACTGTGGAAACTATTAATATATCAAATTAGGTTTTCGAACATTGGCAGGTATGCATAAAACCTAGCAATTGCTTTTGCTTTCACTCTAGCAAATGATGGAAGCTAAAGGAATTGCTGTAAATTGTATGCATAAAGCGCATGCTTTTGCTAGCTATGCGTAGGAGGAATTACTTACCGCTAACAGGCCATTCCAAGTGATCATTCCCTTAGCACGCATGCGCATATCCAATTGCTTCATGCCTGCAGATGAATTTTCGAGTTCTTTTGTTAAATTTGGTAAGATGTCATCAGATGGTTCTGAAATAGAAGTGGACAATGAGTGAAATGATGTGTTTGTGAATGTAAGTAATTGAGGACAAACCGGTGTTGTTAAATAAATCGCAAGTTCCAAAAATAAAGCTAGAAAAGGAGGAAGCAATTGTGCAAGCAATTGTGAAAATTAAGCAGCTTTGTGGCAAAAAATGAATTCCTAACAAATAATGAAGAAAATAAGTAGTATGAAAACTGTAGTGAAAAGAAAGACCGTCATGAAGGCAACTGGAAACAAAAAAATTAAGCTGAATCATTGGCAGCAACAGCTGTTTTTATTACTGTCAGCAAATAACAATCCAACACAAAAAGATTCCAGGTGAGATTTGAAACAATTTTGTCCGCTCATTTTGATTACTCTTTCTGAAATTTCAAGGGTAAGAAAGAAAATTAAGCAAATAAATATTTTTTGTTTAAAACAGGTGCATGTCAGGGAGATGCGACAGGAAATGAGGGTCCATCTCTACCATCAGTGGGGGAACAACAACCTGAGAGACCTGCAAAGCATCAGCCCATGTTTGAAACAGAAGAAAGCAGGGGATTGTCCATCGCCGATTATCAGAGATTACTAATCAGCAAACAGCTGAAGTTAACCAAAATACAAATCGAGTATTTTTCAAAATAATTAGAACCTTTCTAAAACAAAACCAACTAGTTGTAAAGCTGCCACATAAACTTTATTTTAAACCATATTTCACTTACAGCAGAATTTTCAAATTATGTGGATTTAAAGTCTGTTTGATCTTTTCACTTGTATAACTGATTTACAAAGTATATATAATTTCAGCAATTTCATTTTGCTTCTCACATACTGCAGCTTCATCACCACCATTTTCAATGACATTTTCATTTTCAAAATCACCCCCATCACTGTCCAAGTCATCAAAATCATCATGATCATCAACCAAATACTTGGCCACATTATGTAGAATGAAGCAACTTTGTATTAGTGTTGGTGTGTGCACTAAATTAAGTCTTACTCCGTAATGAAGAATTGGAAACCTTTTCTTTAACTGTCTGAAACAACATTCGATTATACCCTGTTCTGCTTTTATAAGTCTATTATATGTAATTCCTTGCAGTGTAACAGGATTCCAATATGGAATCATTAACCACGGTGCCAGTCCGTAGCCTTCATCTGCTATCAACACTGTTTATACTTCTTTTCATTATTGCGCATGGTGCACTGTTACGCCATATGTGTGAGTCATGCACTGACCCAGGCCACTGAATATCCACACTAGTGAAACATTCCTCAGCATTAAACGTAGCTTGCACATTTATAGAGGCATAACCTTTGGAATTGACGTATTCATCTCCGTGATGATGTGGTTTTCGAATTCTCACATGTGTGCAATCGAGAACACCAATTGCAGACTTGTACTTTCTCTGCCACTGAAGCTTAGCATCGTGCATACCCTGTTGATCTGAAGGAAAGGACACCCAGAGATGATTTTTTTGAACAATTTTGTTTGCTATGTATGTGACAGTTCTTGACACTGTACTTTGATGTATACCCATGTCTTCTCTGACACCAACCTGAAAACTGGGGTCTCCTATGTATCTCAAAAATGACCTCATTTTCTGCTGACTGCACAAAGCTCTACCACGTGTTTCATCATTTTCTACCACAAAATAATCACTTAACCACGTAACGTTTTCACTGCTAAATCTATATAACTTTTTGAAATCCTGTTCTTCGGGAGTCCTTCTAGGTTTGTAGAACTTTCTTTCCCTGATATTCATAAATGCAGCCATTTATGCTTACGATAAACCTTTTGCTAGGCAGGCAGGCTTCAATATTTCATAGAATTTGCTATGAAGCAAAAGCAATTCCTAGGTGTTATGCATACCAATTGTAGCAATTGCTATTTGTATTGCTTTTACTTAACTTGGCGCGCATGATGTAGCTTTTGCTAAAGTAAAAGCAATTGCTACTTATTATTATGCATACTTATCAAAGCTTCTGGTAGATTTTCCTACAAATTTGTAGCAAAAGCAATTGCTTAGTTTTTATGCATACCACCCATTGTAATATTCACAATGTCTAGAAACAAAATTGTAAAAAGCAGTCTCAAAGATAAAGAAAGTGCAATAGCAATCTACATTAATTCCATAAATAGTAATTAATATTTAAATCAGCATTGTTATTTCGGTAGAACAATTACAACCCTGAGAATTCCCGAAGTGCCACAACAACCCCAATATTAATATTGCACTGCTCTCAAGAAACCATTCAAATTGTAATGTGAACTTTTCAGCCAGCATTTCAATCAAACACTACGTTATTTCCTGTCAAAAAACAACCACAGTGTTAGTAGATTACATGTTTGTGGAATTTTCCTTACTAATACTGTTTTTTTTTGTGTTTATTGTTTAACATCATCGTATTGATAACTTTTTGAATACCTTAACAATCTTTTTATGAACTTAATTTCTTAAACTCTGATGTGTTACATTCACATGTCCATCTCTACCCTCCATAGCTTTATAGTTGATATAATAATTATTCATATGACAGTTTATTTTCCTATCTACTTCAGCTCAGTCCAGATAAACCTTTCTGAAAGTAGCTGTGTTACACATTCCATTATAGACACAAAGGGACTTGTGATAGTAAATCTTTAGAACTGGACAACATATGCTGGTGTTAAAATTCCACTCTTTCCATGAAGTCACAAGAAACAACTGAAAATTGACAGTACTGTAAAAGAATAGCTGACTATTGAACCATTCAGACCATTAATAATGGATATCTTGGAAATAACTGATGCCAAAGAAATGTTCTTTCTTGAAGTATGTTTTCATCTATTGCTTAGCATTTACCAGTTATACAAGATTATACAAACTTCCCTCTAAAGAAGAGGACTTCAAGGGCTGTTCCCATAAAATTCAAGATATACCTACATTTTATTTGCCATGTAAATATCTCTTATATATAGTATTTTAATCAAAATCGTAAGGGCCTTTTTTAGAAAATCAGAAATTTCAAGAAATGTACCCTGTAAGGTGGTAGGAGCGAAGGAATTTCTTGAAAATCTTAGTGTGTGATCTTTGGAAGATACTGAGCTTGAACACCATGCTTGTATTTATCCATATTCGGTTTTTAGTTATACAGTTTACAAACACATGTGCATGCACAGACCTTTTTTGTAAACTTGTTCTTTTTGGATTCAAAGGACCTCCAAAAATGTATTCTGGTGAAAAATCGGCATTACATTTTTGAATGGGATGCAATACCTTCTCTATCTATGTACAAGGTAGAGAAAGTAAAAATGAAATCATTAGAAGAGTTATTAAAAACATTATATTTGTATTTTTTTGTTAGATTTTAGAATGGAATCGTTAATAATTAGCACTGTTAACAAAGATCATGAGAATATATATATAAAACATCTGCTTCAATACCCTTTTATGGGCAGACAATTCCTTTGAATTAACTATCCATTTTGCATTCGTCAATTATACGAGTAGTATCAGAGTTTCCTAATTAGCATAGTGCTGCATGGATACCACTAGGAACAATTTTGAAATCCCTTACTGAGTTTGTTTATGCTGTTTAATCTGAATTGAGCTCGTCCTGAGATGTAAGTGATGTTAAAATAATATACTATACATAATACCTGCTTGCAAGCATTACATATTAACTCCTTAGAGCAGCTAGAGGAAGTCTTACATTTCATCCAAAATTTGGATGCCAAGTTTTCACCAGAAATATATGTTTTGAGATATCCTGCTCCCAAAAAGGTTTGTTGAAAAATGAACAACTTAACCCAAAAGAGGAAATTAAGTTGAAACTTAAATCCCCATTTAACTTTATACAGAGAAACCGCCAGCACTGCAAAAAGATTAATGTGATGTTGACCAAACACTTGTAATATTTCCTTTACCACACGTATACTCCAGGAGTAGGTTTTCATAAACTCTTACCTACATTGTTGGCAACCTACAGAAGTATCATAGTAATTAGTTTCAGCTTCTTCCAAGAATGTGACATGGAGTATTTCATGAAAGTTTTCCCAATTCAAAGTACCATTTATGGTAAAACGCTTTGTTATTTTGCAATTTTTAAAAAATTGCACTAAATCCTTTGTTAAAATATACCACATGTTAGATATATTTACTTGGCTAACCAAATGTGCATCTGTAATTTTGTATGAATAGCTGTGTCTCTCAGTTCGGAATACATTTTGTGTAACGTTTAGAGCATAAAAATGGACAAAAGCTTGCTAAACAAAAAATGTACTTTTAAAGCAGACAATCTCTTCGATATAAATTTTTAGTAGTGGTAGCCATTTCTCATTATATTGACCCACTTTTAAAAATTTTACTATTGTTTCATTCTCCTATATTCCTCTTTCCTGTACAACAAGATGTGTAATGAAACTATTTTTGCAAACTTTATCCCCAGTAACATTAAATAAATAGAAAAATAACGTTGTAAGGTTATTTGTACTCCTTGCAAAGGAGTTGATATTTACGGTAGAATTAAAGTAATACATGAGTTTGGAGTATGTTTAAAGATGAATTAAACTATACTTTAGAAACTTAAGTTAAGAGTACAAACTAGAGGTTATAGGCACATGGTTCTCTAGTATGGATGTAAGAATACTTTACACCTACACAAGAAACAGATGTCATTGCTCTCTTTAAAAGGTAAGCAAGAAAAACAGGTTTTGTAAAATGTATTTTAAAACTTGCCAAGAAAATGTTAGCAAGAAAGGGGGAACAAAGGTTTTCCCAGTGTAGGCAAGATTGCTGTTTGTACCAAGGATGTGTGATCAATACATGTTAAATAGGTCCATAATATACTTCAATTATGTGGTCTATGTCCTCACTTTTCCTTGATGTGCTAGGGAATAGTGATGCCATTAGTTTTTCTGGAACCATTCTGTCTTTAATCTTTTTCTCACCAATTGGAAGCAGTTATTTGTGCTCAAGGTCTTTGAAATCATTTAATTAGCAGATAAGCTGCAGAGCATTGCTGTTATTCATTATTGGTGTCATGCCCATAACCAACTTGTATATTTTAGGTAATCCATGAGTATCGGTATGTTTGGGTTGTTTTCTGCTTATGCTTTAGAAATGTCCTTGATGTTTGGTAATTACATTGTTTATCTCGATCATATATTCTCTCATTCCATTTGATTTTGCTTTAATGAATTCAGAGCTATATTGTCTAATTGCTGTCAATTTGTTTACACCTTACCTGTTTTTGGTTAAGTGATTTTAAAATTGCTTGGTAACCGGAACTTTTTTCTTTCTTTCTTTTCCTTCAAAATTATCTTCCATGTGTTTTATGGCTGTTTTAATACTAGGTAAATAGAGCAAATGAAATGTATTTAAACTGTGCTTTAAATGTAAGAACATTAACAATTGTTGAAGATAGATATGCTTTAATTTCATTTACCCACATTTCTGCATTATTTGGTGTTAAGAGACTGTTAACGAAGTAATTCTGAGCAGGTCAACTGCTATTTGCAGCACAGAAAAAAGTAAACCGAAGAAAAGGTTTGAACGTTTTACTCCTTGTAACTTGGTTGTTTGTATTTCATCCTTACTGGAATTGATAAAGAAACAAAGGTAAATCTCGGCTGAGTTACTTCGATAAGGTTTTTCCGTTATCCTGAGAACACGAATGTTGGGTAGCTCCTAAGCTCTAGCGACCCTGGGTCCATGTGACCATCATTTCAAACATTTCATTCACTCATCATCCGATGTGCCCTACGTTGTTAAAGGACATTAGAACTTCATAGTCCAAACTTAAGTAAATGAAATTGCAAGATGCAGGACAGAATTGCATTAGAAACACATCTGAATGTTATCATCGTTCAATAATTGAAGGCAGGCCTCTATGATATTGCAGTAAACTACGAGATATGCTTAATTAATTCGACGCGCCGTTTCTAGAAACTATAAATACAGCAAGAAAACACAACCTTCGCTTTAAAACTACAAAAAATTGTGCTCGATTGCAAGCTTGTATAATATGAAGAGTAATAAAACCTATGAGCAGAACTTTGTGATGCAGCTACACTGGCAATCTGACATGCGTGACAAGACTTTGACTTCATGACGCCACAAAATCTGCGATGCAATTTCAGTTGGAGTTAACATTTACCGCGCGACATGGTGCATGTGTTATTATTAAGAAAACTCCTCCGAAATGAATTTGTTTTTCCGTAGAAATACTAAAACACCAGAGTTGTATGAAGTTCGTAGTGCCTATAAGAATACAACAAGGCACATGCTTTCGCGTAGTAATGTAGTACTGTGTTGCCTCATCCAAATTCAAAATGGGGCCAGTGGCACGATATTGAATCCCAAAATCTAATGTTTACAATGAAGCGACACAGTTCCTAGGAGGCGTTGGTTCTACTCTCTTGTAACAGATGCTCCCGCGCATTCAACAATGTAATTAGTTGATATCTTTGTCTCGGTAAGTAAAACAAGTTATATATACATACATATATATACATACATATATACACACACACACACACACCATAGTTTCATTCGGAGTGACCATTAACCTTTATATGGATATAATTTCTTGATTAGTATCTTTGTAATTTGGATAAATAACGATAAACATGATCTTAGCTGTTCACGGTAAAACAGATCCAGGTAAAGAGAGTGCTGGGATTGGCGATGATAATACTGATGCTACCTTTGTTTGCGGGCGTAGTATGTAGGTAATTGTTTAAACAAATCAGTTTCCATAGAGCTTTTAGCTAATTTATTTTTGTGTACAACACTAAATTTGACTAGTGTATGACTTGTATGCAAATAAGCTCTATGCAATTCTGTAACTTTAAGTTCCAAAACAAATATGTTGTAGCATATGCTGATATCTACATTTTCCTTACTTTACAGGACAGCAGTTTCAAGCTTCACTATTTCAGGAAAAACCAGTTTGTTAGAAATTGTAATACTTTTAATACTATAATTCTTCCGGACCGAGAATGGGATTTAATATAAACAACGCACGTAGTAGCACTCCGCCCTTGACGTTTGATAAACGCATGGTGGAGCTTCCTCTGTTACACTCTACAGCTGCCCAGCTGTATACTTTCGGGATTTCAGGAAACTGCCATTGTTACCTACCTATGTTACATTAACCACATGCTACCTTTCATGTACCTGCAGTGAGTGTTAAAGAAATAAATGTACTAGTTCAACAATGGGTGAAGAAATGCATTGAATACATTTTATTAGTAAAAACGCACGTGTTAATCGGAGTCTTCGGGTAATAGCGCGACACAGCTCGCCATCAGAAGTGGTGATATCGCTGGAGTTGACTTACAGGCACACCAGTTCTTCCCGTTGTTAAATTTATTGGCATCCTTTAGAGCAGGGGTATCAAACCCTCAAACAAAATGTTGAACACGTTCAAAACTCGCATTTCACCACTTTTAAGGAATTTTCCAATTCTATGTTTAATTACTCTGCTCTGACCTACACAGCCATGATCGTAACATAACAATACTGCATTAGCGCGACCGTTGCCTCACTCCAATAAACAACGACGGAGTTGTTGCCTGCTTATCCATGATAAGAAATAAGCTAATGGTTTAATCAATTATTAGAATGCTATCGATATCCACGATCTTTATTATTTTAAGTACAAGGAATTGAAAATACGTTTAGTGCAGTAACAAACTACTTCTTTTGAAAGGCAAGTTGCGGCGGTAACAGTTGCATTTGTTTACACAGGACCCTTTCCTGGGCTGAATGCATTATGTTCGCTTCACTTATCAAAGTTTCCATAAACTATAGGCTTATGGCTAATGATGAGAAACAAGGAATCCTGCAGAGAAAAAATAAAAACAGTTATGTGCCTATAACGATGTCAGAATCCATATAACGATAATCAGAACAGTCGTATATTCTGATAAGCGTTCTAATTGGACAGTTGGTGATGTTAATGATGTACCAAAGCTTAGAGTAACATTCTTAGGTCTTCTCATCGGTTTACTTTTCACAGCTTTCATAATTCTCATTAGTTTCAAATCGGGTGCTGACCAGTGATTATTAGGAAATTATAGCAGTGATGACCCTGTTTAGTAGTCAGTGGAAGCATAATCGGATCTCTCTTGTTCAAAGGATATATAGGCAAAAGGAGTTATAGCTAAGATTAAGTGCCCTGTTTTTCCTAATGACAACCCAACATCTCTTCTTATGCCTCAAGTAAAAGAAGTCATTCTTTAAAAGTGTATTGAATTCCGAAGAGACAAACTGCTTCTCATACCTTAACCAATTTACTTGCAACCGGTTTACCTTTTGTTCATTCCGTTACCGTTTGTCTGAATTCATACTTTAAGAAACCTGCAAAAGAGAAGACATTCTTTTATGTCATTTAAATTACTTTAAATGATTTCCTTCCTCGCACTGTACGTAGAAATGGATACGAATCTCTTGGTACCAATGGAGGTACATAGGTCTCCTTTTGCGTCTTTTCAATTCTGGTATGATCTGCATTGCATTCTAGATGCACATGGCCAGCAGGAGATACTTTCGCTCAATATGCTATGAGTTTTCGTTCGTACGTGCATTAAAACTCAGCATTATGCCGTTGTTTTCGCCTCTACTTGTATCCAAATATGGGAGACTTACCTGGAAGAATGATTAACGTTTTTGCAAACAAGAAGAAATTTATTCTGGACTTCTATCGTACACCGCCT
This sequence comes from Deroplatys truncata, assembly GCA_030765065.1. Classification (NCBI taxonomy): domain Eukaryota; kingdom Metazoa; phylum Arthropoda; class Insecta; order Mantodea; family Mantidae; genus Deroplatys; species Deroplatys truncata. The sequence goes on from CM060985.1 coordinate 160,081,533, forward strand.
CATGCTAAGTGTAACATTCCGTACCACCGTTTACAGCGCAGTCTCGAATTGCGAGGTTGAAAGTTCCTAGAAGTCTCTTATAATAGCCAACGTTTACTAATCAGTTTTCAACAGCTAAAACAGTTTTGTCACTATTATTTGGAATGTTTTCTTCATCTTCTTCATATATACTTGGTCATTTATGCATGTTCTTGATAACTTTCCTTAAGGCTAGCACGTTCTATTTCATCTTCGCATTGTTTTATAGTGATCTGAAATGAATTGTAAGTTTTGCGTATGTTCATTTTAAAATTTATATGTAGCTTCTTTGTAAGCTTTTTTGAACCGCTCATTAGATATGGATATTCCATAAATTTCATCGCTACTTTCTTCAAGGACTTTCAACGTGCTTTGATTACTGGCAGATATATCCCGTTAGAATCGCGACGGGAGAGGTGACTTTGGTATTAAGGGTACTTTTTAATATTGCTTTTCATTAAGTTCCATTTTGCTGTTATATTATTCTTCAGCTCGTGGCAATCTCGATATGCAGCAAGAGGAAATCCAGTATCAAATGCGTTTGGTCCCTGCACGAGTATATGCACATTGCCACTGGAAATACCATACACTGGTTGATGCACTTCCTTTGCAAAAGCCTGCCCTGCTAATGTTTATCTTAGGTACATGCAGTATTCCAGGAATTTACTAGCAGTAAGATTTATAGCTTAAATATGTGGGTTTTCTCTTTCAGCTGCACCATGTAGGTATTATTTAAGTTAGGTTAAGCACAAAATCAAAAGATGCCGTTAGAATACCATAATGTAAATGACGCAAGAGACGCGTAACCAACAAACATGCAGAGTGCTTAAAATCAACAGACCCACTTTTACAGAGGAATTAGATAAGGATATAGGCATGTAGCAGAGCTTGACAAAAAATTTGCAATATCAAACAGTCGCCTTATAAGATTCTCATTGTAGAAGTGAAACTTCAATGTTTATAAGCATGTACAAAGGTAATTATTTCCATAATAGCTACGTCAGATTTCTATAACATACAGTGCATTCAGGAAGCGAGTCCAATGTCTTCTCCAGGTGTAACTATAGTGAGTTTGGCTGCAATATTTATTCTACTTGCCTGAAATCTCTTAATTTTCATGAAGAACGGTATCCGATTGCATGATTACGAAAAACAGCTGACGTATATTTGGTACATATAACGAGCGCTGAATATTCAGAAAATCCAGGAGATGGTTGCTATAACCAGTGTCAGTAAAATGGGCTGAAATTATACTGTTCATCGTCACAAACCAAGTCAATAATTAGGAAAATTCGCAACACACCGATTCGGACAGCAACCTGTACCAAATTCGGTTTGCAATTATCACCAGTAAGCAAGAAAGTACATAATTCACACCATTTAAGCTTATCCACGCGCAAAAATCTGTGTTAACCCTGATGAGCAACGACAGGCACGCCACAAAATTGATTCGTGCAACAGAAACAAGACGCGAATTCAAAGGCAAAGGCACTGGCAACAGAAAACGTAGGGAAAAGCCGCAGAAAGAACAAGCATCTATATAATCGGAAGGGAGGCGCGTAGAATCGAAGACCTAGTGAAATTGTACACCCCGGAAAAAGTAGGTAATGCTACGAAAATGTTAATGAATTATACAGATCCGTATAAAATAGTTCAAACATTAAGCCTCTTGAATTACGTAATAAAAGCCAATTACGATATTACACCTGAGAAGGTGGAAATATGAAAAGATTTTAAGATGCTGATGCACGCCATGAAGTTCACACGAAATGAAAATTACCAACGCTTCACGTTCCAGCATTACGCATTAGCAAAGGTGCTTTCACACACGATTTCCGAAATCCATTGTTTTCCACACCCATGAAACAAATGATAATATTAAAGAAAAGATTAAGAATGGAAGGAAAGAAAGAAAGAAAATAAATATGAACAATGTTAAGCTTTAAATTTCCATTATAGTTTCTCAAATGCTTGAGAATAGTTATATTGATTCATTTTAATACAGGGTAAGTTTTCGTATTTTCAGCGTGGTCTAGAAGTACCATGCTAGCCTCTGCTACCCGAGGTCGCGGGTTCAAACCCGGTAGAGAGGGGTGGATTTTTTCGGGAGTAAAAATTCTTAGCATGCCTTCATTTGGAAGTGGAGTAAAACCGGTGATCTCGTGTCGTAGATTTGCGGTACATAAAAGAGCCTCAAGGCTAATAAAGAGGCCTCTGAGCAAAATTTTCGGCCTTTCACGCCCAACTTAGAATGGGACGCTGAGGTCCATAGTAGCTAAAGAACGGCCAAAAATAAAGCTCAGTTTAATTTGTTGTACCTCCAGCGTAGTCTTCTTTTTTGCAGAGCAGATGGTAATCCATGTGTTCCAACTGTTGCGTTTTATAGTTATTAAGCGGAAATATGTTTTAAGTGGTTTGCAGTACGTAATCCGAAATGCGACATAGTGTTTCTTCACATTGTTCAGATATCATATGTTCAGGTATAAAGATTTCAACAACGTGTACTATTGTCCCTAAAGAAGAGTTTGAGAACAGAATTTTGACTACAAAGTTGATTTTGAGAAGGTTATGGTGTGCACCTCATGAATATGCGCACATGATATACGAGAGCCTTACGTGTTCCCTGGTGCTATAGTGTGATTAGAAAGGCTGAAAGTTTAGCAGGGGTGTCTTTTGAATGTCTAAGATTTATCAAAACTTCATGTCTAATCTTAGTATTTTTTGTGTAGTTAAGTGTTAAACGAGTAGGAGCTGATTTCTCCTAAAGTTAAATTTTGCGGGCGATAACTGCGATAAATGCTCTTGACAACAGGGAAATAGGACAACGCAGTGTTACAAGTAATTTATGATTTATTGACTGATAAATGCTAAATAAATACATTACGAAGTACATAAACATTAAATGTAGTGTGACAGACAAACCATAAGCAACAACATCAAATAATAGTAACGACCTAAAAGAGAAAAAGGGTCATCAAATAACAGGAAAAACAAACTAGGCAACAATGCATTTTGAACAGCGCAGACGCAATGAACTGATTATAGCAGCAAATATTATAAACCGGAATGCAGGCTCAATTATACAAAACAAGACCCAGCGAAATTGTTGAAACACTTTTATTAGTGCTATAAGTAATAGTAATGCACGCCGTAGGTTTTAAGATCGTTGAAAACTTTGCTGTAAACAAAGAGTACAAACGAAGGTATGGGATAATCATATGCAGCGCGAGAGGCGATGAATGGCATTTTAGTTTTGGAGACGCCAACGGATCCAGGAAAAAGCAATTCAAGCCGGAATCAGGCGGTGAGGCTATAGGAACAAAAAATAACAGTAAAAAGAGAATACAGATATTCCAAGAAAATTCACGAGTAATGCCACTTAAGCGGCGAATACACAAAAACAGTCGACAAAAGTAATATGCTAACACGCCACACGCGACGTTACGGGAATTGAAAACTTTTTAAGCAGCGCAGTGATACACGTTCCGCCTGTTGTAGCTATTCTTATACTTTAAGACGCGGATTGACAGTCAGGAGTCCATAGGAAGCCAGGACTTCGGTGAGCATTTTGTACGAGCGCGTGAAAAATGCACTCTGTACCGAGCAGTGCTGGGGAGACTGGTCGTGAATACATGGAAAATTTGTAAATATTGCAGATACCAAGCTGAACAGCGGGATGAGTCAAAGGGAGAAAATACAGGCAATATAGGTCCCCCTTCCTCTCCCTAATATTCACCCTACTAATAAAACAAATAGAGAACAGTGTTAGCAATAAGCAAATCAACACACATAAATAATGATAGCAAGTAAAATATTATTTTCCGTTTTTGTTGTTGTTGCTTATCTTTTATATATAAATAAGTACATACAAATGGTGGAGGCCAGGGCAGACGCAGCTCAGATAATCGAGGAAGAAGGAAGGCCGACAGGGAAGCAGCTTAACTATAATGAAGTGATGAGGTAAAGGATATAGGAAAAATAGCTTGGTTGCTATGTCCTATTAAATGAACAGACAGTTCCACATGAAAGGAAAAGTGATGCCGGTATAAAATTATTTATTTGTTTGTAATAATTGTGGAAGTGCTCCAGTATAAAGTAATAGACACGAACGCTCTTCGAGAAATCTCACTTACTGGAAGCAAAAAAGTAGATTATATAAGAGTTCAAATGTCGAGGCGGGCCAACTGCGCTCCCCGCGTGTAAGAAGGCATGGGGGAATTTACTACTGGAGGTTATGTAAAGAAAAGGAATCAAATAGGTCCCATTTACTCTTTCTCTTGTGCTGAGCATTCGAAAGAAGAAAAGAAAGATTGAGAAAAACGAAATGAAATTAGGAGGGTTACATTGCACAGATAACTAAAACGACAATTTAAATGTTTCAGAATCCCCTGCACGGGATATCACACAGGGAGACCAGAAAAGATGTATTGGCGGTAGAGGTACAGGCGAACCACGAGGAAAAAGCAGAATTTGTCCCAGCCAGGAAAACCTAGCATCACAATTCAAGAAGGAAGAGAAACAAATATTTTAAGTACCACATATTTACACTAAAAATAGCCATGTGTTTGTACATACACGGACAATTAAGCAAATGTAAATTGTAAAAAAGGGAGAAAATACTGTACAATGAGAAGAGTACGGTCAAGGAATTCACAGCACCATTTAAGTGGAGAGAGTGCCAAAAGCTTTTTACCGCCATTTTCAAAATTTCGGATGGAGGTGGATTATCGCCAGGATTAGATACTTTTACTTCCTCTACTACGTACAGTAAGTAGGCGAAGTATAGAACCCCAACCAAAAATTCGATACCAAGTTTTCACCGAAAATATATGATTTGGGATGCCCCGACTCCAAATTTTTTTGAAAAACATCAATGTGTGTATCTGAACAGCATAACTAAAAACAAAAAAGTCGGATAAATACCAAACTTGGTATTTAAGTTAAGTATCTCAAGGACGCCAAGCGAAGAGTTCAAGAAAATTCCCGCATTCCTGACTACATTTTACATGAAGCATTCTTCGAAAGATTTGATTTTCTCAAACATGTCTTTAAAGATTTTGATTAAAACCTCATATGTTTAAGATATTTTCAGGTCAAATGAAATGCATATCTAAAATATTCTTGAAATGTCCCCAAAATTTCTTTTCATTATGGATGACTGCTCTACTGATGAACCGTAAGATATATATATACATTTTACTACGCAAAAAGTTTAGATCTCGTTGAAACGCACAATTTGTCACATGCATTATTTTTTGTCGAGTGAACCACTTCCGAGGTATTCCTTATTTGTTTGAATTTTCCAATACTTATGCCTTTTCTCAAAGGGCAATTCGTAATTCGATCTTTATGTATTCCCCATATTCCGTTACATCTACAAGATAATTATCAATAAGTTTCCGCAAATGTTTATCTCGATTAACGTGAAGTAGTTAGAGATAACCGTTTGTAAAAAATAGGTTGTACAAGAGTAGAGCAAGTCATGTGAATACAACACATCAGATAGTTTTAATTCATTCCCTCGTCGTTGTTATCAGACACATCCCTGAGGATTAAAGCCACATAATCCTCCTCCACCTTTTATTTTTCTTTCCGGAAGCAGATACATCTTAAGGGAAAAACCATCCCGCAGCACTCCAACTGATAGAAGCAGAACAACAGGGATCAATAAAGAAGCGAGAGGACGGCAGGGAAGAAGCAAGAAGAGTCTATGGAATCTAGGGTGTAAGATACCCCAACAGGGCCGATAGTTGGCTGAAGTATTTACATTGCCAAAGCCTGTAATATCCAACCACCACTGCGGCAAGGACAGGAAAGGCAGCAGAATGGAATGCAACGCGTGAAGAATGGCAAATTCAGCAGGAATACACACTGTCAGGAAGGCAGCGCGTTATACCGCTACTTACATGCAATATGGAGCAAGCAAGGGTCAAGATACATGCAGCAAGGCCAAAAAATCGAAACCAAACCCTCTTATGATATCACAACTCCCAGAAAAATTTTCCCATGAGTCCTGGTCTAGCACAGAAGCAGGGAATGTCCGGGCATTAACAAGTCAAGATTGTGATTGTCGTCCGGTCGACTGGGTAGCTAGGCCTTAATGAAGTATTTATTTAATTTTTTCACTCGTTATGGATTATTTAATGAGCCAAATCGTGTAACCCCTAAGTTGAAGGGCTGTCTCCCTTTCATACTTTAATTTTGTAGTCGGAATTACTCCCCTTTGGAGGTAATGTAGCGAACCATAGATGTAATTCGAACCGAGGTCCGAGGACTGCGTCTGAATTAGAAAAGTATTGTAAGATAGTGAAACATAGCAAGCTCGATATAGTAGCCCATGCGGTCGCGCTGTCAGATTGCCAAAAAGTATGTAATGGCCTCGAAATTAGGTCATACGCTCACTCACTCTCAACCGACTTCTGCGACACGTCGAAGCCATTTCCGTCTGGGGTCGACGCCTCCAAAATAATTCAGTTTGCATTTTTAATCAGTGGACAGCAAGACATAACAGAGGGTTTCAGGTAAGATGTTTGTGTGTAAATACTTGCTCGTAGCACCTTAAACACACACCCTGTAGTCATGTAAATTAATTGTAAAAATAGCTGTTTTTATATAACCCCTGAGTTATCATTTGATGCCTCAACCCTCAGCTCGGCCACCACATCGCTATATACCCGTCCTACCGCCGATACATGTTCTGCCATCTGGGAATACCATGCTCCGGTTGTAAGCATCCCCTGGAGCTAACTACCCCAAGGTTTGCTACAGTATTTTCCAAACAATCACTCAGAAACTTAGCAGTGATTTCTGAACTTTCTCCAGACAAAGATTTCAGATCCAACATTTTAATAGGAATTCTCCAATTAGGATTAAAGTACCTAACAACAAGGGCAATAATTTTAGGTCTTGATGGTTTGATGCACCCGTTATTAATTAAATAAACTTAGCTTTATGTAGTTCAGATTTTAGTTCAGCAATGGTAAATGGGTTTAAAACATTTAATACAACTACCTCGGCGTTACTTTGGACATAACGTAAATATTGGTTCAAAAGAATACAGTGTATAAGCCTAGAAGCACAATCTATGGATCTGAAAGATTGGTTGAGCTGGACAATATGATAAGCGGCGCTTCTTTTACAGTTGCTAATTTCATATATTTTTCACCATAACTTTCACTCTTTAAACGATTAGTCAATACATTGCTATAAGATGGCTTGCGCCCAGCATTCTCTTGTTGTTTGCTGTGATTATATGCTGTGAAGTATCCGACCAACCGAAAGACTTATACCGAAAGTAAATGCACCCTTATTGCATCGAACATCTGAATCAGATTGTTTTGTATCAATATTTCTTTTGTAAGTCACTATTAAAAACAACCTTCCTTTTCAGCGATTGTATATTGTTTTCAAGCGTTTTAGCTCTCGTAATTTACAAAAGTACACCCACACTGTAGATGTAGAGATAGAGGTGATTTAACGGAGCGGTATTCCTCTCGCGCTGCTTTCTCCACAGATCTTGCGGCTACCAGCTCCCAGGGGAAAGGGATGAAGTGAAGGAACCACAGATGACTACAGGCCATAGGCAGATAGACCACAGAGTAGCGGAAATACCTAACATTTCCAAGCTCGCAGACCCGTCCCACTACTGAAGCCGCCGAGAGAGGGCAAAGAAGGACCTACCATTCAAGAATCTCTTTGGTGTTCACGGTGAATACTCTTTCCGGTGCGCAGGCATCCACACCATCTGCCCAGCACCGCCATACGCCACGAAACCTAGAAGCACACCTGAAAGATAAGAAGAAATGGAATGAAAACAAAATTTAAAAAGGAAGTCGAGGTAGAGAGGACACCACATCTGCATTCGCCAGCCGAACTCGGGGAAACCACAAAAAACACATCAGGCAGAGTTGGCGGGCGCCGGGAATGGAAACTGGTACCTTCCGTATTTGAGTTGCACCGTTACGGCAGCGGCACTTCCCTTAGGTACCCACAATGTATTTTAGTAATTCACAAATTCAGAACACAATGATTCTGCCTTCTACGAAAGTCACAACTATAATGAATTTCTTGCGACTGAAGCATTTTCGGTTTTAAATATTGTTGGGCGGCATTTATATAAAACAGAGTGATTTGATTACCAGGGGGCAGGGTTTTAGTAATTGAGCATAGGAATGATATAAATAGCACGGAGTATAGAGCAAGCAGATAGGGTGTGGGTTGAGGAAAGGACACGCCCACACCTACACAATAGTCTGTTTCCTGCTGCTGTCGTATTTATGTATTTGTTGCATATGGACAGGCAGAGCAAGAGAGTCAAGACAATATTCCGAAGATAAAGAAGGTTCAGACAAAAATCATCATCATAATTGCCATTGTTTGTGGAGGCATTTGGCAGGGGCTATTTCAGCACAAGTGGCAAAACCATCAAGTGCTAGGTATGTCACATAGAGGTTAGCGGACGTTTAAATCACCAGGTTAAACAGCACTGTAATTCAATGAAACACAAGAAACATGTAACGTTATAGGAATGACACAGTGCAGATAATGTACCCTCACCCTCCTCAGCTCCAAACTACAAATCCGAATTTTTTGAGGATCTGTCATTCGCTAATAAAAGCTGACATTCCTTTAAACAAAGTGCAGTACCCTTGTATCATAGCCTTCATAAACAAGTATACTAACAGACATGTTCCATCGACAACACAATTACGTAAAACCAATTTACCATGTTCTATGGCAAATGCCTAAACAATATCAGAGATGCGACAGCAGATAAATTTTTTTATATCCACAGACAAAACTAAGGATGTGGCTAATAGACCAGTCGCTAATGTTATTGTAGGAACCCTCACGCCTGACGGTTCGCGTAAAAAACATCCCCTAACATCTGAAGAACTTGAGGTAATTAACCATTCTACAATGACCAAACTGTTTAATTATTCATTGTCTTTGCTGTGGCCTACCAGGATTAAGAAAGAAAATGTTGTGCTACTTGTTACGGACGGGGCTTCGTATATGAAGAAAGCTGCCACAGCAGCACAGTAACATTTCCAAAACTAATATATGTAACTTGTAAAGCACATGGTCTTCACTGAATTTCGGAAGAAATTATATCCCCTTTTCAGGATGTAGATGGTTTTATAACCAACATGAAAAAAAATTCGCAAGGTCACTTCCAGAATCAAGTTATTTAAAGAGATGGCACCTGGAATTCCCTTGCCTCCACAACAAAATATAACTTGGTGGGGGACATGGCTACCGACTGCAGTATACTATGGCCAATATTGCAACAAAATTGTAAACATATTAAACGTATTTGACGTGCAGAAAAATGTCGCAAAACGTGTAATGAAGCAAACAATTACACCAGGCTTCTTTGAAGATTTGTCCTACATTCAGATGAATTTCAGTAATATAATAACTGAAATAACATGCTTACAATCATCTGCATTAAACCTGCCCGAGAATATTAAGACAATAGAACAAGTTTCAGGACACTGAGTCAAGTACCAGCGACCACTGCTAGAGAAAGAGTGAAAATAATCTTAAAAGTGTTCTACAGAAGAATATTAGATACACAGAAATGTGTAAAATGAGAGATACGTTAGTCGATCAGGAAATCTTCAGCCAGCCTGATATTTCGTGTTTTTGTGCGCTCCTGTTACGTCATGTGATGTGGAACGTAGGTTTTCAAAATACAAAAACTGCCTGCGAGCAAATCGGATGCGATTTACTTTCCATTAATTTAGGAAAAACATTATTCCACATTGCAATAACTGTGCTCACGATGATGTCTCTAGCTAAGATTTCTGTACATTAAAACCTTAATCCAAATGAAGCTTATTGCACGCTACAGATGGCTAAACATTCACTATTTGCTTCTTAGTAACGTCCCTTAATCCTGGTGTTTCTACTATTGAAGCAGGGGGTTCACTATACTGCCTTCTACTGTACTTTTTTACAAAAGAGCTGCGAGGTTGACGGCGCTACTACTTCCCGTTAATTTTTTAATTGAGTTTTATTTATGGACGCTCTTTAACTGCTATGGTTCTTAGCGTCCCATTCTATATTGGGCGTGAAACACCTGTAATTTTGCTCAGAGGCCTCTTTATCAGGCTTGAGGTTCTTTTACGTGCCGTAAATCTACGACACGGGACCACCGGCTTTACTTCCCTTCCGAAGGAAGCCGTGCCCGAAAAAATCCATCGCCCTCCGCCGGGTTTGAACCCGCGACCTTGGGAACTAGAGGCTAGCACGGTACCACCAGTCCACGGAGGACGACTACTACTTCCCGTTGTAGATGCACAATTAACTTGGTGGAATTCTTGCTAAAGTCCCGTTCCCTGGTGATTACAATTACGTGTTTAATTGGCACATTGTTGATGGGTTATACCGGTAACATAAACCGTACTTTTTATATGAACCTGATACTAAGCACTGCTGCAAACCGGTAAGTCATAAAAATCTGATGTGTTACACTCACCTGACTTTCTCTACTCTTGTACAAACTATTTTTACAAACGTTTATTCTCCATCTACTTCATGTTAATCGAGATAAACATTTGCAGACTCTATCTTATTGCTAATTTTCTTGTAGATGTAAGGGGAATATATATATTTACAAAGGCAGTATAGAAATACAGTAGCCTTTAAGCACATACATATCTCTTAATAGCTGGTTGCTAGGTGCAGCACCATTCCCTTTCCCACAAATTAATATTTTTTGTATATCCAGGACAAAAAAAACGATTAACGAATTCCCATTTGCGAAAATAAGTATTGAAAAATTTAAGGGAATAACAAGTAATATCTCTAAAATGGTTCACTCAACAAAACAAAATGTATATGACATAAATTGTGTATTTTAACGCGATCTACATTTTTTGTGCAGTAAACGTTTGTCTATCTCTTATGGTTTACGAGTTATGCAAAAGTCGTTCACAATGAAGAATACTTTTGGAGACATTCCTGGGAAATTCAAGATATACATTTTATTTGTCATCAAAATATCTTAAACATATCATATTGTAATCAAAATCGTTTGAGCTACTTTTGAGAAAATTAAAATTTTCGAAAAATCTTCCATGTAAAGGGTAATCTGGGGTGGGGGGATTTTCTTGAAAACCTTCGTATCGCATCCTTGGAAGATAGTGAACCTAAATACCAAGTTTGGTGTTTATCCGACTGTTCGTTTCTGAGTTATGCTGTTCACAGACAGACACACACACAGACAAACACACGGACATGTTTCCAAAAATGCTTTTTTGGATTCAGGGGGTCTCAAAACATGTATTTCCGGTGAAATCTCGGTATCGAATTTTTGGGTGGAATACAATACTTCCCCTACTTACTCTACGTAGTAGAGAAAGTAAAAAGGAACATTTTGGCGTCCCGGTTTACTTTTTAAACAAAATGGGACAGTGACTAAATGTAGACACTCTCCCTGCTAATTATAAGCCCAGAACATCTACGTTTGTGTTGTGTGCGTCAGGCCACCCTATGCAGTGCGGTTGCCATAGACCAGATATATGCGTAGCACGCTGCACTGCAGTGACCTTGGCATTTCTCCGATGCGCCACTGGTGGCGCATGATGCATTCAGGGCTACCCTTATCAGCTGTGCGTCAGTCGCTGCTCTGTGTTCGTGTTGTAAAGAGAGTTGTGCATCTCAAGGTGAAAGCTTATTCAAGACATCTGTGTTGTGCGTGATTTGCTTCCGCGTATTAATGTTTTGTTATTAGTCCACTGCTATGCCTGCCGTAACTTCATGCTTGAACATGGAATTTTTACGTATTATACGTACATAAAATCGGAGTCATGTAGACAGGTGTGTAGACAATGTCAGCAGAAATTTCCTGATTTTCCAGTTCCAGGTAACAAATCTGTTAGTGGTCTGATTAATAAGTTTAGGACAACGGGATTGCTAAGCGCTATACCTTAGAAGCAAAAACTTGATGTTCTAACGGCGGAAGAAATTAACGAAATGTTAAAAAAGTAGGCTTATAGGAACAATCCCTACACCATCGACGTATTTAAGAGCAATATAAAAACGAAAATTATAAACATTACATATGAATTTATGCAATGCAAATTTCAACATGATTCAGGCAAATGGAGCCACTTCCAACACCTTTTAAACAAGGTTATAGTCGGCGCCAGTCGATAAAGGCATAACCACGCAGCGGAAAGCTTTAAATGAATGACAGGGAGTGGATATAGCGGTCGGCATAACAATGATTAGAAGGACCAATTAGAACTAAGACGTTTCCATAGAAACGATAGACGCAAAAACCTTGTTGCGGATATTGTAACACGTGATTAGCATTACGTACCTTGCAGTATCATGAACTGTACGTCTTTATCTTCTGCTGTCACTGCAGTTATAAACAGTGCCTTCCTTTAGCCCATTATTAATCTGTACTTTAGCCACAACTTGCAATGTATTTGTATCAGTTTAAAGAATTCCCGTGTAGTGACAAATTATTTTGCATCATCCTATTTGTATGGTTATTTACTTTGTGTTTACGTGTGTTAGAGTCCATGTATCTGTGCGTGTGTTGTGCACATTTGCAATTGAGTTCACGCTTTTAATGGACATTTAACAATATCCAAAAGTAGTGACAAGGATAGAGAGCCAAACGATAAACTGGGCATACTCGGTACTGAATAAAATGTATTTGGTAAATGTATTTCAATTAAACGACAAGCGCGGTAAGTGATGTGCTATGTAAGGGATTCAGCGGCTTTTTGCCCATTAGAATAAGTATGTCTCTCTTGTTAACGTAGAGTTTACATAGTATATCTTTAGCATGTATATTCATTATTTTATAATTGTCTTCATATTCGAATATAAATAATACAGGCCCTACAACGCAGGCGCATTCCAATCTCCTTTTTACATACAATTCTAACGTGCTCTGCACGTGGCCGCGATAAGCGGCTACGTCGCCTCTCTCTCTCTCTCTCTCTCTCTTTCTCTATTTCCACGAAATGTCAATCCCTTCTTCTTTGGCAGCTAGTATATGTTCATTACAGTGCTTGTTACTATAACTCGTAAGTTTGCGGAAGGGAAATCTCCAGTTTAATAGACTGTGTGCGGGGCACGTATATGCGCGAAGCGTGTCCTCACCATAAAATGACCGAACTGTACTAGATATCTCCGTACTTTGGTCCGTAGCACAATTTCCTCTCTTGCAATGCTCCTCAAAACCGAAAGTTGATTAAACGAAAATCTCAAAATGTGTACAAATGCTTCAAATTGAGAACTTATGGAAAGATATAGTTTACTGGTGAAAACATTGTGCAAGTACCGCAGCATTAGTGTAAGTATAATCACATATGCGTATCATGATGATAAGAGCCTTACTCGAAATAAGTATAAGCAAAACATATTCTTAGATTTGGACTTTTTTCTTTTCCTTCTTTAGGTTACGTACTTAGCTCCGGCTATAACGGAATGCAAAATTATGCCGTTTTGTATCTTAAAGCCAAAGTCGGCTTCAGGAGTGTTGCTGCCCCATGCGATAAATACAAGTGCGGCCCCATCGCGCTTTTATACGAAATATCAGTCCTCCAGGACTACTTTTCTCAATACCGTATATAGTCGCAATGGGTGATCAATAAACAAAGCTCAAGAGGATCCAAATTATTTTGTGAAAAAACAAGATTGTATCAAGCGAAAGATAAAACAGGCAAAGCCACACTGAAATGTTTAATATTGCGTGTTTAACGCTTTATTGGGAGATTAAAAGATTAAAAATCTGATACGTTACATTCACATTACTTTCTGCACCCTCCATTGTTTATTAGTAAGTATACCAACTATTCTTACGAACGCTTATCTTTCTATCTACTTCATTATAACCGAGATAAAACTTTGCAGATGTAGCTACATTACGTGTTTCGATATAGATACAAAAGGAATAGCATTAGTCAAATGTTTAAGAACTGGTCACTATATGCTGACCTTAAAATCCCATACTCTTTCCTTAAGATAGCGAGAAACAGCTGAAAATAACAGGAGTTGAAAGTAATGAAGAACTCGTACCATCAATAACGGATATCTCGAAAATTGCTCATGCCACAAAAAAGCTATATGACATAAATTGTGTGCTTTAAAGAGATCTGTACTTTGTGTGTAGTACGTTTTCGTCTATCACAACCATTGTCTATCACCAGCTATACAAACTTCCTTCATAATGCAGAGGAACTATTCTCAGAAAATCAAAGATATAATTCTAAAGTGTCGTGTAAATAATTTAAATGCATTATATTTTGATCAAAATCGTAGAGCCATTCTTAGAAAACCAAAAGTTTCAAAAAATGTTCTATGTAAAAGGTAGTTCGGGCTGGAAGGATTTTCTTCAAAACCTTCGTGTCGCATTTTGGAAGATGCTGAACTTAAATACCTTCTTTGGTATTTATCTAGCCTTTTGTTATTAGTTATGCTGTTCACAGACACACCCAGACAGACAGACCGAAAGATACACACACGGAAGTAGGAATAATAGGGCGGAGCGAGCACAAAATGCGCATAAATGGGAGAGATAGGGAGAAGACCAGAGAAGCTAGGCTAGACAGGGATTGAAGGATAAAATTGCGTTTACATGGGAGAAATAGGAAATACAAGGAGAGATGCTAGGCTAGACATGGGGTTGAAGGGTAGAAGTGCGTTTATATGGACGCGAAGAGGTGCTATACTAGACAGGGGTTGAAGGGTAGAACATGCGTTTATTATGGAAGAGATAGGTAACACGAGGAGAGATGCTAGGCTGCACAGAGGTTCAAGGGCAGAATATCGTTTATGTGGCAGAGATAGAGAATACAAAGAGAGTTTCTAGGCCAGAAGGGTTGAAGGTAGAACATGTGTTTATATGGGAGAGGTGGAAAACGAGGAGAACTGCTGGCTAGGCGGGATAGAGGACTAGGAAATGCGTTTATATATGAAGAGAGGGAAAATGGGGAGAGATGCTACATAAGACAGGGTTTGAAGTTATTTAGGAGTGTTTTCCAGGAAAGCTGGAATAGTTTATAAGTATTTAGAACATTTTTTTAACTATAGGTAATTCTGAAGGTACTTGGAAGTCATTTTAGGAGACATTATTAGCTTACTCTGTTGGTATTCTGGTGGTATTTCGTTGGAGTGTTTTACGCATTTAGCATCCACTTAGAGGGTTTAAGTCATTTTGGATTACAACAGAAGAATTTCAGATGTAAAAGGTATTATAGCATCAGTGCAGGTATTTACATGGTATCGGCACCGGTATTTGAGGTATTCTGAGGGATATTGTAGAAGCAGCAAGGGGTATTTTCATGATACTGCACCACTGGTTTTTTTTCCCATACTCAGAGGGATGGGTTACCCTGAAAAGGAACTATTGCATAGGAGCTAGGAAATTGCAAACATTCGCCGTCACATACGTTAACAATTTATTTTAAACTGATATATTCGTTAACAATTCCTTGGTCAGCTTGCTTTAACATTTTACAAAATAATATGCTCAAATACAATGTGATATACTCTTTCACTATTCTACATTTAAAGTTGCTATATGAATTTAAAGATTTTATGGAAGAGCAACGAACACAATTGAGTTACATGAAATGCGAAATTATAAATGCTTCTCCCCTAAAAAATTTAGAACACAACAAGAGTTAAAGGTTGAATTTCAAAGCTTACCAAACAAGTTTAAAGATAATTTGGAAAGGCCGAAAATACCACTCTTGGTGAATTATGCCGTAAATCTCGCTGTGACGATATCTAGTGGTTAGCGGCTCGGTCCCTTGCCGAAGAACGACTGCTGATGCCTGCTGCCCAGGAGTTGCTGTCGACGTCCACGAGTATGATGGCGCTGGTGTCAGTGGCGTATAGCAAACCAGCCAATGATGATTGTAGATGATCCGTTACGTAGTGGTGTGATGTATTACGTGATTCATGGCAATATGTTCTTTAAAGCTTTAGAAGTTACTTTCTCTGTCAATGAATGACGACATCATCTTTGAAGCTTTGTGACATACTTTGGGTTGGTTGCATTATCCATGACAATGGGGGAGGCGAAAACGGCACAATATGGGCACTGGTTCTTTGAGGTATTATGAAGGGTTTTTGTAAAATCTTTAGCAGGTACTTTCATGGTATTGGCACTGGATTTTTGAGGCATTCTGAAGGGATTAGAAACTGCTGCACGTATTTTCATGCTATCGGAAAAGGGTTATATTTTAACATTTTGAGGTCGTTTATGCCATTTTAAACTTCGAAAGCTATTTTTTCGGTGTTTCTGGTAAGAGTTCTGAGACTCTTTAAAGGTATTTTAGATTATAGAATTAGGTATGGGCACAGCCTTTTGCACATACTGGTATACCGACATGAGAGTTTAACTGTTTCAAAGGCCCTTTGGGAACAGGAGCTGATATTTTTAGGAATTTTGTATAGTTTTTTTAACATTTTTCAGATCGTTTTCAATGCATTTTGTTCTTTTTAGGCATATTTAACACCTACGCTAATTTTTTGGGATTTTGGTATAGGCATTTCGAAGGTGTCTTAGACACTGGGGCAGGAATTGTAGTGAAGTTCCAGAACATATTCTAAGTATTTTAGCATCTGAACATATTCTAAGTATTTAGCATCTGAACTAGGAATTGTAGAATATTTTAGTGTCCATTTATTGGCCTTTTAGACACCAGTGCAGGTATTTCCGATCATTTTTGGAGTATTCTGGTGGTTTTTACAAAACAGAAGCAGGTATTTTATGCTATGGGCACTGAGTTTTTTTAGGCATTCTCTCGTGTTTTATAGAGATTTTGTCTCGTATTATATATCAGGTTTGTGACGTTCTACAACCATTTCTATGGTTTTAGTCATATCGTTTCCGTTCATGGACTTGTGTATATCCTAATGATTACATGTGATAAGCTACGCATAACTAACAGTCTCTCAAACCCAGTCTTAAGCTCCTTTACTAATATTAGTTTTTATTCCACTTTTCTCTTTTTTCTGTGATTTCTTCCCTTGCTAGGTGTATTAGTTTTACCAGTTAATCGACGCTTCATTAGATGAGGATTGTAAGGTTAGGCGCCTCTCCTCTTTTTTCCGGTCTTAAGGAAAGCGCTAGGATTGATTCATAACGGCAGAGTTAACGCCCCCTTCCATCTTCTTATTCTTCTATCATTAGGTGTCTGCTAGGTGTTTAAGCAACACTCAGGTAAACTTCAACTTTAACATTGTAGACCCACGAGAAAATCATACTGAGATCCAAATTACACTCTCTTAAACACTGTTTGTAATGCTGTAATGTCCATACGCACATCTGTTATTCCATCATCTGCAATGACTCTTTTATCGTCGTATGGAGTCAACGTAATTTTATTCACTTGCACTAAGGTAACACCATCTTTCGATACAGCGTTCTTATTATTTCTGTGATTTTAATACAGTCTGTATAGCTGTCAAATGTAATATACCTCTTAATGGCGCTACGCTTTATGCCTTTAATCTGTTTTATCATAGAACCATGGATATCTAACAGGTACATCGTGTGTCGTAGTAGATGCTCAAGAAATTGTAACTTATCGTGTTACACATCTTTATTCATCACTCGATGTGTAAATGAGCCTCAATCCATATACATAAGTTTTTAGATTTTAAACAGCGCAGTAGGGTATTAGCACATCATGGTGGTAGAGGTACATCAGTGTGTTAGAGATGCCCAACACACTTATTCTAATATACATAGGTTTTTTGAGCACAATCCGTCGTGAAGTCATATGCACAGCAGCCAGTTTAGCTCCCTATATTGTTCTATTGATCAACGTAGGTATAGAAATAAACTTTTCAATGCTCTTCTCACTCTTAACCAGTTGTACATACATAGGATTACGCAGGTTCTCCATTTTGTTTCCAAACATAGCATTGTGGAACAGCTGATAAAGTTCCTTTACGAAATCATTTGCAGCCTAGTGTCGTAGCCTGTTGTTAAATTCCACGTATGATGTTAACCATTGTGATTGCCGAAATTGTAGCACTCGATGGACATTATTAGCCGTAGTCAATGACTAAGAGCTTGCTTCAAGGCCATATAATGCACTACATAATTCTCCCGGGGTTCAAGATGGGATATTAGTTTTTTTGTAGACGAGCCCTTAGGCTTCGTACACTGAGGCAGGAAAGTAGATCGTCGTGTAGATTGTGAAGTTCGCAGGGTACTCGCTAACAACTTCTAATATGTATCCACGAGGATCATCTTCTTGTAGTGTTTTTAAGTCTAGATCATCAGGGGAACACCACTCAAATCAATATAAGGGAGGCCGTGGCACTTTGCCCAACCATATTGGTTATTTGCATCTTCATAGATGATAAATTGGGTTGTTCTCGACAGATTAAACTTGTCCATGTAGATGCTGTTTGTTTCGGCGTACCGATGGGAGACTTGCCATAAACCTCCCCTTATACCGGAATCCTCCATGAAAAGCTGATCATAATCCAGAACCAGTTAAAGCTTAATTCCAACCTATGGCAGCATTGCATCCGACGTATGCCCTGGAGGGGGGTGAAATAATAAGCGGGATCAACTTTGAGTTTTCAGGGTCTGTTCTCTGAATAGCTCAAATGCATCAACTAAAAGAAGAACTTCGTCTTCCGGGTATAGTGGTTACCATGATAGCTTCTAGATCCCGAAATGCCGGTTCAAAGCGATGGATTTTTTCGGGTATAAAAATCCTTAGCATGAATTCCTTCGGTAGATAAATAAAGTTGGTGATCCCATGTCGTAGATTTATGGCACGTAAAAGAATCTCAAACCTGATAGAGGGGCCTCTGAACAAAATTACCTGTCATTCACGCCCAAAATAGAATGGCACACTAAGAGCCACAGCAGTTAATGAACGTCTATACATAAATCTCACTAATAATAATAATAATAATAATCATAATAGGAGAAGAACGCCTGTGATTAAGTGCCGATCTCTGTATTTACCCAGATTTCCCACATTAAGCAGTCTCCATACATTTCCAGAATGATTGTCTTCAGCATCAACAATATCTTGTTCATTCAGTTTATTGTAGACGGTGTCCTTGGGACCAGGCAGGTATTGTTCAAGAGATCCCATGAAGAGACGAAATCATACGGAAATACTTTTTTTACAAATCATCAACTTCAACCGTCTTCTCCGAAGTACTTCAGTGTTTCCGAATATGATGATAGAGTTTTTGCCATCTTATCCGAGTTTGCACTCAGGAACCGAAAGCTATCCTCAAACCGGAGCTTTATATCTCTAACCTACCTGAAAAGTGATACATAGCTTTCTTCAGAGTCAAAAATTTCCTCCACTCATTCACTTGTACACTTCAACTCCTTAAAGATGAAATGAGAGTCATATCCACTAAGCTTATGCATGAAGGCGGGGATATATTTAAGTGTTTTGCAAGACAAATTCCATTCACTATTAAGATTTCCTCGATATTCACCATTGATGTGATCATGGTGGCGTGCTTTGTAGCTCAATTCTGTAAAGGTTCTCCACGCAAGTAGCAAGTTTAGAGGAGTCTAAATCCTTAAGCTGTTGATCCATAAGTTTCAGATGTTAGCAGATTTGTATATATTACCAATCTTCTTCGCAAGGGATGTCAGGTATTCCATGAACTTCTGAGCAGCATCATAACTACGATATATGTAGGGTTGCTTAGAAATATCAGTTTCTAGATGTACAACGCTGGATGACGGCTTGACGCGAACAAAGGCGTTCATTGAGGTGTGCTTCTGATATGGGGTTGTATAAGAAGTTTCAGGATTAGGGATGCACATATGACATGGAGTGAGATTGCTTCAAAGGGTGTTTAAAAATCCCTTCAAATTTTTACTTTCTCTAATACGTATAGTAAGTAGGGGAAGTATTGTATTCCAACCAAAAATTCGATACCGAGATTTCACCGGAAATACATGTTTGGAGATCCCCTGAATCAAAAAAAAGCATTTTTGGAAACATGTCCGTGTGTGTCTGTGTGTGTGTGTCTGTCTGTGTGTATGTCTGTCTGTGTGTGTGTCTGTGAACAGCATAACTCAGAAACAAACAGTCGGATAAACACCAAACTTGGTATTTAGGTTCAGTATCTTCCAGAGATGGGCCACGAAGGTTTTCAAGAAAATCCCACCACCCCGGATTACCCTTTACATGGAACATTTTTCGAAAATTTTAATTTTCTCAAAAATGGCTCTAACGATTTTGATTAAAATATCATATGTTTAAGATACTGTCATGACAAATGAAATGTATATATCTCGAATTTTCTGGGAATGTCTCCAAAATTATTCTTCATTGTGAACGACTTTTGCATAACTGGTAAACCATAAGAGATAGACAAAATTTTACTACACGAAAAATGTAGATCGCGTTAAAATACACAATTTATGTCATATACACTTTTTTTGTTGAGTGAACCATTTTCGAGATATTTCTTTTATTCCCTTAAATTTTTCAATACTTATTTTCTAAAATGGGAATTCATTATTCATTTTTTTGTCTTGGATATGCAAAGAGTTATAATCTTTGGGAAAGGAAATGGTGCTGCACCTAGCATCCAGGTATTAAGAGATATGTATGTGTTTAAAGGCTACTGTTTTTCTATATTGCCCTTGTAAATATATTTTCCCATTACATCTATAAGAAATTTAACAATAAGATAGAGTCTGCAAATGTTTATCTCGATTAACATGAAGTAGATGGAGAATAAGCGTTTGTAAAAATAGTTTGTACAAGAGTAGAGAAAGTCATGTGAGAGTAACACATCAGATTCTTTTAAATTGTACGACGGAGTTCTCCTTTGTAGGCATAACAATCCTTGCAATATCATGTTAGTAACACATGGCTACATGTTCTTGTCGTTTTTCAAGCCCGCTCCGGCCATAAAGATTATCAAAACGCATAAAAAACCTCTTAAGTGCGTACACTAGTCCTTCATTCCTAGTTTCCTGAAGATGAATAATTCTTTCAAAATTCCTTATACCAGGTGAGTCATCTGCCCCTAGCTATTCGTATCTATCTAACCCGCATTAGTCTAATGTGAAAATATTGACCGTTTTACCAAACAAACTGTTATTGTAGCTCTGCCCGTCTATTCGTTACTATACGCAACCAAAATTAATGATTAAAGGCCTGAATGAGCCATGGAGCTGTGAATGGCTTAAAAAGAGGATATAATGCCTCCAAAGAGGTGAGGAATGTTCTCCCGAAGAGCGGAACATAATACATGGGTCCTGGTCGAGTGGGTTTGCTGAATGTGGTGAACCAAATTTTGGCTTCGGAGATTCGAATCTAATGCTTACATCAAATTCTTTTGTTTCTTTTTTTCTTTCTCCTTGTGTTTATTTTCTGCATTTTAGAATACTAATTTATTTATTTTTGTTATTGGGTCTCCAGCGAGCCAAAGGGACAAGAATTACAATCAAGTAATAATTGTTTATCACGTTTACCCTAATAATCTGTACCGTATCTGATGTTGTAAATCGTGTTCGTTTGGGCGTATGCCGACGCTTTAAATCTAACACTTTTTGTTTCATGTTTAAAGCTTGTGTTTTACTGCTTCTACTAACAAGGTAGTTGTAGTGTGCTAAGTTCACGTAAACAGAATAATAAGTTATTAAGGAGCGTGGACTTCATCAAAGAAGTAAATATTCAAAATGAAGACTCCCTATCATCAATGCACATTTGGGTATGTTGACGGAGAGACCTTCTTGCATGTTGTAACATGCGCGGTCTAATCTGCCTGCATTCTTTACGTATGAGTGCCCGTAGATGATTTGGGCTTTGCGGTTCTTGAGCGTAAACCCGTTCCTTTAAATGACCCCACAGAAAGAAATCCAATGGGGTGAGAACGGGTGATCTAGGAGGACCTGTAATCGGGCCCCCTCGGCCAATCCATTTTTATGGATATGTTCTATGTAAGTGATTCCTTACAATCAGTGACCAGTGTGGTGGAGCTCCATCCTGCTGGATTCACATTCCTGTCCTTTAAACTAGTGGTACACATTCTAGTAGCAACGGCAATTCTTCTTGTAGAAATGCAAGGCACCGTGGTCCTGTGAAATTCCCTTCAAAGAAGTGCGGTACAATTAGCCTAATTTTTCGCACCAGACATTGATGCCCCAATCTGGAGTGCAACATCTTACATTCAGTAAGAATTGCCTATACTTCAGTAGTGCATATTATGGCGGTTAACATTTCCGTTATTTTGAATGTGGCTTCATCACTGAAGAGAACATTTCTTAAAAACTCTGCATCCATTTGCGCTCGCGGCTATAGCCACTGTGCATATATCACTCGCGCTTGAAAGTCGCGGCCGTGAAAAGCCTGCTGTAGTTGTGGATGGTAATAGATGATATTTATTACTGCAATATGCGCATCACTGAGGGCGAATTAGACTTATGTACAGATCTTGTGCTGTGGCCCTTGAACTGATATGCGGATTGTTTTCTATTGCGTTTTACTCAGCTTCTTCATTGCCTCCAGAGGTTACCGGAGCATCGCGAACAGGTGTTGCTCTTCCAAATAATCCTGTTTCACGAAGACGGCTTTCAACCCTTCGAAAAGTGTCTGCAGTAGGAGCCCTCCTTCCTGAAAACCGTTCTTCATACAGACGCTTTGCTGACAGTGCATTACACCTTGTTTCTCCATAAATTAACAGTATTTCAACATACAAGTCGTTTGTATACATTATGACAGCACTCGTGTCTCTAGAAAGGTTTCAAATACTCGGTAGGTAATGGAGAGTTTATTCACCCCAAGCATTGAATAGCTAAAGCTAATTTGCATGTGTGAAGTGTTTTAAACTTGACTAAATGTGTCAAGCCTAATACTGAGCACAATAAAATGCCTACTGAAGTATAAATTATCCAGCTGTCAGCGGAAAACATGGCGATTATTCTATTTTGTACACATTTATAATGTTATCAAAACGTTCTTTGTATCATAATATCAAATTATATGCCTAAAAATATAGAACAAAAAGGCAATGAAAAGTTTGAACTTAACACGAAGTATTCGAACCAGACCTGAAGTGACACAGTGGTACAGCAGCCATGATAATATCATTCGGCCAATTCTACCTTTCGAGTTAGGGTTCTTATACGAATAAATAGTTGCAGAACTGAGACCCCACCTCGAATCTTTGCAGCTTCATGCAGTATTTGGAGCTTATTTTAGTAGTCTTAACTCAAATAAATAAACTGAATCAGCCATTTCAATTACTGTATGAAGTGAAATATACCATAGTTTGTGACAAAAGAGAAATTATCTACCTAGTACTTAGCTTTTTTTGACATGGCTGTACAATAAACCGTTGTTGGCTGACGGCTTAAATCCAATTGGTCGCACTGCGTAGATTTGCCATTTTGTTTTCAAATAGCTTTGTCAACCGATGCATGTGATAAGTTGTTCCTTCAGGGACGTTTTCAAATGTGTGATAAATGTATGCTAAAGAATGAAAATTTGTAAAATCACTAAAAGTGCTACTGCAGCTCCCAGCGTCAGAGTGAGATATTTTGGCAACGGCATACATGGCGTTTGCGCTCTGTCCCGTAAAATACTTATGCACTGATTTATATATCCTCCTCTATAAAGTGTTATACAAATCAGCCATTCGAAGGCATTCAAGAAAGGCGTAAGTCAAATATGTCGCTTAGCACATTGCATAAATTAAAAAACAAATAGGGTTAGCTGACTCACCTGGTATATACATAGTGTTGTACACCATTACCAGCACTCAATAGCAACAGACCATGGTGGTCATCTAGTTCAGTATGAATAACTTTATTGGAAACACTTCTTGCTTCTCATCCAGTTCGAAAACTTTGACAAACACACTGTTGAGCTTCTTAAACTTAGATACTTGAGCAAGTGTCGTAGGGTATGAAACAGTTGAAGTCGTACTTATGTTGAAGTTGCTTGCATTTGCTGACGCCTTGTGCATTCTTTTGTATGCATTTTTATAGGACTACATACATGAAAGATTTCTTGGTATAATTCTGAATGTTTATACAAGCTACTTTAGCTCCATCTGGTATGTAGCTACTTTCTCGTAACAGGTTGTACTTTTTGATATGGAGTCGCACTGCTTCCACAGCAAGCAATGCCCCGTTGCTGCCCTTAAGCTCCGACTCTTCTATTTCAGTAGTGAATTTCTTGAATTTTGCTTCCAGTATGTAGTCCAGATCCTTTTCTAGAAACATGGACGGATTCCGGTTTTAAATATTTTGTCACAGGTTTCTCCGACATTGCTCACAAATCGGCATTCAACCAGCAGATTGAGCTTCACACTCTTGTGAATAACAAGCTCTTTATGAACTTCCTGAATTATTTGCTGTTTTGCCTCATGCAGGTACATATTCAAGTCCTTGGATGAATTGCAAAGTATAAAACAAGATTGTAATCGTCCCTCGAACACGGTCCTGTGCTCCTTCATGTTACAGTAATTCATGTTATCGACTATTCTTATATTTTAAGGATTTGGTGGATACAGGGCAGCTGCTGTAATTAAGAAATGATGCGTCTTAGAGCATTCTGGTATTCCCAAAATTCTTACTCCCTCCTCTCACTCTTAATCGCCATATTTTCCCTCATTTCAATACGTTGGTGACAACACTTTAGGGTTATTTTGCGTTATTTCCACTATTATGTTGGCGGCACTACCAAATATCGCCAAAAACAACTGTATATAAAAACGGTCGCACACAAAGATACGTGATTGTTCACAATATTAGCACCAGAATATTACATACTGCATAGAAACCATTATCATTAAACGAGGATTAATCTGGATGGAAAAGATCCCGATTTCGTATGTATAAAGCCTCTATTTTGACCATAATTCAATACGGAAGTAGTATCAGTATGACTATCAAGGTTATGTTTGAAGCTGCAATTGATGAAAATTTAGTTTTAAACAACTACAGAACTTAACTACCATTTTTATTGTTTTATATACACACATGTTACTTGCAAGATTTACTACCATAGTCATTGCACAAAATTATGGGCTTTGTTTTTGTTTGTTTTGTTTCCTATATAGATGTCTAAGTGGTGATTCCGGAAGCTTCCCTGTGTAAGAATAACAGAGCAGAGTAGTTGAAGGACATTTTTATATTCTGGCACCAGAAGGACTTGCAAATTCGTGAGGTGAGTTGTGTCTATATACCATATGTTTCAAGGTAAATGGAATTTAACCTGCAGCCATATTTCATGATTGCTTTTATTGATTGTTCAGTGTTTAGACTGTGGTGGGTGCTCTGTGGCTATCTTAATCCATGGAGTTCATCCTGGAAGGCCACCAACATTTGAGCAAACAATATTCTGAGATAGACGTGGCATAGAATGAGTATGAGGGTAGAGTTGGTTGTCAGACTGTGACAAGCCGCAGTGACACTAGGGTCCTGTAGTTTCAAGATTTATTCAAGTTTTAGGTTAAGATTAGTATGTGCATATGAACTGGATTCATAAAACAGGAATCATATGAGTAACTTAGCATTTCAACCTCGAACATTACTAAATTCTCAAGGATTACAGTAGAATCTCGTTAGTACTATTTTGCAGTGACCCAAGGATTTAGACGTCATAGATTGGAAAACATGTTAACGAAAATACAAATATGCAATTTAAGTAAATAAGTATGTAATAAAATCTAATAATACTGTATCTTATCTCCCAATATACAGGAGTACACTATTTGCACTTCTTTAAAAAACATATCTATGGTTGAATGCTTTGTTGGTTTTAATGCCAAATTGTACTGTCCATCTTGTTTATTAACGGCATTACATTGTCATAAACTTTGAAACTACACACATATCGCTTCACTACATCCATTATCTCCATTGCTTCCAACACTGTAGTAATTCTGGCTCATGATCTGGCTCATTCACTTTCATCTCCCACTGATGCCTCTTCTTTCATTTGTTCTTCAAGTATTTCATTTGTCGTCGCAGTTTTACAAACTGGAATTTCATTGTCAATGTTTACATATATTTCAAAAGACATGCTGGCGCCGTCTGCTATTTGGCACCACTCTTCACTCTCGGAAAACTCATCTTCACAAAGTGCCTGGCAAAAGCAAGCTTCATTAAAGCAGTTTCCTAATGGCATCTTGTGTCACAGAATCCCAGACATTCCTAATGAAATGCTTGGCGTCTAAGACCATGATTTTTCTTCTCATCAATTTCGGTGCAACCAGTCTTCTCTGTACCTCCTCTTCTGATACGTATGCTCCATGCACGGAATTATGCCTTGATCTAAAGGTTATAGCTTACTCATACGGTGTGCTGGGAGAAAAGTGATCTTTGTTTCTTTAATTTGAAACAGTGGGTGGATGAGTGACACAGTGATCAATGCAATTTTCCTGCTTCTTATGCCCAGTCTTGCGTCCCATGCTCGTTAGAAATTTTCAAATACTGCAGAGGTTATCCAGGCTTTTATGTTGGAAGTGTACTTGCATGCAGAAGGTTGCACATTCTTGAAGCATTGCGGACTGTGTGGTTTTCCAATAACCAACAGTTCTCCATTCCATTTTCGTTACAGCATAACGAAACTGTAATCCTCTCCTTTTAAAGTTTCCTGCCATGGCACTTAGTGCCCTTAAAATCCAGGGTTTTGTGTGGCAAAAGATGGAAAAATAGTCCCATTGCATCTGCATTATAAACATCACCAGGGCTATAGTCTTTCAAATTTAATAGGAGCATTGTATTTTGCCACATTACTATATTTTCACACAGTGTAGTGTCATTATCTAGAGCAGCAGCTTCACCTCGCACACATCTGTAAACTAAGCCATGTCAATTCTTGAATCTTTCAATCCCCATTGGACATTTTGAAACCATCCTGTCCCATCTTCTGTGCTAAATGTGTTGCCTGAGCTGGAACCACGGTACCGTCTATTGGCACATTTGCAGCTCTTGCTTGTGTAAATCACTTTAGTAGAGCATCTTCTAGTTCTGGAAACTGGCCAGGCCAATTACATTTGCTAACAATCGTGTTTAAGGTTGATGGAGGAGTGTTTTAACTTCCTCGCAATATCCGCATGTTCATATTTGGATTGAATTCTACTTAAGGATTTTCAGTTTTTCACTGTTGGTTATTTGCTGCAGTTTCTTTTTGTCCTTTGCAAACAAAAACAAAGTTAAAATCTACATATGTTTGGTCAACACTAGGTGGGAAGGGAGATTTGGGTTACTAGTTCCTGCATGTCCTGGGTTCATTTCTGGTCCTGGATTTTGTTGCCTCACATTCTGCAACTTGTATTTAGCTTATTTAAAATTCCTGCTTCGGTAAATGTGTTGGTAGTGAGGTATCCGCCAGCTATGGCAAGCTTGTAGGTTTTGGCTGTACAACTTTATTAATTGTTTTTCTTTATAGCTGTCGAGCTGTTGTTACGTTATAATGTTTCAGTAGAAGTTTTACTTTAATTTAATGATATTTGTCCGGCTGGTTATATGTTTTTGAAATATATAACAGCTCATCGGTGATCATGAAATTGCCTAAATTCTTACATGTTTGAAGAGGATAAGGCAATAAATTATGATGCCAATAACATAAAACTTTATTTTTTCTTAAAGCAATGTGAGATTTTACTAATATATTTTAATTAACTTTTGCTGTATCCTGTTTTACTTACTCATTCCAGTCTTTAAACTCAATAGTACATTTTATACCATTAATGTTGATAACAATATTCCTTGTTATATATTCGGTGATATATTAACAATTGTGCACAGTTAATTTCCTTGAGCTAATCTAATCTTTGAAATATTTTATGAGCGTACATAAAAAATTGAAAGTTGTTTACTTTTGCATTTGGTTGCTATGTTTAGTAACATAAATCTAACTTATTTACAAATTATTTGTACTGAACATTTTTACATTGAATCCAAATAATGATTAACAATACTAATTCCTTATTTTATGCATTTACATTTTAAATTTCTGCTTTCAATGCCTGTTTGCACTTTTGTTATGTATTTCTTTTCTATAAAGGCTTTTTTTTTCATTCTTTTAGCATCATGTATTTTCCTTTTTATCGTCATTTATTTGTCTTCTACTTATTTCTTTCATACAAAATAAATGAATTTATAACATAGAGCTTCTTTGAAAGCATTTCAAATCTTTTAATACAATACTTCGTAGAAATTCACAATTTAAAAATTTTAACACCTTAACATATAACCTTTTAAATACATCAAGTGTTGTCTATATCTTTGAATTACAATTCTGGATTGCTTTTATATGAATTTAATTTCACATGTCACTTTTGACTCGTCTAATTTCTGCGTCAACTCAACAAGAGAAACTATCATCATTGTTTACCATGCTAAGCTAAACCATTCTTATCCTGCTCACACAAATATGTACATACATGCACATTATTGGCTGCCTCATTGGTCTCCTCCTCAGCTGGACTGGCCAAGGATTGACCAAAGTAGCAAATGAGGACATCAAACTTTGAACGTAGTAAGCACCTATCCACACTGGACTGACCAAGGATTGATCAAAATACCGAATGAGGATGTCAAACCTTGAATGTAATAAGTGGAAGCGAGAAAAGTACTAAACAAATGTTATTTATTACATTTGGTTCAGAACTTTTGTAATTCGTCATATATGGGAAAATGTGTTAAGAATGTGCTAACAAGATTCCACTGTACATACACTAGTATGATTGGGTTGGTAGTTTCCTTTGCTATGTGTGGTATTAACAAAGTGGAGTAGTTTGTTGACATATGAGTTGAAAATGTCTTACAATTTGTGGGTGCTTGTGCTAGGTCCTTCTTAAATACTCCCATTTCTTAAAACCATTATAATCCTTCCAGCCCAAGAAAGAGTTCTAACAAACAGTGCTAGTACTATCACTCTGTGTTTGATGTTTCTTCCCCTTCAATAGCTGCTCAGCTGTTTTGGGGTTTCAAGAACCTTGTCATTGTTACTTCTGATTGCTATCTTAATTACATGTTATCTTTCACTGCACCAGCATTAAATATTAAAGAAAATCATGCCTCTACGCTTGTTAAGTAAATGTTATAATTCAAGAATGGATGAAAAAATGTTATGAAACACATTTTATTAATAACAACTTATATGTTAATCAGTTAATAGTATGAAACCCAACTCGAAGTCAGAGTGGTGACATCACTTGGATCGCATTCCTGGTTTATAATCAGCCTGTATACAATTGGTTATACACCAGTTGCATATAATTTTAATTAATGACATCTTGAACAGCAAGGGTATCATAACGCTCAAACATAAAGTTAAGCACATTCAAAACTATACTTTTTATACCACTTTTATACTTAATTACTGCTACTTACTCAGCCAGGAATGCAGTATTGACTAGCACGACCATTGCTTCCCTTGAATAAACAGTGCAGGAATACCACTGACTGCATGGCCATGGTAATATATAAAAGTTAATTATATAAGTTATGTTTAAATGAAGCCATACGTAAAATACTGTTTTTATTATTTAAACTCAAAATAGGAAATCTGTATGCATTACCACTATGGAAGTTTGAAGGACAGCTTCCTCCCTTTCCTGGACATCCTTGTTTCCAAAAATGGGAACAGAACTCTTAGTGATGCTGTCTACTGCAAACTTACGCATACTAATATGTACGTCAATCCAAACAGTTTCCACCATAAAGCTCAATGAAACACGTGCAGTTTCTGTTTTGGATCCAGATAACCTTCAAACTGAAATTCAGCACCTTAAAGCTCACACTCCAACAGAAGGGATATTCAGCCAAGGATATTGCAGCTGCTTTGAGAAGAACCAGATAAATGAAGCACAACACAGACACTCAGAAGAAAGATAAGCCAGTCACAATATCCTGTATACCATTTAGCAGCAATCTTTAGGGAAGGTTAAGTAGACTGCTTCACAAATATGGCATCAAAACCATCCACAAGCCATCACCTAAAATCAGAACCTTAGTCAGGCCAGTAAAGGACTACTTAGCTTAGGGTACCTGGTGTCTACCACATTCTTTGTGGATGTGGTGCAGCATAATAGGCCAAATAGGATACATAATTGCCACGTGCATTATTGAACACCAAAGAAAGATCAGGCTCAAGCAGCTCAAAATATCTAAACATTGTATTGATGGGACACAGAGCCACTTTCAGCAAGACTAAAGGTACTCGTCCACGATGCAATTTAAAGGGCTTGCAACTTCAAACTGAGCAAGAAAAGTGGAGTTTCACTGTGTAAATTGTCAAGCAAGTAGGAAAATTGTACGCGCAACAAATTCAGCGTAACTTCTAAGTGGCGTTTAGTCATGCAGTGGAAAAAAGAAAAGTTTTGCCATCTGAAAGTGGCTTCAACAGTTTAGAAAAATTTTTGTGGCATATTCCATGCAACTTTGTTATGTCGTCTGCTGCAATAGTAAATAGCTGTTTGAGAGGTGGGTACAAGTATTATAATTTGTGTTACACTAAATACAGAATTAAGACAGATACATGCATTTTATTTCATTAACAATACATACAGTTTATTGCAGTACGGTGACAATTTATTTCTTGATAGATAATAATGTGCATAACAATAAATGGACAAGGGAAATGACATAGAATTTGATTGAATTGATTGCTTGTGCGGAGAAAATAAATTGAGTTTTATTTATGGACGCTCTTTAACTACTATGGTTCTTAGTGTCCCATTCCATATTGGGCGTGAAAGACCGGTAATTTTGCTCAGAGGCCTCTTTATCAGACTTGAGGTTCTTTTACGTGCCGTAAATCTATGACACGGGACCACCGGCTTTACTTCCCTTCTGAAGGAAGCCATGCTAAGGATTATTACGCCCAAAAAAATCCATCGCCCTCTGCCTGATTTGAACCCGCGACCTTGGGAACTAGAGGCTAGCACGGTACCACTAGTTCACGGAGGACGACATTGTGGTGAGTAGACACTGCAGATTACAGAACTAAACAAAAGTGACAAAATGCATTACATGATATAGGAATAGAGTTCAACATGTCAACAGAGGTTGAGAACTCGGATGACCAACGAAAGGAGCAAAATGAAGGCAGGGAAATCTGGAAGTGGTGTATAACACAAGTATAAAGCAAAATGGGAATTTTATGATGCATTGCAGTTTGTTTTACCACATCCGCACCAATAATGATGCAGTAGATGAGTAAATTCTTTGGTAAGTACCAACACACTCACTTTAAATGTAGCGATATTGTCAAGGAACCTCTCCTTCACAGCAAAAATACTCCTTGAATTCCCAACTTTTTTTGCTGCAGTATGAGGATTTTAAGTTTTCTTTGCAACGGCACTAGGTCGTAGTTCTAGTTGTGCCAAGTTTCGAAATAAATGCATCAGTGACTGTTAGCTGTCGCCTAAAAAAATCACATGGATTATGTAGTTATAAATCATGACAGCCGAATGTTGTATAACTCGGTAATGTTGCTCCATTATTTCATGCCGAATTACCTGTGGCTAAAAATCTCAGTGTCAACACAAGACAATTGTTGGTGATATTGACTTTTTCATTATCATGTCTTGCTTTTGTATTGCAGGTGCTACTCTTCTAAGCAAATAATTAAATTCACCCCATGATATATATATGCCCAGCATTTTATTGTCGCCCTTAACATTTTTCTCTGCGTCGACTAAGTAAAATAAGATGCGAACATGCTGCGGACAAAACTCCGTTATGAGAGGACATAATGGCCACACCAAGAACACAGCTGACTAGAAAGTTGCATGCACAAAAATTTCCGCCACAAATATAGCATTGTGTAAATGCTCGTGCAACATTTCTGTGGAACATGATATTTTTTCAGTGACACAACACGAAATCGTGCAACTTTGCATGCTGTGTGTAAACAGAAAGTGCCACATTTGTGGCCTGCAAGAAAAGTGGCATGCCATAAAACTGGCATCGTGTACGAGTCCTTAAGATAGTGGCAAAGTGTTTGGGCTACTGGGAAAGAAGAGTAAAAGATGCCTTAGCCATCTCATCTGAAATAAATAATCTTAACCATGATTCAGACCTACAACTAAATTTGACATGGGCATTGATGATAAAAATCCGTAACACTTAGTTTTCAACCTTTAGTACTACAAGATTTTATAAAATATCAGGGTTTCTACCAGGGTTTTTGCTCAAATTCAAAATATCAGGTTACTAAAATAGTTTCCTACCAGCTCCATCCCCATACCTCAGTCACTTTAAATCCAGTTTGCATAATTTTCTTGGCCATTAAGCAAACTAATGAGATTTCAGCTTCAATTCGGCACTATAAATTTGGAGAGCTGTACTTCCATTTCCATCAGTTTATCCTGAAGATGAAGATGAGGAAGTCAGTTTCAAACCATCTATTTACCTGGCTAAAAGCCCAAGCATGTGGCACAGTAACAAACTACTTTCATTGGCTTAAAAGGTGTGCTGCAATGGTAGAACAGCAGTTTTGACACCAAGACTCTTTCTTGGGCTTGATGTAGGGCCACCCAGATAAACTATGGGCCCCCCAAACCTCAACTTCTACAGTCTCCACATAATTATTGCACAAAATAGTAAAATATAACAATGGGTATTGATATACTGCAGTCTGTAGTGTAATAATATGTTTTATTTTTAATGAATATGTTTAATACTTAAAGTGACAAATTAATTACTGAATAATAATTATTTATGAATATTAATGTGAAATACTGATGTCTTAAGTCAGTATCCTGAAGATTTGTTGCATGGCACATTTTAAAGAAAAGTTTTGATGTAGTATATCTTTCGTGTTAGCATTGTTGCATCTTGAGTTTTTTACTTTCGCACTCAAAAAAGCATGTATAAAATCTGAGAAGTTTAAGTCTGATGCTAATTGGTGTACTATTGACAAGGTAAGTAAAAGGTTCAGGTTTTCTTCTCCCAAGGTGAAACTCAAATGGTTCTTTGTGAGAGACAGTTCAATAAAACTTCTCTGGCCAGAAGCCGCATTAACTGACAAAGTACAAATAAACCTTAGAGCACTATTCAGTTCTGAATATATTGATTGAAACTTGACTTTATAAATGGAATTCAAGAGAGCAAGTTTTAATCTTCTGTTTCCAGACGTATTGACAAGATTTGGAAATGTCACCTTAAAAAATACACTGGATTTTAGTTCATCTTTTGTTTGTTGCTCAGATCTTTATGGTATTTTGAAGTGAGATTCTTGGTGAAACTATCCAGTCCTCTTGTGATGTTTCTCTTATCATGTCAAGTGTCAGGCAAAATTTTGGCACATATGTTGAACTTCTTAAAAACAAACATTTAATTGGGATATAATGTTTTCACTGAGGAAAATTCACAGCTTTGTTGTTCATCACTCTCCACTCTACTATGGTGTACTTCATCTCCACTTTTCTTTTCCCTTTTTCTTAAATGTTCCTCAAATTGTACATCAATGTGTAGTTCTGCTGTAATTCATTTAGTTTTTTTAAAGAAAAGTGGACCAATAAACATTCAGTTTCCACATTTCTTCAAGTTTGTTTATATTTTACTTTCCTGCATTAAAGTTATATCCCAGCCTTATAAAATAGCACTCACAAAATTGTTCATTTCAAGAATATCTTTCCAAATTATATAGAGAAAGATATTCTTAAATTTATAGAAATAATCAATCCTGTTACTTCAGCTACAGCTTCTTCGGTTAGGTTGCGTCTGTCTTATCACAATGAAGAACAGATATTATCTGTGGCAATCTTTCAGCTAAATGTTTCACAGCATCTTCTCTTGAACTCCATCACGTTGCTGAAAGTTTGTGAAGTGAGCTTCCTGTGTGTTGAATAAAATTATGCCATCTCCCAGAACTGACAATAAAAAAAAAAAAAAAAAAAAGATACAGTTGATTTGCACAATTTGAAAAACTCTCTGGCAGCATGGACACTTATGGAGATTAAAAGAATGAGGAGCACAAGGTACATAAGTTGCAAACAATCTGCTTAATGATAGCTTTAACTCCTTTAATGTGGCCAGACATGTTGGCACCTTTGTCATAACATTGACCTCAGCAGTCCTCTATATCAATGTGATGTTTGAGATTTCTTATAATAAATTTGCTGTCTCCTTGCCTAGTTTGTGATGAAAATAAAAAACTTTAAGAATCTTTCAAATATTTTCCTTTTCACAAAAAAAAAACTTGTATCTTGCTATTAAAACATTCTGCTCTGGTTTTGATAGATTAAGTGTTACATCACACATGAAAGAAAATGCTCAGCATTCTCTCCTTCTTACAGAAATTCATCTTGTGCTCTCCAGGATAAATAATCGATCATTTTTTATTTTCGTCTTGATACTTGTGCATGTAAAAGGTATATTCTGTTAGAAATGGATAATATTTTCCCAAGGGTTACACCTAAGAAGTTGTCATTGTCATTATCCTAATCT
This sequence comes from Deroplatys truncata, assembly GCA_030765065.1. Lineage (NCBI taxonomy): Eukaryota > Metazoa > Arthropoda > Insecta > Mantodea > Mantidae > Deroplatys > Deroplatys truncata. Next base: position 160,115,956 of record CM060985.1, read on the forward strand.
GCTAGTATTGCCTCTGAAATCAAGATTTCTAGATGTAAGGAAGAGAGTAACATCCAGTAGCCTTTTCAGCAAGTCTTTCATAAATTCTTGTTCATTAGATATCTGTCTTTGAAAGCTACTATCTATTCCAGAAACGTGATAATCTCCATTCCAGATTTCTGTAAGATGCATAATTAGTTGTATGTCTATGACTGTTTTCATACTGATAGGTTCTTATATCTATCCATGATGATCAAGTATAATCAAATCCCTCTCGTTTGCCTAATCTAGATTTACAACTTGATAGTGAATCGAGTCTTCAAACAAGCCATAGTCCATAGAAAAGCCTTTTTTGAGTATCACTCCAAACTATCCAGACTCTTTTCATCTGACATTTTCCAGAAGAATTTTTAGATTAAAAATGATGCTCAGTAAATTTCCTCTTTTTTGAGTCATAATATTCTTGCAAACTTTCAATATTTTCTTCAGGCAACTGTTTCTCAGCAATTATTTCCCTCGCAACATTTGTAATTTTTGGTGGTCAATGGCCAGGATCTGGGGTTCCCTACTTCTCTAGAAGTAGGCTCTGTGTCTGACACTTTATTTAAGTCAATTTCTGTCTTACCTTGGGCTGAAGGTATTGGTAAATAGATATGTAGAGTACCTGACATTCAAGAGATGTAACTGGACCATGTTTGCCTGCATTATCTTCTGCTTCTGTATTTGAATGTGTCTTAAAATTTGACAGGGCTGTAATTTGGAGAAGTAAGTGGTTATTATTTTACATTGTTGAATTTCTTTCTGGTATTTTTCTTCATTTTTTCGTTTTTTTAGCATTTGATTTATAGCGATAACTAGCCATTATAGCAATTAACTAAACATATCCAGGTAGTATTATGTACTATAAGTTTTATCCTTGCACTGAATTCATTTTAAATGTATTCAAAACACCACAAACTAAACTAGCCACTGTTATAAGGAAAAACTTTGAAACAATTTGCTGCCACACCCACGACAATCATGAACTTGGATACCGCACACCTTTGTCATTGTTACCGACAATAGGATTTATGAAGTTGAGTTTTTTATTATTATTATTTATGTACGCTTTTTAACTGCTGTGGTCCTTAGCATCCCATTCTATATTGGGTGTGAAAGACCCGTAATTTTGCTCAGAGGCCTCTTTATCAGGGTTGAGGTTCTTTTACATGCTGTAAATCTATGACATGGGACTGCTGGCTTTACTTCCCTTCTGAAGGAAGCCAGGCTAAGGATTTTTACGCCCGAAAAATTCCATCGCCCACTGCCAGGTCTGAACAAGTAATAAACATAGTTCATAAAGGTTGTAGTATAATATATTGACTATGGTCTATGATCAAAAGACAGGTTAAAATATGCAAATGTTCTGAGCTTACATTTTTCCTTCAGGTTTTTGAAAATATAATATATTTACGACTTTCAGACCTCGCGAAGTCTCGGGCAGCTTAAAACCTCGGCCCTCCTGACACAAGTCCTGGTTGCCCCTCACTATGGGTGGCCCTGCTAGATGGAGTATAGCACATACATTATCCTTCCCTCAAGTACTATTTTTTACCAAATTAACCAGAAGATAAGTAGGGAAGTATTAACCAAGATTTTAGCCTTTACAAGCAAAAGTTTTGTATTTAATTGAAACAGATTTTAAGACACAATTTCACGGATATTACTTTCTTGACCTAATAGTTGGTTAAACAATGAAGCTTGGGACTTAAAGTGCTTATGACATTGCAAGCTGCCACTGGGGTATGTCATCTCAAAATGAATTTGAGTTCTCTTTGTGGTGGGAAAAATGCAAGTTTGTACTGGCATGTTGCCATGGTAGCTAAATTGTTTAGATTAGAGGAACTGAAGATCCATGGTTCAAATCCTGGCTATGACATTGAAATTTTTCAGTCTGATTCTACCTTTCGAACCTTGTCCTACACACTGCTTGTGTGAAAGAACAATTAATTACCCCCAGACAGTATTGAAATGTTCTAGGTGCTCACTGTATGTACCATTGTTAGAATCAAACTAGCTTCATTGTTTATTTTGAAAATGTATACAATATCAGATCCCTGACATTTTGTGAAAAAGAGTCCCATGTCTATGACTAAACTGTATTCACTCTTAGGTTGATCCACGTCAAAACAAACCCCAGGTGACCAGTGCACCTTTATAATGTATCCTTCCGCCATTCACGCTAGAAATACTGTCACACTTTCAGACCATATGGTGAGTACAAGCGCTACGCAGTGCAAAAAAGAACAGAGTCCTTATTTCAACAACTGAAACGTGACTAGTATATTCTTTTAAGGGTTAAAGGTGATCAGATTGATAGTTGCAACAAAATAAACGTTTGCACATATAATAATAGTTAATTCTAAAATAAATGAGCAAAAAATAACGTAACAGGTATGCGATAACTTAATTTATACGCTCTCTGGAAGCAGCACTTTATTAACTGTTGGCAGCTAATTTTATAAAGGAAATTGTGCAGTTAGGTGAACTGCATTCTTCTCAAAATCACTACATTCTTACATCGCATATTTCATATGCTGTCTTGTTTTTTTCCGAGTGTAACCACTTTTCCCGTTTCAGAATTTTCTTCACAAGCACTGTTTATACTTGTACTCGAAACACCGGTGAACTTGAAAGTTAATTTCACCATTTCTTTCATGGAAAGTGTTGGGTATTTCTAACTTATAATAAAGATTCAACACTATTGTTTTGTCACCACTAGTCAATGGTTTGCGCGGCTAATGCTTTACGTAATTCGATGAAAACACAAGAGCAAATTCACCGTCCTCCATGATACTAAACTCAACTGCTGGCTTCTAGCTGTAAACAATATTCTGCACCTCCCCGGATGTCAGGTGAATCACATGAATTGCATCATGGGACTTGTAGCTCTGTTTTATGGCAGAAATCAGCATTAAATAAAACCTTAGGTATTTGTATAGAATATTATACTATTTAAGAATAAATTCATTCTAAAATTCAGATTATTAGCATGCGACTACTTTCCTGCGTGCATGGCTACCGTGTTGTACCACGGTGCACTGACCACGTAGGTTTATTTTGCCGCGGATCAATCTAAGAGTGAATACAGAGTAATTTGGAAGCAGGTTTCCCTTAAACACTTTTGGTGCTTCATGTTTTCTAACCTAAGGATCTAATTGTAGTATTTGTCTCACTAGATTGGATTGTTTTTCTAGTTGCACTGTGGCTCCAAGAATCTAATGTCTCTTCCATCTTATGGCTTCTCATTCTAGTAAAATATGTTTCGCTGTTTCATTGGTTCATAAACACATGTGACAAGTGAGTTCAGTTGATGCAGCTTCAAATCTTCAAACGATTTCTTAACTTTTAGTTGTAAAGCTCATAACTTTTCTTAGCGAAGACTTACTGGAACTAATTTTTCACAAGCCTTATTAATTATTTTACTGTGGAGTTTGTTTGTAGAAACTATTTTCCATTTCTTTTCAAATCCAATGTGTGTTTGTGACATTCCCATGCTATTTGGGATTTGAAGTGATAGGAACTAAGAGCCTGACTGTCAGAATCTATAAGAATATATTTCCCTACAATTCCATTGGCATGCACAAGAAAGATGGTAATTGCAAGTTGTGTCTGATTGCTATAGCTGAACTTAATCTTGTACCATTGTTCATGATTGACATGGGATATATATTAAACTGAAGACAGCACAACTTATTATTATTAAATAATATGCAGCCTAAGTTTATATTACTAATGAAATAGTTGTATTCCTATACTATTACAGCCCTCTCGGAAGAACGTAGGTCTTAAGGTGAATGTTCATTCAGATGTTATTGTTTAACTTGCAGAGTCACTTCTGATACTTTAGGCTGTATTCCTATGCCTCTCACATACTTCACAAGCGAGAACACTTATATGTATACAATTTAAAAGCTGTTGGCGTATTGTCATGGAGCAGGTCTGTGAATCTGCCGAAATAAAACAAAGCCAAGGCAAATCTTAAGAAGTGGTGAAAGGCAAATGATCACGCATTGTTTTGTGATGCTTAAGAAAGAAAACCTGAAGTGTACCCTTATGCTACTACATGACAGTGGTAATTCTTTAACACTTAGATTCAATAGGTTATTGGCAGTGTCTTATTCAATTTATTTTCAAGAAGTTAGTGCTGCTACAGCTAGTGTTGCAAAGCTTATGTGCACAGTTATACGTCAAACATTCGGTGAGTATGCTCCACCTTGTTTATGACAGGATCATTCTTGTCTGAGACAGAGTGTAATGACTTGTACACAGCCTTGCCCAAGAAAGTTTTCTACAAATGAAGTGTTATTCGAGGGTTCTCTTGGAGACAAAAATTAAGCTACAGATCTGGCTGTCTTTATAGGACACTAAAAAGAGCAAAATAGGCAGTGCCAGGCATGTCATTTAGGTCGACATGTGTAACATTGAAGAAAACAACATCATGGCTGTGTTGTGGAAGAATGTTAGATGTCACCAATGAGGTGTGGATGACAGTATGCCACCCTCTTTGCTTTAATTGAGAAGCATGTGGAGTTCACCAGCATAATCAAGCAGGCTGGTGGTTATCCAGTTCATCTAATGGTAGACCACAACCAGCATTTTGTTGATCCAGTAACAAATGAGCACACATAGAATATTGGGTCATGCTGGTGATCTCTCTGGCATCAGATATAACCAAATGAATGTGCTTGTGGCAGCAAGACAGCAGAAATAGATCATCAACTGATAAAGAACATTCAGCAAATTTACCCCATAGTGTAGTGCAATAGTGCATTAGATTGAATGTGTACATAAAACAATAGTTTAGATAATTTCTTTGATTTGATGCTTTGGCTTGAAAGGCGTTGACAACAAAGATTAGGGCGACTTAAGTTTTATTGTTTGTGAGCACATATGGAGTATTATAAGTTATTTTGAATTTACCAATAATGATAATAGGTTTTCTTGTCATTAAGCTTCTACAGCAAATAGATACCAGATAAAAGTTACATTGATATTACATATCATAGCTGTTACCATTACAGATGGAGTTACATCAAATTAATGTTACAAAATCGCAGTAATTCCAGCTGTGGAACAAAATGGATTATCTACTAGGTGGTCATACAATTTATTTTTAAAGACATTTATAGATTTGCATGATATTTTTTGAACGAGGTTATTAAAGAGGCTTGTACCTAAAACTTAATGATTTTAATTGTTTTGATGAGTCTATGTTAATGTACTTCAATGTGCTTACTACCTCTTGTATTGTATAAACGTAATTGTTGTCTGTGTTGTAACACGGGTAGCTTATTACTTTCTCTACTATGTATAGTACATAAGAGAAGCATTGTATTCCACTCAAAAATTTAATGTCAAGATTTCACTGGAAGTACATGTTTTGATGCCCCTTTAATAATAATAATAATAATAAAAAAAAAGTTTTTAAAACAAAATTCTGTGTGCATGACATATGTAAAAGATACTTACATGGCAAATAAAATGTATATCTTGAATTTTCTGGGAATAGCCTTTGAAGTCCTCCTCATTCAGAAGGAATTTTGTATAATCTTGTATAACTGGTAAACGTTAAGCAATAGACGAAAATCTACTCATACCACACATAAAAAGGTAGGTCGCTTTAAAACACAATTTATTTTAAATAAGCCTTTTTGTGGCATAAGCCATTTGTGAGATATCCATTATGGAGGTTCGAATGGTTCATTTCTTGGTCATTCTTTAAAGTCCTTTCATTACTTAGTTGTTTCTAACACAATTGCATGGCAGTATGGAATTTTAAGGCCAGTATACTTCTTAAATGTTTGACTATCACTGTTCTCTTTGTATCTATAACAAAATATGTAATGTAAGTATTTCTGCAAAGGTTTATTTGGATTAAAATGCAGTAGATATAAACATAAATCTTAATAAGATTAGTTTATATACTCATTAATAAATGATAGAGAGTAGAGAAAGTCATGTGAATGTGTAACATCAGAATTTTTTTGTGTGTATCAGTGTATGTGTATAAATTTATAACAGTCATTAATTTCATTTTTTGAATATAGTATACAATGGACTTTTTTAGTGCAATTGCCATTGTTCTAACTACCTTTTACTGAAGGAGCCCTGTGTAGCATAACTGGAGCTTCTGATTTCGGCACTCTGTGGCACAGAGGGTTGCAGGTTCGAATCCCGCCATGAGCATGAGTATTTGTGTCCTTGAGTTGCCATACTGGGTATAAGGGATAGCACAAAAGATTTATAATCGTCGAGGTATGAGTGTCTGAATCCTTAATATCCCTCAGATTACACTATACTGTTTAAACTACATTTTTCTGTATTAACAGAATAACCTTCACATTCAAACTATTACACCAAAGTTATATTCCATAGGAAAGTATACTATGGCAAAATGCAAACTATATAGATCTTATTAATCATGATTAGTAAGACTTCTGATTAAATATAAGTCTAGACGACTTGCCAGTTAAGTATGTGATTCCCAAGTTAACGGACTGTCCACTAAAATACCAGTACTTTAACCTCATTCTTGAGATTTATCTTGGATTATATCTGACAGTAAATAAAAAAGTTTGTGTTTTGTTTTCATTGAGTAAAAAAAGCATTTGCCTTAAACCACCATGAAGCCTGTAAAATAGTCTCATCTGGATATATTTAAGTACATAAAATCTGAACTAACACTAAGCAATGTGGTGTGCATATAACACAGAAGAGGTTACATTAATGATTATCAAGAACAGCAAAGGTCCAAGTGCAGAATCCTATGGAATGCCATCATAATAAGCAAGTTTATTCAAAAGCAGTCTATGTTTCATACAGTCAAAAGCGTTACTCAAATCAATAAATCTTACCTGTGCATGACCTTTGGTCTCAAAAACCGAATAAATTTTTTGAACCAGCATATCGACTGCACCAATAGTTATTTTGCCTGGCCTAAAACCAAATTGGCATTCACTTATTATATTATTATTGTTGAGATACCTACAAATTTGTAATTTTACTATGATCTTGATAATTTTAGCAAAAATTGGAACTAGTGAATGTGGATGATAGCTATTTGGACAGTCTTTATTGTCTCTTTTGTATACGAATAACTTTTGATATTTTTAACTCCTCTGGGAAGACACACTAGTACCATTATTGCATGCTCCAATCAATTGTCATTCAAATAACTTTAACAGACATGTTAAAAGTTCAGCTTCTGTTGTTTCTGCATCTGTTTTTTGAAGTTCAATGATATCCAAGAAGAAGGTATTTACATTACCATCACTAACTTCTGATCTTAAATACACTATTAAAACTGAATGTGAAGCCACGAATGTAGACTCTCAATGAATACAGAGATCTTGGAATTCTTGGATATTATGTGTGAACAGACCTTCTTCCTCATAGTATCCACAATGCAGGATGTGGTGTTGGCACAGCATCTTCAATGACTGTGATGTTGTCACAGCTGAGTTGACTGTGCAGTGTTTTGCCCATGTGGAGGCAATTTTAAATTTGCAAATTCACAAACTTTTGAAAGTCTAAATGCTGTTTGTTAGTTTTTGGTACAAAAAATATGCTGTGCGAAATGCTTTCCTTGTATTTCCAAAAACTGTCTTTCTGCTGTTCAAGGGTTTTCTAACATTTGTCTTGTCTTTTTTATGCTTGTCTGCAGGCAGTTAAATGGGCATTGGAATTCCTATATGTTTATGAATCTTTACTTTCAATGACGTAAACTGAGCTTGTTTACTTCCACAAACTGGACCCACCAAAATACTGCTGCATTCTCTAGAAGTGTACACTCTCTATAATTTATACACTCTTATATTCTGCAATTTCTGTACATCTTTATACACTGAGGAACCCCAACTTGCCTTCCCTGCACACCAACCACATGTATTTTGTCTTAATTCTCCCCATATACTGTTGCTCCAACAAACTAGGTAACCAGATGTGTTTTGGGACTCCAATAACAAGGAATTGGCTGGCCCCATAGATGAGTCAGTAAAGCACCTGCCTGCTGTACAAGGGGTGCCAGGTTTGATTCCCGACTGGGGGGGGGAATTTTTCTCTAGCCAAGCTTATTCCCTATCCTCCCCAGATTCTATAAGTATGAATGAGTGTGTGATCCAATGATTAAAACCCAAAGTGAATGAAACCCGACAAGCAAATAAGAGTTAACACTATTGCCATAGGCAATAAGTTCCAAAGGAAGGGCTGCTGATAGGACCAATGTAGTTAAAGGAGGGGTATAAACGGAACTAAAACAAAACAAGGAATTACTTCACATGATTGGCTTTTAACTTCAATACTTGTTCCAGTGCTCTATTCGTATATGATGTAGATGGGTCCTTATAGTTCGTTTGAAGCACACAGGTCATCTTCTTTAATTGGACTTTTGAACCCTGGAACTAGATTTACTGAAATAATATATACTGCGTTATATAATGTTAAAACTTTTGATTTACTAACGCAATTTATACAGTTATCACTTTAATAAAATGTAATATATCAGACTCTAAAACAGCAAAGTAATATGTAGAACTGTAGAAGTCAACAGAGCTGTCTGTTACAATGTCCATAAGTTTACGCAGAAGAAAATTGAACTGCAATAACCCATGTGGTGACTAATGATTAAAGCTGTTAACGATTGGACTGTAAACCCTAAGACGAAAGGTATGACAATGACTGAAAATGACTACTTTTTGCTGCACAATAATAGTATCTTATCATTTCAGAGGGCCAAGAGGTAGACATTTGGTATTGTTGTTTCATCATTGAAGAATGCAATATCAGCATAAATAAGGAAGTAGGAAATGTTTTTATTTTATTCATATCCTATCTATAACTTAGGTTTCAGATGGGAGTCAGATTTGGTTGCATAATTAAATAATGACACATCAGCAGAAGGGAGTTATCATTTGGCTGTTGTGAAAATATAGTAATATTAACACATATTTAGCTGATATCCAATGCCGTCTGTACATCCTACAAATGTTTAAATTAAGGTATGTCTCTATAATTATGCTAAGAGTTGAACAGGGCTCTCGAGTGCTTGCTTTAGACCGAGGACATTTCTAGTAATGGAACATGTTATACAATGTGAGAATCTAAAGTGACAATGTATACTAGTCTGGTGTATGTCCTGCCCTATGCGCTTCATGTTCATTTTTCTTTTTATTGCATTGTTTATCTGGTCTATTCACCATTGCTCAGCTGCTTCAAAACTAACATTTTCTATGAGTTATAACTTTGGACATGATTTCAATGCAAATGCATATTTCTTCTTCTGCTGTCAGAAAATATACTCACTTGGTATGTGAGTTAATTATTAAATTTCCAACAATTTAAGTAATATTTTATGTTGCATATTTCAGAAGTTTGCAAATCATCTGCATATTTGCTTATTGTATAAATATATTTTAATTTTATTAATTTTAACTTCATATTTGAGTTACAAATACTGTCGTGACCTCTAAACAACTGCTCAATGGGAGGTAGGCGACTCGCTAATAAGGTACCAGGAAGTTCACAATTTAAACAAGGCGAGGCCACGACAAGGGACGCAGCTAAATGAAAATGAACAAAATATTATAGAAATTTTGATAAAAGGATTCCTACATGATTCAGAATGGAAGGAAGGAGCTTTATAATATGGTAAATTATACAGAATAGAAATGGATGGTAAGGGGTTTATTAAATAAAAGGGTACATTACCTCCTTGACTTCATGTCCACTCGTCGAGGACGCCATACATCTTCGTGTATGGAGAGTGCGTAACAACACGACCTGCCTGTGGCTTGGCTTGGCAGTCAGTCTACTCACTGACTGCCAAGCCAAGCCACACTACTACAGCGTGGGACGCTATCTAAGCTTCTTACCCCCACCAATCTTACGTAATCCCCGATCCAGGCGGCCAAGGTCACATAGACATTTAACAATGCTTGCATATGTCACATCTCCCCCTGGCCACCCAGATCAACGCCCTCGTCGACACAAGGAGGAGTTTGTTTGTGGATAAGAAAAAAGAAATTACAATACAGAAGAAAATATGACATACAGGAGGTTAGATAACTGGACAACAAGCAGTATCTGTGAAGATATATGGAGCATACATATCTGTGAAAGAATTAAAGACTGATTGGCATATTTGGGAGTCTTGAGTGCCTCTGACGATGTTTTTGTTTGACAGATCACGTATGTACGAGTACCACGCACACTACACCATGCTGCCACTGTTACATGCACACTACACTGCACCTGGTTAGTTATTCCGACGTAACTGTTTGTGGGTGGGATTTCCACATCACCCACAACGACGAATTTTCAGCTGCAGAGTCTGTCAGGTGCTGCAGGTCGCTGAAGAATTGGGGGGAGCAATCGCTAGCTTGGACTGCCCCCCAAAATAGTGGCTCCTTATGCCACTGCAGTGTAGTGGATGAACGACAGCTTTCCTGTGGTGTCTCTGGAACCTCTGGCGTGACTATCCAGCGGGGGTACCCCTTGGCACTCGAGCTCCAGAATCAGCAAAGTCACTATAACAGAAATCACAGAAAGGTAGAAATGGTGCTCCAGAAGATCATCACACATAAAAAAAAAACAAGTAGTATGTCATTTACAGTAAAAAGATTTAAAATGCCAAAAAGGTTTACAATCAATCAATTCTTTTAGTATGGGGAAAGAGAAAAAAAAATGACTACATGTTGACATAAAAACTGAATTTTACAAGGGGTTACCATCCAAAATTTAACATAAACTGCTTTAGAATCCAAATACAGAGACATAAAAGGGCCAGAATACATAAACATTACATCAGTGACATTCATTGTTTACATACAATAACACAACACAAATATAGAAACTTATTTGGGATCCCAATATTATTTTTTAACCAGCTGGTACTACTAATGAAAAGAAATAAGTGCACTTACAATACATTCATACATCACAATGAAATGAAATCATTCATACTGACCCTGGCCCAAATTATACACAACACTCCCTTAAATGACTACTCAAAACTACTGTGTGCATTACTATAGACTTCAAAAATAAATCCACAGCACATACATCAAACTACACCTCATTACATATTTTCAACTACAATACTCATGCTTTACTGCCAAATATGTAGTCTCCTCTACACTACTATCTTATTCATCTCATTATCCTCATCATCTCAATCATCATCATCATTATTTCAATCATCATCATCGTCTTAGCTTTCAACTTTCTCGTATACAGTAATTACTGAGAAAATAAAATATCTTCACTGACGTATCTCATTTAACATGCTGCAAAGTCAAAAATACCTGACATAGGCATAAACTTAAAGAAATCACATTAACATTTCAGGAATGACACAAATAACATGGCATTATACTGTTGCATCCACATCCTCCGAATCAAAATTAAGCTGGAAAATAGATGGTATTAAAACTCACTATATAAGATGGTACTAAACTTGTTGCATAAACACACAAAAAAAAATTATTCTCATTGCATTTACTCTCATGTGAATACATCACACACGCTATACTGGGCACATTTCAGCAACACCAATAAGCAAAATCTCTCAACACATCACATTAAATCGAATTTCCAGGTACATGTAGCCCTCCTGAAAATCAAACATTTACACTTCAACTATCGGGATTACTCTTTGGCACTTCCACCGAAGCTGACATCAACTCATCTCATCTCCTCTCTCACATTACCACTGTCAGGGTTACTCTTAGGCACTTCCACCGAGGCAAATATTTACTTATCTCTCACATAACCTCAAAAACATACATACACACATTATTCATGCAACAATTTTCTGCAAAGAAAAGATCACAGCATCATAATGAAACCCAAAATCAAATCAAACGAATGCAACAGAACAAAGCACATCTTTACCCAAAACAATACTGTCACAGAACATTCCTGAAAATCAAACAAAATTAAGTACACACTCACAGCTTGTTTTTCTTATGCTTTTTACCACAAAATGGTGGAACTTTCCAGTTTCATGTAATATATGCTTCATGCCAACATTAAGGCAAACAATAAAAATAGTGACTACTTTTGAAGATTTAGAAGCTGGTAACAGTGATGTGTCATAATTTAAAATAGCATTACAAACTCAAACTTTACAGTCTATAAGGGCCCACAGGATCATAGTAAGGGTGAAGGCGTGACACATGAACACTCTGATGTTTGGTACGAGGAGCATGAGGTCGACCAACAAGGTAGGTAACAGGAGTGATCTGTCGGATAATTTCAAAAGGACCAAAATATCTGTGTAACAACTTTGTACATTTACCTTTCCTTCTTATAGGAGTAAAAACTTTGACTAATTGACCTACGACCACATCTCTATGTTTGGCATCAAATGCTTCTTTTTGTTTCACTTGTTGCTTTGTAATGTTAGCAACAGCAACCTCACGTGCCTTCTGAATCTCTTGTAAAGTTTGTTTCACAAAAAGGTCATTAGAAGTAGCTTGCAGCTGAACCTGATTAGGTAAAGAAGGCTCTCGACCATATATCAAGAAAAAGGGTGAGAATTTAGTAGACTCCTGAACACTTGAGTTATAAGAAAAAATCACATAGGGCAAAATTGAGTCCCAGTTCTTTTGATTAGTGTCAACAAAATGGCTAAGCATATTCAAGAAGGTTTGATTGAATCTTTCAGTAAGTCCATTACAAGCTGGATGGTAAGCGCTAGTAAAATTAGAAGACACTGATAGAGATCTCAACAATTCTTGTGTCACTTCACTTAGGAAAACTGAGCCACGATCAGACAACAAGGCAGCAGGGGCTCCATGCCTACAGATGATGTTATGTAAAATAAACTTAGCAACTTGGGGAATTGTTGCTGAAGGAAGCGACGCAGACTCGATCCAGCGAGAAGCATACTCGGTTGCAACGACGACGTACTTGTGTCCAGAATTAGAGCGTGGGAGAGGCCCAAGCAAATCAATACCCCACCGCTCGCCTACAGAAGTAACAGGAATTGGTTGTAATAAACCTGCTGGCTTTTGATTCTTAGGTCCTTTTCTTGTTTGACAACTGAGACAGGTTCGTACAAAATGTTCAATATCTTTTTTCATTCCAATCCAATAGTATCTGGAGTGAATTTTGGCAAATGTTTTTGAAAAGCCTAAATGACCTGAAAGAGGATCATCATGACATGAAGATAAAATTTCATGTTTCAGAGCTTCTGGAATAACCAGCAGATGGAGAGGGCCAGTAGAGCCAGCATTTTTGCGATAAAGAACTCCTGATTTAAGAGTATAATTTGAAATTTGTCTCTGAAGCTTAGCAGGGGCCGATGGAGGATCATGGAGAGCATTGATAAGCTCAAGTAACACAGTATCTTTTTTCTGTTGGTCAGCGACTTCAACTGAAGACAATAAACATGTGGGGAGTTCCTCAAGCTGTTCAAGGTCACTTTCTTTGGGTTGCAACACAGGAAATCTCGATAAAGCATCAGCATCATGTTTCTTACCAGATTTATAGGAAATAGTATAATCAAATTCTTGCAATTTCAAACTCCATCGTGCCAGACGCCCAGTCAAATATTTTAAATTATTCAGATAACAGAGGGAGTGATGATCAGATACAATATTAATCTTATAGCCATATACAAAACTGCGAAAGTGAGTAAGTCCAAACAAGATGGCCAACAATTCCAACTCAGGAACACTATAATTACGTTCACATTTGGATAATGTCCTCGAAGCATAGCCCACTGGTTTCAACACATTATCAATCTTTTGATACAACACAGAAGCAACCCCTAGTCCATTGGCATCAGAGTGTAATTCAGTATATGCACCAGGAGTATAGTGAGCTAAGACAGGAGCAGAAACTAATGAGTCCTTCAACTTTTGAAAAGCAGCTTGCTGATCAAGTTCCCAAATAAAACTTCGATTTTTTCTAGTCAACTGAATGAGTGGTTGAGCAATATTTGCATAGTCTTTGATGAATTTCCTGTAAAAGTTAAATAATCCCAAAACTTTCCTTACATCTCTGACATTTTTAGGACGAGGCAAATTCTGAATGAACACTACTTTATCAGAGTCAGGAGAAATACCATCTTTGGAGACTTCAAAGCCTAAGAGCTTGATCTTTTGCATAGCGAAGAAACACTTTTCTGGTTTGAGCTTAAACTTATGGTGATCCAGTCGTTGAAAAACAGCTTCAAGATTTTGTAACAACTCGTCAAAGGTTTTAGCAAAAACGACAATATCATCCAAATATGCAATTGCCTTTTTAAAAATTCAGATCACCTAACAACTTGTCTGCGATGTAACTGAAAAACCCAGGAGCATTCGCCAACCCAAAACTCAAGCATGTGAATTGATATTGACCTTGAAAAGTAACAAAAGAAGTATACTTCTGGCTATCCTCTGCAATAGGTACTTGAAAATATGCTGACAGCAAATCTAATGAGACGAACCATTTAGCCTCCCCCAAATAACTTAACAAATCATCTATCAATGGCAAAGGGATAGAGGTGGTTTCTGTAACAGCATTCAATTTCCTATAATCAACACAAAATCTCATGGAACCATCTTTCTTTTTAACAAGCACCACAGGAGAAGCCCAAGAGGACTGTGATTCCTTAATAATTCCAGCATCTTGCATTTCTTTGACTTGTTCAGCAATGATTTCCTTTTGTTTATGGGGAACTCTGTATGGTCTTTGTTTAATTGGTTTGGAGTCAGTTACTTTAATATCAAACTCTGCAACATCAGTAGTACCAAGTTCTTGCAATGTGGTGGCAAAAATATCACTATATTTCAATAACAATGAATGCAATTCAGCCTTTTGAGTTTCTAGTAGTTTACCATTGACATTAAAATTACAATTTGAAGCTGGCAGAGGGGTAACATTTGACGATAAAACAGAATTACTCTGAACTAGTGCAACATCATAAGCTTTAGCTAAAACTGTATTGACAAACAGTGTTTGTGGAACTGCAGTATTATTATGCACTGGTATGGTAAGTTCAGATGTAGAATGACACAACAATGGTGGGATTAAAAGATTTTTCTTTTGCATTATATTAACAGCAGGTTCAAACATAACCTCATTACTAATGTCTGACGAGGGTTTAACTGTTATATAACATGTAGACAAAGGTGGAATTTTCACATCATTCACAACTGCCATTTTAACACCAGAATCATTACGTTCATTATCTTGCAAAGGATTCACTGCCATATCAACAAAAGGACCTTGTACTAGGGTGATTGGTATACTGAAAGCATCATCCTCAGAAGAGTTCAAAGTTATCAAGTTGTGTGCATAGTCAATTATTACATCATGAGCATGCAAAAAGTCATTGCCTAAAATTAAATCATGAGATAGATCTTTTACAACTAATACATCCTCCTGAAAAAGAACATCATTAATATGAAAATCTAGAACAGTGTGGTAAGGTGCATCAAGTAACTTATTACCTGCAGTGCGGAGCAACATCTCTATGGGTTTTAATGTAGAGTGATCAAGAACATGGGCAGCATTCACAATGCTAACTGCATTTCCTGTGTCGAGCAAGATGGAAACCTCTGTCTGGGCAATATGACCAGTAACTTGTAAGATCTGACCTGATAATGCAGCCACATCCCGTTGAGGTGCAGCCGTGCTGGTGGGCAGTGGTGATGCTGCTAAGTCTCGTATGAGGCTCGGCGCCAGTCGTTTTTTGACTGAGGAAAGCGGCTATGGCAGAAGCGAGCCAGGTGGCCCTGCCTGTCGCATCTATAGCAGGTGATGGATGAGTCCCGCTGGTTGAAGTCAGATGACCGTGGAAGCTGTGAAATTCCCTCCGAAGATGGTACAGCAGGTGGTAACTGAAACTGGTTAACTCGGTTACATAACTGTTCTACACGATCAATCAGCTGTTGCATGGGAGCGACAGGTACGTCCCCAAGAGAAGAAGCATTTGTTAGCTGAGCAGTAGCTGGTATAGTAACAGCAGGAACAGATGCATTATTAAATACAGCAGAGGGTGGTGTAACCACTGCAGCCTGAGATTGGGCAGACACTAGATGTTCTCGGTTCTGCATATAAAACTGTGCCTTGTCCACTCGTCGAATGATTTGTATCACCTCATCAACAGTTTGAGGATTTAATGGCAGCAAAGGCTGTACATAGAGAGGTTTAAGACCTTTAAGCAGGTGTTTGATTTGTTCTAACTGCGACATAGCTGGATTTACTTGATCACACAAAGATAACACATCATAGATATAATTAATAACAGGTTCATCATCTAACTGTACCCGCTGTCTGAGTTTCATTTCTAAAATATCACTGATTAGTCATGTGAAAGGCAGTTACAAACTGTGTAGATAGGCAAAACCAATCATGGCGAGGATGCCGATGGCGAAAAGTTTGAAACCATGATGCAGCAGTATCTCGTAAATAACATGGAAAACATTTCAATTTCATTTCCTCAGACCAACCATTAGCAGCAGCGACCATTTCAAAATTTTGAAGAAATTCATATGCCGACAACTTACTGGAATTCTCAAAGTAAGAGGGTTCAATGACCGGGCGACACACAGCTGACTGCATTGTGCTCACCGAAACAGGCGAATTAGGCATCACTGGTAATAACTGGGTAGCAACAGGTGTACTAGTGCTGGAAAGAGATTCTACTTCACTATGCTCACTGACTGGAGCAATAACCACATCAGATTTCTGCGTAGTACGTCGCTTAGGCATTGTGGCCGCACAAAACAAAGATAAACTCAACCAGTAAATGAATGGAAGATCACCATTACAGATTACCCCAAACTACGCACTTATAGCATCGCATGAATGTAACTAGAAATATCAGAACATAGCCAGATAAGAACCAATACCAGGAATAATATAATTAAGCGCCCACGGCGAAATATTAGAAAATCATACCAACATATTGTTTACACAGACATGACACGCAAGCCACTTGGACACAAAACCAAGGTTTTAAAACAGAATGTACACATGGAAGAGAAAAAAAAATAACAAAGTGATATCTTCAGCGAGAAAACTCGAACTGGAAGTTAAAAAAAATCACGTCACACCTACTGTGACTAGCGCTGAAATTATCTCAAGGAGAGCAGAATATGCTAAACTCGTAATTTATGCGTACCAGTGTACGATGCACAAAAATGAATTCCTTCTTTTGTTCTTTTTTTTTTAAAACAGATGCATCTGCCCTATTATACACACGCAAATAAACGCACAGAACACGTGCTGGAAAAGATTGGTTTCACAAGCTAGAATTAGTGATGAATTGCATGACCACGCAGAGATTACGTAACACACTTGCGTACATAAAAGTTGCACGAAAAATGCACCCCAAAAATATAGTAAAGAGCAGGAAATCACAATCAATGCAATATAGAATTACAAGCTTCCAGAAGTACTATTAATGAGCACAGAAAACAGCATCTCCAAAAACACACCGCTAACACGTGACGACCACATTATCAAAGTTGCAAATATCGCCCAATTTTTCACAATTCACAAAATTATGTACTTTAAAATGACCAGTACGAATAATTTATTACAGTAACAGTATTTAGTAGAAGTGAAGCCAAGGTAAGGGGAAAAAATGGAGCCAACAGTTTTAGCGTCACGCCACCGACAGACAATGGAAAAAATATAAAAATGAACTTAAAATTAAAATATAGACACGGGACTTTCAGAAAACAATACAACAGGAATTTAGAATAAAGAAACCACAAATGATACAACCAAAACCCTTACCCTTAAGCCAAGAAAAATATTTACATTTTTTAACGAACACGTGGAGGACCAAAAACGTTACATTTTAGTGAAAAAAAAATTTTGCAGTTAAAAATCTCAAAAATACCCGGTGCCTCCACCAAGATGCCGTGACCTCTAAACAACTGCTCAATGGGAGGTAGGCGACTCGCTAATAAGGTACCAGGAAGTTCACAATTTAAACAAGGTGAGGCCACGACAAGGGACGCAGCTAAATTAAAATGAACAAAATATTATAGAAATTCTGATAAAAGGATTCCTACATGGTTCAGAATGGAAGAAAGGAGCTTTATACTATGGCAAATTATACAGAATAGAAATGGATGGTAAGGGGTTTATTAAATAAAAGGGTACATTACCTCCTTGACTTCATGTCCACTCGTCGAGGACGCCATACATCTTCGTGTATGGAGAGTGCGTAACAACACGATCTGCCTGGTGCGACTCTACTCACTGACTGCCAAGCCACGCTACTACAGCGTGGGACGCTATCTAAGCTTCTTACCCCCACCACTCTTACGTAATCCCCGATCCAGGCGGCCAAGGTCACATACACACTTAACAATGCTTGCATATGTCACAATACAATATTTCCAAATAATACGTGATTTTGAATCAGACTTGAAACTTGGCAGTGTGCAATGCAATCAATAGCTCACATCACATTGGTGAATCCCACCTTATCTGGTCATAGCCGTTCCCTCACGGTATAAAGATGGCTGTTAAGAAGTTCTTGGAATTGAGTTCAAGTGTGGTGTAATACTAAATTTCAATTTAATTGTTTGGTATCTCTTAGCACTTATAAACATATAAGCTAATTTACACAAAGGAAAACGTTTCAAAATATTGAACCGTTGATAGTTTTGGAAATTGAATACTGAAAATATTCTTGCAGGTTTGCAAACACTCCCTCCAGGTAAACTTTAGGTCTTCAATTCAGTGGTGTGTGCTTGTGTTATGGTGAGGGCCTTGTTTTTGTGTAATCATGCCACAAGTAAAACTGATCGACAAAGCTAGGTTACAGGGGTATATCCAGGGTCAGGTTTTCTTGTTAATAATGATAAACCAAAATGTAACGGAAAGATGCAGCAAGAAATACAAGCACAATTTATGACAAATATAACCAGTTTATGACTATAATTATGTCGAAAATTTTTGCAAACATTGATTGTTTCTGTGAAAATCTTCATTTTTACAATAAAAAAATAGCATTTCTAAAAAATCTATTCATTTTGAAGATGTTGGCTCTAAAGGTATGAGAATTCATTTGGAAAGGCGCATTAAACCGAAAATTTAAACTATGTTATTAATCTATTTTATGATCTGCAGTACTATCCATGACACCTATCAGGGTTTTCCTGAGCTTTTGGAACATTCCATTAGAAATACTTTTGTTTTGAAGTTCATGACGCAATTGTTGCAGCGGAAAAATATTAATCATGTGAAAACTAACAACAGAAATAAACTGATGGAAATGCAACCATAAGCAGTGCATGTGATAAACAATCGATAACGGCTGAAACCATGTGTCCAGCCAAATTTCAAAAACTTCGCGACGTAGCTGCGACAATTACAGCCATTGCCTATGACATTAAAAATTACCACAAGATTTCTACCATATTTTAAACAATAACTATGACATTTTGTATATTTTTCAGGAATTTTTTTTAAAAATAATTACCCAAAAAACCTGGCCCTTGGTATATTGTAACTCTTCAATATTAAAGATAAACTTTGATGAATTAAATAATTCATATCATTTCCACATAATTTTATTCATGGAGAGGTTACATAAAATTGTCTTAAGTTTTATTTTATCTCAACATGATGGCTTAGTGCTTTTTATATGGGCATATTTATGTACATATTATGGAAGTCTTCAGTGCATAAATGCATACATATTAAAGTGATTCTTAAACCATAAAGTTCCCATCCCTAGTTATAACCCAAATTGAAAAGGTTTTAATTATGCAAGGCGAATTAATTAGTAAGAAAATATTCTGCATATAAAGTAGTAACAAAATGGTATTCCTTTCAACAAAAAAAAAGGTGGGGGTATGCCATTCACCTGCATTCCCCCTCAAATATGGGCCTGCATATTTATCTATCTCTTACAGTTTATCAATTATACCAAAGTCATTCCGATTGAAAACGTCTTCACAGGCTATTTGCAGAAAATTCAAGGTATACATTTTATTTGTCAATGAAATATCTAAGGATAATATGGTAATTTAATCAAAACTGTTGACAGCCATTTTTGATGAATCGATTAATATTTTTCCTGTAAAGGTTAGTTAAGGATGGAGGGATTTTCTTGATCTTCACATGTCTTCCTTGGAAGATGGTGAACTTATATACCAAGTTTAGTATTTAACCGACCTTTTTAGTTATGCTGTTTACAGACACATTTTTATAAATGATTCTTTTTTTTTAATTCAGGAAGTCTCAACATGTGTATTTAGGGTAAAATCTATGTCAAAGTTTTGGATGGATTGCAATACTTCCTCTACTTACCATAGATGCACTATGTGATCAAAAGTATCTGGACACCCCACAAACATACATTTTTCATCTTAGGTGCATTGAGCTGCCACCTACTGCCTGGTACTCATTATCCGCAACCTCAGTAGTCATTAGACATGGTGAAACAGCAGAATGGGACACTCCGTGGAATTCACGGACTTCGAACATGGTCAGGTGATTGGGTGTAACTTGTGTCAGAAGTCTGTACGGGAGATTTCCACACTCCTAAACATCCCTAGGTCCACTGTTTCTGATGTGATAGTGAAGTGGAAATGTGAAGGGACACATACAGCACAAAAGCATACAGGCCGACCTCGTCTGTTGACTGACAGAGACCGCTGACATTTGAAGACGGTCATAAAGAGTAATAGGGAGACATCTATCCAGACCATCACACATGAATTCTAAATTGCATCAGGATCCACTCCAAGTACTATGACAGTTAGGTATGAGGTGAGAAACCTTGGATTCCATGGTCAAACGGCTGCTCATTAGCCACACATCATGCAGGAAAATGCCAAACGACACCTCGCTTGGTGTAAGGAGCATCAACATTACACGATTGAACAGTGGCAAAATGTTGTGTGGAGTGACGAATAACTGTACACAATGTGGCGATCCGATGGCAGGGTGTGGGTATAGCGAATGCCCGGTGAACGCCATCTGCCAGCGTGTGTAGTGCCAACAGTGCAATTCGGAGGTGGTGGTGTTATGGTATGGTCGTGTTTTTCCTGAAGGGGGCTTGCACCCCTTGTTGTTTTGCATGGCACGATCACAGCGCAGACCTATGTTGATATTTTAAGCACCTTCTTGTTTCCCACTGTTGAAGAACAATTTGGGGATGGCTATTGCATCTTTCAACACGATCGAGCACCTGTTCATACTGCACGGGCTGTGGCGGAGTGGTTACACGACAATAACATCCCTGTAATGAAGTGGCCTGCACAGAGTCCTGACTTGAATGCTATAGAACACCTTTGGGATGTTTTGGAACGCCGACTTCATGCCAGGCCTCGCTGACCTATATCGATACCTCTCCTCAGTTCCACTCCCCATGAAGAATGGGCTGCCATTCCCCAAGAAACCTTCCAGCACCTGATTGAAAGTATGCCTGTGAGAATGAACACTGTCATCAAGGCTAACGGTAGGCCAACACCATATTGACTTCCAGCATTACCGATAGAGGGCGCAGTGAACTTGTACATCATTTTCAGCCAGGTGTCCGGATATTTTGATCACATAGTGTATATAGTAGAGAATGTATAAAGTATTTGAAAGTTCCAACCAATAATAAATATTGTCTGGGAAATGGTTGACTCCACAAAAAAAATAATTTGAATAAATTGTGTCCTTTAGCGAGATATATATTTTTTGTGTAGTAAGATTTTGTGTATCTCTTAAGGATCCTCTACAGTATTAATACACAACAAAACAATGACCCAGAAAAATATGAGTTTCTTGCAAACATTGAAGTAGTAGCTTCACCAAATTTTATATTCTTTGTGATTAAAGTACAACCTGTATGGAAACAGAAGGTGAAGCTGTTTAAATTATTTTTAATTAGCCTAATTTAATATTCAAAATGGCTGTCTTTCGCTTTACTAGTAACCACATTTCTCATATAACCTTTATGTCAGTAAAGATAAAGGTATTTTCTTTTTTGAAAATATAAAAGAAACTTAGAAAAGTACTTAAATTAAGATCACTATGCTAAATATATATCTAGTATGTTAATATGTGTTTTCATAAAATGCCTTCTTTTTTCAAAACTTTTTCATGTAAACAATTTTACTCAGCCCTCATTTTACTAGCTACTATTATGAAAATTGTCAGTATTGTAGATGGCTATTATACAAATGCACTTACTGAGTTTGCTTAAGATCAATGCGTTACAAAAGAGTTCGGTGAAACCATTCAGTGGAATGTAGTTTTTGGGAATTAAGCAATCATTTCCTTCTATCTGAACTGCCTCCTTACCAAACAATCCAGTTTGGGGCTGCAGTTTTCAAATTTTTGCATTTAGCAATTCATTGCTACATAAATCTGTAAAAACCAGCTTGTTGGACTCCAGGATTGGTTTGGGAATGTTATTCTTGTGTCTGCTTACTCAACCTTATTTTCAGCAATTGCTTTTCTATAAGTGCACCTTGTAGCATCTCTTTTTGAACATAGCAAATGACATGGCTCATAATCTGTAAAAGATTTATGGTACCCTATAGTCCATATCTTTAACTGAGGGACTGTTATCTCATATTGCATTGCCATAGTGATGAGTTAAAGTTTAAAACTTTTAAAAGTTTTGAGTTGGTTGTCTTAACTCTCATGGGTTTCACTCGCACCTAATGCAGGAACATGTTTTCATAGCACCTCATCTAAGTCATCAGCTGATGCCGACTGGTTTGGACTTCGGATCAAAGGTAGTTGGAAGTGTATTCCCTGGTGGTGTAAGTTGAAACAACGTTGACATCATAAGGAATCTCTAAGTTCATCACACGTCCTTCATGCATCTTAATAAAGATCTCCCATACATCCAATTCTTTAGCACTTTTGTTGATTTTAAGAATTTAATTTCTCCATTTATATTATGGCTAGTTTTCCATAAATGATCGACCACTGCTGATTTTTCTATCTGATGTTTCTGAAATGGCTAAATTTTAATTTTCTCTTTGTTTTTCCTATATAAATATTATTACAATCTAAACAGCTAATCTGATATATCCCGAGTTACTTTCTCTACTATTTATAGTAAGTAGGGGAAGTATTGCAGTCCACCCCAAAATTTGAAACCAAGATTTCACCGGAAATACATGTTTTGTGTATTATCCAAATAAACCATTTTTGGAAACACATCTGGGTGGGGGTGGGCGCAGACGCGTGCGCACACTCAAAAATGAAAAGTTGGATAGCCTGGTATTTAGGTTCAATATCTTCCAAAGATGCAACAAAGATTTTCACATGCGTGTGCATGCGTTCCCACTATTACTCAAGAATGAAAAGTTGGATAGCCTGGTATTTAGGTTCAATATCTTCCAAAGATGCAACACTTTTCATCAAAATTCCCATACCCCAAACTACCCTTTACATGGAGCATTTTTTGAAGCTTGTGACATTCTAAAAAAATGGTTCTTAATGATTTTGATTAAATACTTTATATGAAATATAAAATGTGCATTTCGAATTTTCAGAGAAAAGCCTTTGAAGTTTGCTTCATTTGGAAGAAATTTTGTATAATTTTGTAAACTGTAAACGTTAAGTGATAGGTGAAAACGTACTACAGAAAAAAATGTAGATATCTTTGAAACACACAATTTATTTTTTTTTATGGTATAGGCCATTTCTGAGATATGTTATTAAAGGTTCAAATTGTTCATTTCTTGGTTCTTCTCTTAAAGACCTTTCAACATTCAGTTGTTTCTCATGATTGCACTGAAACAGTATGGAATTTTAAGGCCAGCATATAGCATCTTGGTCTTAAACATTTATCACTGTTGTCTATACTTATAATGAAATGTGTAGTGTGGCTAATTCTGCAAAGGTTTGTTTTGATTAAAATGTAGATATAAAAGCCCATGTAAGAATAATTTGTACACCCACTAGTAAAGACAGAGGTTACAAAAAGTCATGTGAAAGTATCACATCAGATTTTTTGTATTTCTTTCAGGTTTGTCCAATTTGTATGATGTGATTAAATTTCTTAAAGATAATCTGTTTGAGGTGTTAAAATGAGAGCGAAACTGCTGGTACTAGCCTTTTAAATCATATTTCCAAAACCAGTAGGTAAGAGTTAATTCTTCCATTTTTATAGCCAGTTTTGAGAAAATCAAAATTTTCCACATAAAGACTATTTGTAGTGAAGGGATTTTTTTTTTTTTTTTTTTTTTTTTTGGAAAATTGTGTTGCAATGGAAGATACTGAACTTATATATCAAGTATGGTATATAACAGACCTTTTGAGTTATGCTGTTCACAGACACACATACATACACACACGCAACTTTTTCTAAAAATCTGAAGACATGTCAGATGAACCAATGAACAACTATATAGAGTAATCCTATCTCATGTCAATACAATTATTGAGATTATGGTGTTAGAAGACATGTAAGATGAGCCAGTGACTGCTGGGAAGGGATTGGGAGTAGGACAGTAACAATCATAGCATACAACTGTAGCACATCTCATGCTTAAGACAATACAGGTCATGGGGCACACTGTTGCCACATGAATAATATGTACACTCGCAACTTTGGCGCCCAACTGCAATCAGTGTACCAATCTAATATTATCTGTGAAAGATCATCAAATAGAGAAATATCTGCACTACTATTTAATGCTATTATAAGGCATTTAATTTTCACCTGCACTTTATCTCTCCTCTTTGTATTTGTAGTATTTTGAAATGAAATTTTACAGGCATATCAAACATATTGAGGTACAAAATTATAAAATGTTTAATTTGGTAGTAGATCTCCACTTTGCCATTGATAAAATTACATTCAACATGAGAGGAATGATTTAAAACAACAAAGAATAAATGATATGCTATACTCCACATTGCTTTATTCCATCATATTGCATTAAGCTAGCATTGTTTGTATTCCCTCCCTTTACACCTTCCTAGAGATCCTTCTTTACCCTATGCTCTAAAGCTTCTGAGCACCTGTTAACTTTTGCTGCTTCTTTTAGTGCCTTACTATCACTCATTTTACTTGAATAATCTAACACTGTTACTATTCTGTGTTTCTGCTTAGTTTACCAACATTTCCTTTCTTGCTTATTATAATTATAAATATTTATATACATAAAATGTTAAATAACGTGCATAAAACTTAACAGTGTGCCACACGTAAGTGTACACTTTCCTTACAACTGATCTTAACCGTTGCTGCCTTCTGCCTCACCCTGGAGCCTGTTAGCCGGATAGATGTATGACTTGTTTGTCATACACAACGAATGCAGGAAATTATACAATTTTGACTTCTTTTAAAAACTGTCTCCAACCCTCAAGATTTTCTCTCACTTGGTCTCTATTGTAAACCCAATAACAAAATTCTTTCTTGCTGGTTGGCTTTTCCATTGCATAGGTATAGAATTTTAAAAAAATATTTAATTTAAAAAAATTATAATTCTCATCTTATTAAATACAAGAGTTCAAATGAGGCAGATATTAGCACTGTAATTTACTCTAGCTACGAAAAAAATGATGCATTATACCCTTTAGTTTATTAGTAACTGAGTGATAAGCACAGAAACAGCAAATATTGAACTTTTACTGAAAAATATGTTTTCTTTAGAAATTTGGACCCATGGAAATCTGTAAAGGCTTTAAAAATGATATAATTTACCAGAGAAAAATATTCTGCATAGGATAATGTGTTCAAAGCTGAAAATTGTAACTGAATATTTATAGCCTAATATTAGCAACTGCTTGACAGCACAAGAGTAGAAATTCCATTTACCCCATACTGTCTTTTAAGATTGAGACAAGCTATATATAGGTATACAGTAGTCCTGTCTCATGAACTATACTACTTGCCATTGTTCTGCTGTTCATAATTGTTTTTTCACAGACTTAGCACCATCGGATGCAGCAGCAGTTGTGAAATGGATACCAAAATAGAAATCAAAGAAGAGGATCCTCTCTCAGATGACGTAGGCTCACAGAATGAGAGAGCCTTCTTTATCAAGGATGTTACAGTGAAGACCGATAGTGACACTGTGCTTCTGCATGATGATTGCAACGTGGCAATCAAAACAGAATTTAAATCAGAGACTCCTTTTCCAGACTTCTGTTCGCAAAAAGAGAGAGAATGTTTTACCAAACACCTCATAAATCAGATTAAGTGTGCAACTGTTACATGCAGCGACAACTGTGAGATAGATACCAAAATAGAAAATGGTTCACAGAAAGAGAGAGAATTTCTTCCAGAGGTTCCTGTAATGAAGGTAGAGGAATACAACAATGATGATGAAATGGATAAAAAAATAGAAATTAAAGAGGAACCTTGGTGGCTGGAAACAGAATCTTCATCTATTTGTGATGACCTTCAGGTAAGTTTCATAGAAATCTATATTAGGTTGAGTTTTTTGTTTATTATTATTACTTGATTTGATACTATTTGAATTATGCAATGCATAATTAATAAAGATGAGAGATGGTTTATAAATGTGTACATTGTTTGTGTGATAGGGGGACAGTCAACTGAAAATCAAGGTTTTGGACCAGATATATTATTTTTTGTTTTCATTGCTAAAATACTTGTTTCTTTTCCTATTTAAAAATGGTATAAGTTTTTACTCTGCGCCATTTTTAAATGTTTCTGCGGCCATTTAAAATGAGAGTGCACAGTATTTAAATATCACTTGAGCACCGGTGAATGCCCCCTTCTTCATGTTATATACTCCTTATGTTTTATTATAGTTTTATTGCAAATTGTTTGAAAGTACCATATAGTAGCTGTTGGTAAACCTGTTTTGTGCAGCATGTGCTTACCTGTAGAGTCAAATGAGCCAGTCAATAAATAAAATTCCTAGATGTTTACAAACATAGAGAAAATACGAATCTCCACATAAGATTACAGGTGATTTACAGGACTTTTTTGCTTTAAAAACACAACTTATATTTTATTCTCAGTAATGTTTCAATAACGGTACATGGCTTGATATAGCATACACAATGGCATCCTACATGTGTTGATGTTTATTTACAATTTGGCGGTATTATGGAAACAAAAGTTCTTGTACTTTCTTGTGTAGTATATATATCTTGATTAGTTGAAAGGTTTTGTGAGAAAATGGAACAATTAAAAACTCCAAGAAGTAGTGCAAGAATTCCTAGGAAATGGCCATCAAACAAGAAAGGTGCAGGTTTAGCTGTTTACAACATGACCAAATGTACAAATCCAGGTTCTTCTAATGATTTTATCTTACAATATGGTAAGTGTAGTTATAATGACAATGATTCTGTGCCTATAAATACAGCCATATCTACAGCTTCAGCAAAAAAACTAGCAAATTTTCGGATTTTATATCCAGAACTTATAGACTACAAATGAAAGCTTTTGCAGACTTTACTATAGTACATAACTCAGTATTTTGAGAACTGTTAAAAGAGCTACTGTGTAAATACTGCAAAACTAAATCCATCGCAATTGAAATCAGTGAAAGTACTGGACTTTGTAGCAAACTGTCTGTGAAATGTACCCAATGTAAACTAGTTCCCACAGAAGTATATAGTTCTGTTAGGGTACAAAATTCTGAATCATCTAGACCCCAATTCGCATGGTTAACAGAAGGGCTGTAGAAGCATTCACTAGCTTGGGTAAAGGCTATAGTAACCCTGAGAAATTTTCTATACATATAGGCTTAGGTAAATTGAGCATGAGTCATTTACTGTTGGGCAACGAGAAGAAGGCGAGCGGGGCCTGAGGGGCGAGCAGGGGTTCTGTAACTGTTTATCTGCTCATGTACTGTCGATTGTTTACTACGAAATGTGTTTATTTATGCAAATGAACCACCCATGTTGCCAGATCTGATACTAGTAGAACAGCAACCGCCGTAATAGATGTTAACGCATTGGCTCTTGCTGGTAACACGCTTTACAGTATATACTATAATACAACATATCATTTTTTACTTTTATTCTTTCTTTAGTATTTACATATGACTGGAATTCGAAAGAAGGGACAAACTATTCATGAATCAAGGGAAGTAATAAGAAAAGTGATTGAAGTATGTGACAAAGAAGCAAAATGTGGACAATTGACATGTGTAATTTCACAAAGTAATTCACATGTGGCAAATTATTGTGGGATATCAGAACGCAGTGTATCTAGAATAAGGAGAGAAGGTGTTACAGCTGGCGAAAAACTCTTGCATATTCCAGGGAAAAAGAGACCGAGTGCCGAGGAATTTAAATTTCATTGTGATGACTTTGATAGAACAGTAATTAAAAACATAATTCAAGATTTTTATTTGGTTAGAAAAACAGTGCCTACTGTTCCCAAATTACTTGTAGCAATTAGAGAAACTGTACATTTTCCATGGGGAAGAGAAACTCTATGGAAGCTGTTGCACAGTATGGGCTACAAATGGAAACGGATGTGGAGGCAAGAGAAAATTACTTATTGAACGTCCAAACATAGTTAACTGGAGAGCTAGATATCTAAGAACTATAAATAGATATAGAAATGCTGGGAGAAATATCATTTCCATTGATGAGTCCTGGGTAGACAATAACTTGACGTTTGGAAAATGCTGGCAGAGTGATGATGTCTATGGCATGACGACAAATACCAGCTCTTCAAACCTCCTGATTCTTGTAAATGACGCAGCAATGAAGGTTTCATACCCGGAGCCTCTCTGATATTCAAAGTTAGACTTGCTTGCAAGGATTATCATGGTCAAATGAATGGAGTAAATTTCCAGAAATGGTTGGAGGAGAAACATTTACCTAATATACCTTCCAACAGCGTCATCATGCTTGATAATGCTCCATACCACAGCGTACAAGCAAATAAGCCTCCATCAAAGTATGCTGTAAAGCAGGAAATGATACAGTGGTTGGAGAACAACAATACTCCATGTTCTGCTGCAATGCGGAGGGGCGACTTGTTTTATTTAATTCAAATGCATAAGCCAAAACAAAAAGTATACCATATCGACAAAGTAATAGAAAGGCATGGACATACAGTTCTTAGGTTACCTCCTTATATGTGCAAGCTGAATACTATAGAATTGGCATGGGCAGCAATAAAGCGACATGTAAGAAAGCGTAATGTAACTGGAGATCTATCTTTAAGAAATCTACAGCAAGTGTTTGAAAGTGCAGTGAACTGTATTACGTCAGCTGATTGGGTGGGCTATGTCAGGCATGTTAAAAATCTCGAGGATGAGTTCAGGCAAAAGGATGGGCTGGTGGACGATGCAATAGACAATTTTATTATATCAGTTGGAGGCGATGAAGATTCGGAGAGCGGCAGCGACAGCAGTGAAAATGAGGACTTCTCAGACTTGGATCTTGCACGACCGCTGCTGGACTTCTAGCCATGGGTGAGTACTTGACAACACTGTGTAGTAGTTTATAACCTCCTAACGTGCTTATTGTATCCACACGGCAAGCATAAATATGATACGGACGCAAGAAAGTGTTGATGTTACACATTCCTCTTGCTTGCCTTCTTCTTGTGGTCTTATTAGTACAAGCCACTTAGGTGTAATTTTAGAGAAAGAAAAAGCAATGAAATTGGAAATTCTTAATATGGCAAGGGTGGTGGTAATTGCTATGCATGAGGAAATAAATAATTCTATGGGAGCATCTCAGCTATTAGATATCAGTGTATCTTTTGATGGCACTTGGATGAGGTGTGGTCATGTTTCCAATAATGGAGCTGCATTTGTAATTGACACACTTACTGGCCTTGTTGCTTATTATGAGGTTTTGTCAAAACTTTGTTTAAAATGTATGATATGCTATGAATATAAGGAATGGCATGCTGAACACACGAAATATGGTAAATCCCAAACCATCGGAACCATCCATATCAGACTGCAAAATGAGGTACATCAGCATGCTGTGTGATGGTGATTCATCCACATGGTCACACATAAATGACCTAAAGTTGTATGGGCCAGGCATTCATATTGAAAAAGAAGAATGTGTAAATCATATTGTGAAGAGACATGGTACTGCTCTCAGGAATACTGTAAAAGAATTCTGCAGTAAAGGTGTACTTTGGGTGGTCGGAAAGAGGGCAGCTTAAAAGAAAGTAGAATTTTAAACTAACACAATACTACAGCAATGCAATTGTTAGTAATATTCCTAGTGTACTAGATATGAAGAAAGCCATTTATGCTACTATAAAGTATTGTACATCCACAGATGCTAATCTGAATCATCAGAGCTGTCCGTAGGGAAAAGATTCTTAGTGCTTTTAAAATAGGCAGAATGCTGGAGGTAAAAAAGTGGAAAGCTAAGTGGAATGACATGCAAAGTTTCTTCTGAAAAAGTGTAAAAAATTATACCAATTTATTAGCATCTTGCTTCAGATACTATGCTGCAGATATATATAGGGGAAAATACGCAGAATGCAAATGAAAGTTTGCATGCATGTATGGAACCACTGCCCAAAGGAAATTTTCATTTCAAAAAGTAAATTAGATTTTGGTGTAATGAAGGCAGTAGCTGGATTTAATTTGGGATGCAAAAAAACTAAAGTTGAAACTACTTTGAGAGAAGAGGCCATATCAATCTTCAATCCAGGCGAGTGAAAAGTGTGACAGTAGTCGTCTAGCACAAAGTAAGAGCAGGAGTGACCAGGACAGCAGTTACAATCATATGACTTTCTCTACCCTGTCGTTTATTAAGGAGTATACAAATCATTCTTATTAAAGTACATTTTCCTATCTTCAGTTTAATCAAGATAAACCTCTGCAAAAACAGCTGCATTATACATTTCGTCATAGATACAAAGAGAATAGCGATTTAAATATTTTAAAACTGGATGCTATATGTTGGCCTTAAAATTCTATACTTTTTCCATGACAATGTGAGAACCAACTGAGAGTACAGGGCTTTAGAAGAACAACCTGAACCATCAATAATGAATTTCTTGGAAATGGCTGATATTACAAAAAAAAGTTAGCTGCAATAAATAGTCTGTTTTAAACAGATCTACATTTTTGTCTTTTGCTTAACATTTACCAGTTTACAAGATTGTACAAAATTCCTTCTGAATGAAAACTGGACAGGCTGTTTCCAGAAAATTCAGAGTATACATGTTATTTGCCATGTAAATATCTTTAATGTATAATATTTTAATCAAAATTGTTAGAGCAATATTTTAGGAAATCAAAAATTTTGAAAAATGTTCCATGTAAAGGGTAATTGGAGTAGGGATTTTCTTGAAAATCTTTGTCACATCAGTGGAAGATATTGAATTTAAATACCAATTTTGATATTTATCCAATTTTTCAGTTATGCTTTTCACCCACACACACACTCTCACATGAATCTTTTTATAAAAATGCTTTTTCGGGGTTTTGGAGTCTTATTCTATACTTCTGGTAAAATCTTGATATCAGATTTTTGGGTGGAATACAATATTTCCCCTAATTAACCATATGTGGTTCAGAAAGTAAAAAGAAAATGCAATAAATGCTAAATGAAATCAAAGGGAAATTGAGTCATTGGAAGAATACAGAAACCCAATTATAAAGTTTAATGTCTACTTCTAACCCTTAAGGCCTAAAAATAGTGAGATCAGCCTTATTTATTGTAAAGGATAAACAAAAAATTCATTGATGCTAACATCGCAGAAAATTAAGAGTAAAACTGTATATGAGTATGTTAACTTTCATTGTTACTCATTTTGGAAGTGTCTTATACTGTGTGTCCTGCAGGAAAAATATGATTTAGTGTTGAAGGAATTATCAAAATCAGTTGTGACGCACACTGACTTGCTGTGTTTACAACACTCAGCACTTGTTGTTGTTTTAATATCTGAATCCTTAAAAGAATGAACAGTGTCACTTATACAGTCCATTTATCCCAACTCTCTTTGCTATAAATGGAACATAATGTTCTGTGGAATATGTTCACATATTACTGGATCATGGACAAAACTATTCTTCTGAAAACTCATTTGAATTTATTGTTTTTGTTGATTTTGTCATTATTAATAATATTGTAAGGAGAGAAAGTTCGTATGTGGGGTAATCTCAAAAACCACTCGACCAATTTTGATAATTTTCTCATGTTTGGACATGTTCTTTTTGATCGACATGGAATATAAATCACTTTATAACTTCAATTCATAAATTACTGATAGACTAAAATGGATTTCGAAGCCTTAATACCAGAATATGAACATTTTAGAGTTATGAGGAGCACTATTTATATTTTTAGCCTTGGCAGCCCTGAATGTTGTAGGTGCCATCTGACATTTCCAATGGAAAATTTGACATTTTTGACCATAATCTACGTCAAACATTTTGTCAATAGAGCGTCATTTGTTTCATTTACACTAACTTGAAAATTGTGTGTTAACAAAAACATGGAATTAACTCGTGAAAATGTTTGTGCAAGGATTTATTATGACTTTCAACGTGGATTATCAAGACAAGAGTGCATCGATCAACTAACTTCCACATTTGGTGACGAAGCTCCATCTTTTGTCACTGTGAAATGCTGGTATAACAAATTTAATCATGGCTGCAGTTTGCTCAATGATGAAGGTCGTCCAAAATCAGTTGTTGTGCCAGAAAACATTGATGCTGTGCAAAAACTGATAATGAGAGGTCGTCATGCGACATATTGTGAGATTAAGGCAACCCTAGGCATTAGTTCCACCAGCATATATAAAATATTGCATGATTATTTAGCCGTGAAAAAGGTTTGCTCTCATTGGATCCCACGTAATTTGACGCAATCTCATAAAGATGCTCGTTTCAATTGGTGTACAAAAATGCTCAAGAAATAACAATGGCGGTGCTTTAAAAGATGCATATAAGATTGTAACAGGTGACAAATCATGGATCTATGCGTATGAGCTGGAATGTAAACAGCAGTCGACTGTATGGGTGTTTCAAGATGAAGCAAATCCAACAAAAGTTGTTCACATCGAAGCACTTCGAAGCAAATGGTCGCCTGCTTTTTCAGCAAAACTGGCCATGTGGCAAAAGTGCCTTTACAGGAACGTAAAACGGTCAATGTCGAATGGTACACAACCATTTGTTTGCCAGAAGTCTTTGGTGAAGTAAGGAAAACCAACAAGAACCGTAGGATCGTTCTTCATCAAGACAATGCAAGCGCACACACATCTCGTCTAACAACAGAGTATTTGAAGGCTCAAAAATCGAATTGATGGGTCATCCGCCAAACAGTCCTGATTTGGCACCCAATGACTTCTTTTTGTTCCCGAATATCAAGAATAAATTGCGTGGACAATGATTTTTGTTGGCAGAAGAAGCCGTTGATGCCTTCAAAAACCATGTTTTGGAGGTGTCTCAAGAAGACTGGATTAAATGCTTTGACAAATGGTTCAAAGGATGCAAAAGTGCATTGATCATAAGGGAGAATATTTTTAAAAACAATAAACCAGTTTTCAGTCAGAAATTACAATGTTATAATTATTAGGCTCAAAATATAAATAGTGCCCCTCGTATAACAGAAAATATTTGTAAAGAAAGTTTTGAGTTTTCATTGAGAATGTTGTAGAGTAGAAAACAGTTGTTGTTTCTTGAACAAAATGCATTTAAAATAAGGATTGTTTCATTCCAAGCACTGTATTTAAGTGGTCATGGTTTAAAACTAAGACACAGCAAAACAGTGCGATACCAATGTATAAATATTGTATTAACTTTCATGCATGAAAGTGTTCCTTTATTTTGTTTATATGTTGTAATCAAGTTTGTTGAATAATAGTAGAAAGAGAAAAAATTATGTCCAGCGAATATTTTAAATCATTTTACTGATTATTTTTTTATGTGTTTGCAAACTCTGTTTTGTCCAAAGAGGTTGATTAACTTGGTATCCTAGGACTTCAGAATGTTCATATGCACTAGCTTCACCTCAGGTTTTGTTGTATATGGTATGGGTTTCTGTATTATGTGAAAGTTATGTACCTTAAATGTTATTAAATAACTATGGGTCCTGTTTACGAGTGCATTACACATCAACGACCAGGTTAGTGGTAGAATCCAGTTTATTCCTACAAATCTTAAGCAGTTTTACCTTCTCTATAACATACATGTGATTAGGAAGTAATGTATTCCACCCAAAAATTCATTTTTAAGAGTTCACCAGAAATAAATGTTTTGAGTTCCACCTAACCCAAAAGTAATATTTTTAGAAGAAAAAAAAACCTCTGCATCCATGTGTTTGTGCGTGAATGAATGCATATGAGAGAGAGAGAGAGAGAGAGAGAGAGAGAGAGAGAGAGAGAGAGAGAGAGAGAGAGAGAGAGAGAGAGAACAGCATAAATCACAGACAGTTATTTGAACAAATACCAAACTTTGCATTAAGTTCACATCTTCCCAGGTTGCAAAAAGAAGATTTTCAAGCTAATACTCCCACCCCAAACTATTGTCTGCATGTAAAATTGTTCATTATCTATTATTTGATAAAAAAATATTCTAACTATTTTGATGATATTCTATTGAACATTTCAGTCTGATTCTACCTCTCAAATATGTTCAACATATTTGCATGATCAGTGATCTATATAATGATGATTTGCTTTGAATAGCCTATAAAGGCCCTTTATTTGATTGAATGTTACATAATTATATCCAAGAAACCTTAAAACAAAATCATAATTGAAGGAAAAATGTAAAGCTCATCCAAATACTCAATTTGATAACAATTTTTTGCAATGTTAGCTGTTTCCAAAATATTCCATGTGCAAGTTTAAAGTTTCCCAATTCCATCAAAGGGACATGCTTGAAATTTGTCATTTCTTAATTTTTCCCCTTTTGTTTACATTACAAGAGTTTGTTACCATGAATAAACATTTGAATGCTGTTTCCATGTGTGACTAAAGACTTGTTGCTTAATCTGAAATTATTCTTGGGGAAAAAACATCCTTTAGCATGAATAGAAGAATAAGGCTATGTACACAATGCAGCCCATAGGCATAACACACAATTGGCACAGGTTTCTGGATCATTAAATTGCATGTAAAAATCTTGTGAGTGTATATCAAATTTCAAATTAAATGACATAACCAACAGTATCCAATTTGGAAATTCATTGATTCTTTATAAATAAATCCGACGTAAAACGTGGGTATGAAGCAATCAACAGATCAGATCTGGCATGGCAAGGCAAAATATAAGGGCACCGTGATTGTACAATGGATGGCGTAAAATCTTGCATTATTCCTAAGTTGGGAATGCTTGGGGAAAGAAATATAGAATGGATCCTCCATGCATGCAATGCAAGCATTAAGTTTGGAGTTTGCTGTCCCTTGTATTACATAGCACACGTGACTATGTGAATGCATCCATTAAATAACTTGTATGCAAAGTCTTGCATTTATGCTGCATCTTTCTTACTTTTCATTTATAATGGGACTTAACACTTTATATGAATACTGATATATGTGAATTTCAAATTGGTAAACAAAGTCATGTTAGGGTAGCATATCAGACTTTTTTAACGTACTTGGCTAACTTAAACTTAGATTCTGATTTACCTTTTTAGACATTCCTTTTGTCAGTTCTCTGTTCTTTAAACCAAACTGTTTCTTCACATCTAAATAGTTTTTTCTATTCAGTTTTCTTTCACCCCACTACATGCTGTAATGTCAAATTTGTTTTTCTGCATAACTTAGTATCATATATCAATTTAAAAATAAATCAAAGCTGCTACTTTAAAGGTAACTAACTATCTGATGTAGGGCATTTAATTAATGCTTGAGTAGATCATTATGTGAAACTGTATGTTTGCAATATTCTGTTACAGTTTCGGGACTTCACTCAGGTAAAATCACCAAGGTAAGATATGACTCTCAGAAACCTTCTGATTCTTATGTTATAATTTCCTTTACTGGTGCTTCATTATACTAATATTGTAAGTCATTCTCTGTGGTGTAGTGGTTACCATGCTAGCCTCTATTTCTCAGGGTCGTGGGTTCAAACCCAGCGGAGGACGATGGATCTTTTCGGGTGTAAAAATCCTTAGCATGGCTTCCTTCAGAAGGGATGTAAAGTCGGTGGTCCCGTGTCGTAGATTTACAGCACATAAAAGAACCTCAAACCTGATAAAGAGGCCTCTGAGCAAAATTACCTGTCTTCAATGCCCAATATAGAATTGGATGCTAAGGACCACAGTAGTTAAAGAGCATCCATAAATAAAACTATTACATTTATTTAATATTGTAAAGAGTGCATTATGTGTAATATTGTGTGTGTGTGTGTGTGTGTGCGTGTGCGTGTGTGCGCACATGCAATAAATTGTGTAAAAGAACAGAATAATGTTATTTTAATTATATAGATGTAAACACTGAAGTTTCTGTATGGTTTTGACCTAATAATTCTATGCATGATTTACTGTATTTTATATTGCAATTAACTTCATTAGCATCTTAGACTTAAAGTATGTTTCAGAATTCAATCATACAAATTTAAAGACAAGCCAAGGGATAGTAAACGGTGATTTTGAGATAGGTAACTTAAAGTCTGCTGTCTTAAATTTCCTGCAATAAACTCGAATCTAAAATGGGGTACCACACCACTGATTCAGCAGTCACTCGTTTCAAGATCAAAGTGGGCAAGCACTTGTTGCTATGTAGCTCAGTGTCTAGACTGCAAGTTGGACAAGGATTCGAATATTGAGGAGTACATTGTTGTTTTTTTCCTTTTTATTATTGTGAAAGGCAATAGTGGTTCTTGTTTAATTATGTTAAAAATGTACAAAACAGTACCACTGCATCACTGATGCAATTGTAAGGTTTTGTTTATTCAGAAATTATTGGTTTTTTTAATTAGTTTGCAAACAATGTGAAAGACTTGCAAATGTTTTAAAGTACAAATTAAACAAAGCAAAGATTTACAATTATTGAAAAATAAATTGTGCTCTTCTGAAAGGGTAAACAATGAAATATAGTATGATGAAGAAAATACAACAATGTTTGCATTTAGGTTTAGTAAAGATGTTATAAGTGAATAAATGAGATTTTGTGACTTAGGCTTCATAGTGAAAACAACTTTTTTTTATTTTTTATTTAAGTTGCTTGAACTTTGTAGTTATATCATCACTACATACATTAGGTTTCTAGATAGATTTTACAAAGCCGATAACATTTTTGCATAAAGTTACAATGTTGCATATTTCCATACTGTTTAAATGGAGCCCTGACTTCTGAAAGGGCAAGCTATGGGAAATGCATGATGAAAAAAATGAAGACATTGTAGTTTGCTTTTAGGTTTAGCAAAGATTTTAAAAATGAAGAAATAATAACAAACACATTTCATACTTCTTCAGTTGAATGAAAAAGAAAGTCAATATTGTGAAGAAAATCTTATGTTCAGGAACTACTATAGGGACACCTATCTTTTTTTTTCAAGGTTTTGTTTTGCTTAGGAAAAATTACAGGAGTGGTTAAAGATGCCAACCCCAATATCTCCGCAGAAATTACATTGAGGGATAAATGAGTTCTGCACTCTTGCAAAACAAGTTTCTGTTTTATGTGAAAACTGTATCACCTTTTGGTTATTAAATAACTATGGGATCAAGTAGAAGGTACAAAGCAATTATATAGCAGTACACTTTTTTAAACATTTTGCTGTCCCTTCAACTCGTATATCCCTATTATATCTATTACGAAATGTGTAATGAAACCATTTCTGTGGCTGTTTACTACTTAATGTTAAATGATAGAAAACTTAACTCTTGGTTTAAGAAGAGTGGGTGGAGAAACTCAAGTGAAAGTTTTTTTTTTTTTTAAAGTATTGTAATGAATGAATTTATTTATTTATTGGCACTACTTCCTTTACACAACTTTTACAGTTCATCTATCTAACCTAAACTGTGTACAAATTTTTGATTGAGCATTGACTACCTCGACTTGCATGCCACAAGGCAGTTTACCATGCCTGGTAGCTCCTGTCGTTCCTTCTGCTTTATCATAAGTATCCCCCTCCTTTCCTTTGTCTACTTCTCTTGTACTACCTGCTTTCCTTGACCATTTTTCTTTTGCTTTCTGTTAAAACTCACCTATACTCTAATCTTCCTTCTTCTTTCCCTGCAAACATTTTTATAGAACAATTTTACCCTCTATTTTTTCCCATTTTTTTTTCCTCCAAAACCTTTTTTTCCCCATATGTTCTTACATTCTGTCATGTAATGTGCTATACTGTCTTTCTCACAGCACATTTTCACATATTCCTTTATCTCTAGCTCTTATCCCTTTTAAAAATATTTTTCCTGTTCTTATCCAAGCTATCCCTTCTTTTTTTTAATAACTTTACAGTAATCTATATATGGTTCTTGTCCTTAGTTTCCTTTTATTTGTTTAAAAAATTGTAGTGATTTGTTGTTTCATAAACTTCCCCATTTCCCCTTCCTTTCTTTGTCTTCTGTTCTACTTGTTACTAGTTTACCTATCGCTTTGATTCCTTTCTTCTAGTTTTCATATGTCTCTCATTCCTATTTTCTCCATATTTCTTCTTATACCTGCCCATCAACTGTTGTGCTCTCTAAGCTCTTTTTTTGCAGCTTCATCCATATCTTTAAGATTTCTCCTCGTTAACCAAACATCTATACCAACATTTTATTATTCTCTTCATTATTATTCTGTTCCTTCTTGTATTTCCTAGTTCTTATAAAGCTATTTCTCTCAGTACTGAACTTGGTAACCCTAGTAGTCCTTTAAAGAAAATTCTTTACATATGATCTACTTTTTCGCTTAAATCTGTGGCCCCCCCACCAGATATCTCTACTGCATAAAGCATTCTTGATTCCACTAGAGCCTTGTACTTTCTTTCCAACCACTTGGTTGTCATTTCTAGCTTGTATTTACATACTCTTATTCCTGCCATTGCAGTCCTTCCTTTTGCTTCTATTTTCCTACTGTGTGCATCGCATTCCCCTTTGTTATTCAACCTCACTCTTAAGTATTCAAATTCTTTGACCACTTCTAATCCTTTCCCGTTTAGTACCTAGTTTTCTTCTTCTCTCAGTTTACTTCCTTTAAGGAAATCCATAACTTTTGACTTGTTTATATTTATTTTGATTCCCCATTCATCACAGAATTCCTGAACTTCATTTATAGACCTTTGTAGCCCAACTGCTATTATAGATCCTATCATTAAGTCATCCACGTATAATAATCCAGGATTTTCTTTAATGGCTATTACCGAACAATGCTGATTTCCTTTTTGGATTTTGCCTATTATAACATCTATGAATAAATTAAATAAAATCGGACTCAATTTGTATCCTTGTCTCAATCCTACATTTTGTTTGTCATCTCTGTGATTTCATTTTTTCCCCATCTTATACTAAACTTCACCCCTTTATAGATTTTTCTACTTTATGTAGTTTTCAGGTACCTCTTTTCTCCTTAATTTCCATACTAGAGATTTTCTGTTCATCGTATCAAATGCTTTCTCAAAATCTGCAAAGAGCATGTGTACCCTTCTTCTCTTCTTACTGAGGTATTTGTGTATTATTGTCTTTATTATGAACACATCTATTGTTTGTTTCCCTTTCCTGAAACCTGCTTGAAATCCCGACAACTTCCTTTCTTGTTCTGCCCAATTTTTTACATTTCTGCTAATATCCCTGTGTATATTTTTCATAAAGCAAGTAACAACTTATTCCCCTGTAATTCTCTGGTTTATTTGCCCCCCCCTTCTCCTTATATATATAGGCACTATCATGCTTATTCTCCAACTTTCTGGGATGTCATCACTTTCTTTTATTTTGTATAATACCCTTGTGATTACTTGTAAGGCCTTTCTTGTTTCACAGTATGTTTTCCAAATTCTCTTCGTATTCTATCATATTCTACTAGCCTTTCTTTTTTATACGCTTTAATTGCTATAGACTTCTTTTATTGTGAATTGCTCATCTAGTTTGTCATTTATTATTTCTATTGTTCCTATCTCTCTTATTTTCTAATTTAGTGTTTTTCCCCTTCCCAATTGATAATTTATTTGAGCCTTTAAGAATAAAATACAATTGCTTAACTCATAGAACAATTAGTTCTCTGAAATATTTCTCCCATTCATTTGATGTGATGTCCTTTTTTGCCTTCACCTTTTTGTTTACCCTTCTTACTACTTCCCCAATTTTTTTTGTGCTGTCCTTTCCCTCTATAGCTTCTGTTATGTTTTTGCTTGTATTTTGTCATCCTCTGTGGTCTAGAGGTGCCATGCTAGCCTCTAGTTCCTGAGGTTGCAGGTTCAAACCTGGCAGAGGGCGATGGATATTTTCGGGCATAAAAATCCTTAGCATGGCTTCTTTCAGAAGGGAAGTAAATTTAAAATAAAGAGAGTCGAAGGTTGTTACACTACACCACTAAAATGTGATTTTATATTTTAATGATGTGGTGTAACAACCTTCAACTCATTTTATTTTAAGTTATGACACATCACTTTTACTAGCTTCTAAATCTTCAAAATTAGTCAAGGGAAGTAAAGCTGATGGTCCCATGTGGTAGGTTTACAGCACGTAAAAGAACATTGTGCCTGATAAGTTGACCTCTACACAAAATTTCCAGACTTTCATGCCCAATTCAGAATGGCATATTAAGGACCATTGTAGTTAAAGTGTGTCCATAAATAAAACCCAATTTAATTTCCCCTGTATTTTCCTGCCATTTTTCCCTTTGTCCCTAGTATATATATATATTCTAGCCATCAGATTTTTCCTATCTGCCTCTTCTACCTGCTGCAAATGTTATTCTCCACATTCCCTTCTTTTGTGCTGACTTGCTACCTTCCATTCTATTCCTCCCCTCCATTTGTCCTTCATGCCCACATATGTCCTTCATTATATCCTTTCCATATATCCAGAGATGTTGATTTTATATAAATGCTTGTTGCCTTCTGCTCTTGCTTTCATTATCTGCTTAATTCAATTTCTTTTTACATCTCTCTGAGTTACTGTCAGGTCTATGTTTATAAATATGTTGCTCCCTTTAAACATCTTTGCTCTTCCTGAAATTTTATGAATTAGCTGGATGTTGCAAATTTTGCTATTGTCTATCTTTTCCTACTTTGCCTTCCTACTCGATATGCCTCTCCAATCTCCCATACAGTCAGATGCATTTCTAGTTTGTCCTTTAGAGCTTTCCTTACTTCTTCCACTGGCCAAACACTTCTCTCTTCCACAACCATGAACACCAAATTTAAT
Source organism: Deroplatys truncata (assembly GCA_030765065.1). Taxonomy (NCBI): domain Eukaryota; kingdom Metazoa; phylum Arthropoda; class Insecta; order Mantodea; family Mantidae; genus Deroplatys; species Deroplatys truncata. The sequence goes on from CM060985.1 coordinate 160,157,113, forward strand.
CTCCTCCTCCTCTCATCCATTTTCTCCATTTTTCTCCTTGATCCCATCTACATCTCTCCTTATTCCTAGCATCTCTTTTCCAATATCTTCTTTTCTTTCTTTAGCTACTTGCTTCAGGTTTTCTTATGCATTCTTCCATTCCATTTATCTTATTCAATTTTTCTTTTAAGTTTCTTTAATATTGTACTTCCTCAGGTCTTGGTTTTAGTTCATTCCCACCTATCATTAATAGCATAAGTATTATGCTTCCAAGTACTAATCAATTTGTCATAATGTTTTGTTCCATTTTAACTTTCATAAATTTCTTTATTGTGAATAGCTCTATTTTAATTCAGTACACAGTAAGTTCTACTCCCATTGTCACTTGTGCTTTACTTCTAAGGCAGAGCTCCGTGCAAACACAGCCTTCTTCCTCCACTCATCTCACACTTGGCTTGTTGATAATCACTTTGTTATGAAAAAAATTTTTGCCAAGTTTTATCAACACAGTAATTACTTTGAATAGTTGTTAAAGCATGCCTAAAAGTTGATGTAAATCACACTGCATGTAACACACGTGTTTACTGCCAGAAATTTCAGAGTGCTTTTACCATTCACATGTTCTATATGTGTAAGATTTTATTAATTAACTCTATTGTAGATCAACTATGCTATTTTTACTGTAATGCAAGATGAGCTTGCTCTCCATGAAGAATTTGCAACTACACTTGAAATTGTTAGCAAACACTTTTCAGATGTAAATCCCTTTTACTCTGGATAATGTACCTAATGCTAAATCCTTCATTTCAGATTATGCTCAAGAGCAGTTTTTGGTGATAGGAGTGACGACTCAGCTGACGACTTAGGGAAAAACACTAGCTCCACTAATGGAAAAGATAGTCCTGAATGTGAGAGTCAAAGTGATATCACAAAAATACCATCTGTAGAAAAACATGTTCAATTCGAACAACTTGAAAAATGTACCCATGTAGGAGAAATTTACAGCAAGGCTATATTGATTCATAAGGATCAAAGGCCACACAAGTGTAATATTTGTGATAAGAGGTTTATTTTGTTGAAAACCCATAATTTAATACATGAAGATGAAAGGCCTCACAAGAGTGAAATTTCCGAGAAGAGTTTTAAAAGGCTGTCAACTTTGAAAACTCATAATTTGATACATGAGGATAAAAAGCCTCATGAGTGTAAAGTTTTTGATAAGAGGTTTACACAGTTGTCACACTTGAAAATACATAATTTGATACGTGTGGGGAAGCCTCACAAGTGTGAAATTTGTGGGAAGACATATACTCATTTATCATCTTTGAAATCACATAATTTAATACATGAAGGTAAAAATCATAAGTGTGAAATTTGTGAGAAGACATTTACTCATTTGTCTTCTTTGAAATCACATAATTTAATACATGAAGGTAAAAGGCCTCACAAGTGTGAAATTTGTGAGAAGACATTTACTCATTTGTCATCTTTGAAATCACATAATTTAATACATGAAGGTAAAAAGCCTCACAAGTGTGAAATTTGTGAGAAGACATTTACTCATTCATCATCTTTGAAATCACATAATTTAATACATGAAGGTAAAAAGCCTCACCAGTGTGAAATTTGTGAGAAGACATTTACTCATTTGTCATCTTTGAAATCACATAAGTTAGTACATGGAGGTAAAAAGCCTCACAAGTGTGAAATTTGTGAGAAGACATTTACTCATCCATCATCTTTGAAATCACATAATTTAATACATGAAGGTAAAAAGCCTCACCAGTGTGAAATTTGTGACAAGACATTTACTCATTTGTCATCTTTGAAATCACATAATTTAGTACATGAAGGTAAAAAGCCTCACAAGTGTGAAATTTGTGAGAAGACATTTACTCATTTGTCATCTTTTAAATCACATAATTTAAGACATGAAGGTAAAAGGCCTCATAAGTGTGAAATTTGTGATAAGACATTTACTCGTTTGTCATCTTTGAAATCACATAATTTAATACATGAAGGTATAAAGCCTCACAAGTGTGAAATTTGTGAGAAGACATTTACTCATTTGTCATCTTTGAAATCACATAATTTAAGACATGAAGGTAAAAGGCCTCATAAGTGTGAAATTTGTGATAAGACATTTACTCGTTTGTCATCTTTGAAATCACATAATATACTACATGAAGGTAAAAAGCCTCACAAGTGTGAAATTTGTGAGAAGAGGTTTTCTCAGTTGTCAACTTTGAAATCACATAATTTAATACATGAGGGTAAAAGGCCACATGAGTGTAAAGTTTGTGATAAGAGGTTTACGCAGTTGTCACACTTGAAAACCCATAATTTGATACATGAAGGTAAACCTCACAAGTGTGAAATTTGTGATAAGAGGTTTACTCAGTTGTCACACTTGAAACGACATAATTTGATACATGAGGGTAAACCTCACAAATGTGAAATTTGTGATAAGAGGTATACTCAGTTGTCACACTTGAAACAACATAATTTGATACATGAGGGTAAACCTCACAAGTGTGAAATTTGTGAGAAGAGGTTTACTCAGTTGTCATCTTTGAAATCACATCATTTAATACATGAAGGTAAAAAGCCTCACAAGTGTGAAATTTGTGAGAAGACATTTACTCGATTGTTACACTTGAAAATGCATAAATTGATCCACGAGAATAAAAAGATTCACAAGTGTGAAATTTGCGAAAAGAGATTTACTCAGTTGAAATCTTTGAAATCACATAAGATAATACATGAGGACAAAAAGTCTCACATGTGTAAAATTTGTGATAAGAGGTTTAAATGTTTGTCAAATTTGAAATTGCATATTATGATACATGAGGGTAAAAAGCCTCACAAATGTGCAATTTGTGATAAGAGGTTTACTCAGTTGTCACATTTGAAATTGCATAATTTTATACATGAGCGTAAAAAGCCTCACAAGTGTGAAATTTGTGATAAGAGCTTTACTCAGATGTCACATTTGAAATCTCATAATTTCATACATGAGGATAAAAAGCCTAAAGTGTAAAATTTGTGAAAAGGTATTTACTTAGTCATCTGGTTTGAAATTACATAATTTTATTCATGAGAGTAAAAAGCCTCGAAATTTGTGAGAAGAATTTTATTTGGTTGTCAAATTTGAAATTTCATAATTTTACACATGAGGCTAAGAAGCCTATTAAGTGTGAAATTTGTGAGATGAACTTTACTCATTTGTAAACCTTGATATTGCCTAATTTGATGTGAGAGGGCAAAAGGTCTCACATTGTGAAATTTAGGAAAGAGCTTTATTTGGTTCACATATTTATAATTTTGTATCATCATACATAGGCTTTGCAAATATGAAATTTGTGATAAGTTTATTAATCCGCCAGGTTTGGTTTTGCATAATATATTTACATAAGGGTAAACAACCTTACAAGTATGAAAGGTTTGATAAGAACTTTACTCATTTGTCCAATTTGAAATTATATAATATGATACATGGAGGGCAAAAAGCCTTACAAGTGTGAAATTTTTGAGAAGAGGTTTACTCAGTTGTCATAATTTGATTCAGGAGCGTAAAAAGCCTTACAATTGTGAAGTTAGTTTTATGAGGTTTAATCATTCATCACATTTAAAAGTGCAGAATTTATCCATGAGTGTAAAGAGCCTTAAGCCCCAAGTGAGAAATTTGTTAGAAGAGCTTAAGTGTATTATCAGGTTCAAAATGCATAAATATATTCATAGAAGTCAAAAGCCCTGCCGTGCACAGTTTTGTTTCTATATGGACAATTAAATTTATTGCCTATTATAGAACTAATACAGTTACACATATTCATGTGACATGCTGTCAAATGGGTGTTTACTGTAGCACACTCAATGTATAGCTTCACGGTTAAAGGTGATGCACAAGGTTATGCTTTTGAAACACCTTCATGTAACAGATTTGTGGGTGATTCTATAGCTGCCCCAATTTCATCCAGTTTTAACAATATAGCACTTAAGAAAGCAACTCTGTAAATCTGAGTACAACTAGCGTATCTGATTCTCTGGAAGTTAAGTGCAAACTGTATACAGATCTCTTGACGTGACTCATTTTCACATATGCACATGAAAATCCTATATTGTGCAGCAGAAATTGATCAAGGAAGGTTAATTCAATAGCTCAAACAAAAAAAAAAGAATATTGAGTAAGTAGCAAAAATGTAAAATAATAATGAAAAAAATGCAATATGTATAATCACATAAAAAAGAAGATAAAATAGAAAATCATAAAAGCATCTAAAATACAACATGTAACTAATTTTGAAGATTTTGAAGCTAGTAACAATGATGTGTCATAATTTAAAATAAAGAGTGTTGAGGGTTGTTACACTACATCACTATAAAATTCTTGAACGCGTTTCAGGAGACGGTTTGTTCCCATCATTAGCATGTCCTCATCTCACGCTGATGAGGACATGCTGACGATGGGAACAAACCGTCTCCCGAAACGCGTTCAAGTTAGAATTTTATAGTGATGTAGTGTAACAACCCTCAACTCTCTATATTTTAAACATGTTACATTTCAAATAATTCCCATTTATAAAGAAAATGCATGTAAAACAAAATCTCTAGATTCGAATAAACAAGTAATGATAGGAATGATTAAAGTGAGTGTAAAGATAAAATGTTTTGTAAAGTAAGTAAAGATACAGTGAGAGGAGTTGTACTCATCAAAGACAAAGAATATCTACAAGAGAAAAAAAGATGCCGTAACTTCGTGAGCAACAGTCGCATTAACTTAAAAGAAAAATCTTATGGAAAAAAGAAATAGTGAATATTAGTAAGTTACAGCTGTCATACCATGTGGTCATATAATTATGTGAGGAATATCCTTGGATATTTTGATAGCATGTGATAACACACAGAGGAATTATCCCCACATTGAGAAGTACCTGAACTTGCTCCTCTATGTGGCAGGATAGGAATTTATAGCTCCCCGCTAATATTGAGAAATTTGTAAAAGTAATTAAATATAATGAATGCTACTCATAAACAAATACTTTGAAGGTAAAATCTGGCTTGTAGTAAATAACATTCATTTTTGAGGTTTCATGACAAAGAAAGGCAATGTTAAAATAAGTGTGGAAACTATTAATATATCAAATTAGGTTTTGAAACATTCGCAGGTATGCATAAAACCTAGCAATTGCTGTAAATTATATGCATAAAGCGCATGCTTTTGCTTAAATGCAATTGCTAGATATGCGTAGGAGGAATTACTTGCTGCTACCAGGCCATTTCAAGTGATCATTCCCTTAGCGTGCATGCGCCAATCCAATTGCGTGATGCCAGCAGATGAACTTCACGTTCCTTTCAAACTGTGCTGTGCATTTTAGTATGCTTCCTTGTCACTTAATTGAGTTCTTTTGTTAAATTTGGTAAGATGTCATCAGATGGGTTCTGATATAGAAGTGCACAATGAGTGTGATGATGTGTTTGTGAATGTAAGTAATTAAGGACAAACCGGTGTTGTTAAATAAATCGCAAGTTCCAAAAATAAAGCTAGAAAAGGAGGAAGCAATTGGGCAAGCAATTGTGAAAATTGAGCAGCTTTGTGGCAAAAAAATGAATTCCTAACGAATAATGAAGAAAATAAGTAATATGAAAACTGTAGTGAGAAGAAAGACCGACATGAAGGCAACTGGAAACAAAAAAATTAAGCTAAATCATTGGCAGCAACAGCTGTTTTTATTAGTCAGCAGATAACAATCCAACATTAAACAAGATTCCAGGTAAGATTTTGAAAGAAACAATTTTCTCCGCTCATTTAGATTACTCTTTCTGAAATTTCGAGTGCTAGAAAGAAAATTAAGTAAATATATATTTTTTTAAACAGATGCATGTCAGGGAGATGCGACAGGAAATGAGGGTCCATCTCTACCATCAGTGGGGGAACAACAACCTGAGAGACCTGCAAAGCGTCAGCGCATGTTTGAAACGGAAAAAAGCAGAGGATTGTCCACCGCAGATTATCAGAGATTACTAATCAGCAAACAGCTGAAGTTGACCAAAATACAAATCAAGTATTTTTCAAAAAAACTAGAACTTCTCAAAAACAAAACCAACTAGTTCTAAAGCTGCCACATAAACTTTATTTTAAACCATATTTTTATTACAGCAGAATTTTCAAATTATGTGGATTTAAAGTCTTTGATTTTTTCACTTGTATAACTGATTTACAAAGTATATATAATTTCAGCAATTTCATTTTGCTTCTCACATACTGCAGCTTCATCACCACCATTTTCAATGCCATTTTCATTTACAAAATCACACCCATCACTGTCCAAGTCATCAAAATCATCATGATCATCAACCAAATACTTGGCCACATTATGTAGGAAGAAGCAACTTTGTATTAGTGTTGGTGTGTGCGCTAAATTAAGTCTTACTCTGTAATGAAGAATTGGAAACCTTTTCTTTAACTGTCTGAAACAACATTTTATTATACCCTGTTCTGCTTTTATAAGTCTATTATATGCAATTTCTTGCAGTGTAACTGGATTCCAATATGGAATCATTAACCACGGTGCCAGTCCGTAGCCTTCATCTGCTATCAACACTGTGTTTATACTTCTTTTCATTATTGCGCACGGTGCACTGTTATGCCATATGCGTGAGTCATGCACTGACCCAGGCCACTGAATATCCACACTAGTGAAACATTCCTCAGCATTAAATGTAGCTTGCACAGTTATAGATGCATAACCTTTGTGATTGACGCTTTCATCTCTGTGATGATGTGGTTTTGGAATCCTCACATGTGTGCAATCGAGAACACCAATTGCAGACTTGTACTTTCTCTGCCACTGAAGCTTAGCATCGTGCATACTCTGTTGATCTGAAGGAGAGGATGATTCTTTGAACAATTTTGTTTGCTACGTATGTGACAGTTCTTGACACTGTACTTTGATGTATACCCATGTCTTCTCCGACGCCAACCTGAAAACTGGGGTCTCCTATGTATCTCAAAAATGTCCTCATTTTCTGCTGACTGCTCAAAGCTCCACCACATGTTTCATCATTTTCTACCACAAAATAATCACTTAACCACGTATCATTTTCACTGCTAAATCTATATAACTTTTTGAAATACCGTTCTTCGGGAGTCCTTCTGGATTTGTAGACCTTTATTTCCGTGATATTCATAAATGCAGCCATTTATGCTTACGATAAACCTTTTGCTAGGCAGATAGGCTTCAATTTTTCATAGCATTTGCTATGAAGCAAAAGCAATTCCTATGTGTTATGCATACAAATCGTAGCAATTGCTATGTGCATAGCTTTACTTAACTTGGCGCGCATGATGTAGCTTTTGCTAAACTAAAAGCAATTGCTACTTATTATTACGCATATCTATCGAAGCTTTTGCTAGATTTTCCTAAGAATTTGTAGCAAAAGCAATTGCTTAGTTTTTATGCATATCACCCATTGTAATATTCACAATGTCTAGAAACAAAATTGTAAAAAGCAGTCTCAAAGATAAAGAAAGCGCAATAGCAATCTACATTAATTCCATAAATAGTAATTAATATTTAAATCAGCATTGTTATTTTGGTAGAACAATTACAACCCTGAGAATTCCCGAAGTGCCACAACAACTCCAATATTAATATTGCAATATTGCACTGCTCTCAAGAAACCATTCGAATTGTAATGTGAACTTTTCAGCCAGCATTTCAATCAAACACTACGTTATTTCCTGTCAAAAAACAACCATAGTGTTTACTAGATTGCATATTTGTGGAATTTGCCTTACTAATACTGGTTTTTTGGTGTTTATTGTTTAACATCATCGCATTGATAACTTTTTGAATACCTTAACAATCTTTTTATGAACTTAATTTCCTAAACTCTGATGTGTTACATTCACATGGCCATCTCTACCCTCCATAGCTTTATAGTTGATATAATAATTATTCATATGACAGTTTATTTTCCTATCTACTTCAGTTCAGTCCAGATAAACCTTTCTGAAAGTAGCTGTGTTACACATTCCATTATAGGCACAAAGGGACTAGTGATAGTAAATCTTTAGAACTGGACAACATATGCTGGTGTTAAAATTCCACTCTTTCCATGAAGTCACAAGAAACAACTGAAAATTGATAGGACTGTAAAAGAATAGCTGACTATTGAACCATTCAGACCATTAATAATGAATATCTTGGAAATGACTGATGCCAAAGAAATGTTCTTTGTAATAAATTGTTTATTTTAAAGAGACCTGCATTGTTGAAGTATGTTTTCATCTATTGCTTAGCATTTACCAGTTATACAAGATTATACAAACTTCCCTCTAAAGAGGACTTCATAGGCTGTTCCCATAAAATTCAAGATATACGTTTTATTTGCCATGTAAATATCTCTAATATATAGTATTTTAATCAAAATCATTAGGGCCTTTTTTAGAAAATCAGTAATTTCAAGAAATGCACCCTGTAAGGTGGTAGGGGCGAAGGAATTTCTTGAAAATCTTAGTGTGTGATCTTTAGAAGATACTGAGCTTGAACACCATGCTTGTATTTATCCATATTCGTTTTTTAGTTATACAGTTTACAAACACATGTGCATGCACAGACCTTTTTTGTAAACTTGTTCTTTTTGGATTCAAAGGACCTCCAAAAATGTATTCTGGTGAAAAATCGGCATTACATTTTTGAATGGGATGCAATACCTTCTCTATCTATGTACAAGGTAGAGAAAGTAAAAATTAAATCATTAAAAGCACTATATTTGTAGTTTTTTTGTTAGATTTTAGAATGGAAATGTTAATAATTAGTACTGTTAACAAAGATCATGAGAATATGTATATAAAACATCTGCTTTAATACCCTTTTATGGGCAGACAATTCCTTTGAATTAACTATCCATTTTGCATTCGTCAATTATACGAGTAGTATCAGAGTTTCCTAATTAGCATAGTGCTGCATGGATACCACTAGGAACAATTTTGAAATCCCTTACTGAGTTTGTTTATGCTGTTTAATCTGAATTGAGCTCGTCCTGAGATGTAAGTGATGTTAAAATAATATACTATACATAATACCTGTTTGCAAGCATTACATATTAACTCCTTAGAGCAGCTAGAGGAAGTCTTACATTTCATCCAAAATTTGGATGCCAAGTTTTCACCAGAAATATATGTTTTGAGATATCCTGCTCCCAAAAAGGTTTGTTGAAAAATGTCTGAACAACTTAACCCAAAAGAGGAAATTAAGTTGAAACTTAAATCCGTATTTAACTTTATACAGAGAAACCGCCAACACTGCAAAAAGATTAATGTGATGTTGACCAAACACTTGTGATATTTCTTTACCACTCCAGGAGTAGGCTTTCATAAACTGTTACCTACATTGTTGGCAACCTACAGAAGTATCATAGTAATTAGTTTCAGCTTCTTCCAAGAATGTGACTTGAAGTATTTCACAAAAGTTTTCCCAATCCAAAGTACCATTTATGGTAAAACGCTTTGTTATTTTGTAGTTTTTCAAAAGTTTCACTAAATCCTTTTTTAAAATATACCACATGTTGGATATATTTACTTGGCTAACTAAATGTGCATCTGTAATTTTGTATGAATAGCTGTGTCTTTCTTTTTCGGAATACATTTTGTGTAACTTGTAGAGCATAAAAATGGACAAAAGCTATCTAAACAAAAAATGTACTTTTAAAGCAGACAATCTCTTCGATATAAATTTTTAGTAGCGGTAGCCATTTCTCACTATATTGACCCACTTTTAAAAATTTTACTATTGTTTCATTCTCCTATATTCCTCTTTCCTGTACAAGATGTGTAATGAAACTATTTTGCAAACTTTATCCCCAGTAACATTAAATAAATAGAAAAATAACGTTGTAAGGTTATTTGTACTCCTTGCAAAGGAATGGATATTTACGGTAGAATTAAAGTAATACATGAGTTTGGAGTATGTTTAAAGATGAATTAAACTACACTTTAGAAACTTAAGTATAACTGGCGCAAAACTTCTGGAATCGTGACCTTGACTGCCACCCCAGCTGCCTAGCCTAGGAATGGTTTATGTTTAGCTTAATCAACGAAAGCGATATAATACCTTTGCTTACTCACAGTGCGTAACACATACAGTCTGCATAGAAAGTGCCCGCATCTGGTTGTAATTTCAAAGAGAGAGTGCCTAAATAGTGCTTATTTGTGATATCTATAACCATGGCTCCTACATTTTCAAAGTTAAGTGGTAAGATATTACATAGTCAAAGCAGGGAAATAATTGCAAATGTCCTCGACTTCATGAAGCAAGAAGCAGAGATGAAGGAAGAAAATATATGTTCATCCGAGTTCCACAAAAGCCTTAAGAAAGTGAAAGAAAGAGTAGCCAAAGCAACTGGTGTTTCACCGAGTTCCGTTTCCAGAGTTCTCAAAGTTAAGAAAAAACACATGGATGAAGGAGTACCATTTGACACACCTGGGAAGACATAAGGTTCCTAAACGTGTTACAGAAATAGACGATTTCGACAAATGCGTCATTCGGCGCACGATTCACAATTTCTACGTGGAAGAAAAAACTGTGCCAAGAATAAACAGATTGCTCATCAAGCTGAAAGACAGCATAAATTTTCAAGGTGGTGCTGCAAGTCTCAGAAAAGTTATAAAAGATTTAGGGTTCAAGTGGAAGAAAGCCAAATCAAATAAAAGAGTTCTAATAGAAAAGCATGACATACGATCTCAGCGGGAAGAGTAGTACCTCTTCTCCGGAGGTACAAATCAGAGGGTCGAACTATAGTATATGAAGATGAATCATACATACACAGCAAGCATACAACACCTAAAAGTTGGAGTGACAGAATTACGTTTGCGGGCACCTGTTGCCAAAGGGCAAAGACTTATCATCGTTCATGCTGGTGGAAAAATTGGCTTCGTTCCAAATGCCCTTCTCATATACAAGTCGCAACAAAAAACAGGTGATTTTCATCAAGAAATGAATACAGAAAATTACATGAAGTGGATCAACACCATGTTGATACCTAATATACCTGTTGGGTCTGTTCTGGTTATCGACAATGCTTCTTACCATAATACACAAATTGACAAACCACCTACCTCAAATTCCTTGAAATAAGAAATGAGAGCTTGGTTACTTAGGCATAATATAGCTTTTCATGAAAGCATGAGTAAAACAAAGTTATATAACTTAATTAAAGCCAACAGACCGCTTCAGAAGTCCTACATACTTGACCAGATATTAATACAACATGGCCATAATGTACCTAGACTGCCACCATATCACCCAGATCTAAACCCAATAGAATTAATCTGGGCTGATGTCAAAAAATGGGTGGCATGCAGAAATATCACTTTTAAATTAAAAGATGTGGAGCAGTTATGTCGCCAGCGATTTCCTGAAATTGGAAGACCAGAATGGGAAAATGCATGTCGACATGTGGAACAAATTGAAAATCGTTATTTCGAAAAAGATGGAATTGTAGAAAATCAAATAGAAAGAATTCTCATCCAGGATAATGGTGCAGAAAGTAGCGACAGCAGTGATGACGGCAATGATATGAGTGATTCCGCAGATGAGGAAGGGCTGTCAGGTGTGGAAGAATTGGAGGTAGATGATTGACAGTATTTGTATATTAAGCACTTTTTACAGCGTGTATTTAAATATACTGTATATAACTAAGTTTATCAGTGCAGCGCAATGTAGTGCAGTGCATAACCGGTGTGCGTATATTTGACAATGACTGTCCCACGCACTCCTGCAGCATGCAGACGACCGGCAGACACCTGATCTGGTAAGTAACTCGCATCATAGCTGTCATTAAGATTTTCACATGTCTAGAACTGTTGCGCCAGTTATACCACGAATCTGTGTTAAGAGTACAAACTAGAGGTTATAGGCACACGGTTCTCTAGTATGGATGTAAGAATGCTTTACACCTAACACAAGATACAGATGCCATTGCTCTCTTTGAAAGGTAAGCAAGAAAAACAGGTTTTGTAAAATGTATTTCAAAACTTGTCAAGAAAATATTAGCAAGAAAGAGGGAACAAAGGTTTTCCCAGTGTAGGCAAGATTGCTGTTTGTACCAAGGATGGGAAGGATGTGTGATCAATACATGTTAAATAGGTCCATAATATACTTCAATTATGTGATCTATGTCCTCAATTTTCCTTGATGTACTAGGGAATAGTGATGCCATTAGTTCTTCTGGAACCATTCTGTCTTTAATCTTTTTCTCACCAATTGGAAGGAGTTATTTGTGCTCAAGGTCTTTGAAATCATTTAATCAGCAGATAAGCTACAGAGCATTGCTGTTATTCATTATTGGTGTCATGCCCATAACCAACTGATATATTTTAGGTAATCCATAAGTAGCGGTATTTTTGGGTTGTCTTCTCCTTAAGTTTTAGAAATGACCTTGATGTTTGTAATTACATTGTTTATCTCGATCATATATTCTCACATTCCATTTGATTTTGCTTTAATGAATTCAGAGCTATATTGTCTTATCTATTAATTGCTGTCAATTTGTTTACCCCTTACCTGTTTTTGGTTAAGTGATTTTAAAATTGCTTGGTAACCGGAACTTTTTTCTTTCTTTCTTTTCCTTCAAAATTATCTTCCATGTGTTTTATGGCTGTTTTAATACTAGGTAAATAGAGCAAATGAAATGTATTTAAACTGTGCTTTAAATGTAAGAACATTAACAATTGTTGAAGATAGATATGCTTTAATTTCATTTACCCACATTTCTGCATTATTTGGTGTTAAGAGACTGTTAACGAAGTAATTCTGAGCAGGTCAACTGCTATTTGCAGCACAGAAAAAAGTAAACCGAAGAAAAGGTTTGAACGTTTTACTCCTTGTAACTTGGTTGTTTGTATTTCATCCTTACTGGAATTGATAAAGAAACAAAGGTAAATCTCGGCTGAGTTACTTAGATAAGGTTTTTCCGTTATCCTGAGAACACGAATGTTGGGTAGCTCCTAAGCTCTAGCGATCCTGGGTCCATGTGACCATCATTTCAAACATTTCATTCACTCATCAATCGATGTGGCCTACTTTGTTAAAGGACATTAGACTTCATAGTCCAAAATTTAAGTAAATCAAATTGCAGGATGCAGGACAGAATTGCATTAGAAACACATCTGAACGTTATCATCGTGAAATAATTGAAGGCAGGCCTCTATGATATTCTAGTAAACTATGAGATATACTTAATTAATTCGACGCGCCGTTTCTAGAAACTATAAATACAGCAAGAAAATACAACCTTCGCTTTAAAACTACAAAAAATTGTGCTCGATTGCAAGCTTGTATAATATGAAAAGTAATAAAACCTATGAGCAGAACATTGTGATGCAGCTACACTGGCAATCTGACATGCGTGACAAGACTTTGACTTCATGACGCCACAAAATCTGCGATGCAATTTCAGTTGGAGTTAACATTTACCGCGCGACATGGTGCATGTGTTATTATTAAGAAAACTCCTCCGAAATGAATTTGTTTTTCCGTAGAAATACTAAAACACCAGAGTTGTATGAAGTTCGTAGTGCCTATAAGAATACAACAAGGCACATGCTTTCGCGTAGTAATGTAGTACTGTGTTGCCTCATCCAAATTCAAAATGGGGCCAGTGGCACGATATTGAATCCCAAAATCTAATGTTTACAATGAAGCGACACAGTTCCTAGGAGACATTGGTTCTACTCTCTTGTAACAGATTCTCCCGCGCATTCAACAATGTAATTAGTTGACATCTTTGTCTCGATAAGTAAAACAAGTTAGTACCTATAGTTTCATTCGGAGTGACCATTATCCTTTATATTGATATAATTTCTTGGTTAGTATCTTTGTAATTTGGATAAATAACGATAAACATGACCTTAGCTGTTCACGGTAAAAACAGATCCAGGTAACGAGAGTGCTGGGATTGGCGATAATAATACTGATGCTACCTTTGTTTGCGGGCGTTGTATGTAGGTAATTGTTTAAACAAATCAGTTTCCATAGAGCTTTTAGCTAATTTATTTTTGTGTACAACACTAAATTTGACTAGTGTATGACTTGTATGCAAATAAGCTCTATGCAATTCTGTAACTTTAAGTTCCAAAACAAATATGTTGTAGCATATGCGGATATCTACATTTTCCTTACTTTACAGGACAGAAGTTTCAAGCTTCACTATTTCAGGAAAAACTAGTTTGTTAGAAATTGTAATACTTTTAATACTATAATTCTTCCGGACCGAGAATGGGATTTAACATAATCAATGCACGTAGTAGTACTCCGCCTTTTACGTTTCATAAACGCATGGTGGCGCTTCCTCTGTTACACTCTACAGCTGCCCAGCTGTATACTTTCGGGATTTCAGGAAACTGCCATTGTTACATTAACCACATGCTACCTTTCATGTACCAGCAGTGAGTGTTAAAGAAATAAATATCCTTATGCTCGTTAAATTAAATGTACTAGTTCAAGAATGGGTGAAGAAATGCATTTTATTAGTAAAAACGTACGTGTTAATCGGAGTCTTCGGGTAATAGCGCGACACAGCTCGCCATCAGAAGTGGTGATATCGCTGGAGTTGACTTACAGGCACACCAGTTCCTCCCGTTGTTAAATTTAACGGCATCCTTAAGAGCAGGGGTATCAAACCCTCAAACAAAATGTTGAACACGTTCAAAACTCGCGTTTCACCACTTTTAAGGAATTTGCCAATTCCTTAGGCACTTATGCATACCTATACAAAGCCAGTTCTAGTTAACAAAACTTGCAGTTATTGAATAGAAAATACACTTTGATTCCTTTTCCTGGGAAAGGTTATATATAGAACATTTGATATAACACAGTGGAGGTCCTACAGCACGTGGGAACCTTAAATTTATTGACAGGCCATATGGAAAAAAAAACAAATTGAGCCCATACAGTGGTGTTTGTTTGTGTTTGTTCATTTGACTCCACTGTGAGCAATGCTCAGGGAAACTGAACACATCGTACAATTATGAAGTATGCAGAGTAAGTAGTAATATACCCAACGCCAAGAACAGCCTTTGGGGGGGGATCCCCTCCCCATCATGCATTATCTAAGAGAGAGTTTATAAATTGTTATTGCAGAATAGTTACATCCTTTATGGATCAGTTTTAAGGTATTTGCTGGTCTATGCAAATGGCCTGCATGCTACATATTGTGGTCATGCACAGCAAGTTTGTTGGGAAGCTACCATATTTATCTGTAAGGTAGCTCAAGAGAGAATATATGTATTTACCAGTGAGAGTAAGAATAGTTTGGATTTTGAATAATGGCCTACATGAATGATGAGAGTTTGGTACTTATCCATCTTTTTGTTTTTGAATTATGCTGTTCACAGACCTTAAACACACACGGACATTTTTCTAAAAATACCTTTTTGGATTCAGGGATTCTCAAAACATGTATTTCCGGTGAAATCACGGTATCGAATTTTTATGTGGAAGCAATATTTTCTCTACCTAATATATACGTGGTAGAGAAAGTGAAAATTGCTGCTATTGAGGAACAAAGTTCCAGGAAAAATCGCCAGTAGGTAACATCCAACTCTTCTAAAACAGCATGAATGATCACTTCTAAATATAAGTCAAATTTGTGTTACAAAACAGGATATTTCAGTTTATCTTAGCAGTAACTACCCAAATATTAGTTGTGACAGCTAAGCTGCTTGCATCAGTATAAAAGTTTAAGATAACCCATGAATTTTCACGGTAAATGGCTTGTTCAATACATGCTATTGTTCATGTTATAGTTGAGTACTTTATAAGCACCGATTTGTGCTATGTATGTACAAATTCCTGTTTTGAAACGCATGGCTTTATGTATTCACTTTCAATTGCCAGTCGAAGAGCGTGTGTCAACGTTCCACGTTACGTATTTGACCACAGCAAATGGGAGCAACATGTGCCGGAATGGACTACCTTCCCTTTCACTGGAATGCTCGTTCGAAAGATCATTCGCTTTTGTCCATTTTCGGCATTCGCTCAACTTAGTCGGGCAACTTCGGGTGTTCCATCTCCGAGCGCTTGTGGAGTTCATCCTGAATTGACACCAACATTTGAGCGAAAAATACTGTGAGATAGAAATGGCACCGAATAAGTATCAGGGAGAGTTGGCTGTCGGGCCATAGTGAGCCACAGTGAAAGTTTCGAGATTTAACCAAGCTTAGGTTAAGGTTATTGTGTATGTGAACTAGATACAAATAACAGGATTATCAATAACTGGGCATTTGCCACTACTAACATTGAAATTGTCATATTTTTATCCCACCTACAGTAGGTATAAGGAAGTGAGAAATAATGAAATAAATTACCTTAGGAGTGAGTTTAGAACATGATGTGGTATCTCCCCACCCGTTTTAGGTGTTAAGTTATATAGGCAAATCGCGTGAGGAAGGCAACAAAGGTAGCCATTTTCCCGATAAATCACATGCAAAGTGGGTACTGCCGACCTGAATAAGAAGTGAAATGCACTAAATATGCTATGTGCTGCTGTTTCTGCGAACGTGAATCATTCGAGTTTTATGTGTTAAGTTATATAGGCAAATCGCGTGAGGAAGGCAACAAAGGTAGCCATTTTCCCGATAAATCACATGCAAAGTGGGTACTGCCGACCTGAATAAGAAGTGAAATGCACTAAATATGCTATGTGCTGCTGTTTCTGCGAACGTGAATCATTCGAGTTTTAGACGCGCAGATCCCTCGGCTACGCTCTGTCGTCGCTTCGCAGTTTGCGGCCGACCGGCCGCAACTTGCTATACTCCTCTCCTTCTAAAAAACATCCCTCGGCTACGCTTTGAGGCTGAGGGCCCTCAATCTCTCGGCTACGTTTGAGGCTGAGTATCTTACCGGCTTCGGTGGCATTATTCATATGTTGGCAGCATTACGTTTGAGCAAGCGCAAGACGTAATGCGGGCAAAAGTATGACAGTTTACCCCAAAATGTTTACACCTTTTTATGTGCTTTGCCACTTTGTTTAATTGCACTGCTCTAACCTGCTACTCACTCGGCTATAAATGCAGTACTGATTAGCTTGACTGTTGCTTCCCTCCACTAAACAGCACAGGAATAATAATGATTGCATGACCATGATAATATATAGAAGTTAATTGTTTAAGTTATGTTTAAATGAAGCGATTGTTAAAATGCTGTCATTATTCACCGTTTTTATTATTTGAACCAAAAATAGGATGACAATCCATACAGTGCATGAATTATCACCATGGAAATTGAGAAGGACAGCTTTGTTTCCAAAAAAGGACGGAGTTCTTAGTCATGTTGTCTACTGCAAACCTACACATTCTAATGTGTACGTCAATGCAAACAATTTCTACCATAAAGCTCAATGAATGGGCATCCATAACACATGGAGTTTCTGTATCAGATCCAAATAACCTCCAAACTGAAATTCAACACCTATTGTCCTACTGTAATGCATGTTGAGATGTTTACTCTTGAAATGGTGATGGTTTGCAAATTTTCATTTCTTAAATAATGCATGGTGTGGAGAGAGGGAGAGAGAGAGAGAGAGAGAGAAAGAAGGAGAGGGAGAAATGTTCTTGGTGTTGGGTATGTTATTAGCTAAACAAGTTCTTGGTGCTGGGTATGTTATTTAAGAAGTTCTTGGTGCTGGGTATGTTTATTAGTTATGCTGCATATTTCATAATTGTATGACATGTTCAATGTCCCTGAGCATCCCTGACCAAATGAACAAATAAACAATAAAGCTGAGACTTTAGCCAAGGATATTGCAGCTACTTTGAGAAGAGCCAGATCAGAAAGTAAGCTCAACACAGACACGCAGAAGAAAGATAAGCTTGATGTCTACCACGTTCCTTGTGGATGCAGCGCAGCATACATCGGCCAAATACGATATACTATTGCCACATGCATTATTGAACATCAAAGAACCATCAGACTCAGGCAACCCAAAAGATCTGAACATTTTATTGATAAGGCCATAGAACCACTTTCAGCACGATTAAGATAGTTTTGAAGTGTTTGAGCTACTGGGAAAGAAGGGTAAAAGACACATTAGCCATCTCATCTGAAATAAATAATCTTAATAGTGATTCAGACTTACAATGAAGTTCAGCATGGGCACTGATGATAAAGCTCTTAACGTCTAGTTGTAAAGCTTTCATATTACAAGATTTTAGAAAAATTTCATGGAGTTTTTACCAGGTATATAGTTTTTTGCTCAAATTAAAAAGTATCAGGTTACTAAAAATAATTTCATACTAGCTCTGTCCCCATATCTCAGTCCATTAAATCCAGGTTGTTCATGGCCAAGAAAATCATGCGAACCAATGAGATTTCAGCTTCAATTTAGCACTATAAATATGGAGATCTGTATTTCCATTTCCATTAGTTTATTCTGAAGTCAAAGATGATGAACACCTTCGAAAAGTCAGTTTCAAACTATTTACTGGACTAGAAGCCCAAGAAAATTTAGGACTGCGTGCAGTACAGTAACAAACTATTTGCATTGGCTTAAAAGGTGTGCTAAAATGGTAAAACCTGCATTTGTTGACACCAAGCCCCTTTATTGGGCTGGATGCAGAATTGTCCAGATAAATTATGGATCCCTAACAAATTATGACTGTGGGGACCCCCAAGCCTCAACTTCATCAGGCCTCACAAAATAGTAAAGTACGGCAATGGGTATGATGTACTCTTAGTCTGTAGGGTAGTAATGCATGCATTATTTTTAATGAATAAATATAATACTTTTAATGCCAGATTAATTATTGAATAATAATTGCTTATGAATATTACTGTCAAATACTGATTCTTAAATGAGAATCCTGAAGATTAGTTGCATGATACAGTTTAAAGAAAGTTTTGGTGGTGTTAGCAATATTGCATCTTGAATTTTGCAGTCACAAAAGCATCTCAGAAGTTTAAGTCTGATGCTAATTGGTGTTCTATTGGCAAGGTAGATAAAAGGTACAGTTTTTCTTCTTCCAGGGTGGATCTCAAATGGTTCTTTATGAGAGACAGTGTATATACTAAAACAGTTTTAGACTTGTGATTCTACTTCTCTGATAATGTCATCAACTTCATCTCTGACACTGAATGCATTTCTCGAATTGTTCATTGTTATGCTCAGCCTTGACAGAATCTAAATTTCTACTTTGCATTTGTCCAAAAATAATTTCAACATGGGGCATGATTCTATGAAAAAATGTTAGCCAGAAAAGAAAAGTTGGTTCACTCAGGAGATAATGGTAGGAAGAAGCTTTTGAGATGGTGGTCTCTGATCTGATTTTCTGCTATTTTGCCCATAACGACAGTAAGCTCCGCTCTATTTTCATATACCATGTGTGCTCCATTAGAAAGGAAATTTCCATCTCGTTTGAGATGGTCTAGGCAATCTTTATTGCATTATTTCTTGCAGTATTTGTGTTTTCTGTGGAGAGGTAGAAAAAATGCACAAATTCCAGATAAGTGTGAAAGAATATTCAAATTTGGCATATTGAGGATGCCTTGGCCATCGCAAGGTTCATTTGATGAGCGTAACAGTGAATGAAATTTGTGTATTAATGTTTGTCACGAACAATTTTCTAATGCTACCGCTCATAACTGATTCACCGTTGTAACTTTGTGCAATTAATTTCTTCGCATTTTGACCTAGTATGGTTTCTAATTCCTTAAGAATGCTCTGAGAAGGCATGTGTTCATCATGTCCTTCTGGTACAATAAATGTCCAAAATCTTTCTATAGGCCTTCCTTCAACAATGTACCAGAATATCACTACCAGCTGTGTTTGACATGATGCATGTGTTGTTTCATTTGGCCATAATGGCAATGTAGTGTGCTTTATTTATTTCTTGGATGTCCTCATCATGATATACCTGTAGCATGCATTCTAAAAGGTCTTTCAGGATAGTCTTAGATGTTTTTTCAAATGCGGTGGAATTTGACAAATGTAAATTTAATTCCTTATGCAGCTCGGCAGTGAACTGGATTAATTCTCAGAACATGCCTTTGTTATTTGAGTCTTCTGACTCATCGTGTCCGCGTAATGCTAGTTCTAACTTTCCACAGAAGTGTATGCAATTAATTATTAAATTTAGCATATACCTGTCTACTTCCTGGTTATGCTTTAGGATGGCTTGCTGATACTGGGAATCAAGTTAAGCTTGGATGTCTGTGCTGCCTAGCATAGCCAAGTTCATCACATTGTTAATATGCTGTTTGGATTTCTTGTGCATCTTAATTTTCTCACACACATGAACTAAGTCCACTACACCTTTCTTTGACTAATGGTTATCGCCAACAAATAGAAGACATGGAAAGCAAAATAAAGCATTTTTGAACTTGCATCCACAGATTCATTTGTTTTTTCTGTATGAATGAGTGAATGATTTATTGCCTACTTTGTACTTACATGCAATTTATACAATGTTTACAATACAATGGTGTTGCTTATTATTTTCTTCCCCATATATTTAACATTCTGTTGTATATATAATGGGAAAGTATAATTTTCCACTATTTACTTTTTTGCCTTGTTACCCTCTTTCCATGTTTTCTCCAATTTGCTTCATATCTCTTTTAACTACTTTAACCTAATTTTCCCCAAATATTTTCCTGCTTTCTCCATATATTCATTTGATCTTGTATTGAAAATCTTCCGAACTTTTAGCTCTATTGGTAAATTTTTTCAATTCCCTCTTCCTTTATCCATGACCTCGCATTCCAGAATATAATGCCAGTTGTCATGTAATCCATTACATTTAGTACATCTCTCCCCCCTTCTTCTCCCTGTTAGATCACTTAAATTCATTACACTTGTCCTCACCCATGCACACCACATTCTGGCCTCTTTGTGGTATACTTTGATGTATCTTTCTTTTCCCCATTCCATTTTAAAATATGTATAATCTATTAATGACCTTTTTTCCTTGAACTACTTATAATTTCTTATTTTTCAATATCCTCCACTCTTGTTCTAATCTATTTCCAGGAACCCTTACTTTTGTTGTTTCTTTCTACCCATGTTTCCCCCATTCCTATTTCTTCCAATGTTGTCTGTATATTGTGCATCCAAGTTTCTTTTTTCCCCATTTTCCCCTGTACAACCAAGCATTGCTTTGGTACCTCATTTTCCTCCAGTAGCTTTATTCTGAACTAGTATTTGATTGCCCTTTCTACCATTTTGCCTTTAGCTGCCATCCTCCCTAGTTCTGCTTGTGCTACTCTATTCGGTGAGCTTCTTGGTAATCCCAGGCTTATTTTGCAGAAATTCCTATGTATAGCATCTACATTTTCCCATCCTTTTTCCAGCCCCCATATCTCTGCTACATACAACATTGTTTTTTCTGCAAATGTCTCTATTGAATTTTATAGTACAATTAACCATTGCACTTTTTTGTTTCTACATTTATGTGCAGATCAGGAGTATTTTACTTTCACCTTATCTTCTAATGATAATGTAGAAAATGGGATACTTAGTAAAGAATTCTCATTATTTATGTTATTTAAACAAAGCAAACGGCACAACGCACACATGAGCATTCATTCACTCAACAGTTTTTGCACACTTCTCGTTATAAGGCTCTATGACAGCAGCCATTGTCATGCTTACGCACGTATGTCTGCACACCCAGATGACACACAGCTCCTGCATGTTTTCAAGAGGTGCACAGTGTCAACATATAGCAATACATACATATTTATACATGAACCAGAAAGTTTGTTTGTATATGTACTTAAAACTTAACGAAGATGCTATTTCTTGTAGTTCTATAACTATCAGTGTGACATGAAACCTAGGATTAGCATATATTTTTAAAAATAAATTTGCAAACGTTATAGAAACAAATAGTTCATGAAAGTTGTAATGATAATATCCAAAAGGTGCCTTTTAGTGTGAAAAAAACAAACCAATAAAAATCATATGTAGCTGCGATGCAGTAAAAATAAAAACATCATTGTTAAGAAATAGGAAACTTAAAAAATAATTAGAATTATAGTACAACTATCAATGCGACATGAAAACTAAGATTATAGAAATGTTTTTAAAAATAAATCTGCACTAACACATATGTCAATAAATTTAAAAAAAATAATACTTCACGAAAGTTGTAATGATGATATCCAAAAGTTTTCAGTAAGAAAATAAATAAGATAATACAGAACTGCGATGCAGTAAAAATAAAGATATTATTTTTTAGATAGGCTGGGAGGTAAAACAATAATTTTTAAGAATATTTTCAGGTTTTATTGACTTGGAAAATTTTGTCTATATTATGCTTTAGCTATGAATGTGACATGAAAACTAGGATTAGCGTGATATTTTAAAAATAAATTTGCACTAACATACACATACATAATTTATTTATATATTTTTTTAATTGTATTCATTTATATAATTATACATTTAAAAAGAAAACAAATAGTTTACGAAAGTTGTATTGAGATCTAAAACTTTGAAGTGAAAAAATAAATAAGATTATATGGAGCTGTGATGTGGTAAAACCTTATTTTTAGGTAAGCCTTGTGTGTTAAAACAATAGTTTAAAAGAATTTTAAAGATATTATTGACTTATGATTTTGGAATTTTCTCAAACACAAGTT
The DNA here is from genome assembly GCA_030765065.1 of Deroplatys truncata. NCBI lineage: Eukaryota > Metazoa > Arthropoda > Insecta > Mantodea > Mantidae > Deroplatys > Deroplatys truncata. The sequence continues at coordinate 160,179,732 of CM060985.1, forward strand.
CCTTGCAGAACTTAAAAGAAGTGCTGTTTCAAGCTGAAACACCTTCTAAAGGGTTGACAATGTACAGTGCGATTTAGTGCTACAGGCACTATTATAGAATGAAACTAGCCAAATAGCATGGTTACCGTTCAAATTGCACGCGCAACCTCACAGCTGGCCAGGTAAAGGTGCTATCTGTAGAGCCTTTGCTTCACTTTCAGTCATCTGCTGGACTGCTGGCAGTGCAGGCAGCATTATATAAATTATTAATTTAATTTTGAGTATAAACAATAGAAAATTGATTAGAAAATTAAACAATAGAAGTAATCACAAATGTGGTATATCAAAGCACAATTTTTTACTAACTTTTACAGTTACTAACTTTCTCACATCTCAATACAGCACATATTGTCATAGCGTACAATAAAGTTGGTACCTATGATTTGCATGTGCTGCCAAGATCAGCCATGACAGTAACTATATGGTGCAAATATGGGCTTCTCCTCTTGCCCTTCCAATCTCTGCTGGAGTCTAGACTGAAAGCTCAGAAATTCATTAGAAATTCGGAAGCACCAATTCCTTCTCTAGTAGTCTGTGCTGTTTTCAAAAGTTTCATTCATGTTAATCAGATCTGCTAATTTCCACCTGTGTCTATGTGACAAATGGAAGCGTGACGAACATTCTTGATTGTAGATCAATGACATGCATTTGAGAATATTGTTATGCTGTTGCAAGTTCACATTAATATTATTTAACACAGCGAAATCACTCATATGTCAGTCCATTGTTTTGAACTTTTGAAGAAAAGAAATGTCTGTCTAACAGTTGTAATTTAGAAGTTGTTTTTCCTGGAATGATTTGCACTTTTAACTTTAAGTACTTCATATATTAAATTATTATCTTTGTGAGGTGACCAGGAATCCAAAACTAAACAGTTTAATGGATCAGTGTGAGGTAAAATTGTCATTTCCAGAAGTATACGAAAAAGATGTTTTGTCATTTTTCCAGATTTCGACCACTGCACAATTAAATTAGGGGCTTTAAACATACCCTGCTGAATAGCTTTGACTTGGTGGCATTGACTCCTGTAGCAGGATAAACAGACAGGGAAAGAGAAGTCCCATGCATGATACAGTTGTAATTGTGAATGAATGTGTCTGTGCGCTTTGTGATTATGTAACACCACATACTATCTTCTTAGCATGGCGATCAAGTGTTCTCCCGGAATGTATTTCTTTATTGATGCCAGATTCATTCATTCATTATCTGTTTACCCTCCTCTTATGTAGGACTTACACCCCCCAGGACTTACAAGCGGGTGCCTGGGGTCAGAGGCCTGTCGAGGAGCAGACACTCATGGATCAGACAGAGCATCCAGGATGGGTGATCAGCCCGATGCCTGGTATGGGATGAAGGATGTAGATGAAACGAAATGTGGGTGAAATGGATGAAAGGAAAGGTGATGATGGAGCAGTTGGTGGAATGGATGGCGGGGGAAACCGGAGAACCTGGAGAAAACCCGCCCAGGCGCCGCTTCGTCGACCACAAATCCCACATGCAGGTCCCTGGGATTGAACCCGGGCCGCCTCGGTGGGAGGCGAGCGGTCTAAGCACTCGGCCAGATGCCAGATTGATCTGCATTAATATTGTCAGCACCATACTCGTCTATAAGCAACATTGCCTCTTCTCTCCAGAAATGGAGTATATTGTTAGTCATTTCATCTTCTTCTTTTCTTTTGACAAACTGTGTAATTTTTCATGATCCTATGTGAAAATGTTGCTTGAAATTCCCTACCCATGTTGCACTTGCTGACAAAGGTAAAGTCAAGTAATTTTCTGCTTCACACCCCATTTCTGTAAGTTCACATCGTACACTATCAAGTTGTTTGTGCGAGCTTTCATAAATTTCGTATACACCAACTCGTACAAGTGTGACTTAAACTAGAAGCTGCCTTGCCAATAGATTGCGCTTTTGCAATATGTTCCTTAAAACAGTACAACTGTATCTCGTGCTGCAATTGAGGATATCTGTTTTCCTTAGAGTTCCATGATAAGTGGGAAATGATTGCTTTAGCTTCCACTTCGTTGCACTCAACCATGTGTTTATAACCTTTTCTTTTTCTTCCAATACCATTGTATTCTGTTTTCCCGGGCTTTGTGATTTTGAAGGCATAAAAATATATATTAGCAATCATACCGATATATAAAATGATAAAATGTTTTAATTTGGTAGGGTGTCATCACTGTTTTGCCTTTCACAGAATTACATTCAACGTGGGTGGGATGTTTTCAAACACCAAAGAATGAATGATGTGCCACACTCCACTTTGCTTTATTCCATCATATTGCGATAAGCTAGCATTTTGTGTTACCCCCTACCCTTTATGCTTTCTTATAGATCCTTTCATTCATTCCTTTTTTATCCTATACACTACTGTTTTTGAGCGTCCGGTAGCCCTTTCTGCTTCTTTTACTGCCTTACTAACACTCATTTTGCTTGAATAATCTAACACTGTTATTATTCTGTTTCTTCTTAGTTTACTAACAGTTAATTCTTGCTCCTTATAAGTATAAATAGTTACATAAAATGTTAAATAGTTTAACAACAGTTCCTTTCTTGCTAGATTCTCCCTTTATAATTATAAATATTTACGTGAAGTGTTGAATAAGTAAACCTACATAACAGCTTCGCAGTCTTCCACATGCTATAAGAGTACACCTTTCTTACAACTGATGTTAACTTTATTGTCTTCTGCTTTTCTCTCGCCTGTTACCCTAACAGATGGATGACTTTTGTTTGTCATACACAATGAATGCAAGAAGTTAGAGGATTTCGGCTTCTTTTAAAAACTGTCTCCAATCCTCCTTAACATTTTCTCTTGTTTGGTCCCCACTGTAAACCCACTAACAAAAACATTTCTCACAGGCTGATTTTCACTGCATATGTATGGAGTTTTCAGAAAATATTTAATTTAAAAAATTATAATGCTCATCTTATTAAAGACAGAGTTCAAACTATACAAGTATCAGCACTGTTTATCCTGCTACAGGAGTCAATGCCACCAAGTCAAAGCTATTCAGCAGGGTATGTTTAAAGCCCCTAATTTAATTGTGCAGTGGTCGAAATCTGGAAAAATGACAAAACATCTTTTTCGTATACTTCTGGAAATGACAATTTTACCTCACACTGATCCATTAAACTGTTTAGTTTTGGATTCCTGGTCACCTCACAAAGATAATAATTTAATATATGAAGTACTTAAAGTTAAAAGTGCAAATCATTCCAGGAAAAACAACTTCTAAATTACAACTGTTAGACAGACATTTCTTTTCTTCAAAAGTTCAAAACAATGGACTGACATATGAGTGATTTCGCTGTGTTAAATAATATTAATGTGAACTTGCAACAGCATAACAATATTCTCAAATGCATGTCATTGATCTACAATCAAGAATGTTCGTCACGCTTCCATTTGTCACATAGACACAGGTGGAAATTAGCAGATCTGATTAACATGAATGAAACTTTTGAAAACAGCACAGACTACTAGAGAAGGAATTGGTGCTTCCGAATTTCTAATGAATTTCTGAGCTTTCAGTCTAGACTCCAGCAGAGATTGGAAGGGCAAGAGGAGAAGCCCATATTTGCACCATATAGTTACTGTCATGGCTGATCTTGGCAGCACATGCAAATCATAGGTACCAACTTTATTGTACGCTATGACAATATGTGCTGTATTGAGATGTGAGAAAGTTAGTAACTGTAAAAGTTAGTAAAAAATTGTGCTTTGATATACCACATTTGTGATTACTTCTATTGTTTAATTTTCTAATCAATTTTCTATTGTTTATACTCAAAATTAAATTAATAATTTATATAATGCTGCCTGCACTGCCAGCAGTCCAGCAGATGACTGAAAGTGAAGCAAAGGCTCTACAGATAGCACCTTTACCTGGCCAGCTGTGAGGTTGCGCGTGCAATTTGAACGGTAACCATGCTATTTGGCTAGTTTCATTCTATAATAGTGCCTGTAGCACTAAATCGCACTGTACATTGTCAACCCTTTAGAAGGTGTTTCAGCTTGAAACAGCACTTCTTTTAAGTTCCGCAAGGAACTTGTGTTTGAGAAAATTCCAAAATCATAAGTCAATAATATCTTTAAAATTCTTTTAAACTATTGTTTTAACACATAAGGCTTACCTAAAAATAAGGTTTTACCACATCACAGCTCCATATAATCTTATTTATTTTTTCACTTCAAAGTTTTAGATCTCAATACAACTTTCGTAAACTATTTGTTTTCTTTTTAAATGTATAATTATATAAATGAATACAATTAAAAAAATATATAAATAAATTATGTATGTGTATGTTAGTGCAAATTTATTTGACATTGTCAACACTGTATTTTAAGGTTTAGACAAGCTAAATATACAGTAGTCCTGTTTCATGACCATACAGTTGTACTATACTTTGCTTGCCATTGTTTTGCTGTTCATGATTATTTGTTTCTCCACAGAGACTTAGCATCGTCAGATGCAGCAACTCTTGTGAAATGGATACCAAAATAGAAATCAAAGAAGAGGATCTTCTCTCAGATGATGTAGCCTCACAGAATGAGAGAGTGTTCTTTACCAAGGATGTTACAATGAAGGCCAGCAGTGATGCTGTGCTTCTTGATGATGGTTTTGATGTAGCAATCAAAACAGAATTTAAATCAGAGACTCCTTTTCCAGACTTTTGTTCACAGAAACAGAGAGAATGTTTTACCAGATATCTCATAAATCAGATTAAGTGTGCAACGGTTACATGCAGCAACAACTGTGAGATAGATGCCAAAACAGAAAATAGTTTACAGGAAGGTAGAGAATTTCTCCCAGAGATTCCTGTAATGAAGGTTAAGAAATACAACAGTGATGATGAAATTGATGACAAAATAGAAATTAAAGAGGAACCTTGGTGGCTGGAAACAGAAACTTCATCTGTTTGTGACGACCTTAAGGTAAGTTTCATAGAAATCTATAGCAGGTAGAAATTTTATATGTTTGTTTGTTTGTTGTTATTATTTAAAGGGTTGAAAGTAATGGGGTGATAGTTCTTGAAAACTATACGAGTAAGATACCTGAGGGATACCTAATTTTGTTGAAATTATGCAGAAATACTCTGTGATGTAGTATCTCATGATCAGCTACACTTTCCTCCAACTGAAAAACAAACAAACAAAAAATAAAATAAATAAAAAAAAAAGATCATAAGGTGGTACATTTACATGACTTTCTCTGTTGTTTATTATGTGGTATACAAATTATTCTTATGAAAGTATATCTTCCTATCTACTTCATTTTAATCTAGATAAACCTTTGCAGAAAATAAATTGAGTTTTACTTATGGGCACTCTTTAACTACTATGGTCCTTGGCGTCCCATTCTATATTGTGCGTGAAAGACTGGAATGTTTGCTCAGAGACCCCTTTATCAGACTTGAGGTTCTTTTACATTCCGTAAATCTATGACACGGTGCCATCGGCTTTACTTCCCTTCTGAAGGAAACATGCTAAGGATGCGAATCAGTTGGAGAATTTAATGTTGTGTCGGCATGTTGCCATGGTAGCTCAGTGGTTAGAGCAACCGGATGGAGACCGGGAAGATCTGTGGTTCAAATCCCGGCTATGGCATTGAATTTTTCAGTCATCTGATTCTACCTATCCAACCCTGTCCAACACATGGCTTGTGTGAAAGAACAATTAATTCCATGCTAATGACTTTTACGCCTGAAAAAAATCTGCCACCTTCCATGGGGTTTGAACCCGCGGCCAGACTTTGCAGAAACAGCTGCACTACACATTTTGTTATAGATACAAAGGGAATAGTGATAGTCATATGCTTTAGAACTGGACACTATACGCTGGCTTTAAATTTATATATTCTTAAAGTTGACAGAACTTTAAAATAATGGCTAAGTATTGAACAACTTGAACCATTAATAATGGATATCTCAGAAATGGCTGATACCACAAAAAAGTTATTTACAATACATTCTGTGTTTTAAAGAGATCTACATTTTTTGTAGAGTACTTTTTTCTTTGTCGCTTAATGTTTACCAGTTATACAAAATTCCTTCCGAATCAAGAGGACTTCACAGGCTATTTCCAGAAAAGTCAAAATATACATGTTATTTGTCATGTAAATGTATTTAATATATGGCATTTTAATCAACATCATTAGACTTTTTTAGTAAATCATAAATTCCAAAAAACTTGCATGTAAAGGGTAGTTGGGGATGGGGATTTTCTTGAAATCTTTGTAGTGCAGCTACGGAAGATATGGCGCTTAAATACCAAGTTTGGTTATTATAAATTACAATGTACAAAACGTATTAAAAATATGGATTTCACTATAACAACAACTTTAGCAAAAATTCCATTAAAAACTCAACGAGAAACCTGTTGTATATTTAAAAGCAGATAAAGGCAACCAAATTGTAATTTTAAATATTGATGACTACTATAATAGAGTTAAAGAATTTTTAAAAAAAGATGACTTTGAGACAATTAGTAAGGATCCTTTGAATTTTTGCATAAAACAGGTTAACCAAGTCTGTCACAGTCAACAGTAATACCAGCTGATAAAAAAACGACAATTTAAAAGTAGCAACCCAACCTTATCTAAGATATATTGCTTACCAAAAACTCATAAGACAGACAATAGCATGCGACCTATCATTAACAATACAGTTCGCCCAGCTATGGCTTAGCTAAACCTGCTTTATCACTCAAAACTTTTTTGCCTTTGGCAAGAAGTTTTATAAGCAAACACATGGCCTAGCAATGGGCCACTGTCTCTTCTTCCTCTTGCAGACCTTTATATGAGTTCTTTGGAAAAAGCTGTCACTACTTCATATCCAGATATTTTTAAGATTTGGCACAGATATGTAGATGACATTTTTGCTATTATTCCTTAACATTGTATAAATTTAGCATTGGATATTTTGAACAAACAAGACATAAGTATTAAATTCGCTATGGAAATAGAGACAAATAATGCATTACCTTTTTTGGACTTAATTATAAAAATAAAAGACAACAATATAAAGTTTGGTATTTACAGAAAGCCTACTCATGTGCATAATTATATAAAAAATAATTTTTACAGCCCTACTTCACGCCAACATGCTGGTTTTAGGAGCTTGGTCTACAGATTAATTTATGTGCATTTGGAAAAAGAAGATTATCTTGCTGAATTATCACCCAGTGATGATTTTTAAAAATTATTCGGAAAATATCATATCGAACTTGCACCTCAGAATATATATACTTTGAGAAATATGTTGAATACACCTTTAACTAACACAACAAATAGATTATTTTAAAAAAATCAGGTATTTATCAGATTTCATGCCAAGATTGCCAAGGCTCATATATCGGTAGAACAAAAAGAAATTTAAAAATATGGTTAACGGAACATCAGAGAAATATAAAATTAAAACAAATAAATAAATCAGCAGTTGTGAACCATTTTTGGAGTAGGAACCAGGAAATAGGACAAGAGATAAAATTATTAAAACGTATACAGATTCCTTCACAACTGCAAATTTGGGAAAAGATTTTCATTCATCTTTACATCAAGGATATTTTGAATTTTGAAATACCGCCTACAGACTACTTGATGCAGCTTATCCAATCAAAGTACAAGAGAGAAGAAAGAAGACACATGAGTTCCCAATCTTCACTACAGATGGCAGCAAATTCAAGTCCACAAGATCACAACTTTTCCCAGCAGAGGGCAGATAAATCATCTACTGAATTACTTCTTGGTAGTAGGGGAAACTAGTTGGCTTGTGCTGAAGATGAGAGAAACATGTCTCTTGAAAGCGCTTCTCAGTTAACACCAAGTGCTATTGTGATGTGAATTAATATGTAACGACTCACTCCAATTTATAATACCAAGTTTGGTATTTATGTGACTTTTTGTTTTTAAATTATGCTGTTCACAGGCACACACAGACAATCTTTTTTATAAATATGCTCTTTTTGGAATTAGGGTGCCTCAAAACATATTTCCTGTGAAATCTCGACATCGGTTTTTTATATGGAATACTCCTACTTACTATATATCATAGAGAGAGTAAAAAGAAAACGCAATGAATGCTAAATGAAATCAAAGAGAAATTGAGTCATTGAAAGAGTACAGGCAATCTGATTATAAAGTTTAATGTTTTCTCTGTACCCTTTACACTGCAAGGTCTAAAAATAATGAGAATGAGCCTTATTTACAGTAAAGAATAATAAAAAAAAATCCATTGATATTAATGCGGAGAAAACTAGGGTAAAACTGGATATGAGTATGTAAATATCCACTAATTGCTCATTTTGGAAATGTCGTATAGTGTGTATCCTGCAGAAAAAAATTATTAGTGTTGAAGGAATTATCAAAATCAGTTGTGATACACACTCACTTTCTCTCTTTATAACACTCGATATATTATTATTATTATTATTATTATTATTATTATTATTATTATTATTATTATTATTATTATTATTATTGTTGTTGTTGTTGTTGTTGTTGTGGTTGTGGTGGTGGTGGCGGTGGCGGCGGCGGCGGTGGCGGTGGTGGTGGTTGTTGTTGTTGTTGTTGTTGTGTTAATATCTGAATACTTAGGAAACAAATGAACATTGTCACTTTTACAGTCCAATTATTCCAACTTTGTACTATAAATGGAATAAAATGTTCTGTAGAATATATCCAGATATGACTGGAGCCATTTTAGTAACAGGATATACAGGGTTATTTATCATCCTCTTGATGACTGGACATTGACATATCCAATCTGTATGCCGCTGTCATCCTCTGTGGTCTAGGGGTCCCATACTAGCCTCTAGTTCCCAAGGTTGCAGGTTCAAACTCGGCAGAGGGTGATGTGTTTTTCAGGCATAAAAAACCCTTAGCATGGTTTCCTTCAGAAGGGAAGTAAAGCCGGTTTTCCCATGTCATAAATTTATGGCACATAAAAAGAACTTCAATCCTAACAAAGAGGTCTCTAAGCAAAATTTCCAGAATTTATTTAAAGGTGAGTCGAAATTGTTACACTAACATCACTTAAGTTTACATCAAAGTGAGTAAACTTAAGTGATGTTAGTGTAACAATTTCGACTCACCTTTAAATAAATTCAATACACATCACTGTTTCTAGCTTCTTTTCATTACAATGCATACGTAAAATTTCCAGACTTTCACACCCGATATAGAATGGGATGCTAAGAACTATAGCAGTTAAAGGGCATCCATAAATAAAACTGTTTCATTTCTGTATGCTGCTTGTGGCATAGGATTCTCAAATAACATGTGATATATCTAAGTATCCTCTCAGTGGGATTGCCAGAGGGATAATTAGTTGAACTGTTGTAAAGCATAATGTTCTCATTCTCCAGTTTCTGCCTAAAATATTTATTACTTTCTCTACTACGTATAGTAAGGAGGGGAAGTATTGTATTCCACCCAAAAATTCGATACTGAGATTTCACCTGAAATATATGTTTTGAGACCCCCTGAATCCAAAAAAAAAAGCATTTTTGGAAACATGTCTGTGTGTGTGTATGTGTGTCTGCTGTGAACAGCATAACTCAGAAATGAACAGTCGGATAAACACCAAGCTTGGTATTTAGGTTCAGTATCTACCAGAGATGCGACACGAAGGTTTTCAAAGAAATCCCCCCACCACAGAGTACCCTTTACATGGAACATTTTTCAAAAATTTTAAATTTCTCAAAAATGGCTCTAACGATTTTGATTAAAATATCATATGTTTAAGATATTTTCATGGCAAATAAAATGTATATCTTGAATTTTCTGGGAATGTCTCCAGAAGTATTCTTCATTGTGAACGACCTTTGGTAAACTGTAAACCATAAGAGATAGACAAAATTTTACTACACAAAAGATGTAGATCGCGTTAAAATACACAATTTATGTCATATACATTTTTGTTGTTGAGTGAACCATTTTCGAGATATTGCTTGTTATTCCCTTAAATTTTTCAATACTTATTTTCTCAAATGGGAATTCGTTATTCATTTTTTTTGTCTTGGATATGCAAAGAGTATTAATCTGTGGCAAAGGGAATGGTGCTCCACCTAGCAACCAGTTATTAAGAGATATGTATGTGCTTAAAGGCTACTGTATTTCTATATTGCCCTTGTAAATATATATTCCCCTTACATCTACAAGAAAATTAGCAATAAAATAGAATCTGCAAATGTTTATCTCGATTAACATGAAGTAGATGGAGAATAAGCGTTTGTAAAAATAGTTTGTACAAGAATAGAGAAAGTCATGTGAGTGTAACACATCAGATTTTTTTTAAAGACTGTTGCATTGTCCGAAAAAAGAGAACTAATTCTTCCGTACATACGAATATATTTTTCCAAAATGATTTTGGTACATGCTTTTCTTGTCATTTTTTAAAGGATAAATTTTGGCAAATTTGAGAAGATGCCGAACAAGACAAGAATAAGTTTGCAGTTGCCTTGTCTGGCAGGCATCTCACCATGCATATGGTAGTTATGAGAGTGGGGGTTCTATTTCTTAATATTGATTGTGGTTCAGTATCGAAGTGGCAATTTATTGGTTTAGCTGTCTGACAAAGTATACATGCAGCAATGAATTCCCTACTTTCTTAGCTAACTTCTTGACATATCTGTCTGATATGGCTAAGATAGTTTTGTTTATACCTGGGGGAATGAGCGACATGCTGTATGAGACAATCAGCTTTCTCTCCATAAAAATATTTAGCATGGTTTCCTTTGGAAGGGAAGTAAAGCCGGTGGTTCCATGTAGATTTAAGGATATAAAAGAACCTCAAGCCTGATAAAGAGGCCACTAAGTTAAATTTGCAGTCTTTTATGCCCAATATAGAATGGGTAAAGTCCTGCAGAAGAGATTTCTCAATGTCAGTCCTTAGCTTATCAATGACCTTGTTGTGAAGTACAGTGATGGTCTCTGGAATCTCTCAGGTGTTCATGCGAGATAATAGATCACTGAATATAATTGTCTCTGTATGCAATATGCTGCATCTGTATCATAGCTCATAATCTTATGAATGTATCTTGAAATGCGAGAGTGGTCAATTTACAACTATTGATAAATTTTAACAGTATTTACCATGATACTTCTATTGAAGACAAACAAAACTCTGTTAGTGCAAAGTGGATTGTGCATATCTCAAGTTCCATAATGCAAGCATTGGATTTCATATGAGTCGTACCTCTCCCTGGAGGCTGTGACAATGATGTGATTTTCATCACCGTAGCTTTGCTGTAAAAGGACAGCTCCTAATCCTTTGATACACACGTCAGTATAGATGTAGATGGTGAAATGGTAGATTTTCATTAGTTCTCTCCAAAAGAATACTATGCAAAAATAAATTCTTAATTTTGTCAAATGCATTTTGCCTTATCTCAGTCCATTTCCATGCTGAACTTTTCTATAACATTTCTCTTAGGGGTGCAGATTCCCTTGAGTAATTGATGAGAAATTTTGTCTGGTTCAGAACTGTCCCTAAAAATCTGCATAATTGTTTCAAGCTTTTATGTAAAGCAAGCTTCATAATAGAGGAAATTGTCAAATTCCCTTTGCACTGACCAAATAGCCTACAAAATTCCACTGCCTCTAACACAAATCCAGATTTATCTGGTTAGATAGTTATGCCATTTTCGATGAATTTTCCTAGTATTTTGTTTAGATGTTGCAGATGTTATGTAAAATTTTCGTCTAACAAAACAAAACTGTCAACATATTGGACTGTGTGGGTATCGATGATTTCACCAAAAATAACATGCAAGGCTCTGAGTAACACACCACCACTAGTTTTAAAACCAAAAGCACATTTGGAGAATTGATAAGTCTTTCCTCTGTGGACAAAACAAATGTGCTTCCTTACAGAAGGATACAATGGAATTTGCCAGTAGGAGGAGGTCATGTCTAGATTAGAAAAGTATTTTCCATCCTGTAACTTTGTCAAGATTGTATCAATGTTTTCTAGCCAAAATTGTCACTGTTGTGTGTGCATTGACTTTCCTTGCATCTATAGTCAATTGTAACTTTCTGTTCTTTTCCAATACCCAACAAAGAGTGTCTGTAAAAGATGATGTAGTTACCTCTATGATATTGTCTTGTAACTTCTGTCTTATGATGTCATCAGCTCTTTTCGGATGGCCATGGGAATGGGTCTGGTTTTATGCTGAGTTCCTCAACCTCAAAATTATGTGTATAAGCCTTACATGTCCTTGATTTGTCGGTAAAGGCTCTAACTTAAAATAAAGAGAGTTGAAGGTTGTTACACTACATCACTAAAATATTCTTACTTTAACGCGTTTCGGGAGACGGCTTGTTGCCATCGTCAGCATGTTCTCAACTGATTTTTCCGGTCATTGTCTGGGGGATGTGTGTGGCTAGTGGTTTTCTCTGGTGCTGGGCTGATGACCTAACACATTATCAACATAGCCACTATGAATGGATACCAGAAAAAACAACAGATAAGATAAAAAGGTTTGAAAGACAGAAATACTTCCAACAAATGACTACTTTACTCAGACAACAAAAACCACAAGTATATAGAAAATTCACTTATCACCCTTGGACACATCATAAATTTCAAAGGATTTTCAGGAAATACAACATCACCCTGTCTCCACAGAATAACCACAATATACAGAAACTACTATGCAACAGAACAAAAGATCCTATCCCCAACGATAAATCAGCTGGTATATATCAAATTGATTGTAATGAATGTAACCTGGTATACATAGGAAGAATCAAAAGAAATCTTGAAATAAGACTTAAAGAGCATATTAGATGCATTTACCAAAATCAGCCAGATAAACCAGCAGTAGCACATCATTTCTGGTCTTCAAACCATGATATCACTCCGAACATAAAACTCTTAAAACCGATCAACAGCAGCAATGAATTGGACATCTGGGAAAAATGCATATTGCCGAACACAGGAATCACCTAATGAATTTCGAACTGCCGCCACCCAGTAGCCTTTGGAGGTTCATCAGCCCAGCACCAGAGAACACCACTAGCCACACACATCCCCCAGACAATGACTGGAAAAATCAGTTGAGAACATGCTGACGATGGGAACAAGCTGTCTCCCGAAACGCGTTCAAGTAAGAATATTTTAGTGATGTAGTGTAACAACCTTCAACTATCTTTATTTTAAATTATGACACATCACTGTTACTAGCTTCTAATTCTTCAAAATTATTCAAAGGCTCTAACGTTCTTTATTAGGATGTTCAACAACTTGCCTCATTGGTCATTTGTCAGATCATGTGCAGAATCTACTTTCCCTGTAAGTATGGTAACAGTGTCTTGCAAGGCCATATTTAGGGTGTGTGATGCCCCTGTGCAGTAATTTATTTTATGCCCCCCTTCCTAAACTAATTCACTTAGAGACTACCAACAATAAAACTGCATAATCATTAACTTCTATTTTAAACTTTATTGAAGTAGGATAATTAAATAAATTGGAAGTAATACAAGTGAAATGAAGACTTATTAAAGTAACATTGAGTTAAAATTAACAATTCATTAATTTGTAACTTACATGTAGAACATGTTTCACAGATGTCTGCATCATCAGCTACATTCAACTGCCGGAATAATTGGATGTGTTCCCTCCGGAATCTTGAGGCTCTCCTATTGGACTTCTGATGAATCTATGGAGTGGGTTGTCTTCAGTGGGGATTTCAAAATTCATTCTGACTCACATTATTTTCAAGAAAATTTCCCAAATTACAAGTTCTATTGGTCTTTGTTCATGATTCAAAAGATGGATGCTGTTTTCAGTGATGTGGCTTGAGTTCCAAAACTAGTATGCTATTGCTGATTTTTCTGTGTGTTTGTACTTTGTGTGTCTAAGGTGTATCTTGAAACGGGTTTCTATGTTCCTTTACATTTTCCTTGTGTATATTTTTTTGCAATCTCCATAGCTAATTTTATTAATTTCTGTTTCTTTGAAGAAAGTGCTAGATCAGATCTGATTGATTTAATTAAGTTTTTTATACTGTGTCTGTTTTGTGGGGCTGGTGATATGTTGTAATCTTGAATGATCTTTTGGAATTTTCTCATGAACTTTGGGTGGTAAGCAAATTTTTTTGAACCATTTCTTTTCTTTCTTTGCTGTTAGAGTGATTATGTCTGATATCTGTTTCTTCTTTTTTAATTTCTGTAACGTTTTATGAATCAATGACTTGTTGAAACCATTGTTCTCGGCCATTGAAATAACTTTGTTTTAATTCCTTATAATATTCTGTTTCTAGTATTCTGAGATGTTGCACTGTGTAGTACACTGTTTATGATGGCATGCTTGTGGTTGATAGGGTTGAAACTGTATGCTTTTGTATGAATGTATGTGTATTTTTCCTGTATTATCAATTTCAAGCATATTGTTGTTTCTGATAATTCTTAGGCCTAGGAAGGGAAGTATTCCATTTGTTTCTTTCTCCATCGTGAATTTAATTTCTGGAATCTATAGAGTTAAAAGTTTCAAAGCGTCTTCTACTAGTTTTTCATTAAGTATTGCAAGGATATCATCAATGTACCAGAACCATGTCTTGAAAATGTGGGAGAAAGCAGTGATGATCTGAGTCTCAAAAAAGCATTTTCACTTGGAAAGTGAATTTAGTTTGGTTGATGATTAAGTTTGTGAGTTTGATGTATTCTTCAGTTTCCTCTGTTCTCATAAAACATAACAGCTTGGGCATATAATACTCATTGGAGCTTGTCCAAAACATAAAACTCACGGAATTAGCTCACAGTGATATTTTAGTTTCTTTTGATGTAAACTCACTCTTTCCCAGTATACCACGCCACAAATTAATACAGTTCTTCAGACCTTGGCTGGAATCAATAGAAATCAAAATACAGGAATCTTTAAATTGTGAGCCCATCTTCAGTTATGTATCTAATGATTATATTTAACTGGTCATTGTAAAATACATCTGGTGTAGAATTTGCTATGACTGAAAAATATTTATAAGCAACTTCATTATCTATTTTTTTGGTCACTGATAAGACGTATTAAATCTATATAAGTTGCTGGTGACAAGTACGAAGTAAATCCTATTCTGGGGTTACCAAAACTTGCTATATGGTCAGCCAAAAAGGAATCATACTCTGCAATTAGTTCCAGGCACATTTTGAAATTTCCATTTTTCATAGAATCAAATACCTCTTTGCCTCCACAAAATGCTAGGCCCCTAGAAGAAACAACTCTTATTAGCACATTTCTCCAATACATAACTTCATGTTCATGCTGGGTGAGCAACTGTTTGTCAATTCTATTCATTTTGTTTCCTCTGTTTTTCAATTTTAACAAGCAGTCTCTGTGAGAGGTAGAATTTTCAAGTTCAGCTATTCATATTCCAGCATGGCTCCAATCACTGAAACCAGATGTTCCAAATTGAGACACCATTGAATCATTTACAACATGCACAGAACAGCGATCCTTGGTTAGAAGAATACACAAGATATTCACAATTGATAATTTTCCCGTTCATCAAAACCATCTAAAACAGTTTTTTGCTGCAAAATTGCTGAGATCTGTTGGCGTATTGCCATTAGGACATAGAAACATCAGCATTTTTGTTTTTATTAATATCATTTTTAACCAAATAATCCAGTCTGATCCATGTTTTCCCAAAAAAATGGGTCATTACTGGGAACAGAAAAATCTGTTCTTTAGAGAGTGTAAATCTTGACATCCTTCTGAAACTCCAAAAGTTGGAACCTCCACATTCTGTTTACCATTTAGAACTCTAATTTCACCTGTACTTTCAAAGCTACAGGATTCACTTTTACTTTTATCACTAAAATACAAGTCAAGTTGAGGTATTTTCTTCAAAAGTTTACTCTGTCTTTTTTCTTCAGCTTTCTTTTGATATGCAGCACCACTTAACCTAGATCTTCCATCCATACCATTACCGTGAACTAAAAAGAAAAAAAAATCTGCAATATAGACTATTGGAAACTGAACATGCTTTGATTATATCAAATACACAACCAACTTCACTGTGACCAGCTAGTACTTGAATTACATGCCTTAATTTTAAGTTGGGAACCACATGGAATGAAGATCCCACCAAGTCATTTGTGTTGTGTATGACGCCAACATAACCATGAATGGAAGAAGAGTTGAACACGCCACACACAGGATCTCATAGGCTAATCAATTATGTGGAGAGATATCTACAAGATTAATATGCTCGTACACAGAAGGCATTATACAGGTGGACTAAAAGTAAAATACGAGCTAAATGCCTGCTAGAAATATTTGTCAGCATTTCGCCAATAAATTATTGAATACCTGAATGCTAATGCAATGCACATTAAAATTATACTTAAAAATAATATGTCGGTGGCAACATTTTGCCGCCCAGTACAGTTGCATATGCCTAAATACAGCCCTGGTGTTTCGGTAACTGTGTTTATATTGTTGATCACAAAACCTGCAGTGGTGCTGTCCGTATTCCATTTTATATTGTCAAATCCCTTCTGAGATATATCACACAAATAATAATCATTAGCACATACATCCACTATGTATTCGAGTTCAGCTTCTTCATCTGTCTCGCAGTTGCAAATATTTATTTCCTTTAACACACTTCCTCCCATGATCTCAACAAAAAGTTTCTTCTCATAAAAATCATCCCCTATACAACTAACATCTTCCTTCCCCTCAAGACTATTCATAAATGGAATATTTTTGTTTTTGTTCTGCTGATCAAATGTGATCCTCTTAGATTGAAAATCGTCCTCCGTGGTGTAGTAATTACCATGCTAGCTACCAAGTTCCTTTGATTCCGGGTTCAAACCGGATGATGGGCGATGGATTTTTTCAGGCATAAAAATCTTTAGCATGGCTTCCTTCAGAAGGGAAGTAAAACTGGTGGTCCCGTATGGCATGTAAAAGAACCTCAAGTCTGATAGAGCCTCTGAGCAAAATTTCCGGTTTTTCACGTCCAATATAGAATGTGACACTAAGGATCACAGCAGTTAAGAGCATCCATAAATAAAACTCAGCTTAATTTCTTAGATTGAAAATTGATATCACACTGATATATGTAAAAAATATTGCCACTAATTATGAAATCCGAGACTAACTTAGGAACAACCATCAAAAGTGTTTCTAAAATAATCTCTCCAGCTACCAAAGTAATCATAATTTGCCTCTTAACCCTTTGCCTATAGCTAAGTAGATGCACAATGTTTAATTAGAAATGATCTTGTTATACAGCATCTCACTGCAAACACTTGAAATCACTCCTGTATCAATTAATGCATTGATTTCTAGATTACCGTAAGTAAATTTGATCCTGGATGTTTCATGAAAGTTATTAAGAAAGTGTGTCTGCTAGTGTGCACTTTGCTGCTATCAACATCCCCTAGTGGTGGTAAAGGACTTTGTAATGTGATGACATTATTCTGGGGCCCTTCCTGCAATACTACTTTGGCGATGATTCGACCCTTAATGCATCAAACATCTAGTTTTCCATCATTTGATTTGTAGAGGAATGGAGATCAGTTCCATTCACATTGACATCTGGTGGTGGGGGTTGAGATACATTAATCCTAGATACATAGCTGCAATTGCTTGGTTGTGTTATGTTCGCAGAGTTCCAGTTTTGGAATATCGGTGGAATGCTATTATTTGGATTGCTTCCGCTGAAATTATGTTGCCAAAATTCTTGGCGTTGATAACCTCATTCACGTAACCACTGAGGGTTCTTCTTCTGTAATGTCTGTGGTTCGATGTAGTTCTATCATTATATACATCAATCTGATTATTCTGGTGTCTTGGCGATTATTACCACGGGTGTCATTCCTGTTTTGCTAATGACTTGGTTGTGCCCAGTCCTGAAAGAAAAAGAAGTGTTCTGTATACCGTATTCTGATGTATGCTTACTTTGTTGATAATATGAATTAATATTTGACTCATGCCTTGCACCATTGTGCAAATTTGTGTTCTGTGGAAAGTAACTATTCCCACTTATAGAAGGTCTATCAAAAGCTGATAACAAATCAGTCATGTTGGTAAATGTAGACAGCTTAGCAACAAGAAGATGGTTCTTGATCACTAAAGAAAAATGATTAGTAATGAGGCATTAACCCGTCATCCAGTAGTGGAGGTTTCAACATTTGAGATTTCCTTCTGATGGTTAAAAAATAATCAGCTATGCTGAGGTTCCCTCGTGGATTGAAATGACTATTTGATATCTCTAATGCAATTTGGTTTTGCTGTGTGTGCCCCCAAAATCTGGTTAAAAATATTCGCTGGAATTCAGCGAAATCGTTGCAGTTGGCAAGTGTAAGATGATACCACTGTTTAGCTTTACCTTGCAAGCTCTTCCTAACCACTAACAATTTCTGTCTTCTGGTATCTCTTTGAGTTTAAAGTAATCTTGCAATTCGTTAATGTATTGCAGAGGATTCTTGCCCTCCTTGCAACTAAATGTGGGTAGTACAAGTTCACACAGTAAATAATATACAATATTACAAGAGTTGGTATCAGTGTTATGTTGGCTAAAGTATGCTGCGGAGTAATCTCCAGGTTATGTGTACCCAAAAACATACTACCAGTATCTTGTTGACTATCTCTACTATTTACAGGTACTGATGGAGTTACATCATTACTATTTGTCATTCTGTTAGGCAGATTTTCCCTAAGTTCAAGGATAGTTGCTTCTTGCATTCATTGGGAAGAATGTAAATTACCCACTAAATTCTTAGGTGTTAAAATTTCCTTCTCATGTTTAGATTTGGTTTTATCTATATGTTGTTGGACCTACCATTCGAGATGTTCCCTAACATGTGTATATTTTGCATTCTAGCCTTTCTCTCAAAATTTATTGAAAAATTGTTTGTTGTTTCTGCAAGCAACTAACCCTAGTTTCTAATCGACATTCAAGTTGATTAACATTTTCCTGCATTTGCTATTACAGATTAGCTACTCTAGCTTCTATAGCTCTTTCTAACTTGACTACCGTTTTATCTAGTTTACTTTCGATAGCATCGACTTTACTATACTGACCTTTAACCTGTTCAAATTGCTCTTTTATTTCTTCCTGTACACTGCTAAGTTGTCTATTTTGTGATCTGAGTTTGGACAACATGGAGGAATATGTGTCCAGTTGCTGTCTCTCGCATAGTTGCCTCTTGTGGTTCCAAGGTTGATGATGTTACCAATGCCTCCAAACAAATAATGAAGTGCCCAGCTTACCTCTACTCAACGTTTTGAGCGATGAGAGAATCTCAGAGAGTAAGAAATACCTCTGTCTACTGCAGTTGTCTATTTTGTGATCTGAGTTTGGACAACATCCGACTGTTCCTTCACCTGAGTTTGGACAATTTTCATCTTACTACTAATTGCAGAAATCTGACTTGCTGACTCCCGATTTAAATTCATTTGTATTTCTATTTTAGGTTGAGTTTCATTATTTTGATACGTTAACTATAAATCGTCATTATTATTGTTAATTTAAATTTATTAATTGTATAGGTATACTTTGTCTATATGGCAGCCCTTAATTGAGGGAAGTGTTGTAATAAAATAAACAACATTACATGAAATTTGTGTCACCACTGTTTGTGTTCAAGTTGTTTACTACTGAGTTGGCATCTTGTGTATTCATGTCATTTGTGACATTGGCTGGAATTGTGTCATTCATTTGGATTTCTTCTATATCATCTGTATCATTTTGTGTATTTGGTGTACCTTCTATTGGTTTCTCCATTTTGTATACAATTCTACTGCACAACTTTAAGTACATAAGCAATATCTTTAATAAATAAGGAACTAAATATAAATTAACACACCAGTTGTAACCTACACTCCAAAAAAAATTCATTGTATTTGCTTTCCTGACTAATACCTATACTTCCTAGCTTATTATGTATTTCTTCTTGCAAAGCTACACATGCTTTTGCTTTGTTGTTTGCACTTTCTACCTTGCTGTAGACATGCCTTGCAGTTAATCTCACACATCATGTTGTGGTGTCATCAGTGAGGATGGTTGATGGTGCGCCAAATAAGTAGGAGTGTGGTTCCACATTGTGGTTGACTATGCTGTAGGGAAAGCTCCAATCTTACCTGGGATGAAGTTGTCACGTAGAGATCTAACAGAAGTTGCTCCAACCTCCGAAATGGAATATGTGTCCAGTTGCTAGCTCTCGCATAGTTGCCTCTTGTGGTTCCAAGGTTGTTGATGCCTCCAAACAAATAATGAAGTGCCCAGCTTACCTCTACTCAACGTTTTGAGCGATGAGAGAATCTCAGAGAGTAAGAAATACCTCAGACGGGTAACGGAAAGTTTGGTGAGGAAAGCGTGCATAAATCACAAGTTATAAGAATTTCACTTACACACAAAACTTTTATTGTGTATTCAAAAAACTTACAAATTAACACTCACAAATAACACAAACTATTCCTGGCTGCTTTGGGTTGCTATGTTGAATGATTAAAAAATAAAAATGTGAAATTTATACAAGGATTGGACACATGCTTCTGCCTCTGGCTGTAGACCAAGTTAAGTGCGTGGTGTGGTTCTTGTTAGGATGGATACTTACAGCAGAGCTGTGATTGATGAGCCAATCATCTGGCGAGATCTTGAATTTGAA
Source organism: Deroplatys truncata (assembly GCA_030765065.1). NCBI lineage: Eukaryota > Metazoa > Arthropoda > Insecta > Mantodea > Mantidae > Deroplatys > Deroplatys truncata. The sequence goes on from CM060985.1 coordinate 160,200,396, forward strand.
CACCAACCATGCTGATTGATATAACAAACTTAGGCTACAAAAGTTGTATTAAGCCATATGGGAAATATTAACAGATTTAATATTACCCAAAATAGAATATTAAAAAATTAAAATGCTCAAAACTAAAGGTAAAGATAAATAAAGCATGTGTCCTAGCCAGAAAATTATAGTAACACATGAAGTTTTCTAATTGATTACATTTGAAACTGGGTCGAAAGAATAAAATGAATAGCTTAAATGTGTAAAAAGAATACAAGGCTTTCTTGCAAATTATTTGACATCAATGTTAAGGATTTCTGTATTATGTGAAAACTATGTAGCTTTTATATTGTTAAGTAACTTGTTTACAAGTACACATCAACAATTAGGTTATTGGTGTAGAACCCAGTTTATTCCTACACAGCTTAAGCAGTTTTATTTTCTCTATAGTATATGTGGCTAGGAAGTAATATATTCCATCCAAAAATTCAATTTTGAGATTTCACTGGAAATAAATGTTTTGAGTTCCACTAAACCCAAAAGAGAGAGAAAAAAACGTCTGTGTGTGAATGCATACCAGAAAGAGAAAACAGAATAAATTACAAACAAAAAGTTGGATAAATATCAAACTCTAAGTACAGCATCTTCCAAGGTTGCAAAAAGATTTTCTACTAAATAATCCCACCCCAAGCTATTGTTCACATGTAAAATTGTTCATTATCTTTTATTTGTTCAAAAAATAGTCTTAACTATTTTGATGCTATGGCACTTAATATTTCAGTCCAATTCTACCTCTCTAATAAGTTTAACATATTTGCATGACAAATGATCTGTATAGCTTGGATTCCCTGTGTATAGCCTATAAAGAACCTTTATTTGATTCAATGTTGCATAATTATATCTAAGAAACCTTAAAACAAAAGTATAATTACAGGAAATATGCAAAGCTCATCCAATTACACAATTTGACAAATTTTTTCATAATCTTACCAGTTTCCAAGATATTCCATGTGCAAGTTTAATGTTTCTCAAATTTCATCACTGGACATGCTTGAAATTTTGCAATTGTTATTTTTTCCCCTTTTGCTTCCATTGCAAGAGTTTGTTACCTGAATAAACATTTGAATGCTGTTTCCACATGTGACTAACAACTTTTTGCTTAATTTGCTTAATTCTTGGGGAAAAAAAAACATCCTGTAACATGGATAGAAGATTAAGGCCACATACACAATGCTGCTCATAGGTATAACACAAAATTGGCACAGGTTTCTAGGTCCTTAAATTGAATGTGAAAATCTTGTGAGGGTACACCAAGTTTCAAATTAAATAACATAACCAACAATATCCAATTTGGAAATTCATACATTCTTTATAAATAAATAGGACATAAAAAGTGTTGTATGAAACAAACAACAGATCAGGTCTGCTGTGGCAAGAGCATCAGATTCTACAGTAAATGGTGTAAAATCTTGCATTATTCATAAGCCTGAGAATCCTTGGAGAAAGAAATACAGAATTCATCCTATATGTGTGCAATGCAAGCATAAAGTTTGGAGTTTGCAATTTCTTGCATTACGTGGCACCTTACCTAGCACCTCTATGTGAATACTTCCATTAAATAACTTGCATGCAAAGTCTTGCATTTATTTTGCATCTGTGCTTACTTTTCATTTGCAATGGAGCTTAACTCTTTGTATAAATGCTGATATATGTGAATTTGTCATGGTAAAGAAAGTCTTGTGAGGGATATACATCAGATTTTCAAAAATACTTGGCCAACTGAAACGTAGATTCTGCTTTACCTTTTTTTCTAAACATTGCTTATGTCAATTCTCTGTTCTTTAAAGAAACTGTTTATTCACATCTAAACACTTTTTTCCATTGCTCAGTTTTTATTTCACCTCATTACATAATGTAATGTCAAATCTTTGTTTCTGCATAACAGCTAATACAAGGGGCGTTCAATAAGTAATGCAGCATATTGTTTTTCTCAGCCAATTTCGGTGGAAAAAAATTGGAATTTTGGTTTGGACATCTTTAAATATTCCTTCTTCATCTCATATATAGTTTCATCAATTTCCTATAGGTGGTGGTGGCGCTATGACTAACCTTCAAAATGGCGTCTGTAATGTAGGTGCGTTCCAAACAGAGAGAGTTATTGAGTTTCTTTTGGCAGAAAACTAGAGCATAACAGATATTCCTAGGCACTTGCAGAATGTCTACGGATACCTGGACAAAAGCACTGTGAGTCTTTGGGCGAGACATCTGTTATCATCACAACAAGGTCAAGCAAACAAACCTGTCTGATCTCCTGCATGCTGGCTGCACACAGCTGTGACTCCTGGAACATGCAGACATTCTTATTCAAGGTGATCACAATCAAACACCTCGCTGCTCCTACCTGATGTCTCTGTTGGTAGTGCTGACATACTTGTCCACCAATTGCTCAAAGGTTTATTCCCGCTGGGTTCCTCAATGACTAACTGAAGACCATAAAGAGCAAAGAAGGACCATCAGTGTGGAATTGCTTGCTCGTTATGACACTGATCATGACAAACAGAAGATAAAACTTGGGCTCATCATTGTGAGCCTGAAAGAAAATGGCAATCCATGGAGCGGCACCACACTAACTCTCCTTCAAAAAAAAATTAAAAGACAAACCCTCAGCTAGTAAAGTAATGGCTACGGTCTTCTGGGACTCTGAGGGGGTTATTCTGTTTGCTGTCCTCCCTCATGGTGAAACAACAACTCTGGTGTATTGTGCTACTCTAAGGAAATGAAGAAATGACATCAGCATGTCACAAAAATGAAAATGAACTTCTCCCTCCCCATGATAACGCAAGGCCTCACAGAAGTTTGCACACCTGAGAGGAGCTCACAAAACTTCAGTTAATTGTTCTTCCCCATCCACCCTACAGCCCGGATCTTGCACTTTCTGACTTCCATCTGTTTGGCCCAATGAAGGATGCACTCCACGGGAAGCACTATATGGACGATGGGAAAGTTATTGATGCAGCAAGACGATGGTTCCAGCATAGATCAGTAGAATGGTACCATGGAGGCATACAGGCCCTCCCATTAAGGTGGTGTAAGACCGTAGCATTAAACGGAGATTATGTTGAAAAATAGGGTTTTGCAGCCAAAAGATTGGGGGATAATATGGTGTATTTGAATTCCGAATAAAACCAACATGCTTTAAGAAAAAAAAGTGTAGCATTACTTATTGATTCCCTCTCGTATCATATACAATTTAAAAATAAATCAAACCTGGTACTTAAAGCATAATTTTCTGATACAAGGTATTTAATTAATACTTGGATACATGATTATGTTAAACAGTACATTCACATTCTGTTACAGCTTGGGGACTTCACTCAGGTAAAATCACCAAGGTAAGACATGACTAAGAAACCTTCTGATTCTTGTGTTACATTTTCCGTTACTAGTGCTTCTTTATTTATACTATAGGTAATATCATAAAGAGAAAACTTGCTTGTGTGTGTGTGTGCGTGCGTGCGTGCGTGTGCACGTGTGTGGGTGTGATAATCTCAAAAACCCCTCAAGCAGTTTTGATAGTTCTTTCACCATTGAAAAGCTGTATTCTTTCTAACAAACATGGCCTATAAACTATCTAATTTTAATTCATAAATTACTAAAAGGCTAAAAGAATTTACAAAGTATTTGTTGAGAATGTAATGGAGTAGGAATTAATTATTACCATACAGAGAATGTGTATAGAAACAAAAGCTGTTGAAATGCTGTTACTCTGTAGAGAATGTGTATAAAAATAAAAGGTGGTTATATTTTATTCCAAACAATATACATAGATGGCCAAGATGTAAGAATCTGACAGAAGGCAGCTTAAACAATAACAAAAAATGGTATGAATTGTAATATTTATTTCATTGATTGCCAGTTATCAAATACTGCAGATGTGTATGTAATGAATCAGTGTAAAAAGCACTGAATAACCTTTAATCTAATTATATATATAAAACACTGAAGTTTCTGGAAGTCAAAACCTAATAAGTTAGTTTTGCTGCATTTTATATTGCAATTAACTTCATTAGCAATGTAGACTAAAGTATGTTTCAGAATTCACTGCACAAATTTAAAGGAAGCAGGAGTATAATAAACAGTTTCTTTTCTTTTTCTCCCCCATTTTTTTATGTTTGGGAGATAGGCAACTTATAGTCTGCTGGCTCAAATTTCCTGCATTGAAGTCAAATCTAAAATGGGGTTTCACACCAGTGATCTAGCGGCTATTCAGCTTTAAGATCAAAGTGAACAAGCCATTAAAACAAGCTTGCTGTTGCTAGGTTGCTCAGTGCCTAGACTGCAAAATGAACGACAAAGACAGATGCATTTTTTGTTTTTTTTTTATCATTGCAAAATGCAATGATGCGGTCTGGTTTAATTATGTTATTAAATACAGAACAGTACAATTGCATCATGGAAATGTTTAAAAGTGCAAATTACAGAAAAAATTTACAATTGAAAAATAAGTTGTCCTCTCCTGAAAGAGTAAACAATGAAAATATAGTATAATGAAAAAAAGATGATGCTTTTAGGTTTATCTCACTTAACATGAAAAGATAGAAAACTGCACGTATGAAAGAAGAGTGAGTGGAGAAACTCATGTGACACATCACAGATTTTTAAAAGGCGTTAACTGTTTTTGAAACATTCCATGTTTGAATATGTAATGTCTTGATGATCTTCCATTCATACTTGAAACTGAGAAACATTCCATGCATTGGTGTTGGCTACTGACTATGTCCTGGCTTGTTGATAGCCACTTTGTTATGAAAATGTTTTCCTGCCAAGTTTAGTCAACACAGTAATTACTTTCGAATAGCTGTGGCTAAAGCAAGCCTGAAAGTTGATGGAATTCTCATAACATGCAACACACATTGCTTGTATTGCCAGAAAATTCAGACAGGTTTTACCATCCTCATGTTTTTCATTTGAAAGATTTTATTCATTAATTATATTGCAAATTAACTAAGCTACTTCAGCTGTTATTAAAGACAAGATTGTTCTACATGAAGAATTTGCAGCTACACTTAACAATTGTTTGCAAACAGAGATTCTCTTTTCAGAATTAATTCCCTTTTACTCTAAATAATGTACCTAATGTTAAATCCTCCAATATTTCAGATTATGCTCAGGAGCAGTTTCTAGTGACAGCAGTGGTGATTCACCATTGTCCTCAGCTGAAGCCATATGGAAAAACACAGGCTTCAGTTATGGAAAGGATTGCCTTGAATGTGAAAGTCAAGAAAGTGATATCACAAAAATACCACCTGCAGAAAGGCTTTTACACTTGGAACAACCTGGTAAATGTAGTGATGTAGGGAAATTTTACAAAAAGGCTATATTGATTCATAAGGGTCAATGGTCACACAAGTGTAACATTTATGGTAACAACTTTACTCAGTTGTCGGTTTTGAAATTACATAATTTTACACAGGATAAAAAGCTTCCCAAGTGTGAAATTTGTGAGAAGAGGTTTACTCGGTTGTCAACTTTGAAATTGCATAATTTAATACATGAGGGTAAAAAGCTTCACAAGTGTAAAGTTTGTGATAAGAGCTTTATCCAGTTGTCACAGTTGAAAGTGCATAATTTGATACATGAGAATACTAAGCCTCACAAGTGTGAAATTTGTGAGAAGAGGTTTACTCATTCGTCAACTTTGAAAATGCATACTTTAATACATGCAGAGAAAAAGCCTCACGAGCGTAAAGTTTGTGATAAGAGCTTTACTCAATTGTCACAGTTGAAACTGCATAATTTGATACATGAGGGTAAAAATCCTTACAAGTGTGAAATTTGTGAGAAGAGCTTTACTCAGTTATCACGGTTGAAAATGCATAATTTGATACATGAGGGTAGAAAGCCTCACAAGTGTGAAATTTGTGAGAAGAGATTTACTTACTTGTCACTGTTGAAAAGACATAATTTGATGCATGAGGATATAAAGCCTCATAAGTGTGAAATTTGTGAGAAGAGGTTTACTCATTTGTCAAATTTGAAATGCCATAATTTAATGCACGAGGATAAAAGGCCTCACAAGTGTAAAATTTGTGAGAAGAGATTTACTCGGTTGTCACACTTGGAAAATCATAATTTTTTACATGAGGGTAAAAAGCCTCACAAATGTGAAATTTGTGAGAAGAGGTTTACTCAGTTGTCAACTTTGAAATCACATAATTTAATACATGAGGGTAAAAAGCCTCATGAGTGTAAAATTTGTGAGAGGAGTTTTACTCGGTTGTTACAGTTGAAAATGCATAATTTGATACATGAGGGTGAAAAGCCACACGAGTGCGAAATTTGCCAGAAGAGATTTACTCAATTGTCAACTTTGAAAGACCATAATTTGATACATGAAAGCAAAAAGTCTCACAAGTGTGAAATTTGTGATAAGGGGTTTAAACGTTTGTCACAATGGAATTTACATATTTTGATGCATGAGGGTAAAAAGCCTCATAAGTGTGAAATTTGAAAGAAGAGTTAACTAATTTTGAAGATTTAGAAGCTAGTAACAGTGATGTGTTATAATTTAAAATAAAGAGAGTTGAGGGTTGTTACACTACATCACTAAAATATTCTTATTTGAACGCGTTTCAGGAGAGAACATGCTGACGATGGGAACAAGCCATCTCCCGAAACACGTTCAAGTAAGAATATTTTAGTGATGTAGTGTAACAACCCTCACCTCTCTTTATTTTAAATTGAAAGAAGAGGTCCACTCGGTTGTCAAATTTGAAATTGTATAATTTGACAAGTGAGGGTAAAAAAACTTATGGGTGAAATTTGTGATAAAAGGTTTACTCGGTTTTTTATTGATTTTTAGATGGACACTTAACGTTCCATTCTATATTGGGCATGAAAGACCAGAAATTTTGTTCAGAGGCCTCTTTATCAGGTTTGAGATTAATTTACATGTCGTAAATCTATGACACTGGACCACTGGCTTTACTTCTGAAGGAAGCCATGCTAAGGATTTTTACGCCTGAAAAAAATCCATCTCCCTCTGCTGGGTTTGAATTCGGAAACTACAGGCTATCATGGTACCCCTAGACAACAGAGGATGCCATCACAGTTGAAATTGCATAAATTGGTATAAATCATGAGGGTAAAAAAACTGACAATTGTGAAGTTTGTAGTATGAGGTTTACTCGGTTGTCAAATTAAAAAAAAATAGTTTTATTTATGGACTCGCTTTAATAAACTGCGGTTCTTAGTGTCCCATTCTATATTGGATGTGAAAGACCAGAAATATTGCTCAGAGTCCTCTTTTTATCAGGTTTGACGTTCTTTTATGTTCGTAAATCTACAGTATGGGCCCACCAGATTTACTTCCTTTCCTATGGAAGGCTAAGAATTTTTGCGCCGCAAAAAAAATCCATCACCCTCCACTGGGTCCCTCCCGTGAACTAGAGGTACCAAGTTGTTTTTATTTATGGACGCTCTTTAACTACTATGGTCCCTGGTAACCCATGACCATGGAGGATGGCATTAAATTGCAAAATATCATACATGAGGATAAAAGGCATCACAGATATGAAATTTGTGATAAGAGATTTAAGATTGTCAGGTTTTATTTTGTATAATATTATATAGGAGGGTAAAAACCTTCAAGTGTAAAATTTGCGAGATGAGCTTTACTCAGTTGTAAACTTTGAAATTGCAGAATTTGATACATGAGGTTGGAAAGCCTCACGAGTGTAAAATTTGTGAGAAGAGCTTTATTTAGTTGTCAAATTTGAAATTGCATAATATAATACGTGAGGGTAAAACACTTCACAAATATGAAACTTCTGATAAAGAGTTTATCAGGCTTGGTTTTGCATAACTTGAAATATGAGGGAAACAGCCTCACCAAAGTAAAATGTGTGAGAACTTCACCCAGTGTCAATTTTGAAATTACATAATTTGATACATTAGGGCAATAAGCCTCGCAAGGTGAAATTTGTAAGAGATTTTCAAAGCTGTCAGCTTTGAAATCTCATAATTTGGATATGTGAGGCTAAAAATTCTCATAAGTATGAAATTTGTGAGAAGAGGTTTACTCAGTTGTCATAGTCTGATTCATTAGGATAAAAAGCCTTACAATAATTGTGATATTTGTTTTGACAGGTTTAATCATTGATCACATTTAAGAGTGCAGAATTTGATACATTAGGGTAAAGAGCCTCTGAAGTCACAAGCGTGAAATTTGTGAGAAGAACTTTGGGGTTGAATTGATAATTATCACTTATTTCAAGGAAGCCCTTAAGCAGCATTTTCAAATCATAGATGCTACTCTTTCAGGAAAATAGGGAAATGCTTATTCATATAAGGAAGCTCTGGATCTCTGCTTATATGCAATGAGAAGATTAGATGTCATTTGAATCAACTGCCTGCAACCAATGCCACCTAGGAATAAGGCCACAAGACTAAGATATGTTTGGTTACTGACATCACAGTTTGGAGTCCTTCGATGTGTGCTGGTATAATATTTGGCGTACCTTTAATTTGTGTTTTATTAGTGTAGAACATAATTGGTGACCAAGTGTAAAATGCTACACAAATACTGTATGCTGTATGTGTAAAGGGAATTACTCTTTGGGGCCGAAAGCATGTTTAAGTTAGATGAAAGCTTAAGAAGGGAATGCTTACAAGCTGTTGAGCAGGATAATTTTATTCCTACCGAATACACTGGTAAGCTTTTTATAAAACAATTATATACCTAGATACACTATTAAAGACTCTTTTTGCTTTTATTGATATGTGAAATTGCATTTGGTAATCCTTTGTAGAATGTTTAACATACACTATGTGATCAAAAGTATCCGGACACCCCACAAACATAAGTTTTTCATCTTAGGTGCATTGTGCTGCCACCTACTGTCTGGTACTCATCCGTGACCTCAGTAGTCATTAGACATCGTGAAACAGCAGAATGGGACGCTCCATGGAACTCACGGACTTCGAATGTGGTCAGGTGATTGGGTGTCACTTATGTCAGAAGTCTGTATGCGAGATTTCCACACTCCTAAATATCCCTAGGTCCACTGTTTCTGATGTGACATGAAGTGGAAACGTGAAGGGCACAAAAGCGTACTGGCCGACCTCGTCTGTTGACTGACAGAGACCGCCGAAATTTGAAGAGGGTCATAAAGAGTAATAGGCAGACATCTATCTTAATAGTGAATGTTATCCCTATCGCGATAGGAGCTTTGACTTTGGAAACTCGAGACTTGCATCATTGCATGATAGGTACTCAAGCTCTTATTATGAAAAAGAGAATTATCCTTTATTGAAGAGAAAGGATTACTTAAATTTGCTCCTACATTTGTTATACACTGCTCACATCAACCAGAGGAAGTTGTAAATGGTGCTGTCAACATCAGAATAGAAATTCAAGCTAGTGCAAATATCTCTGTACAGACCTCCTTGTATTGTTTAATAATTCATGATAAAGTATTTACATACAAGCCTCTGACTCATGTGATGCAGCTTATATTTTAAAATAATCATTGTAAGAATTTATTTTTTCATTGGAAATGTAAGGATTTTTAATGAATAAAAATACTATGTAAAAGCATACTTCCATTCTTTCTGATTATTATTTATCATGCATTTCCATCACTTTCCTCCCCCAACTCCTTGTTCCGGCATATGGCATTACACGTGTAACAGCTAGGTTACCTAAATGGTAATCTATAAACGATTCGAGTCTTTTTAGCCTGCAAATCTCATCGCTATTTAAAAGTATTTCACTATCATTTAAATTAGTATTCAAAAATTTTATTTCGGACTCTTGCATATAAGCAACAATATTATAAGAGAGAACAATACTTTCACAACATTCCACTCGCGAGCACTTTCTCGATTGGAGGAATGCTTTGAGTGTAGGAAGACTCAAATTATCTCCCAGTCTTGAATTGTCATGTATACAAATTTGTCTGCGTTTTTCACTATAAGCACTGGAATATCGTTGAAGAATCCTATGTCAACGTTGTGTCTTCTCGAGATGTAGACGTCTCGACACCCGCTTCTTACCGACTTGTGTGTCTCGATGTTGCTTATTCTACCCTCCAATAGCGTCAGCCTCCTTTGCAGGTCTGCAAAGCTGTTCCTGTTGTTCTTCCCCTTATTGCACCGTCTGAAACATTGCACAATGAAATGCTTAGAAAACATGCTTTGGAAAGTAAAGGTAACCTGAAAAGAATTACATTTTTGTTGTTAGTGTACACTTAAAATGAAACAAAAGATTTGTATAAACATTCGGATATTGGTCTTATTTCAATGCGATAGATATAACTAAATTAAAAAATGTGATATTGTGATTTCGTTGATTTTTGTAAAAATTCTATAACATGTATTTTTGTATCTTTATATGTAATATCAAGGAGTCAGCTGCTTTATTTATGAATCTTTTTCATAGTAAAATAGGAGAACTTTCAATATACTTAAGTTTGACATTTCTACATACCTTCGCTGCAGATACAAAAGGCAATTTACATGTGTTAAATTTCCCCATCTCCACCATACCGTTATATTCAAGGTATAATTTTCCAGGTATTTCTGCAAGCTCTTGATCGGTTAGCGAATTATAGCGCTCATGCAAGAACACTTGAAAATCCTCCAGCGAAGATACGATCCTGGTATCGTATCTTGTTTGAGCTCTCTTTAAGGACCTTATCTCATATTTAAGACCTATTTCGAGATCTTGAACTCGCCGAGTCGGTAGGAAACTACGCTCTTCAGCCATTTTGTTAAGTCTATCTGCTAAACAGTCTGTAACAGTAATTGGTCATGGATTATTAATTTCAATGCATTATTCAAGTTGAAGGACAAATTATACATTTCTTTATATTAAAACTAAAGTGTGTGTTTTGCTACTAGGCCAAAGGTTTTATAAGTATGCTTATGAATGTGTAGAGAAACAAAGAATGAGTGGGGAAACTCGTATGAATGTGTAGAGAAACAAAGAATAAGTAGAGAAAATAAGGTGAATATTAATTGAGGATAATGTGTAGAGAAACAAAGAATGAGTACAGAAAATCGTGTGAATGTTAATGGACAATAAATGTCTAGAGAAATTCATGTGAGTGCAAAGTTCAGATTAAAAATTATGATACTCATGCAGCGATTCGTCTTTCATGCTCTGCATCGTTTAAACAAAATTAAATGTATCGTAAAAGCCAATAATGCTTTTGTATAGTTATGTAAAACCTCACTCACCTTGCATAGTTTCGAGTTGATGGATGCTGTGTGCGTAGAATCGATGACTCCCACCTCTTCTTAAATTAAAAACACCCAGTGCTACTTTTTGAAGTTCTTTAAAATTTAAATGTGGAGTTAATAAGCTCACAACGGTTCTAGTTTGCGTCGTTAGCTGTTTATATAGCAATCTAAATCCCCCCTGGCTATGTCAGCACATCGTCATGTTGGGATGCATACACGTCAAGTGTTTATTTCACGCAATGGAATTATCACCTGTTGCGCATGCGCAGATGCTCTCAGCACTTCTATCCCTACTTGCTTCAATTCCCCCCTCTCTCTCAGAGAATACCTCCCTAATGTCTTTACACGATCTATAAAAAATGCGTTGGGATGAAAGTCATGTGAAGGTGGTAGCCTGAAAAGAATTACATTTTGCTAGGTTTGAGTGAAATGAGACAAGGATTTTTGAATTCTGTAAAGGCAATAATTTCCAATGCTATCGCGTGTGTGTTCATGTGTGTATGGTGTGTGTGCGAGTGTGTAAGTGTACTGGGTATGTGTGTATACATGTGCGTCAGTGTGTGTATACGTGCGTGCGTGGCTGTGCGAGTGTGTAAGTGCATTGGTGTATGTGTGTGTTTATGTTTGTATACATATGAGGTGTGTGAGTGCGTGTGTGTATGTGAAAGTGCACTGGTATTGTGTGTAAATGCTATGTGCATGAGTGTATATGTATGTGTAATGGCTCTGTGCATGTGTATATATGAATGCAAGGATGTATGCGTGTCAAGAAGAACGAAAGAGATAGAAAGAAAAAGGAAAAACAAAGAAAATAAAGAAACGTATCTAGGCATCGGGATACCAATAAATACTCGAGGGTTTAATATAAATAATTACATTTGTTAAATACATTTTAATCCTACCGCGCATACTCACCTACTTTAATATTTATAAAGCTTTAGAGTTTCGCAGGTAAGATTCGAACTAAGACCTCTGGGTACCTAAGAATACCGCGCATTAAAGAATTGTAAGGACATATAAAAAAATTAAATTATACTTGTTAAATACACTTTAATCTGCCCGTGCATGTCCCCATAATTTAATATTTATTAAGCATTAGAGTTTCTAGGTAAGATTCGAACTAGAAGCTCTGGGCACCTAAGGATATCCTACATTAATCAGGGTAATGATATATAAAAATTAAATTATATTTGTTAAATACATTTAAATTATTCGTGCATGCTGCCTTAATTTAATATTTATTGCGCGTTAGAGTTTCGCAGGGTAAGATTCGAACTAGGACCTCTGAACGCCCTTTCATTAATCAGGGTAATGATATAATAATGTTTTTACCCTATCAAAGTATCAATTTTTACATTAGGAATTAAAACATTAAACTCTTGCATGCAGTAAGATTCGAACATCGAGCTATGGATATCTAAGTGTACACACGGGTTTAATGTATGTAATGATATATGTTAAATACATTTCTGATATCGCTGTTTGAAAGAGCCAACAGAAGCGTAAACAGAGAGCTTGTGTAACTATGTTCGGGTATACCCGTAGGACTTCGTTAAGACACTACTGGTCTCAGAGAGAAGTACCCTTAGGCAGTGCGGGCGCCATGATGTCGGGGTGGAATTTATGATCTAGCAGGTAAACTGAACTCTGTCTCTCCCTCGTCAAACAAAGACAGGGCCCAGTATATGGGTAGGGGGATACTGCAGGTGTGGTCTTTCTAAGTGCACGTGTGCGTGACAATGGAAAGAGATACAATAGAATCTGCTCCCTCTATTAATCTATTGTTATTTTGTACATGTTCGTCAAACAATGCGGCTAGCGGCGGCATGCTGCAGTGCACGGATATGGGGTGGGTAGAATACCGTCTCCGTTTTTGTTACAAAAGCATAATTTATTATACCCATTGTTCATTTTGACAGGTGATTGACAACCTTAACTGCTTACCTGGCAAGCTTTCCATTATACTCAACAATATTTATGACCCTCAGCTGCAAGCAGAAAGTACCAGGAGGTGAGGGAGAACTGATTTGCATATGAATATACATTCCTGCTTATTAAGTGTCTTTGAATGCCCACTAATACACTACTTTTGTGATATGCATTAGTTTTTCTTTTTCTTTGTGGAGTGAGCCATTGTCAAAATATTCCTTGTTATTTGTTTGAATTTTCCAATATTTACACTTTTCTCAAATGGAAATTCGTTATTTGTTTTTTTACTTTCTCTACTACGTATAGTAAGTAGGGGAAGTATTGTATTCCACCCAAAAATTCTATACCGAGATTTCACCGGAAATACATGTTTTAAAACCCCTCAATCCAAAAAAAGCATTTTTGCACACATGTCCGTGTGTGTGTCTGTCTGTGAACAGCATAACTCAGAAACGAACAGTCAGATAACACCAAACTTGATATTTAGGTTCAGTATTTTCCAGAGATGCGACACGAAGGTTTTCAAGAAAATCCCCCCACCCTAGATTACCCTTTACATGGAACATTTTTCGAAAACTTTAATTTTCTCAAAAATGGCTCTAATGATTTTGATTAAAGTATCATATGTTTACGATATTTTCATTACAAATGAAATGTATGTCTCGAATTTTCTGGGAATGTATCCAAAAGTATTCTTCATTGCGAACGACTTTTGCATAACTGGTAAACCATAAGAGATAGACAAAATTTTACTACACAAAAAATGTAGATCGCGTTAAAATAGCCAATTTATGTCATATACTTTTTTTGTTGAGTGAACCATTTTCGAGATATTGCTTGTTATTCCCTTAAATTTTCCAATACTTATACTTTTTCTCAAATTCGTTATTACTTCCTCTACTACGTATAGTAAGGAGGGGAAGTATTGTATTCCACCCAAAAATTCGATACCGAGATTTCACCGGAAATACATGTTTTGCGACCCCCTGAATCCAAAAGCAGCATTTTTGGGAACATGCACGTGTGTGTGTCTGTCTGTGAACAGCATAACTCAGAAACGAACAGTCGGATAAACACCAAACTTGGTATTTAGGTTCCGTATCTTCCAGAGATGCGACACGAAGGTTTTCAAGAAAATCCCCCCACCCCAGATTACCCTTTACATGGAACTTTTTCGAAAATTTTAATTTTCTCAAAAATGGCTCTAACGATGTTCATTAAAATATCATATCTTTAAGATATTTTCATGACAAATAAAATGTATATCTTGAATTTTCTGGAAATGTCTCCAAAAGTATTCTTCATGGAGAACGACTTTTGCATAACTGGTAAAACATAAGAGATAGACAAAATTTTACTACACAAAAAATGTAGATCGCGTTAAAATACACAATTTATATCATATACACTTTTGTGTTTGAGTGAACCATTTTGGAGATATTGCTTGTTATTCCCTTAAATTATTCAATACTTTTCTCAAATGGGAATTCGTTATTCATTTTTTTTACTTTCTCTACTACGTATAGTAAGTAGGGGAAGCATTGCATTCCACCCAAAAATTCGATACCGAGATTTCACCGGAAATACATGTTTTGAGACCCCCTGAATACAAAAAAAAACATTTTTGAAACATGCCTGTGTGTTTGTCTGTGTGTCTGCTTGTGAACAGCATAACTCAGAAACGAACAGTCGCATTATCATCAACTTGGTATTTAGGTTCAGTATCTTCCAGAGATGCGACACGAAGGTTTTCAAGACAATCCCCCCACCCCAGATTACCCTTTACATGGAACATTTTTCGAAAATTTTAATTTTCTCAAAAATGGCTCAAACGATTTTGATTAAAATATCACATATTTAAGATATTTTCATGACAAACGAAATGTATATCTTGAATTTTCTGGGAATGTCTCCAAAAGTATTCTTCATTGTGAACGAGTTTTGCATAACTGGTAAACCATAAGAGATGGACAAACGTTTACTACATAGAAGATGTAGATCGCGTTAAAATACATAATTTATGTCCTACACATTTTTTTGTTGAGTGAAGCGTTTTCGAGGTATTGCTTGTTATTCCCTTAAATTTTTCAATACTTATTTTCTCAAATGGGAATTCGTTATTCATTTTTACTTTCTTTACTACGTATAGTAAGTAGGGGACGTATTGTATTCCACCCAAAAATTCGATACAGAGATTTCACCGGAAATACATGTTTTGATATCCCTGAATCCAAAAAAAGCATTTTTGGAAACATGTCCTTGTGTGTGTCTCTGTCTGTCTGTGAACAGCATAACTTAGAAACGAACAGTCCGATAAACACCAAAGTTGGTATTTAGGTTCAGTATCTTCCAGATATGCGACACGAAGGTTTTCAAGAAAATCCCCCCACCCCAGACTACCCTTTACATGGAAGACTTTTCGAAAATTTTAATTTTCTCAAAAATGGCTTTAACGATTTTGATTAAAGTATCATATGTGTAAGATATTCTCATGATAAATAAAATGTATATCTTGAATTTTCTGGGAATGTCTCCAAAAGTATTCTTCATTGTGAACGAATTTTGCATAACTGGTAAACCATAAGAGATTGACAAAGTTTTACTACACAATAGATGTAGATCGCGTTAAAATACACAATTTATATCATATACACTTTTGTGTATGAGTGAACCATTTTGGAGATATTGCTTGTTATTCCCTTAAATTTTTCAATACTTATTTTCTCAAATGGGAATTCGTTATTCATTTTTACTTTCTCTACTACGTATAGTAAGTAGGGGAAGTATTGCATTCCACCCAAAAATTCGATACGGAGATTTCACCGGAAATACATGTTTTGAGATCTCCTGAATCCAAAAAAAGCATTTTTGGAAACATGTCCGTGTGTGTGTCTGTGTGTGTGTGTGTGTGTGTCTGTTTGTGTGTGTGTGTCTGTGTGTGTCTGTGAACAGCATAACTCAAAAACGAACAGTTGGATAAACACCAAACTTGGTATTTAGGTTCAGTATTTTTCAGAGATGCGACACGAAGGTTTTCAAGAAAATGCCCCCACCCCAGACTACCCTTTACATGGAACATTTTTCGAAAATTTTAATTTTCTCAAAAATGGCTCTAACGATTTTGATTAAAATATCATATGTTTAAGATAATGTCATGAGAAATGAAATGTATATCTCGAAATTTCTGGGAATGTCTCCAAAAGTATTCTTCATTGTGAGCGACTTTTGCATAACTGGTAAACCATAAGAGATAGACAACATTTTACTACACAAAAGATGTAGATCGCGTTAAAATACACAACTTATGTTATATACATTTCTTTTGTTGAGTGAACCGTTTTCGAGATATTGCTTGTTATTCCCTTAAATTTTCCAATAGTTATACTTTTTCTCAAATTCGTTATTCATTTTTTTATGTCCTGGACTTGCAAAGAGAATGGAATGCGCCGCATAGCAACCAGCGTTAAAATATTTGACCATCGCTTCAAAACTACCATATTCCCCTTGCATCTACAAGAAAATTAGCAATAAGATTGACATCTCGATATCTCGATTAACATAAAGCATATGGAGAATAGGCGTTTGTAAAAATAGATTGTACAAGAGTAGAGAAAGTCATGTGAGTGTAACACATCAGATTTTTTTTACTTTCTCTACTACGTATAGTAAGTAGGGGAAGCATTGCATTCCACCCAAAAATTCGATACCGAGATTTCACCGGAAATACATGTTTTGAGACCTCCTGAATCAAAAAAAAGCATTTTTGGAAACATGTTCGTGTGTGTGTGTGTGTGTGTGTCTGTGTGTCTGTGAACAGCACAACTCAAAAACGAACAGTCGGATAAGCACCAAAGTTGGTATTTGGGTTCAGTATCTTCCAAGGATGCGACACGAAGGTTTTCAAGAAAATCCCCCCACCCCAGACTACCCTTTACATGGAAGATTTTTCGAAATTTTTAATTTTCTCAAAAATGGCTCTAACGATTTTGATGAAAATATCATATGTTTAATATAATGTCATGGGAAAGGAAATGTATATCTCGAATTTTCTGGGAATGTCTCTAAAAGTATTCTTCATTGTGAACGACTTTTGCATAACTGGTAAACCATAAGAGATAGACAAAATTTTACTACACAAAGAATGTAGATCGCGTTAAAATACACAACTTATGTCATATACATTTCTTTTGTTGAGTGAACCGTTTTCGAGACATTGCTTGTTATTTCCTTACATTTTCCAATACTTTATACTTTTTCTCAAATTCGTTATTCATTTTTTTTTGTCCTGTACATGCAAAGAGAATGGAATGCGCCACATAGCAACCAGCGTTAAAATATTTGACTATCGCTTAAAAGCTACCATATTTCCCTTGCATCTACAAGAAAATTAGCAATAAGATTGACATGTCGATTAACATGAAGCATATGGAGAATAGGCGTTTGTAAAATTAGATTGTACAAGAGTAGAGAAAGTCATGTGAGTGTAACACATCAGATTTTTTGTCTTGGATATGCAGAGTATTAATCTTTGGCAAAGGTTGCTGCACCTAGCAACCAGCTATTAAGAGATATGTATGTGCTTAAAGGCTACTGTATTTCTATATTGCCCTTGTAAATATATATTCCCCTTACATCTACAAGAAAATTAGCAATAAGATAGAGTCTGCAAATGTTTATCTCGATTAACATGAAGTAGATGGAGAATAAGCGTTTTTAAAAATAGTTTGTACAAGAGTAGAGAAAGTCATGCGAGTGTAATACATTAGATTTTTTGTCCTGGTAATGCAAAGAGAATGGAATACTCCACATAGCAACCAGCTCTTAAACGCTTAAAGCCAATTCCCCTTGCATCTACAAGAAAATTAGCAATAAGATTAACATCTCGATTAACATGAAGCATATGGAGAATAAGCGTTTGTAAAAATAGGTTTTACAAGAGTAGAGAAAGTCATGTGAGTGTAACACATCAGATTTTTTTCTTGGATATGCAAAGAGTATTAATCTGTGGCAAAGGGAATGGTGCTGCACCTAGCAACCAGCTATTAAGAGATATGTATGTGCTTAAAGGTTACTGTATTTCTATATTGCCCTTGTAAATATATATTCCCCATACATCTACAAGAAAATTAGCAATAAGATGGAGTCTGCAAATGTTTATCTCGATTAACATGAAGTAGATGGAGAATAAGCGTTTGTAAAAATAGTTTGTACAAGAGTAGAGAAAGTCATGCGAGTGTAATACATTAGATTTTTTGTCCTGGTAATGCAAAGAGAATGGAATACTCCACATAGCAACCAGCTCTTAAACGCTTAAAGCCAATTCCCCTTGCATCTACAAGAAAATTAGCAATAAGATTAACATCTCGATTAACATGAAGCATATGGAGAATAAGCGTTTGTAAAAATAGGTTTTACAAGAGTAGAGAAAGTCATGTGAGTGTAACACATCAGATTTTTTTCTTGGATATGCAAAGAGTATTAATCTGTGGCAAAGGGAATGGTGCTGCACCTAGCAACCAGCTATTAAGAGATATGTATGTGCTTAAAGGTTACTGTATTTCTATATTGCCCTTGTAAATATATATTCCCCATACATCTACAAGAAAATTAGCAATAAGATGGAGTCTGCAAATGTTTATCTCGATTAACATGAAGTAGATGGAGAATAAGCGTTTGTAAAAATAGTTTGTACAAGAGTAGAGAAAGTCATGTGAGTGTAACACATCAGACTTTTTTATGTCCTGGACATGCAAAGAGAATGGAATGCGCCACATAGCAACCAGCGGTTAAAAGATTTGACTATCGCTTAAAACCTACCATATTCCCCTTGTACCTACAAGAAAATTAGGAATAAGATGAATATCTCGATTAACATGAAGCATATGGAGAACAAGCGTATGTAAAAATAGTTTGTACAAGAGTAGAGAAAGTCATGTGAGTGTAACACATCAGATTTTTTTAATGTCCTGGACATGCAAAGAGAATGAAATGCTCCTCATAGCAACCACCTCTTAAAATATATGACTATCGCTTAAAGCCTACCGTATTCTCCTTGTGCCTACAAGAAAGTTAGTAATAAGATTGACATCTCGATAAACATGAAGTAGTTGGAGAATAAGCGTTTGTAAAAATAGTTTGCACAAGAGTGGAGAAAGTCATGTGAGTGCAACACATCGTAAATTTTTTTAACCTGCACCACAGACTATTTTGAAGAGAATAAACGCCGAGGAATGTTTTCCAATAATGCTGTAATTTGTTATTGACTGGTAATTGTAAATAGATTACTTCAAGCTAAGGAAATAATGTTTACGTATTTGTGAAACGAGCAGAACAAGAATTGTAGTATTTCTTCCTTACGGTAAATAACTTTAAAGGCATAAACATATATGGGATTAAGTGAATTAAGGAGAGATTAGAGAAAGAAGGTTTTAAAAATTAAAGCAAACCAAGCGCTTTAGATTTTTCGTTTGTTAGGGAATGTTAGGTTTTAGCTTTTCAAAAAACATCTAATGTTTTTCTGATTGTGAATTCTTTGATTGGCCAATTAAATGTCTAGGTACTTGGAGAAAACTTCCAGAGTGAGAAGGAAAAATGTAACGATATTTTTAGATCCCGCCTCAACGTTTGAACTTGGTTTTAGGAGAATAAAGACAGCTAACTCTGGAGACATTTCGAATAAATCTTGGTAATACCTGGTTGCTAGTTACGAATAACATGTCATGTTTGTAAGAATCACATTCAAATGTATGTAAAGATACTTTACTGTATAATTACAAATATCGCCTAATTTAATCTATTTTAATAATTTTGTAACCTATATTAGGCGTGTAGAGGTTACCTTTTTCAAGTATAAAACTCCGAGCTCTAGATATTGCATAGGATATCATGCTATGATCACAGTTGTTGCACACATTATCCTTATGCATTGAAACCTCATTGTGTTATAGCGTCATTTGACTGGATTGGGTACGGAAGGGACTCGGCACTGATCCACATAAGGGATATTATACCTACGCCCACCAGGGGGCGTCCCCTGGCGGAAGAGTGAGGCGAGAGGAGACACCGGGCGGTAACCAGGAGTGACGGCACAGGAAAGGCAGGATCCCTAAGTTTCTAGATAGAGATTCCCCAGCAGATGGACAGGCAGACTGGGGATCCCACCCTACACAGAGGGGGTCCAACGCCCCTGAAGGGGGTTCGGATACCCCGGCAGCCAGCCGAAAGCCGAGGGACGAAGATAGAAAAAGCATCCTTTTCCCCTGCACACTGCACCGAAACACCATCGCCGACACTTCCAACCCTGAAAGAGACCAACGGATGAAAGATGAAGTGAAATGAGAATGGAGACGAAGTGGGGGGCGGGAAACTCGGGGATGTGAGAATCCTTCCCAGCATTCGCCTGGCGATCCGAGAAAACCCCCGAAGAAACCCATTGGTCAGGAAGGTCGGCCACGGGAATCGAACCCACGGATTCCCGAATGCAGGTCATAGACGAAACCGCCTGAGCCATCCCACTCGGTGCCTCTTGACTAAGATAATATTTAGCAATTGAGCTGTATTAATAAATTGTTTGGGTACTGCATGTTTCACCCAGAAAAGAAGTGCATGAGCTAATCTAAAAGCTGCAAACGTTAAATATTCAAAATACTCTAAAGCCTGAGCTTTGAAGCACTTCTCACGAAAATATTTACAATCCTCGATCCAATATTTTAAAACTATCTGTTCTTTATGGTATATCAAATATGAAAGTACTTGCTGAAATAAACATTTTTTAAGCATGAGCACTTGCGATCGTCTAGTTGTTTATATTGGTTCCGCATTGAGAGAATGTCAGCTGTTAACTTAGTGACGTATTCTGGATTTTTGTAAAGGGCATGCTGCGTAACTCCATTTTTACTTTCTCTAGTGCGTACATAGTGGGTAAAGAAGCTATTGTTTTCCACCCAAAAATTCGACACTGAGCTTTCACCACGGGAAGTGCATGTTTTGAGGCCCCTTGAATTAAAAAAGCATATTTAGAAAAAAGTTCGCAAGTGCACGTGTGTGTCTGTGAACAGTATAAGTCAAAAAATGAAAAATCGAATAAATACCAAACTTCGCATTTGGTTTCAGTATCTTCCAAACATGGGACACAAAGAATTTCAAGAATATCCTCTACCCCTAACTATGCTTTGTGTGAAAAATTTCTTTAATTTTTTTATTTTCTGAAAAACGGCTAAATATTTTGGTTAAAATGCCATATATTAAATATATTTACTTCACAAAAAAAATGTATATCTTGAATTTTCTGGGAAAGTCTGTGAAATCCTGTTCATTCGGAAGGAGTATTGTATAATCTTGCGTAGCACGTTTAGGTTAAGGGCTAGGCGAAAATGTACCACACAAAAATGTAGATCTCCTTAAAACACACAGTGTATTTAAGTATAGGTACCTGATAAACAGGGTGACTTCTAATCACCACCAATGAACTTAATTGTCTTTTATTGAAGTTTATTTAAGTTAGTTTTGACTTAATGGTCTTATCACGACCTGTTATCATAAAATACGTTATGATGTACATATATAACACATAATTATATATTGTAATTTACAATTGCATAAACATGGAATTAGGTAAACATTTACAGTAAATCGGAGAGTTTTGTATCCATTAGAAACCCTAGCGTCTTCTTCAGCATATTGGATCTGTTAACTACATTTGGAAGATTGGAAATGTTGGCTTGTGTACATTTACTGTACTGTGGACAGTCTATAAGGATATGCAGAATGGTTAGATGAATGCTACAGCTGGTGCAGTTTGGAGGTTGGTCCTCAGTGAGAAGATAACAGTGCGTTAGTTTGGAGTGCCCAATTCTAAGCCGGGTGATGATAACTTGGTCTCTTCCTTTGAGAGTCCAGGAATGCAGAAAAGGTTGTGTGCATGGTGAGCGAGCTTCATGAAGTTTGTTGTTGATTGATAATCATTTCAATTTCCATTTCTGCATGTACATGCGCTTAATGAAACTGATGACGTTTGGTGTGGTGAGACAAACGATGAATCATTGACGCGATGTTTAGTCGTTTATCTTAAATTTGTATTATTTATTACTGTAGAAAGCATAAAATAATAATAAAATAATCTTGTGTATTCCAGCAATTTATAGTTTCATTTTTTCTTTACTACTTTACATCAGGTGTCACAAACTCCTGCACAAGAATCCTCACCGATTTTTAACGACACAGAGTTAAATGGTTTGACCCTGCTGTGATGTTGTAAGCTTATAGTTCTTCGAATCCTTGCATTTATTACCACTTTCATGCATCGTGCCTTAAATAAAAATAAAATCATACCTGAGAGATCTAAACTTCATCAGATTCATCTGTACTGGAGTGGTTTATGTCTATACTTAGGCTGCTTCCCATATCAAACACTGTTTGAACGTTTCTGTATTCATTTTCGTTTTCTGCGCATGTTTTATATAGTTCTGCCTTTTTCTGCTGTCACTTGGTCACACACATCTTTTAATGTATCTATCACTTCACTTACTGGTCGCTTTTTCATATTTCGAGATGCTAGCTTACGTTTATTTGAGACCATACCATCTCTATTGGATTAAAAATACAGTCATTTAGTCGTAATCTTACCACTAAATGACCATATGACACAGTCATCTCATCAATTGCGTATCTTTTCTTTTTTCGTGTGTGGGTAAAACGTCATTGATTATTTGTCGAAGGACTGGTATAGTCGGAATTAGATTTGGAACTATAAGGTTGTACTCTTACATAAAATGTAAAATTTTATATTTTCTCCAAGATAAAGAAGGTCTAGAGTTTAGGTAAGAAGCATTATCCAAAACAACTACAGATGGCTTTTCTAACTGTTTTAAAATTTTCTTTTTGAATCAGTTTTCGAAAATATCTGCGTTTACTGACCCATGATAATCCGCAGCTGCATCCACCGTGTTTTTAAGAGTCACAAATAAAGCATTCTCCAGAAAGCTTGATCCTCCGCCGCAGTGAATAACAATGATTCTCCCACCTTTGTTGCCCGCTGTTGTTATGAAGCAATTGCCTGTATCGTCCGAACAATTTTTAATCCAAGTGTTGCTGTCATACCACGTTTCATCGCGATAAATATCATTGCATCCTTGCTCACGGATACTTGATTTTCTCCAAATACTTGTATCGCCATGCAATAACGTTACTTGACCCAGCTCTGCTTGATTTCTTTTCTAAAGTGCCGTATTCAAATCCCGTTGAAACCAAAGTAAACTCACTGTACTTCTTCCATAGAGAAACTCATAATCAGTACCCTCTGTCTTCTCAAGCACTTTTTGGGTTAACATTTGAACTGTAGGTTATATGCCATTCATATAACACCCGTATACTGTTCTACGCAACATGTCAGGTGTAAAACCATCAATGCGATCAAATGGTAATTCATTTCTACTTACATGCTTTTTCTTTCGTATCTGATAGGTCTCTGGGTTTATGATATTTGAAATTCTTTTAACAGTAATGCCTACTCCAGTAGCATCAGCGGTTATTTGCATGATACTTTTTGTTGATAAAACACCACACACATTTAAAGTAGGATTTTGCATTCTGAGCTATTTCTACAGCTTGTTTCCTAAGCTTCGCACCTTTCCCTATCACAAGCTCCCTTTTCTTGGTAGGAGTCGTTTGAAATGAAGGACCAGCAGGATTAACATTCTTGTCTAAATTTTCTTTACGAGTTTCCTCGCCAGCTAACCACAGACGGAAAAAGAAAGACATATTTAAAGACACACTTCCTCACTGTAACACTCCTAAATACACACTAGAGGTTTGTGCAGCAATGTTAATACTTGGCAACAGCAGGTTTCTTTTTTCCGGAACAGATGTTGAGACACCCTTTGTATTCGGCCATGCCATTAGCACCAACTAAGGAGGGTCAATTTTATGGCATCTAAAACAAAGAATAAAGCACTTTCCCATACGTGTGATGTTTAACTTCAGTCATTCTCCAATAAACAGATAATGTCGCCACTTCTAACTGAATCCCAATCGACAATTAGGTGCACAGGTTAATGTGCTATGGTGGAATATACTCACCGATAATCATAAGATAAATGCAGTTACAGGTATGAAGGAAAGAGGAAATATATTAGCTCCATTTTGAGGGGAGAGAGAGGAAATTAAGAATACTAAATTGCTTAACTCATCTTATGTCTGGCGTAATCTCTGAATAACATGTTTGGATGTTGTATAATTTATTAATTATCCATACATTCAACTAAAAACAAAGTCAAGTTGCTATTATGCTTAACCACACCAATTCAATTTAAAAATCATAGGTACTTATCAGTGCAGAACATAAGCTAAGTCAGCACAATCATTATACATATTATGAAAAAACTATGCAACTAATGACTGATTAATGTACATCTTTTATTTCTTGATTACCTAAGAATTACTCTTTTAGAGCCAAAATTGCATTTCTGGACTACATGAAGACTGTATGTTTAATTACCTGTGTTGCAAATATTATTACAACGCAACGAAGAACCGAGTACAACCGTACAATCGACTGTACGACCATCGAATGAATACCGTAACTCATTGCTATGTCTACTTTTATCATGTTTATATGAATGCCAAACCGAATGAAAACATTCGATTGATACCAAAAACCATCGTTTACCAATCGGTTGCGTAAAACATTCGGTCGTCCCCTTCACTAGTATCACCACCCTATAAACTTCGTGAAAAATACCAATACAGCTTCCAGAATATCTAAGGACTATTATTGCTGCCTGATACGGTTTGACGCCTTTACTGTTGGAAGTTGAGAAGCTTATCGCTCCTGTTCGACCAGGTCAGTCTAATGTAAAGTATTTTGTGATGAATGAAGAGATGTTTGATGTGTTGCATGATGCCGTGTCCCTATAGGGCATGCTGATGAGCACAAAATGCCAAACAAAGTTAATAAGAAGCACAAGAAGGTGTTATTAAGCTCTATTTGAAATTTTGAATACCATACCAAAAGAAACTAACTTCACATAAAAAGGATTAGCTATGAGGCCAATGGTTTTTAATGAGATGGAAAGTCGAAGAGACGTAGATCTTGCTGACATACAAACCAGTTCGGATGGACACTTTAAACTTATCATTGTTTACCGAGACCATTTAAGCACATTTGCGCAGTTACGCCCGTTAGAATAAAAACTGTGAAGAGGTAGCTAAAAATCTCAAGTATATATCTTATTTTTGAAGCCCATCAACTCTCCAGCCAAATACCGGCAGACAATTTGTTAACCGTGGAGTTTATGAATTACGCTTTACGTGGGATATACGTAAAATAGTGCATGATTAACCATGGAACAGCCAATGACAGGATAGCGTGTAAAGGGTAAACCAAGATGTTCAGAACATGATCATGATATGGATGGCTGATGCAAACTATATCCATTGATCTGAAGGATTAAGGTTTGTACAGCTTTTGAAAAATAGAGCTTATCAACATGGAATAAAGCGTCCTCCTTACCAAGCTATGTTCCGTTGTGACATAAAGGTTCGACTGGCTATACAATGTTCGCCCAAGGATTTTGTTGATGTTCTTGAAACTGAAGAAGACTTAGAAAAAAGATGAGTGAAATCCGCAATTACATTAATGAAGATGAAGATCGTGATGAAGATCATGATAACAATAGGTAGCAGCTAAGCAGTAAGGCTGGAAACTAGAAGGAGCAAGGCAATGACACTGGAAACCAAAAAGGGCTAGGCAGTGGGAAACCAGAATGAGCAAGGAAACTAGGAGGTCCAAACAATGACGACGAAAACCAGGAGGATCCACGCAATGACGACGGAAACCAGGAGGATCCACGCAATGACGACGGAACCAGCGGATCTAGGCAATGATGAAAGAAACTAACGGGGTCCAGGCAATGCCGACAGAACCCAGAAGGGTCCAGAGAGTGACGACAGAACCCAGGAGGACCAGACACTGACGACGGAAACCAGGAGAGTCAGGCAATGTCAACGGAACCAAAAGGGTCCAAACTATGACGAGAGAAACCAAGTGGGTTCAGGCACTGACTATAGAAGCCGGTATGGTCCAGGCGGTGGACCGAAATGAAGAGCGTCCAGGCAGTAACGATGGAAACCAAGAGGCCCACGCAATGATGACGGAAACCAGGAGAGTTCAAAAAATGACGACGAAAACCAGGAGGATCCATGCAGTGACGTCAGAAACAGGAAGATCCAAGCAATGACGGAAACCAGAAGGATCCAGAAAATGACGACGAAAACCAAGATGGCCAAGGCAATGACGACAGAAACCAAGAGGATCCAGGCAATTACAACGGAAATCAGGCAGATCCAGGCAATGACGTCCCAAACCAAGTGGATTTAAGCAGTTACCATGGAAACCAGTAAAATCCAGACAATGACGACGGAAACCAGGAGTGTGTATATAGGAACTTTGCTGAGCTATGAGGAAGTTGGGAATTTTTGACGTCTGTGATAAGAAAAATAGTTCCGTTATTAACAGAGTAAAGCCAAGGGCAATTTAGAAAATCAAGCGAAGAAGATGAAATGCCTGTCTAAGCGCAAGTTTCCTAGGGTAAGATTGGCGACAGTTCGAATTGAAGTCCCGGATGTTAACAGAAGTCGATATTTACTCAATATTGTTGTAGTGATTTTAGATATTTATGAAAAGGGGTATATAAAAGGGGGCACGAACATGGAGCAATCACAGGGAATCGGTTTTCCATTTGTGACAAGTCCTTCACTGATTTGAGAGCAATATAGACATAAAATGAACTGTTACGTTATAGCAAATACCCAATTATTTTCTTGCTGTCAAGGCTATAAAAGGTGAATTCCAGGTGACATTCAACCGCATCCTGTATAAAAAAGTAAGCTTACTATATAACATTTGAAGTGACTATAATTTCATTATTCTATTAAAGCACATTGAATATGTTGTTTGTTCGAAATTCAACTTTACCCAGAGAGGTTGGGGAACCTAAGGTTACCCGGTAAACCTAGAAACGTATATTTATTCCGACTTTATCCAATGCGTTTGGAATCTACTCTTTATCCGAATAAAGCTAGGT
The DNA here is from genome assembly GCA_030765065.1 of Deroplatys truncata. NCBI lineage: Eukaryota > Metazoa > Arthropoda > Insecta > Mantodea > Mantidae > Deroplatys > Deroplatys truncata. The sequence goes on from CM060985.1 coordinate 160,227,629, forward strand.
TTACCAAAGTCGCAGCTCTACCCGTAATATCTATGAATAACACGCATATCACTCATTCTTTACAGGAGAAGGCGAAAGTTGTATTCATCTGAGAGGAGTGCTTCCAAGAACCACATGTACTCTACCATTGCAGTGTGAAAAGGGCGTGTGTATCCTGTGATAGAAAATGTCGCTAATTTTATAAAGTTATTTACCATTATTCTTAATGTGTTTATTATAATATAATGGATATCTAGGCAATAGTATGCTTCCTCTCTTTGCGGAGAGGATGAATGTAGTGGGTGATATGAATACTCAGATGGGACCAGACCCACAAAGGTGAGATATTTCCAACATTTTGTCTCCTCACGGATAAGCAAAAATCGTGGGCATATACTTATCTACACAACTCATCTCAACCGTAATTTGAGATCGGGTCGGTTGTAGAGGTGCACATGCAGTTGTCTACCTACTCCTGCCATCGCCTGCTTGTTAAGGCAATACGCACGATATCTCGTCTTGGTGCGAGGGGAGGCAGTATTTTATCTTTACCAACCCTATATTCCACACTGAGCATATGGTCCGGATTGCAGTATACCTGCAAGAACTTAAACTTTGCTGGACGCGTACGTCAAATAAAACAATGCTGTGGAGATACATTAACAGTTAGAGTTCCATTTTATTTTTAATCCAGGTTATTATACGGCACGGTACTTTGTGGAAACTGTTTAATAGCAAGAATGATTTTTTTCTTAATATTTTTATGCACCAAATTTTGTTCCTGGTTCCCACACTATTTTTCTGACGATTTTACATGTTTTTGATATATTTAGATGTTATAACATTATTTTAAAACAAATGTTTCGACCTTTTACGGTTTTAATATTCTTACACGTTTTCAACCCTTTTATTAGATTTCACCGAGTTTAAAAGGATGCCTTTGCGGTGGCGGAAATGACCTTCTATTGGAGTGCACATTATTAAACCGGCAGCGCAGCGTCTTCACTCGCTTCACACTAATATAATACTCACTCAAATAAACTTATCTAGCTTCAAATTGAGTTCTTGAGTGAGTCACGAATGAGTTGAGTATGAGTGACCTTCAGATAAGGACTATGACTCCGGTCCTTAATCCCCGTCTTCAAAAGTGCATATACCAATATCGGACTTCTCAAATGCTTTGAACAAGTACTGATAAGTTGGTTGATGGAGATAATTCGAACCTTGGAAAGAGGTCTCCATTTTTCCCCCTCAAGCACCACTTCCAAAATCATTTTTCTTCACTGTCCTCGTCTTATAAGTAAGAGTATAAAATACACGCCTATCATATATGATCAGTGTAACATTACATCTAGCAGAAGAAAGGGTTCTCTGAAAGCGGATCTGGAATTATTAATTAATCCCCTGTCCTTTGAATTTCTTTGCCTGGATACAAATCCTGTGAACCTGTCACACACTATTATAGAGAGACAATTCAAGTGTAAATAGACTCGACAAAGCTTCCAAGGAACATGTTGTCACATACGTCGAGAATAATGACACGGTTAGCAAACAAAGATCTTGCTGAAACTGCTTGGAACCTTTCTCAGCTACAGATACATCACTGGGAGAGAAATTATCCGCGAGTCTTGTAGCTTCTATGACAAAGAGTAATCTTTCATGGGGTTTTAAGATGAAGAAGAGTAAGAAATAGGGGATTTTTACCATTTATACAAATTCCTATTATTTTAGGTGCTACCATGCATTATATTATCAGCTTAGGTTACTAGTATAATAAATGGGACAAAATAACTGATTAACATTGAGCGAACTGATGAGACACAATAAGAATAAGGAAGCTTTGGCTAAATGGACAAGAGGATCCGAAGCGAGCATTTCTAGTTCCAAGATACATGGGAAGAAGCTTTATATATCCTGGAGAGAGCTATACGCAATGAAGACATTGAAATATACGTTAAGTGTTTAAATAAGCCTGACTTTAGGGTTTCAGAAATGATTGAGAATCTATCACCGAAACATAGATTCAAAGAGACAATTATAGCAAACTGGAATACTTCGAAGAATGAGGGAGCTTTTGTTGCTATTCAGAAATGCAGAAATTTATAATTGTATTCAATAGTTTTGGTAACCTAAATCCACCAAAAGAGATATAGATATCTCAAGATACTTAACAATATGTATAATAAATGAAGGTGCCAACATTTCCAATTTAGTTATTTACGTTTACTTATAGAATCTGCTATTTGTATCAAACCTCTTAAGTCCTGGTCTAATGTTCCAACGGAATTGTACGATTAGTTACCCGTTGTGAATTCCATATTTATGCTTATCTCCAGTCCATTTGGAACCTGTAGGTTACTATAATTTTGCACTTCGGCCTGATACCAAACATCTATACAACAATATATTTACGAGTGTGTGATTACATTAATTGAACTTCCTCCTGGGAAGTGCGAGATAGCACATATCAATGGTTTTCTGAAGAATAAATTTCGATTGTGTGATGGGAGTGTTTTTCATACTTCCTATAATACGATCGTAATATGATGAAGGCTGAGATTCAATATCCCTATACAACTGATATTTTAGAGAGAAGTCTTTAGAATATCGTCTAAGTTCCGTAGGGAATCGCATGGTGGAAGCGGGTGTTATGTCCGAAACCGATTACCTAGTAAATATATTTTAACTAATCTTTATATTAGATTTATGTTAAAGGAGGCGGATGTAGCTTCATCAGCACTTTAATGGCTGTAAGTGATGTGGTTGCCATCACTAAATTTTCTAAAGAGAAGATGAGAGTGACAGGCGATGTTGAAGATGACGAAGGTAGGGAAAAGAGTAGTTGGGTGTAACTGACGTATATTAAGGTTATGTTGTCGTACAGGAAAGTAAACTAACGGTGAACAGTCACTTCAGTCGACAACTCTATCGTAACCGGAGCCTAAGCATAGTTTGATACAATTAAGTAACATTAGAATAAAGTGTTCCAACGTCCTTTTAAGGCAATGTTATAGTACTGCACGTTGCTCTCAAGTCTTTGTTGGTACTCTCGTATAAACTGCTGAATTTCAATTCTTACAGGTCTATCATTAAAGCTAAGGCGGCAAATCAATATAATTTAAAGTAAATTAATGCGACAAAAATGATACATAATAGGACCTGCAGACCTCTAATATTCAGACATTTTGTGCTAGCAAAATTCTGCACACATGAAGCAAAGTCAATGTTTTCTGAAGCGTTGCGGTACCTCTAAATTAGCTTACGTGATTAAAATTTGCATTCACGTTTCCAAGAATGAGATAGCTGACATAAATCACCCTGGAGAATTCTTAAGTTTCTTTCCAACTGTTTTATCCAAAATTGTGTGGTTAATTTCTGTCCAAAAATCGTAGTAGCAGATACGAATTATTGCTTTCTCTACTATGTATAGTAACTAGGGGAAGTATTGCATTCCACCAAAATATTCGATACTGAAATTTTACCGGAAATACATGTTTTGAGACGCCCTGAATCCAAATAAAGTATTTTTGGAATATGTCCGTGGGTGTGTGAGTGTGTGCGTCTCTCTTTCTGTGAACAGTGTAACTCAAAAATGAAAAATCAGATAAATACCAAACTTGGTATTTAGGTTCAATATCTTCCAAAGATATGACACGAGGATTTTCAAGAAAATTCTCCATCCCCAACTACACTTTACATGAAACATATTTCGAAGCTTTTGATTTTCTAAAAAATGGCTGTAACGATTTTGATTAAAATACCATATATTACAAAATTTACATGACAAATAAAATTTATATCTTGGGGTTTACGAGGAATAGCCTGAGAAGTCCTCTTCATTCGAGAAGAATTTTGTATAATCTAATAGAGCTGGTAAACGTTAAGCGATAGAAGAAAACGCACTACACAAAAGAATGTAGATCTCTTTAAAACATAGAATTTATTTAAAATAATTTTTGTGGCATATGCCGTTTTTGAGATATCCGTTATTAAAAGTTCAAATTGTTCTTTTCCTGGTCATTCTCTTAAAGTCCTTTCAACATTCAGTTACTTCTCGCGATTGCATGGAAATAATGGAATTTAAAGGCCAGCGTATTGCGTCCGGTTCTTTAACATTTGGCCATCGCTGTTACCTTTGTATTTATAACGAAATGAGTGATGCAGATGTTTCTACAAAGGTCTATTTAGATTAAAATATAGTAGATAGAAAAATAAGCTTGAGTAAGAATAATTTGTGTACCCACTAATAAACGATAGAGGGTAGAGAAAGTCATGTGAATGTATCATATCAGATTTTTTACTTTCATTACTACGTATAGTAAGTAGGGGAAGTATTGCATTCCACTCAAAAATTCGATACCGAGATTTCACCGGAAATACATGTTTTGAGACCCCCTGAATCCAAAAAAAGCATTTTTGGAAACATGTCCGTGTGTGTGCCTGTGAACAGCATAACTCAGAAACGAACAGTCGGATAAAGACCAAACTTGGTATTTAGGTTCAGTATCTTCCGGAGATGCGACACGAAGGTTTTCAAGAAAAGCCCCCACCCCAGATTACCCTTTACGTGGAGCATTTTTCGAAAATTTTAATTTTCTCAAAAATGGCTCTAACGATTTTGATTAAAATATCATATATTTAAGATACTTTCATGACAAATAAAATGTATATCTTGAATTTTCTGGGAATGTCTCCAAAAGTATTCTTCATTGTGAACGACTTTTGCATAACTGGTAAACCATAAGAGATAGACAAAATTTTACTACACAAAAAATGTAGAACGCGTTAAAATACACAATTTATGTAATATACATTTTTTGTTGAGTGAACCACTTTCGAGATACTGCTTGTTATTCCCTTAAATTTTCCAATATTAATACTTATTCTCAAATTCGTTATTCATTTTTACTTTCTCTACTACGTATAGTAAGTAGGGGAAGTATTGTATTCCACCCAAAATTTCGATACCGAGATTTCACCGGAAATACATGTTTTGAGACTCACTGAATCCAAAAAAAGCATTTTTGGAAACATGTCCGTGTGTGTGTCTGTCTGTGTGTCTGTGTGTCTGTGTGTCTGTCTGTGTGTCTGTGTGACTGTGTGACTGTGAACAGCATAACTCAAAAACGAAGAGTCGGATAAACACCAAACTTGGTATTTAGGTTCAGTATCTTCCAGAGATGCGACACGAAGGTTTTCAAGAAAATCCCCCCACCATAGACTACCCTTTACATGGAAAATTTTTCGAAAATTTTAATTTTCTCAAAAACGGCTCTAACGATTTTGATTAAAATATCATATGTTTAAGATATTGTCATGATAATTAAAATGTATATCTCGAATTTTCTGGGAATGTCTCCAAAAGTATTCTTCATTATGAACGACTTTTTCATAACTGGTAAACCATAAGAGATAGACAAAATTTTACTACACAAAAATGTAGATCGCGTTAAAATACACAATTTATGTCATATACATTTCTTTTGTTGAGTGAACCGTTTGCGAGATATTGCTTGTTATTCCCTTAAATTTTCCAATACTTATACTTTTTCTCAAATTCGTTATTCATTTTTACTTTCTCTACTACGTATAGTAAGTAGGGGAAGTATTGCATTCCACCCAAAATTTCGATACGAGATTTCACCGGAAATACATGTTTTGAGACCTCCTGAATCCAAAAAGAGCATTTTTGGAAACATGTCCGTGTGTGTGTCCGTCTGTGTGTCTGTGTGTGTGTCTGTGAACAGCATAACTCAAAAACGAACAGTCGGAAAAGCACCAAACTTGGTATTTAGGTTCAGTATCTTCCAGAGATGCGACACGAAGGTTTCCAAGAAAATCCCCACACCCCAGACTACGCTTTACATGGAAGATTTTTCGAAAATTTTAATTTTCTCAAAAATGGCTCTAACGATTTTGATGAAAATATCATATGTTTAAGATAATGTCATGAAAAATGAAATGTATATCTCGAATTTTCTGGGAATGTCTCCAAAAGTATTCTTCATTGTGAACGACTTTTGCATAACTGGTAAACCATAAGAGATAGACAAACGTTTACTACACAAAAATGTAGATCGCGTTAAAATACACAACTTATGTCATATACATTTCTTTTGTTGAGTGAACCATTTTCGAGATATTGCTTGTTATTTCCTTAAATTTTCCAATACTTATACTTTTTCTCAAATTCGTTATTCATTTTTTTTATGTCCTGGACATGCAAAGAGAATGGAATGCGCCACATAGCAACCAGCGTTAAAATATTTGACTATCGCTTAAAAGCTACGATATTTCCCTTGCATCTACAAGAAAATTACCAATAAGATTGACCTCTCGATATCTCGATTAACTTGAAGCATATGGAGAATAGGCGTTTGTAAAATTATATTGTACAAGAGTAGAGAAAGTCATGTGAGTGTAACACATCAGATTTTTTTATGTCCTGGACTTGCAAAGAGAATGGAATGCGCCGCATAGCAACCAGCGTTAAAATATTTGACCATCGCTTAAAAGCTACCATATTCCCCTTGCATCTACAAGAAAATTATCAATAAGATTGACATCTCGATATCTCGATTAACATGAAGCATATGGAGAATAGGCGTTTGTAAAAATAGATTGTACAAGAGTAGAGAAAGTCATGTGAGTGTAACACATCAGATTTTTTTTCTAAAAATGCTTTTTACTTTCTCTACTACGTATAGTAAGTAGAGCAAGTATTGCATTCCACTACAAAATTCTATACCGAGATTTCACCCGAAATATATATTTTGACACCCCCTGAATCCAAGAAAAGCATTTTTGGTAACATGTCCGTGTGTGTGTGTGTGTGTCTGTGAACAGCATAATTCAGAAAAGAACAGTCGGATAAACACCACACTTGGTATTTAGGTTAAGTATCTTCCAGAGATGCGACACGAAAGTTTTCAAGAAAATCCCCCCACCCCGGATTACCCTTTACATGGAACATCTTTCGAAAATTTTAATTTTCTCAGAAATGGCTCTAACGATTTTGATTAAAATATCATATGTTTAAGATGCTTTCATAACAAATAAAATGTATATCTTGCATTTTCTGGGAATGTCTCCAAAAGTATTCTTCATTCTGAACGACTTTTGCATCACTGGTAAGCCATAAGAGATAAACAAAATGTTACTACACAAAAATGTAGATCGCGTTAAAATACACAGTTTATGCCATATACATTTTTTTGTTGAGTGAACCATTTTAGAGATATTGCTTGTTATTCCTTTAAATTTTCCAAAATTTGTACGTTTTCTCAAATTCGTTATTCATTTTATTTTATGTTGATGTATCACAAATTACTGAAATGTAAATAATGATTGTAATATGAATATGCATTCTTATGTGACATTGATTTGAGATGTTTATTGATTGTAATTATTGTTGAGAAATAAGTTTATACGGCCTTACTGAAACTGACAATAATAGCGCGCAATAATGCAGCGAGGGGGTGAGCTGTTTATCATTATTGGAAACGAGGAAGTTACGTAATGTTGGCGCGTTTTTCCTTGAGAATCTTCTGGAACGTTTCCCTAGAGCATATGTATCCATAATTTTCATTGGATATAAAAATAGACGCTAATGTTGGCGCGTTTTATTAGCCAATTGCAGTTCAGTTATAATCTTTAGGCATATCTGGGTGAAGGAGTATAAAAAGAGTAGGTTAGAGGTAGACCCCGTCAGTTCGTCAAAATTCTTTGTATACTACACGTCGCATTCCCGTCAGTTCGTCGAAAGTATTTGCAGGTTACGCGTAACAGAGTTATGAAAAATCTCAAGTATTATAAAGTTAATTATACAAAAAGTTGAAGTACGCGAATTAAGAATTATCAGTAATGAAGTTATTATAACAGTTTCAGTTTGGCGAGTGTCTAGATCAATGTGTGAATGTGATAGTGAAAGTGTTCGACAATAAAAGTATAAAAGAAATTCTTTCATCAGTGTTATCTTTGGATAAAAGATTCCTTTCTGTTTACACAACCTGTATAAAGAGAAGTACTCGACCCAAAAGCTAACCGGAGGACAAAGAACCAAAATTAAATAAAATCACTAGCATTTTTTTTAAACAAAAAAACTAATACTGCCGCAAATTGCTAACACCACATGGAGCTAACAAACCTAACAAATGAATGACGTCACAAGATGGCTTCAACGCGTGAAGTAACCACAAATACACAAACATTATAAATACTCTCGCAAATTGGCGCCCAGAATGTGGGGCACGATGACCAGGAAAGGAGCGTAATGACCAGGAAAGAGCAGAATGAATCAGGACGTGGAGCGAATGGAGTAGTAAACTGAACTACAAGACGTAGATTCCAGAAACAACTAGAGGAACGACAGACGATGCGGATGAGTGGACACAAAAACATCGAGACAACGCAGATTCATCATAATACAACGCAGAGGCGACATATACATCTAGGAGAGAGGGGCAGGAAACTGGACATCAAAGCAACATCAAAAGACAGCATCACAAAGGTTAGAATATTGTAAATTTTTTTATCCTAAAAAAAATTTTGAGAAATTAAATGTTGCTGAGAAGTGGTAGGATTAAGAAAACAATGTCTACTAATAATACTGAAGAAACAATTATGGAGGGAGATAATGTAACAGTTAGCTGTAATTCAATACAGGTTACAGAAAATAGCTCAAACAATGTAGTATTTGAGGGAGGAAATGTTAGTGCAGAAAGTGAGAATAGAATAGTAGGAAATGTTAATTTTGATGCTAGTATGATGATTGAAATGCTGAGAAATATGAGGGAAGATATACAAAAGAATAATGAGAAATTAGAAAAACTAACTCAGGATATGGAAAAGAATAATAGGGAATTGAGGGAAGATTTTGATAGGAGTTTAGAACAAAAACTAACTCAGAATAATGAAAAATTAGAACAAAAACTAACTCAGAACATGGAAATGAATAATGAGAAATTAGAAAAGAAAATAGATCAAAACAGGGAAGATATGCAAAAGAGTCATAGAGAATTAAAGGAAGATATTGGTAGAAGCTTAGAACAAAACAGGGAAGAAATTGAAAAGAAATTCATGGAGCTAGATAGTAGTATGATGAGAATGAGAAATGAAAATCAGGAAATGATAGCAAATGAGATAGGGGAAGCTTCAAAGAAAATGTTAGACATGAGCAGGGAAATATCTAACCAAAAAAGTGAGGTTAATAATAAAATAGAACATGTTGATGTAAAATGTACAGAGTTAGGTAGCCGAATGAGTAGCATTTCAAATGAGTTAAGAGAGATGATGGAGGCTACAAATGCAGATTTACTTCAGGTGCAAGTTAATTTCAGAGGGGAAATATCTGAAATTCAGAAGGAGTCAGAAACACAGAGAAATAAATTGTCTGAAGAAGTTAAAGATTTGTCTAAAGATTTGAATCAAAAGCTAACTTCTGAAATTAACAAACACCAAGCTGTTCAAAATGAGAATAATAAAAAATTGGAACAGACAACAGAAAATCTGCAAGGTACTGTAAATAGGTTAGAATTGAATTCAAGGGCAAATATATGTGATGTGAATGTATCAGATGTACAAAATAATGATAGAGGTAGTTCCTCAGGTATGACAAATAATGCGAGTGATGAGGCAGCTTCATCTATAGCTAATGCTGAAACTCAGAGTGCACGAGTAACACTAGAGAATTTAAACATGGGAGTAGGGAATTTGCAAAATTATAATCATATCTTAAGTGATTTTCCACTTCCAAAATTTAATGAAAACTCCAGTCCAGTACAGTTTATTGCAGACTTAACAGAGTATTTTCAAATTAAAAAGATACCTGAAGCATTAAAAATGATAGTTGTCAAAAGATGTTTGGACCAGAAAACTTTAGATTGGTTACAAATGGTATCAGGGGGTGAAATTTCATATGAATCCTTTAAGAGGTTATTCATGAACAGATTTTGGAATGTTACGGTACAGCACAGAATTCGAGCAATGCTTAGTCATGGTCAATTTGATCCACGAGAGGGAATATCAATGACTGATTATTTACTGAAACATGCAAGTCAGGTTAGGAACTTGTCACCTCCAATCAATGAGGAAGATTTTGTGAGTTTGCTCACAAGGCATTATCCTTTAAGGATACAAAATTACTTATTAATTGCAAAACCACGTAGCATCTATGAGATGACACAATTAATGACAGCTTTGGAACAACAGGAAGAAGATATATCTCGAGAGTGGGAGCATAGATTTTTAGATGTACGAGATAGACGAAATTACCAAGGTAGTTATCAGCAAAGTAGAGGACAAGACAGACGTCATGAAAATAATACCAGACAACGGTATCAATCATACGTTCCACAATTTGAAAGATCGAGGATAGATGGGAGACCAGGTCGACAGGAACAAATAAATTATGTCAGGACAGAAAGATTGCCTGAAAGAGAGCAAAATTATGGAAGGCGGTACATTAGACAAAGGGGAAATTTCACTCACTGGAGGGAAAACAATAACCGGGAAAGATCTGAGGAACGGCAAGAAAATTACGTGCCAAGGGGACATAATTTCAGAAATCGAGGATTTCGAACTCGAGGAAGGGGAACTCAAAACAATGGTAGCGACAATGAGATAGATTTAGCTCCTGTTAGGAATGGCAGTCCCGTACGTGAACATGAAGTAACCAGGAAAACTGTTAATAGACTCCTGTGCAGTAGGTTATCGGGAAGTCTTTAATAATTCGGTATCCATTACCAATACAAATAATATGCCTACACACACACCCTGTAATAAGATTACAACAAAATATAAGGGAGAAAATTTCGAGTCACCTCATGTTAGGATTGAAATTGCGAAGAAAGAGATCATTGCAACTATAGATTCTGGTTCGTCAGCTTCAATTTGCTCACAGAAATTTTACATAAATTTAATTAATGAAGGTAACAAAATTATGGCTCTTCCCACTAGTAATTTAGTTTGTCGTGTTGCAATCGGAAGAACGACACAGGTCATAAAAACACAAGCTCTACTTAACATACTTATCGGCGGAGAGAATTTTGAGGTTATGTTTCTAATTGTAAACCATCTGATTTGTGACATAATTATAGGATGTGACTTCCTACATGAATATGAAGCACGTATAGATTTTCAACATGAAGAGTTAAAAATAACAAAAGAAGATAGAGAAATAAAGGTACCTTTTATAAAAGAGAAAGTTTCTGTGATTGAGATGACAAAGGATGAGAAAAATCTTTGTGACCAAGAGTTTTTTGTGCAAATAACAGAGACTGATACAAATAGTCAGATAAAGCAGGTAGTCACAGAATATGAAGGGAATACCACGCCATATTTTCAACAGCTAGCAGAAATGCCAGAGAAAGTAGAGAAACTTATAATCCAAACAAAAGACGACCATGTGAGCGAGACAGACAACAGCTGGGAAGAGAAGAGATATGAGGAAATAATACACAAGTGTGAAGAAGCTTATAATATTACGATAATGCAAAAACAAATCCTTCATGATGTTTTGATAAACAATAGTTCAGTATTTAGTAATATCCCAGGCAGATGTAATGTATATCAGCATACATTTCAAGTAGAAGACGTACCACCATATAGGCACAAGTATGACAATTTACCTATAAGTCTTCGGGACAAAGCTAGACAACTAATAAATAGCATGTTAGAAAATGGGATTATTGAGCAAAGTAATTCTCAGTATATAAATTCAATTTGCTGGAGTATTAAACGAGATGGTAGTTTGAGATTAACTTTAGACAGTAGATATGTCAACAAGTATATGAAGCCAGATCATTTTCAAAGTGAGGGAATTGAACAACTAATTACGAAACTTTCAAGAGGGAGATTTCTGACATCCATTGACCTCACTGCTTCATATTGGCAAGTGGAATTAGATCTACAAGTGCGTGATTACACTTCATTTCAATACTCGGGGATCCAGTATCGTTTTTGTGTAAATCCTTTTGGTTTAAAAAACCCAGGAAGTGGATTTTTGAGAGCCATTCACAGTATCTTTGGAAATTCTGCAGATGACTTTCTAATAAAGTATATTGACGACTTCCTAATCATTAGTCAAACATTTGAAGAACACATGAATAATGTCCATTATGTGTTAAATAAACTGCAACAACATGGTATGACTGTGAACATACAAAAATCAAAATTTTGTGTCAAGGAAATAAATTTTCTGGGTTATGTAGTGGATGAACGAGGTATAAGACCTGATCAGAAGAGAATAGAAGCAATAATGAAAATTCCACCACCAAGGAACGTAAAACAAATTAGACGTCTCTTAGGGGTATTGAACTTTCAGAGTAAGTTCGTACCAAGATATTCGGCTGAAATAGAACCACTGTGGCAGCTACTCCGAAAGAACAATAAGTGCAGATGGACAGAGGATCATCAAAAATGTTTTGAGAGAGTAAAAGAACTCTTTGCCAAGTCCATATTACTCGAGAGGCCTAGAGAAGATTTGGAATATGAGATTTATGTCGACGCATCAATGCAAGGATACGCCGGAATTTTAGGACAGCGAGACATCAACAATAACTTTCACGTCATTAGTACAGCTTCTAGAGGACTTACTAATATTGAGCGGAATTCTTCAGTGACTCAGCTAGAAATTGGAGCACTATATTTCTCATTAATTCGTTTTAAAACCTATATTTATCAGCAAAAGGTGAAAGTATATTCAGACCACATCAGCTTAACTTTCATACAACGGTGTAGATTATGTGGTGGAAAACTTGCTAGATACATTCATGCAATATCCGCATTCGATATTGAGATTATACACATTCCTGGCAAAAATAATACCTTCAGTGATTTGCTATCAAGATTGAACTACAACCCACAAATTCCCGAAAATATTGAAAGGCCTCGAAATGAAGTCAAAATATTGACAATTGAAATTCCTTTAAGCAAAGAAATGATTAGAAAATTGAAAAATATAGGGGAAATTCAAAATGAGGACGCAAAATTATTAAAACTTAAAGAAAAGGCACCACTAATTGAAGAGGCAAAGAAAGAAATTGTAGCAATTCGAGATGGGACATTATACAAGAAGCATGGAAAAGAAATGCCTAGTTGGAAGGTAATGGTTCCGAAAAGCATGGAAAAGGAACTAATTAAGAATTTTCACGAAGGGTTAGCACACTCAGGGACGGACCGGACAACTTCTATGATTTTAGAAAATTTATACATATCCAAATTGCGTCAGAAAGTTCGGAAATTTATATCGTGCTGTAACCTGTGTCAGAAGGCAAAGCAAATAAATGCAGCATATGCATTTGAAACTAATTCAGTTATAAGAGATAAGCCGAGATGCGTAATTAGTATTGATATTCATGGTCCGATGCCTCCAAGTCAATTTGGAAACAAATATATATTTGTCTGTTATGATATATTCAGCAAATATGTAAGAATTTACCCTTTGAGAAAACCTACAGGTTTAGCATGTTTAAATAGACTACTCAAGTCATATGTGATAGAAGCAGGACCTATCCAATCTGTATTGAGCGATAATGCTTCGTACTTCACAGGAAAAAAATTTATGGACGGACTGAAAGAAAATGGCATTAAACAATATTTTTCGTCAAGATACAGACCGAACTCCAACCCAGTGGAGAGGGAAATTAAGGAAATTTCAAATTATTTAAGGGTGCTGTGTCATCGAAAACAAACGCAATGGTATGGACACGTGAATTTCGTTCAGAATCTATTAAATGAGACAGTAAACAATGTGACTGGATACAAACCATGTGAACTTAAGTTAGGAAAGAAGATCAATACAATGTGTAAGAAAATTCCAGAAGCCATTCCAGATGCGCACTCGATACCACAAACAGAAGAAGAGATGTTCCGAAAAGCATTCGAGAGGATGAAGAAAAAGGTCATAAAAAGAAAAACTAAACATGAAGAAAAGAAGAGAAAGGAATGGAGGATCAAAATAGGAGATTTAGTTTTGGTTAAAACCAAGAAATTGTCGGATAAAGCAAATAAACTTTATTGGCGAATGTTTCTCAAGTACCATGGACCATATGAAGTTGTTGAAGTATATGGAACAAATACATATGAGTTATGTAATCCAACAACTCGAAAAAGCATTGAAAAGTTCCATATTGAGATGCTGAAACCATACAACAATGACGATAACGGTGAAACAGAAGACAAAGATGATAAATAGTAAATGCTGGATAGTTAAAGACGAAATGCAGAGCAATGTATTGGAACGTAAGAGGGTTAATTATGTATGTATGTCATAAGAAAGGAGAAATAAATTTTGGACATAACCAAATGTTTAAAAGGAAAATAACATTTTATTTGTAACTGTAACAGCATTTGAAATAAAGCATGATGTTAGTAAAGTACGTAGATATAATTCCAAGAGTATTGTGAATATACAGTACAAAACAACAAAAATAGGTTAAAAGTAATTAAAACAAATATTTATGTAGCAAACAGAACATGTGAAACAGTGCCTAGATTTAAGAGATGTAAATATATTTGTGTAGAGGGTGAATATTTTAGTAAATATGTATAGTAATTACAAAAATTCTTAAATGCACAAATTTTTGTCAACAACTTAAGAAAGTAAGCAATTTTGTAACAGTAATTAAATAATTCAGGGTACAGTATTGACTATATAAAAAAATTGTAATGTTAGATTAATGTCTAAACACATTAGACCAGAGCCAGTAAGTAGTGGCAAGATAAAGACAAAAAAATATGTCGTGTGCTAAATGCGTGTGAAGTGTTAAGTGAAAGTGATAGCGTGTGTTCCAAGATTTAGGAGACTAAAAACCCAATTATAAAATTTCCAAACAAGTTGTAAATATTTATAATTATGTTTCTAGTGGGGCATATGATGCAGTAATTTGTATCACAAATTACTGAAATGTGAATAATGATTGTAATATGAATATGCATTCTTATGTGACATTGATTTGAGATGCTTATTGATTATAATTATTGTTGAGAAATAAGTTTATACGGCCTTACTGAAACTGATAATAATAGCGCGCAATAATGCAGCGAGGGGGTGAGCTGTTTATCATTATTGGAAACGAGGAAGTTACGTAATGTTGGCGCGTTTTTCCTTGAGAATCTTCTGGAACGTTTCCCTAGAGCATATGTATCCATAATTTTCATTGGATATAAAAATAGACGCTAATGTTGGCGCGTTTTATTAGCCAATTGCAGTTCAGTTATAATCTTTAGGCATATCTGGGTGAAGGAGTATAAAAAGAGTAGGTTAGAGGTAGACCCCGTCAGTTCGTCAAAATTCTTTGTATACTACACGTCGCATTCCCGTCAGTTCGTCGAAAGTATTTGCAGGTTACGCGTAACAGAGTTATGAAAAATCTCAAGTATTATAAAGTTAATTATACAAAAAGTTGAAGTACGCGAATTAAGAATTATCAGTAATGAAGTTATTATAACAGTTTCAGTTTGGCGAGTGTCTAGATCAATGTGTAAATGTGATAGTGAAAGTGTTCGACAATAAAAGTATAAAAGAAATTCTTTCATCAGTGTTATCTGATAAAAGATTCCTTTCCGTTTACACAACCTGTATAAAGAGAAGTACTCGACCCAAAAGCTAGCTGGGGGACAAAGAACCAAAATTAAATAAAATCACTAGCATTTTTTTAAACAAAAAAACAAATACTGCCGCAAATTGCTAACACCAGATGGAGCTAACAAACCTAACAAATGAATGACGTCACAAGATGGCTTCAACGCGTGAAGTGAACACAAATACACAAACATTATAAATTTACCATCGCAAATTGGCTCCCAAATGTGGGGCTCAACAAAAATAAATAAATAACACTCACAAATTGACTCCCAAACGTGGGGCATATAAACATGAAGCATCTTCAAACCAACATCAGTAATGTTACTTCAAATTGGCTCCCAAACGAGGGGCTCATTAAACAACAAAATAAAGTAATAACCACCGCAAATTGGCACCACAACGTGGGGCTACAATAATGTTAAATAAATAACATTCACATTAAACCACCAGCAATGTCCTGGACATGCAAAGTGAATGGAATGCGCCACATAGCAACCAGCGCTTAAAAGATTTGACTATCGCTTATAACCTACCATATTCCCCTTGCATCTACAAGAAAATTAGCAATAAGATTGACATCTCGATATCTCGATTAACATGAACCATATGAAGAATAGGCGTTTGGAAAAATAGTTTTATAAGAGTAGAGAAAGTCATGTGAGTGTTACACATCAGATTTTTTGTCCTGGTAATGCAAAGAGAATGGAATGCTCCACATAGCAACCAGCTCTTACAATATTTTACTATCGCTTAAAGCCTACCAATTCCCCTTGCATCTACAAGAAAATTAGCAATAAGGTTAACCTCCCCATATCTCGATTAACATGAAGCATATGGAGAATAAGCGTTTGTAAAAATAGTTTGTACAAGAGTAGAGAAAGTCTTGTGAATGTAACACATCAGATTTTTAAAATCTGAATACTAATATTATTACTTTCTCTACTACGTATAGTAAGTAGGGGAAGTATTGTATTCCACCCAAATATTCGATACCGAGATTTCACCGGAAATATATGTTTTGAGACCCTCTGAATCCAAAAAAAGCATTTTTGGAAACATGTCCGTGTGTGTGTCTGTGTGTGTCTGTGAACGGCATAACTTAGAAACGAACAGTCGGATAAATACCAAACTTGGTATTTAGGTTCAGTATCTTCCAGAGATGCGACACGAAGGTTTTCAAGAAAATCCCCCCACCCCAGATTACCCTTTAAATGAAAGATTTTTCGAACATTTTAATTTTCTCAAAAATGGCTCTAACGATTTTGATTAAAATATCATATATTTAAGATATTTTTATGACAAATAAAATGTATAACTTGAATTTTCTGGGAATTTCTCCAAAAGTATTCTTCATTGTGAACGACGCTTGCATAACTGGTAAACCATAAGAGATAGACAAAATTTTACTACACAGAAAAATATAGATCGCATTAAAATACACAATTTATGTCATATACATTTTTTTGTTGAGTGAACCATTTTCGAGATATTGCTTGTTATTCCCTTAATTTTTTCAATACTTATTTTCTCAAATGGGAATTCGTTATTCATTTTTTGTCTTGTATATGCAAAGAGTATGCTAAGGCAAAGAGAATGGTGCTGTACCTAGCAAGGAGCTATTAAGAGATATGTCTATGCTTAAAGGCTACTGTATTTCTATATTGCCCTTGCAAATATAAAACAAGAGGAACATAGTACGCCTTAAGCGATAGTCAAATATTTTTAGAACTGGTCCCTATGTGTAAAATGTAATTCTCTTTGCATGTCAAAAGATCGTTTCTGCAAATGTTTATCTCGATTAATATGAAATAGATGGAGAATAAGAGTTTGTAAAAATAGTTTGTACAAGAGCAGAGAAAGGCATGTGACTGTAACACATCAGATTTTTTGTATTATTCTCTGGCACACTACTGCAGCTCGGATCTCAAAGCACGTAGGATTACTTGGCAGTATCAAAATGTGCATATTCAGCTCCAAAATGAACACAACAAAATTAAGGAAGTGAAATATGTCCTGCTAAACATTATTAAATGGTCGTATGTTCGTAGCATATGTTTCAACGTGTTCGTCTCGAAAGGTTCACTTCATTTATCAAGTTATGTAATTTAATGATGCGAGAACTAGCTGGGAGCATTCGTGTGTTGCAAGAACTGAGCGCGCTACACAACTTTCTCGTTGCTTACTTAGAAGTGAAAGCAACAGATTACGGGTAGTTTAACTAACAATTTTGTACAAGGATAGAACATTGTTGTGATGTTGTCAACATGCTATTCTGCGTCACTCACAAAACCAACCATACTTTCTCGGCTCTTCCTCTCTTGATGCAAGTCAGGCGTCAGGAATGTACAGTAGGTTTTCATTGTCCTGCACATATTACCTATTGTAATGCAATCCTTATGATAACACACACTATTACAGAAGATCTTTTATTTGTCTCGTCACCAGAACATATAAATGTACAAATTATAAGAATAAAACTGTACAATCATATTCTGTAGACATTTATTTGTATTTTGCATTTTCGGAAGAATCTCACAGCAGCTCTGAAGAAGGTATTGTTACTGGCATACACCATCTACACATCTCAGAGGTGGACGACATTCAGCTGTTGGAGGTACACCAAGTAGAATGAGACAGGGTTCGCCTTGTCCTGTAAACAAATAGCATTAGGTCTGTGGCTTAACATAAAATCACATGAACGCAAAAAAGAGAGGAGCAAGTCTTCCACTAAATTCGAACATTTTGGTACTACATAAACCAGAGATGAAGGTTAAGACACTTGAATATAAAGATCATTTTGTATGCTTTTGTGTTTGTGTGTGTGTGTGTGATAGAGAGAGAGATACATTTGAATTTCAGTTAGGCATTTTCAATTGGATTCTTCATGGTATTTACCCCCTAAGTAATTCTTTACTGAACAAAAATTGTTTTTCAAAAATATCTAATGAGCTTGATTAAAAATAGCCTAAGTATATTCCATTTCTAAAATGTTTGCTTTTGTATATTTAAAAACATTCTAGATTAGACATCGTCTATGTAATGAGTTGGAATATGAGGCCCTTTTCTCCTCCAAGAGTTTGCCGTTAGCAATATAGACTCAAAAGTTATTGATGATTTAGACAAACGTACCCACACATTGGGTGTGGGATACTGTATTTAGTCTATAACCAATAATGTGGCAACACTCTGGTTCCACATTTGGGAATTCATGGCCATGCAGCATTTGAGCATCAAGAAATGGATTTCAAACCATAGGTGTGAATTTGAGTTTCATCTCAATCGCCACTGTATGCATGACTTAATGTGTAAGAGGACTTGAATGTCTAATTAATCTATGACATAGGGCCTTAGTATTATACCGCAAGTAAACGTATGTGCGTGAACCGAGCGAGATTTCTCCGCGGTAAAGTGGAAATTAAATTAAATTGAGTTTTATTTATGGACGCTTTTTAACTGCGTGGTCCTTAGCGTCCCATTCCATGATGGGCGTGAAAGACCGGTAATTTTGCTCAGAGGCCTCTTTATCAGGCTTGAGGTTCTTTTATGTGCCGTAAATCTACGACACGGGAGCACTGGCTTTATTTCCCTTCTGAAGGAAGCCATGCTAAGGATTTTTACGCCCGGAAAAATCCATCGGCCTCCACCGGGTTTGAACCCGCGACCTCGGGAACTAGAGGTAACCGCTACACCACGGAGGAAGACGGTCAAGTGTGAGACTCGCATTCGGAAGGTCTCGGGTTTGATTACCGGTGCCACGGCCACTCTTAGTTTGGGTTTTTTCATGTTTTTTCCAGGACGGTAAACGAATGCTGGGGTGGTTCCTCTTCTATCATGAATTTCCTGCCCCATCATGCCCTTGCAACTGTTTCATCTTCATATGTTTTACGGTTGTAGGACCAGACGACGGCGATTTGTACGTTGCGGAAGGATGGTGGAGTTTAAGCTACTAAAGATTTCTCCCTCTCCCTGGAGTTTGGATGGCCGGCTGGTGCCCCTTCCTGGGGGACTCCTTCGTCCCAGGACTCTCGGATTGAAGATGGCGCAGCCAGGCTCGCGCCAGCGTCAAGATTGGGTAACTCTGAAATCGTTAGAGATTCCGTCTTTGTTAGTATGTATCGTCATCTGGATGTGCTCGCCCTTCGGGTCTTCCCTTCATCCCTTCCTCCGATGGGTCACGTAAGCAATAAAGGACCTACAATGGGTTATGCGGTGCAGAGCTCCAGCGCTTGGGGATCTCCTCCGTCTGACAAATACTATTCCACCCATGTGTGCGAGTACCTCTAAAGTTCAGTTCAGTACAAGATCGCTGTTTACAGAGGAGTGTTTCCCGGCAAGGAATAAGGTTCAGAGCCCTGAAAAGAGAGCGCAGCTGTGAAACTGTCACTCCTCCATTAGCTTATATTATACAACTGCACTCCCCACACTCCATTCACTGGTAAATCACTTGGCTGAGTCTGATTGAGCGGTCTCTGCGTGGTTCAGCAAACGTCAGGTCAGCCCTGATACCATGGCAACTTGGCTTAGCACGGCGCTTGTTTAAGGGGCATTTAGGAGTTCGAGAAAACGAAAAGAGTATTCAACTTGATAATAACATCATTGAAAAAATATCTATAAAGTATTATTGATAATAGTTGAAGAATTTAAATCAATAATGTCCAAGTGTCAAAAATATGAATTTTAGTTTTATTTCATTAAAATGTGCTGCGGAATAACCTTTTTATATACAACCGGCCAAGTAAATAAAATTGCGTTATCGTCAGGCAACGGAACTATAACAAATATAATAGTCTTTGTGCTATTGGAGAATCCTGTGATACAGGTAACGCTTGCAGTTTTATCGTGTTTTAACCAACTTATTAACTTACTCCCTAACGTTTTATTGTTTTATGACGGAATAACTACAGTTGATGATATTGGACGTGAACAGAGCAGAGAGAACGCAACAAACTGAACGGAAAGATTGCTTTCAATGCGTTTGAGAAGAGGTGTTGGCTTTAGGAAGAGGCACAGAATAGTAAAGGTCCTGGATCAAACTTTAGAAAACATAAATTTGTTTTTATTTTTTTAATCGTACTATTAATAATAATGTAAGGATGATTACGTATTCAAGTCATGGCGAGGTTTTCGAGGTTATGTGTGCAAGCAAATTCACGAGTTGGAGTATGAAAAGAGCGGAAGGGAAAGCCAAGTAGCCTTAGCTCTGCCACAACAAATAAGTATACAAATAAAAATCTAGGTGAACTGAATTATACCCAGAGAAATCAAAGCAATAATGGGCACAACTGATGCTCAATGCATAATGCAATATGCGTTACTGCAGGGTCAAGCTGGTCGGCAAACGTGGAAAATCACCTGTCACAAACTAATGGCCATCGTAAACCAGTCTTCAAACCCCAGAGTAGAGAAATAGCCATTTACTGCTATTTAATGAAAATGACAACCCTAGTTAACTCCATTTGAATCTTCGGTTACCAAGGCTGCGTACACTATTTTCTTTGGTTTATCAAAAGCTCACTGAGTGCCTAACACTCTGGCGACCAAAGAAAACGCACACAGTAGTATTCTAACAAAGATTGGGTACATTCTCCACTTTTCATGTTATTTAGGAATAGTTAGTCATTTAGATAAAGATAGATGTTAATAGAACTTGCAACTCTGCAGACAGGAACAGAAATGAGACGATCCTTAGCTGCAAAAACCATTACTATGAGGTTTCTCAAAGAAATATGGCGAGCTGCACTCGCATTAAATGAAGACCCTAAAAAGTACTTAAGGCAAGACTTCAGTATACTCAGGGCGTATAAGGAATTCAGTTAGAAATGTGATGAATCGTAAAAATAGACATTAAACTCCATTATCTTAAAGCTGAAAAAGCCTGAAATATCATGAACGAAGATAACTAAACTTCAGAAATGAGTACAAGTGACAAAAGCGGTTCAGTACAGACTTACAGCAATTCTTATCAAGTGAGATGGCTCCGCGGTAACGTGTGAGGCTGGCATTCAAGGTTCGAATCCCGTTGCCGCCCACTCTGACCATGGGTGGTTTCTCCTGGCTTGCACAAGGCGAATACTGGAGTGGTATATTCTACCGCGGATTTCTTTTCTCTCCTATTTCCTCTCATTTAATTTCCCTTTCATGTTTCGGGTTAACTCTGGGGCTATGTGTCGGACAGATGGTGCAAAAGCTTGCGATTTGGAACTTCATCTCGGCCCTGCTAGAGGGAAGCTTATAGAGCCTCCACTACTGGATCGGTTTTTCCGGTCCCTCTAGAGGGACGTCTCCGAGCGACCATTCCCGTGGCCGGGTGGTCAAGCTTGTAACTATTAGGAAACTCTGAGCGTCTCTGTCGACTTGCACCGGCGTCTCTGTAGCCCACACGTCTCTAAGGTTCCCTAGCCTCATCCGTTCCTTCCGGAGGTGTGTGCACAAAAGATCCATTGGGAGTCCAGATGCTAGGTGTCCCCTCGGTTAACTAGTGCTATCCTACAGCAATTCTTATCGCTTCCTGCATTTACTCATAGGAAAACATATTATTCGTGATTATCACCTCACTGTAATATTTACATTCATATTGGGTACAATAACGGTATTTACCCAATGACGTGGTATGAAGACGTTTGTGGCAGTGAGATAGTTTCCACTATATTTAAGTTAATACAAAGCAACATTATACCAAACCGAAAATTAATATTTTGGAGCAGTATTTGAAGTGGCCAAAATAAGGTCAGATGTTATTGTAGGTCTGGCCTTTTGCCCACAACTAAGAGAGATATTAATTAAGTTTACGAAAACTACATTGTTTCAGGACACTCATATTACAACTGCATTTTATTTGGTTCAAATTAAAAAACGTAAACGTAACTGACAGCTACCATTGGACTTAATTAAATGAATACTTTCCTAACAAATAAGCCATCCATACAGGTCCAGTATAGTGGACTCATCCGAGTTTTATTACTTTAAAACTGCCGCTGAAGAAACTCTTATTACAACGCAAGTTCATATTTCGGAAGCTCAGTGCATTATAATAACTAAGGAAAATCCCGCATTAGTGATCACTCGATCAACCTTCAATGACATTGGACAATAATGAAAGTAAAGTTCTCTATAGGGAAGTGTACCTGAACTATATTGTCTTCTTTTCTACAACTTCTGAATTGCATCATAAGCTGAGATAAGGAGCGATGGAGGAGATGTTGTATAGATTGTGTCAAAAAAGCCCATTTTGTACTATGTGATTTTAGTCATATTTTCATGGTACGCTAGGATCGCAAAGTAAAACCTAAAACGACAAATGTGTGAACCCATTGTTAATTTATGTCATGGAAGTTTGACGAATACGCTGTAGGACTATAAACGTGTTACCCAGATAAAAACGTCTCAAAATATTTTTGTCAGCTTAAAGTCTTCTTTGAGTGTTAAAACTCAACATATTAATGCAATAAAAAGAACAAATAAACGTTGCTGCCTTACAGAAGAACCAGCCAAATCGAAAAACTATATCTTTAGATCAGCAGAAAACAGAAATAAATTAAAGTTACATTCTTGCGGCTGTTTCCCATTTATCCATCTCTTATTCATTCTGATATACTGTGATACCAATGTTCTTGATAGAGAAAGTGATCATAAAGGAAAGCATTTACAGTTATGTTAAATTTCCCTTCAGCTGAAAAAGTTGATCACTGTGTTCATTTCCAGCAACATTCATCTGCTGGAAGTGTAAATTGCTAAACCAGATCTAAGTTATTGTTGTTATATTTTATTTCACCCGAAAAGTTGATGACTTCGTGCTCTTTCACAGCGGTATTAATTTACCGGAAGCGTGAATTGCTAAAAGAAGAATAAGTTATTTTAAGTCGTCGATTCTTTAGCTCGAAGTATACGAGATGGAACACGATAATATATGACATTTTCACCTGAGCTTCTCATTTAGATTTTGAAAATGAGCTCTGAAGTAACATACTTTACGGCAGTTGTGCAATTTTTGGACTTTAAAGAATGATGATCATTTCATTTATAACATTATAATATAATTTATAATGTTTATTTATACAGATGATTGGGTGGCTTTTTCCTGTCACAGAAATTCAGAATGAAATAATATATGAAGCTTTTATGATATTTATTTTGGAACATATTTTTCATATTGCTTAGGGGTAATCATAAAGCAAAATATGAAAATGTAATTTGCGTATCATAAGTAGTAAAACAAATCTTGACCATAACAGTAGGCAGAAACAAAGACGAAAATGCTGTAACATGGTAAAGGCTATTGTCATTCCTTTGCCTTAACGCACTGAAGCAATACGCCTGACTACACCGCTATGATGTGAACTCTCGAACGAGCGAATACCCAATGGGACCCATTTCCCACGATCGGGCATGTGAAACAGAAGCTTGACTATAGCTCGCCCAGGTATATTCGTGGCTGTTTTTGTTGGGCTGGGAGAAACGGATGAGTCCCATCATGTGCCATATGAAACGAACGGGTAAAACGCGTCCTTGACAGCTCTAGTGCCAACCTAGTGGCTCTCCTCTCGTGTAGTTTTCCAGTGGGCCAATATATGGAGCCTAAGAAGGCACCTACTTATGCAGGGACGAAAGTCTATACGTCACTTACGCTCGTCAACACAAAGGTAAGACAACCGATAACCTCAGTAGGACCAACAGCGTACAAGCACACGATTTCCCAGCTCTTCTGGCATGTACCGGAGGACACTGAGGCGCCTCACAACTCCGCCAGGACAGCACTCCCAGATGTATCCAATCTCCCATGGGTATCGGGAAACACTACGCCAAAGACTGCCTCTGTGCTCTGGTGGTTAGCCTCCTAGCTTCCAAATTCAGAGTCCCGTCTAAAGGATGGCAATTTTTCTTTGGCCAGCATTATTCCCGATCCTCCCTAGAATCTGGAAGTACGTGAGAGTGTAAATGTGTGTGTAATTAATGCTTAAATAGAGTGCTTAAATAATCCTTAAACGAGTGAACACCATTGCCAAACAATTGGTCCAAAGGCAAAACCGCTGATATGACCTTATATGTTAAAGGCGGTGTATAAATGGAACGAATAAATAAACAAACAACTGCACCAACCCAATCCGAAAAATTCCCTTTCCGGTAGGGCTCAGACGTTCGGCCGACGTACTTCTAATATTGTCAGAAGTGTCAGGGGTACGTAGCGTCCACACCACGGCAGATGAAGGGGTTGAAAATTCCCATCTACGGAGAGAAGAAACCGATTTCTTAGTTACATCGTGCTTTTGGAAACGTTCGTCTGAATGAAATTAGCAATCTGTTGAGTCTTAGGCCTGTGCCGTCTCGACTAACTAAAGTAAGATCGGCTGTTCACTTGTTTGCACAACTCTGGGAAAGCTACACATAATTTGGAATGAACGTCACCCTGTAGTGTGACCGATGGCTATTCTAAGGTGCTGTTTGTTGTGACATGCAGCATTATTTGCCACAAACCCTTTGATATAGTTCATACGCGTTGGCGCCTTATGACGCTGTTCATATGGAGTTGTTCGCTTCCTGGATGCGTATTTCTCTACTTTCTCCGGCTAGCGTTGAGCAGTGTTGACTCTGTAATGTCTACAGGGTGTGGTGAAATTATATCGATTTCGATAATAACAACATCAGCTCTGGTGAATATTGACTTTATTATACTGTTATATTTTGCATTCAGGAACGCGAACCTCCACTTCGTTAATTATCCGCGACTGACCTAGTGATGCTTTGTAGTCGGCAGTATTAATATGTATTAAATAAGTTTTCCCTGCGTTCATAGCCACGGCCTAACTTGTACGGTGCAGAGTTCAGCCAAGAGTTACTTGTAGGGTTTAAATGAAGAGTGTAATTACATGTAGCATGTTGCAGCGACGCGTGAAGAGTGTCGTTACTAGTATTTTGTAAATTTCGCCATGTCTGATTTCATCCCTACTCCGCGTTCGATTTTCAATCATGTGACGATCTCCTGTTTTCGGATTCGTCAGTTTGTATTTATGGCATTCCATTTACTGCTAAAATTTCAGTTCTGCTCAGCTTTCTCTTCCCACAGTACTATTTTCAATTTGCTTAATTTATGCTGTAGCACGTACGTATGTTTATGGCTTTAAACCTTTTCTCGGTACAAACCTCGTGTTTCTTCCGCTTTGAAAAGAAACAAGCACTTTCCTCGTAGACCATTTTTAATGGCTCTACGCTTTTGTATACATGTGCCGACTGACCCTTCCTGTCCCAAGAAAAGGTTTGGGTCGTCGAACCTTACTTTCTCAGACAATTGGCAATGTTTCCGTATGAAGGTTCTTTTCTATCGAGTTATAATATTAAATACAATATTTTACATCTTTATTTTAATCTATATACAATTAAATCAAATATGGAGCCGAGTTGACATTTTACATCTTTATTTAATCTATATGTAGTTAAATCAAATACGGGGCCTAGTTGAACCGTATCACCTTCCATTCCCTCTCCGCCCCCCCTCTCTCTCTCTCTGTTTGTATATAATTTTTTGAACTAGTTGAGTTTAATCCTGGAAGTTGTGATTATACATGCTTGTTACACCTGAATAATTGATTACATGAGATTTTAAATATGTTTAAAGGTAAAAGCTAAAGGTACTGTTGAACGGAGGGGCCCCCGAAAGCGGGGCAGAGCATTGCACGCAGGCCACCGCCCCCTGTGCTTCTACAGTGACACCTGGGAGGGAGGGATGAGCGGAGAGACACGAAGAGCGACAAGATCTATATGACGATTGGCGCAAGCACGGACAAGTTCCCAATGTTTTCAGATTGAACGCCTACAACGCCCCCCGAGCCTACCCATTGGGCCCCGAGCCTCCGGGAGGTCCCTGTAGGAGCATCTTCCCGAAAGCACCCAGAGGCGGGTATCCAACCGAGTAGCCCTGGACGACATCAGGAAGAAACCTTCACAGAGGTCATAACCAACGTCCAGCCGCAATCCGCCGAACATCGTGGGGTGGTCCTATAACCCTGAAACAGATGACAAAGAAGATGGTGGGTACAGGAGATGACAAGAGAGTCACGATAGAAAATGAACCATTCCAGCATTCGCCTTCCGACCCAGGGAAACCATGAAAAAAACGTGGGTCAGAGTGGGTTGTAGGTTCGAACCCGGGACTTCCCGTAGGCGAGTCACACACGTTACTGCGGCGCCTCCTCGCTCGGTTTAAGTATGTTTGACTGAAAAACATTTATAATTAAATCCGAATATGTTATGAGAGTCTAATATGTGAGGAATCAAAACCCTAATAAGAGTTGCACTACAATCTTACCAAGCTGCGTATGACAAGCAGGACAACATCCACAAAAACTGCCATTCGGAACTTCCACTGCATTGTCTGGACAACCTTTGAACACCTCTGAACAGTTGACAGTGTCACAGTAGTTTGGTGCACAAACAATACCAAATACACTCTCTTGGCAAACAGCCAGGGTCACCAGGACTATCAGTATACAGGTTTTATACTCCATTTCCTGGAATCATATACAATTGTTGGGAAATACACTGTAACAGGAAGCAAATAGAGATGCATAATTATATTAAAAATTAAAGCGTCAAATAATCAAATATTTTTCAAAAATAAAATGCAACTCAATTGCATTAACAGATTATAATCATGCGGCAGATTAAAAAAGTTTTGAAGTAAAATAGCATTGTTGAACTTATTTTTCCTCTTTTGGATGAGGTGCTTTTACTTTCCTATAACATTTCAAAGAGTTGATACTTAACTTTGAAGGGTAAAATGAAAAATATAACCTAAGAGTTAAATAATTCAGCTGGATAGTTCACCTTCAGCAACGCAGTCCCATATGTTGCAAATCAAGTCAAAGCAAAGCAAACGATGTGCGTTATACCTTATTATCTGATATTAATTTATTACGCTGTTAGCAGGAATGCGATATTCGTAACCTTTTCCATAAAAACAAATTACACACGAAAATAAATAACCATATCATTCACCAAAGTGGGAATGCATTAAACTGCTAACAGTACGACTTCGAAAAAAAAATACAATACTGATCTTTAATTACCACCACGCACATTTTTAAAACATCCTTCAGATTTTGTTAGTGATTATAATTAAAGATTATTAGTGTACGCAAAATATGAAAACCCCTTCATTATGTAACATATAAAGAGTCCATGAATTCATGTCTAAAAACATTAAGCAGTCAATTTCGTAAAGTCATTTTTAAGATATAACTTGATTAATTTATACATTTCCTGATATTGTGTTTTCACGCATTCTTTTTCTACAGTCGTTTAATTTATAATCGTGATTTATCTTCTCTAGTGATTAAATTCCCCAACTGACTCGCAATATCGTACCGGTAAGTTGCCACGGTAGCTCAGTGGTTAGAGCAACCGGACGGAGACCGGGAGATCCGTGGTTAAATCCCGGCTATGGCATGAATTTTTGTTGTCTGATTCTACCTTTCCAACCCTCGGCTTGTGTGGAAGAACAATTAATTCCATCTGTAAACATGATTACCCCACTGCTTTTATTTCGCTTATATTTTGTCTTTCTTTCTTATGGCACTATTCTGGCAAGAAACCCTCCACTTGTTCAAAACTGATATTTCGTTCGGGCTGCAAGGGTAGTTGGGTGAAGTGATCTGCTTCTAAGAAAGTTGAGCAGATCACTTATAGTGAAGTGGTTTTGGCTCAAAGTGCTATTTAGGACCGATTTCGAGCATTGGCTTTGTGCTCGACGTGCTAATCCACTTTCCCGGGCGGTCTCTTCAAGTCGCCAACTTCTCCCATTTTTACGCGCCTTACCAAATAAGGCCGACCGTCCTTTCGTGCAACCGTTTATCTTCATGTGCAACGAAAACAAGTGAAAGATTGGCGAAACAAAGGTTAGAGTAGTGCCAGAAATACTTTAACTTATTACTTTGATCTCAATTTGGATTCAGAAAATGACGAAGTATTTTGGATATCCTCAGCATTATAAGCATGGATATAGGCCTGACATGGAATACTTAAGAGATACCTTCCTGGATATTTCTGACGCCCGACAATGTTATTATTCCTGTGTTTCTGCGGGCTCTTTTGCTCTACTTTGTTACCGTATAACATTTCATACACCGAAGCAAATCAATAACTTTTTTGGTCCTCATGGTTGCGATACCTAGTCTCCTTCGTACACACAACAAATTCGGGAAAGAAAATTTATCCAAATATGAAAACACTACAACGTAATGACGAAATTGGCATTCACACGCCACCTAGCTTATAGACATCCAGACTTTAGCTCAACGACGCTGACATGTGGACTCACATTCTCGCCTTCCAATAATCGTTAGGGGTCGTCTTTAGAGGAAGGCGTGGGACTTTAGTAGAAACAAATGTTCAGCTGGGATCTTCCACATTCTCAATAAGCAGAGATTAATTTCTCGCCCTCTATTTGGACAGCAAGCTCACATGGAGCTACCACATAAATTATAATATATCAAAAAACGTGGGGAAATCGCTAAACATCTCTGTTAACGCCTCATAATGGAACCAAGCCCTGAATTATATTGCTTCGTATCTTTTTTAATTCGGCCTATTCTGGATTGAGGATGCATCTTAATTGGCAATGCTTCAAAATGCGTTTTCTAAAAACCGGATACTGCTCAGTAGAGATGGGCAGAAAATAACTTAACGGTTACATGTAACAGTTATCTTAATGTAATAGTTACAGAAGTAATGGAGACAGTAACGAGTTATACATTAACGGACAAAAGTAACGAATACAAAGTAATAAGTTACCCAATGACGTTTACCAACGTAACGAAGACGTTAACTATTAAACCGTTAACGGTTACTTAACAGACGTTTCCATAGTCTGGATGACGTCATTCACTGCATGTATCGCTTATTCATAACCAGTTACTTGAACTCATTATGCGTAATTAATCTCATCCGCAAGAGATCCTCAGTGGCATTGTCGATCTAATATACCATCTAACGTAAAAAATGCCTACTAATTATCCGCTTAACCAACTGAGATTATCTGCTTCATTTGTGATGTTAAACAATAATGTGTATTTGAACGTTAATATTTATTTTCTCTAGCAACATCGCCTTTACCATCGCCATCTTCGTATTACCAATTTATGCAATATTGTTAAGTTGGCGAAACTTACCTCCTCGAGAGCACAAGTGCTTGGAGAAGGAACACCCGAAGGTAAACGAATGTTACGGAGTTTTACGGAGATTACCGATATCCCTCCGAAGCTTCCAGCATGTATTCAGATAGAGAGCAAATAGCGCGACCTCTCCCATGGCTTGAATGCTTGAAACCAACATCGAAGCCAGCAGATAAAATTGCAATGCCGAAAATGTAAAAAATAAAGCTGAATGTTTGTATCAACGAGCAATTGTGTAAATATAGGAGTTCCTAGTGACACCATATTAATATTGAGTATCAAATAACGTGCATTCCATGTTTGATACTGGAACATGACCTGAAAACCTAATAAGGTAGAAGACAGGTTATGTTTCGAAAGTCACAGCGTTAGTTGTTTTTGATGAAAATTTAAATATATAAATTGAAAACAAGTATTTGTGTTTATCGTCTTAAAATATTATTTAAAATTCTACAAGTGCTGTAAAAGGCATCAAATAGCCCTTCAAATAATAGTTTGGTTACATGCTTAACCAATAATATTTTATTGTTAATATTTTAAATTAATGTTAACTGTAACAGAGAATTGCATCTGACGCAATACATCTTTCACAGGTACATAAGCATACACCCACCACAAAACAATACTCACTTTCTCTATAGCGTATAAAATGCATACGCTGTTTTTATTTCATAGAAGTTAAGGTGTAAACTGTGACTGAATTTAATCTGACACAGGTGCATAAACATACACCCACCACAAAACAATACTGTTTCTAGTTCACACTCATAAAATACTTATTGATTGTGTACCAAATGGTTTTAGTTGCAAGCTGAAGTGCAAATCTAGTGGTATCTTGTAAAGTACGGTGTGTAAATGTTTGTGTACTCTCTAGTTCCCGAGGTCGCGGGTTTAAACCCGGCGGAGGGCGAAGGGTTTTACAAGTGTAAAAATTGTCAGCATGACTTCCCTCGGAGGGGAAGTAAAGCCAGTGGTCCCGTGTCGTAGATTTAAGGCACATAAAAGAACCTCAAGCCTGATAAAGAGGCCTCTGTGCAAAATTTCCGATCTTTCACGCCCAATATAGAGTGGGACGTTAAGAACCATAGCGGTTAAAGAGTGTCCATAAATAGAATTCAATTTCAAAATACGCAACTTTTCAAGAAACAAATTAATTGTGCCATAGCAAGTGCTCTAATAGGAACAAAAACGTCTGAAGTTATGTACCACAGGTTTCCTAGAGTTGATCAACTAAGACAAGTGTAAACAGAGTGATAAATTCAAACCCGATAATGCTCGAATGTGCTCAGTACATTTTCGCACACACTATGAACGTGACTTAAAAATGCCTTTGTTACATTCAATTACTTTCTCTACCCTCTATCGCTTATTAGTGGATATATAAATTATTCTTACGAAACTTTATTTTCCTATCAATTTCATTTTAATCGAGATAAACATTTGCAGAAGTAGTTGCAATACACATTTCGTTATAAATAAAAAGGAACAACGACAGTCAAATGTTTACGAACTGTACGCTACACCCTGACCTTAAATTTCCACACTATTCCCATGACATCGCAAGAACCAACTGAAAATCGACCGGACTTGAAAAGAATGGCTAAGTATTCATGAATTCTGACCATTAATAATGGATATCTCGGAAATTACTGGTGCTATAAAAAAGGTTATTTGAAATAAATTGTGTGTTTTAAAGAGATCTACATTTTTTGTGTAGCGCATTTTCCTCAGTTGTTTAACGTTTACCAGCTACACAATATTATATAAAATTCCTTCCAAATGACGAGGACTTCACAAGCTATTCCCAGAAAATTCAAAATAAACATTTTATTCTTCATGTAAATATCTTCAATACAATGTCGTTTTAATCAAAATCATTAGAACCATTTTTCAGAAATAAAAAATTTCGAAAATTCTTCCATGTAAAGGTTAGTTTGGGTGGGGGGATTTCTTGAAAATTTTTGTGCCGCATCTTATACTACCAAGTTTGATATTATCCTACTTTTCGTTTTTGAATTATGCTGTTCACAAACCTTAAACACACACGGACCTTTTTATAAAAATACCTTTCTGGATTCAGGGAGTCTCAAAACATGTGTTTCCGATGATATCTCGGTATCGAATTTTTTAGATGGAAGCAATATTTTCTCTACCTAATATATACGTGGTGGAGAAAACGAAACTTGCTGCTATGGCGGAACAAAGTTCAAGGAAAAATCGCCAGTGGATAAGATCCAACTCTTCTAGAACAGCATGGATAATCACTTCTAAATGTAAGCCAAATTTGTATTACAAAAATGCTATTTCAGTTTATCTTAGCAGTATCCAAAATAGTTGTGACAGCTAAGTTGTATCAGTGTAGAAGTTGACAAAGATAACCCATGCATTTTCACAGCAAATGGCTTTTTCAATACATGCTATTGTTCAAGTTAGTTTAGTACTTAATAAGCACCGATTTACACTATGCATGTACAAATTCCTGCTTTGAAGTGCATGGCTTTATGTGTTCACTTTCAATTGCCAGTCGAAGAGCGCGCGCGGCCAATCCTCCACATTACGTATTTGACCGCAGGCAATGGGAGCAACATGTGCCGGAACGGACTACCTTCCATACTCCACTTACCTTATACCTTGGTGTTCTGTGCCTTGTAGACATGGGTCGATTCATGAACGAATCGTTCATATGAACGACTACAAGGAAAGAATCGTATGAATCGTGTCAGTCTTAGCATTAATCGTCGTTCAAAATGAATCGTAAGAATCGTGTATGAATCGTCGTTCAAAAGAAATCGTAAGAATCGTCCTTCAAAATGAATCGTAAGAATCGTCGTTCAAAATGAATCGTAAGAATCGTGCATGAATCGTGGTTCAAAATGAATCGTAAGAATCGTGCATGAATCGTCGTTCAAAAAGAATCGCAAGAATCATGCATGAATCGAGAATGTCCTGATAAAAAGAATTAAAGGTATGAAACGTAGCGCTATTAAGCAGTACCTTACGTTTGACAGCTATACAGACTGTCTTAAAACCTGTGAAATCATCAGAACACCCATGAATCTAATCCTATAACGAAAGCACGCTGTTACCACAGTGCAAGTGAATAAAATTACATTGAGTCCATTTGATGATAAAAGAGTTATTGCCGAGGATGGAATAACTACCTATGCGTATGGACATTACAGTACTACAAACAGTGCTTAAGAGAATGTAAGCCGAAGATGAAGATTTTCTCGTGAGTCTACAATCTTAAAAAATGAAGTTTATTCGTGTGCTGTGTATGCAACTAGCAGACGCCTGATGAAGAAAGAATAAGATGGAAGGGGAGGTGTTAACCCTGCCATTAGGAGTAATCCTTGTGCTAGTCTCAAGCCTAGATAAAAGCGGAGATGCACGTACGACGAACTAAAATAAAGGTATGTTGACGCAGAGCTTTTCAGTTTGTAAACCCATATGCAGTTTATTCCTCTCCAGCTCGCACACTAAAAGATTAACATATAAAAGGTTTGTAAGATTTAGAAAAAAATTTATAAATTGTTGTAACGTTGGATGAGAAATGTTTATAATCTAATTACTCTCTATATTACCATGAATACCTGTGATACTATCTGAATTATCTGTTAAAATAACTTAAATACCTGTGATACTACCGTAATCATGTGAAATTACCTTAAATAGCTCTGATACGAATTCCTGGTCAAAATTAACACTACTACCTGTGATACTATCTGAATTACCTGTTAAAATGACTCAAATACCATTTATACAACTGAATCACCTGTAATTACATTAAATAGCTGTAATACAAATCGCTGATCAAAACTATCACTAATATCTGTGAAACTATGTCGATTACCCCAAATACTTACGATATTACCTGAACTACCTGTGAAATACGAAACTATGTTATAACCGGCCCCTGGACCCTCCCCTCCTGTAATGCTAGCTGAATTACTCTAAACACCTATGATTACTGAATTATCCTAAATAGCTACGATACTCTCTGAATTATCTGTGAAATACGAAACTATGCTATACCCGACCCTGGAATCCATCTTCCTGTGATACTAGCTGAATTAGCCTAAATACCTACGATACTAGCTGAATTACCTGTGAAATCATGCACAGCTATGATGCAGTTAGCCTCTGGAATCTAGCCTACTGTGATACTAGCTGAAATAGCTTAAATACCCACGATACTAGCTGAATTGCCTGTGAAATTATGTACAACTATGATACGTCCTGCCCCTGGAATCTAGCCTCCTGTGATACTAGCTGAGTGACTCTAAACACCTATGATACCTGAATTGTCCTAAATACCTACAATACTCTCTGAATTACCTGTGAAATCATACGGAATTATGCTATATCCGTTTCCCGGAATCTGTCCTACCCTGTGATGCTACCTGAATTACTTACCTTTTAGCGTGAGTGGGTCACCTTTTCGCGTGAGCGGGTTACCTTTTTGCGTGAGTAGGTCACCTTTTTACGTGAGTGGATCACATTTTTACGTTAGTGGGTGTGGCAGTAATTTGTATCACAATAATGTAAATGCCAGAGTGATTGTAGTGTAAATAAGCATTATTGTATGACATTGATTTGAGATGTTTGTTAATTATATGCATTGTTAGGAAATAAGTTTACACGGCCTCACTGAAACTGACAATAGGAGCGGATAACAATGTGCGAGGGGGTGAGTTGAATATTAATTAGAAGAGACAAACAAATGACGTCAGATTGGCGCGCTTTTCTTAGAAATAGCGGGAATATTTTCCCTAGAGCATATGTTTTCGTAATTTTTGATTGGATATAAAAATACACGCTAATGTTGGCGCGTTTTATTAACCAATAGCAGCTCGGTTATAATCTTTAGGCATATCGGGGTGTGGGAGTATAAAAAGCTAAAGTCAGAGGCAGATTTCGTCGGTCCAACAGAAGCATTCGCGTGTAATACGTCGATCAGTTCAACATAAGTATTCGTGAGTTATACATCGCGTAGTTCAACGGAAGCATACATAAAGTACACGTTACGCAATTCTACAGAATCTCTCGCGTCTTAAAGTTTGTTATAAATGTGAAACACGCGAATTAATAATGTGCAGTAAATAAGTGATTATAGTGATATTAGAAAATATAACAGTTTCAGTCTGGCGTGTATCAAGAGTCAATATGTGAACTTAATTAATTGTGGCGGTAATAAAAGTGTAAAAACAAATTCTTTTATCAGTGTTATCTGTGAGTAACAAATTCTTTCCGTTTACACACCCTGTTTAAGAGATTTGCTCGACTGAATAATAATAATAATAATAATAATAATAATAATAATAATAATAATAATAATAATAATAGCTAGCCGGAGCACAATGAACTCAAAATGCAAAATAATAAAACAATAACAGGCGCTCAGCAATAGATAACACGAAATGACCGCGACAAATTGGCTTCCATACGTTGTGAAGATAAACATGAAGCATCTTCCAACGGCTAACAAATATACTACTTCATGGGTCACCTTTTTCCCTGAGTGGGTCACCTTTTTCCCTGAGTGGGTCACCTTTTTCCCTGTGTGGGTCACCTTTTTCCCTGAGTGGGTCACCTTTTTTGCGTGAGTGGGTCACTCACCTTTTTACGTTAGTGGGTTACCTTTTTTGCTCGAGTGGGTCACCTTTTGTGTTAGTGGGTCACCTTTTTGCGTGAGTGGGTCACCTTTTTACGTTAGTGGGTCACCTTTTTGTGTGAGTGGGTCACCTCTTTCCGTGAGTGGGTCACCTTTTTACGTGAGTGGGTCACGTGCTGCAGCTGTCTAGAATTTGTGTTGACAACAAACATCTTTCTAGGAAGTTCTCGTCTAAAGTCGCTTTGAAAGTCTAGCACCTCCCCTCCTATTCCCCATCTCTCCTGTATATAAACCCATATTGCTACTCCTTCAGTATCTGTCTAGCCTAAATCCTTTCCTCCTGTTCCTATACCTCTCATATAAACCATACTCTACTCCTCTAGCTCTGTCTACCTAACACCTCTCCTCGTTTTCCTATACCTCTCATTTAACCGTACTCTACTCCTCGAGCTCTGTCTAGCCTAACACCTCTCCTCGTGTTCCTATACCTTTCATATAAACCATACTCTACTCCTCGAGCTCTGTCTAGCCTAACACCTCTCCTCGTTTTCCGATACCTCTCATATAAACCATACTCTACTCCTCGACCTCTGTCTAGCCTAACAGCTCTCCTCGTTTTCCTATACCTCTCATATAAACCACAATCTACGCCTCAATCTCTGTCTAGCCTAATACTTCTCCTCCCGTTCCTATACCTCTCATACATACAAACGCATACTCTACTCTCAACCTCTGTCTAGTTTAGCATCTTCCCTATCTTTCCCCTATAAACACATAATCTACTCCTCAACATCTGTCTGGCCTAGCATTTCTCCTCGTATCCCTACCTCTCATAAAGCGCATTCCCCTCCTGCCCCCTGTCTAGCTGAGAATTTCTCCTTGGTTTCCTATACCGCTCATATAAAACACATTCTACCTTTAACACCTGTCTATCCTAGCATAGGATCTCTCCGTTTTCTCGTCTCTCCTTATAAACGCATACTCAACCTCCTTAGCCTAATACCTCTCCTCGTTTTCGTATACCTCTCATATAAACCATACTCTACTCCTCGACCTCTGTCTAGCCTAACACCTCTCCTCGTTTTCTTATATTTCTCATATACACCATACTCTACTCCTCAACCTCTGTCTAGCCTAACACCCCTCCTCCTGTTCCCTACCCCTCTCATATAAAAGACATACTCTACCCTTCAACTCTGTCTAGCCTAACACCCCTGCTCGTTTTCCTATACCTTTCATATAAACCATACTCTACTCCTCGACCTCTGTCTAGCCTAACACCTCTCTACTATCTCTTCCATATAAACGTATTTCCCTCCTTCAACCCTGACTAGCGTAGTATCGGTCGTCGTATTCCCCATCTCTCCCATATAAACCCATTTTTCTCCTTGAACCGCCCCATCTAGCCTCGTTCTCCTTATCCTTTCCCATATATGCCCAAAAAACTGTGCCAGGATTCCTCTATTGTATCTACTCATACACATTGTAATATTATTGTATAATATGAAATGTATATGGGGGGCATTTGAAGCCGGAATTATAAAGACAATAATTATCATAATATTCTGAGAAGGATAGCGATATAAAATAAGTAATAATATATTTAAAATCAGTGTATGTATAAAAAGGAGAAGCATTGCGAAAATTGTTGACTGTAAAAGCAACAGAAAGACAAGACAGGCACAGGTTAGCTAATTAGGGACCAGCCCCAGGTATAAAGGGTAACATAGCTGAAGCCAGCTTCTCTTGGAATTCATGGGCGCAGTTGCACTTAGCCTGTGAAGGTCATTTAGAAGCTTCATGACGCTAAGTTTGAGGAGAATGTTTAAGGGGAGATAGGGGAAGTTAGAAGTTTTTTCCTCTTTGTAGCGCGGTGGTGAAATTCAGTCTGTCCTGAGCGATTGGTGAGAGCAGGACGACATTCTCGTCGAGTTGTGAACATTGGCGGCGAACATGCAAGAGGGTAGAACGTTCAGCTGTAGTTAATAATCTTCGGTCTTGGTAAAGACACAGTAGCATCGTTTGCATTTAAAAGCGATCGGCAAACCTTAAGTTTTATTTTAAATGGTGAAAATAAAAGTGTTCCAAGAAAGCGTTCGTGTTTCTCTGTACACACTCACGCATACCCAGTGATTAAGATCTCATGCGCGAGCAGCCGTGGCAAAGTATAAAAAAAACTAGGAGGAGAAACGCAGCAATCGTGAGGCAAAGATGGAGGACGTAGCGTTGGCTGCGTCAGAAGTAAACCGGGGGTCTCGTGTCGTAGATTTACGGCACGTAAAAGAACCTCAAGCCTGATAAAAGGGCCTTTGAGTAAAATTACCGGTCTTTCACGCCCAATATAGAATGGGACGCTAAGGACCACAGCAGTTAAAGAGCTTCCAAAAATGAAACTCAATTTAATTTAACTATAAGATATGGACAAAAACTTACGGTATAGAAAATGTAGGTCTCTTTAAAACATACAGTATATTTTAAATAACTTTTGTAACAGCCATTTCCGAGATATCCGTTGTTATAGGTTTGAATATTTGAATACTTGGGTCAGTTTTGAAGTAAATTAAAATGGGTTTTATTAATGGACGCTGTGGTCCTTAGGTCACAATCTACATTGGGCGTGAAAGACTGATAATTTTGCTCAGAGGCCTCTTTTACGTGCCGTAAATCAATGACACGGGACCGACCACCGGCTTTACTTCCCTTCCTAAGGAAGCCATGCTAACGATTTTTACGCCCGAAAAAAATCCATCGCCGTCCGCTGTGTTTGAACCCGTGACCTCGGGAACTGGAGGCTAGCATGGTAACTACTACACCACAGAAGACGACATCTTTTTGAAGTGGTCATCATTCATTTGTTTCTCGCAATGTCATGGAAAGTACATGGAATTTAAAGGACAGTATATAGCGACCCGCTTTTAAACATTTGACTATGGCTTCGGTTTCCTGTATCCACCTTGCACCTACAACGAAATGGGTCATGGAACTATTTTTGCAAACCTTTATCTCGATTGACATGAAGTAGATACCAGAATAAGCTTTTGTAAGAATAGTTTCTAGAAGAATATGTAGAGAAAGTCATGTGAATGTAATAAATACCTTTTTTAAAGTGCTGTCACTACTCGGTTGTTTCTCACAATGTTATGGGAAGAGTGTGGAATTCCAAGGCCCGCATATAGCGACCCCAATAATATTACAATTATCAACGTTTGAAAGCTGCAATGCACAATACTCATTTTAAACTGCAAAACTCGCAGCTTTGTTCGCGCTATTACGTTAGCTGCGTAGGTTGTAATCGTGTCACTCCCCCTTTCAATCTCCCTGCAACCGTAGTTCTCTCCCACTTTCTCCTTCTCTTATTCTGGCTTCCTATCCTTTTCATTCTATTTTCCATTCCGTCACTCTGTTGCCTTCTCTCCATTTCTCCCTCCTCTGTGGAACGTATATATGCCATGTGACTTTTTTTTCTGGGATGTTAATAAAAATTAAAAGTAAGTGAAAGGTTTAACAGTGCACAAATCTGTACCTCTTCCTTGTGCTTGCAATGCAGTCGGAACTTAACTGATACTCTTGCTCAGCAGTACAGCAAAATGTATACAACTTCTTATATACTCATCCTATCGAAATTTTAAATACATATGTTAGGAGTAGGCAGACGGAGGGACTTGCAGTAACTGGAGATAGCACTTCAGGTAGACCAATGTGACCCTTGGGAAGAAGGGATTAAGGGGTGACCCGAAGGGCG
Source organism: Deroplatys truncata (assembly GCA_030765065.1). NCBI lineage: Eukaryota > Metazoa > Arthropoda > Insecta > Mantodea > Mantidae > Deroplatys > Deroplatys truncata. The sequence goes on from CM060985.1 coordinate 160,266,712, forward strand.
ACCAGGTCCGACGACGATGTGCCCTAGTAAGATCGGGGTCCTTAAGGATTCCAACATGGCACCAGTCCTGACGCCGGTTAGCTCTGCCTAAGCCACTACTCTTAGGTTGATCTGCGTCAAAACAAACCCCAGGTGACCAGCGCACCGCTATAATGTATCCTTCCACCATTCGCACTAGAAATACTATCACACTTTTAGACCATGTGGCGAGTACAAGCGGCACGTAGTGCAAAAAAGAACAGAGTCCTTATTTCGACAACTGAAACGGTGACTAGCATATTCTGTTAAGGGTTAAAGGTGATAAGATTGATAGTTGCAACAAAATAAACGTTTGCACATATAATAGTTAATTCTAAAATAAATGAGCGAAAAATAAAGTACCAGGTATGCGATAACCTTGCGGCACTTTATTAACTGTTGGCGGCTCATTTTAAAAAATCTGATGTGTTACACTCACATGACTTTCTCTACTCTTGTACAATCTATTTTTACAAACGCCTATTCTCCATATGCTTCATATTAATCGAGATATCGAGATGTCAGTCTTATTTGTAATTTCCTTGTAGATGCAAGGGGAATATGGTAGCTTTTAAGCGATAGTCAAATATTTTATCGCTGGTTGCTATGTGGCGCATTCCATTCTCTTTGCATGTCCAGGACATAAAAAAATGAATAACGAATTTGAGAAAAAGTATAAGTATTGGAAAATTTAAGGAAATAACAAGCAATATCTCGAAAACGGTTCACTCAACAAAAAAAATGTATATGATATAAGTTGTGTATTTTAACGCGATCTACATTTTTTGTGTAGTAATATTTTGTCTATCTCTTATGGTTTACCAGTTATGCAAAAGTCGTTCATAATGAAGAATACTTTTGGAGACATTCCCAGAAATTTCGAGATATACATTTCATTTCTCATGACATTATCTTAAACATATGATATTTTAATCAAAATCGTTAGAGCCATTTTTGAGAAAATTAAAATTTTCGAAAAATGTTCCATGTAAAGGGTAGTCTGGGGTGGGGGATTTTCTTGAAAATCTTCGTGTCGCATCTCTGGAAGATACTAAACTAAATACCAAGTTTGGTGTTTATCCGACTGTTAGTTTTTGAGTTATGCTGTTCACAGACACACAGACACACACACACAGACACACACACACACACACAGACACACACACGGACATGTTTCCAAAAATGCTTTTTTTGGATTCAGGAGGTCTCAAAACATGTATTTCCGGTGAAATCTCGGTATCGAATTTTTGGGTGGAATGCAATACTTCCCCTACTTAATATACGTAGTAGAGAAAGTAAAAAGAAATTGTGCACCGCTACGCGAATTGCATTCTTCTTAAATCACTACATTCTTGCATCGCGTATTTCATATGCTTTCTTTTTTTTCCCGGGTGTAACCACTTTTCTCGTTTCAGATTTTTCTGCACAAACACTGTTTATACTTGTACTCGAAACACCAGTGAACTCAAAAGTTAATTTCACCATTTCTTTCGCGGAAAGTGTTGGGTATTCTTCACGTAACTTATAATAAACATTCAACACTATTGTTTTTTCACCACTAATCAATGGTTTGCGCGGCTAATGCTTTACGTAATACGACGAAAACACGAGCGAATTCACCGTCCGCCATGATACTAAACACAACTGCTGGTTTCTGGCTGTAAACAATATTCTGCGCCTACCCGGATGTCAGGTGACTCATACGAATTGTATCATGGGACTTGTAGCTCTGTTTTAGGGTATAAATTAGCGTTAAATAAAACCTTAGGTATTTGTATAAAATATTATACTATTTAAGGACAAATTCATAGATTAGCATGGGACTACTTTCCTGGGCGCAATGCTATCGTGTTGCACCACGGTGCACTGACCATGTGGGTTTGTTTTGCCGCAGATCAACCTAAGAGTGAATACAGAGTAGCAAACCGGAGATCTCGCGGCAGTCGAGACAGCTTCCAGGAAGGCGGGGGAGGGGGGTGCTCCCTTGTTAGAGTGGCGACCCGAAGGGAATCGAACCGGGATCTCCCAAATGCGAGTCTCACATGTAACCCCTGAGCCACCTCGTTCGATAATTTTGCACGTAACAAAAGTTTTCAAAAGTGTTATGCTTGTAGACTTTTTATACAATATTAAAAAGATTCTGATGTGATACATTTACATGATTTTCTCAACCATGTATCGTTTATTAGTGAGTATACAAACTATTCTTACGAAAGCTTATTTTTCTATCTACTTCATTTTAATCCAAATAAACCATTGCAGAAATAGCTGCATTACAGATTTCGTTATAGATACAATCAGCAATAGTCAAATGTTTAAGAAAAATTAAATGGATGCTCTTCAAATGCTGTGGTCCTAAGCGTCCCATTATATATTGGGCATGAAAAACCGGCAATTTTGCTCAGAGGCCTCTTTATCAGGCTTGAGGTTCTTTTACGTGCCGTAAATTTACGACCGGGACCACGGCTTTACTTCCTTCCGAAGGAAACCATGCTAAGGATTTTTACAGCCGAAAAAAACCATCGCGCTCCGCCGGGTTTGAACCCGCGACCTAAGAGGACTAAAGGTTACAAATGTTTAAAAACTGGACTTTATACGCTAACCTAATAATTCCATACTCTTTCCATACAGTCGCGAAAAACAATTGAATTTTGACAGGACTTAAAGGAATGACCAAGTAATGAACAATTCGAACCGTTAATAACGGATATCTCAGAAAAGTGGCTTATGCTACAAAAACGTTATTTGGAATAAATTGTGTGTTTTAAAGAGGTCCTCATTTTTTTGTGTATTATGTTTTCGTCTACACTTAACGTTTACCAGTTATACTAGATTATACAAAGTTCCTTCCGAATGAAGAGGAGGGCTATTCCCAGAAAACTAAAGATATACATTTTATTTGTCTTGTAAACATCTTCAATATGCAGTATTTTAATCAAAATTGTTAAGAGTAGTTTTTAGAAAATAAAATATTTCGATAAATGCTCCATATAAAGGGTAGTTGGGGTGGGGATTTTCTTAAAAATCATCTGTCCCATCTTTGGAAGACACTGAACTTAGATATCAAGTTTGGTATTTATCCGATATTTCGTTTTTTAGTTATTCTGTTGACAGACACAGACACACTCACACACGCACACACACAAACTACCTTTTTTCAAAAATACCTTTGTTTAGATACAGGGGACCCCAAAACATGTATTTGCGGTAAATTCGGGACATCGAACTTTTGGGTGGAATGCATACCTTGTCTACCGATGATGCATGTGGCAGAGAGAGTAAGTAAAAAAAATTCTCTAAGAACCGTAGTAGATACTTAAAGAGCGTCCATAAAAATAAAACTCAATTTAATTTTTTTATATAGAGATCGGTTTGCTCTTTCGTACATGAAACGGTTACAAGAGCGTGCGTGCACACACTCACATGCACCGCACAAACATATAGAAACATATTCTGGAAATGCGATTTTGGTTTCAACTTTATACATGTTAGTAGCGATTATTCGTTCAAAATGGAAAATTAATAGAAATTTTTTGGATACAAATTTATTAGGTAGATTAGATGGATTTCACTTCTGTGTGGTTTGGTTCTTACGGCGCCTTTTTTTTTTTTTTTTTTTTTTTTTGAGTGGCACCTAAAGAGTATTTTGAAGAAAATCAACGCCGAAATGTGTTCTCCAATAGTGTTGTAGTTTGTTATTGACTGGGAATTGTAAACAGGATACTTTAAGCCAAGAAAACTATGTTAAGTCATTTGTGAAACAAGCAGGTCAAGAATAATTATAGCATTTCTTCCTTAAGGTAAATATATACATATATGGGTTTAGGTAAATTAAGGAGAGAATTTAGAAAGAAATTTGTAAAAATTAAGACAAAACCAAGCGTTTTAGATTTTTGGTTTTAAAGGAATGATAAGTTTTAGCTCTTCAAAAAACCTGTTAATTTTTCTGATTGTGTAATCTTTGATTGGCCAATTAAATGCCTAGGTGATTGCAGAAAACTTTCAGAGGTAAGAACGAAAAATGTAAGAACATTTATAGATCCCGCCCCAAAGTTTAAAATGGTTTGGGGAGAATAAAGACAGCCTAACTATGGAGACATTTCGAGTAAATCTTGGCAATACCTGGTTACGAGTTATGAATAATGTCATGTTTCTAAGAGCAATGTATGTAAATATACTTTATGTATAATCAAAAATAGCGCCTACGTTAGTCTATTTTAATTATTTTGTAACCTATGTTAGGCGTGTAGAGCTTACCTTTTTCAAGTCTAAAATTCCGAGCTCTAGATATTGCATAGCATATTATGTTATGATCACAGTTGTTGCACACATTATCCCAATTGTGTCACTGCACCCCTTTACTGAGAGAATATTTTGCAATTGAACTGTATTAATAAACTGTTTAGGTTATGTATGTTTCACCCAAAAGAGAAGTGCATGAGCTAATCATAACTGCAAACCATAAGTATTAAAAAGACACTAAAACTTGACTTTTCCCGAAAATTCTACACCGTCCTCTAATATTTTAAAGCTATCTGTACTTTATGGTATATAAAATATAAAAGCACCCGCTAAAATAAAAGTTTTTGAAGCATGGACACTTACGTTAGCCGTTGTTTATATTGCTTCCGCATTGGGAGATTGTCAGCTGTTAATTATGAGTGACGTATTATATGCCGGCTATTTATATCCCCTGTTCGACTGTCCATGACAAGGCAAGGTTGTTCTTAATAACAACAGTAAGCGTTAAATGTTCAAAGTATTCTCAAAACATGCGTTTCGAAGAACTTTTCCAGAAAAGTCTTTACAATCTTAGATTATTTTAAAGCTATCTGAACTTACCCTGTATATATGAATAAAATTTATGGAAACGTGAACTCTTAAGTTAGTTTACTCTGGTTCCGTACTAGAAGATTGTCAGCTGTTAACTGAGAATGATATATTATATCAGGGCTATATTTATGTCGCAAGTTTCTGGTTTTGTTTTGTTTTTTTCTTTCTTCTTATAACTCCCATCACATATTGAACTTTTAAGCGGGGATTACAGTAGGGACGATGGTTCTGTGCCGGTGAAGCCTGGATCCGCACTGGTTATCTGGACAGTGAGCGAACCCCAATTCTCGGGCATGCGCAGTGAGTGCAATCAGTTCAGTTTAGCGCACAGAACAGCAAAGTATTAGAAGTGCAACTCTCGTGTTAAACGTTGGAAACACGAGGGCGATCGCGGCGTGAGTAGTGATCTGGGATGGATCTAAACTATGAAAAATCGTGCTCTCGGATGATGACGTCACTCGCTACAGCTACTACTATAGCTGTATTTTTCATACCTGCCTAGCTGTCTGCTCAGCTGATCATATGTTCCAATACTGTATCACTACTGACGACGTACAAAGTTAATTACGTGAGCTTCAATAATCGTGATTGCACTTTGAGTTATTCATATTTCTTTTTAAAGGAGTCGATTAAAGCTCACATAAAATAACTTGGCACTATCATCTGTAGCAATACAATATTAGAACACAATTATGATCAGTTGAACACCTCACAGCTAGGCTAGTATGAAAAACACAAATGTTTATTCCTATGTAACTTATTAAATTATCCAATAGTCGGCACATACATTGCTTTTTATATAATATTATTGGGGTTAATAGTGGTTTCTGAATGTTTCTATGTCATAATACATAATGGTCACATTTAAATTTTTGAGAGTGAATGAGATCCAGCACATTGCAATAATTTCTTCTGCATGCTTCATAGTAAAATCTTTTGCACTTAAACTGCCTCCATGGTTTGTTTGAACTTCCAACCAACAGTAGGATGTGGAATTTGACAGGAAAATTGGAAGAATAACACATGTTTGACACTTGTTATTTTATTCTACTCTAGATAGCGCAATACAATTTGAAATAACTTAAATCCATTTCCTACAAAGAAACTTCTGCATACACTATATGCAATAGTGTAGCTATTGTTTGTCATTCACTAAATTGCTATTAGCAGTGCAATAAATGTCATTAGCCAGTTTCACCACACCATTTAACACTATTAATGTCATTGTCACTCTCTGTGCTCTGACTTCAAGCACCATCACTGGACACAAATAGCCACAACTTAACTCCAACTTTCCATTGTGTATATCCTAGAATTAAATAGAACACACATGTTTAAACTACCCTTAAAAGTAGGTTTCTGAAAAGAGAAATTGCTTACATTAAGGAAAAATTTGTGGTTACAAACACCTTGTGATTATATTACACACTATCCACTATAAACCAGAGTTCTCTCTGATGTAAACAAAGCATATGCTTCCTCTTGTCTTGAAACTAAGCACTACGCTTATGCCAATGTAAATAATTCCTTAAACGTATTGTGTCACGAAATATTGGAGTAGGAAAGGTATAGAACTACACATTTTATTGTGATTATCGTAAGAACTCATTGTTAAAGGTTATGGATATATAGTAACTGTTAAGAGATTACAAAATATGATTTTCTTAATTCTACCTGCTATTGCATTAACAATCAAAGAGTATCTTTTTGTTAATTACCAACTGTATGGATGACTGCTATTCTCTTGCCTATATGAGAAATGCTGCAATGAATTCGCAGCGGTGCTATCTGAATATCAAATAAACTCTTTGCATAACACAGGAAATATGATAAGCAAACAGTCATTCATAATACGCTAGCACTCATATGCTCAGTTCAGGTCAAATCTTCGATTTTATCAGTTAGTGTTTGAGTTGCCATGACAAAGGAAGAAGTGCGTAGTGTGAATAAGCTGTTTTAACACAGAACTGGGAAACCGTTAAAAAGTGGCAAAAAGTTTGGTTGATAAAGTGAGAAGGAAATAACACTTTTTATTGTAAAACCACCATCACTTTGTGTTACTTGAAGAAAATAAAATTCAGTATATGCAAAGGATCCATGGATCTTTTCATTGAAGATTCAATGAATCAGATCTTCTGAAGGATCCTTCGAACTGTTATTTATAGTGAAATTTTAAACACTTTTCATTAAAAAATTACTAATCTTCTGTGAATTCAGAAAACTAATGCTACCTTCCATAAATTCAGAAACCTAAGCTTATATAAAAAAGCCTAACCTCCCATAGTACCTCGGATGCAATGTGATGTATATGAAAAGCGTTTAAAATACTCAGTGTGTTAAAATGTTCACTATAAATAACAGATCAAAGGATCATTCAGAAGATCCAATTCATTGAAAAGATTCATGCAACCTTCACTGAAAAGAGCCATGGGTTGTTTGCATATACACAATAGTGGATGAGTATATACAATCAGACAAAAAATTCAATGCCATGCCTGGGATTCAAACCAGCAATCTTTAACTTGCCATACCACTGCTCTGCCATCTAAGACATTCTCTACTCACAGTAAGCTATTTTCATAAGTATTCTACAAATGATTCATCATATATCGTGATCAACTTCATGTTTATCATATGTGTTAACTTAAAAGGCTTCAATACATTTAAAAAATATTAAATGCCCATTACTTTAAAACCTTTGATTTTTGCACAAAAACAACACGATCATTTAAATGCCTATACATTTCTTATAATATCCTGCAACTTAATTACTACTGCACAATGTATCTTTAAGGGAAGGATTTTGTATCATCAAAATTGCTACAAATTTTAAATGGTAGAAAATAGACACGAAAGATTGAAACCACTTTGGAATTACAAAGCCTCAGAACACATACTGAAGCTGCTAATTTCACTCAAAACAAACACTTCAGTTATTCTTGGAAACAAATGCTTTTGAGCATCTGTAATAACAGATTACAAGGACATTAATTGTCAAAAAAGCTACCAGAATTTCTATTTTCATATACCATGCCCATTTCAAAAAAGGACATAGTGGCAGTTAGATAAAAATGCCCAAAAGAGGGTGAATTACTGAAATATATGTGAATGATATCAAATATCTTTCTTCCTTCTGTATTAGAAAATTTCATTTGGGCACTGTCTTAAAAGAATTATAGTATCATTGGCATGCTATCCTTGACAGTTAGTGTGTCAGTCCACCAATAATCCTACATTTTTTAATAATACAAGAGTATCACTCGCATGATCTGCATCTATGTGTTTGAATATTAGCACAGTAACATGCTAATTAATTTGCATTAAAGGTTGATTTTACCTTACCTACTTTTGGCTGTGATCTCCACCCATCAATTATGAAGTGCAAACACGAAAATTAATCGTATATTCCACTGTCTGGATGACTCACAATATCCGAAAAGTAAATCAGGACAATATAAAATTCAGCAACACTAAGAAGCTCTTAAAAACTTAACCTTTCATCCAGCACTCTCATGCTGGAAGCTTAATAACATACCTTCAGATTCTATGTCACCATTCGGGACTCGAACCACAACACTGGAAGGAATGTAAATCGTAGGCGTATCCCCTCTGTCTGGACGGCTCAATGTATCTGAAAATTAATTCGTTATATAAAAATGTTGCAACACACAATATCAGTTTTCTATCTCATTCTACTGAAGTTAATAGAAAATACCAATATTACAACAAATATAAATTCAATCAGAAATAGCGTAAATGTATGATTACCGTCTCGGCTTTGTTCCTGGTGAAAAAACTTCGGACGAAAACTTCCAGCTATAAAAATCCAACATGGTCCCTTTCTTCGTGCCTGCCATTTAGTTCGATACGAACCTCGAAACTTGAAACAGCCAATCAGAAAATTCGCCTTTCCCGCAAAAGTACAACTAGTGACACACCGTGCTCATGTGGGGAGTTAGTGCCCTCTGTTTCCACTTAGCCAATACCACCATCACCCCTATGGTCTAGCGGCAGCAGTAGTTCGAGTAACATCCTCTTGCCAGCCGTCTGTTTATGACTTTATGCTACCTTGAACTTTGTGTTTATAAATTAGTTACTATATGTTTCTGTAGGAGCGTAATTTCAGTTTATGCATGGGGGGGCAAGATTGCTTGGAGCAGTTTCACAAAATCTCATGTGGATTTTAATGATATATTTGACCCAAAAGAAAGTAATTTTTTATTCCTTAAATGTGAAATATTTGTATTAATAGTACAGATGTAATTTTTCTTTTGGTAACCTAATTATTTCTTGTAACTTAGGCGAGGGGGCCAATTGACCCCTGCCTCCCTAAACGACACCCCTGTGTTTCTGTAATTAAACTTGGATTGCATATATTGTATATATTGGTGTGTTTAATGAAGGTTCTTGTCTTCTGCGAATTTTTATGTAAAAATAAAAAAGTTAATATACCACAAAATGATGCGGGAAAATACAAAAAAGGCTAATGGAAAAACTAATTCCTAACTGCCTCCCAGATCTGTTTTGGTGATTGATAACGCGCCGTACTATAGTGTGCAATTGGAAAAGGCCCCAACGTTTCATAGCAAAATAAGATGCAGAACTTGCCCCATTCCATGAAAGGATGCTACGTTTGGAGCTTTACAACCTAAGTAAGGGTCAAAGCCTGTTCCGAAAATTTACGTTGATAGTTTGTAGGCCATGCACACAATGTTCTCCGATTACCGCCCTATTCATCAGGTCTTAATCAAGTAGAACTCATCTGGGCTGATATAAAGCAATGGGTAGCTTGGTAGAACACCCTTTTAAACTAGATGATGTTATTTATTAAGCTTAGCTAACATGTTGAGGACATTAGCGTAGAAAAGTGGTAAAATGCCTGTCACCACATTATTAAGTAGCAAGACAAATATATTGAAGAACAACAAGGCCTGTTTGAAAATGTCACAGAAGGTTTTGTAATCCAAGTTAGGGAATATAGTGACAGCGACGGAGAAGAATGGTGTGTTATATTACTATTAGCCATAGGTTCCAAATGCATTGATGCAAATAGCTTTGATATTCATTAATCAGTGGCAGCTCGTGGTATAATGTTTAGGTGGTTGCAGCTGATATTTGTCTATACATTTGGACTTTAAATTAGACGTATATAAATGAAGGTGAATATCACAACGAGGAAGATTTGTTGTGCGAGGGTAGCTGAAGAGCGCAATAGAAACCAGAAATTACCGCACAACTACTAAAAACACCTCACTTGGCTATACAACTAAGCAGGCTTATTTTTAATGAAATAACGTATAAAGCATTCATATGAACGGAACTACAATTCAACGTAAACTATTATCTATAACAAATCTGATGTGTTACACTCACATGACTTTCTCTACTCTTGTACAAACTGTTTTTACAAACGCTTATTCTCCATATGCTTCATGTTAATCGAGATGTCAATCTTATTGCTAATTTTCTTGTAGATGCAAAGGGAATATGGTAGGTTATAAGCGATAGACAAATTTTTAAGCGCTGGTTGCTATGTGGCGCATTCCATTCTCTTTGCATGTCCAGGACATAAAAAAAATGAATAACGAATTTGAGAAAGTATTGGAAAATTTAAGGGAATAACAAGCAATATCTCGAAAACGGTTCACTCAACAAAAAAAATGTATATGACATAAATTGTGTATTTTAATGCAATCTACATTTTTTGTGTAGTAAAATTTTGTCTATCTCTTATGGTTTGCCAGTTATGCAAAAGTCGTTCACAATGAAGAATACTTTTGGAGACATTCCCAGGAAATTCAAGATATACATTTCATTTGTCATGACAATATCTTAAACATGTGATATTTTAATCAAACTCGTTTGAGCCATTTTTGAGAAAATTAAAATTTTCGAAAAATGTTCCATGTAAAGGGTAGTCTGGGGTGGGGGGATTTTCTTGAAAACCTTCGTGTCGCATCTCTGGAAGATACTGAATCTAAATACCAAGTTTGGTGTTTATCCGACTGTTCGTTTCTGAGTTATGCTGTTCACAGACACACAGACACACAGACACACACACACACACACACACGGACATGTTTCCAAAAATGCTTTTTTTGGATTCAGGGGTCTCAAAACATGTATTTCCGGTGAAATCTCGGTATCGAATTTTTGGGGGAATGCAATACTTCCCCTACTTAAGATACGTAGTAGAGAAAGTAACAACAAACTGTTTGCAAATTTGCTTTTAAAGCTTTGGTTTAGTACACACCTGTTTAACACAATCAAAGTAACTGTTATTGTTCTATTTGAAATGACAGATCATCTTGCTTTCTTTGGTATGAGTGAATTTGTCAATCACTTCAATGAAATCAGAAATGTTCATAATGAAGTCTTTCTCTATTGAAAGCATTGTTAATGCTGATAGCCTCTCAGTCCCATTGTATTTCTCACAAAGGTCTTGATCCTCTTCAGTGCGGAGAAATAACGCTCAGCTTCTGACGTCATCAGGATGGTTATTAGCACATTTAACAGCTTTACACATTAACTAAAAGTGTCTTTCAAGTTGTTTGTATGAATAAAATCAATCAAAGACATAGTTTCAAGCATAGAGTGAAATTCTGCTGTGCCGTAAATTAATCGATAGTTCGGTTTTGATTTTTTTTAATAAATGAAGGCCATTGCAGGTCTCATTCAACGTTTCTGTTAGGGAAGTTGGAGTCACAATGATAAAACTTTCCCGGTTGAAATAATGAAGCAGCAATTAGATAGCCTATGAATTTAAATATATCCTTCATTTGACATATAATTGTGTCACATATTTCTTTTCCCTCTCTCCTCAATTCTGACATGTTGGTTTTTCCCTTCTTTGCCTCATTTTCTGTGTTTTCTGGAAGGTTATTTTCTTCGCTAACTGGAAGGATTTTCCTTTCGAAAAGCATCACTGCACATACTAACATGGATAGGGTCAATGCTCCATTTTCTGCAGCTGACCATAAATATGATTTTATGAAAGAAAGAAACAAAGCCAGAAGTTGAAATTCTTGCTCGCTGATGCAAGGGAAATAGTATTAATATTTTGAATCTGTCCTCCATTTAAATAACCCCGAAACATTCTTTAATTTCTATCTTTTTTTCAAAATCTGATCTTGAATGAAAATTCCATTTAGTGCGAACTGAGCGAGGTAGTCGTCTTTTCACACTTGATCCAGCATTGCGGTTCCTTGTGGACCTGTAGAAAAGAACAAAAATTAAATGGAATTATGGACGCACTCTAACTGCTACGGTTTTTAGCGTCCCATTCTATACTGTGCGTGAAAGACCAGAAATTTTACTCAGAGGCATCCTTATTAGGCTTGAGGTTCTTTTACGTGCCATAAATTACGGCACGAAACCACCGGATTTATTTCCCTTCCGAAGAAATCCATCCATTTTTACACCCGAAAAATTCCATTGCCCTCTGCCAGATTTGAACCTGTGACCTTCACAACTAGAGGCAAGCATGATACCCCTTGACCACGGAGGACGATATAGAAAAGAACGTGCATATATCTTGCAGATCAGCAAAAAAGATGCGCACATTTCCATTAATTGATGCTGCATTTAGCATCGCCAAATTAAGTTGATGGGCATGTCAAAGTGTATATTCAGCCTTTGAATATACGTTTCAGCATTGCCTGAGCCCTGCCAGACGAGCTTCTCATAACACTAGCGCCAACTTAAAGGCTGGTTCACAACCAACGAGAACGGTAACCAGAACGAGAACGAGAAAGTTGAAGTACATGTATTCAAATGGGAATGTTCACAACCGACGGGAAGCTTCCCGGGCCCCGGGAACGGGAAAGAAGAGTTGCCCAACTTTTAACTTTCTCATTCTCGTTCCCGGGCACCGCATATTAGAGCCCTATTGTGCATATTAGACTCTTCACTCTAGAGGTTATTCTAAGCGGCCGTGACATGAAACAGCCACTAGTGCTCTCTATAGTCCCAAGCTGGAAACATGAAACTGGAAGGAATTAGTAGTAAATGTGCTTCCTAACCTCATCCCGATAACCGCAAATCTAATCAACGTTGGTTCGTCTGGTGAAGGGATCATTTGTAGTTTGTTTATATGCAACTCAAAAGTGGCTATTACCTAAAAAAATGGCAAAAACTACAAAGAACAGCTAAAACAGGTGGAAATTAAAAAAGAACAATAAACAATTTTAATGTATGCCATTAAATAAAGGAATGAAAGTTTGGCATAAGTAGAGGGACCGGAAATGTAATGAATATGCATTTAGATAATGTTTACTCTATCGAATTTTGACGTTGGCTTGGTTAAATTGGAAGTAGGTGAAAAAATGTCATTGGTCAGTTAGAAACAAATGAAATCCCAATGCACAAAATCGACTTTCACTTTGTCATCGATATGCATTCCCGTTCTCGTTACCGGGCTGTTGTGAATAAAACTTTCTTGCTTCCCGTTTTCGTTTCCGTTCTGGTTACCGTTACCGAGTGGTTGTGAACCAGCCTTAAGTGTGCGATATTAATTTATCGTTCTGCCCATTAATATTCAACGTATTAAGTTTTTACAAGAACAAGCAGTAAGTGTTTCGGCGTAATGCTTTTCTGGTGCAATGATGTTCCAAAATCTCTGTTGGTTTCCCGTCAGCAACATATCTGAAAACGACAGCCATTTGTTGTGTGCTGGAAACAAAAAAAAATTAAAAAGTTACACTGAGTATTATTTATGGATGCTTTTAACTGCTGTGGTTCTTAGCGTCCCATTCTATATTGGGCGTGAAAGACCGGTAATTTTGCTCAGAGGCCTCTATATCAGGCTTGAGATTCTTTTACGTGCCATAAATTTACGACACGGGACCACCGGCTACACTTCCCTTCCGAAGGAAACCATGATAAGGATTTTACGCCCGAAAAAATCCATCGCCATCTGCCGGATTTGAGCCCACGAACTCGGGAACTAGAGGCTAGCATGTTAACTACTACACCACGGAGGACGACGTCACTAGTTTCATCTGTAATGATAGATAGAAAATCTGCTTCAGTGATTTATCGTATAATCTCCTCGTGGCATACTAGAAGCATAATCTGCAGAAGTTCATTCTGAATGGTTTTCCAAGTCCTCTTGGAAACAGTGGCCTTCTCTAGAAGGACTTAGTAAATTGTCTTTGTTCTGCAATGAAATTCACTAGCCCCCTTAAAACACCAGGGTTAGCTGAGGATTACGTTTCATTGTGTCCCCTCAGCGCCAAGTCAACGGCTCCACTAAATCCCATACAATTTATGATAATATTTAGGACATCTATTCCTCATTATGCATAAGCACTGATTTTCTGTACCCGCCGTTTAATTTCCTTGTCTTGTACAATTCTCTTGCCACAGCCACAAGTCCAATTATGTTCATCATAAATAAATGGATTTAAGTTAACGTGTGTACTGCCTGTTCTTACTTTTTAGTCTGTTCTCTGTTCAGAACTGGAGTTGGTTATCTCAGGGTTTTAATTTCCAATTTTTCTTCCACCGAATACAAAGTGGAAGGTTTTAAGAGTAAACTGCACGCTAAATGAATATTAAATATAAGCTAGTCAAATCATTTACGCAGGACAATGATGCTTCCACCTTATAATCTCTGCAGATGTTGCAGGGTAACTGCTATACAAACTACTTTACGTTACAGACAGACAACTGCTTCATCGGCTAAGAGAGCGAAATTATGTCGGCCGGCTTCTAGTGATGTGAATGCATATACGTATTTATTACTCATTGTTTCAAAACACACTGACAACGCTCTATTATGTAAAAGTTATGCAACAATACGCCGGCGCCCTATTTTCTTCACGCCACATTTATATTTGCAGTTTCTCTCATTAAGGCTCACAGTTATTTCAAACAGCTTTTTCTTGTGCCATCAATCATTTCCGAGACATCCATTAATATTGGTTTGAATATTTTTTAAAATGCTGTAACGATTCACTTGTTTTTCGTGATGTCATGGAAAGAGTATGGAATTTTAAATCCAGCATATAGTGAGCTGCTTTAAACAGCTGACTGTGGATTCAGTTTCCTCTTCCTGTATACCTACAGCCGCAAAAGCTATTTGTACTTTATCTGCCACATGTATAAAGTAGAGGTGTTGCATTCCCATTTTTTGACGTCCCTCGAACAAAAAAGTATATTTTCTTTCTCTACCACGTACATACTGTAGACCTCTGACGAGAAAACGTTTGCGAGGTGATCTGCTCTCCGGAGAAGTGACGGGGGGGATAATACCATGTGGCAGCTCACGATGTCATAAATGGATCTACTATCTACATTTAAAACATCGCGCAACGTTAATACCCCAGCGTGTTTCACTCGGAGCAGTGTGTAAGTGTTTCATAGTCATTTATAAAGTTATTTACAATGCCAAGAAAGGAAGAACTCTACACAGTCAAGCACGAGAAATAATTGCTAATGTTGTTAAAATCTGTGACGAGGAAAGCAAACAAAAGTAACTGGCCATTCATATTATTAGCAGAAGAGGGTGTGCTTTCTAAGAGGCCTTACGTCTTCTTGATATGTTGAAAGTATCTTTCTCAGATAGCGATAGAATTGTTGATGTCAACACATCCCTTAGACACATCCTCGTGTGAGGACCACAGTAGGAGGTAGAGAAGGTATTGCATTCCACCTATAAATTCGATACCGAGATTTCACCGGAAATACATACAAGTTTTGAGCCCCCTTGTACCTATAAAAGGTTTGCTTAGAAAAAGGCCCGTACGTGTGTGTGTGTGTGTGTGTGTGTGTGTGTGTGAGTAAGTGAGTGAGTGGGTGAGTGAGTGAGTGAGTGAGTGAGTGAGTGAGTGAGTGTCTGTGTATGTGTGTCTATGAACAGAATAAATAAAAAACGAAAACTCGGATAAATACCAAACTTGCTATTTAGGTTCGGTATCTTCCAAAGATGCTACACGAAGATTTTCAAGAAACCTCCCACCCCAACTATCCCGTATATGGAGCATTCTTCGAAATGTTTAATTTTCTAAGAAATGGCTCGAGCGATTTTGATGAAAATACCATATATTAAAGATACTTACATGAAAAATAAAATCCTATCTTGAATTTTCCGGGAATAGCCTGTGAAGTCCTCTTCATTCGGAATGAATTTTGCATAATCCTGTATAACTGGTAAACGTTAAACGATAGACAAAAACGTGCATTTAAAACACACGATTTATTTCAAATAACTTTATTGTGGCCTAAGCCATTTCCGAGATATTCGTTATTAGTGGTTCAAATTCTTCAATAATAATTATTATTAGACATTCCTTTAAACACCTGTCGATTTTCAGTTATTTCTCGCGATGTCATGGAAAGAGAATGGCACTTTAAGGCCAGCATACAGCGTCCAGATCTAAAACATTTGGCCATTGCTATTCCCTTTATATCTATAACGAAATATGTAATGCAGATACATATTTCCGGGAAGGTTTATCTCCATTAAAATGAACTAGGTAGGAAAATAAAATTTCGTAAGAATAATTTGTATACCTACTAATAATAAGCGCTAGAGGGTAGAGAAAGTCATAAAAATGTAATATCACATGTTTAGAAAAAGGTCCGCGGACGTGTGCATGTGTGAACGCAAAGCAAAAACAAAAACAAAAGTCGGATAAATACCCAAGTCCTATCGATTTTCAAATGTTTCTAGTGATGGCATGGAAGTTATTGAATTCTAAGGCCAGGGTATAGCGTCCGGTTTTTAAACATTTGATCATTGCTGTCTCTTTGTATTCATAACGAAAAGTGTAATATAGCTACTTCTGCAACGGTTTGTCTCGATTAAACTGAAATAGATAGAAAAATAGGCTTTCGTAAGCATAGTTTTTATACCCATGATAGACGGCAGAAAAGTCATGTGAATGTAACAAATCATAATTATTTCTTCTGGTTTTTCTCTTATTCTTTTCTCCAAGCTGTCTGAACCCTCAGCCATTAATGCTACTCATCTCATTCACTGATATGTAAATTAAGGAACTAGCTGTTCGCTGGACCTTAATTTAAACATGTTTTTATACAGAACACCTCAAATAGTGTATTTCCAATGAATTCTCCATGTGCAATACCATTCTTTACTTTCAGTCAGTCGTCCTCCATGGCCTAGCGGTACTATGCTGGTCTCTAGTTCCCGAAATCGCGGGTTTAAACCCGGAGGAGGGAATGGATTTTTTTCGGGCGTAAAAATGCTTAGCGTGGCTTCCTTCGGAAGGGAAGTAAAGCCGGTGGTCCCAAGTCGTAGATTTACGGCATGTAAAAGAACCTCAAGCCTAATAAAGAGGTCTCTGAGCAAAATTTCCGGTCTTTCACGCCCAAAATAGAATGGGACACTAAGAACCATAGTAGTAAAGAGCGTCCGTAAATAAAACGCAATTTCATTTTCGCTTTGTCATTCGGCTCCAGTTCGGTGATGCAATTCGGCTCTTTCCGCCGACATTCGTAATGAAGCAGTAGTCTGTCTGTAACGTCAAGTCACAAGCTTGTATATCGAGTACGCAGTATATCATAGCCGGAAACAGTCAGGCACGTGCATGTAAGTGGAGCAGAATTTACGTCCCTACAGATGTTGAGCCACTGGGATATGTGCACTGATGAGTGCATGCCCACTTTACCAACTCGGTAAAAGAATTTGGGAGAACCCTAAGGAACTCAAGATTCTAACTTAACATAAATGTTACTAAAATAATTGATTTCATAATGGACGACATACAATAACACAAATCATGAAGCACCCCCCATCCAAAACACTACTATAATACATACTAGAGGGCTTAAACCTTTGAAATGAAGCATTAGAGCATAGACTATTAATCACAGAGTAACAATTAAAAGGTAAAGGATTTACCTGCGCGAGATAGGAAATGGGTTTGTTAACCGATTAAGGAGTAAACACTCCAAAGTTCTTCCCTTCACACAAAAACAGTAAATGCCGGAGAATAAAAGCTATGGTTCAACTATTTTGCATATATCGTAATTTAGATCAAAGCCACCAATTACTGCTAAACACTGCAAAACTAATTAACCCTCGTACGTAAAAACTGTGGCTAAATTATAAGTTATATAGTTAATTCAATCTACAAATTGCTCCAAGGCACTGCAGAGCTAATTAACCCTAAACCATGAAAACAGTGGCTAAGTTATTAGGCATTTATTGTAAATTAAATCAATGTCACAAATTACTGTAAGCCACTGCAAAACTGAAACTGTAGCATAAAACTTTGACTAAACTATCAGGCATATACAGTGAATTAATTCAATGCCACTAATTACTGCAAAATACTGCAGAGCTAATTTTCCCTGAAGCACGAAAACTGTAGCTAAATTATTAGGCATATATTATAAATGAAATCAATGCCACAGACCTCCAGAACGTTTTAGCTCTGTAGCATGAAAAAATTCCTAGATTATTAAGCATATATTATGATTTAAAGCAATGCCACAAATTACTGCAAAGCAACTAACCCTTACGCATGAAAGTTGTATCTAAAATATAAGGCATGTTTTATAAATTAAGTCATTGCTACAAATTACTGCAAAACCACTGCAGAACTGATTAACACCGTAGTATAAAACTGTGGCTTAATTATCAGGCATATATAGTGAATTAATTCAGTATAGAAATTACTGCATAGCATTGCAGAGCCAATTAACCCTGAAGCATGAAACTTATGGCCGGAAGGCATATATTACAAATTAAATCAATGCCTGCCACAAATCATCGCAAAGCCCAGCAGAGCTGATTAACATTGCAGCATGGAAACTGTGGCTAAATTATCAGGCATATATAGTTAATTCAATGCCACAAATTACTGCAAAACCACTGCAGAACTAATTAACACCGTAGCATAAAACTGTGGCTAAATTATCAGGCATATAGTGAGTTAATTCAATGCCGCAAACTACTGGAATATTCCCTTAACTCTCACTAACTGCTGATGTTCAGGATCGGGATACTCAGAGTTCGTGATCTTGAACTCATCGCTGCTCAGCATGCAGGCTAAACTAGATAGCTTATCGTCCAAGAACTTAAAGCTATCTAGAAACCTGAAAAAGATAGTCCTGTACTTTTTGCTGAATGATATATATCGCTGAGGAGTTTGAGATACACGAAATGGAGTGATCGTCATATGCCAGGCGTTGCATCAGGAAATTGCTGTCATAATTGCTAAGACAATGAAAAAAGATGGGTATAAAATTAGGTACCCGTCTATTTAAATTGCAAGCATTATGAGCAGCCCCCAGGAATACACCGGTCACGTGGCAGTGATTGCGTACCTTCAAATCGTCTACCTCAAACTCCTTCTTGCATATGTGGCAATGACGAGCATTATCGAAATCAGCTACGTCCTGAGCAGTCAATGTCATTTCTTCATTGTTGCTATATTGCTCAATAACCATGTCGGCTATTAACTTAAGCTCAATGAAGAACTCCTTGATTGCATCAGGACCTCTGAATAGCTTAAACCTCGACAATGAATCGTCATGGCGACATACGAGCTTAAGCGATATAGATATAGCCTCATGATGCTGGATAGCCCGAGTCCAGCTCTGATTAGCCGACGGTTCACAGGACTGAACTCGGGCTAACACGCTCTCAATATCGGCGTACACAACAAAAAGTACAGGACTACCCTTCGAATATGATGAGAACTCAATCACTTCACCCGGATTAGGCATTTTAAGCACCTGGCACTGCATGCACTTCAATTGATGCTTTTTAAAAGCACCTTCATTATTGAAGTGCTTCAAGCAGGGCTCGCATACCCGTTGTTTCCCCTTATGTTTGCTGAACTGTGACCTTGTCAGCCTTGACATATCCTTAATCAGACAGTAGTGAGATCTTCCATTTTGCTCAATAAGTAGTAGGTTAACATTTAAATCTTTCCTGCTGCTGGTTTGGTATAGCGGTATAATTGCGCACTCCCTTTCTACTCCAAATACCGATACTGATACTCCTGTGTTTTGCTGCTCAAAGTCTGGAATCTGGTGTAGGCTTACGGGGAAGTCTATCCCTCTGTAGTTGAATGCAGAGAATAACTGTTCTGCAGGGTATTTGCTCGTTCTATTAGCATTCAGGATCGCTGGATACTTTGCAGCGAGCAAACACCATGCAAAACAGTATTCATCGTTGTTTTTTATGTTTGATACAGCTTCCTTAGCCTTGATTGCAATGGGTAACTCTATGTATCGCGATGCATTCAAGGGATCATAGAAGCTAGTTCCAATAACAAGAGCCCTGACAGCGAGCAGAGATTTTGAGCTTGCACCTCCTTCGAAATTCGAGATGTTTTCTAGAATATCATCGACCATAGAAGTGTATAGGGATCAAGATTACTTGATTGAAGGCCCAGCTTTGTCTTGCTATTGAAAAAGATGGTTTCTGCATGCTCTTTTTCAGGAGATTGTATGATGTATGTGATCTCGATAGATGCGTTTACTTTAAAATCAGAAGAGCTTCTCCCAAGTACAGAAACCATCTCTCCCAATACAAGACGCCTACATTCCTGCAGAAATTGACCGGGGTCAGCTATCTCTAAAGTGTTTTCTATGCGGCTATTGAAAAGGCGGCCCTTGAACGCCGATTCAATAACCTTGCACTCTAGCTGGGTATGACTAACGTTTAGTGTTTTTAGCGTTGTTGTTGTATTCAAGATCGTCACTATCAGAGTCAGTGTCAGCAGTGGTGGTTGAGGTGTCATATTGGTTGCGACCGATGCCTGATGGCCCTGCAACTGGTGATGGAGGTGCCATTGAAGATCCTTGATGGGCGAGGGGGCTAATTCCTTGACCGTGCTCCTCTTCAGCCTCGTGAGGTCTTTTGGAACCCCGGAGCAATGTTAAGTTGTCTGCATACTCAGGCTCCGAGTTCGTGACCACTATTGAAGGTTCTATAACAATAACAAAGTGGAATTAATCGGAATGTCAATTAAAATAGAAATGCGAGAATATATGTTTATTAGATCATTGAAGAAAAAGCTTAAAGTAACTTGTTAATGTTACGATAATTATTTATATAATTGTATATTTTTAATAAATAAAAAATGAGTGAAAAAGTTGATTGAGAAATGTTATGCGTTAACATTACGATAATTATTATGTAATTGTATATTTTAATTAATAAAAATGAGTAAAAAAATTTATTGAGAAACGTTATGTGTTAACATTACGATAATTATTATGTAATTGTATATTTTAATCAATAAAAACGAGTAAAAAAAGTTTATTGAGAAATGTTATGCGTTAACATTACGATAATTATTATGTAATTGTATATTTTAATCAATAAAAATGAGTAAAAAATTTATTGAGAAAAGTTATGCGTTAACGTTACGCTAATTATTTATGTAATGATGTTACTAGAATAAATGAAGTTAAAAAACACTCACCGTTCAATTCACGAAGCATCTGCAGGTACACGGTCCTGTAGGCACAATTCACGCAAGTGCACACCTCGCTAGGAATAATCGCCCATGGATCTCCTACAGGCATTGGTGCAACATCCTCGAATCCGGGAGGCGGTGGGGTCAGGTAGTCTTGAGAAAATATAGGCTACGGCATGCTACAGCCCTCGTCCGTCTCCCCAGCCCTGAATGAAGTTGTTTCAGGAACTACAACAAAGAAGCAAAAAGCAGACTTTGCTTCACATTGAATATTTTTAATTGAAAGGTGCTAGTAAATTGAATGCTTCATTCCATAATTGAAATTCTGAATTGTTCTCTGGTTATACATTGATTAATGATAAAGATAATATTACTAGAAAAAAAGTTAAGTGTAATAATATATCTAAACTCACCGTTCACTTCGTTAAGCATCTGTATTGCAGCAACTTGTTATTCACAGTTATTGCACGTGCAACACTGGTCTGAAGCGCTGCCCATGCCTGCATTCACCCCTGTAACGGGAGTGACATCCTCAAATCCAGGTGGCGGTGGTATAATATAATCACCCCCGATAAGATTGGTGACGGGGGGCTATTAGAAATGTAACTGCTAAGCAGCGGCACATCTGATATCTGATGCCCCACCAGGGGTGTCGGTATGTTTTACATCACGATGTTATCAATGGGCTCTCTATTAACTTGCATAAATTGGTTAAGTCGAGAGCCTGCTCATCTGACGAGTGCGGCTCTGGCGACCCCCATCGAGTTTGCAGTATTACATGTGAAAAAAGTTTAAATGTGTAAATTCAATTGTTTTTATAACTGATAAAAGATGAATGATTAGAGAAAGACATGTAATATGAAATAAATGAGTAGAGGAAATCGTATGAATGTTAACAGAACGCGTTGTGAAAAATTTGTATGAAGGTTTACGGAAGGAGGAATTTGTAGCGGGATCGTATGAATGTTAATAGAAGAATGGGAGGAGAAATCAAGTGAATGTCAATAGAAAAATGTGTTGAGAAAACCATATGAATGATTACAGAGGAAGGTGTAGAGAAAATCATATAAATGTTACAGAAGAATGTGTTGAGAATATCATGTGAATGTTTATGCAAGAAGAACGTGTAGCGAAAATCATATGAATGTTAATAGAAGATTGCGAGGAGAAATCATAGAAGAGTGTATGGGAAAAATCATATGAATGTTAATAGAAGAATGTGATGATAAAATCATATGAATGTTTGCAGAAGACGAGCGTGTAGTGAAATCATATGAATGTTAATAGAAGAATGCGAGGAGAAATCATGTGAATATCAATAGAGGAATGTGTTGAGAATACCATATGAATGTTTACAGAAGAAGGTGTAGAGAAAATCATATAAATGTCACAGAAGAATGTGATGAGAAGATCATGTGAATGTTTATGCAAGAAGAACGTGTAGCGAAAATCATATGAATGTTAATAGAAGAATGTGAGGAGAAATCATTTGAATGTTTACAGAAGAATGTGTAGCGAGATCGTATGAATGTTAATAGAGGAAGAATGATTAGAGATTAAGTATGAATGTTTATGCCGGTATCTAAAGAACTATTTTTACACCTTTGATGAAAGCGCTACATTTTTTAACAATTCTGATGTTAATTATTAAAGAAATTAAAAAGTCAGATAAACAATATGGCACTTTTGCAATGATTCATGTTTCACTTAGTCATGTAAAAAAACTCACTCACCTTGCATTACATAGATGGCGTTGGATGCAGTCTAGAAGACAATAGCGCTGACTTGGATTAAGCCGTATCAGGAAGCTGTATCGCTAAGTTAATAAACTCGCAGTGGCTTCCTTATGCACCAACGCTTGTTTATATAAGGACCTAGAGCCCCTCAGGCAATTTCAAGCGTTGGTATGGCGGGGGAGATGTTACACGTCACGTGATTATTGCATCCAATGACATCATCTCTTGCAGCGCATGCGCAGAGAGAAGTAGCCCTCGGGCAATGCAGGTGACGCCTGGAAGTCGGGGTGGGATGGGTGGAATTTAGGGTCTAGCTGTTATATGATGCTTGCTTCGTGGGAACTCAAGCCTCTCTCTTTTCCCACAGTCAGACAAAGACAGGGCGAGCATAAAACCACCCTCAGATTCTTTTGTTAAACTAGCAGGTGTTCGAACAATGGAAAGGGACCGGCTTTGTTATAAGGCAGTGGAATGAGAAATGCCAGATGGTCTTTCTGAAGAAGCCTTGCCCCGGACAAAAGAAAGGGGATACAATAGAACTTGTTTCTTTGTTAACGGGCTTCAGGTTCTCTTTTGTCACGACCCTAATTTATCAAGGCCTTTGTTCATTTTGACAGTTGAAGGGCAAGCATTGTTCTTTTGTTAAAAGCTAGTGGAATGGGAAATGCCAGATGGTCTTT
This sequence comes from Deroplatys truncata, assembly GCA_030765065.1. Lineage (NCBI taxonomy): Eukaryota > Metazoa > Arthropoda > Insecta > Mantodea > Mantidae > Deroplatys > Deroplatys truncata. The sequence goes on from CM060985.1 coordinate 160,290,379, forward strand.
CTAAAGAAGCCTTGCCCCCGGACAATAGAAAGAGAATACAATAGAGGTTGTTTCTTTGTTAACGGGCTTCAGGTTCTCTTTTGTCACGACCCTAATTTATCATGGCCTTTGTTCATTTTGACAGTTGAAGGGCAAGCATTGTTCTATTGTTAAACGCTAGTGGAATGAGAAATGCCAGATGGTCCTTCTAAAGAAGGCTTGCCCCAGACAATAGAAAGGGATACAATAGAATCTGTTCCTTTGTTCAACATACTCATTGTTCATTTTGACAGTGATGGATAGCCTGTTGCACGCTGTTGTTAAAGAATGTGAGTGGTGTGAGTTGCTGCAGTGCAGGAAAGCACATAGGCGGATGTGGAATGGGTAGGAAAAACATCTCGCCTTTGTTACAGAACCATAAATTTACGACTCCCTTTGTCCGTTTTGACAGGTGAAGGTTACCCTTAATTGCTTAACTGTCAAGCTTCCATTATACTCGACAAGATTTATGACCCATAGCTGCAACTAAAAGTACGAAGGAGCTGGAGGGGAAGGGGGAGAGGAGGTGGGGGCAAATGAATAGACATTCCTGCATATTAAGTGACACAGAAACCCCATTTCTCCCCTACTTACAACGTTCCCGAAACGTCTGTTTCTAAACAATTCTTCACCTGGCTGGAATCCCGAGAAAATCTAAAATATTCGCAATGCCAGAAAAGCTTCAGCTCATATTTGAGTTACAGTCTGTTCCCAAAGGGAGGGGAAATAAATCAAGACCTGAATCGCAGAAAAATATTAAAACAAAGCGTGCAAGGTAAGAACAATATACCTAACTATTATTGTGATTATATAAGATACCGAGTTTATTCAAATGAATATGCTTCTGTTGTGACATGATGTATCCATATATGCCGTTATTGCATTCAGAGGATTATTACTATAATCCACTTATACCATATACAAGGCGCTCTTCCTAGACACGAGTATCGGTTTTGCTGACATCTACTCCAGAGCATCATTCCTTAGTTTTCAAAGTTCTGATTAGTAAACTACTTAGGGTACTTTGCTACTATTTTTAAGCGGGCAAGCGCTAAATGTCGATACTCTTCAGAATGAATATAAGATGGGCAGTTTTTACCTTCTCTACTACGTACACTAAGTAGGGGAAGTATTGTATTCCACCCAAAAATTCGATACCGAGATTTCCCCGGAAATACATGTTTTGAGACACCCTGAATCCAAAAAAAGCATTTTTGGAAACATGTCCGTCTGTGTCTGTGTGTGTGTGTGTGTGTCTGTCTGTCTGTCTGTGAACAGCATAACTCCGAAACGAACAGTCGGATAAACACCAAACTTGGTATTTAGGTTCAATATCTTCCAGAGATGCGACACGAAGGTTTTCAAGCAAATCCCCCCACCCCAGATTACACTTTACATGGAACATTTTTCGAAAAGTTTAATTTTCTCAAAAATGGCTCTAACGATTTTGATTAAAATATCATATGTTTAAGATATTTTTATGACAAATAAAATGTATACCTTGAATTTTCTGGGAATGTCTCCAAAAGTATTCTCCGTTGTGAACGACTTTTGCATAACTGGAAACCATAAGAGATAGACAAAATTTTACTACACAAAAAATGTAGATCGCGTTAAAATACACAATTTATGTAATATATATTTTTTTTGAGTGAACCATTTTCGAGATATTGCTTGTTATTCCCTTAAATTTTTACTTTCTCTACTACGTATAGTAAGTAGGGGAAGTATTGCATTCCACCCAAAAATTCGATACCGAGATTTCACCGGAAATACACGTTTTGAGACCTCCTGAATCCAAAAAAAGCATTTTTGGAAACATGTCCGTGTGTGTGTCTGTGTGTGTGTGTGTGTCTGTGTGTGTGTCTGTGTGTGTGTCTGTGAACAGCATAACTCAAAAACGAACAATCGGATAAGCACCAAACTTGGTATTTAGGTTCAGTATCTTCCAGAGATGCGACACGAAGGTTTTCAAGAAAATCCCCCCACCCCAGACTACCCTTTACATGGAAGATTTTTCGAAAATTTTAATTTTCTCAAAAATAGCTCTAACGATTTTGATGAAAATATCATATGTTTAGGGTAATGTCATAAGAAATGAAATGTATATCTCGAATTTTCTGGGAATGTCTCCAAAAATATTCTTCATTGTGAACGACTTTTGCATAACTGGTAAACCATAAGAGATAGACAAAATTTTACTACGCAAAAAATGTAGATCGCGTTAAAATACACGACTTATGTCATATACATTTCTTTTGTTGAGTGAACCGTTTTCGAGATATTGCTTGTTATTTCCTTAAATTTTCCAATACTTATACTTTTTCTCAAATGCGTTATTCATTTTTACTTTCTCTACTACGTATAGTAAGTAGGGGAAGTATTGCATTCCACCCAAAAATTCGATACCGAGATTTCACCGGAAATACATGTTTTGAGACCTCCTGAATCCAAAAAAAGCATTTTTGGAAACATGTCCGTGTGTGTGTCTGTGTGTGTGTGTGTCTGTGTGTGTGTCTGTGAACAGCATAACTCAAAAACGAACAGTCGGATAAGCACCAAACTTGGTATTTAGGTTCAGTATCTTCCAGAGATGCGACACGAAGGTTTTCAAGAAAATCCCCCCACCCCAGACTACCCTTTACATGGAAGATTTTTCGAAAATTTTAATTTTCTCAAAAATGGCACTAACGATTTTGATGAAAATATCATATGTTTAAGATAATGTCATGAGAAATGAAATGTATATCTCGAATTTTCTGGGAATGTCTCCAAAAGTATTCTTCATTATGAACGACTTTTGCATAATTGGTAAACCATAAGAGATAGACAAAATTTTATTCCACAAAAAATGTAGATCGCGTTAAAATACACAACTTATGTCATATACATTTCTTTTGTTGAGTGAACCGTTTTCGAGATATTGCTTGTTATTTCCTTAAATTTTCCAATACTTATACTTTTTCTCAAATGCGTTATTCATTTTTTTTATGTCCTGGACATGCAAAGAGAATGGAATGCGCCACATAGCAACCAGCGTTAAAATATTTGACTATCGCTTAAAAGCTACGATATTTCCCTTGCATCTACAAGAAAATTACCAATAAGATTGACATCTCGATATCTCGATTAACATGAAGCATATGGAGAATAGGCGTTTGTAAAATTAGATTGTACAAGAGTAGAGAAAGTCATGTGAGTGTAACACATCAGATTTTTTTATGTCCTGGACATGCAAAGAGAATGGAATGCGTCACATAGCAACCAGCGTTAAAATATTTGACTATCGCTTAAAAGCTACCATATTCCCCTTGCATCTACAAGAAAATTACCAATAAGATTGACATCTCGATATCTCGATTAACATGAAGCATATGGAGAATAGGCGTTTGTAAAATTAGGTTGTGCAAGAGTAGAGAAAGTTATGTGAGTGTAACACATCAGATTTTTCAATACTTATTTTCTAAAATGGGAATTCGTTATTCATTTTTTTTGTCTTGGATATGCAAAGAGTGGCAAAGGGAATGGTGCTGCACCTAACAACCAGCTATTAAAAGATATGTATGTGCTTAAAGGCTACTGTTTTTCTATATTGCCCTTGTAAATATATATTCCCCTTACATCTACAAGAAAATTAGCAATAAGATAAGAGTCTGCAAATGTTTATCTCGATTAACATGAAGTAGATGGAGAATAAGCGTTTGTAAAAATAGTTTGTACAAGAGTAGAGAAAGTCATGTGAGTGTAACACATCAGATTTTTTGATACAGAGTGAAGAAAATTAACTGGATTGTATTATGTTCATTTAACAAATCTGGTAAATTATAGGACCCTCTAAAGATTATTAGAAACGTACTCCTGTTCAGGACGCTTCCCTTTTACTGTTGAATAGTAATGCTATTTACAGATATATCTTTCAACAAACATTACTTCAATTTTAAAAAAATTAAGTTGAAACAAATAATTATAATATGCTCCTAAAATGGTGATTTTATTTTTATAGATGCTGTGTATGAAAAAACCAGCTACAAACCTGCTTGTAGTCACAGGCAGCAAAACTTGGAATGCCAGAAGGTAGCTTCAGAAGATTCATCCTACTTTGGAAAACCACTTTAATGCGAGGGGGAATAAAGCACAGGATGAGTTCATCTAACGCCATGTCAGCACATAATCAACTGCTGCTAATGGAAATAAAGGGAAAAAAATACTCTGCCTCATTTTTGTAAGAGCAGAAAACTGTGCAAATGTGCAAAAGACTGTTTAGGTCAAGTCTCCCCAATCATTTGCTTAAGATTTATCATTACATAAGAGAATGCAGGAAATAAAATCGTGGGGGAGATCGGAAGGCAACTAAATACCGACTTAGCCGAGAATCTGTTAAAAATGTCATTGAGAGGTTACCTTGCACGGAAGTACATTATTCTCGCCAAGATTAAAGAGAAATTGTACCTACCAAAGGATTGAAGTCTATTAGAAATGTCTGGAGCCTAAACAAGAGAAATTTTGCACCTGCAGAATGTGTACCGATAGTGAAGCTTAGATGTATCCAGTTCATATTCACAAAACAAATTTAACCTTTAAATGGAGTGCCAAAACCTGATGTTTGCTTAACCTGCATCGAAAAAAAGAAAGAAAAAAGAAATAATAAGCATCAATACTGCAAACAATCAAGAAAATAGACTCCAGGCCAAGGCAACTATACTTGTTCATTTGCTGTGAGTCAAGAGTTTCTTGAAACAGTGAAAGAAATTTCGTCAAATCTGGTAACAATTGTTTACTGTCAACAAAATATAGTACTACCCCGTCTTCCTAATCAAGCAACTTGCTTAGCTAGGTAATACTATATGTTCAATGAAACTGTTGTGGAGCAACGTCAGGACTAAAGATTATCCCACGCAATGCATTTGCATATATATGGCTTGAACATGTAGCACCCAAAGCACGCAACGAAATTGCATCAGTCATTCATCACAAAATACAGTCCACTGATTTCACCTCACTAGAACAAATTCGTCTCATCTCCAACGGAAAGGAATAAATGGCGGCTGGTGTGTAAAACACAACAGCACCGAACGCCCTAATTTTTGACACCTTGCGGATTTATTGATTAGTTTTTCCTTGAATGCTACTACACGTAACCTAGATGCGGTAATTTAAAATCTACTGCGTTTAAATCTACCGCGCTTCTCCTCTAAACTTGAGACATGGCAGCATAGTCAGGAGCACGTCATGACTTGTGCACGTTTTAAAAGCTTTTGCGCTTGCGCAACTGGTGTGAGGTAAATACCTTATGGGTGAAATTCATACAGGTTGTGTACACTTTAAGACGTGCACTGGCCCTTATAATCCGTCTCTCAGTAACAAGTTTACGTCAGTGCCACTAGATGGTCTAGATGGTAACACACCATTGTTTCATTTATTCGGGAGTGTAGGGGCGGGAAGTTGGGAAACCGTTCGCTTTTGAGTTTGGCATAACTCCCGCTAGATGGTAGTATACAGAACAGTTACACCAATTCATTCACTGCACAGCTTTGGTGTTCTGTGCTGTACAGCAAAATTTAGATCTGATGTGACTATATGTTATTAGTTATACAAATAGAAAAGTCTATTTTCTATATATATTATGGATTTCTGGATGAGTTATGATACATTATGCTATGATACTAAAGACATCAATCATAGAGTAATAGAGGCATTTGCTCGATTGATAAACAGAGCATGGATTTTCTTTATAAATAGATAGTATCTGCCAAGATGCTGTATAATTTTCCCTATTTAACGAGTACCTACAGTGCAGTGTAACGTGTATTTGCATTAACGTTTGTGGGACTGTATGGAGGAATAGGACATTTTATAACAATAAATTGTGCCTTTTTCCTATTTCAGCAAATGAGACTTGGTGAGTGCTAATAAATTAGTAATATTAATATGTATTTGGCTGACGAAAGAATGCTAATGGAGTGTAGCGAAAGCTTACACATTACTTGGTTGTTGCACCATTTAATTATATGCAAAACAATAACAATCCACAAAACAACCCTTTCTTTCGTCAGAAAAGTTATTTAGTATTATTATTTATTGTTATTATTTATTATTATTACTATTATTGGAAGCGGCTGCAGTTGTATCATTTTGTTCATAATCATAATAACCATTATACAGTCTATTTCACATTTTCAGGCCTATCTGAACCTAACATTTTGTGAACATCCAAAATGCATATCCAGGGCTGCCACTGGATATGGAGCTCAAAATAAAATCTCCATAATACCATCCATGGTCTCCTGGTGGTTCCAAAACGAAGCTCCTCAGAACTTTTATTTCCTGTTGTCGGCCAGTTTTCTCCCTTGCGAGGATACGCGGAAACATTGAAACGTCTGTTCGTAAAGGGGAAGTAATTGTGCATCCAGATGAATACAAGAAGATCAGTCAACAACTGTTGTACACCTTAGTAGTGATTGTCCTACACATGACTGTAAGGTTTTTTTTTTATAAATATATAATAAACCGAGAAATTGCCTTCCATTTAAATATCTGAAGTAAACCGAATGTTTTTCACTGAAAAAATGAATACAATCAATTTCAAGCAGAATCCTATTTTCGTCTCCAAAGCAACTAACCATCTTCAAGTAGACTGTTAAAGATGTGCATAGTCTTACAAAATCATTTTGGTCCCCCATAGAAAGAAAATAGACGTCTGAAAATCTACAACAAATCGTTACTGTGCTCCGTATTTTAACATGGAACTCCCACAAAATGTTGATGGTCTGAATACTGTTTCTGTTTGAATACGAAGTTTTTCAGTCTCATTCTAACATTCAGGATTAGAAGACGTGCAAAAGGAGAGTATCCATAATGATATTGATAATTTTAACTTTGAATGCCTATCATTGTAATCATTATCTGCAATTGTTAGAATTATTACTAGTCAAAGGTGGTGGTAATAGCTTTCATTAATAAATGATGGATGTTACCTGGATGGTGAGTTTGTTAAAGCAATTGCCACCCAGCAGTGGTCTTTATTGGTGCATTTGCATTTACTTGATAACATGATTTTTGTGAAAATGTAATAACTTTGTTATTTGTATAATGTTGCAATTTTAATTAAATAAAATCTGACGTGATACATTCACATAACTTTCTCTACGCTCTATTGTTTATTAGTGGGTATCAAATTATTTATTTTGCTATCTGCTTCATTTTAATCGAAATAAACCTTTGCGGAAATAGTTGCATTAAACGATGAATTTTTTCGGGCGTAAAAACTCTTAGATCCTTCGGAAGATAAGTAAATCCGGTGGTCCCGTGTCGTAGATTTACGGCACTAAAAGAACCTCAAGCCTAATAAACAGGCCTCTGAGTAAAATTTTCAATCTTTCACGCTCAATATAGAATGGGACGCTAAAGACCAGAGCAGTTAAAGAGCGTCCATAAATAAAATTCAATTTATTTAAGCATTTCGTTATGCATACAAAGGAACAGCGACAGTCAAATGTTTAAGAACTAGGCGCCATATGCTGGCCTTAAAATTGCATACTCTTTCCATTATATCGCGAGAAACAGCCGGAAATCAACAGGATTCTAAAAGAATGGCTAACTATTGAACAATTTGAATCATTAATAAATGTTATCTCGGAAATGGCTGATTCTATAAAAAAAAATACTTAATTGATGTGTTTTAAACAGATCTACAGTTTCTGTGTAGTACGTTTTCGTCTATGCTTATAACGTTTGCCAGTTATACAAGATAACACAAAATTCCTTCCAAATGAAGAAGACTTCAAAGGCTATTCCTAGAAAATTCAAGATGTGCATTTTATTTGTAATGTAAATATTTGAATATATGGTATTTTAATCAAAATCATTACTACCACGTAAAGGATAGTTGGGGTGCGGTGATTTTCTTAAAAATCTGCGGGTCGAGTCTTTGGAAGGTACTGAACTCAAATATCAAGTTTGGTGTTTATCCGACTTTTCGTTTTTGAGTTATGCTGTTCACAGACACACACAGACATAAAAACACAAGGATATTTTTCCGAAAATCTGATGATATATTCACATGACTTTCTCTACCCTCTATCTTTAACTATTCTTACTAAAGCTTATTTTTCTATCTACTACATTTTATTCCGAATAAACGTTTGCAAAAATAGCTACATTACACATTTCGTTATAGATACAAAGAGAACAGCGATAGTCAAGCATTTAAGAACCAGGCCGATAGTTTGGTTTTGATCTCTTTATGAATCAATAAAGGTCTCTTACCTGGTGATAAAACATTTCCTGTTGAAATAATGTAGCAACAAGCTATATGCTGCTCTTAAAATTCCATACTGTTTCCAAGCAGTCACGCGAAACAACTGAAAATCAACGGAAGTTAGAACGAATGACAAGCATTGAACAATTCGAACAATTAATAACGGATATCTCAGAAACGGCTTATGCTTTAAAAAAATCCCATTTTAAATAAATTGTGTGTTTTAAAGAGATTGCATTTTCTGTATGGTATGTTTGCCTCTATCGCTTAACGTTTACCAGTTATACAAGATTATACGAAATTCCTTCCGAATGAAGGAGGAGGCTATTCCCAGAAAATTAAAGATTTACATTTTATTTGTCATGTAAATATCATTCATATATGATATTTTAATCAAAATCGTTACAGCCATTTTTTAAAAATAAAAATTTTCGAAACATATTCCATGCAAAGAATAGTTGGGGATTTTCTTGGAAATCTTTGTGTCGCATATTGAACTCAAATACCAAGATTGGTGTTTATCCGACTTTTCGTTTTTGAGTATGCTGTTCACAGACACGCAGCAGGCAGACAATCACAGACACACACACACACACACGGACATGTTTCCAAAAATGCTTTATTTGGATTCAGGGGACCTCAAAAGATGTATTTGTGGTGAAATCTTCGTATCGAATTTTTAGATGGAATGCAATACCCATCCGCCTACTATGTAAATAATTACAGAGAAAGTAATAAACAACACACGCAGAAATTCTGCAAAATGCCAATATTTTCCAGTTGTACTTTTCAAAATGGGTCATATCACATTGAGTACAACAAAGTGGGTGAAGTAAAAATTAATTCCTCGCTCAGAGCTACGTTTGAGAACATAGATTTCAGTTTCAGTGCGATATGGCTACTGCTATCATAACAAGTTATAGAAAAAGATATCGGAAATCTAAACGCAATGTGACAAAAGATACACTATTTTTAATTTTAACTCTTACTAACATGATCCATTTTGATCTGGAGCCCCTCGTTTGATCTTTTCACTCTTCTGCTGAGGGGGTAAACACAAAATATTGAACATCTTTATTTTGTCTTTACGTGTTTTTTACCCTTCACTCAGGACAATCTTGTTCTCTTGCCACAAATCTCTCTCCTTGAGTTTTTCGATCGCTCATGCAAACTATACACCAGTGGCGGCTCGTGGTATAATTTTAGGTGCTTGCAGCTGATATTTGTCTACAAATTTGGACTTTGAATTAGACGTGCATAAATGAAGGTGAATATCATAACGAGGAAAACTAGTTTTGCGAGGGAGCTGAAAAGCTCAATAGAAACTAGATGCTCCCGACAACTCCTATTATGTAGTGCGAGATTTCAAACCTACTAAAACCACTTCACTTAGCTGTACAACCAAGCAAGCTCATTTTAACGAAATAACCCATAGAGAATAATATTCACAGGAATCATATTATTAAAATCATATTTTAAATGAAATGCACACAAAATATGAACGTACACTACAAGTCAACCTAAACCTTAAAAACAACTAACTGTTTACAAATTTGATTTTAAAGTTTTAATTTAGTACAAACGTTTTAAACACAATCACTATCTCAAAGCAACTGCTATTGCTGTATTTGAAATGAAAGCTCATCCTGCATTCTTTGGTATGAGCGAATTTGTCAATCACTTTCTGACTGAAATCAGAAATGTTCATAATGAAGTCTTTCTCTATTGAAAGCATTGCTAATGCTGAAAGTCTCTCTTGTCCCATTGTATTTCTCACAAAGGACGTAATCTTCTTAAGTGTGGAGAAACAACGCTCAGCTTCTGACGTCGTCATCGGGATGGTTATAAGCACTTTTAACAACTACAGATTAACCAAAAGTGTCTTACAAGATGTTTGCATAAATAAAATCAATCAAAACCATAGTTTCAGGCATAGATTAAAATTTTGCAGCACCGTAAATTATCGATAATTCGGGTTTAAGCTATTTTGAATCAATGAAAGCGTACACCTTGCACGTCTGATTCAGGCTTCTGTCAGGAAAGTTGGAGCCATGGTGCTAAAACATTTCCGGTTGAAATAATGTAGCAGCAGCTAGATGACCTGTGAATTTAAATCTGTTCTACATTTGAAAAAGAATTGTGTCACACATTTCTTTTCTCTCTCTCCTCAATTCTGACATATTGGTTTTCGCCTTCTTTGCCTCATTTTCGGTGTTTCATGGAAGGTTACTTTTTTCCCTAGCTGCAAGGATTTTCCTTTCGAAAGCATCAATGCACATTCTAACATGGCAGGGGTCAGTGCCCTATTTTTCTGCAGCTGACCATAAAAGATGTCTATACTTGGTATAATTTTATGAAAGAAAAAAAGCTAGAAGTTGAAATTCTTGCTCTCAAGGGTTTTAATATATTCCGATGCGAGGGCATAATATTCAGATTTTAAACCCCTTCTCTATTTAAAATAACCCTGAAACATTCCTCAATTTCTTACTTTTTTTCAAAAACTAGATTAACAGATAGAATGAAAATTAAATCCAGTGCGAACTTAGCGATGTAGTCGTCTTTTTACCACTTGAACAGCACTGCAGTTCTTTATGGACTTGAGAAGGTGCATTTACCTTACAAATCACCAAAAAATATACGTACATTTCGATTCAATGCTGCAGTATTTAGCATCACCAAATTAAGCTGATGGGCATCGCAATGTATATATTCAGCCCTTGGATATATGTGTTTCAGTATTGCACGAACTCCGCCAGCCGAGCCTCTCATAACACTAGCGCCAACTTAAGTCTGCGATATTAATTTATCATTCTGCCTATTAATATATGTATCAACATCTCACAGGAGACAAGCAATAAGTGTTTCGGTGGCATGTTTTCGTGGTGCAATGATGTTCCAAAATCTCTCTGTTGGTATCCCGTCAGCAATATATACGAAACGACAACCATTTGTTGTATGCTGAAAACGTCATCTGTAATAATAAATAGAAAATCTGCTTCACTGATCTCGCATAATCTCCTCGTAGCATACTAGAAGAATAATCTGCAGAAATTCATTCTGAATGGTTTTCCAAGTCCCCTTGAAAACAGTGGCCTTCTCTAATTGGACTTAGTGAATTGTCTAGCTCTGCACTGAAATTCACTAGCCCTCTTAAGACACCAGGGTTAGTTGAGGATTACGTTTCATTGTGTCCCCTCAGCACTAACTCAAAGGCCTCACTAAATCCCATAAAATTTATGATAGTATTTAGGACATCCATTATGCATAAGCACTTATTTTCTGTACTCGCTGTTTAGTTTCCTTGTCTTGCGCAATTCTCTTGCCACATCCACAAGCCCAATTATGTTTATGATAAATAAATGGATTGAATTTAACGTGTGTACTGCCTGTTCTTGCTATTTAGTCTGGTCTCTGTTCAGAACTGGAGTTGGTCGTCCCAGAGTTTTAATTTCCAGTTTCTCTTCAGCCGAATACAGACTGGAAGGTTTTAAGAGCAACCTGCATACTGAATTCATATTGAACATAAGCCAGTTAAATCATTAACTCAGGAAATAATGCTTCCACCTTAACTGCACAGATGTTGCAAGCTAACTGCCACACAAGCTCAACCATACATAGCATATCAGAGCTGGCAGCAGTCAGGCGCGCACATACCTACCACAATTATCTGTGGTTAAAGACCACTGAACCACGGAAACGATATGCCTATAACAGCATAAATTATTGCTGTTATTGTGAGAAGTAGCATTTTAATTTCGGTCAAATAGAAATAAATAAGTAGATAAAAAGTAGTGATTGTACAAACCTGCAATCAGGTCAGAAACCGCCCCTGCTACACACACACACACACACACACACACACACACACAAACACACACGCGGTATACCGGGTATATGAACAACACCGCACGAAGTTTACTGATAATAGACAATTCATACTTGCTATAGAATACCTATGGTCTACGAAGATAAATTACTGAGTTATGCCTTAAGATTACTAGGGTGTTTGCACGCCACTGATCACTCTCACCTTCAACTATAAAGCATTCTAATAAAATAAATATAGGGAATCAAAGCGCACTCTTTAGAGCAATGGATGTTACCAGAAATCCAATGATGGCGATGCTTTCTATTTTATCCTTGTCTCTTTTTTTTTTTCTTTATAAGTACTTGCTCAGTTTAATTTGATTTTCAGCAAACATTTGGGTTGTGTACATATAATGTTCACTTAGCTAATGCTCATTTTTCTAATTTCATATTCTTTTAGTTGCCATTTACACTGTCGTGGCCTAAATAGTACAAACTGAAAACTAAATGTGCACAGTAACGTTAAATGAATTGGTACAGGTCTACACAAATAACTACTAACAAAACTACAAATAAGTATTTAAAAGATCTAAGTGTGACTGAATTATTACAAAAATAAGTTGTCTCGGCTTTAACCTAACAGTAGAATAGATAGCTAATATAAGAATAAAGGTAAGCAAACAGCTGAAAATGCACTTGTTTCAAGGGAATTGCCCAAAATTGCGACCTCTAGCATCAATGAATATGCGACATCTAAGCAGAAATGATTCCTGAAACCTATTGAACATTCCTGGTACGTTAAGAATCCCATCGCTGGTTGCAATAATGCGGACAAATAGCACTTATTCAGAATCAATCGGTGATGAATACACCATAGTCTGAAGATGACCTTCAGAGAAAGGAGTTCAAGGGTGGCAAGAGTACGGTAGGACTGCCTTTTCCGATCCAACGATTGGGGAAGGCTCGATTTAGATGTTCCCGTACTTTTAAGCATAACGCGCAGGAGCTCCATTGTGTTGGAAATGCAGTTGGGCCCGAATATCAAGCGGCACTTCTTCCAAAAGGTTGGCATACATACTCCAGAAATGTTTTATAAGTATCACCATGCGGCCGAGGAGGAAGAAGGTATGTCCAATGACGTGGTCAGAAACAAAGTCAGCCTACACTTGGTTGCTCTTCTGCACAGCAGCGTAGGTATTTTCGTATGCCTATATGCGACTGTTCTTGGAGTTTAGAATCCACCTATACCTGGTAAATGTGGTCTCATTGGTGACTGATACCAACGAAAACATTCCGGTGGCTATCTTAAGCCCCATTCATTAAACCATAGGCATAAATTACAATCCCTCAGAGTTAAGGCTTCCAACTTTGGCAGATGAAAGAGGTAGAGCTACTCCTCGTGCAAGACTTGAAACGCACTTGTATGGTTGGTGCCCATTGCACGTACAATAGCACGGGTACTGGTTGACGTTTCTCCTTCCAGTGTACTCAATATTGTTTTCTTCAAACTCAGAAGTATGCCTTGCACCAAAATCTGCTTTATTCGGCACCACAGAGCCACATTCTTGCAAACACTAGATAGTCGAAAGTAGCCCGATGGGGATACCGTCTATTGGGATACCTTTCGCTGTAAACCTGTGTAGCTACTGAAGGACGACCTCCTATTTCGTCGTACCAAGGTACATATCAGCGAGTTCAGAAAAAGTGTAATTTTGCTACAAGTTCTCAGAGTATTTAGCTGATTCGATATAGTGTTGTGTGCTGAAGGCAAATAGGAAATAGACATGAGTGACGTTAGTGCATTGAAGAATACAGCGGTTACCTATGATCTAAGTGAGAAACAACCATACTGTATGTGAAGTTAGTGCCCTGGCAGGATATCAAGTTTGTCTATTGATGGCAGTGCGAGGTATACGTATGCTACCACATTCTCCACCTCTTTTGGGAAATCATTACCATGTGTTCGATTTATAGCCGGGCCAGATATAGCGTATATGCAAATTGGCTTTCACTGCAATAACTTCGGTTTTTTCCACTAGCGCACCGCCGGCGAATGACCCACTCAAGGCTACATTTATCAGATGCGTTATACTGCGTCACTTTCTACCTTCAGTTCGAACTGCAAAGGCTAAGAGTTTGCTCACTGTGCATCTCAAAAGTGAAACTTATTCAAGATATCTGTGTGTGTGTGTGTGTGTGTGTGAATGACATTATTTTACTCGTACGAGGGCTGTCCCAGAAGTACCCGACCTAACAAAGAAAACACAAAAATTTTGGGAAAAAATATCCTCATTTCTCTACATAGTCTCCTTTCAGCTCGATACACCTTTCCCAGCGATGTTCAATACCTTCGATATCCTGTTTATAGTCAGAACCGTTGAGTTCTGCAAAATAGCCATCAACTGCAAACTCTTCTTATGTTTCTTTCTTTCAGGAGACTTTCAGAAAATATTTAAAAATGTAAAAGACAAAACAAAAAGAACATAATTTTCAAATATTTCTAAAAGGGGCAATTTGAGGCAGTATTTTTAATACTTAAATAATATCAGTCTAATTATATAATATATAAATTCAATAACAGCCCACCTTAAAGTAATATGTGTATACTATAATATATAAAGTGCATGTAACAGTCATTATATTATGTTTATATTATATACATGTATAATAATGTTATGTGAATGTATTAAGTATTTTAACAACGTAGGAGCTGTGAGAATAGAAACCGAAAGTTGCTAACAATGAGATAACCTTGAGGCAATAATGAATTGGAAAGTTTAATAATGCTACTAATAATTCATGAAACAATAATGTAATATTTAAAATAGTTTATAAATAGCCAATCAAACGCTAGAAAAGCTGAAAGTTAAATAAAAGTTTTCTATTGGAGTAGGATTAGCCAATCAGTCTTGAAATAGAGAAATTTACAAATTTAAGCGGTAAACCCCAGACACTACTAGCCAGCGTTTCCGAGAACTTCGATACGGTACAGGTTAAGTGTGAGACATAAAACTTCATTACGGCGAGAATAAAAACAAAGTTTACGTGTTAAAAAGTGAAATTAATAAATAATCTCACAGCTCTACAGTATGATATATCAGTGAAGTGTTATTTAATCGTGTTAAAGATTAATAAAACGAAGTTAAATACCATTATAATTTGTGTAAACCTTCATTCTTTAGCCACACCACCCCCTGCTAAGAGAAACTTGTTTCTGCAAATTACTACTGACTAAGCCGAGGCAAGTATACATATATAATATTTAAATAAACACTTAAAATTACAAACTTGATTTTTTAAACGTGGGGGCGAAGGCCACCGGAAAGTTCATATCGTACGTGGTTATAACTACTTCAAGTTTTGGCTCCCCAACAGTGGAACTACAATACACCTCAATACACGCCATTGATTGCTTTTCCTTTTTGAAGATAATCCATTAAAATTATCCCACGCGCATCCCAAAAAACCTGACGCCATGACCTTGCCTGCAGATGGAGCTGTCTTCGCCTTCTTTGGGGCCAATTCTTCCCTTTCGATCCCTGTTTTGACTATTCCTTCGTCTCAGTTGTGAAGTGGTGGACCCCTGTTTCATCCATGGTTATGAATTGACACAAAAACTCGGCTTTGTTGCAGCGAAACATCGCCAAACACTCGCCTGAAACATGCTCAAGATGCTGTTTTTGCTCCATTGTGAGTAAACGTGACACCCATCTTGCACACAGCTTTCTCATGTCTAAATTTTCTGTTAGTGTGCAATGTACAACACTTTTTGAAATGCCTATGATGTCTATTAGCTCGCACACTTTCAGTCGATGGTCATTCATACCATTTTGTGGATTTTCTTCACAATCTCTGGCGTGATCACCTCGTTTGGTCGACCGCTGTGATGTTCGTCTTGGCAGCTCGTACGGCCTCGCTTAAACTCTGCTACCCAATATTTTACTGTTGTAAAAGAAGGAGCAGACTCCCCAGAGTAGAATCTAGCTCAGCTTTAATATTAGTTGGACTGAGACCTTTCAAATGAAAGTATTGTATCACATAAGGATGACCAGTTTTATCCATGTTTACAAATTCGCTGAGAGAGTTTACTATTAATGACTGCCAAACAATTACTAAACAACGTAGCATCCTCAAACTTCAAACTTAAGCTTTATAAGAGTGGTACTTTCTACCATAGTCATTTGTTTGAAACAACAACCGCTATATATATATAATATACGTCAGGTCGGGTACTTCCGGGACTGCCCTCGTATTAGTCTACTGAAATGACTAGTGAAAAATTCACGCTTGAACAAAGAATTCTTACGCGCGATGCATACGTAAAACCAAATCATGTAGAGAGGTGTATAGACAATTTCAGGAGAAATTTCCTGATATTCCAGTTTCGGGCAGAGACCACGGATCCTTCTGTGTGCTAACTTCTATTTGTGGGAAACTCTAAAAAAAATTAAGTTGATAGGAACAATCCCCACACCCTAGGCGAATTTAAGGACAATATAAGCACAGAAACTATGAAAATTGGACAAGAAGAACTTATGCGTATGAATGGAGATTTCATCCGAAAATGCCAGAAAGATCTCGATGCAGTTGGGCATAATTTTCCGTACAACTTATAACAAGATTAGTAGTTATCATAGTGCATGTTACTATCACTCGTGAATAAGTAACGCGGGAGAGGTAGCCACCCCCCCTGTTTAATAAGCATATGCGCGATCCGCGGCCCAGCAATATAACGATCGCATGTACTTTGTGCTATTGCTTGGTTCAAAGATGGATGGGATTGTTTCATGATTAACTGTTAGATCCAAATTGTCCTTACTGACCTCACGTGCAAACAAACGAAAACTTCAAGCCAGTGTCGGTTTTCAACCCTCCAGCCTTAGGCCACTATTAGCCGTGTGCAATTAGTTGATCAACTTCTTAACGACGGTGTATTGGGGAACTGAATTAAAGCCTTGAGCGCTCGGTTGTACAACTGTAAAAAGTTGTACAGCTAGTTGCGGATTGTGTCAGAGCTTCGCCACCGGCTGTGTCTTAACAAAGTGTGATATATGCGGCCTATTAACCAGACATGATCAGTGGTGCGACTAGTATAACTGGGCACACATGCGTCTCGCAGGTTGTGCAATACAAAACAAACAAATTCATTCTTATTTTTGTGTGTGTCGTGACGCAGTGACGAGCCATTTTGTTGTTATAATAATTCTGTAGTGTTTTATCATGGCTAATGACGACAGTAATACGACTGCCGATACCGAAGAGACTTAAATACTTAAGACCATTTTAACCTGAAATGTGATTTTTAGGTTTTATTCAAATACCCTGCGTTAAATGTAATTATGTAAGGAATATTGTGGACATTACGAAACCTAGTTATTGCAGAGAAGGGAAGCTACCGCAAAGAAACGAGAAGAGCAATTGAAAACTTTGACACAATTAGTTGAAAAAAGATAAATGTCGGGGAATTAAGGGTACGGCCTGAGTGCTGCGGAGCGTGTAGCGGGGCGTGCAGCGTTATCAGGTAGCAACGCTCGAACCCGCTGGTGTGTCCTCAGTGCAGTGGCGAGCGTTTCGTACTGATGATGTTAAATACTACTGCAGGAAAGTACAATAGGCGTGTACAATGCAAACGGAGGAACTGGTATTTGATATGGTTTTAGAAGAAAACACGTTTCTAAAACTTTATTTAATATAAAAAGGTGTCCAAGTGCAGTTGTTAGACAAAGAGAACAGTTTGGAGAATTTCACACATTAGACGAAACTTTAAGATCTGATTCTGCAAAATTTCATGAGTGCACAAGAATGTCTGTATCAAACTTTGATTATATACTGCAGAAGATCGAACCTCACTTAAGGATCAAAGATACCCGCTTTCATATAACAATATCTCCTGCGGAGAAATTTATTGTGACTTTAAGGTAAGCAGAATTAAACAAATATCATCTCTCGAAGGTTTGTGTGCGAAATAAAATGCATGTCACTGGCACTAGTAGCATAGTTTACTTGAGTGGAAATGGATTCAGGAAAATAACCACTGCGAGTATTGTCATGAGTATACTCGTTTTGTATTATTGCATCTAGTAGCCACTTATTTATTTTTCCTCTAAAACGCAATTTCTGAATTTCGGTTAATTTTCTCATGCTTGGAAGTATACTCATAAGAAACATATAATTGGCATCTTTCTTTAGTTCTTCATTGACTTGATTCTCACTGATACGTTTTTCCACGAGAAGAAGTTTCTTCCTTTCCAAATCCAACATATCTTTTCTCATAGCATTAGCTGATCATTTTCTCGATACGTTTGGTGATGGTGTGGATTTTTGCTCCTGAGTATCTGCATGTGCTGTTGCTTCATCTTCACTTTGAAAACTGGATGTCGTACCTTCGGTATCCACTGCATTCAGATTTTGACTATTATCTAAATTACCTTGTGGACGTTGCTGGCATCAGCTCATCTTTCAGAAAAGTCATCATTTGAAAATACTGCCAGGAAGTATAATTTTTTAGTGCTTTAGCTCCAGATCTGCAAACTGGAAGTTTTTTAATCTCTTTTCTGAACTGGTCTTTTAGATGTTTCCATTTCTTTTTTAGTGATTCTTCTGAAAGAGAAAGCACTTTAATCAGAGACTGTCTCGTGCGAGAAAGCGTATAGTGTGCTTTTGGAATTTTATATGCTAAGTGGCGTATACTAGGTAAACCTATAGAAACGAACGTGGAAATGCTTGTCTTATAATAAAAACTGCTTGTCTCTTACATAATGTTATAAGAGATCTTGATGGAAATAGTGACAGCGATTACATTGTAGTAAATGCTAATGAAAGTATAGACAACACTCCTCTCAATATGCGCAACAATAGTTACTCTGCAGTAGCACGAAATATAAGGAACAAGTTTGTAAACTACTTTATTACAAACAGAGTTACATAATATGTCAGTAAAGTTACCTTCAATCCCAAGTTTCAGTGCAATCTCACTCCATTTTTTCCTTCCGACTGTTCTATTTTTGTAATCTGGATGAGATGAAAGCCATATTTCTGGTCTTGCTTGAACCTCTGAGATGATATCCTCGAACGACATTACGACAGCTAATTACAAAACGCTCTCCAGCACGCTGAAAACACAAACTGATTTGTGATGCACGCTGGTATCAACGCTCTGTCAACAATCTGCCCGCTTATCTCAAAACGCTGGTTCCCAGGACAGCCACATGTACTTACATTGGTTTGTCTTGCACGCTGCACCACGCTAAACGCTACCCTAATACATGAAGTTGAGAAAAATAAACCTTTTCTGTCTTGTTAGAATAAGTTTCAAGCCTGTTGTTCCAAAGTGTGTGCTATAGTCCTAGGTCTAACAAGGGGTGAACGCCTAGTGCTTTCTTGCTCTACGCCTTCTCTTTTTAATTTGGAGCTCCACACTACTCAACGCCATATTTCACGCTAACACAACCTATAAACGATTCAGAAATACTGCAGTTGATCAACTAGTCACAGCGCTCAACATCGATACACAATTAATTGATCAGCCACTATGGCAGGCACTAAGTTTCATGGTAACTGGCCACTGCGAGAGAAGTGCGACGTTGCCACACGTTATAGAACGGAGCGAAGCTACACGCAGTAGACTAAATGAAAGCAATTTATAGGGTATTACTGTAGTACTAAAGCGCATATAAACTTGGTGCGCAATCCTAACTTAACAAGTAAAGTAATCTGAAGGTCATACCTTGATAACAGTAATGAAAATTCTGTGTAGGCCAAGCAGAAAATTTCTTATGGTAAAGCAGTTGCATCTGTCTCGTCGTCATTTTCATCCTTGCTTCTAATCACATCGGAACCATCGCCGTCTTCTTCTAGATTGATGATAAAGGACTGCAGTATTTCTTCGCGGGCTACTTCTTTCTCATAGCCTCATTTCTGCAGTTTCTCCACGTGTCGGACTCAGGAAAACCAATCTTCTTTAGTGACGCGTTCACAGTGTTTCTTCGTCTGCCAACCTAATTGTTTTGCTTTGTTCAGCTACTTCCCCCTTAATTTTAGACCATATCATCTCAATTTAGAGTTACCATAATCCAAGAACCAAATTCAAGGACATAGTCCAAGCATTAACGCCGATGGCAAAGGAATATCATTAATGAAGAAAATTAAGCCTAGTTTGCATTAAATAACTTTTTAATTAAACACTAAATGTTACTAAAATATACACAATTGTGTTGGCGTTGAACAGAAGAAAGGAACTTGCTCCGATTCGGAATGATTCTGCGAAAATCAGTGCAACTTATATTTTTCATGTTATACTGAATTTGGAGCATTGCATTGACTGAAGTTAATGCCAACCTGTTCGTTTCTTCTGTCCATTCACTAAAGAAAATACTCTTAGCATTATGACTGGGATGGAGATATAGTATTGCACAATTGCAAGCAGTTCTGAATATTGTGCTCTTCAGAAACACAATCTTCAAAAAATGTCACCCACTTTTTATGAGCCTTAAATCTGCAAATTTTGATTCTTTGCCTCTCCGAGAAAACGTTTCAGTTTTACTACCTGATCAAACAGCAAACTCATCCATTTTGCAAGTTGTATTTTCTTGCATCTATTTCAGTGAAAATACTACATTTTCCCAATCAGGTATAGCCTTCAACAGTATCCAGTCAAAATCTTCAATTTAGGACAAAAGTTTGCTCCATTTCACCAGGTAATCTATAACTGTCTGATAAAATGTCATTATTTCATCTTGAAATTTTGACTGCTGATACTGTGTCAGATCTGACATTAATGATGACTTTAGAAGTCATGAAGTTACATTTTTTTCTTTCCTCTAAAACAGAGGTGGCGAAAACGTGACTCGCGAGTTATTTTGACTCGCAGGCGCACGTTCCCTCTCTGCAACCGTGCGTTTGATTTTCACATACTACTGAGTGATGCAATGCGTGTTGCATATTTGGTGACTCGCGGAAGGAAGTCGTTTTCGCCACCCTTGCTCTAAAACATGTACAATGTTCTTAAGCTCCAACCTAACCTCATTCACAGATATATCATCTTTCTCAATGCTGGCAATTGCCTTTTGAAATGGACTCATCTGAGCATGCAGAAAGTGTAAATACATTTCTCCACAAGGATCAGGGAAAAAAGTCTTGAAAGGACTTGGACACTTATCAAGAGTTAGGAAGTATGATTTAAGAGCCTGAAACATGTATATGAACCTTTCAATGGCAGGAAATAAGCTCATCCATCTAGTTTTTACATGCCTGAGTAGATTTTTGTGCGTCATATGCAGAATATCACAAAGAATCCTTTAGTGCTATTACACGAACAGCCTAAATTGAAAAGTTGTTACACATTTAATAATTACACTTTGAATATGTTGTGAAAGTATGTCTGTTCCACTTTGGAGTGCAATATGTAATACATGAACTGGGCAACCTACTCCTACTAAAGACCTGTTTAATTTGTTTTAAAGTTTTCTGAATACATTGTTTTCCCCTTTTCGTCCAACACCTCCAAAGTTAGTGTAAGTGTTATCCCCACCAAAACCACAAACTCTGTCACTGAGGCTGAATTCGGAAATTACTTTATATACACAACCAGAACTGTACTGGAGGTTTCATTGTCACACCCATTTAACTGTAATAAGTTACTTTGAACACCTTCAGCGATATAAAAATATTGGGCTAGAACAGGAAACATTTTTATATGCTTGTGATTATTGGCATCTGTACTGATCCCAACAAAATTTACCTTTGATAGACTATTTCTTACATTGTCTTTAATGGAAGGTGATATAACTTTGTTAACAATTGCCTCAGTTTTGGTTTTTGCATTTGAAAACAGAACAGCTACATTTGAATCACTAAAAAGCTCACATGTATTGTTTTATGTGCACGAGGATGAATTGTAGGAATGATGATGTTTCACAGCATGAAACGCAAATGTGCCTTCTGTTGCAGCATTCTTATTTGATTCTGTTTGATTACTACTAAAGAAACTGGTCAACTGTTTGGAAGTTGAAGCAGAATTCACAGCTCTTGTGTGTTTCTTGCTTGTAACATGGTCGTTCAGAGCTCGTTTCCCTCCATTGGCGATTGAAATATAACAGCTGTAATGAATAATTCAGGATTAATTGACATTTAACCTCAAGTAAGCGCATGTTTAAAGTAATGTTGTAATCGCGTGCTAAAATTTTGCACGATAATTTCGTAAATGTTGGCAGTATACACAGTTGAAAATCACTTTTCGTGTTTACGATTGCTTTTGTCGTTCCGAGACGGGAGCAGAGTCCAAAATGCGTACCTTACTTAAGTATACCCTTAATTTCAAAGAATATGAAAATAAAATGTACCTTTTAGTGTATGTATTGTACTTACCCACACACTTTACAGAAAGCCTCATGTTCATTTCTTAATCGTCCTCCGTGGTGCGGTGATTACCATGCTAGCCTCTAGTTCCCGAGGTCGCGGGTTCAAACCCGGCGGAGGGCGATGGATTTATTTCGGGCGTAGCATGGCTTCCTTCAGAAGGAAAGTAAAGCCGGTGGTCCCGTGTTGTGGATTTACGGCACGTGAAAGAACCTCAAGTCTGATAAAGAGGCCTCTGAGCAAAATTACCGGTCTTTCACGCACAATATATGTAGAATGGAACGCTAAGGACCATAGTAGTTAAAGAGCGTCCATAGATAAAACTCAATTTAAGTTGTTAATTTCTTCCAATGTTAACCTCATACAAACCACAGAACGTGCATACACTAGAAATAAAGGAACCGAAAAAACAGAAAAAAATCACAGAGAATATATTAGAGTATTGCTTCCGCTGTCACTGTTAGCGCGAGATCGGCGATATATCGATGGTCTTCGTCAGCCACGGTGTTGCCATCTGGAAACTTCTATCGTAAGGAATGGTGAAATACTTCAACGGCGTTTGGCCGTAAAACTCAAGTTAATAATAAAAATATTTTTATTAGCACTCACTGCTTTCGCGAACTTTTATGTCTTCGTGACGACATTCGTCTTCTAGCTTAAAATCGTGCACTGTCCGCGAAATTCGCGATGTATGGCAACCTTATCCCAATTAGGTTATACATACAGTGGTAAGTCGGTAGCCCATTTCAACAGCTATTTGCTCAAATTTATACACACTTTTCTATGTTTATATGCGCTGTAATAATTCAATTTTTGTTTCGGCAGAATCGTAATCAATATTTTTCTGCCGCAACCAATCCTGAATTTGTTTTTGAGAAGCAATATTAGGAATTTTGTTTAAGGTGACTGAATGTACTTCGCATTATCCATGATTATTACAGATTCTTCCCCAAGATATGCCAAGAATCTGTTTGTGAACCATTCTTTGAAACCAAATGTGTTCATTTCGGAATGGTAGCCTAACTTTCTCAAATGCCGCTTAGGACGTAAAACCCATTTGCTCTCAGGAATGAAACCTGTTTGAGCTGAACCTATATGACATATAATTGTCTTCTCCTTGCCTATTGGAACTTTAAGCGGTCCATTTCCCGAAGAACATTGCCATATGATTTTGGTTAACAAATGTCTCGCTCAAGTAAAAAATTGAACGTTCGTCCCTTGAACTTCGCAAATTATGCATTGTTCTCAGAAATTTAACACGTGCTGCAACCTTTCCTGTTTCCATTAGAAATGTTTTTCTATACTTAAGAGTCTTTGTAATCAATTTTGTCCCTCATTCCATGCGTCAGTTTCTTTGCGGTAGGAAATTTCCCCGTTAAAAAAGGAAGAAGTTGTTCGCATTAAAGCTTCTTTATTAAAGTCGTCTAAATGTGTACCATGTTTCTGCACTTGATGTTCTTTTCCGGAAGATGAAAAAAGTCGGGGTTTGTCCTTCAGCAACTGAAGACTTCGTTTCGGTACAAATGCGTTGTATAGTACGCAAACTTCCTATGCCACAAGCTTCCGCAGTCAACTCCTGTGGCCGCGAATAGTTTATCTTCTCACGCTCTTCACGTTTGGAAAGGTTTTTAAAGAAAGAGTACACATTGTACACATTTGGTGACGCAACACTACCTTTATGTATTACTGGCACACACACGTTCTGCATCGTGTTTTCCCAGGCTACATTTCTGTGCACACGGAGCAGTTGCCTTGCCAGGGTTTTGAACCGCCCCTATGCTGGGATGGCGGAAACGCTGCCATAGCTTCAGTACAGTTGCCTTGGCTTTTAGCAACTGTCGGAGTTCGTTGGGAATGATTCTCGGATTAGGAATGTCTGAAGGGATGCGGTGGGTGTGTGCACGTACCGCATTCAGAATCTTTTGGGAGAAATCCGCCGCTGCCGCTTCCAGCGCATCGATAGAATCGTTGTGTGGCCGCGGATCGACGGACCGGTTCAGTTCTAGGACGATTGCATTCCAGTCGACCTCGTTTATCCAGTCTGGGCTGACATTGCTACGTTGGAATCCACCAGGACTGGGTCATGATCGGAGTCCAGCTCGTTTATCGCCGAGGTCTAGATGAAATGGATTGTTTTTAGTGATCATGATATCGAGAATATCCGGCCTGGATGAAACGTAGGCCCTCTCGGCCCATGTGCGATTAGGCTCGGGTCTTCGCGACCTTTCTGGTTAATCGTGCGGCTGTGCCAGTGCCCGTGCTTCGCGTTGAGGTCTCCTGCAATGCAAACCACAGGGTGTAGGTTCAGTAAGGTACGGTAGTCTGCTTCGTAGAAGCGATGGTCTGGAGGATCATAAACCGCTATCAGCAGTGCGCTGAGCTCGCCAATGGCCAGCTGAATGGCACAGGCTTCCACATGCTATAGCAGTGGAGAGAGAAGGGTGTATGCGTGAATGGTTTTAGATTAAGTTAACTGTACCGCTCCCCCGGTCGGCCGACCCAATCTGACCGATGGGTAACGTAACTAGGCAGCGAGAAGGTAGTACCAGTAATCAGGTGTGTTTCACAGACCATTAGAATGTCAATTCCGTAGGAGTGAACAAACTCAAGCTAATGTCCCTTTATTCCATTTGCATTCCAGAACCCGCAATGGCCTCCGGACGAGTCTGGTGGCCATTATGAAGCGGAACTTGGCAACAAATGCTCCAGCGTTTCGAGTATGACCTTGTTTTTCCATGGCAGCTTGCAGTTCCGAAGCACCCTTTTGATGAGGTCACCGAACCATAGGGATAGAGCCCGGAATTCTTCCAGATCACTCTGGGAGATAGTGTGCCGAAGCCTGCTAGAGAGGCTGGTGAAGCTGCCGGGAGCGGCGGTGTAGCTATCATGGCAGTAGCCGGAGTAGTGGCCGCAGGTACTTTTTGTGCCGCCACTGTGGGCGGGACTTGTGGCTGTTGAGAAGCCGGGGCCTGTGATTGGCCCGGCACAGAAGTAGGGGCAGGACCATTTTTTACTGCTCTTCTTCTTTTTCCTTTGTTGCTTTGGTTGCTGCTGTTGTGCCGGCTATGACATTTCCTCGGTCGATGATGTCGCCGTCGTCGCCGGTGTGGTTGTCATCGTCACTGCAGATTTCCGCTCTGGAACCGAATCTCCTCCCACTCGCTGCAGTGTGTCTCGGCCGTAAAGGAGACTCCCGGGCGGACTGTAGCAGGTGCTCCTTGTCGGCGGCTCTCAATGATCCTTTGCCTCGCCACGCAGCTCTTGTAGACACTGACGTGGTCCTGGCCGCAGTTTGCGCATGACTTCTCCTGGGGTGCTTTTTCGCAATCCCGCAGATGGGGTCCAGCACAGCGCAGGCATGCAAGCTTGCGCTCGCACGCCAGGCTTGAGTGGTGGAAGCCCATACATCTGGCGCACTGCACAGGTCCACCTTGGCCATAAAAGCATTCAACCTTTATGACCAAGTGTGGAAGAGCACCCGAACAGCGTCGATGGGCTGTACCTACCGCCAGGGACCTTGTCCACGAGGTAGAGAGGCATTGGGACCTTGACCGGACCCTCCTCTGTGACGGCTGTGTTCCTGAGTTGGGCCACAGCCGAAGCAACAATGTTATGCTCTTCTAACAGTGCAGCCCTGACGTGGTCAGGTGGAACTCGTAGTCGAGCCCCCGTATAACCTGTCGCTCCACGTGTGGGCGTTGCGGCGAGTATGAATAAAATGGTATCTGGAGGTCCCTCAATACCTGCTTTGCCACCTCAGTCATTGGGTGTAAGGTCTGCAGGTGGACCTTGTAGGGCTTTGTTTTGGCCTTGAAGCCGCCTGTTATTTTGGCCACCAGTCGTCGCATGATTCCTATATGGTCCTTGGCACCCTTGCATGGTAGCTGCACTATTCAGTACTCTGGTGATAGAACATTGTACTATTGGGTTGGAATTCTATTCACCATTCTTCCTATCCCCGCATAGGTTTTCCCTTCTGTGTGCAAATGTATTATAATTTGTTGTTCCTCAACAGTAGTTTGCTTTGGCACATGTTTGCTCTTGGTAGGAAGCAGCTGAGTAAACTGGAGGTTTTTAACACTGAAAGCAACTAAGCATGCTAAACACACAAAGCACCCTCCAATGGAATGAAGCAGTTGCGCCAGAAAACCACTCACAGCCCTTTAATACAAAGAGATACTGTCATTGTGCAGGGTACTTAATTTAAAGGCGTGTAGCCATCAGAGCATTCGTGTGCACTGTTCCAAATACTTCTGTCGGCCTCTGTGCATAGCTTTAGCTCCAGCAATCACTGAAATAAGTTTCTGAGTACCCAAAATAAAAGATTTTGATTCTCAGATGTCTGTAGCACCTTATAAGATACCATAAAGACAATTCTCATCAGGAAAGAAAATATAAATTGTTTGAACACCAAAAACTAATTAACATAAAACTTCATTAATATTACTACATTTCACTTGATATGTTGAGAACTGAGAAATAACATTCTGTGAGCATAATAATTTTTACCCCTTCCTGAAAAATGTGGATGTTTTAATTAATAAAGCTATGTGTAAATAACTTTTTCATTTCTTTGGTTTATTTTCATAATATACCTTTTATATTAACTCTTTGATGAAACTTAACCTCATGGGGAGGCACTGGGCATATGTTTTAAAATAGTACTTACTTAACTGTCTTTATCTCGAGGAAATCAAAAGAATGAAATGGCATTCTTTTGTCAACTGTAGTTTAGCAATAAAATATTGCTCACACTTTCCCATTCCTGAATGTTGTCATTGTTTAAAACTCAATAAATCAAACCTTAACACCTAATTCTCCATATTCACTACACAGCTGACACAAATTCTCCAGACCATGTGCTAGGAGCACTAGTGTTCCATGTCTATGCTTTTTCGACCAAGTTTCCTGCATTGGTACTGAATGGTATTTGAGTGGAGTAATCTTGAATACAAACACAGTTGAAAACTGGAGAGACTGCTTTCAATCTGACACTGTTTTCTTCCTTATCCAATCAATTAGTGCCTTAGGTATTTGAATTCAAATTGGTACGTGTTTGTTACGTTCATTTTTTTTTTTTTATTATTAAAGTTGAAAATCACATTTGACCAGTGTTTGGTAGTGCTGAGCAAATTTCTGAGAATACAACTCTTTGTAATCAAAATGTCCATAGTTTTCTTTTGTAGAAAGCTGGTCCTACAGGTAATGTTGGAAGTGGCTGATGAAGATCAATGGAAGTAACATGGTACTATATTGGCTTATATATTTCAGGATTAAAATCATAAAAAGATGCTCTTTAGGAAAAGGATCTGGTCTGTTCTTATGCTGCCAACTATCATTACATTTAGTATACCTTTCATAATTTATTTCTGAATTAAATAGATTTGCTTTCTTGAATTTTGCAATGCAAGCAACACAAAGAAAGATTTTCTTACACATAGCAACGGTGATTCACCTTTATGGAGTGCAAAAATGTGGAATTCATTTTTGATGGCTCACCTTTTTGTTTTGCAGTTCAATGTTTTGCATATGATAAGTATTTTATAATACATTCCAAATAAGTTTGGCATCTTCATTAGCTTTTTCCAAAAATGTTTAGGACAAGTACACGGATCCTTTACTTTTCTTGCTAGTACAACTTCTTTAGTGAATTGTGAAATACACTGCTGTCCATTGTTTTTCCTCCTCTTGTGTTTTACGAATTGCTATGGAAAATAATATAAGCAATTGTTTTGATTGATAAAATAATAAAACAGTTTATTTCAAGACTGGCAACCTATCCTTTATCTGCTTGGGTGGTAAATGACAGAACTGAGCTCAGGCTTTCCTGATATATTTAATTTACTCTGAAATAATTGAGCAAAAAATGTATAAACACATTTCTTTCAAGAATTTTTTTTTTTGTTGATTTCATTTGGAGAAGTGCACAATACAGGGATATATGAGGTCACATATTTGTTTTTCAGATACAACTGAATCCACAATTTTCATAAAACAGCTTAAATAGACAGCTAACCTAGGCCAAACCAATGCAACGCAAGATTTTGTTTTCATAAAACAATGTTTGAATCCATCATTAAGTTCTGTTACTCACAATAAACTTATATAAATTAAAAAATTATTCCTCTACTTTTACTTCATGTAACGTAACAAAATATACATTTATTGTTGTCTTGTATTTATAGTCAAGTATTACAAATAAGATGGCATCCTTCATGTTTATCGTGCAAAAGAAAAGTAAGCATTACCTCCTCTATCAAATCTTTGTTTTCACAGTCATTTTATAATATAATCTAGATCAGAGATGCTTAACCCTTTCCAGTGATGTACATTGCATTCTGCACAGGATATTAGATTACCAAAACAAATTTTACAGTGGAAGTGCACGATTTTGTGCTAAAGGCATCAAAATAAGCATTTCTCT
This sequence comes from Deroplatys truncata, assembly GCA_030765065.1. Classification (NCBI taxonomy): domain Eukaryota; kingdom Metazoa; phylum Arthropoda; class Insecta; order Mantodea; family Mantidae; genus Deroplatys; species Deroplatys truncata. The sequence goes on from CM060985.1 coordinate 160,319,241, forward strand.
ACATTAAATAACAATACTACTGATTTATTAGTTGTTTCTTGTAGGCAGCATTTAGAATTAAATATTTACTGGAGAGACAACTGCTCAACTTATTCCTATTCTATGATTTGTTCTGTGAAATGTCTTAAAAATTTAATTTTGTTAAGGCCAAAATATAATGAATGAATATATACACAAACTTCAACAAACATATTCCTGATACTGGTACGCCAGTATTTGGATTTACAATCAATAAAAACTTTTAATTTTTACAAATCAAAACAATTTCTGACTCACCGTTTGTTTCAATGCGAAGGTTGTGCTTGTTTAGCTAAACATAATTCTTCAGGATATTGATAAAGAAGAGCTGAGGGCAAGGAGTAATGAAATGAGATCATTGGTATTTTATAAAAGCATAAAGATGGAATTAGGAAAGGAAAAGAACTTTGTAATAAAAAATCTGATGTGTTACACTCACATGACTTTCTCTACTCTTGTACAAACTACTTTTACAAACACTTATTCTCCATATGCTTCATGTTAATCGAGATATCGAGATGTCAATATTATTGCTAAATTTCTTGTAGATGCAAGGGGAATATGGTAGGTTTTAAGCGATAGTCAAATATTTAAGCGCTGGTTGCTATGTGGCGCATTCCATTCTCTTTGCATGTCCAGGACATAAAAAAATGAGTAACGAATTTGAGAAAAAGTATAAGTATTGGAAAATTTAAGGGAATAACAAGCAATATCTCGAAAACGGTTCATTCAACAACAAAAATGTATATGACATAAATTGTGTATTGTAACGCAATCTACATTTTTTGTGCAGTAAAATTTTGTCTATCTCTTATGGTTTACCAGTTATGCAAAAGTCGTTCAGAATGAAGAACACTTTTGGAGACATTCCCAGAAAATTCGACATATACATTTCATTTGTCATGAAAATACCTTAAACATATGATATTTTAATCAAAATCGTTAGAGCCATTTTTGAGAAAATTAAAATGTTCCATGTAAAGGGTAGTCTGGGGTGGGGGGATTTTCTTGAAAACCTTCGTGTCGCATCTCTGGAAGATACTGAACCTAAATACCAAGTTTGGTGTTTATCCGACTGTTCGTTTCTGAGTTATGCTGTTCACAGACACACACACACACACACGGACATGTTTCCAAAAATGCTTTTTTTGGATTCAGGAGGTCTCAAAACATGTATTTCCGGTGAAATCTTGGTATCGAATTTTTGGGTCGAATGCAATACTTTCCCTACTTACTATACGTAGTAGAGAAAGTAAAAAGAAAGGGAAGCAATAGCATGGTTTAGGCTAGGGGTATGGAAACTTAGGGGACTCAGAGGTAATGTTACATAGGGAATATGTAGATATGTGGAGAAACTGAAGATTGAATACACATTCTGGTGGTATGTAAAGGAACAGATGAATGGAGGAAAAGATTTATTAACAGAAATGGCTTAAAAATAACATTATAAAAATAATAACATGTTTTTAGATTGATCTGAAGTTAGAGATTTAGGAGAATTTTTGTGCAATGCGAGAAGGAATTGGGAGGTTGAGAGAATTTGGAAATACTATGTGAAAAGATGGAGAGTGAGGAAGCTTGTAGAATTTAAGAAGGTAAGAGATATAATGCAGAATGTAATATCAGAGGTCTGGGCAACTGGCCAGGGCCAATCCTAACATACCCTGAATGTGTAAATAACTTACCACAAATAAATTAAATTAATTCTTCCATGTTTAGTTTCAACTGACTTAATTTTAATTTTATATCAGGTTCAACATTCAACTTACTTCTGTAGTTTTTTTTTAATATAAATTAGAAAAGAAAATCCAAATTCACAAATGTAAGTACTCACAAACACCAACAAAAAAATGTACAGCTTATACTGTGATCATTGGATATTAGTTTTTTCCTTTGCCAGCCAGAAAAATCCATCTTCTTAAACATTTACCTGAGGCCTCCATCACATAAAAGCTTGATCAGTTCATCTTTTTTATTGGAGTTAAGGTTTCTGGTAAGGTGTCAAGCAAAAGAAGGATCTCTAATCCAAAATTCTGAATCCATGTTTCCAGGGAACTATAATTTGAAATATGAGATGAGACTCCCAAGGTGCTCCTTAATATTCATACTCAGGAATAACAATTGAAGAGGAATTTGATTTTAACTTAGAAACCATCCATAATGGAAAGGAAGATGTGTTTCCAATATTGATGTCTGTTATCATGAAGCCTAGTTTTTACTTTCTCTACTACGTATAGTAAGTAGGGGAAGTGTTGTATTCCACCCAAAAATCTGATACCGAGATTTCGCCGGAAATGCATGTTTTGAGATGCCCTGAATCCAAAAAAATCATTTTTGGAAACATGTCCGTATATGTGTCTGTGAACAGCATAACTCAGAAACGAACAGTCGGATAAACACCAAACTTGGTATTTAGGTTCAGTATCTTCCAGAGATGTGACACGAAGGTTTTCAAGAAAATCCCCCCACCCCAGATTACCCTTTACATGGAAGATTTTTCAAAAATTTTAATTTTCTCAAAAATGGCTCTAACGATTTTGATTAAAATATCATATGTTTAAGGTATTTTCATGAGAAATGAAATGTATATCTCGAATTTTCTGGGAATGTCTCCAAAAGTGTTCTTCATTCTGAACGACTTTTGCATAACTGGTAAACCATAAGAGATAGACAAAATTTTGCAGCACAAAAAATGTAGATCGTGTTAAAATACACAATTTATGTCATATACATTTTTGTTGTTGAGTGAACCGTTTTCGAGATATTGCTTGTTATTCCCTTAAATTTTCCAATACTTATACTTTTTCTCAAATTCGTTATTCATTTTTGTTTATGTCCTGGACATCCAAAGAGAATGGAATGCGCCACATAGCAACCAGCGCTTAAAATATTTGACTATCGCTTAAAGTCTACCATATTCCCCTTGCATCTACAAGAAAATTAGCAATAAGATTGACATCTCGATATCTCAATTAACATGAAGCATATGGAGAATAAGCATTTGTAAAAATAGTTTGTACAAGAGTAGAGAAAGTCATGTGAGTGTAACACAGATTTTTTTTAAGAGTTGCAATTTTATCCTGTACCAAGAATATGGAATTAACGCACTCTGCAAACTCTTGTTGAGGCAGCAAAATACATCTTGAAAGTAGCACCCAGGCAAGCCACAGCTCATCAGTGAAGTAACAATTGAAGTCTGAGGAGTCGGAAAAAAAAATCTGCACTTCTTAACAAAGTTCAAACAGCCACTTAACTAGTATGAAGTAAAAGAGAATCATATTCAGCACCCATTTTATCACATACAATGGAAAATAATAGAGATTTCATAGCTATGGAAGTTGAAAATTTTCACATTTACATTTCTGTCTTTGGAGCAACATGCATCATTCTTGTGCCAAAACTACAATGTACAAATTCTGCTTCTGGGGCTACTTCTTTAATCTTTGTAACAATGCCACTGTGTTTCCCAGTCATTGCACATGCTCCATCATGACAAACACCAACACATTTATTCCATTCTATACCATTCATTTTCATAAATTGGTCAAATTTTGAAAATATTTCACTTGAGGTTGTTCAAGCAGGCAGTGATTCACAAAATAAGAATTCTTCCTTTGCTGTTTCCCCAACTATAAATCCTACGTAAATAAGAAGATGGCCCATGATTATGTCAAGGGATTCATCCAATGTATGGGAAAAGATTGATGTGCATAAATTTTTTTCTGCTACCTGCTGTTTAACATTTGCAGACAAATCTTTGGTGTCACTGCATAATGGAATCACTTTAAGTTGTTTTGCTGCCTTGTCATCCAATATCTTTATAACCCTTTCTGTAACTACTGATAATACTAATGACTCTGCGATTGCATGAGATTTTCTCACCTTAGCTGCTCTCAAACTGATTTGATAAGATGCCTCCATGTTAGATCCTGCAAATGAAATTATTTGTTTATTCCTTGATGACACATCTGATAGTTTTCTCTGAAAATATTCCAATTTGTGTTTCCATTCACATGCTTAGCATCATACTGACATTTCAAAAGCAAAGGTTTCATTGAATGATTTGAAAGCATTTCATGACAAATCATACTCTGTGGTATTGGAATGGTTTCACCTTCATTTCCAATATATGTGAAAACATATGATAAATAACTTACACTGTACTTAAGCATTGCTTGTGTACAGGGCTTTTTGGTGCTTTCTTGTATAACAATGTCCTTTGTTGGATGCTTAACATTAGAAGCAATGGCTTCTCAAAGTGGAATTATTTACCCCAATTACACTCATTTCTTCGTTTGAGCAGAGTCCTTTAATTAAACACTTAACCATGTTCTGGTTTACTTCTTCTGAATCTGGTGCAAGCTCTTGCATTCAGCAACAATAATGTAGCACAACTATTTTCTTAACTGTGAATGTGTTTCACAACTAAACAAATGAATGTTTCCCATTGTCTGATCAAATATAGTCAAATTGAGCTCTGTCACTGTCATAGGACTAAAATTGAACTTCTGTATTATTCTGGTTCAGCATCACACAAAAGCTTTTATAGTACTGTAAAATCTATTGTTTTTGTTTAGCTGCCAAAAAGTATAACTGCCAAAAATTTGTTTGTAAAACAAATGTTAATTTATTTTATTTTCTAAAGATATTACGTGTTACCTGGCAGTAGCTCACATAGCATAGGTTGAGAACCCCTAATCTAGATGATCCATGCTGTCATCAATGTAGCTGTTCTCTTCTTCCATTTCAATTGCTTATTTTTACTTTCTCTACTACGTATAGTAAGTAGGGGAAGTATTGTATTCCACCCAAAAATTCGATACCGAGATTTCACCGGAAATACATGTTTTGAGATCCCCTGAATAAAAAAAAAGCATTTTTGGAAACATGTCCGTGTGTGTGTCTGTCTGTCTGTCTGTGAACAGCATAACTCAGAAACGAACAGTCGGATAAACACCAAACTTGGTGTTTAGGTTCAGTATCTTCCAGAGATGCGACACGAAGGTTTTCAAGAAAATCCCCCCACCACAGATGATACGGTAATTTGTATCACAAATTACTTAAAGGTAAATAATGATTGTAATATGAATATGTATTTTTATGTGACATTGATTTCAGAGGTTTATTAATTGTAATTATTATTGGTAAATAATAATATACGGCTTTACTGAAACTGTCAACAATAACGCAATAATGCAGCGATGGGGTGAGTTGTTTATCATTACCGGGAACAAGGAAGTTACGTAATGTTTCGCGCCTTTTCGGTAGAAGCTTCTAGAATATTTTCTAAAGCATATGTATTTGTGGTTTTCATTGGATATTAAAATAGACGCTAATGTTGGCGCGTTTTATTAGCCAATAGCAGTTCATTTATAATCTTTAGGCGTATCTTGATGCAGGCCTATAAATAGTGTAGGTTCGAGGTAGCTTGTCCCCCAGTTCAACAGAATTCTCAATACTCTACACGTCGGTCTCTCAGTCAGTCAGTCCTTCATTTCGTCAAGTTACGCGCAACAGAATTACGAGAATTATTATAAAGTTAAAAATACACAAAGTTGAAGTACGTGAGTTAAAAGTGATAAGAAGTTATTACAAACAGTTTCAGTTTGGCGAGTATCCAGATCAATATGTAAAAAGTGTTAGTGAACGTGTTCGACAATAAAAGTTATAAAACCAATTTCTTTATCAGTATCATTTCTGGATAATAGATTCCTTTCCGATTCACAACCTGCAAGAGAAACATGTTCGACCCCAAAAAGCTAGCCGGAGGACATTTCAAATAAATTATTTCAAAAATGATGCAAATTGCTACGCCAGAGGGAGCTACAAACCAAACAAGGAGTGATGTCACAAGATGGCAACGCGTGAAGTAAAAACACATTATTTGTAATACCGTTACAAATTAGCTCCACAACGTGGTGCTTTAAACAAATACAATTTGTTATACTCGCAAATTGGTTCCACAACGTGGGGCTTACAAAAAACACACATACTACGTAAGCATCGTCCGCATCGCAAATTGCCGCAACAACAAAACAACATTAATACCGTTGCATATTTGGCGCCCAACGTGGGGCTCTAAATATATACAATTTGTTCTCTTACAAATTGGCTCCACAACGTGGTGCTATAATAATGTTAAACACAGTAACATTAATACCACTTCACAGAGTACGCTTTACATGGAACATTTTTCGAAAATTTTAATTTTCTCAAAAATGGCTCTAACGATTTTGATTAAAATATCATATGTTAAACATATTTTCATGACAAATAAAATGTATATCTTGAATTTTCTGGGAATGTCTCCAAAAGTATTCTTCATCGTGAACGACTTTTGGTAAACTGGCAAACCATAAGAGATAGACAAAACTTTACTACACAAAAGATGTAGATCGCGTTAAAATACACAATTTATGTCATATACATTTTTGTTGTTGAGTGAACCATTTTCGAGATATTGCTTGTTATTCCCTTAAATTTTCTCAAATGGGAATTTGTTATTCATTTTTTTTGTCTTGGATATGCAAAGAGTATTAATCTGTGGGAAAGGGAATGGTGCTGCATCTAGCAACCAGCTATTAAGAGATATGTATGTGCTTAAAGGCTACTGTTTTTCTATATTGCCCTTGTAAATATATATTCCCCTTACATCTACAAGAAAATTAGCAATAAGATAGAGTCTGCAAATGTTTATCTCGATTAACACGAAGTAGATGGAGAATAAGCGTTTGTAAAAATAGTTTGTACAAGAGTAGAGAAAGTCGTGTGAGTGTAACACATCAGATTTTTTATATTACTGTTTGACTTTCTCCTTCCATCTAGATTTATTGCTGTTTCATGCATGCTCATAACAGCGCCATCTCTTGTGTACACTATTGTTCTGCATATATCTGTGTATATACCTCAATTTCTACAAAGTTAGGGTTAACACCGTATTGCATGAACCCTCCATATGATATTGATTGTTTCACATTTACTGGTCACTGGCAATTAGCTGGAAAGATGTATTGGACTTGCAAAATTCAATATTTGGCTGGGAATGCAACCATTGATCCATACTGATGCTCTTATTGCTTCAGCTACATACCCAAATGCACGTTCCATCTTCTTATTTTATTCAAGTATTGCATTAAGTCCTCAAAGGATCTCAAATAGCATACCTCAAATCCAACTCACAATATTAAAAGTGCCTATATTAGGGTTAATTACACAGCGCATTCATTATATTGTCAGACCACGGGTCGTGCATATGCGTGCCCCACGCACTATTACACTGGGGGAGTTTTCCGTTTTAAAATTCCTGTATTACTCACAAGTGATAGTAACATCCACTATAATGAGTGCTAACCCTGTATAAGTAGTGTTGAAAGTGGGGTTCATCTGCATTGAGACATTCCTGGCTTCTTTGGATGAAATTTCCATTCACACACGAGTTCTTGCATAATTTTCATAACTTCTGTTCTTATACTGTCCTTAAGTTCATCTATGGTGTGGGATGGTTCCTATAAATTTTGAGTTAGGGTTCCCCACAAATAGAAGTTGCACAAGGTAAGATATCCAGGTAATGGGGGTGACATAATCCTTTAAAAGTTATCCCGTCATCAAAAACCACCTTTATGTCTTCCAAAGAGTTTTGACCAATATGGGCTGTGGGGCGGCACCGTGGCCGAGTGGTTAGACCGCTCGCCTCTCACCGAGGCGGCCTGGGTTCAATCCCAAGGACCTGCATGTGGGATTTGTGGTGGACAAAGCGGCGTCTGGGCGGGTTTTCTCCGGGTCTTCTGGTTTCCCCCGCCATTCATTCCACCAACTGCTCCATCATCACCTTTCCTTTCATCCATTTCGCTATCATTTTGTTTCATCTTCTTCCTTCATCCCATACCAGGCATCAGGCTGATCACCCATCCTGGACATTCTGTCTGCTCCATGAGAGTGTCTGCTCCTCGACGGGCCTCTGACACTAGGCACCCGCCTGTAAGTCCTACATAAGATGAGGTTAAACAGTGAGTGAATGAATGAATGAATGAATGAATGAATGAATGAATGAATGGGCTGTGGCAGAATTTTGTTAGAATTATCTGTTTTCACTCTCATTTTCTGAACATCATTTGAAGAAATAGTGGAAGAATATCTGTGGTACCTATTGGAATCTATCGTATCACTGAAAAATATGGGCCTTATCCGTTTTGCTGTTACAGCAAGCTATATGCCGATTTTCACATCATGCAATGGAACTTCATGAATTAAATAAGGATTCTTTGTGCCCCAATACCTATGGTTCTGTGAGACATGACCATTTAAATGAAACCATGCCTCAGATATTTTGTAAAATCCAGTTACAGAAATTGACCCATTTTTCACTGTCATGAGGTTGTAATTTATGAATATAAATATCAATAATTATAGCCATGAATAACTATAGTCGCTCTGTAGGGTTTCAATTTTAAAAGTTTAGTAGCTGTAGCGCTTACCCGTTGTCCTAAATGTATTAATCAGACATCTAACAGTTTCTCTTCCTGGAACTCGAATACCAGGAAATTTATCCTGAAATTGTCTACACACCTGTCTATATGATTCAGTTTTTACATATGTATTGTACATAAAAATTGTACCACCACCGCCGCCGCCACTACCATTATTATTATTGTTATTATTATTAATAATAATAATGATGATAATAATAATAATACTGTAAAGTAATTCCCACACAACACAGATGTCTTGAACAAACTTTCATCTTTGAGATGTACAATGAAAAAACTAGTTTTTACAGCTCAAAGTGAATGCAGGAACTGACAATATAACACAGCTGATAAACATAGCCTTGAGTAGGTCATTTGCACCAGTGTGCTGTGGAAAAATACTGAAGTCAATGCAGTGAAAGCAAACTACGCATATATTGTGGCCCGGCCATAAATCAAACGCATGGTATACGCTATTTGATCTTTCACACTGGCAGTGTAGGTAGTTGGAAAGTTGAATCAGACTTGTAAAGTTCAATGATACAGGAAGGACTCTAATCACAAATTTTCGGCTCTCCATGCCAATGTACTTGCCACTTGAGCTACCATGGTGAATGGTGAGATGTGCATTAAACCTTCTACTGGCTAGTGTAAAAGAAGAAATATTGTATATAAATTAACTGTAATAGAGGTTAATTATAAAGTCCGATCACCTTGGAGGTTCACCAGGATACTTGAATTGAACAAAAAGGTTTAAGGAGTGTACCAGTCTCTTGTCATGGTAGCTCCAGCAGTAAGAGCCAAAGATCCATGTTTTTGAGTTCTGGGAATGACTGAGTTTTTTTAAGTCTGATTGAAGTGTCCAATCCTTTTATTCAGTTTCAAGATTCTTATATTGTGTTAATTATTATTGTGAACTTTGGTGTAAGTTCTTTCTGATTTTGTAGATAACTGAGTATATGGCTTTGAAGGTAAAGCATACTAGCTGAGGTAAAGAGTATTTACATTGTTTATACTGCAAATTGTATATTAAGTTTACATATTTTCTCTATCATCTGCATATAGCAGATAGAGGATGCATTGCACTCCACCCAAAAACACTATATTGAGATTTCACCAGGAATATGCATTTGAGGTCCGCTGAACTAAATCCCAAAAAGAAAAGAAAGAAAAAGGAAACATTCTAGGAAAAAGCCTGTGAACAACAGAACTCCAAAATGAAAAGTTGGATAAATACTCACTTTGTATTTAAGTTCCAAAGAAGCAATTCATGAAGACTTTCAAGATCAAACCATCCCAAACTATCCTTTACATGGAAAACTTTTCATTATTTTCTCAAAAATGGCACAAACGACTTTGGTTAGAAAACCATAGCTTTAGGATGATAGGTTTAACATGAGCAATAAAATGTAAATCTTGAATTTTCTGCAAATAGCCTGTCAAGTCCACTTAATTTGGAATGAATTTTGTGTAATTGGTAAACCATTACTGACATAAAAATGTACACAAAGATACAGCTTATTTAAAATAACTTTTTTGTAACATCACTATTTCCTAGATATTTATTGTTACTGGTTAGAACTTTTCAATACTTTGTCATCTTTTTTAAGTGTCATTTGATTGTTTCTTGTGATGTCTTGGGATTAGAATGGAATACAAAGTTAACATATAGTGACCCATTTTTTTAACATCTCCTATCACTTCAGCCTCCTCTATGCCCCTTGTACCTACAATGAACTGCATAATGCAAGCATTTCCATGAATGTTTATCTATTATTATATAAAGTAGATAGTAAAAGTTTTGCAAGAACAGTTTGTACAAGGCATATAAAAATAAATAATAGTGGCTAAAGAAAATCATGTTAATGTAACATGCAGTTTTGTGTGTGTGTGTGTAGTAGTATTATATGTATTGTGTTAATTGGTTGAAATAATGATTTTTTGTTGGATTAATTGACAAAATTTTGAAATTGTATGAAAAATTTAAAGGTTAATAATGAAAACCATACAAATACAGGGTCTGGAATCAGGCAATGTTGATGCAGCACACACTTTGCCTTCTTCTAAGGCATATTACAAAATTCCAGTAATGTACGTAAAAAATATGCAAGTTTTACAACAGAATATCATGCTTGCATAAACTTTTGGAAGGAAGCGCAGAATTTAGATCCAACATTAACCACATGTGAGGTATCCTCTACGTTTACTTTAGATGAACTATGTTCCTCCATGATTGACGTTGCGTGAAAGAATTATCAAAATACACTGCAATGATACATACAGATTTTTTTTTTTTATTTTCTTCCTCCACTTTATCTTTTCACTAAGATACCTCACTACATATACTGGAAATAAGAGTCATCATGATTCCTCCATCATCTACTTCAGAGAAGCTTACCCATATTCAACTGAATTTTCAGTTCTTAAACGCCATAATTAAGAGAAAAAAAAAAAAAAATTGAGGCACCCTACATCTTGCAATTAATCAGCTTGTTCAAGATAATAAGACCAGGAAACAAAGCACAATCATTAAAACTTTCATTCCCAAGCATTGGTGTGTATCTCCATGAAGTGAAACAAACTGAAGTTTTAGTTCATCATATTGATACAGATTCATTTTAAGTTTACACATATGAAAGAAAATTTCAATTAATAACTACATACATAAGCCATTTCGAATATTTATGTTACATTACATACTTTAGAAACAAATGACAGCTAAAGCATAATAAAACATAACTTATGAAGAGACAAAGCTAAATAAAACTAACAAACCAATTTATGCATTATCTGAGCTATTCTAGTAGTGATGGCTATGATGAGTATCCATTTACTGCAACTAGGTACTTTTTTATATTTTTATTACGTACCAATACTTCTAATATGCATTTCTAACATTTCCATGAGAAAATGTAATGTTCCACAATCCTTATTATACGTCAACACTAATTGTACAGATAGTTAAAAAGTTTTACAGCAGTTCAAAAGCCACAAGTCACCTCTTCAACACATCTATGAACGTTTCTCTAGGAAGTTCAATATTAGCTATCATTTTCATTCGCTTCTTTCCTTCTGCTTGCCTTTTCAATAGCTTCATTCTCCGCGTTACATCTCCACCATACTGGAACATAAGAAAGAAAGCAATTCAAAGCTAGTGAGAGGCAATGAAATAACTGTAATATAAACTTTTTTGACATTATTGATCATTACATGGATTAGAAAGACCACATAGATTATATCTTACACAAATGGAGCTCTGCGTGTTTTATGATCAGATTATTATTTAATTTTACAAAGAAGAGCAACCTAAAAGCTCTATATTGTGTTAACTTTTATTCATTTATAGCTTATGGAATTATGTTCTAAAGAAACTCAGTACACAATAAAAATATATACAGAAATAATAAATAACCCCAAGAATAAAGTGAGCAATCCACTGAAAACTGCTGTTCATTTGGAATTTTACTGTCATCTTGGGAATAAATTTTAGCTACACTTTTTATTTGTAGTCGACAACACAGAAATCTTCATAAAAAATTCATATATACACAGATATCTGAAATGTTTGTGATGTCATGTAAGCATATATGATATACAGTAGTTGAGTTAGTTTTCATTTCACATATGTAACCAACAGGAATTAATTCTGTTTAAGTTTTTCTCCAGCTTCTTCTTACAATAGTTTGCACAAAAGAGAGCCACCAAGTGATAACCTGCAGGCCTATAAAAGAAACGCATTCAAATAATGAAATGACTTCCTCCACTGCCACCTCACTCATGCTGCATAAACATTCAGATTTACAATGTCGTTTGCCATAATGCAAACAATAAACATTGAGATGCCATACTATTGGTGGAAGCTTACAGACACTTCATAAAATATTGTTTTATTGCATGTTAAACTTCAAGATGGTAGCGGGTGATGATGCTACAGCATCAACTCCCATAAAAGCATGAAAACATCTAGCAACAAGATGCTCAAATTTTGCTCAAAACACATGTTAAAAGGAATAAGATGTAATGTATGCATGACAAATGTGCAAACATTACATTAAAGAAGTAAATGATATGTAGTCCATGCTACAGAAGAAACAGAGACCAACATTAAAGTATTTATGGAAACAAAGGATAAAACCATCACAATACTAAAGGAGGATCTGGACAATATCCAGATGAAGAATGAAGAATTGAAAAAGGAGAATGACACGAAGAAAGTATTACATCAGTTGAACAATAGTGAACATATTGCTGTAGCTTCAACCAGGAAAGAAGGCATTAAACAGCAATAAAGGAAATGATGCCTTACTTGAGGTTCACAAAAATAAGAGCATACTAGTGGAACTTGGAAGATGCCAGTGAAAAAGAAAAGGAAGCATTTTATATTAAAGATTAAAAACAGAAGCTTTATTAACAGTGAAGTATTCATCATGATTTAGATTGAGTCACACTTTTTTACACTCACCTTCAGTAATTAAAGTTACATAAAACAGGAAACGTTTTCGAGGGCATTCGTCCTCATCGTCAGCAACTGGGTGACTAAGGGTCGCTTTCTCCCATGTCCTCTTCTTCCTCATCCTGCGAATTCTGACCCTGTTGCCATCTGGTGTTGGGGGCACAAAGTTTTAACACATTGCTTACAGGCGGGATTTCAAAATTAATGACGTTGCTGTTTTTGACGATGTGTATTTTTTCCCAGATGTTCAATTCTATTGGTGTAGTGAGGGGTTTTAACAACTTTATACTTTGGCCAATGTTGTGGTTTTCAGTCCAAAAATGGTGTGATACGGCGGATTTCTCTATTTGTTTTAGTTTTATGTTTCTTTGGTGTTCCTTAAGTCTGGTTTCCAAGTTTCTTTTAGTTTTTCCTATGTAGTATTTCTCACATTCCTCACAACTGATCTGGTAAATTCCGGATTTTAGTGTGTTTGGGATGGTATTTTTGAGAGGTGTGTTTAGTAAGTTCTTCAAGCTGAATTTGTTCTGTGGAGCTAGTCTAATGTTAAACAAATCAAATTTAACATTAGACTAGCTCCACAGAACAAATTCAGCTTGAAGAACTTACTAAACACACCTCTCAAAAATACCATCCCAAACACACTAAAATCCGGAATTTACCAGATCAGTTGTGAGGAATGTGAGAAATACTACATAGGAAAAACTAAAAGAAACTTGGAAACCAGACTTAAGGAACACCAAAGAAACATAAAACTAAAACAAATAGAGAAATCCACAGTATCACACCATTTTTGGACTGAAAACCACAACATTGGCCAAAGTATAAAGTTGTTAAAACCCCTCACTACACCAATAGAATTGAACATCTGGGAAAAAATACTATCGTCAAAAACAGCAACAACGTCATTAATTTTGAAATCCCGCCTGTAAGCAATGTGTTAAAACTTTGTGCCCCCAACACCAGATGGCAACAGGGTCAGAATTTGCAGGATGAGGAAGAAGAGGATATGGGAGAAAGCGACCCTTAGTCACCCAGTCACTGACGATGAGGACGAATGCCCTCGAAAACGTTTCCTGTTTTATGTAACTTTAATTAGTGAAGGTGAGTGACTCAATCTAAAGCATTTTATAACCAAAGTTAGAGCGATTATGGAATCTGACTCATCTACAAAGAAATTTTAAAGTGCGAACCCTAACCTAACCAACTCAACAAATAAAGTGTGTCAACAGGAAGCCTTAGCAATGGGAGATTCAAGGGTAAAGCAGGTTAGTGTGAAGAAGGTCTAAGAACATCATACAAAGATTCTGAACTCTAAAGTGGTTGCATCATAAATGACAAAGCCTCAAGTGGGAACTAACAAAATTAGAAGTGCAAACAGCCCTACCAATGGCTGATGTGAATAATGTGATAAGATCGACCAAAGCGTTTTCCAAGAACGTGTGTTATACTGAATGATATAGCAAGAGCTGATGTGGAATATTAGCTATATTGAGAGCATAAATGAGAGTACTAGGTGGGCTTGCAAGTCACTAGCTGCCATCTTTGTTTATATGAACTAGTCTTATGCTGGATTTCACCAACCTTTGGCAAATTTAGTTTGAGGGACGTCAAACTAACGCTTTGTCAATTTTTTGCCATATCATCGACAATCACATTAAAATGATGGTTCGTGAACTATGACGACTTGTTACATAAGTTTGTGAAGGTTGGCAATAATAATGTTTGCTACATCTTTTTTCATTGACTGAGATTGTGGCTTCAAAAACAAGACAGAAGCGCAATGCATATGTTTAAACCATGCTATGCCCCCTCAGTAACCACTGTCACCATATGCAAAATGACATCTCCCTGTCTCAAACAGGCATCTCAACAAACTGTTGTCAAATATAAGCTGCCATGAGCAGAACTTGACCAGCGTACACAATATTGGTAATTAGCAAATTTGCACTGCAAACGATCTGAATATACTATATACTTCAGCATTGTACCCACTGGGTGACAAAATGGGCACATGGGTTCAGTCAATTGTGTCTACAACGCCAGGAAAATTTTCAAGTGCATAAAATTCTTGAATCACTGTGGCCATAAAGAAGCAATTGCTTCCATTTCTTTCTCCATGTATTTGCACATTGTTGATTTCTAAACTCTGTTGCAGTCACCATTAATACGGAATACCCCCCTGGAAAAATACCTGAGTGTTACCAATAACTGTTGAATTGGTAAAAGTAACCAATTTCTGTTCATAGGGTACACTATCTTGGTTCAGGATCTTCCAATATTTTCAACACTCCTGTTTTGATAATCTGTAACGAGTCACAGATTTTACATCTTTCACTTTGTAGATATGGTTATTTCTATCCTGTATAACACATTCTGGATCCATATTTTCAATACTGAAAATATTCATGTTCAATTACTGGAATTAAAGTAAATGTGATGCCATTTCTCAAGAGCTAGAGTATGTACATAACCTTTAAACTAGAATTGACGGACCGTCAATGATTTGAACGCAGGAAAATGGAGCCTCAAAAGTTGATGGGAACTTTGTCTGTCAAAACGATGACGCACACTGGTGGAACGGAACTTCCACTTTTAACGAGCTGTCAACAGCTTGATGATCTTCAAATGCCTTGACGACAGCTGATAAAACCCAGCATCAGTATCCTGACTAGCTGGTTCACAGCTAAATCTAAACGGATATTTTCTTCTCAGTAAGTGACAAGTCTGGTGCTGACAGCAGTAGGAGAAGGTTATGTGGAGCAAGAGCTGAATAATTGGCGGAGTGGATGTGAAAACAGGACCAGCAGAAATGAACCAGCTAATGGAATCCGAGGAAAATTCAAGACGACTTGAGGAGGTTATGAAGAAGCAGAGAGAAGGGATGGTACAGCAGATAATGGATTGCAAGAAAACAATTGAAGATACAGAGAAAAGATTTGAAGCAGGACAGAGAAGAAAGAACTGCGTAATTTTCGGAGTGACAGAAGAGTACAGAAACCTAGAAGAAGTAGTGCACGGGATCATGGAAGAAGGACTAGGTATAAAAACGTCTGGTTGGGAGATAGAGGACATGTATCGAATTGGAAAAAGAGGAAGAAAGTCTAGACCCATTGTTATAGGAATAATGGAATGTTAAAAAAGAGGTAAATTTTAAGGAACACCACGAGGTTAAGAGGCTCAAAAATTCTTATAGAGCAGGACTATACGAGAGAGAAAAAATTTTGAAAAAAGAACTAATTGCCAGGATGAAAGAAGCAAGAGCAGCTGGGAAAAAGGCGTTTTTGAAAGGTTTAAAATTATTCGTGGAAGGAGAAGAATGGAGTATGAGTGTACGGAGGAATGAACGAGAAAAAATGTGCGAACGTCAGCAGAAGCATGGCCCAGGACACATACAAGTCAAAGAACCGAGAGAATAGCTGAGTCGGTAGTTTGGAGAAAGGAGCAGAAAACAGCTGATCAAATCACAAACTCAACAGACGCGAGAAACAGCCATGAAAGTACAACAGAAGAAAATAAGGAGGAAAAACCAGCAGCCATGGAGGGGGAAGAGGAGCTAACATTGCTAGCAGCGGCGGGGCAGGAAGAGATGCAAAGGAGGAGAAGTAGGGAGAAGCCGAGAGAACAGATGACTGCAGTAAGAAATGCATATGTGGAGGAGGGAAACAGCCAAGAAAGGAGTACATAAGAAAATAGGGCGGAAGAAGCAGCAGCTAGAGAGGGGGAGAAGGAGGAGCTAACATTGGTTGCAGAGGCAGGGCGAGAAGAGATGCAAAGAAGGAGAAGTGGGGAGAAACTGAGAGAACAGATGATTAACAGTGCAGCAAGAAATGCAGATGCGGAGGTGGGAGTGATATGAGCGAGAAGTGGGGAAGTAATAAGAGTGAGAACAGTTAGTGAAGCAGAAGAAATTGCAAGAAGGGGGGGTATAAAATAATAGATTTGAGAGAAGGGAGGTTAATGCTACAAGGGGAGGAAAGTGTCGACCCAGTATCCAGGTGTGCAAGACTTAGAAAATCAATGGAGAAATTTACGTATCAGGATAAAAGAAAGAACAAATAGGGAAAGGGAGTAAATTGACAAGCAATAAGAAAATAGCATTAAGACAGGGATGATGTAAACTGAGTTCAATATTATTAACCTATTCATAGATGATATATTAGAAGGAGTAAAAATAAGAAATTAACATTGTCCAGTAATAAGAGATAAGGAGATTCCAGGTTCAGGTTCATTATACGCAGATGATTTTATGGTAGGCACCATATCGATAATAGGGTTACAAAAGCAATAAATGAAATTCAAGAATGTGTGAAAAATGGGGAATTAAGGTAAATATAAATAAGTACTAAGTGATAAATGGAGGAAAGAAGAAAAATGTTATTTAGATGGTCAAGAACTGGAGGTAGTCAAAGAATATGACTATTTAGGAGTAAGGTTGAGTAATAGCGGGGAAATTAGAGATGAAGTAGGAAAATTGACCAAAAGTATAGAATGGTTTATAAAGAATTAATTGGACTACTAAGAGCAGCACCAGGAGAGGTTGCATTAGTAGAACTAGGAAGAACGAGGAGAAAAAGGCAATAGTAGAAAGAAGTTAAAAAAAAAAAAGAAGAAAGAAAGAATTCTGGTTAGGTGTAGGAAAATGATGGAAGGTTAAATCTTAAAGATATGACTGACTCAATAAAAGGTTCTAAGAAACAAAATTAAGGACATGGGAGAATATTAAGGAAGGTAAAGGAAAAAACTAGTATAGAAAAGTAAGAGAAGCAAGGGGCACTCAGTGAGCGAAAAGGCCAGGGAGCCAAGCAATCTGAGTGGCCCAATAAGAAAACAAGCACCAGACAAATTGTACAATAGATGTAGGGGTATAATGACATACGAATGTACATTGTATGTATTGTAAACCAAACTGTACAATAAATCCATTCATTCATTCTCAGTAAGCTGATTAGTAAAGCAACCCACATTATGCTTTATCTTTTTGATGATTATGCTTTATTTTTTATAATGTATTTATTTCATACAAATAAACTTTAGTATCTTAAATGAATTATTTTTTTGTGACATAAAGTAAGTTACCTTACAAAAATAATATAAAGTTATACAAGAACACACTACAATAAGGAACAATGCTAAAAATTAAAATCTAGTCATCTATGTCACTCTCAGTCTCTGTAACACTCTCTTGAGGTTGATTAATTGCAATTTTTAGGTGAGATTCAAAATTCTCTTCTATCAGACACGACTGTTTAGAATTTAAAATCCAACTGAGCTTATAAAAGCTTCTCTCAAGTGAAGCAGATGATGGAGAACCATTATTGCCTTCATTGCTAGCTTACTTAGCGTAGGCATCTTAGAGGAATGTTTCTGCCAGAAGGATAAGGCAGTAATAGAAGACAAATTTTCCTCCTGCTCCATTGCTGCATATGTTGATATTTCTTCCACTGGAACATCAATGTTAGAGAAGTGTTTCTGTTCACTGAAGTGAAGATGGAATAAACCTACTCAGGAACAGCTAATGTGGATCTAAATTTGAACTTCCTTCCAGAAGCTTTTTGGAGGATGGTGTTCTCCCAAATATGTTTCAAGTTTTTTACATGCTACACCAGAACTTTGAAGCATATGAAGAACTGATTATAGAATAAGCCAGGTCTGTATTGCATCAGTATTATCCGATTCCAAAACCTGTATTTGTTTACAAATACCATCAGAGATTTCAGATATAGTTCTGAGTTGAAGTTCAAGGGTTTCATTTTCAACCAGTCATTTTAAATTTGTTACAGCAGCACTACCTTCACCATCTTCCAGATCGATCCAATGTTTAACTGCATTGAAATTCATGCTGATGTTTTCCTGCCTTCAGCCATGTGCCCCAATGAGTAATTACTGGAACTGGATGTACATCAAATGCTTCTGATTACTTTAAGCATTCCAGTAATCTTCCCTTCTGGCTGGAGTTTTCTCTAAAGCAGCAATGAATTCACCAGCAATTTTGAGTGAAAATCTAACATCTTCAGCACAAAGATGCAATACATGAGCCCAACAGGTAGAATTTAAAAGCTGAGGTGCAACTCCAACCAATCGCCTGCCAGCAGAAAACATGTATGTTTTACTGTCCGATATTAAAACAAAGAAGTTACACCTGTGAACACCAATAAGATTTAGTGTGTGAAGTATTAAATTTACTATAACATCAGCATTACAATGCTGTACAATTTTGGTTTTCACAAGATGGGGTTTCTCACCCAAAACACCCAATGGAGCAACAAGAATATTCACCACCTTACGATTCTTTATATCAATTTATCAACCACTAGATATAGAGATGTTCCCTTACATTTTGACTTGGTTTTCTGGAGGCCTTCTTCAACACACTTGACAAGATATCTTCTCAGAGTGGTTTCACTGGGAGAGTTTCATACTTGTAGCTGTTGCTGTTCACTGACAAAACTGTTCATTGCGGATGACATGGAATGGAATACCAGCAGAAATGAATGCTTTGATCATTTCTTTCATATTATCCTTTGAACTTTCCATACTTGGGGGTATAATACTGTACGTATGCTGCTAGGACCATCTGAAGTTGAACCATGTCCGTCACTCTGTTTTCGAGGTCATGTTTAAAACTTTCCACATGCTTTTGCACAACGAACTTCTTTTCAAAATTAATGCACTCTGAACATAAGGTACATAAAAGTTTCCACTTTTCAGCTACAAAATAATCTGTGGGAAACTCACAAGCCCTTTGAATTGCATTTACAGCAATTTTTGGAATGCTGGTGTTCAATAGATGTGAACTGCATACTGACCATAAAACCGTTAAACTTCATGCAGAAGTTCCTAGCTTTTTATTGTTGCTGGGGATACTATTAATTTCTGTATGGAATCTAATGTTAGATTTTAAACAGGTACCAGTTAATTTCCATGAATTATGCTTTATATTATATATTGTGCTTTTATGCCTTATTTTTTAAAATTATGCTTTATTGTGCTTTTAAAACTTATTTTTCCCAGATCCTTGGACCTCCAGAATCATGTTCTGGGTAGCAACCATATGTCTAAAGCTCTGTTACGCTGTTTATGCTTTTGGGTTGCTCTGCCAATTAACAAAACTGTAAGAATCTGTTTAGCACCAGAAAGCTTAAATGAGGAGTAAGAAAGGAAAAAAAAAGATTGAAGCATAAGCAGATATGCATATTTTTTTTAAGAACATGCAAGTCATTGGTTTTTGTAAACAATGCTTAAGCAAACAAGAGCTGAATACTAAGGGTGATCCATTTGAGATGTCAGAAAAGTAAAATGTTGTAAATAAGAGGTTAATGCACACATCTCTGAGCAGTTTGCTGTAACATAAGTGAAAAGGATTGGAAGTTAGCAATGAGTGATGTTTCAAACTTCACCTGTGTGGCATAGCAGCGCTATCATGCATGGTGGTTATGCCACAACAGTGCTAGAGCCCATGGAAGTCACTTACCGCTTATCAACTCAGCAGAATATGCTGTACAAAATGTAGGATTGATAGACAGTATCTTAAGATGTTTCCATACCATATTCAGCAAAAGCAAGCTATGATGCAGCTTAATTACGAAGCTTGTCTCAAGTTTGCTGTCATGGTGTGTGAGAGGCAGGAAGCGGGTGATCAGTAGTTAAATCGATGTTCATGGACAAAGCCACATTTCCTGTGAGTGGCCAAGTCAACAAGCATAACTAAATTATTTGGAGAACTGATAACCCACACATCTCATATGACACATTTCACATACCATACGACACACTAAGCACACTGTTGTGGTGTGACCACCATTTTGTCTCCTATGCATGATAGTAATGTAATGTACAGTAATGTAATTTATTTGCATCCAGTTATCAACTTAACACCGATTTTGGACAAGTCAGTTTTATATCTAAATCAACAATTACAGATTTCTACAATTGTACATTCATAGCTCATTTAAATCATACAGACTCTTATTTATTAGATATTCTTTTAATTTATGTTTAAATTGTATTTTTGAAGTATTTGCAGCAGTTTATAATTGTGAGGTAATCTATTAAAAACCTTTATTCCTCTTAAGCTAACATCCTTTTCAGTAATACCTCTGTTTAAATTATGCCTGTGGAAATCAAGAGTTGCTCCTTGTGTTATATTCATGTAGTTGATAATATCTTGTTAAGTTCTGTTTATCTATTATATACAGTATAGTCCTATAAACCTACAGAGAATAAATGGTAAATATTTTATTATTGATGAATATCTTCCTGCATGGGTCTCTTGGTTTTAATTTAAATATAAGTCGGATGCACTTTTTTGACGAATAAATATTTTATCAATGTGTGTTTTTGCAGAACAGCCCCAAATTTCAATTCCATCAAAATATTTTAATATCAAGGAGGCAGAATTGTTCATAATTATATTCAATCTTTGTATGTTTTCACTCCAGCAGATGCAGTTGTATCACCATCATAGGTAACAATGGATGTATTTAATGGTTGGGTGATATCATTAACATATATGATGAACAATAAGGGGCCTAATACTGTCCCTTGATGCACTCCATATTTAACTGTTTCTATTTCTGACCATATTTTGTTATTAAATTTACCTTTTTTATGGTTGATTTCCGTTAACTGTTTTCTTCCTATGAGATATCTACCAATTAATTTATTTGGCAGACCCCTTATCCCATAATTTTCCAATTTGTTCAATAGGATCTTGTGATCAACGCAATCAAAGGCTTTACATAGGTCAAAGAATAGGGAGCTAACCTTGTGATTACATTCCATTGTTTTGTAACTTCATTAATAAATTGGCTTATAGCCGTAATTATGGATTTTCCTTTTTTAAAACCGTGTTGAAAATAATTGATGTTTATCAAAATAAGAAATTAGTCTCCTCAATATGACTCTTTCAAAAAGTTTGGCTATCTCAGAGGTTAGTGTAATTGGCCTATAGTTACTAACATTATTTTCATTTCCTGTTTTAAGTAATGGTTTGATTACTCCTAATTTTAACATTTCAGGAAATTCCCCTTCTTCTATAGAGCAATTGATTAGATATGTTAATGGTTTAACCAGAGCATTCTTACAATATTCCAAAATTTTTTGACTAAACTCGTCCCATCCGCTGCTTGATTTATTTGGTAGATTATTAATTATTTTATTATTTTCATTTTCTGTTACTGACCTAATAAAAAAGGAAGACTGAATAGAGAGTGCAGTAACAGTGCTGCCATGCCATGCAGATGAAGTCTGAAACATCACTCATTATTAACTTCCATCTTTTCTGCTTATATTACAGCAAGCTTCTAAGAGATGTGTGCATTAACCTCGTATATATAATGTTTTATTTTTCTGTACGGATCACCGTGCATTAGAACTGAAAGGTTTAACCCAATACCTAGTTTTTGCAGGAAACTACTTCAACATGGAGGATCTTATCTACTTTCTAACAGGTGTTACCAGCTTACCACACACAAAAAAGTGTAGATCTCACTAAAACAAAGGATTTATGTCAAATACATTGTTGTAGCATTGACCATTTCCGAAATATTTGTTGCTCTTGACTTGAAAATATTGCAATACTTTAATTTATTTCTCCTTGAGTGTCATGCACAAAAACAAAGTATGGAATTTCAAAGTCAGCAAACAGTGAGCCACTTTTTAAACACTTGAACATCGCTTCAGCCTCCTGTATCCCCTTTACCTAAAACAAATGTGTAATGAAAACACTTCTGCAAACTAGCATCTTGATTAACAAGTAGATAAAAATAGATATGTGCTGTCCCTATTTACAGTCCTGGTTAATAGGACCTGGTTACACATCCTCCATCCATGCAGAAGTACACTCCAATTTTAGAGGAGGAGAGAATGAATTCCCTGAAGGAACAACTAGTCAACAAAAATGTGAAAGTTCTGACAGATACCCTCACTGATGAGAGGATGTGTGTTTTTGAAAGTTTATTCAAAATCATTGATAGTGATGATCTCCCAAAGATTTTTGTTGCAAGTGTAACTTTTTATAGACAGAGAGAGAGAGAGATTCCACTCAATGTGCAGGTGCTGTTATAAGTGCCTTGAATAAGTATTGCATAAAGTACAACACTGTATGGTGTATTGTTAATGTGGTACTCAATATATGACTAAGTGTGTTGATTCATTGAAGGTGAAGGTTTACCAGTGAGTAAGATTTACTCTCAAACTAAACAATTTGAAAGAAAGTCTCAAGCTGAGCTAGCAAAGAAACCTTTAAAGAGTATTGGCAACAACTTTCTTCAAGCAGAAATTAAGCATTCACTAGTGTGAGTAGCTTATATCTTCAGAATAAACTTTCAGAACTTCTGAGTTCTTATCCCCTAAAGTTTGTGTTAACAATGCTGAAGAGAATCTTGAAATCCTAGGAACATCTTGACAAATCTTAGGATGAAGATCTGGTGAAGACTGTCAACTGCAGCTTCTAAAACCTGATCATTCAGTACATCAGAAATTTTGAAAACCTACAAACAGTTCTGAGATTCAATCAGCTTAAAACTTCCCGATGGGAAAGCTGACTATGAAGTGTATAAAATCAATGAGAGTAGATCACCCTGAATATGCAGCTCTAAAAGCAATATTAATTTCCTTTGCCAATGACTATTTTCATATTATAGTGGGACTGACTAATTGAAGACACAATCTGAATAAAGATTTAGAACTCATGACCATACTATTGTAGCGGACCAGGAAGAGCATTGAGAATTGCCACATATTTCGTTAGCCAGCGCAAGTGTGGAATTCAGGTTAAGCAGGAAGCGTCCACGCTGCTCAACGCCGAGTCAGCGCTTATGTATGTATTTATACTACAGGGTTTTGACTCGGGCGTGGGAGTTGCTGTGAGAGTTGCTACGGGAGTTGCTACGTGAATTGCCTCGTGAGAGTTGCTACGAGAGTTGCTATCAGGAAGTTGCTACGCGAGAGTTGCCACAAGAAAGTAATCAGAGATCAGTTATCACATTCGCCAACAGTTAACCAGGTAAGCATGTGACTCATCTAAGTTCTCTTGACTTGTCGGGGCTTCACCCCTAAGTTCTACTGACTTGTCGGGGCTTCACCCCGAACTGAATGTACGCATACCTAAAGCTACAAGTATAATTTAGTGGGCCAATGCATCCCCTGTGCTTTATTTAAATACCCCCTATCCTAGAACGCCACCCTGGCCTGCCTACCACCCCGGTACCAACGCATCCCCTACCTCTGAGCTACCAACCCCCCTGTGTAATCACCTACTGCGGGGGTAACCACCCCCATGGGGTGTTACAACGTGGTGTAGGCGCCGGCTACAATGTGGCGGACTCACCGAGTATAATTGGGGAAAACATCCTTATCTCTTCCAGCCAGGGGATGTAATCAAATTTTTTTTTCTTCTCTCTTTTTGCAAAGTGTAAAACACGCCTCATTTTGGGATAACCTTTTACCTGAGGTTATCTGGTGAAGACCCACCCTCCCACCCTTTGCATCATGAGTTAGCTACACAGAATATAATTTTTTTTTTAACTTTTCTCAAGTTATGTATATTGTTTTAGTGTAGTACATTTAAGTTATTATGCATGGCTGAACCTGCTCAAAGCTCTACTAGTCCTACTACTAAAGAGATTAGAAATCTGTGCGCAGAATTAGCAGCTATACAGGGGGAACAATTTAAATTCCAAGAATTTCTAGTCACAGATTTGAAAGGAATTTCAAACGAGATTGCGGCATACGCTGAGACGGCAAATCAAATACGTCTCCGCTCCGGCAAGATCGTTAACACTTCTAGCCCAAGCACAAGTAGGGTAGAAAAACAGTTAGCCATGAATAAGGGAGACGAACACACAAATACAATGAGTAAAATGGACTCACCTGTTTTAAGTAGAAGGGTAACTGAAGCACCTCAACCCATGCACATTAGTCGTCCACCATTGGATCCGGGTAGCTTCGCGGGGAAACCAGGAGAAAGTGTAAGGGACTATCTCCATAAGTTTGAGTTGATAGCGCGTGCCAATAATTGGGATGACCAGCATAAGGCGCAGTATTTACCATGCTACCTTAATAGTACCGCACTAAACTGGTACAAAACCTTTGCCCATAGAAATAGGGACGCCCAATGGGAAACATTGAAGCAGGGGTTATTAAAAGCCTTCATTCACGCGGCAGAGGAGGAAATGATGGAGGTCAGACTAAGGCAGAGGGTGCAGGACCTTAGTGAGCCCACAGAGCAGTACGCTTATGACATTATAGCTCTGTGTGATCTAGTAAACCCCGAAATGACAGAGAAGGAACGGGTAAAACACATCGTGAGGGGCCTTAAACCATCACTAATAGAACAGGTACTGCCCTACAACCCACAAACAGTGGACGCTCTCATACAGTTCGTCCGCAGGGTAGAATCAGCCCGCTACCTAGCAGGAAAAAGGGTAGACCTAATCGATGTACAGGGGATTCCCCCTAGTATGCCAGACGATACCCCCAGAAGCAGGTATCAGAGATGTCAAAGATGGTGGGTGAGTTAGCAAAACAGGTGCAAAACCTGACAATGAACCCCCGCCCTCCACCCCAGAATTACAATCCTCAGCATCAATCCGTTAGGAATTACGGACAGGCCCCCAGCGGCTATAGAAGCACATATAATCAAAGAAGAACGGTGTCCGCGAGGCCTGTGTGCGCCTACTGCAAACGGGTAGGCCACGTAATCGCTAATTGCCAGACACAAAGGAGGAATGCAAATTTTCACGCACAGCCTCGAAGCAATCACCCCCCATAAGGGCCGCGGTAACAAGCATAACAGAAAACATCAACCCTGGGAACACATTAAAAACTATGGGAACATAAGCAGGGACAAGGATCGACATTCTCATAGACACAGGCAGCTCAGTAAGCATAATCAATGACGACCTGGTAGGTACAAGCAAGCAACCAGCACCTCTAAATATGATTTTGCGAACTGCAAATAACAATTTACTTGCTGCACAATACCAAACTAACACTAACTTCCAAATGGGTGATATGGAATTCAAAGAACAACTTATAGTAGTAAAACACTTCCCGCATAGTTTATTGCTGGGCATGGACTTCCTTCAGAAACACCAAGTCGTTATAGATCTAGGGAACAACACAATTACACTAACACTGCAAAATTCGAAGGAGGTCACGGTAAGCTGCCAGCGAAAGCAAGAATGTCCTCTCATGCAAATTACACTTGAAGCAGATGCTGAAGAGACAAAAATTAAAGCAACATGTCAGCATGACGTAGAAATCCTTCCATTTGCAACCACACAGATAGACGTCAAAATACCCTCACTTCCTACAAACACATTATTACTGGAACCATGCGTTAACACTATGCAGAAAAAACACGTTAACATTATACCGGGTCTGTGCAATAATAATCAAAATCAAAAGATACAAGTCCACAATAATACCGCCGCTCCTCAGAGAATATTTAAAGGGACAACACTAGCACTCGTACACGAAGTTGCATTAGTCCAGGCAGACACTTTCACACGTGAGACAACAAAACAAATAGACATCAAAGACGCCAAATTTAATATTAATTCACGACTAGAACCAGGACAACACGAACAGCTACGAAATTTACTCGACAGGTACAGACATACCTTCGCCACTAGCCTACAAGAGTTAGGGACAACAAACATTGCGGAGTACAAAATAGAGTTGACAAACACGACACCAATTAGACAGAAGCCATACAGGGTGTCCCATAAACAGCGGGAAATAATAAACCAACAAGTGGAAGAAATGAAAGAGGCAGGGATAATAAGAGACTCCAGAGTAGCTGGTGCTCACCAGTAATTTTGGTCAAAAAGAAATCAGGAGAATATCGGTTTTGTGTAGATTACAGAAAACTCAATGCACAAACAGCTGCATCCGCCTATCCCTTACCACTGATTGACGACCTACTTAGCTATTTAGGAGGTTCAAAATTTTACTGTACGCTTGACCTGCTAAGTGCATACTTCCAAGTACCTCTAGCTCAAGAAAGTAAGAAATATTCGGCCTTTTGTACGTCGGACGGAGAGTACGAATTCCAGACCTTGAGCTTCGGGCTCTCGAATGCCCCTAGAGCATTCACAGAGATCGGAAATAAACTGTTAGGCGACCTGCGATACGAAAAAGCACTCATATATCTAGACGATATAATAGTGTTCGCAAATACATTTCAGGACTTATTGACAAACCTGGAAGCAGTATTTAGGAAATTAGAACAACATACGTTTAAGCTAAAACCCCAAAAATGTTTTTTCGGAATGGACAAAATAAAACTCCCAGGATACGAAGTATCGGCAGCAGGCATAGAACCTGATAAAGACAAAATCCAAGCTATTACACAGCTCAGAACGCCTAGGAACGTCAAAGAAGTAAGGCAGGTCTTAGGTTTATTTTCTTTCTACAGGAGGTTCATTAATAACTTTGCAGCGATCGCGAGGCCACTAAATGAACTAACAAAGGCAAACCAAAAGTTTGTATGGGGCCAAGAACAGCAAGAAACCTTTCAAAAGCTGAAGGATTTAATGGTTAGGGCTCCGGTGTTGGCACATTTTATGCCGGGAGCCAAAACCCAAATGAACTGCGATGCCAGCATGCACGGCATAGCTAGTTGCCTCCTCCAAGAACGAGATGGAAAAATGCACCCAGTAGGCTTTGTGTTTAGAAGTCTAAGCAAAGCTGAAAAGAACTATAGCGTTTCGGAACAAGAGCTGTTAGCAGTTATGTACGGTTTTTCGAAGTTCCGCCAGTACATATATGGTTACCCTGTAACTGTAGTTACAGACCATGCTTGCCTGTGCCACCTAAATAGGTTGAGAGATCTAACAGGGAGACTGGCACGTTACAGCTTAATGCTGCAAGAATTTGACTACACAATTCAACATAAATCAGGGATTAAACATAAGGACGCAGATTGTTTGTCTAGAATGCCAATAGATCCCCCTGAACCCGAAACAGCACAAGAGCAGGAAGACAGAATTACCTGTCTCATAGAACCCATAGAATTAGCTAAAAAACAAGAGGAGGATCCCCAGCTAAAACCTCTAATACAAGCCGTAAGACAGCCGGGTACAGCGAATGCTAAACTAGCATGACAAGCTGCAACATACGTGCTGAAATCAAATGTCCTGTACAGAAAAAATGCTGGTAGTACAGGAAACATGCACTTGTTAGTAGTACCTGATAGTTTAAAGCAGGAAATACTATATAATAGTCATGACGATCCGCTAGGAGGACACTTCGGGTTTTCAAAAACTTTTCACAAAATTAATTCACATTACTATTGGATTGGAATGAAGAGGGACATACAAAATTATGTAAGAAGATGCACTTCCTGTCAGCAACGAAAAGGTCCAGTTAATCAGCGACCCGCAGGTTTAATGCAACCCATAAAGGTCAACTATATAGGAGAAAGGTTCTCCATAGATATCTTGGGGCCTTTCCCAAAGTCCTCTAGAGGTAACAGATACATAATTGCGGCTAGTGATTACTTTTCAAAATATTTGGAATTAAGGGCAATCCCAAAAGCTTCTGTTGAGCATGTCACTGAATTTATCTTGGACGACATCATCTGTCATCACGGCGCACCAAAATATATTCTGTCGGACAGAGGGTCCGTATTTATGAGCGAAGTGACACAAGAACTGCTTAAGATGATGGGAACAATACCGACTTTCACAACAGTCTACAGACACCAAACTAATGGCCTAATAGAAAGGGCGAATAGAACTATCGTGCAAGTAATCAGTAACTACGTAAACACACAGCACACAGACTGGGATAATAATTTACATCAAATTCGGTTTGCCATAAACACAAGCAAACAGGGGAGTACTAAGTTCACACCCTTCGAATTACTGTATGCACGGAAACCGGTATCACCCCCAGACGTTCAATTACAGGGCACCTCACAAAACCTACTTGTGCAGCAAACACGGGAGGCAATAATAAAAGCAAGGGCGTTAGCATCCCAAAACATAGTAAAGAGCCAGAGAAAAAATAAAAAGTTATATGAATCAAAGAGGCGGCACGTCGAGTATAAAGTCGGCGATTTGGTGAAGCTATATACCCCTAAAAGGAGGGTAGGTAGAGCCACAAAGCTTTTAATGAACTACACCGGACCCTATAGGATAATGAAAAAACTCAGCCCCCTGAATTACGTAATTAAGGCCAGAAATTCCATGAAACGCCAGAATGTCCACGTTAGTAGAATTTCACCTTATTATGCATAATGAGCATACAACACACTTGCAACACTTGCACAGCGGGTAAACACAATTGCCACATATAATTGACACAAAAAATCGCCAACGTATCACTCAATGTCCATCAATACAAAAGTGCTGACACTATTACACGACGGAATGCGGTACACAAATTCGTCCACGCTGCAGTAAGGCTGAGGCATAAGAACAAACAAACAGGAAACAGAAAGAGGTTAAAACATTAAACATCAGCAATAGTTCTCAAATAGGTTAAGTAGTAAGTGATAATGCAAGACGTAGTATATCTTCGGACCTCCAGCTTAAGTTAGGCTAAAAGTGATAATCCACGCGATTCACTTTTACTTTTTAATTTTTTTTTTTTTTTTGCTCTCTCTTTCTCGTGATGAAGAGAAAGTATATCTGGAAGTGAAACTATAATGGGAAATCCGAGACGCGACCCTGTTATTCACTTAATACAGATATTTTTGTTCAGATACAGAAATTTGAACAATATACATTATCCCCTCCCAGGAGTTCAGAGTAGGGCTGAGGGACACAACAGAGAGCAAATATAAAGAAGTATTCTTAAGGTTGGGAGCAGAGTTGAATAAATAGGAAATAAGATTTAGTGGAGGTCGAAAAGTTATTTCATAAGTACTGTTATTCATATAAGTGTTAGTATAAGATTAATTTAAGATAGTTATATGATAATGTGTTTTGAGAACTATAGGTTGATGTCAGGAATTCTTTTCTCTCCGCACCTTACACATGCGTTGGCGCATATAGAATAAATAATAGTTAAAAAAAAAAAAAAAAAAATCGAATAACGTACACTCTGGAACGACAACCAAGCGCTGTTAAATAAATAAATTTTAATTAGCAGATAAGGCGAAGCAAATCAAAGTGCAAAATAGATAAATATAAGGTGGCAAATAAGCAAGTGTAAAAAAATATAACAAAATTCTCTCACGACCAGGGCAGATAATACACGAGATGGAGCAGGGACATAGAAATTTTGAAACTCGCATCCTGTTTCAGTCGTCGAAATCATAGAAATAGTATTTATGACTGTTTACATAGTAGTCATGGCCTTGTTGGCATACAGAATATTCAAGAAATTTTGTAAGGAAAAGTCGAACTTTTCAAACTCGACCACGGCGGAACCACAGCACACGTCACCTCAGGGAATTATAATTCTGGCAACACCAACCGATGCCGCCTCAGAATCAACACTAACATAACAGAGAAATAATTAGAGAGATAAATAAAATAAAATTAATCAAAGGCTCAAAATACACAAGGGGATGAAGGCAGGAATCCGCCACGAATTACGCAACACAAGATACGTAACACATTCCACACACACGGAAGGGTACAGCAATTTTGGTTCACAAACTTAGAAACACAGATATTGCTTTCATAAACATACAATTCTGCATGAACGGTAAGTGTCGAAAGCAAAAGTCTGTCATGAATTCCGCTGACGCAAGTATTCGTCGCCTCACGCACAGAGCTTGACTTTGCACTTCTCAGTGGCGTGTAGCACTGCGACAAGTAGATGAATAGAAAATGGAGTGTAAATATGGTTGTTGTTTTTTTTTGTGTTTGTTGTGTTTCATTGGTCGCAACATCTGCAATATTCATATTTCTGTGTATTAATTTCAAAAACTAAGTATGTTTTAGAGGATGCCCTCCAGCAGGCAAGGGAAACCACAGTCTACAGCAGCCTCAGCGACCCTCTTCCCCGGGTTACAGATGCGAGGTATCAGCAAAATGCCACAAACGGACATCTAACCACCGCTTCCATACAATGCAACACACACACAAAAAAAAAAGTGTTACACAGTTACAGACAAAAAAAACATCATTGTATAATGTACAAATTTAATTTTGTTCGAACGAACATACCTAGTCAAGCAGAACTTATGAGTAGTCGCATCACACCTGGATAACAGAACTTAATGTTTTTTTCTGTTCTCTTTTTCTTTTCTTTTTCTCAAAATTTGGAGAGGCAAGGAATCGGCAGGGGTACCAACTCACTTTCTTAATTTACCTTTTCTCTGCTGTGTTTAGTCTCATCCCGTAAATTTTAAACCGCAATATAATCCTTCCAACCTTATCCTAAGTCTTTGTACAACAACCCTGTTGCTGCGCACCATTAGACCACCAAGAAGAGAAGCGCCCGACAAGAAAGGCCCAGGTCGAACGATGCCCACCAGTATGAGCACGCCGATAACTCACCACGGGAGTCGCGCCAGAACACGCAGCATTGGTGCGCCTCGAGGGAACGCCACTGCTTGGCCACAGCAATGCAGCATGCGCGGAACTAAATACTACGTTTCCGAGAAAATCGCTAAGTGTGCAGAGTCACTCAGAGGTTCTGTCCCAGCACCTTATTCATTCACGGCAGAGTTCACCGGGGAGGTCTGAAGCTACAGGGTAACTCCACGAGCACAGTCTCAGCTAAAATACAGTTCACAATAAAGGAAACAGAAAAGATTGTCATACTGCAACACTGGGCCACGGCGCCCAAGATTGGCAAGATTGCGGTGCGCGGCCGCAACCACCCCTTACGTACTCACCTACCCTTAAAAAAAATTTTCCCTGGTATCCGAGTCTTGGACAGCAGAGGACACCGGAGCATTTTCAATTCTTTAAAGCTCAACCATGTTTTTTTTTCTTTCTTCTTTTTCTCTCCGCCTTCGTCTAGGTAGACTGTTTTAGTACCCCCTAAGACATTTGTCCTCCTTTTCAATTTTAAATTCCGGGTCGGAATTTGGCGAACCTGGGACCGATGTAGCGGACCAGGAAGAGCATTGAGAATTGCCACATATTTCGTTAGCCAGCGCAAGTGTGGAATTCAGGTTAAGCAGGAAGCGTCCATGCTGCTCAACGCTGAGTCAGCGCTTATGTATGTATTTATACTACAGGGTTTTGACTCGGGCGTGGGAGTTGCTGTGAGAGTTGCTACGTGAATTGCCTCATGAGAGTTGCTACGAGAGTTGCTATCAGGAAGTTGCTACGCGAGAGTTGCCACGAGAAAGTAATCAGAGATCAGTTATCACATTCGCCAACAGTTAACCAGGTAAGCATGCGACTCATCTAAGTTCTCTTGACTTGTCGGGGCTTCACCCCTAAGTTCTATTGACTTGTCGGGGCTTCACCCCTAAGTTCTATTGACTTGTCGGGGCTTCACCCCGAACTGAATGTACGCATACCTAAAGCTACAAGTATAATTTAGTGGGCCAATGCATCCCCTGTGCTTTATTTAAATACCCCCTATCCTAGAACGCCACCCTGGCCTGCCTACCACCCCGGTACCAACGCATCCCCTACCTCTGAGCTACCAACCCCCCTGTGTAATCACCTACTGCGGGGGTAACCACCCCCGTGGGGTGTTACACTATCATCTGTTTGCGGTGTCACTCAGTGATGCATTTGTTAAGTTTATATAAGGAAATACTTTTTAGAGATTTGAGTGATTGACACAACTGCATTTTACTGTAAGTAAAACTGCATTGTAATTTCTGATATGCTGTGCTTGTACAAAAATAAATCATGTGATTGTTTTTAATACTTTGTACACATGACACCTATGCATTGAAAATTAACTTTCTATGCAATTTAGTAATTTAAAAATCACTTCCATTGTCAACATAACCAACAATTTTAAAATGGCATATGAAAATCACACAAAAAAGTAGCTTCATAACTCAGAAAGTCAATGACAAATAACACTGAAATCTGCTAAAAACTAAAATGAAGAACCAATTTATCTCTTTCTTATTGCTGAATTCCCTTACTTATTTATTTATTTACCCTGGTATGAGTTAAGGCCATGAGGCCTTCTCTTCCACTCTACCAGACAATATAATAAAAACATAAACAAACATACAGGTCCCATAAAGATATTAAAATGAAGGAAAAAAATGTCATAATCAAATGCTTTTAAGCGGAATATAAATATAGGTAAAAATATTACTCTAATGGTTTAATATTTAAATTTGAGATATTATTGCTAGTACATAAAATAATAGTAATAATAAATTAATGTTGCGAGATATTTATCGCTATAATAGAGCAACAGATTAGGTTGGACTATGTGTACCCTAGTTTTCCTCTCGAACTGCATAACATTCCGGCAGTCCCTTATGTCTTCCAGTAGGGAATTCCAAAGACAAGCTAGTGCTACAGTGGATGATGATGAATAGAAGATTGTGTTATGAGTAGGTATAGCAAGAATGAAAGTGTTTCGTGAACGAGTTTCTCGATAATGACAGAAAGATATTTAAAGTGAAAATTTGGACAGTTTGGATGCAAGAATGAAGAAGTTGGTGGAGAAATCATAAAGAATGTAAAGCTCTTCATTCCCTGAGCTGGAGCCAATGCAGTAATTTGAATGAAGGTGTAACATGATCAAATTGATGCTGAATGCAAACAAAGCGTACACATGTAATTTGAGCTTGTTAAAGTCTTATCGTCAAAATTTCAGTTAGGTTAGTAAAACTGAGTCACAACAGTCAAAATGGGCATCGCAAGCATTTGTATTAATATTTTCTTAATTGAAGTTTGCAGAAAGTCATTCATACATTTTAAAGGATAGACTATTGAGAATACTTTTTTGCATACTTGTTTAATTTGCATGTTCCAGTTTAAATTTTGATCCATATAAACTCCAAGAGTTTTTTACTGTTTTGAAATGGGATTTCAAAATTATTTAATGCAAGGTGTTCTATGTTATCCAAATTCAGAGTTCCCAACAACCACTCACATCCCATAATGAGTAATGGGTTTAGCTTTAATCCATGTTTTAATGACCAGGTTGATAGTGAATTTAAGTCCTCATTTACAGTCTTATTGGAGTTGTTTAAATTACTAGTGTCTGTGTGTAAGTATAGTTGTAAGTCATTAGTGAAAAGATGGTGTTTACAGTCTTATACTGTCTGTAATGTTGTTTGTGTAGATAACAAACAAGAGAAGTCCGAGTTCTGATCCTTGTGGTAACCAGCTTTCATTTTTTTCCAATAAGATTAGTTTGATCTATTTACATACACAACAGTTTGCTGGCACTCAGAAAAATAAGACTTGAACCATGATATTTGGCAAATTCAACATTCAAGCTTACATATTAATAGGTCAATGTCCACTGTATCAAAAGCTTTAAAAAATCCAATAATGTTAGTAAAGTCAATTGTCTGTTGTCTGCAGCTTCATGTACAGTAGAATCTCGTTAGTACGTTTTTGCAGGGACCTAAGGATTTGGACGTCATAGGCGGGAAAACGTGTTAACGAAAATGCAAAATCTGCAATTTAAGAACATAGGTAATAAAAATCTAATAATTACTAAGTCTCCATGGGCAATTCAAATCGATTTTGAGTACAATTTCATACTGAATACGATCCACGTTTCCATGTTAAATTCAATATGTTTAAATGGATTTGGATACACAAAGCCTGAGAATAAATAATTCAAGCTTTTATTTTGGTCAACTTGGATTTTATAGGTTATGAATGTTTTTGTGAAAATAAATTGCGAATTGTGGAAGCGGCAATAGTGGTTTTGCTGTGTGTTTTATTACACACGTGATAACAATTTCTGCTAAAAAAGAAAAAATTATGAGCGTGCATCGTGTTACGAGTACAATAGACGATATTATCTTTGGTGTATACAAGACGATTTGAATATGGAGGTGTTTCCATGCAACAAATTTCGTTCCGGTCCTCTTCTGATCCTATTTTCCAAGAGAAAAGTTTTGTTTTAGTATTTTTCCCTTCTTTAAAAGCAGTTTCAATCAATTTAGGTTTGCTAACAATCGTGTTTAAGGTTGACGGAGGAATGTTTAACTTCTGCGCTATATCGACATGTTTTATATTTGGATTGTGATTACATCAAGGATTTTCAGTTTTTCACTGTTGGTTATTTACCTACTACACTTTATTTTTTTCATTGTAAATGAAAAGTTAAAATACAATCTACGGTTGTTTGGTCATCACTCAACATTAGAAACTATCGTTAGCGTTTACCGCGTTTACCACGCCAAGGTAAAGCATTCTCTAACCCGCCCACAGAAATCGTGTCACACAAATATTTAAATGCATGTATGTGATTGGCTGCCAATATCCACCCTGTGACCAAGGATTGACCAAAGTAGCAAATGAGGACGTCAAACTATGAACGTGTTAAACGCCTACTCCCACTGTACCGATCAAGGATTGGCCAAAACCGCGAATGAGGACGTCAAAATTCAAACGTAGTAAGTGGGACCGGGAAAACGCACTAAGCAAACATTATTTATTATATTTGGTGATTTGGTACCGGGACTTTTATAATTCAACATAATACACGGGAAAACGTGTGAATGAGGAACGTGCTAACGAGATTCCACTGTATATCCTTGGTAACATTTAATAGTCAGCATTTGTAATGTGTCCCTGTCTGAAGCCAAACTGATAATCGTTTAGGAGGTCATTTTCTTTGAGATAGTCTGTAACCTGTCTGTGAATTAGCCATTAAAGTGCTTTGGACATGACAGGTAGGATACTAATTGGCCGATAATCATTTTTTATTTTAGGAAGGGGGAAAAATGAGGGCTTGCTTTCAAAAGTAGGGGAATGTGGAAGTTATTATCCATGTGTTAAACATGTGGGTCACAATAGGTAGTATGATGTCGAGAAGAAGTATTATAGTGATGTTAATGTTGTTATCACATCCTTCGATTTTAGTGACAATTCTCAGCATGGCTTTTTTTATGTCTAGTTCAGTAATGTAGTTGAAGTGGAATTTTTCATCGTAGGGAGGAGAGGTTGTATCTTTCAGTTCATTAATAGTGTCATCTTTGCCTAATGAGATGGTGGCAACATTTGTGAAGATTCATTGAGCGAGTCTAAAGGCAACTGGATGCTGTCTACCTGAGCCTTTGTTTTTCCTATTCTCATTTTGTTTGAAGTATTCTGAAGTCCCAAAGTACTTGCAGAAGTCTTTACAGTTTCATATATATATATTGTTGCTTTGCATTTCTGATTGCTTGAGTTGTCTGGTTACGTATTCACTTATATTGCTCAAAGTTGTCATTTATTTTCTCTCTTCTGTAATTCTGATATATTTGATCTCTTTCTATCATCAAATGACATATAGTGTCTATCATCCAAAGAGCTGGTTTCCTCTTCATCAATGTGTTTTAGTTTTCTAATTGATCAAAGTCTCTATGGCGCACAGTTTTTGGGCACTTGAGAGAATACGCAATGAACATAATATCATGTTTTGATATTCCATCTACTGGAAGTTGTCCATAAGTTAACACTCTGTCCAGGTTATTGGCCACAATCAGGTCAAGCAAAGTTGCAGAAGTGTGCATATGGTGTGTTGGTTGGAGAGGAAGAATATTTAGGTTATTAGAATGGAACATTGTTGTCAGTAAGTTTGTATTAAAATCACCCATGAGGATGACATGTTCACAGTCAGGTAATGCAGCCTCCACATTATCAATATGGTTTTCCTTAGGCGGTTTGTATACTACACATATTGGACATTTCTTACTACTAGCAGTTATTTGTATGAAAAGAAGTTCAGGTACTCAGATGGTGAGGTAGAAATAACTTGCTGTTGCCGCCGCCACCGCTGCCACCACCACCATCACCACTTTTGTTGGCCTTATCATTACGGAGCAAAGTATGTCCATTGCAATATGTATTGATGGAAAAAGAGAATTTAGCCATGTTTCAGAAATAAGAATTAAATGCAAGTTCAGGGGTGAGAAGATACAAAAGAATCCGTTGAAGTGTGCTTGAATGCTTTGAGCACTTAAATATGCTATTTGAAGGGAGTTAGGGGAAAGGGAGAAATTTAAGAAATCAGAGGCATGTGCCTGTCCATTATCCCTGGTGTTAAAAGAAGGGGAAGGGGCAGGAGTAGGTAGATAACCATTGCTCGAGACTGCCAGATGTACATAGTTTTCCTGAGTGGATGCCAACACTATGATCTAAAATAATTTAGTTTATTTTAAAGCCTAAACTGCTACTTTAGTGCTATATTACAATAATTTTGAAATGATACTAAGAAGTTAATGAGATTAAAGTAAGAATAGAAAGATATACATTGTGTAAGCAAAAGAAGAGAAGAATTATATCTTAATTAATAACATAGGATGCTAAAAATAGGTGATGAAGTATCTACTTGTGTGTATTATTGGCTGTTGACTCATGCTTTATATGTCCCTGGCATGTGTTATTTTGTGCTTTTGGTCACCTTGTTTTACACAGATTACACTGTCTATAGTCCAAATGTCTTTAAGTCCATATTTCGTGATGCACCGTTTTAAAATTCCATATCTTTGTCGTGTTAAATCCTCTCTTATGATAATTCCTTGGCCCTTTAGCTTCTTATTCTGAAACATCTTGCTTCTTTTTCTGAAGCTCACAAATCTCACAATTACTGCTCGCGGTCTTTCGGTCTTTCTCCCCACATGATGGCTGCAGTCAATGTCACTCATTTCCAGATTCACACCGATTTTCACTGCCATGTCTACCACAATATTGTCTGTGTCTTCACCATTTTCTTCAGGGATTCCAAACATCTGGAAGCATTGCTGTCACTGATACTGCTCCAATCATCCACTTTGTAACTCAGTTTCACTTCAAGTTATACAATTTTCTTTTCTTTTTAATTTAAGCATGCTGCAGTCCTTGAATTACATTGGTGTTCCTGCTGATGGTCACGTGTAGCTCACCCAAAATTGTTTCACTTATAAAATTGGCAAGATCCTTCAGCATTTTGGGGTTTTGCCACTATTCATCATGCGTCTCACATAATCTTCAATTTCTTCATCCAAACTTTTGTTTTTATTAGTACCCATGGTGCTTTACAGAGTTAACAGTTGAAAGTAAATACTGTAAAAATATGTTCCCACTCTGTGGTTTGTCAGTGCTGAAAAATCACTAACGCAACACCATCTGCCATCTTTGCACGATATGGTCCCATACAATGTTTTTAAATAGTATTTAACATCCATTCTTACCACATCAGCACCACACAGTAGACCCTAATTTACACAACATGAAATGATAATTGGGAAGGAACATTTGAGGCCTTAGTTGTAGTGCACTTCCCCAAGCATTTGCCACTTATGAGGCTCAGAGAAATACCTAGCAAAAGCTCAGTCAGGGAGGATGGTCCTAACAAACTTGATCTGTGGACCTCCCATTCATAAGTCATGTCTAACAACATCTACCACCCATGCCGGTCTCTCATATATCTGTGTGAGTGAGTGTGTGTATGTCAGAGAGAGAGATTTGCAAAAAGTCAAAAAGATAAAGTCAGGCATCTTTCAAGGAAGCAAAGCACTAAGGTTTTCATTTGTGATGCCAGACATTGGGACTTTTTTTATTATTTTTCTATTTCCTCAAAAACGATTGTAACAATTTGGATTAAAACATGATTAAATCTGTGACATTGCAGATAAATTGATAAATAAAATTTATTTTGAAATTTTCTGTAAATATGAGACTTCATCATTCTTACAGAATTTTACATACTGGGAAACCATTACAGATAAACTAAAACCTACTATAGGAAACATTTAGTACAAGTTAAAACATGCAGCTTATGTTGAAAACTTTTCATAGGATTATAAATTTCCAAGGATTCACAGTTGTATGTTTAAATTTCTTCAGGTTTAAGACTAATTTGGTGTGCCTTCAATGTAAACATATTCTAAAATATAAGTGATTCCCTGGTTTCATTCTGCATAAACTAAACAAGGAACAAAAATAGAAGTGTGATACACAAAGCAGTGTTATCTCCACATCCTGTAAACAACAAAGTGTGAATTATCTAATTTGAAAGTACATCTAGGCAGACATTTAACATGTTTAACTTGTATTGGATGGAAGAATGACTTTTTAATAATTTGAAACTACAAAAATATATCCAAATTGATGTTTCCAAGAGGTATACAGATCACCCACCATAGAGTTCCACAAGGGGGTCATCCCATTGGGATGAAGGGCTACACAAAAGGCTATACTGGATTTGCCTCCTGCTCACCATGGAGTTCAGTTAAAAAACCTAATCCTGGCCAGTTGATTAGGCATGGGCTGGTCCCCCAGTCTCCTCCCATTTAGCGGTACTAGAAAAGCTAAAGCAATGCACTAATAGATGTACCTTCCATGAAAAAAGAAGAGCCAGACTCCAATACATAACCCTCAACTATAACCATTGT
This sequence comes from Deroplatys truncata, assembly GCA_030765065.1. Lineage (NCBI taxonomy): Eukaryota > Metazoa > Arthropoda > Insecta > Mantodea > Mantidae > Deroplatys > Deroplatys truncata. The sequence goes on from CM060985.1 coordinate 160,358,617, forward strand.
GTTATAACTTGTCCCTTGAAACAGCTCAGTGAGTCATGTCACTGCAGCTACGTATGTGACAGCCAATCACAGTCAATACCCCTTTGACCCCTCCACCTATAACCTCCAGCATAACATAACACTTAACACTTCCATTGTTGACAGATTTATTTATACTGCTGGCACATGGTAATACGTATACCTATGTTTTGGTCTCTTGAACCCTGGAAGGAATGCATGCACGTACAAAAATAGACAAGGCCTTGACATAATATATAATAAGCAGTAGTTAGGTATTATTAGAAATAACAACAACATGAAACATGCCCATGTGTGCAAGATGAAAGAAATCTTTAGTTTTCAGCAATAGCACAGGGTATTTGTTGAACTTTAGCTCACAGAATTTACAAATACATTTTTAGACAGCAAGACCTAAAAGTACAACTTCTAACACAGTGCACATAAGCTAAAAGTTTTAAATTACTGCACTTAGTTCAATAATCTTCATTGTGACAAACTTTGATTTCAAGTATAATTACATGGCATCATTACATCTTTTGTACGAGGGTAATCCCAAAAGTAAGGTCTCCAATTTTTTTTAAAATACAAAGAAACTTTTATTGTCAACAAATGGTACATAGTTTTGAAGCTTTAACATTTGTCTATTTTTCCACATAATTGCCATTTCAGTCGATGCATTTTTGTAGACGCTGTGGCAGTTTTTGTATGCCCATGTCATACCAGCTTGCCGCCATGCTCTTGAAAAAGTGATGGACCTCATTTTTCACTTCATCGTCGTCACCGAAGCACCTTCCAGCCAAGTGTTCTTTCAACTTGGGAAACAAGTGGTAGTCACTGGGTGCTAAGTCTGGACTATAGGATGGATGGGTGATGGTTTCCCATCCAAACTGTTGCAGAAGATTCATGGTTTGACGGGCGGTGTGGGGGCGAGCATTGTCATGGAGAAGGCTTATGCCCTTGCTCAACATTCCTCTTCTACGGTTCTGAATTGCCCGTCTGAGCTTTTTAATGTCTGACAATACCTGTCGGCATTTATTGTTGTCCCAGAATCCATAAAGTCGACCAACAATATCCCCAATATCCCCTTTCGATCCCAAAACACAGTTGCCATGACTTTACCGGCAGATTGTGTTCTCTTGAATTTTCGCGGCTTGGGTGAACTGGAATGCCGCCACTCACGTGATTGTTGTTTGGTCTCAGGTGTGAAGTGGAAAGCCCAGGTTTCATCACCCGTGACTATTGAATCCAAAAGGTTGTCCTTTTTGTCTGCATAGCGCTGAAGGAATTGGCGGGAAGTTTCAGCGCGTTGCCTTTTGTGATCTTCTGTTAGCATTCTTGGGACCCATCTTGCGCACACCTTCTGAAATTTTAACTCTTCAATCAAAGTCCGATGAATAGTGCTTCGAGAAATCTCAGGAACAACAATGCAGAGCTCATCGAGAGTGATACGCCGATCTTGAAGCACGATTGTTTCGTCAGAAATGGATGGTCTCCCGCATCTTTCCTCGTCATGAATTTCTGTGCGACCATTTGCAAATTCTCTACACCACTTGCTGACATTTTTGACATCCATACAAGACTCTCCATGCACTTCCATCAACTGTCGATGAATTTTGACAGGTTTAACCTCTTTTGAACTCAAAAAGCGAATAACTGCGTGAACTTTGCACCTGGCGGTAGTGGCTAACGGGAGCTCCATTATAACTGGCTGCCAAGCCAAGACTGAGGGCGCTAAGGGATGTGCGGTGGTTTCAGAAGAGCGTGGGGGGAGGAAGGAAAAAAGCAGTATGGCCAACATCCACACAAACAGTTTCCCTGCGATGCCAGCGCTTTGGAGACCTTACTTTTGGGATTACCCTCGTATTTGCACATGTTTAATAACTTGACTTGGATTGATTAGGTTTTACTTTTCATGATCTGTTTACATGATTCATTTCTCATGGTGCTCACATTATCTGTTCACAATACAAATTGCATACTTCAATTTATGGCCATTCATTGTAGAGTTAACCTATATGTTATATTGGCAGTCTTCTGGTTTCTTTGATAAAAAGTGCCATTCTTTTATCTACAATAACCGACATAAAGATTCAATGGTGGAAATTATGAATTCAGAAGAAAGTGAAATGGAAGTGCAGCAGAAAGCAACATTAGCAGCAGAAATAATAATACTAGAGGTACCTACCCAAAAAAATCCAGAAAGCAATATGAGATAGCATTTAATTGCTTCATGGCCTGATGTAACGTAAAACATGTTGAAAATAATTTCACTGAAAATGACTGCTAGCGAATTAACAAAACATGTAAAATATTGCTTTTTTAATGTCATTTCTCTTGTTTCTTGAATCACATTCTAAACTGATTTCTGTTAGTTTCGGGAATCAATATAATATTATTTATATTTTACAAATATGAGCGCTGTCTAAAACACAATATATGCTACACGTGTTAAAAGTGGTTTAATTTTGCTTGGCCTATCGCATTCATTTCCCAAACATTCCTACTTGCAAAATAAAACCCTACTTTTGCTCCTTGTATCATAATCTACTATTATCCGTTATTATATGAAAATTAAATTATTATGGGGCACACTTTTATACACTATTCATTACAGCGTTTCTTATGCGTTAATTTGGTTCTGTTATAAAAAATCCTTGTTCTGTTATCAGAAATGCTACTAACAAATAACATGTAGCCTTCCCTCTTCCTGCTATCTTACCTCGCAAGGTTATAATTAAATATATAATTATAACAGCAGTAAGTAATATGGCTTTTGATAATAGCATTAGTAGTTTTGCAGTACAAATGTTAACTTATAATTTCTCCTTTTGTTAACATGTTGAGAAAACCAATTTATTTAATTATGTACAATAATGAATCAACTGTTAGCATTGTCAACTGAGCATGCCAGGTAGCATTTCGTCCTCCCATTCCCCTTTGTGCAAAAGGTTGCAACGTAGCTCTCCCACCACTTCACTCATACCAGGTGATGCTGGAGCTGTCTCAAGGGACAACTTACAATACAGTGATTATAAGAGGGCATTGTTTTCCCATCACGCAGGTCTTCACACATAACCTACATGTGGATGGATGTTTTGACTGTCTCTCTCACCGCAAGGAAGAACCCATATTGAGGAAGTCAGGTTAGCTTGGAACCCCAAGTGTGCCAACCTCTAATTACAGTATAGGACCCTGGTGGGAGAGACTATTCAACAAGCACATCATAGATAAATACGAGTCAGTTGGGAATTTAATGCTATGCCGGCATGTTTCATGGTAGCTCATGGTTAGAGAAACCAGAAGATCCATGGTTCAAATCCTGGCTATGGCACTGAATTTTTCAGTCCGATTCTACCTTTCGACCTTGTCCTACACACAGCTCGTGTGAAAGAACAATTAACCCTATCACTGCAGATGTCCAAACAGTTCCATCAGTGCTAATCACTGCTCCCCTTGCGAATGATGTATCGTCATTGTGTTGATCTCTACAAAACAACTTGCTGTGCATAAAAAGCAAGCGGTCTAACATAATCTTCTCTAAACAGCAGTGGTCTGCCATCTGTTGGGGTTGTATTTACTCAAGTTGCAATTCTTTTTCTGCTGTGTGCTGTAATCTACAGCAGAAAATCTAAGACTATACACAGTAACTTTCTTTACGACATTTGCATGACGTAGAAGCCCATCACATGACTCTAGGAATCACGTGTGTACAAAATGATGGCCTCTTCCAGCAAGCCAACATGTATTGTGCAGTATACGGATTTACTGTCAGAATTTGAAGCCTTATTATCTGATTTTTCAGATTATCAGTTTAATAACAATGAAAGTGAATGTTGTATTGAAGATAATGTTATAAATAGTGAGAGTGATGGCAGTGATGTTCAATCAGAACCCACGCAACATGCTAAAAGAGGACGCATTGATTCTTCCTTCCAGTGGCAACACGGTATATTCAGGCCAGTAATTCATACTTTTGATGATCATAATTCAGGTATGCAGCAGTTTTGAATGAAAATTTCACAGTGGCTGATATTTTCAAATTATTCTTTCCATTGCATATTATGTGTCATGTTGCAAACGAGAGTAATAAGTATTTTACTTTCTTGTGTGAGAAATCACCAAGCCCCCATTCTCATTTACAGACTTCAACAGATACTTCTCCTGAAGAACTTTACATTTTCTTTGGCTTGACAATGCTTATGACTAGAATAAACAAACATACAATGGCAGAATATTGGACAAAAAATCCCTCATTGCCACTCCGCAATTTTTAAAGTACATGTCCAGGGATCAATATCTTTTACGGAATTAATTGTTCTTTCACACAAACAGGGGTGGAAAGGTAGAATCAGGTGGCTGAAAAATTCAATGCCATAGCCGGGATTTGAACCACGGATCTCCCGGTCTCCGTCCAGTTGCTCTAACCACTGAGCTACGATGACAACATGCCGACATGACATTAAATTCTCCAACTGATTCACATTTTTCCCAGTAAACCACAAGGAGATCTCAAGTTGTATTGAGATGTCATACCCCAATGGTGACTTACATTCTTTGTAAGTACTTAAGTCCCGGACTTTATAGTTTCAACCACTATTAGGTCAATTAATGGAATTAATTGTTCTTTCACACAAGCCGTGTGTTGGACAGGGGTGGAAAGGTAGAATCAGGTGACTGAAAAATTCAATGCCATAGCCGGGATTTGAACCACGGATCTCCCGGTCTCCGTCCAGTTGCTCTAACCACTGAGCTACGATGACAACATGCCGACATGACATTAAATTCTCCAACTGATTCACATTTTTCCCAGTAAACCACAAGGAGATCTCAAGTTGTATTGAGATGTCATACCCCAATGGTGACTTACATTCTTTGTAAGTACTTAAGTCCCGGACTTTATAGTTTCAACCACTATTAGGTCAATTAATGGAATTAATTGTTCTTTCACACAAGCCGTGTGTTGGACAGGGGTGGAAAGGTAGAATCAGGTGACTGAAAAATTCAATGCCATAGCCGGGATTTGAACCACGGATCTCCCGGTCTCCGTCCAGTTGCTCTAACCACTGAGCTACGATGACAACATGCCGACATGACATTAAATTCTCCAACTGATTCACATTTTTCCCAGTAAACCACAAGGAGATCTCAAGTTGTATTGAGATGTCATACCCCAATGGTGACTTACATTCTTTGTAAGTACTTAAGTCCCGGACTTTATAGTTTCAACCACTATTAGGTCAATTAATGGAATTAATTGTTCTTTCACACAAGCCGTGTGTTGGACAGGGCTGGAAAGGTAGAATCAGGTGACTGAAAAATTCAATGCCATAGCCGGGATTTGAACCATGGATCTCCCGGTCTCCGTCCAGTTGCTCTAACCACTGAGCTACCATGACAACATGCTCAGCTATGGCATTGAATTTTTCAGTCACCTGATTCTACCTTTCCAGCGATATCTTTTACTTCTAAGACTTTTGCACTTCAATAATAATAAAACGCAGGCTAAAAGAGAGAGACTGCATAAACTAAGACCTGTTATTGAGCATTTCAGATGTACTTTCAGTGAGTTATTCACACCTTTTCAAAATTTGTGCATTGACGAAAGTCTTATGCTATTCAAAGATCGCCTTTTGTTCAAATATTACATCCCTTCCAAAAGACACAGGTTTGGCATAAAAGTGTTTGTGCTCTGTGATTGTGAGACTGGGTACATACTGGATTTCATTGTGTACACAGGAATCACCACAGAAATTTTTAATGACCATGACCTTGGACTGTCTGAAGCTGTGGTACAAACCCTCATTACAAAGTACCTGCACAAAAGGCACAACTTGTGGTTAGATAACTAGTACTCCAGTCCTCTTCTTTATAACTGGTTACATGCAAATGGGACAAATGTTTGTGGCACTGTTGGAAGGAACAGAAAAGAAATGCGAAGACTGGCAGCAAAATTAGACAAGGGATGAGTAGAATCTGCACATAAAGACAATATGTTGGCACTTAAGTGAAAGGACAGATGAGAGGTGTATGCTAACTACTTTCCATACAGACTCAATGAGACCAACAGGCAAAGTTGACAAAAATGCAAATAATGAAATCTGACTGTACTATGGAGTACAATAAGAACATGGGTACTGTAGTCAGAACGGATATGATGATAGGCTCCCTCGAGTGTGTAAGGAAAACTTTGAAGTGGTACAGAAAATTCTTCTTCCATCTATTAGATATGACTCTCCTACATTCACACTCGCTATACAACATAAAAACTGGTAAGAATATCACATTGGCTGATTTTCAACTTACTCTAATTACAGAACTTTTCCGAGGATTTCATATACTAAGACTAACCAGTAAACCTGGGAGGCCTTTATCTGGTGAACAACCCCTAAGACTGACTGAAAGGGATTTTATCTCACTTATACCAGCAACATCAAATAAAAGCAAGCCTGCCAGAAGATGTCATGTATGCTTCAACACCGTCCTTGGCCAGAAAAAAAGAAGAGACAAAGTACATGTGTGTCAAATGCGAAGTGAGTTTATGTTTACACCCCTGCTTTGAAATGTACCATACCCAAGTCAGATTTTGAAAGTATTATGTAAAGCTGGTAATTTCTTACTCTGTATAATTTATAGCCATATCTGCTTCATGCTTGTAAAAAAAATTCTTTATACATTAAACTTTGTGTATCCCTGAATTGTTAATCAACTTCTGTTCATTAATATTTTGGCAAAGTATAGCTTTAAAAAGTAAGACCCCAGTATTTAGAAACGTTGTATAATAGCTTTCCATTAATGTTTTCTTTTTTTGTCCCATGGACAACTCTTTGTAAAGGTGTTGCATGTGGTATTTGTCTCCTATTTCAAAACGCTTTATTTTTTAAACATGCGGCATTAGCAGTCATCTACAACAACTTTGGTGAGTGTTTCAGGATATTTTATGTTAATTCTGCACGATATTATATAGAATATACTCATTAATGTGTACTTAAATTAACTCAGCAAGAAGGTTCTGTGTGCTTGCTAATACCTCAGCAGTGAAAGGGTTAATTAGCATTGATTCACTTAATAGTTGGCTAAACTATGAAGCCCAGGACCTAAAGTACTTATGACATTGGAAGTCACCATTGGGTTATGTCATCTTAAAGTTTACCAGAAAAAATGTGAGGCAGTTGGAGAATATGTCATGCCGGCAAGTTGCCATGGTAGCTCAACTGGTTAGAGCAACCAGATGGAAACCAGAGGATCCGTGTGGTTCAAATCCTGGCTATGGCATTGAATTTTTCAGTCTGATTCTACATTTCCAAGCCCATCATAACCTAATTTGCAGATATACAAACAAGTTATTGGTCACCTCATTGAATTACTGTTCTAGTAGACCAAGTTGCTGGTCAAGAAGAAAACAGATTAAGTTTACATAGAAAAACTTTTTAATGTGACAAAATGAATGTTTTTTTCATTTTTCCATTACAATAAATACCACCACATTTGATTGTTAAAAATATGACTTACTAAATCACAACCAATTGAATTATCTTTCTTACAGTAGAATTGGGAGATTTCAACTCCTGATTTGAAGTTCCTGCTTCTGAAGCCGAAAATGGTACATTTATCAAGTTTAGGTTCCTACAGAAAACTTTAACTACTGTAGCTGACTACTGATCATCAGTTAAAAAGCACGGCATGAATTTTGCTCTAGCACGATACATCCAAAGTTTTGTCAGCCAAAATTCTATGGCATGATCCTATGCTATGCCCAGTTCATCAGCAACTTCTCAAACAGTTAAATGATGATTTCAATGAATTACATCACGAATTCTCTCAACATGTTATCATCTGTTGATGTGTAAAGTCGTCCAGGGATCCTCACCGCCAACATATTTCCGTTTTCAAAATGCTTAACCCATTCATAGCACTGATTCGATTCATACAGTTCTCCCTGTGTGCTTGGTTAGGCAATTGAAATGTCTCTGTAAACATTTTGCCAAGTTTGTAGCAAAATTTCACAAACATACGTTGTTCTTAAAGCTTTTTCACTGTGACTTTGTCAGTGGTCCAACAAACAGCTTGTGCATGTGCTCAGTTCAGCAGTTGTAGCTCAGCGACTACTGGTCACAGAAAAAAGAGGCAAATGGCAGTATGTTGTCAGTAGCTGTGCTCCCTGTGCCAGTTTGATGTGCTATTTCTAATGTTCAGTCTTTTTTAACACACCTCATACATTTGGCCTTTCACCATGTATATTTTTTTTTGTCAAGCAGTATATGAAGGTGGGTCAAAAAATGACAGGAAAACTTTTTTTGTTTTGACACTATAATTTTTACTATGTAGAGTAAGTAGGGGAAGTATTGTATTCCACCCAAAAATTCGATACCGAGATTTCACCAGAAATAGATGTTTTGAGATCCCTTGAATCCAAAAAAAGCATTTTTGGAAACATGTCCGTGTGTGCGTCTGTCTGTCTGTGTGTCTGTCTGTGAACAGCATAACTCAGAAACAAAGTCGGATAAACACCAAACTTGGTATTTAGGTTCAGTATCTTCCAGAGATGCGACACGAAGGTTTTCAAGAAAATCCCCCCACCCCAGAGTACCCTTTACATGGAACATTTTTCGAAAATTTTAATTTTCTCAAAAATGGCTCTAACGATTTTGATTAAAATATCATATGTTTAAGATATTTTTATGACAAATAAAATGTATATCTTGAATTTCCTGGGAATGTCTCCAAAAGTATTCTTCATTGTGAACAACTTTTGGTAAACTGGTAAACCATAAGAGATAGACAAAATGTTACTACACAAAAAATGTAGATCGTGTTAGAATACACAATTTATGTCATACATTTTTTTTGTTGAGTGAACTATTTTCGAGATATTGCTTGCTATTCCCTTAAATTTTTTAATACTTATTTTCTCAAATGGGAATTTGTTATTCATTTTTTTGTCTTGGATATGCAAAGAGCATTAATCTGTGGCAAAGGGAATGGTGCTGCACCTAGCAACCAGCTATTAAGAGATATGTATGTGCTTAAAGGCTACTGTTTTTCTATATTGCCCTTGTAAATATATATTCCCCTTACATCTACAAGAAAATTAGCAATAAGATAGAGTCTGCAAATGTTTATCTTGATTAACATGAAGTAGATGGAGAATAAGCGTTTGTAAAAATAGTTTTACAAGAGTAGAGAAAGTCATGTGAGTGTAACACATCAGATTTTTTTTATTCGAATTTAACTACAAATGTTCAAAATACCCTCCTTCTGAGGCTACACACTGGTTCCAATGTTCTATCCACTTTCCAAAACACTCAGAGAAGCCCTTGTTTGACATCCTGTTCAGTATACCCGAAATAACATCATTTAGTTCTTTATTGGTTTAAAATTGGTGCCCATGAAGTACTTTTCTCACTCATGGTAGAAATCGCAGGGTGCTTGATCCGACAAATATGGTGGGTGGGGCATAATTTCAATACCTAGTAGAGTGATTGTTGCTTGTGTTGCTATGGCTCGATGAGCAGGGGCATTGTCCGGGTGGAGGATCCATCCACTGGCAGCAAGTTCTGGTCTCTTCTTAGCCATTTTCGTCTTGAGTGGTCCTTTAAGGATGTTGCTGTAGTATTGAGCAGTTACTGGGTATGTTTAGGAACCACGTGATCATAAATTACCCCAATTTTGTCGAAAAACACAAGATACATGACTTTCACTGCACTTGGTTGCACCTTTGCTTTATTAGCCTTGGACTGGAAGGACGTTTCCATTGTGCACTTTATTGTTTGGTTTCGGATCATTGTGATGAAACCAGCTCTATCACATGTAACAACCTTGTCCATAAAATTGGGTTCCCTCTGAAGCCTTGTGATCCATTGCTAGCAGGTCATGACCAAATGAGACATCTGTTCCTCATGAAACCAATTTTGCTGCCACTTTTCTGTAGCCCAAATATGAAAATGTCTTCAACTGACCCGTACGAAATGTGTATGTCTGCAATCCTCACTATTGCTAATCATCAATTTTCTGCAACATGATGCCAATGGTATTGCGGTTCACCTCAGTGTTTGATGTGGAGGGCCGTCCTGGATGTGGAGCATCTTCAAGACTTTTTTCACCATCTTGAAATTTTTATGCCATTCAAAAGCACGTGTTTTTGATAAAGCTTGGTCTCCATATGCTTCCTGTATCATTTGCAGCATTTCTGTTCGATTTTTTCAGAAGAACACAAAACTAAATTGACACTTGTTTTAACTTGAAATCCATGTCGGGTCACTGAAACACGTGTTTACACAATGGCTCCCTCAGACAAACTGAACAGCACAAGGACAATGTTGCGCCAGTGGCGAAGCATGCATAGAAGCGGTGGAAGCGCTGCTTCCTCAAGAATTTAAAAAGAAGAAGGCAAATAAAATTCACGTGAACAAACATTTTATTTCCTCTGGATACATTTTTAAATTTATTCGTGAACATCCACAGTGCTACTGACATCTGGACAACTGGCAAAGCTTGAGTGACCAGATCCGCGAGCTCATTCAATACTAAGCATTTCCGTGTTCACGCATCGTAACCTCCACTAGCGACATACTTCGTAGGTTTCCGGAAGCAATCGGGGCTTGTCGTGACTTAGGAAGCGTTGAAAGACATCGTCACATGAAATCTCTTTAGTGTGCGAAGAAACGTTTGTTGTTTTATTTTATGTGGCGCTTTTAAATAAAACTGTAAGTATATTTTAATAGCAATAATTCGCGTATTTTGCGTAGATTGATATTTGCTAGTAATAAATAGGTATTTCTTGTGAAATTTTAAGTTATTAGCAAAAGCGTGTGAATTTAATACTTTCTCCATTTTAGGTTAACATTTCACGCGGTGTTGGCCAGCATTACGAATTATTGGAACGTCTGAGTGCAGCAGCAGCAGCAGTAGTAGTAGTAGTGGGGTTTTAGGGCACACGACTGCTATGGTCATTAGCGCCCAGGCAAATTTAAAAGAAGATGCATTAACACAGGTAAGAACCCCGCGGTTTAAAACGAAACAAGTAGAACTTCACTAATATAGTGCCAGCAAGTATGAAATGGAGAGCAAGGAAGTAAAGGAATAAAAGACAAAATGCAGCAGCGGTAAAACTTACGAATAAAACAGGAGGATAAAACTAGGTTATCAAACCCGGCTGCCCATACCGCTACGACGAATAAAACGCAACACACGATCCGCAGCACTGGGAGCGTCCACCAGCACCTCAAAGAGGGTTGCTGGCAAGCCCAAGGACGCACGTAACGGGGCTAAAAAAGGGCATCGTAGTAAAACATGTCGAACCGACAGCGGCTCAGGACAATGAGCACAGTCCAGTGCAGGGTCTGAGGACAAAAGATGACCATGACTAAAACGATAGTGCCCGATGCGCAATCTGGCTAAAATGACTTCATCACGACGAGAGACACGCGAGGAAGTACTCCAGGTGTCAGGGAGGGGCTTCACCTCCCGAAGTTTGTTGCCCTGAAGACCAGCCCAGGCAGCCCTCCAGCGTGAAAGTATGGTACCACGTAAAAATGAGCTAAAATCATCAAAAGGTACACAAGAGCTAAAACAACTGGGAGATAAAAAGGGCGGCCTTTGCAGCAGCATCGGCAGCTTCATTGCCTTGTAGGCCCACGTGACACATTAACTCCAACATTGGCGAGTGAGTGAAGGCAAACCTGGACACGCTGTACGAGAGGGTGGTAACTGTACAGCGATCTGATGCTCTGGAGGGCACTCAGCGAATCGGAGCAAAGAACCCACTCCCACAAAGGATGCCGCTGGAGGTATAAAAGAGCCTGGTAAATGCCAAACAGCTTAGCTGTAAAAATAGAGCACTGCGTTAAAAGCCGAAAGTTAAAACTGTGGCGGCCATGAATAAAAGCGCAACCTACTCCCCAAGCATCCTTGGAGCCATCAGTGTAGATAAAACCACAACCTCCATACTGCTCCTTAATAACCAAAAAAGCCAAGCAAAGAACAGACGCTGGCGTCGTCGACTTTGGCAGGGAGAGCAAATCCAGATTAACGTCGGCCTCGGGTTGGAGCCATGGGGGAAAACCTAGTTCCCCTATGGGAAACGTTGCCGGTAAGGTGACGTCCAACAGCCTAAGGAGCAAACGGAAACGAACACCAGGAGGACGTAAGGCCAAGAAGTGTGACGAGTACTGACGGTCCAAGGAATCGTTAAAAAACGGAGTAAAAGACGGATGTCCATGAAGACTAGACAGACTAAAGCCGTAACAACTGAGAAGAACATCGCGGCGATAAGAAAGTGGGGGCTCAGCAGCTTCCACACACAGGCTGATGACAGGGCTCGTTGGAAAAGCACCAATACTCAACCGGATACCACGGTGATGTGTAGTATTGAGGCGATCCAATATCGACGGTGGAGCAGAGGAGTAGACAATGCAGCCGTAATCAAGTTTTGAACGGACCAGAGAGCGATACAGTCTTAGAAGAACAGTATGATCAGCTCCCCAAGAAGTGCCATTTAAAACGTGTAAAACATTAAGAGAACGTTCACACCTTGCCTTTAAATATGAGATATGGGAAGACCAGCTAAGCTTCCTGTCAAAAATCAATCCCAAAAATTTTGTCTCATCAGCGAAAGGAAGAACATCTGGACCGAGACGGAGAGAAGGCGAAAGAAACGCTGTACGGTGCCAGAAGTTAATGCAGACTGTTTTCTCGGCAGAGAACTTAAAGCCGGTTTCGACACTCCAAGTGTAGAGGCGGTCAAGACACACTTGGAGGCGGCGTTCTAAGAGGCAAGTTCGCCGAGAACTGCAGTAAATAGCGAAATCATCTACGAACAATGAAGACGAAACACCAGGGGGAACGCAATTGACAATGGGATTGATTGCAATAGCAAAGAGTGTGACGCTGAGGACGGAGCCCTGCGGTACTCCGTTCTCCTGAGTAAAGACACGGGATAAAACTGAGTGGAGTGGGTTGGGGATATGTCTGCCTGTAGTGTGAGCAGTCTTGCAGTGCAAGAAGGGTCTACATGTGACTGTACAATAGAAAAAGTATTGAAGAGTAGGTTTAGTTCTTTCAGTTATAATTAAAAGGACAAACCGAAAAAACTTCTTAATAATGATATCGGCATACAAAGCAAAGGTGTTAAAACATTTATGCGACACTTTAATGAAAACATGTATGATACAATTCCATGGTTATGTAGGTGTCATAGGTTGCGAAAATTGTTTTGCTGGCCGTGCTTGCTATTTTCGCAAGAAAAAAGCACTTGGAGTTATGCAGGTTTTGACGACTTGAATAATTTACACAAAGCTCAGAAAAGGCATCAAGGATCGCAAAATCACATTATTTGTCTGAAACAATTTACGCAGTTCGGAAATACACGAATTGAAGCGTGTTTAAGTGAACAATTCCAGCCCACAATACGGAAGCACAATGAAGACGTAAAAAGAAACAGGAAAATTCTTTCGCAAATGATAAAGGTAGTATGCTTTTTGGGAAAGCAGTAACTTGCATTTTGAGGTCATGACGAGTCCGAAAGCTCTTTGAACAGAGGAAATTATATTGAAATGTTGAAGGAATTAAGAGATTTTGATATAGACTTATCTCATCACTTGTCAAATTCGACGGTTTTTTCAGGGTTGTCTAGTGACATACAGAATGATATTATTTATTCTGTTTCGGAACTGATGACAAACGAAATAAAGAAGGAAATTTCTGAGACTTCTTTTGTTGGAATTATGGTGGATGAGGCAACAGATATTACAACGAAATCACAGTTACCTATTGTACTTAGGTATGTGACAAACACTGGAAGTATTGAAGAAAGATTTGTGTTTCAGAGATGTCAGTGTCGATAGAACAGCAAGTTCTTTATCACATCATGTGTTTGAGATCTTAAAAGAATTTAATTGTAAAAAGAAATTGGTGTCACAGACATATGATAGGGCGGCTGTAATGTCAGGGGAACACAGTGGTCTTCAGATGAGAGTAAGAGAAAAATGCCCACAAGCTGTATTTGTGCATTGCTATGCACATAGACTGAATTTGGCTTTGTCACAAGCTGTGAGCTTTATTAAGCAGTGTAAAATATTTTTTACTTCACTTTCTGGTTTTGGCATTTTCTTTTCTAAATCTACAAAGCGAATGGCAGCACTAGACTCTGAAATAAACAAGAGATTTCCAACATTAGCTCCAACAAGATGGAATTATGGTAACAGGCTATTACAAATTGTGTATGAGTACAAACAAGATATAGAAAACTTGCTAAATTCAGTGGTCGAAAATGCAGATGGTTGGGATCCGGAAACAGTATATGGTGCTCAAGGTCTTGTTTCAACATTACATGGGTTTGATTTCAACTTTTTTCTTCATGTATTCTATTGTATATTTCCTCAGGCTGACATACTGTTCCAATTACTCCAAAAGAAGGCTTTTGATATTGAGTTTTGCTGTAAACAAGTTGACTAATTTTCAATGCATCTTATGAAACTCAGAGATGATTTTGAATCTATCTAGCATAAAGTATCTGATGTGTGTGGTATGCCTGGCCCTAATAAAAGACTTAAGAGTAGATACTATACCAGGGGAAAATGTATCAACTTCTTATAAGAGATTATTCTTGGAAATTATTGACGTAATGAAGATCAATATGGATTCCAGATTTGCTGACTTGGAAAAACTCATATTCCTTAGTATTTTAGACTCTGCAAACTTTTAAGGACTTTACAAAACAGTTTCCAGAAGAAGGGTTCTTTAGCTTAAAGCACAGCTTTGGCAAATTCTTTGATTTACCAATTTTGAGAAGTGAATTGTGTGTGTTATTCAGAGATATTGAAATGCATAAAGATACTGTCGTGAAATTACATCAGTACTTGACAGAGGCGGGAATAGTGTCTGTGTTTCCAGAACTACATAAACTTGTCCTTTTAGCAATAACCATCCCGGCATCTAGTTCGTCTGCTGAGAGGTCATTCTCAGCAATGAAGAGAATTAAATCCTATCTTAGAAATACTCAAGGTCAGGGGAGACTTTCTTCACTAGCTCTTCTCAGCATTGAAAAGTCCTTGCTTTCAAATTTGCGTCAAAGCCCATCCTTCTACGATGATGTGATTGATATCTTTGGGAGAACAACTAGAAGGATCGATCTGATATACAAAATATAAGGTACGATATTTAATTTACTCGTATTTATGAAAATATATTATTCATTACTTACTTGTAAAAATTTAAATCTATTTTTATTTCTTTTTATACTGATATTAAGAAAAAATATATTATTCATTACTTGTAAAAATTCAAATCTATTTTTAGTTCTTTTTTTACCGAGATTAAGAAAAAATATAGATACAACATTCATGGTTCTCTCCTATTTTAATGAAAATTATTACTTGGAGCTTCCCTCACTTTGAAAGTCACGCTTCGCCACTGTGTTGCGCATATCCCAGCATCAGTCAAGGTTAGACCTCTCCATTACCAAGATTGGTGAAATTTTACGTGTGGGTGTTTAAACAGAAAAAAATAATTCCCATTATTTTTTTGACCCATCATCGTATTTTCACTAAAATGTTGACAATTCCAAAATATTGTCTACTTTATAAAGAAATGATGATCATGATAAATATTCTGCTCACCAGTTTTGCTGCAACATCCTTCCTGTATGCTTTGATTGTTTCTCTAGCAAGTACATTGCCACCAACTTTTGCCTGAATAGCAATCTGCAAATAAAATAAAAGTTAGATATAAATGTCAATATAATATGTTGACAACATAGTTAGGGCTCTAGTGTATGCTTCAGAGCTTTACAATATTTGTCATTTTGTGGTATAATTACAAATATATCAGTATTTAACACTGCTAGGCTTGAAGATCTTGGAAAACCTACTGTGATTTGTATTTCTATGAACTAGTGGTGGTAGCCCCACTAATAGAGGGTCACTAGATGTGTATTGAGACAGCAAAATATGAATAGTCACAGAAACGTTTTGTTTATCCCAGTTTCTCAAAGTATTCTCCCTGGCACTGTATGCAGCATTCCATCGTCCAGAACCACTTCTGGAAGCATCCATGCCACTCAGTTTTTGGCACTGCAGATAATTCCTCTTTGTGTGCAGAAACTGCTTCCTCAGGGCTAGAAAATCAGTGACCTCAAAATCGGTTCTTCACCGTAGGTAACAGGAAGAAATCACAGAGTGTCAGATCGGGACTATAAGGTGGATGAGTCAATAGTTTTGCCTCAGTTCCTTGCAGAAACTTCATTGTGACATTAGCGGTGTGAGGTGATGTATTGTCATGATGCAGCAATGTGCCCCTTAGCCCTGTCTTTGGACGCTTTTCTTGGATTCTTTGAAACACTTACAGAAGATAAACTTCTCTGTACCATTTTGCAGTATCAGTTTTCTGATTTTCGAGCACAACTGTTGCCAAATGACCACTTATGGAGAAGAAAGAAGCAACCATTTTCTTTCGGGCACTCCTTGCTCTCTTGACCTTAATGGGTGGTTGGTCATCTAGGAACACCCAAATGGAGGACTGGCATTTTGTTTCAGGATCAAACTGATAGATCCATATTTCACCACCCGTAACAATATCTGAAACACAGCGAGACTCTCCACAGTTAAATCTTTTCAGCATTTCTTTGCACCATTCCACCTTATGGAGTTTCTGTGCTTCAGATAAATTATGGGGCACTCATCTTGAAGACATTCTTTTTACACTGTGTTCATGAAGGATGGTTGAAACACTTGGCGAACTAATCCCTAATGCCAACTTAATGTCCTTGTAGGTTAGCCTTGGATCTTCCCTAATCATTGTTTCCACAGAGGTGATGTTTTTGTCAGTCATTACTGTTGCTGGTCTGCCACTCTTCTCTTCATCTTTAAGAGATTGCCCCCCCTCTTATATTCTGCGAACCAGCGGAATACAGTGGCACATGATGGAGAATAGTCCCCAAAGCCCCCCTCAAACGCTCAAGTAACAGCGTTTCATTTAAGCCACATTTGAAGTCGTACAAAATCAAATCATTGCACGAAAATGCTCTCTCTGAATCTCCATTGCACTTGAAAAAACATACACACTTTCTAGTCTTCAAACATAAACTGAGCAAAAATGAATGGTGCAACAATGGTCTGCCTGCTACCTACGTGTTACCAATGAGTCAGTTATTTTGACAAAGCAACAATGCTTTCCCCAGGGGTGGCCAATTTTCTGTGTCTCAATACATATGTAGTGGCCCTTGTATAATAATTAAATGTACAATCATACACAGTAATATTTCACTGGATCACTTTTATGTAGTTTTCCCTATTTAATTTCCTACTCAGCAAGGTAATTTTTGAACTACTTCATTGTCTAGCAAAGTTCTTAAGAACTGTGTGGAAATTTTCATATGCTATACTTCTGTAAAGTTTGCATGTTCAAAACACTTAACTAAATCACATCCTATGGATTGCAGTAACACTGATAAGGAATGCATTACAGAAAACAATTTTTTGCATATCAACAAACTGAGTAATAATTGACTAGCTTTAGTGAACACTTCTTAATCAAAAGTTTCTTGTATTTGTTACACGCATATTACAACTTTTGAAGAAAATTCTATAAAAGAGTCAATGCTTCATGGCACTGTACCCAATGTGTTTTACACAAACAGTATAGGATCTGAGATGTATTTACACTTTCACTAGAGTAAGAACTATGTTTTATGCTTTCTCTCAGTAAATAAGTTATTTTTGGATAAGCATGAAAAGTTTATAACATCTTCTACATTACCAATACAATTTCTAATGATTCACAGTGTACAACTTCGAAAGGGCCAAATTACAATGAACATAAGCAGCCTGAGGGTAGACTTTCTTCAACTCAGTTTGAACTCCTTTAAAACTGCTACTCATATAACTTGCACCATAATAGCCTTGCCCACAAAGATGATTTGAATCGTACCCAAGCCTGGGTACCGCTAAAGCCAAACCAGTTATATTTGTAACTGCTACAACATTTAAGGTGTCTTCATGAACATCAAAATCTCTCTTGTCCTGCAATGTAATAAACACAAAGAAAACTATGTGATATTGTAATGAAAAGAAGCTAGAAACAGTGATGTGTATTGAATTTATTTAAAGGTGAGTCGGAATTGTTACACTAACATCACTTAAGTTTACTCACTTAACTCACTAATCACAACATCAAACCCAATATTACATTAGTCAAACCAGCCAAATTTGCAGCCGAATTAGATGCATGGGAGAAGATCACCATTCTAAAACACAACACACATCTAATGAATTTTGATTTGCCGCCACCAAATCCTCTCTGGAAGTACATTTCTCCACCACAAGATGCCACCACAGTATCCAGTCCAAAAAACGGAAACACCAACAACACGGGCCAGTCGAATTAACCTTCTGAGGATGGGAACAACGGTTTCCCGAAACATGTTAAGTAAGTAAACTTAAGTGATGTTAGTGTAACAATTCTGACTCACCTTTAAATAAATACAAAGAAAACTGTTCAATACTCCCAGATGTTTCATCAGCCAAGACTGAAAGGCATTTTGCATTGTACACATTATCTAATATTTTCTGAACAATTAAATTGCCACAAATCTCATTTAATTTGTTTTGAATTCAGGGGCTAATATATTGAAGATTCAGCAAACATGATTTCAAGTTTATGTAATATATGAATAACTAATTATTTACTTATTTTTTTTAAATTTATGGATGCTCTTTAACTATTGTGGTCCTTAGCATCTCATTCTATATTGGGTATGAAAGACCAGAAATTTAGCTCAGAGGCCTCTTTATCAGGCTTAAGGTTCTTTTACTGGTACTGTAAATTTATGACACAGGATCACCGGCCTTACTTCCCTTCCAAAGGAAGCCATTTTTAAACCTGAAAAAAATCCATCGCCCTACACAGGATTTGAACCTGTAACCTCCGGAACTAGAAGCTAGCGTGGTAACCACTACACCACGGAGGACGACAGTGATATGAATTTAAAATTACAGAAAAAAATCTGATGTGTTACACTCACATGACTTTCTCTACTCTTGTACAAACTATTTTTACAAACGCTTATTCTCCATATGCTTCATGTTAATTGAGGTATCGAGATGTCAATCTTATTGCTAATTTTCTTGTAGATGCAAGGGGAATATGGTAGTATTTAAGCGATAGTCAAATCTTTTAAGCGCTGGTTGCTATGTGGCGCATTCCATTCTCTTTGCATGTCCAGGACAAAAAAAAATGAATAACGAATTTGAGACAAAGTATAAGTATTTGAATATTTAAGGGAATAACAAGCAATATCTCGAAAATGGTTCACTCAACCAAAAAAATGTATATGACATAAATTGTGTATTTTAACGCGATCTACATTTTTGTGTAGTAAAATTTTGTCTATCTCTTATGGTTTACCAGTTATGCAAAAGTCGTTCACAATGAAGAATACTTTTGGAGATATTCCCAGAAAATTCGAGATATACATTTCATTTGTCATGAAAATATCTTAAACATATGATATTTTAATCAAAATCATTAGAGCCATTTTTTAAAAAATTAAAATTTTCGAAAAATGTTCCTTGTAAAGGGGAATTTGGGGTGGGGGATTTTCTTGAAAACCTTTGTATCGCATCTCTGGAAGATACTGAACCTAAATACCAAGTTTGGTGTTTATCCAACTGTTCGTTCCTGAGTTATGCTGTTCACAGACACACAGACAGACACATACACGGACATGTTTCCAAAAATGCTTTTTTTGGATTCAGGGGGTCTCAAAACATGTATTTCCTGTGAAATCTCGGTATCGAATTTTTGGGTGGAATACAATACTTCCCCCTACTTACTACATGTAGTAGAGAAAGTAAAAATGAGTCCAAGTTGAAAACTTAACATCATTTACATTTATTCTATGATGATTTTACATTTCCTTTAGAATTTCATCCGCATTAACAACCCTAAATCTTAATAATGTGTGAAAACTGCCTTCATTTTTACCCGCATCAATAACAATTTATAGTCTATATTCCTATGCCCTCTTAGAGCAATGTTTTGGTGCCCACTGTTTCTATAATTGATCTTGTCTGTTCTTTAACACTTGCCTCTTGTGCTTGCCATCGAGACTTTCCACAATGCTAGGAATTTCATTATTACACACAGATAAAAAAATCTGCTGCTGTAATATGCTTTTAACGTTGCTATTAATCTCATTTCAGTTTTAATGGAGACTTGTTAGATCTCCATAGGGGTACCAACAATGAGAATGCAACCTTGGATTTTGTAATTCTGGTTTTTATATCCTCATCTAAACCTCCCAGCTTTGATACAATATGTCCCAGATACTGGAATTCATCTAAGCTCTATTTTGGTACCATCGAGCTGCATCCTCACTTTAGTATTCTGTTTGTTTAACCATGACAATTGTGCAGCTAACGTAAATATTAGGAAATCATTTAGCAGATATGGAGCTGGAATGTTCTAAACTTTTAAGGTATGGTAAAACACTTGCTCGTTTTCGCTAAATTAATATTTTTGTGATATTGGCGTACCCTTATCAGAAAACAGACAATATACTACAATAAAATTTATGTCAGAGATGCATAAGATGGCCTTCTACATGCTAAACAAAAACTTATTGGCTTTTTATTGGAATTCTTCTTGCAGATATATTTTACAAAAAAATGTAAATTACAGTCGAACTTGGCTAATTCAAAGTTGAAGGAACTGGAAAAAACTTTAATTATTCAAGATTTGGAATTACAAAAGTTTGATTTTTTAAAACTTTTTTAAATTAAAACAGGTCTAAATTAAATGAAATTATAGGAAGGACAACATTACAGTGTACACTTACAGTTTTGTGATTTTAAAACTCAGGTTCAGTTCAGATTCAAAGTTTTTTAAAGAAACTTGATATCTTTGTTTGTTTATTAGCATTCAACCTTTGATTCACAAAAATACTTCTAGTTTATTGAGTGATTGGAACATTGTTTCACTCACATTTTGTTGTCCCTCAACATAACACCTTAATTGTTGTAAGTGATCTGTGGCCTCAGCAATTATAGGAATTGTTTTCACGGGTTGTTCTGGTTCTTCTTCATCTGAATATAGGGCTGCAGTTTGTGTGTTCATGACGTCGCCCAAAATGTCCGCATTGGTTAGCTCCCAAGAAACTGCCCATTCATCGTCCATGTGCACAAAATCCTCATAGAGAACACCAGTTTCAGAATTTACATCTTCCCAGTATTCAAGTGTAGGCACAATCGTTTCATTTTCTTCAAGACCTTCAAGCCCAATATGACAGAAGCCGGCCTTTTGGAAACAGTTGGCTATGGTGCTTGGTTTCACTCTGTCCCATGCACTACTATACATACAAGCTGCTTCAAGCACATTTACAATTTTGAATTTGTCACTTTTGTCCAAATTCGCTTCTAACAGAAGATTCTGGACCACCAGATGTCTGTAGAAATGCTTGAAATTTTATTATTACTCCCTGATCCATTGGTTGCACTTCTGACGTCATATGGGGGGGGAACAAAACTTTGATATTCCCTAACAATGGAATACTGTTATGGGCTGTACAATTGTCAATAAACAGTAAAACTGTGCGATTTTGTTTGCGAAACTTTTTGTCTAGCTTCAAGAACCATCTTCCAAAAATTTCACTCGTCATCCAAGCTTTTTTATTAGCTTCATATTCCACAGGCTTATATTTAACATTTTTAAAGCACCAGGGGTTGACTGGCTTTCCAATCATTAATAATGGAAGCTTTTCAGTGCCATCCATATTGGCACCAATTAGGAGTGTGATGTGTTCTTTGCTAGGCTTTCCCCCACTACATCGTTCTCCTTTAAATGCAAGTGTTTTACCTGGTGTACATTTATAAAACATCCCTGTCTCGTCGACATTGAAAATATCTTTTGCATTTTTGTTTTGAATCCACTCTACCAAGCTCGTTTTCCAATCACCGGCTGCTTGCTGGTCAACACCTCCACTTTCTCCACAAACAGTTTTAAAGGAAATACCATTTCACTTTTTAAAATCATCCAGCCATTCACTGCTTGCCTTAAAATTAGTTTTTCCTAATTGCTGTGCAAATTCCGCTGCTTTCGCTGTGATAAGACGTCCACTTACTGGAATAATGTTTTTATCCTGTGCCTGTTTGAACCACTTTTTAACGCATTCATCGACGTCAGGATTCTCAGGCCCTTTTGCTCTTTTTTTTTTACTTTGTAACTACACTGTTCAAAATTTTATCCTTATTTTTGAGGTATGTAGATAACATATTCTGGGGGATTCCAAAATCTCTTGCAATGTCACACTTTTTTTAAAATCTTTTTCCACTTTGCGAATGGCTGCTGCCTTTTCAGCTAAAGTAAGAGTTTTGTAATTTATATGTTTATGTTTGGAGAGAGCCATGGTCGGCTCAGTTCACTACTTAAAAACACACTGATGATTTTGATGTAACTGTGTACACTGTTTAAAAATGCTCACTTTACTGCATGGGAAGATATTTGCTGCAAACATAGCAGGCAGACAATGGACTGGGTGCAGTGTTCACAATGACAAGTACCTTGTAAGAGGCTAGGGGCTGGCAACAAGTTCCTAGAATTGCACAAAGAAGCTGAGTAACCAACATTCCTTACCAGCAGGAGAGGGAATTACAATATGATGCATTTCCTGGAATTTAGCAAGAGAAGGAAATGGGACCACAGTACGGCACATTTCCTTGAATTTATCCAGCAAGTTTCACTAACATAATTTTTTCAGTTATTCTCGTTAATATTACATCAAATTATCCAAAAGAAATATCGATTTACAGAAGGCTTTTTAACATTGCTTTGTATAGAAATGTCAAGGGACCATGCTAAAAGCTCGAATTATCCACAATTTTGAATTAAAAACGTTTGAATTAATCAAGTTCGACTCTATATGGTAATGAGAAAAAAATTAATTAAAATTTTTAAGACTAATTGAAATTTAATTTTGTTTAACATATTATTATTATTGATTGATATAATAACCCCTAAAGGATTCATAGTTTTATCTGCAAAGTTTCAGAGAAAAGTGCAATAGAAATTCATAAATTTAACATTTCAAAGATAACAGGTGCTCTCCTTAAAAATTAAACATTATGATAATTTTACCTGTATTAGTTGTCTTGGAATTATCTCCTTAAGCTTGAGACAGATTTTACGTCCAACTATAGATGCCCTAGAAACATGAACAATGGTGCTCAGTTCATCCACTAAAAGCCCATTGAGTAGAATTTCTAGCTGTAAAAATAAAAACAAAGAGGAGAGTTATTTTATAGAACACTATTTGAGTTGAATTTACACTTAACTAGATTCACTAACCTTTGTTGTTATTGAACATATTTAAAAAACAACCCGAAACAGCAATCTTGGTTACATTACACCAAGAGGTGACACCTTGTACAGTCAGAAGTGCACAGTTAGCAGCAAGACCTATTTGCAGCTAATGCAAAAGAAGCAGACACAGGACAAGGAGACAACATTTTTCAAACCAACCTCTACATCGGCCTCCAGAAAAAAAAGTCTGTGTCCAGCATCTAGCTCCTTGAGCCCAGCATCGTATTACAAACGATAGGCATATTTAATGAAAAAAGAGTCAAAACTTTGCTACACTGGGAAATTCAACGAGTATAATAAATGACAGCTTTGCGAGCACAGAAAAGCAACCAACACTTCCACATCTGCTCCTGCGTACAACAAACAGTAATTTTAACATAACACTTAATGGGAAACACAGTGAAGTAGATAAAATATTAATAAAAATCTAGTGGCAACACACACTAACTTCACTCTTTCAACGTACGCATTTCCATTTACCTTGTACGCATTTCGAAGACAACTTGTCATCATCAGCTAAGTCACTAACGAGTCTGTCGATTCTGGTGTAGAGGTCACTGTTGGGCTTCCTGACATTGACGTCACTTTCTGCTTGATGTATTTAAAGGTGAGATCCTTTTCCAGAGGAAAATTGAAATTCATTAGATGGCTTTTGTTTTTTTTGTATGAGGAGTTTTTCCCATATCGTCAATTCTACTGGAGTTTGGATCGACTTGATTAAATTTATTTCATTATGGATGTTGTGGTTTGAATTCCAGAAATGATATGCGATGGCAGATTTTTCAGTTTCTTTGTGTCTTATATTTCTAAAATGTTCTTCCAGTCTCACCCCTATGTTCCTTTTTGTTTTGCCTATATATTTAAGTTTGCAATCACTACAATTTATCTGGTAAATGCCTGGCATTTTAGTTCTAGGAATTTTAACTTTTGTGTTTTGGAATTTGTTATGTGCCCAAGGATGAAATGTGAACTTTTTAAAACTATTGTCTTCTGTTATTTTTTATAGTGTGGTCATTTTCTTTTTTTTTTTTTTATCTTTTTTAAATTTTTGGATATTCTTGTATACTAATTCTTTTCCAAAGCCATTTTTGTAGGCTACTTCTATGATGTTTTGAAGCTCTTTCTTATATTTCTCATCTTTCAAAGATATGTTTACCAATCTAAAGACCAAACTGTTGAAAATTGCATGTTTATGTGGTCTTGGATTATATCCTTTGTTCTTTATGTAATTATCCGTGTGTGTGTAGGTTTTCTAAAAATCCCGAATTCTAAATTATTATTAGTTCTGATGACTATTATAACCAAGAAAGGGAGTTTGTTGCCTGATTCTATTTCCATTGTGAATTTTACCGAGTTGTCTATCAAATTAAGTAGCTTCAAGGTACCTTCGGCTAGTTTCTTGTTAACTACTGCAAAGATGACATCAACATATCTGAACCATCTTTTAAATAAAAATGGGAATGCATTTGTTGTGTGGGTCTCCAGAAAGCTCATGAACAAATTGGCTAGAAATGGGGACAATGGGGACAATTTCCATCGCTAGTCCATCAATATGGCAATAGTATTCATCTCTAAATATAAAATGGTTCTCAATGATACATAACTTTATCACAGCAAGATATTCCTCTAGTTTTACATTACCCATGTCTATTGACTTTAACCACTGCCTGGTATTTGTAAGGAGTTTTTCTCTTGGTATGCTAGGGAACAAAGAAATGACATCAAATAATACCAGAAGGTCATTGTCTGAGTTCTAGGTTTTGGATATTTTCTATCAAATCAAATGTATTCTTAATACTTAGGCTGTGAAACTGTGGAAGTTTCTGAAATTCTTTAACTAACCATGTTGATATATTGTATGTGGATGAGTTTATAGTGTTTATAATTGGTCTCATTTTTTGACCTGGTTTATGCATTTTTGGTAATCCATATATCCTGGGTGTAATAGGGTTGCTCGATATGAGGAACTTTTTGTCTTTTTCATTCAAAATATGTTTCATGTCGTTTAACACCCTTTATTGTAGTGTTCTGACTCTTTTTTGTGGATCTTCTGTAAGTTTTTTGTAATCATTGCCCTGAAGAAGTGCTATCATACGGGTTTCATATTTAGATTTATCCAAAATTACTACTTTATTACCTTTGTCGGCTTTAGCATAAATAAGATCTTTCTCTTTCGTTTTTAATGTGGATCGAAACGGGTTACTTTTTGGTTATGTTCCCTCACTACTAATTCATTCAAAATATCCTCGCATTTTGCTCTTTTGATGCATTTTTCATCTTCCGATTTGTCGATTGACGATATGGGAAAACTTCTCACACAAAAAAACAAAAGCCATCTAATGAATTTCAATTTCCCTCCGGAAAAGGATCTCATCTTTAAATATATCAAGCCAAAAATGACATCAACGTCAGGAAGCCCAATGTCAACCTCTACACCAGAACCGACAGACTCGTTAGTGACTCTTAGCTGATGATGAAGAAAAGTTGTCTTCGAAACATGTTCAAGGTAATTATCCTGAAAGAGTGAAGTTAGAGTGTGTTGCCACTAGATTTTTATTAATAAACAATACTTTGTTAGAAGCAATCTATCAGGCCGAGACAGAATTTAAAATCCAAGGGAACAAAATTTAGAGAATAACTTGATGATTAAGGATTTCTCACATGCTTTGTTGTTGGAAATGGATTTCTTGCACAAGCATAAAGCAGCACTCGATCTGGCTTACAGCATCTTAGCAATGACACAGTAGGTTGTTGGTACAACTCAGTCACAAGTGGCAGAATGTCCGCTGGTTCAAATAATTCAACCAAACACAATGGAAATCATGAAAAAGCAATTTCCAATGACTATGTATACCTCCCACCCTTATCACTTAGGTAAAAATTAGAATACTGTATAAAGCTATAAACACACTTTTACTGGAACTGCGTTTTAACATTCTGCAAAAGAAACACATTAGAATTCAGCCCTTACTTTGCAGGAATGCAAAAAATCAAACACTAGCTATTCAAAATACTATGGCAGTACCCCAACGGATATTTAAAGCACAACCCACCCTGATTCAAGAACTGACAGTAGTACTCACTGATAATTTCAAAAGGCAAATGATAAAACCAGCAGTAATCCACATCGCAGGATTTAATATTAACTCACACCTTGATGAAGGCACCATAGACTGATGCAGGAATTACTGAGGAGATATAGCCATCTTTTTGTCACGACATTGCAGTGGAATGGGTATGCAATTAATAAGCAGGTAAGTAATCTAAGTAAGTAATCTAAAAACATGATAAGTAGCAATTAAAATACTAGCAGATACAACGGAAGAGAAAATTAATGACATAGAAAAGAGACATCTTTAGGAAGAGCGAGGGATAAGTGGTTAAGGAGCTTAAGAAGTAAGCAAGAGAAGGAAAGTTTGTAATGTGAAGATTCATTTAGGGCTCTATTCCATTTATTCAACCCAGGGTTAAATTATGGGAGAGCCAGTGGTAGGTTTCTAAAAGTATTGTATATAAGAATATTTAATGAAGAATAAATAAGCTCATCCATTCAAACTACAGGTACAGGATAGAGAAAGTAAATAAAAACACTTGTCAAAGATTGATTACTAATTATTTATTTGCCTTTTGTAAATGTGTTTAGCTAACAAAATTTGAGCTTTTGTCAATTTGATCACACTTTCATTGACATTTTGATGCTTTTGTTCATTTTCTCAGTCACTTCTTTATGATTTGTTGCTGCATGTTGAAAATGTCTGGGACAGCTGCTGTTGTACGGCTCATTCCATCTGCTTTTGCAACAAAACAGAATCAATCACTTAGTATAAGGTTAATATTTATTGTAATACAATAAGTATTGAAATTTTGAACTACTGAACACTATAACACTACCTAGTGAAGTCTTTGCAGACATGCCTGCGTGACCCTATAAATAATTATTAAAATTTAATCAGATATTAATATAGGAAATGTATTTAAATAAATTACATGTTTTATAATATTTCAATCAAGTAAACATTAAAATCAAATTTTAAATTCCATTACTGTTCTTGTTTTTAATAGGAAACATGTTATGTACGCCACTGGTGCCACAATAGCAGATTTATTTTTAAATTTGATCTTTCAGGAAAGTTATTTTTTAAATAAATTATTAAAACTAGTTACATAGTGTGTAAATTTTGAAAATAATTTATATATACAGAGCCTTCATTTGTACACATGACTGTATTACGGGGAATTCCTTACCCTGCACTACGCAGTTTCTAACCAGACCTGTTTCCACTCCGTGAACTGGCTAATCAGTTGACGTGAAGTCTGTGCTGTACAGAGGTTGATACCTTGTGAGACCATGTGTTTCAGTGTGCTAGTGCTATTATAATGTCAAAAAGCCTGTAAACTTTAGCATACAGAATCCTCAGGTATGATTTCTGATGACAAAAACTCTTGTAGAGAAATGAGATGGTGATTTAAAGACAGATTCCCTGTTGTTCATGCACCTCACAGAGAAATGGTTTGTAATCTTGTGAATAGTTTTAAGGAAACAGACTATATTCTTAATAAGCAATTGAAATGAAATTGCCATGTTCTTACAGAGAAAACACTTAATAACATCAGAGAAAAATTAGAATGAAATCCAAAGAAATCTCTGAGAAAGGAATTTTGCAAATCTCTGAGAAAGGAATTTTGCAAATCTCGGGTTGGAATGCCACTAAAGATAAGATAATTGTAGTTCAGGAATAGCAAACATGCAATTATGCGAGTAGAGTTAGTTTCTGCAATTGGATGCTGGATAATGTTAATGATCGCTCTAATGACTTGCATTTAATCTTTTTTATGGCCCAAGCATGGTTTTATTCACATGACCCTGAAGAATTCATGAGTGTTAATGTAAATTTTCTTAAACAGTGTGAGAGGTGTGTTGCAGCACAAGGACATATTTTCCAAAATCTTCTATGACAAAGATGTATGCTTATAACTTGCATAAGAAATCTGTGTGCTTGAATTTTAGGTACTATGGATGGCCAGCTCCACCAGCAAACAATGTGCTTCATGCTGTCCAGAAAATTCCTGTTAGGTAGTCCATGCATCAGCAAAGGCTCTGTAAACATTGTTAATTACCTGATGGTTCACACAGAAGTTTCAAAGCAATATTAAAATTATTAGATTATTCAGCCAGAAAAGAGTTCAATTTCATTTTCTGCATTTCTGACGCTCTTTGCCATAAGGTAACTCATACATTCAAGACTTCCAACTTAAGAATGAGAGCCATTTGTTGATATGGCCCTGTTGTTGGTGATATCCAAT
This sequence comes from Deroplatys truncata, assembly GCA_030765065.1. NCBI lineage: Eukaryota > Metazoa > Arthropoda > Insecta > Mantodea > Mantidae > Deroplatys > Deroplatys truncata. Next base: position 160,387,270 of record CM060985.1, read on the forward strand.
CCCTTCATAATCCTATACCATAAGGTTTGCTCCAAAAGTTTCTTACTAGTTCATTTATAGGTACATATACCTTACTAATGTCCACATTCCGTTTTAACATTGACCTTTTGCATCCATTAATTGTTGGTATTCGCAAGAGTAATACAATAGTTCACAGTATACAGGAGCAAGCATTTGCAGCTTAACTTAACTAGAAAGATTGTTGAGTCGGCTTGCAACACTAATTTCAGTTATTTAAAATTCAATTTTGGAACATGTTTCAGCAGCAATTGCTTCCATCTTCGGCCTTGGTCTGACTGGCGACACAATCACTAATGTTAGTTGCAGAGGTGGCATCATCTGGTTTCCTTGTGATGAAACTGCTGAGGTTATTTACAGATGGGACTTCAAGATTCATTAAGTGTTCTTTCCTTTTTATGTTGTGGATGTTTCTCAAAACTTTTAATTCAGTGGACGTACTGAAATTTCTCAATAGTGTAACTTGTGGATTGATGTGTCATGGTTGGCAGTCCAAAAATGGTTTGCTACAGCCGATTTTTCTATTTGTTTGCTGATAATGCTACTGAAATGTGCTTTTTTATGGTTTCAATGTTTGTTTTTGTTTTACCTACATACACCAGGTTATTCAACAGTTTTTGCAGTTGAATAGATAGATGCCCCAGTTTTGTGATATTTTGTGTTTCAATGGAGAAGCAAGCAAATTTTGTATGGTATACTTGTTCTGTGGAGCTAAAATTATGTTGATTTCTTGAAAATTTTGCTGAAGTTGTAGTTTAGATTAGGATGTTACCATGAATTTTACAAATTGTTGTTGTGGTTCTTGTACGCAGAGGGTAGTGTTTTTTCCAACTTTTTTTTTTCTTTCTTTCTCTACTATGTCGAGTAGTACCCAAAATTTTGATATCGAGATTTCACCGGAAATACATGTTTTGAGGCTCCCTGAATAAAAAAAAAAACATTTTTAGAAAAAGGTCCATGTGTGTGTGTGTGTCTGTGAACGCATAACTCAAAAATGAAAAGTCCGATAAACAAACTTGGTATTTAGGTTCAGTATCTTTCAAAGATGTGACACAAAGATTTTCAAGAAAATCCCCAGACTACCCATTACATCGAACATTTTGATTTTCTCAAAAATGGCTGTAATGATTTTGATTAAAATATCATATGTTTAAGATATTTTTATGGCAAATGAAATGTATAACATGAATTTTATATTCTTCTTTATTCTGAATGACTTTTGCATAACTGAAAAACCATAAGAGATAGACAAAATTTTACTACATAAAAAATGTAGATCTCGTTAAAACACACAACTTATGTCATATACATTTTTTTTTTTTTTTGCTGAGTGAACCATTTCCGAGATATTCCTTGTTATTTGTTTCAATTTTTCAATACTTATACTTTTCCTCAAATGGGAATTCATTACTCGTTTGTTTTTTTTTTTTCATGTCCTGGACATGCAAAGAGAATGAAATGCTCCACACAGCAACCAGCTCTTAAAAGATTTGACTATTGCTTAAAGCCTACCATATTCCTCCTGTACCTATAAGAAAATTAGGAATAAGATAGTTTCTGCAAAGGTTTACCTCGATTAACATGAAGTAGGTGGAGAATAAGTGTTTGTAAAAATAGTTTGTACAAGAGTAGAGAAAGTCATGTGAGTGCAACACATCAGATTTTTTCTGAAATTTTGTAACTTGTTATGCACTATGATAGACTTTTGGATTTGAAACCATTCTGTTGTGCTATGGTAAGGGTGTAGTTATACTCCTGCTGGTATTCTTCTTTGCTGAGAGGTAAGTTGACCAATCTGTAGACAAGATTATTGAATCTGGAGTGTTGTGAGTTTTCGAGATGAAGCTATCATTCTTGATGTAATTTGTCTGCGTGAGTGGGTTTTCAATGAATGCCAAAAGTGAATTGTTTCCACTGTTGTCAGTCGGGTCAAAGCTGAACATGGAAGCAATTGCTTCTGAAACATGTTCCAAAATAAAATTTTAAGTAAGTGAAGTTAGTATTACAAACCAACTCAACAATCTTTCAAGTTATTGTTTCACTTCACTGTTTCCAACATACAAATTAATTAAAAACCTAACTTGCCTCCCATTTATTAATGCAAAATCATATGTATACCATGACAATGATCACAATATTTTCATTTGTTTTGCAGTGAAGGCTTACAAAATTACTGAATGTTTTGTAAGTAAAATTGCAAGTTTCCTCTGTAAGAACATGCTTAAAATGCTGTTGCATTCCATTCATTTGAATGTTTGTCATAATGTTTATTTTTCTCCTTCAATTTAAAGAATGAAAGCTACAACACAAATTAATAGGACCTTGCCTGGTCATTTGTATTAATGGACTAATATTGTACTGGGCATTGAATAGACACCGAGTAAAAATAATTTATTGTTTTAGTACCTCACAAAATCTGTGGTATGATCAGCATTTTGTGACAGGGAAATTCATGCATAGTGTACTTTCACTGTGTTCCCTAGTGCTTTTTCTTAATGAAAAACCCTCCTCATTGCATACATTGGTTATAATTCTGTCTTTATTTAAAGGTGAGTCGGAATTGTTACACTAACATCACTTAAGTTTACTCACTTAACATGTTTCGGGAAACGGTTGTTCCCATCCTCAGAAGCTAATCCGACTGCTAATCAGTCATGTAATCATGTGTCATATCTTTTACTTCACTTTGAACAGTATGAAAGTGAATATTTTCCTCTACAGCAAAAAAGAGAGAAATCTTCATCCCAGAACTTAAAAGTGTGAGTTGCATACATCAGGTGATTTCCACAATTGTGCACAATGGCTAAACGAGGAATCAATAAACATGCTTCTTGCACGTATAAAAATAAATAGATGTGTCATGGAAGATGATGACAATGGTTATATAATGATGCAAATGAGGATATAATGATGATATAATTATACAGATGATGATGATGATACAGGCTACTACTGCCTTGATAAATTAAATTAAACTGAGCTTTATTTATGGACGCTCTTTAACTGCTGTGGTTCTTAGTGTCACATTTTATATTGGACATGAAAGACGGATAATTTTGCTCAAAGGTCTCCTTATCAGTACTGCCTTAATAGTTTAAAATTCTGTATATTTCCCATACAAGTTTTGACAAGATTCCAATACATATTCCATGTCCTATTGTAGTAAAAATGTAGCAGTATTCAAGTGCGTGTTATGGCTACCTTAACATCTTTACTGATTTTATTTGTTTCTGTAGCCATAATATGAAGCTGTGTTTATTACTAGCTGTAACACCAGATGTTGCACAGGTGGATTTTTTTAATCTTAAATGATGATTTAATTAAATTTACTCTGTATTCTTTATGAAATTATTATACAATGATCTAAAAGAGTTTTTATGCTGAATTTTCCCCTTTAACCTTTATAACTCTAGTTTCATAAAATTTCCATCCCATAATATTGGACCAAAAATTCAGTGCTATTCACAGAAATGGGAATGAAATATCAGCAGATTTTGTATTTCTAATCTTAGCATCCCCCACTTCAAATACTGGAATTGCTATATAACCTGTAAAAACATTTTAGGGATGAAATATTATCCAAATGTTTGAGTCATTTTTATAAGAGAAAAAAATTAAGAACAAAAGGTATCATGCAAAACAATAACATTCAATGTAATCACTAATTCCAGCATATCCAACATGTAAAACAATTCAAGTATATTTCCAGTATATCTAGTATTTCCACTATCAGTATACACCCTGTAATAACAAATTATTGGTGGCGGTGGCGGTGGCGGTGGCGGTGGCGGTGGCGGTGGCGGTGGCGGTGGCGGTGGCGGTGGCGGTGGCGGTGGTGGTGGTGGTGGTGGTGGTGACAACCACAACTACTTGGCTTACAAACATGTTACCTAAAATGCACTTGCTGAAGTTATAATGTAAATGTACTGCTGCAATATGTACACTTTTTAATAAAAGAAAATTATTTACCGTACATAAATTTAAGTTATTTAAAAACCTACAAACTTAAGCCATTCCACCCCGTCATCCTGTACTACAATATGATTTGCAACGCTTGTCTTCAACATTACACTTCATTCAATTGAGAGAACTAGTTTATGCAGATCTGAAAGTCTGTACTATAAAATTGCATCAATTGTCTTCTAAGACTTTTATAATGATTAGCCAAGTTACCACTATCTGAACATAGATGGAATCTGCATAATGCTAATATTGGATAAAAAAAAGCTGTTACTCATCATTAAATCAGTCAACTCTTCTTCCAGACCAAGGAATACCACTTCCCCTACTGCTGCTAAGAGCTCACATTATTCATATGAGAGTTAGTGCAGGGGCCACCAAAAGTTTTCTGTCTTTCTACACAGAGTAGTCTTGTGCTTAACTACACTCTTAGATTCTGCAAATATCTAAAATGTACAAAGGATACAAAATTTATTATTACTAATAACTTCTTATAACTAAGTGGAATAGCAAATACTGGACTGTGTATCTTAACAGGCACAAAATGAACAGTAGCTTGATGCTATGCTACATGTAAATACTACAAGTGGCTCTGAAAACTTGATCTTAAGCTTTTAAAATAATAACAAATAATGAAAACTTTTCAAGAATTAGACCAAAGAAGTACAGAATACTCCTGTACGCGAGTAGAGGTCCGAATTGCTATATACATAACCACATGCATCTACATAATTATTTTATTGCTTAACTGTTATCAATACAGATAACACTAATTTATACTGAGATAACATATTTTAATATATTTATGATAATTATTGCACTTTTGTTCCTTGTAAAGAAGTTACATAACATACATCACATGCATCCCATCTGAGGCATTATGGGAAGAATGCTTGTGCTATCAACATTGGCAATCCAAACATAGCGGAAGGCACAGAGTGCTGCCAACATGGAAGTGGATCGTTGCTACTTATTTAGGGCCCTAAGTCACAAAGCATAGCTGAGGGATTGTTTTAAGTATAGGAGTGAAGCAGCTGCGGAATGACAAGTCATAACCATAGGATCTGTGAGGGTAAACCCTACTTTAGTTTCACAGCATTTTCATGTTGACAACATTAATTTGGCAACATTTTGCCTCCTTCAGTTGGACAATTTCATCTCAAAATGTCGCCAGTTTCTCCTATAAAAACACAGCAACTAAAACAGGTGGGTGGGTGAGCAATATGACTTTATTTGGACAACATCTACTGCTTAAATCACTCCTCTTTCATTATGGATTATTATGAAAAACTGCATTCATCAATTTTGTTAAGTATTTTTCCTGTAATTCCTTCCTAAATCTCTATAGGAGTAGAACCGTGAATCAGAAGCTTTGGAAATTTGCAGAAAAAAGAATGCAATGAATAAGTGCAAGACTTATTAACCATGCCTAAATTTTAGGAAGAGAAACTTTTAACTTTGTACTCAATGTATGAAACAACCATACAATCAGGGCTGTAGCACAGTGTAGTGTTACAATCTCGACTATATAACTTACTATAATGCATTCACTTCACTGTACACAACTTCTAAGGCTAATTTCACTAGCTGATGTTAAAAATACTCTAACATATTGTTTGTTAACATTGTGCTCAAAGTTTAACATAATGTTACAACTTATGTGTTTCTTCAAGCTTTTAAAGCAAACTATTAGCTAACATTTTGTTAATGTCGAAGACAACTGCAAATGCTAGCTTTCAAGAAGGTGGTGGCTGAACTACACTGCTTCTGAATGTGCTCCAATGCATTTTTGTCTACGTATCATTGCGCTCTCTGTGTCAGTAGCAGACAACTATTTACATTCATGACAATTGCCATGTGAAGTTCCTGATTGTTTGAGGTTGGAATCGTGATGTCAACTGAAATAAATGTTTCACCGTTTGAAACGCATTAATTAACATCTGGTTAATAAGTATAGATGTATTATCAAGTACAAAAAAGCTGATGGTCTTACATCAAAGGATAAGATTGCAGCCTGGGACAAAATCCCTGATAAATTTAATTGGAATGAATGAGTTTCTCATAAGTCCGGTATGCAGCTGCGGCAGTTTTAAGTGCAGCACCAGAAGCATTAAGTGCAAGGCGTTTAAAACGCTTTAAAACTGGTGGTGGACACTGCATTGAAATTAGAGTGGATGAAAATGTGTTATCACTGATTAATCAAGCAGACCCGAAAAAAAATATTGTTTCTTCTTGAAGCAATTGCTTTGGAAACCTTCCAGATAAACCCACAAACGGTAGCTGTGGAAATACCAACATTATCCCCCACCAAGTAAATGAAAAATGTTAGTAACATAAAACCTAAGTATCTAATTAACACTTGCAGCATATGAGAAAGAGGCATGCTTCTGTTGTTGGTAGTATTCTAACCTCTCGTATTTCCCATAAAACCATGCTCATGACCCCTTGGACGGTCTATGTGGCTTTAAAAGTTCCTCCTCTTGCAGGGTTTCAAATTTATTATGACATATGACTGTTCTTCTATTAGGAATGGCACTCAAAAATGTCAATTGTAGCAAACTCGCATCAACAGCTTGGTTTGCGGCAGCCATTTTCCGTCTAACATTTGTTAAACGCCTGAACACAGGGGTACGGCAATGTTAACTTAACACCAACTTTAATACATTGTTAAAGTTAACATTGTTTGATGAAACAGAATTTGTGTTAACTTCAGTGTTGAATTAGTTTAACATTGTGTTAAAATTTAGCATCTGTTGGTGAAACTGGCCCGTAATGTGTTTATATATTTGTACTTAACGCCACTTTATATTAGTTAAAACATGTTTATTATTTTTTCTGTTTTTGAAATTTTTAATAAATGCTATGTACAATGACCATGCTGCATTTGCAAAATAATGGCTACCACATGGCCAATCATTTTTGCTTTTATTACTTTACAAACACATTTCACTGGCTAATATCAATGTATTTAGCATTCATTTGTTTTAGCAGCATCTCACTTTACAAAGTTTTTAATTAATTCAGTGTACAATACACTTACATTGCTTTGGCAATGTTGTGGTTATCACATGGTCAAGCAATTTGACATCTATTATTTTAGAAATAAATTCCAATGAGTAACAACAAAACGTGACCAGGTAAATGCAACTATAAATAGATCAAGAAAAGAGATAATAGAATACATCAAACTTACACTTTTCCACCTTTCATATCCTTTTGTGGTCCACTGCTGCAGCTGTTTAGCTCTTCCCATTTATTTTGTAACTCTTTCAGATTGTTGCTTGGAATGAGCCATTTGGACTTCTTCAGGGATTGTTTTGCAAATACTCTATAAACACTTTGTATCATTCTGGTGTTCTTTTAATGCTTCTCTTTTGTTCCATCTTGAACCGCAGAAGAGAACCCAAAGAACAACAAATTAGAGGAACAACAGTACAATGAACATTAGAACTCCGGCACATTATATTTAATACTGCTGTGCTTTGAATGATGGGTAAACAAAACACACTTCCAAAGCATATGAATTTGTGATTAGCTGCTTTCTGTGCTTAACAGCACGGTAGATGACAATCTTTGCTATAACACACACACCGTTACGGAATACCAAATACCATCACTATTTCATATTCACTGCTAACCATAACATAATAATAACAACCTTCTTAACAACAAAATTACAACTTGCCTAGTATACGAGATAGAGTTTATAAACATAGTGTCTAAAACTAACTGAAGTATGTCTTGAGGAAGTCATATTATTTAACACACATACATTTACAAAGGAGGTGACATCTACCTGATGATTCAGATGATTATACCAATTCAGAATATAAGGGCTGGTTTCACAGTTTATGCTTTGCAAGTTTCACAGTAGAGCAATCATGTTTGGTTTTACTGAGCTATACAATTCCATTCACGCAAAGTTTGTAATCATGCACATCAAGTGAACTCCCATTGTTTGTTTATGGAGATGCTGTGTCTAAAATAAGCTTTTGTAGGTTATCCAGCAATATAAAGTTAAAATGACCAAACAACAGAGTCAAAACAGAAATTTACTTCTCAAGAAGTCAGCATTCTCCTAGAAATTATGAAGCAGCATAAACATATAACAGAGTGCAAGCAATCAGACAAAGTACTACGGAGTAAGAAAAACCAATGTGGGGAAAAATTGCATTATGAGTTTTGAGATGCCAGAAAAATTTCCAGCTGCAATTAGCATGCTTTCTCTTACATATAACCTCATTGTTAAAGAAAGCGTTGTTTCTGACGAGAGGGCTTTGTTACTGAAATATAAAGCAATACGTTATATGTAGATGTGACTTCAATGACTGCAACAATGTATATAATAAAAGTATGAAATATAAATTTAAAATTATGGGCATGTCATATTAAGTTTTGCTTTTATGTTTACTGTATCATCAATAATTTCTGGTGCCATCGTTGCCAACTGTTTATTTAATCAAAATCTCGCGTAGAATTCTGTCATTCCATATGTGAAAATAGTTTGGACACATTCTAAACATTCTAGGTACCTTCGTTGTGCATATGGGTTAAAATAATTTGCATTTCCTCATCATAATACCATCTTCTTTAGAAAACATGGTGACCCCTTAGCTTACATCACAGTTCAGTACAGTTTAAGCCAAGCCACATACAAGCTCAGCTATTGCTTGAACTACACACTGTAAAACTCCAATGGAGCTTATGCCTGATTCAAAGCTGTGAAACTGACCTAAAACATTTCAATTTCTGGCTTTAAGCCATAACAAAGTTTCAAATTTACTTACTTCTTTTCAATATACTATCTATAACAAACAAGAATAGAAGAAATAGAAACAAACCTTGATGGCCAATTAGAAAACAGGAAGTATTTTATGACTTTCATTAGTCATAAACAAAAGCAGTGATACAAAATGAGTCTGCACAGTTAATCATACTTATTAGAGGTATAAGTCTGATCTCAACTTTCATGAGAAACGTTTGGAATTAAACACTTTACTTATGTTTTTTAATTCACAAGTTGCACACTCAAAATCCGGATATAACAGAAGGTTTTGTTTTTTCACCTTTTCAGCATACTGTACTCATCTATGCTTAAATTTTTATTATTCTTTTATATATATGTACTACTGTACTACAATTTTGGCAGGGAAAAAAGTCTAAATTGTTCAACTTATCTGCCACTATTTCACACGCAAATGGATAACACACGGCTGCAAAGATTTTACAGCAGAGAATATTTTACATCATAATGGTCAAATGGGATGCTCTGATTTCAAAAATAATAATAGTGTTTGTGCATCATCTACAGATTTTGAACAATTCTGTTTCAACACAAAATTGAAAGTTTAGTACGCTAGTATTAACATCATTGCATATCCGACTTACAGCATGGTTGATTAGAATATGTAAACATGCTAAATCGTATGACGTCATGTTGTACCACTGTCTATCTCCGTTTACAAGTAATGTTGAACATATCTCATAAACATTTATTGCCTAAGAAATCAACAGGAACCTATCTTAGAATCCTCAGTACAGTTTTAAACTTCTTCTCAGCGGGTCTCTTTTGATGCTGTATTGTGTTGTGAATTTTATTTGTGGAAAAAAATGGCAATTCAAGTGGTATATCTAGGAGGGGCTGTGTGAACAATCCTAACAATTTCTGTTATGTCTGTTGGTATTATGTGATAATGCAGCAGAAAAGAAACATTACCGCATTTATCAAGAGTTTGTATCTGGTTTTTAAATTAAATTAGGAGATCAAGACAAGAATTTTGCTCCTCTATTGTGTGTAAAAGTTGTGTAAAAAATCTAAGACAGTGGTACAAGAGAGTGGTATTTCTATGGTATGGTGCAAATAACAAAATCATTTTAATCACTGTTATTTTTGTCTATGTAATATATCTGGATTCAATAGGAAAAACAAGCAGGCATTATATATCCAAACTTGCCATCAGCAATTAGGCGTGTGCCTCACGGATCTAATGTGCCTGTTCCATCACCACCTACAGTTATTACCAGAGAGTAATACTAATAATACTTTGAGTGTAGAAGATGATTTAAATTGGCCCCCAGACTTAGAAGATGACATTCCAAACCCATTGAGTCAGTTGGAATTAAATGATTTGGTATGTGATTTGGGTCTTACCAAACAAAACAGTGAACTTTTAGGTTCAACACTGGAATAAAACAATCTTTTAGGACCTGGAACAACTTTCTACTGGTACTGACATCGAGGAGAAGAACTTCATAAATACTTTGTAAAGGAAAGGGAACTAGTGTATTGTTGTGATAGGTCGTCTTGAAACAGCTTATGAAGCAAAAGATTGGTGTCTGTTTATTGACTGAAGCAAGAGAAGTCTGAAGTGTTCTGCTGCACAATGGCAATATGTTTGCTTCAGTTCCAAAGTTTACTCTACATCCCTTAAAGAAATGTACCAAAATTTGTATACTGTCCTAGAAAAAAGTAAATATAATGAACACAACTGGTATGTATGCTGTGATCTTAAAGTGTGCAGTATTTTATTGGGCCAACAAGCAGGGTACACCAAATTCCTGTGCCTTTTGTGTGAATGGGACTCTAGAGCCAGAGATAGACACTGGGGTAAAACTAATTGGCCAAAAAGAAAAGATTTAGTGCCAGGGACAAAAAATGTAATAAATCGCCCGCTGATTGACTCATAATAGGTTTTGCTAACCCCTTTGCATATCAAATTAGGGATAATGAAGCAATCTGTCAAAGCTTTGGACAAATGTGGTCCATGTTTTCAACATATTCAGAAATTTTCAATGTTGTATAAATCAAAAGTGAAAGAAGGCATTTTTGACGACCCACAGATTTGCAAATACCATGACCGACATAGAGCTTCAAGCTTGGGACTATTCAATGAAGTTATAAACAAGTTTTTGGGTAATGTTTAAGATGACCAATATGAGCATATTGTTAAAACCATGCTCGACAAGTTAAAGGCACTCGGAGGCACTATGAGCTTAAAATTGTATTTTCTGCATTCGCATCTGGAATTTTTACCTGAAAACTTGGGCGCATTAAGTGAAGAACAGAGAGAGAGATTCCCCAGGACATAAAGGAGATGGAAACAAGGTACCAGGGTCGATGGGTCATCTCCATGATGGCCGACTACTGTTGGTGTTTAATTAGAGACAACCCTGGTCAGGACCACAAATGCAAATCTACTCAGCATTTGTTTTCACAAAGCGGAGGAGGAAATAAAATCATAAGGTATGTTTGTAATTTCCTAGTTCAATGTAAACTATTGCATCTGTAGAATTGAGATTGTTTCTTAGTTTGCATGATTTCACGCACTTTAAATCGAACTTAAAAACTCAAAATAAACTCAAAAATTACATATTTCTTTTCTGTATGCCAAAAAAATGGTACGTAATACAAAAAAAATGGAAATCAGATTTGAATTCAGCATACTAAAATTAGGTTTACAGACCTGTTTAACTGCATGCCGCAGAAACAAATTTTTAATTTGCAGACCTGTGTAATCTGTGCACCACGAGTTGTTTGCTTGTCACAGAGTAGGAGGAAGAGAAATGCACATTTCCTTCTTGCAATGTTTTAGCCTTGCCTAGAGTGCATTGTATCTTTGCTATCTCAGGATTTAAAACAGGTTGGCAAATAGGCAAAACCTTCTATTTTCATGCATCAAAAGAAACTTTCCCCTATAATAGAAGTGTAATATCAGGAATCCTAGTACGCAAAGGGAAGACTTAGAAAGAAATTTTAGAATACAGGTCTGTGAAACATGTTCTATTGCATCAACAAAGGTTAATGAAGGTATGTATGTGTATAAATTTAACTCAAATGGTGTTCTATAAAATTAAAATTTTGTTGTACGTACTACTTTTAGTTTTAATTCCCATTTTAAATTTCTGAGTGTTCTTACACCATCTTTCCACAGAAAATGCCAGGCTATATCAAACCTTCTTCAGTACAACATAGTTATCAAACACTTGAAAGCAAGAGTGTGCAATGATTTACTATTTTTACAGAATCTCTGCTTTCGCTTTATATTTGTTCATATTCATAAAAATAGTTTACTTTTGTATGTGTTTGTGTAAGACATGGTATCCATCTTTGAATAGCATTACCATATCTTTGTACAGATATATCCTGGATATAATAGCAGGATAGCATCTTTGAAACATCTTAAATGCATTATTCCCTTGCTCCTTTGCAGCTACTCCTCATTCGTTCCATTTTTAGAAAGTCAGACAATGATTAAAGTACCCCCTAGATCATTGTCTAAAATTGTATGCTGTTTAAGTAAATTCAGCACTAAATGTAATTACTAGACATGAAGTTTAGTAATTATAAGAACGTAATTTATTAAACCCAAGTCTAGCACCATGCTTCACTTTTGTAAAGATCTCTAAAAATGATTACGGGTTTCATTTAATCAACGTTTTAATTTAGCACTCTCTTATAATTGGTTACATCATTCAAGTTCTAGTAATAAGGTACTTATCTAATTAAGTTACCACTTACTTTAACTAATTTTGAAGGTAAATGATCCATTTCTTCATAATCAAAACTTGCATATCCTGAGGAAACTGATTTAAGATAATCATGGAAATCAACAACTATTTCATTTAGTGGAAATTCAAACTTCAACATCACTCTCTGGTTGTCTATATTTGTAGAGCTAAGTTGTTTGCCTCTGTGATCTATACATAATGACATAATAGGCCCCAAGTATTCATCTGTATAAAAGAAAGAAACGCTAGTTATTTCACAATATACTTGATTTAAAACTCAAACTTATCTGGCTTCTACTTTAATCTTTATTTCTCTAAAACTAAATTATCTCTTTTGGAAAACTCCATTTAGTTTAGTAAAATATAACAAGACTTGTGGGTTTGGAGGCTGTGGTCAAAGAATAACAATGGTGAAACTTGACGTTTCTTCCTCAACTGTGGAGAACATTCTCAGAAGTAGCAGGAATGGCTGGCAACTGCAAGTTCATTTGGCATGCAACAGTATTTATACTGTTGGAGTCGTGGGAGTGTGGACTGATTTGTTGTGTTGATCAATGCAAAAGCGTAAAGCAGGAATCCAAGCCTGGTTTAGCTTAAATCTTTCTTCTCTATTGAAGTTATTCATATGTTTATATATTTCTATTGCTTCTCTGAATATTCTGGAGTAACATTGTTTGGTGTTTCAAGGATTTCAGTTTTTTAGAACATCATGTCAGGTTTATTGTAACACTATTCTGTATTCACTCTTAGGTTGATCCGCATAAAAATAAACCCCAGGTGACCAGTGCACCGCTATAATGTATCCTTCCACCATTTGCACTAGAAATACTTTCACACTTTCAGACCATGTGGCCAGTACAAGCCGCACGTAGTGCAAAAAAGAACAGAGTCCTTATTTCGACAACTGAAACGGTGACTAGCATATTCTGTTAAGGGATAAAGGTGATAAGATTGATAGTTGCAACAAAATAAACGTTTGCACATATAATAATAGTTAATTCTAAAATAAATGAGCAAAAAATAAAGTAACAGGTATGCGATAACCTAATTTATTCGCTCTCTGGAAGCGGCACTTTATTAACTGGTTGGCGGCTCATTTTAAAAAAGAAATTGTGCACTGCTACGCGAATTGCATTCTTCTTAAAGTCACTACATTCTTGCATCGCGTATTTCATATGCTTTCTTTTTTATTCCGGGTGTAACCACTTTTCTCGTTTCAGATTTTTCTGCACAAGCACTGTTTATACTTGTACTTGAAACACCGGTGAACTCAGAAGTTAATTTCACCATTTCTTTCGCGGAAAGTGTTGGATATTTCTCACATAACTTGTAATAAAGATTCAACACTATTGTTTTTTCACTACTAGTCAATGGTTTGCGCGGCTAATGCTTTACGTAATTCAATGAAAACACAAGTGCAAATTCACCATCCACCATACCACACACAACTGCTGGTTTATGGCTGTAAACAATATTCTACCGGATGTCAGGTGACTCATACGAATTGCGTCATGGGATTTGTAGCTCTGTTTTACGGTATAAATAAGCGTTAAATAAAACCTTAGGTATTTTTATAGAATATTATACTATTTAAGGATAAATTCATTCTAAAATTCAGAGATTAGCGTGGGACTACTTTCCTGGGTGCATTGCTACCGTGTTGCACCACGGTGCACTGACCACGTGGGTTTGTTTTGCCGCGTATCAATCTAAGAGTGAATACAGAGTAGAGATGACAATCTCATTGGCGACCTGCCATCACACTTTGATACTGGGTTATTTAAGATTTTTCTTTTTAATTACTATGTATATGATTAATTGAAATTAATTATACTTTTTAGAGACCTTAGCCTGGCCTTGGCAATGTCACAACCGGGATTTGAACATGGTTCTTCCGCTCTCTGTGCGGTTGCTCTAAACACTGAGCTACTGTGACAACATGCCAGGGGGACATTGAATTCCCAATTGACTCGAGTTGTTTCCCAGATAGACCACCAAGACATCTCACTAGAGATAACAATCTCAATGGTGACCTACTTTGATTCTGGGTGCTTATGGGTTTCTTAAGACTTTTCTTTTTAATTATTATGTATATAATTAATTTAAATTAATTATACTTTTTACAGACCTTAGCCTGGTCTTGGCAAGCTTTTAATGTAGAGTCAACCGAAAAATTCAATGCCACAACCGGAATTTGAACTTGGTTCTTCCGCTCTCTGTACAGTTGCTCTAATAATACTATTTAAATGCAGCAAGAAAGACTGGAGCTCAGTGCTCTTAGAAACTGCGGTGAAAATACTTACTTATTGGTACCAATATATAGATAGTGTCTTTACAGTATGGCCTCATGGGAGCAGTGATCTTGTCTTTCCTAACTCATTTAAGTAGTATCAATCCTACGATTCAATTTACTATAGAGATTGATATGACAGTAATCTCCCATTTCTAGATGTCTTGCCTAGCAAAACAAGCACGAGGTAAACTTGGCCACTCTGTTTATAGAAAGCCTGTTAGCACCAATCAATATTTGCACAAGAACTCCAACCACCATCCTCAACAAAAAGGAGGTGTTATTAAAACCTTAGTTGAACACACCAAAGCTATCAGTTAGCCAAGCCACAACACCTAGAAAATGAACTAACATGTCTAGAGCAGACTTTTAACCATAATGGTTATTCTTAAAAGGAAATTACATGTGCCATACATCCCAACAAATCTCACAAAGAAATGATATATCACCTAACTCAAGAGCTAAGGTTTTTTTAGTCTTAAGGCATCACTGACAGAATTGGCAAAGTATTAGATAACTGACAATTTAAACTTCCATTTCTAGATGTCTTGGTCAGCAAAGAAGCACGAGGTAAACTTGACCACTTTGTTTACAAAAAGCCTGTTGGCATCAATCAATATTTACACAAGAACTCCAACCACCATTTTCAACAAAAAGGTGTTATTAAAATATTAGTTAGCCAAGCCACAACACCTAGAAAATGAACTAAGATGTCTAGAGCAGACTTCTGCCATAATGGTTATTCTTAAAAGGAAATTACATGTGCTCCCAACAAAACTCACAAAGAAACAATATATCACCCAACTCAAGAGCTAAGGTTTTTAGTCATATATTAAAGGCATCACTGATAGAATCAGCAAAATATTAGATAAATGCAAATTAAAACCATATTTCTCTCCAAATAAAAACTAAAACAAATCCACTGGACCCGCTACCATACATTGCCACATATGTTGTTGCCTTGGACACGCGGATATCTGCCATTGTTATGTCCTCATGTTAGATAAACACAACATTATGTTCAGGAAAACTGAAGTCCTCGCAACCACCAAACAGTTGTGCTGTTACGGCACATAACACTTTAAATTATTATTAATGTTTATCTCATTATTCTTGATCTATTCATTAGGGCATATATATATATATGTTCTCTCTTTTACTGTTCGACAGGCAGGTATGAAATGTACAAGATTTAACAACACAGAGCCACAGACGGACTTTCAATGATTTTGGAATTGCAATTTGGCTGTAATTTGCTTTTGCTGTGTGTTGTTAATATTCAGTTTATTTAAGCTGTTAAATAAACTCTGAACATTAACAACTGTTTACTTAAATTGTTATATCCAAATTAAATTCTTGTTATTAAAATGTCAATTTTTAGAGTTCATCTAAATTGTTATATTCTCATGGGTTATTATCCACTCTCATCTAAGTACTATTCCTGTTGTTAATTTTCAGAGTTTATGTATATTGTTATATTCTTGGGTATTTTATTTAGTGTTACTCAATGCATTAAGAGACAGCCTTATCCAAAACTAAGTTTAGTTCCTTCACTGAATGTCTTTTTAATTGTTAACTTTTAGTCTTGTTTGAATTCGTTTATGCTTTAACCAAGTGTAACGAGCTTCCAAACATTTATGTAAGGCCAAGTGATCATGTGAGGTGGAATGAGTTGTTCTTACTGAGTGCAAGATTATGCTGTACGCATGTACTGTAATTTCTTTACCTGACCTGTGTTCCCTTCTCTGAATGTGTTTTATATGACCTGTCAAGAGAAATGTAATGTGAACAGGTTAATTCTGTTTGTTGTAATATGCTTCTAAAGACTTCAATATTGCAATTTAGGATTTGCTTTCTTAACAAGTTAAATTTTGTCTACATGTGACGTCCTAGTGTATTATCATTGTGTTATTAAAGGGTTTTGTCTATGACTTACATCTTTTTAGTATATGAGGAGTAACCATTTCAGAATCTGATAAGTCCACAAATACAAATTTTACAGTAGAAGCCAAAAACTAATGTTGAGTAGTTTTATAATAATTGATAATTTAAGTACAGAGATTTATTAAAGATTCTAAATGCAGTGAAACAGTACAAGTGGGGTAAATCTCACTCTTTATTTAAAGGCACAGTTGCTAAATGAATTTTGAAAATCTATGGACTTGTGTTTTGCACTAACCAAAGGGACAAATTGTGTTTTGAAACAAATTTATAGTGAAATAATACAAGAATCTATTCCATAATTGTTATTTTAGCTAAATAATTGATACAATGAAATCAGTAATTGAGGAAGATGTTCCCAACCAATTATTTAAACAACACAATCAAAATCGTCACTTGTTTTAACGGTTGCATACTGCTTTGAAAAATGTCCTAACATTATTTAAGCAATAGCATCTAAATTTTAGTTAAGGAGAACATTTTCAAATATTATTTAAAGAATACAGTCAAAATTCTTACTCACTTTTCTTTTTATTAAATTTGTTTTAAAAATATACTAAGTAATTCAGTCAAACTCATTAATTTTTCAGCAAGTTCTTTTCACACCTTATAATAAATAACAGCTTCAAAATTAATCTGTTCCTAAATAATCTGTAATGTTCTTTTTTGGCTACAAATTTTATCTGAGGAATAAAATCAATACCTATTAATAATTCACAAAAATCTTTCGATATCCATTAAACAAATCAGTAAAAAATTATCCTGTTTGAAAATAAAGTGTAAAAACCTCTTTTATAGCACATATCAGAAAAACCAATCATCAAAAGTAATTTCACTGACTGTTGTCGGATTTTAATAAAATTTTGAAGTCTGAATGGATAGGATGTCTCTCAACTCCTCTTAAGAACATTTAATATCCAGGTTCCACCTCCAAGCCATCAAACTCTTCATTGTCAACTTGCTCTTCTACATCGTTTGTTGCAACATCCCTTTCAAGTACATCAGGGTTTCATCCTCCTCCCAGCTATCACTAAAACATTGTTTCAGAATAATGAGTAAGTCTTTCTGTTTTTCTTCTGATTTTATAGGGCATATCAAACTGACAAATCTGGGTCAGGTATCTGATCTGCTACTACACCTCCTTTTAGCAAGGAAATACAACTTCTTGATGCATCATCCAGTCTGTATGAGGGCTGCATTTAAAAAAAATCTGATGTGTTACACTCACATGACTTTCTCTACTCTTGTACAATCTAATTTTACAAACGCTTATTCTCCATATGCTTCATGTTAATCGAGATATCGAGATGTCAATCTTATTGGTAATTTTCTTGTAGATGCAAGGGAAATATGGTAGCTTTTAAGCGATAGTCAAATATTTTAACGCTGGTTGCTATGTGGCGCATTCCATTCTCTTTGCATGTCCAGAACATAAAAAAAATGAATAACGAATTTGAGAAAAAGTATAAGTATTGGAAAATTTAAGGAAATAACAAGCAATATCTCAAAAACGGTTCACTCAACAAAAGAAATGTATATGACATAAGTTGTGTATTTTAATGCGATCTACATTTTTTGTGTAGTAAAATTTTGTCTATCTCTTATGGTTTACCAGTTATGCAAAAGTCGTTCACAATGAAGAATACTTTTGGAGACATTCCCAGGAAATTCAAGATATACATTTTATTTGTCATAAAAATATCTTAAACATATGATATTTTAATCAAAATCGTTAGAGCCATTTTTGAGAAAATTAAAATTTTCGAAAAATCTTCCATGTAAAGGGTAGTCTGGGGTGGGGGGATTTTCTTGAAAACCTTCGTGTCGCATCTCTGGAAGATACTGAACCTAAATACCAAGTTTGGTGCTTATCCGATTGTTCGTTTTTGAGTTATGCTGTTCACAGACACACACACACACAGACACACACACAGACACACACACACACAGACACACACACACACAGACACACACACGGACATGTTTCTAAAAATGCTTTTTTTGGATTCAGGAGGTCTCAAAACGTGTATTTCCGGTGAAATCTCGGTATCGAATTTTTGGGTGGAATGCAATACTTCCCCTACTTACTATACGTAGTAGAGAAAGTAAAAATCTGATGTATTACACTCACATGACTTTCTCTAATCTTGTACAAACTATTTTTACAAATGCTTATTCTCCATATACTTCATGTTAATCAAGATATTGAGATGTTAATCTTATTGCTAATTTTCTTGTAGGTGTAAGGGAAATATGGCAGGCTTTAAGCGATTTTAAGAGCTGGTTGCTATGTGGAGCATTCTAATCCCTCTGTATGTCTAGGTCATAAAAAAAACGAATAATGGATTCCCATTTGAGAAAAGGTATAAGTATTGGAAAATTCAAACAAATTACAAGGAATATCTCAGAAATGCTTCACTCCATACACACACAAAAAAAATGTACATGGCATAAATTGTGCGTTTTAATGAACTCTACATTTTTTGTACAGTAAACTTTTCTTACGGTTTACCAGTTATGAAAGTCATTCAGAACAAAGAGGACTTTTGGGAACATTCCCACAAAATGCAAGATTAACATTTTGTCATAAGAATATCTTAAATATATATTTTAATCAAAATCATTAGGGCCATTTTTGAAAAAATCAAAATTTTCGAAAAATGTTCCATATGAAGGATAGTCAGGGTTGGAGGGGGGGGCATTTTCTTGAAAATCGTGTTGCATCTTTGAAAGATACTGAACATAAATATCAAGTTTATCCAACTTTTCATTTTTGAATTATGCTGTTCACAGACACACAGACGGACCTTTCTCTAAACATGCTTTTTTTGCATTCAGGGGGGCTCAAAACTTGTACTTCCAGTGAAATCTCGGTATCGAATTTTTGGGTGAAATGCAATACTTTCCCTACTTAATATACGTATAGGGAAAGTAAAAATGATTGAGGATTTCTTCACATGGGATATTTTTTTTTTCGGTATTACCCGTTTCATATCTCTTATGCCCCAGCTTCTTTAAATCATGACAGAAGTCCTTGAAGTTGAAAATAGACCCTTCTCCACTGTGCTGAAAAGGCGGTCTGCAGGCAAGAAGCAATGACCATGCACGGGGAATGTAATGTGTATCTCTGTGATTGAGTCTGGGGGTTTCTCACCAATAAGAGAATGAACTACGTAGGCATTTCTGTTCTGCCCTGTGCAGACGTCAAAAACTAATTTTATGGCTGAAGTGTGTTCTTCATATCTATACTTACTTAGAAAATCTATCAAAGCTGAAGCTACTTCATTTGGTCCATGGCCACCTGGTTTTCAGTCCAGCAACAGAAGTTTGGAGACTTATTTCTATGCCATAATGCAGAGAGCATAATATGCCTCGCCAATAGCAAGTTTTGGCAAGAGTTGAACTTGCTGTAGATCAAAGCATAAAGACAAGTTGTTGGACAATTTCTCTTTCATAATTTTATAAAATTGTTTTGCTCTCATTTTATGGGCAGCAAGCTCTGCTTGCACTCTTTGTCTTTTGCTAGAGTCCTCAGTGAGTTTTATTTCATGTTTCATCCTACAGTAATAGCAACAGACATCTACAGCAGGATTACCAAAACCCAAATTAACATTTTTAGAGAAGAACCACTTTTTTTTATCTTTAACGAATCAGCAACGCTCTCATTATACATTTTAAAGAGCTTTGTGATATTCATGTAAAAAAGAAAGATACAGCCTTTTATTTTTTTTTTCTGTGTTGTAGTGGCATTCTCTAGCCCTCTTCAAAATGAACTTAATCATGTTGTCTTTCTTTGGAATGTTTTGTTTTACGGTCCTCTTCCCTTTTTCAAGAATGGCATTACCAGCGATTAGTGAGGCAGCAATACTTTTAGGCCTGGTTGTACCTATGCCAAACAGAACTCTATAGGAACTTGCTCATTGTTTAATCTCACCTGAAACTTTGTAACTAGGGTGCATTTTCTTTCCGGGGATGGCGTCGGTTTGGGCTGGACACTGTCATAAGTGATGAAAGAATCCTGTCCTGCTGTGTTTGTTTATATGGCTTTAGACCTTCCTATTCCTGATAAGATGGTGGCCTGGGATGTACAGCATTTAAATCTTCCCTCCTGGGCGTGCAACAAGGTGGTTCAAACTCCAACATTTCAGGGTCCCTATCACGATACCTGAAACAATTAATATATAATTGCTTAAGTGGAGTTCAATCCACAGATTAAAGCAGGAATATGCTACTAGTAATAATTGTAATAAAAAGCAATTTAGGAAATTTCACCATAAAACTGTCTTTTAAAGAGTTACCTTTCACTCTGCTCCACTTTTCTTTTCACTATGCCCCTTCTGCCACTTTTAGAACCAGAAGAATGGTCCGCTACACTTTCTTCCATGATCATCACTTAAATAAACTGCAGGCTATCACAAGAACAAAAATGCTGAACAACAAACTTGTCACATATGACAATATGTTGGCCACAACAATAACTGATAAACACTACAACACTGTTGCGAGGGTTTGGAATGTTTGCTTTCTCAGATTTACCGCTTCTTGTTCGACTTTAGGCGCAACATACATTAGCGATCATAACAAGCTGGACTTGTCGGAGTTTGAACCAATTTCGTGCTGGACTGATCGCATTTTGAAACAAAGCCCATAATTTGTATTTGATTTAGACAGTTAAAAATTGTGTTTTGAATCAAAGCAACACTGTAGCTTGATGCAGCCCTTCTATTGGAGTAGGAATCCGCTCTTTAAACTAATTTACGTCCATGAGTGGACTTATCGCATTTTGAAACATCACTCCTCAATGTATTTGGGGGGGGGGCATCTTCTACCTTGTGGCAGGTTCACCCTGACCTCTTTCATGATCTGTATGTTTCTACATAGGGCTCCTACATTGATAGATGTGAGTACAGAAAATACACATAATACACAGAATTACCCAAGAAGGTTCAGAGAAGCAATAAAAATATATAAACATCTCAATAACTTCATTAGAGAAGGATTTAAACTAAACCAGGCTGGGATTCCTGCTTTGTCTTCACATTGGCCAACACAACAGAGCAGTCCATACTCCCACCACTCTTAACAGTATAAATTACTGTTCCTTGTCAAATGAACTTGCAGTCATCAGCCATTCCTGCTACTCTTCTGAGAATGTCCTCCACAACTGAGGATGAAACATCAAGTTTCACCAATTTTATTCTTTGACCATGGCCTCCAAGACCAGAAGACATGTTACATTTTACTAATAACATAGGACATAAAAGCCACACAATTCATAATTTATTTATCTTCAAACATTTGCTTCTAAAAGTTAATGTTGCTATTGGGATAGACTTATCATTACTCAATCAGTGAAAAACAAAATGTTTTAATCACAAAAATTTTTAATCACCATACCTGGAGTGATTATAGTGCCAATGATCCATGGTTCATAAAACTCCTTCACAATACTTGGATTTGGAAAATGTGCAGGGTTTGATATTGTAATTTCAGATCCTCCGTAGAGCTTTAGATTCTTCTCACCAAAAATTGTTGCTGAAATAAAACTCTTAGTTAAAATAGTCTAACAAAATCAGAGGAAAGAACAAATTTATGCTTCAAAATGTATTATTCCACCTAAGGAAGTTCAGTTTGTAAACATTTTATATACTTACATACACAAATTGAATCTTTAATTATTCTAGAAAGTTAAGCTAGAGTCATTAAAGATTCAATTTGTGTCTATACTAAAACCACTGTTTTTCCCATAAGAGCGCGCACGCACGCACACACACATACACACACACACACACACATACACACACACACATACATACATATACACGTAGGCATATAAATCAATATTAAACAAGAATTGTACACAATAATATAATTCAGCAAGAAATATGTTAGAATATTTAGCAACCAAGAATTATACAAAAGCAGATTGTAACTTAGATAAGTAAGGGACGGGCGAGCTAGCTAATTCCAGGTACAGCCCACCTCTCACCAAGCTAATGAGCCAGGAACTGTGAGCAATAAGAAGAAATAGAAAGGAAAGAGGTACAGATATTGAATCTGCTTCTGGAAGCGTCACTGGGACGCATATGCGAAATCTTTTAGAGCAGAATATTCTCATACATAATAAGGTAGCACGATCTGAGGACCAATTAGAAATGTTGTTACATTTTGAGGTGCGAAGGTAAGTGTCACTAGGCTTAGGTATAAAAAGGGGAAGAAAGCCCCAGATTTTCACTCTCTTATAGAATCTTGTCGACACACAGTGATACTCTCTGGACAACAGATACATGTGTGCGCATTGGGGTGGGAAGTGTGTGCAATTAGTTTAGGCTCCTAATTTATTATAATGGTGGGAATTGTTACAATGGGAAAAGCTAGCCGCTCATAAGTATTTATTTGATGATAAACCACATCTTTAAGGGAAATGCAGTGTATTTTAATTTGCCTCACCTACAAAAACCCTGAGACCCATGAAATTAGTTAGATAGGTAATTGATTAGGAATGGAGAAAACAGCAGCCAACAAGCAACAATAGCCGGAGACAAGAACACTGCAGCAGAGGGCATCAACCAGAGGAACAATGTTTTCCAGCTACAAATGATGCACAACACTTTCCCGCTACAAATGGCACTGTGGTTTTAGTAAAGGAGGCACCACCCATGCAGACAGTTCAAGGAGTCAACGCACATCAGCTTCAAAGGAGTCACCACCCACGCAGCTACATCTCGACTAAACTTTCGAGAATTTCAAGTCTACAAAGAGTAACGTACCAAAATACAATTTATAAGTTTATATCAGTCACACAATTGTTAACTGTTAAATTGCATGTTGCTCAGGAATAACAAAATTTTAACCATGGCAGAAAAAGCTAATGCTGACACCCATGTGGAGGGAGAAGCCAGTGCTCCACCTCTGGGATGGCAGTATAACATACAACCTGAGTCACATATTGTTATAACTCAAAACAAAGCAGATGAATTAACAATTAATGTAGTAGAATCTGGACAAAACTCTGCCACCTTAATGCAGATGCTGCAGTCCATACTCACCTCAACATTGAGAGATTCGAATAGACAATTACAGGAATAATTGCAAGAAAAAATCACAGCAAACAGCCGATAATTAAGACATGAATTAGCTTCAAATAACCAGCATATACAGGAAATGTTCGTTTCTAGTAATCAACAATAACAACAAATCGCAACAAATAGCCAGCAATTAAGACAAGAATTAGCGTCAAATAACCAGAAGAGATTAGTTTAGAACAGGCAAATATTCAAACAAGGTTTTAACATTAAAACAGGAGTTGCAAGTCAGTAAAGGTGAAATAGCTACTTTGTCAGAGTTTGCCAATTCACAGGTAGAAACATTAACAGCTAATAATGAGAGAATTCAAAACTAGTTAGGGCAGGTAAAAGAAACATTAGCATAAAGCCAACACGCATTAGTAAACAGTGTAGGTTCTGAACTCACAGCTATTAAGAAGGTTGTAACTGTTTCACAGGTAGCAAATTTACAAGAAATTAATGAACTTAGAAACGTTGTACAAACTATGAATGCAGTGCATGATAGGTAATTAATGAATTAAGGAATTCTGTGCAGAGATTGGAACTGGAACCTAACGCAAGTCAAGTTCACCCAGTGAGTGCCAAAGATCGGCAGACCCCGGCAGCACTCCATTGTTACCGGACGAAGCCTCCAACAATATACATAATGTAATTTTGATGTGCATACTAGAAGTGTAACGCCACAAGTCACCTGCTCTCATAATACCAATAACTTAAATTCTCACTTGTTAAACAATTTGTCACCCCCCATATTTGATGAAGTAAGAATAGATCACCCAAAAGAATTCATTAACGAATTGGAACAATATTTTAGATTAAAAGCCACTCCCGAGGAGATAAAATTAATTGTTGTAAGGAAATGCTTAAAAGGGCGTGCACTGAACTGGCTGCGTCTCATGTTGGAAGATTCTCTGTCGTACATTGAATTTAAACAGGCTTTTCTATTACTCTATTGGGGACCAACAGATGTTAACAAAGTAAGACTGCAGCTCAACAATGGCTGCTATAATCCGAACATTCATGGTAGCTTAATAGACTATATACTTAAATTGGCACAAAAGAGCAAGCAGATAGAGACACTACTGTCAGACACAGAAGTAATTGCTCTACTCACCAACCATTTCGACCCACAAATATGGTTTGATTGTTGCCCAACCACAAATGATAT
Source organism: Deroplatys truncata (assembly GCA_030765065.1). NCBI lineage: Eukaryota > Metazoa > Arthropoda > Insecta > Mantodea > Mantidae > Deroplatys > Deroplatys truncata. The sequence continues at coordinate 160,412,222 of CM060985.1, forward strand.
AAAATATACTAGAGCTCATCACAGCTTTCGACCAGCAGCCCAGCACAAGCAACACGTGGCAGACAATACAACGGAGCAACTATGCACAAGATTGCCGATAATTGCCACCTTTTTTTGGGGACTGGGGCAAGAGCCCCTCACTACAACAATGAACGGCACCCGACGTCACCGAGGACAAGGAATAGATTCCAGCCACCACGAGCTGAGAGAAGACAGCAACTGTATCAACATAACAGACAGCAGAGACCCTATGGTAGAGAGGCACACATCAATAATATCTGCTACACAGGGTGAAGCCATTATAACCACGACAACCGCAACAATGGAGGCACAAACTTGCCTGGTCAAAACATGCACCAAGGAAACTATGACAGATACCAGAGATATTCGAATGGATCAGGAAGACACAGCCCAGTGCCCTCACAAACTATCGAAAACACGAAGATGGGGATCAAACCCAGAATTGAACAATGACCACCCCAATACCAGCAATAATCAGAATCTGGGAAACCAAGACAGGTGTTTGTAGAGGCCAGGTAAACACCTTACACACTACTGACAGAACCAAATTGTCAAACTCAGGGCCCATTGCTTCCATACAAAAGTGCAACAATGGAGAAGGATACAGCAATACTGATAACAGGATAGAAAATAAGGAAAACAATGAATCGCTGAGAATTACAGTGGGGATAATGGATGTTACAACAACAGTACCTACTCTTAGACAGTGGCGCAAATATTTCTGTGTGTTCTCAGGATTGTTTCCAACAATTGTTGAATAGAAAAATTAAAATCATGTCGCTACCCATTAAAAATGTTTATTGTACTGTGGCAATATCAATAAGGGCAGAAAGGGTAAAGCACCAAGCCACGTTCTCCATAAAAATAGGAAATAAAATATTCAAAGTAATTTTCTTGATTGTGCCACAACTGCAACAAAGAGTGATCATTGGTGCAGACTGTTTTTATGCTTGGAGAGCCATCATCAATTTTGAAGAAAGATGTCTGTCATTAGAATAGGGAACAATTCAAGTACCATTCAACAAAGAAAATTTAAATAGAAACAGGGGTCCCACCGAGGAAGAACAACTTCAAGAGGAAGAATTTTTTGTGGAAACAATCACGGTGCAAGAGGAATTCATGATCAACATTATAAATGTGAATGAAGAATCTGAGAACATTACTGTAGAAAGTGAGAATTGCAAAGAAGTACTTTATGTTAATACGCAAGCTATTAGCGGAGAGTCGGAACACTTTGACCTGCATATGCTACATGCCAACCAACCATTAAGTAAGCAAAAACCAGTCTAAGCCCCTCATCAAGAGCTGTTGACAGCCAACAAAGATCTTGCGGCTCAGATAAGGCACACAATAGCAGCGGCACAAGACCTGTCAGATCACCAAAGAAAAAGGTTATCACTTATACTTTGGAAGAACAAGGAAGTTTTTTCATCGCAACCAGGACATCGTTCAGCCTACACACATTCTTTTGAAGACAAACCAATTGCCCCATATACCCATAAGTGCCGTAACCTACCCTTTGCAATAAGGGTATAGGCTGATGATGCAATAGTAGAGATGATCGATAATGATATAATAAAACTCTCAAATTCCAAATACAACAATCCATGTTGTTGGGTTAGAAAGCCAAATGGCAAATTATGCATGACATTAGACACTAGGAAGCTGAATTCAGTCACACTACCCGACCATTTCAGAACTGAAGGTATTGATCAATTACTAGCATGAGTAAAAAGCGGAAAATATTTTTCAAGCATAGATTTAGTACAAGCCTTCTGTCAGATTCCACTGCAAGAAATTTAAGACAACTTACAGGCTTCCTCCACAAGGCCAAAATATTTTCCTTCAAGGTCGTTCCATTTGGTTTATCCACAAGCAGCGCAGCACTTCTATGAGCAGTCCATTCCATGTTTGGTGAAACTACAGCCAACTTTGTCGTACAATATGTGGACAATTTTTTGATTTACGACTCCGATATTGACCAACACATACGCCATATTGATTATGTCTTATCCACTTTAAAGAGATACGGGATGACAATAAATATTGAAAAAGTTGCTTCTTTATCAATGAAACAAAATTTCTAGGATACATTATATCCAAAGATGGTATAAAACCCAACCCAGAACGAATAGAAAGCATAGGCCAGATACCCGAGCCCAGAAATTTGAAACAACTCAGAAGATTCTTTGGCATCATCTAATATAAAAGTAAATTTCTAATAAACTTTGCCATAGGAAGCAGCACCATTCATAAAACTTCTACAGAAGAATGTAAAATGGACCTGGAAAGCAGTAGAAAAAGACACATTCAATAGAATTAAATAATTGTTTGCTCAAGCAGTATTATTAGAAAAAGACCAATAGATGGTGTTCCCTTTTACATTTATTCAGATGCCAGTGTGAGAGGTTATGGAAGTGTTTTGTGTCAGATTGATAGTGACGACAATATGCACGTCATTGCTACGGCATCAAGAGGACTGACAACAGAAAGAAACGCCTGTGTCAGCGAAATGGAAACTGGGGCCATATACTTCTCCCTGCACAAATTTAAACAGTTTATTCAAACTGCAAGACAACAATACACAGGATCACATCAGCCTAGAGTTCATCAACAATATAAACTAACCAGTAGCAAGATTTCACGCTACATCCTGAAATTTTGTCTTACGATGTGGATATAATACACATACCAGGGGTCATAAACGTTTTCAGTGATGTGCTATCTCGGCTCCCGTGGTGTAACTCGCTGCTGGAAAACAACAGCAGGCCATTCCACGAGATTAAAATTATGACCTTACAGAAAGAGAGCAAACAAAGTATCACCAAAGCTCTACGAGACATAAGATTGTGACAGGAGAACGATGAATTCCACCAGTCACTAGTTCATTCTGGATCCAAGCGCACTGCATTAAACATTGCCGAACATTTTTATGTGAAGAAACTACACCAAAAGGTCAGAAAAATTATATCAACCTGCAAACTCTGCCAATTAGCCAAAACTATAAATGTGAAGTTTGACACGCAGATCCATCCGGTGATAAGGGAACAATCAAGAATACTGATCTGCATGGATATGCACGGTCCGTTGCCAACCAGCAAATTTGGCATGAAATTCATTTTAGTATTTTTAGACGTTTTCCCAAAGTACACGAAAATATATCCAATAAAGGACATCACAGCCAGGACGTGTGCCAGAAAACTACTAAATGATTACATTCCAGAGTGTGGAATGATAAGCTCCCTCTTATGTGACAATGCTACTGCACACAGGAGCAAGATATTTAAAAAGGTGCTAAGTGACAAAGGGATAAAACTGTACCACAGTTCCAATTATTATCCACAAGGGAACGTGTCGGAGCGCATTCTAAGGGACATTACCAGCTACTTTAGGATTTTAAATCACAAATGCCACACAGGATGGTACGATCATTACAAAAATATTGAGCTTATCATCAATAGCTCTGTGAACGCCACTACAGGCTATGCGCCGGTTCAACTACAGTTCGGAAGAAAACCAGAACCTATACTTAAGATCACACCGAAAACCATACCCAAGGGACTGGAGGAGACACTGTTAGAACAATGCCAGAAAGCTCTGGAAAGAATTCGAAAAAAAGCAGGACAAAGAAAAAAAATCAGCTAAAAGGCACCAGAAGAAATGGACACCAATACTTGGAGATTTAGTTCTTGTAAGGAATTAGAAAAAAGTGTCAGCCTGGAGCAAAGAATACAATAGAATGTATTTACTGTACGGAGGACCAGCGGAGATAACAGCCCAGTTTGGTCCACACACTTATCAATTAAAGGGTGTGAATGATAACAAATTTGGGGGACCTGTCATCAGCAATTATTAAAGCCATTCAAAACATAAATAATTTGTTCCAACTGGCTGAATTTTCATAAAAATGTATTATAAGTTGTGTACATATAGTTACAGTAATATTCAGGGTAAATTTTATGTATAATGTCATTGGTTACATTTTGACCGGTCGCCGATTAATTAAAAATAGTAAATTTGCCACAGGCAAGAGAAAAGAAATTGAGAAGAAAATTAGTAACAATAAATTTAAACAAATATTTACATTCGTTTGTGTGAAAGCAACTTTGATTCTTGCAACCAATAACTTAATATGTCAATTTAACGTTTATAATTTGTACAGTAGATTTAATATTTCAAGTGTAAGGGCTCATTCAAATAATTTGTATGTTTTGCTAAACTAAAGAAGGGATAACAGCAAATTTCATGCACTATGAAAAATGTTTGCAAAATTCAACAAGAATAATACACCAAAACTTGAGGGTTAATTGAGAATTGTTAAAAAGAATTTTTTTTCTTATGTTACAACCAAGATTTACGGTTAATGTCTCACTGCCGACACTGTAGCATCTTAGCTAAAGAACCATTGTAATTAGTTGTAAGCCGTGCACACAATATGCGTGAATTGGCCTAAAACTACAGGCAACCAAAGCACTAGTGCAAGTGAATAAGTACCCAAAATATCAGTTTTTAGTAAAGCTGGAACAGCAAACCAAAGTGAAACCAACTCCAAAAATGAAGAGTGCAAAGTGTATTTTTTTTCTCTCTCTCTCTTTTCTTTGTGCTACTCAACAGAACACAAACAATCACCAGTTGTGCTGGACACTCAAATACAATATGAAGCTATTTTAAATTACAGCACACTAAATTTTAAATATCTATATAATTGTGCATACTTATTACTTCTTTTAGTGTAGATTTCAAGCAGATTATTTATGTATTGTACATTTGTCATGTTTTGTGTGGGGACGTTCATCTATGTTCCACAAATGTCCATGCTGGAATTTTAGCAACATAGCTGCAGGGCATTTGAAAGGGGATATACCACACATATATATACATATACACATAGACATATAAATCAATATTAAACAAGAATTGTACATAATAATATAATTCAGCAAGAAATATGTTAAATATGTAGCAACCAAGAATTGTACAAAAGCAGATTGTAACTTAGATAAGTAAGGGACGGACGAGCTAGCTAATTCCAGGTAAAAGTTAATTCTAGGTAACTGAGTTTTATTTACGCATGCTCTTTAACTGGTGTGGTCCTTAGCATCCCATTCTATATTGGGCACGAAATACCAGAAATTTTGCTCAGACCCCTCTTTATCAGGCTTGAGGTTCTTTTATGTGCCGTAAATCTACGACACGGGACCACTTACTTTACTTCCTTTCCAAAAACAGATGGATAAATCAGCAGTAGCACATCATTTCTGGTCTTCAAACCATGAAATCACTCCAAACATAAAACTCTTAAAACCGATCAACAGCAGCAATGAATTGGACATCTGGGAAAAAAATACATATTGTCAAACACAGGAATCACCTAATGAATTTCGAACTACCGCCACCCAGCAGCCTTTGGAGGTTCATCAGCCCAGCACCAGAGAACACCACTAGCCACACACATTCCCCAGACAATAACCGGCAAAATCAGTTGAAAACATGCTGACGATGGGAGCAAACCATCTCCCGAAATGCGTTCAAGTAAGAACATTTTATTGATATAGTGTAACAACCTTCGACTCTCTTTATTTTAAATTATGACACATCACTGTTACTAGCTTCTCAATCTTCAAAATTAATTAAAGCAATAAATTTTAGGTATTATCACTTTTATTCTTAGAATAAGATGAAAAAAAGCTTCAGAAGTATGTAATCCAATTTAAAATACACATGATGAAAAATTGAATGTATCAATCCACCACAAATGAGCTCCCAATTCTGGAGAATGATCCATGTATATTCAGGATATCATTCTTTCTTCAGTATTGATCAAGTAATGAATGATTAAATAACTAACCTTTGTACATAACACTTGGTGCTGTAATAACTGCTTGTGTTCCATACTCCTGCTCAAGGCGCTGATTAAACACTTCCATGTGGAGCAACCCAAGGAATCCTAACCTCCAACCTTGTCCCAAAGCTGGGCTAGGGTTAAAAGAAAGAATGCTTTAACCATGTAACACACCTCTCACTCTCTCTTAAATAACTATCAAAGTAAAGAAAGGAGGTGCAAAAATCATAAACATGAACAACTTGGTAAATTTCCAAAAATAAAATTCATATGAGGAAGGTTATAAAGTTTGAACTCTTTCCAAAATTACAGACTTATTTTGGAAAAACAGTTTTGAGAAGACGATACATTTGAAAAAGAAAATTTCACAATTCTCTGTGACGCATACTTTTGGACTTAACCTGGTTTTTCCTGTTCACTGTGAAGTTATTTCAGTGAGAAAATCATTAGCAATGTTTTCCCCAAAGTTCTATGAAAGCAGTCCCTGCATCTTCATATCACTGTTCACCTTGAAAAATAAGTTTATAACTGGAGAGCATTTTGCTTCATTTATTACTTCTTGGTTCACAATTTGAGATAAGTAGTTTTTTGTTGTTGTTTTTTTGGTTTTCTTACAGCCCAGTAGTATTCTTCAAAGTATTCTTGACAGAATTGCTAAATACTTCATTCTCATGATTTAAGGAAATGGAACAGAACTTGGATAGATTGGAATAAAAAGGAGGCATTTTCCTTCCACTGTCCATGTGCAGACTTTGAAAGTGAGAGAGTGGAAGATTTAAGCTAGATTCTGGTGAAGTCCACAATACTTGCGCATTCATAGTTTTCTGGGAACACTTTTTTATTTTTTCTTGCTTTCACTTCCTTTGCTTTATTGTCATTACAATCTGTTTTTATTTCACAATTATTGATTTTCCTGTCCTTCACGCTCCTCCTTCACTGAAAATAACTAAGTTGAGGATTTTGGGAATGTCATTTGATCATTACCGAGTACACTGGTGTTCTCCATGTTTTCATGTTCTTGGTTCTTATACACTTTAGTGTAAGGTTGTGAGATTACAAAATTGTTTACAGACTTCTGATATTCGCTTTCAGGATTATGATTGGGTCTTTTAAACTATTATAATTAAAGACAAGAATTCCATGCAAATGCATGTTTTTATAGGATCATTGGACCTAGCTCAAACTTAGTACTTATTCATTTCATTACTTTCTGATTCCAAATATGTGTACTGTTTCTGTGCATATTTGCATATTTTGACCTTTTTGAGGATAAAAGCATGCATAATGCATATATAAGGCATTTTAGTTTAATTATGCATATAATATACATTATTTTCAGTTTAAATGCATATTTCTTTTTGGGGATAAAAACATGCATAATGCATATATAATGTATTTTAGCTTAATTATGCATATCATATACATTATTTTCAGTTTAAATGCATGTTTTAATGGTTTTGAGTAGACACCTCAGTTTTTCGATTTTGTGATCCTTATTTTTGCTTCAGGAATTAGGATTGAAGAAAGAAAAGGGGAATAACAGAAACAGAAAGTTAAGACTAATTTTGAAGATTTTCAGAAACTTTCAGAAGATGCTTTGAAATTATTAAATTTACAAAAAAGATCTATTAAATTCACAATAGAAAAAGAAGAAAATGCCCAATTACCTTACCTAGACATCAGGATCATCAGAAATAATGCACACAACAAACTAACGTTCGGTATTTACAGAAAACCAACGCACACAGAAAATTATATTAAAAACAATAGCTACAATCCTACAAGCCACAAACATGCAATTTTAAACAGTATTACAAACAGGTTAGTACATATACCAATGGAGAAAGAGGAATACCAGAAAGAATACCAACACATTATCAACATAGCCACTATGAATGGATACCAGAAAAAAACAATAGATAAGAAGATAAAAAGGTTTGAAAGACAGAAATACATCCAACAAATGACTACGTTACTCAGACAACAAAAACCACAAGCATATAGAAAATTCACTTATCACCCTTGGACACATCATAAATTTCAAAGGATTTTCAAAAAATACAACATCACCCTGTCTCCACAGAATAACCACAACATACAAAAACTACTATGCAACAGAACAAAAGATCCTATCCCCAACGATAAATCAGCTGGTATATATACTTCTGTACGTAACAATTCACTGGATCAATCAAAATGAAAATGAAATGAAATGAAATTGATTGTAATGAATGTAACCTGGTATATATAGGAAGAACAAAAAGAAATCTTGAAATAAGACTTAAAGAGCATATGAGATGCATTTACCAAAAGCAGCCAGATAAATCAGCAGTAGCACATCATTTCTGGTCTTCAAACCATGATATCACTCCAAACATAAAACTCTTAAAACCGATCAACAGCAGTAATGAATTGGACATCTGGGAAAAAATACATATTGTCAAACACAGGAATCACCTAATGAATTTCGAACTGCTGTCACCCAACAGCCTTTGGAGGTTCATCAGCCCAGCACCAGAGAACACCACTAACCACACACATCCCCCAGACGATGACCGGCAAAATCAGATGAGGACATGCTGACGATGGGAACAAACCGTCTCCCGAAACGCGTTCAAGTAAGAATATTATAGTGATGTGTAACAACCCTCAACTCTCTTTATTTTAAAGAAAGTTAAGACTCGCACAATAGGATGATTTTACTGAAAGCCGCCTGTAATAAGCAAATTTATTTATCCACAACAATCACCGGCAAGCCTTTGATTTCACAACAAGGAAATTTAGCCTTTAAAGTCAGGTACCACAGCTGACACGACAGAGACACAGCTGCAGAGCGGACTTGTGGAATTTGAACGAACCTTACTAGCAATTGCAACTCTTCTAAAACTGAAATCATTAGATAAACTGTCTTCACGGAGAGTGAGTGAGAGTGTGCGTGCATACGTGCGTGCGCGCGTGCATGTGTGTGTGTGAGTGAGTGAGGGAGAGAGAGAGAGAATCTTGTAAGCGGTAAATGTGTTATTCTGTTTGCATGTGTTAATGTGCTTCTAATATGCCTCCATTTAAAAGCTTCAGAGGTGTACTCCTTGCACAGTGGATAAAAGGAAGGGATTTTATTACATCAGATGGGGATGTTGTATTCTGTGATTGTTGTAGTAAAGAGGTAAACTATTCTTTTTCCGAAAATGTTCTATGGCACTTGTACTTTGTAAAACATTACAAAATTTATTTTAAATAATTAATTAAATAAGAATGCCAGTTTTTTTAAAAGTCATATGCATATAACCAGAAGATCTTTTATAATTTCAGATAAAATGTACTAAAAAATTTCAAGTCGAACAGTATGTTGCATCTGTGTCACATATTGCAATGAGTGCAAAAAACAAAAGAATCTGCAACACACCAAATCCAGTAATTTATTACTCCTTCCACACCTAAGGCACAACTTCTTATGATGTAGAGAAGTCATTTTCTGCCTATAAATATTTTGACTGATAAGTGCACAAACCTCACAGAAAAATATTTAGAAATATTGTTATTTGTTAACTATGCAAAAAAGGAAGTAAATTAATGAATTTAAAACAAAAATGCTAATGCATATTTTAATGTATTTTTCACTTGATTGTGCACGTATTTTTCACCTGACTGTAGTTTGAAAGTGCATGAATGCATGCATATTTTGGGATTTTATAGTGTATGGAATTCTCGTCTTTAATTATAATCACCAAAATCTACATGCATTATCTTATACTCTCATATAGATTGTTCCATATACATCAACTGGTTTACAAAAGCGCATAAGTAGGAACATAAATAGAATTGTCATTGTAACAAATGACCTTTATAGAACATGCAGAGAGATAACAAACAAATTTCTGACATTTCAGAAATGGGAGTGCTAAAATAAAGTATTTATAAATAATAACAGAAGGTATCAAAATGCATAAAATAGAAATGAAGTTATCAAACAGCAATTGTCTGATAACAATTGAATACAATTGTTAACACAATCAACAGAAAAGTCTGATACATATAATTTTATTACATATAAAGAATTAAAATAAGAATGGGATGTTTAAGCACATCAGTATAACGATTAAAACAAAGCCTGAGATGGTAAATAGGTCTGGAAAATTGAGATGGTAGAAGGCGAAGTAAAAGAGTAAATTTAACAAGGCATTTTCAATTCAGTAGTATTTTATCAAAAGCAGTTACAGCCTGAGCAATTATTCATAAATAAAGCAATTTAATATTATGATATTATCCTTATTGCAATATTCTTTTGTAAACTGTAATGTGGAGATTCCTAGAGAAAACTGGACCTAAATGCCTTTTCAACATCAGGGTAAATGGCTATGTCTTAATCTTGGGTTTATAAGTTTTTCAAGCTCTGCACATATGGTATTTTTTCACTCATTCTTGCTATATGTGTCTATTTGTCATTCTCAAAGTTCTGTGATCCATTTTCACAGATTCAAATCATGCAATTTCTAAAGCTTGTATTCACCTGCAAGTCATCTAGGAATGTTGTGCTAATCAGTTATCCTGATCATTACTATTCATCGTTATGTCCCCTAGCACAATTGTTACCTATGCATTTCTTCAAATATTGTAGGTTGGATCGTGTTACTAATTCAGAAACAGTTTAAGTTCATTACAAATTCCCTTTACTCACAATACCTAAAATCATAGTTCTATTTCAATAAAGTGCAACATTCACAATTTATTGCATGTGGCCCTTGTCTAGTCTTTTCTTCTCTTAACGCAAAACGTGCACTTTTAACTTTAAATAAATAGTGGTTGACTCATACGTGACAACGAAAAAAAGCAGGTTAGCAACACAAAGAACAGCTATGATTCTTGCAGCTTTATATAAATGTATTAACTTGAAAAACCACTCTTTAAATATACATGAAATTTACAAAGATGAAACTATTTGAAAGCTTGTGTGTTGTTCTTGCAATAAGTTCAAATAATTAGTCTGCATTATAATTAGACTAAATTAACTCGCTCAGTTCCTAAAGGTTCACTGTTTCCACACGCATGATATAAAATTTTGAACATTACTTACAAAATGTTATAAAGAATTTTGACTAGGTGAAAAGCATGTGTGTTCTCATCGCTACCCCCAGCGCAGAGCTAAAGCTGTTGATGCATTGTCCGCTAGCAAATCCCCAACTGAAGCTAGTTCCTCTTCATGCTAGCTAGCCAGGCGGCCAACAGAGGAGCGAACCACATGACTTGAGTCGCTATAAATGCTACCTGGATGGGGGGGGGGGGAGAGAGAGAATACACTCTAGCATTCCACCGTTGCATCTTTAACCAGCTTTGACAACTCCTCCCTGCTGGTTATGTCATAAGTCCTGACAGGCGTAACAAAGTGATGGAACTGGTAATGGTGGAAATAGAGTGTAGCCATCACTGGTCAGTATAAATATTGACGTAAAGATGAGCTTAATGTAACTGAATAAGAATCTACTTCGTTTCATAGAAAATGAACCAGAGGATTCCACAATATAACACATTGTAAAGTTCAAACAGAAATACCCTCATTTCTGCCTTCTCTGAGAATCAACATCCTTCTAGGATGATTTTGTTAGCTGCACAATTTGACAGAGTTGTTGTTGTGCATAAAAACCAATTTGTTTGCCTCTATCCATTCTCAAAACAAAAAAGTTATCAAGGGCATTATCGTTCAAGCGTAATTATTGTTAATTACTTGTTTTGGCATTAGCAATAAAACAACTTATAGCTTCAAAATGTATTTTTCCTTTTAAGTTAGGCACTACAATGATGGTAACTTGATGTTGAAAAACAATGTAGACTTGAAAGAAATAGCTAAGCCAACTTCCTCACTTTTACATGCAATGAAGAAACAACATGGCAATATTCAAGTAACTAACATACATGTTTCTTCCGGTCCATATTTCATTGGTGGAAAATAATGATAGTCAATTTAAAATGTTACTTCAACCTACATTATGCCCATTTTTTCACAGTTCCATATCTCTGCAATTATTTAATTTAAACTTTAATAGTTTTCAGTTTATAACCTGTCATGGAGGATTACTCATTTCCAAACAAAAATGCACTCACCCAATTTTTCATGCTCTTTGGAGATACACACATTAATAAATAATAGCATGGCACTATAGACAATACAATGCCTAGACCTGCCAACCTGACTACTGGTCTCACGCCCATGTACGCACAGCAGAGGTGGGTGATCATCCAACCAATACAGAGAGGTGATGAGGCCAGCATCATGTATCCCCCAGCCAGAATGTTGGCCTCCATGGCTGGGATCACTACCTATTGTAGCTCCTCACTCTCCTCAGTTGGATGCGATAATCCACTCATGTATCATCTAACATCCATCTATGAGTGGCAATGCTTGGGCAATCCAAGCCTTTCTGCCTTGCATTCATGTCCCCCACTGAAAGCTCTAGCCCACCTCTCCACTATTCTGTGATAACACCATTTCCCACATGCCTCACAAAACATTTCTTGCTGTATGACCATGGGTACAAAGAATCAATCAACTTAAGTGAATTTGTTTTATGAACATGGCAGAAACACAACAATTTGGATTGGTAACTCACACAAGTCTATATTCTGCTCACCACAGTAGATGCACTTTGAGTCAGAACAGAGGGTCCATTTACTGTGAGGTAGATAAAACGAATAGACAAACCTATGGTAAGGGTGAGAATAATTAATTCCATCTCATTTCACTTCCAAGGAGTGTTGGCAATATTAAAGTCTCAACCCATGTTTCAAACATATCCTAAGTTCAAAGACATTACTGTTTAGCAAACGTAATTTATCTCTCTTTCATTGTGGTGATGACAGCAATTTTTGTATATACTATCAAAAATAAGCAGGTAATTGACCATATCAAACACCCTGATATAAACAATTATACTAATTTTTGCATATCACAAACAGTTTTGTGCTTTAGATTAAGAGCAGTATGTAACACATTAATTATGTACATTTAACCCTATAAATGCCTGTAACTATGAAAGCGGTCTTTGTACATCCTTACTATGTGATAGAGATAGCCAGCTCCACATTTGGGAGCCAATTTGCGGTAGTTTATAGGTTACGTAGTTGTTTGGAGGAGTTTGCCCCATAGTTGTACGCCACTTTGAGAATATTATTGAGCCTCGTTGTATTTGTTGCCAACTTTGAAGAAGTTATTTAGCTGGATGCTGGATATGAGAATCCTCACGTATGTGCGTCACTTTGAAGAAGTATTTAACCCAACGTTTTTAAGATACACTTTGATGTTGTTTGATGCTTGGGACGCCAAACTTTATAGTGAAGATGATGCTTGTTTTACGTAATATTATTTAAATTTTCTGCCTCAGCTGCTTCAGTCGCACTATAGAAACACAAGTTCTTTTCAGATTGTGATAAGACAAAAATTAGAAGATGTCACAGAATTTACTTTTTAATTTCACTTCTTTTTATTTCTCTTTATACTTGCACGTTTATAAACACAGCACTTTATAAAAGAAAAACTGTGATTCTAGCGGAGAACACAATTTTTACCATCCGTACTCTACAACATCTTACCCGCGACTGACTAAATCCAACGGTAAAAAACCTTGAAGCTTCGGTAATGCCAGTCTCTTATTGGCCAATTCTAGTCCATTAGAATTTAAGTATTCAAACTAAAACTTTTCTTTACTGTTGATTAGTTAATTCCAAACTGTAAGCGAAATTACGTTATTACCGATCTTTTCATGACCAGTATTTTTTTTAAATTTCCAGATACATTATTGTCACAAAATTTACATTATTATCTCGTTATTAACATCCTAAAACATATTATTCTCACAGTTTTTGCACTATTAGAGTATATAAACATTTACATGACATTAATAAATACGTTTACAATAAAAAATAAGTATTTTAATGACTTACATACAATTTAAATAATAATTATATACATATTGTTTTCAAGGTGGGCAGTTATTGAATTTAATTATAATAAAACACAATTAATATCATTTAGGCATTAAAATACTGCCTCAACCACTGCTTGAAATGTTGGTGCAGTCACAGATAATAACTGGCCACTTTTATTCCTTAATTGGTACTTTACAGAGTCATGTGCTTTCCTTTCACTTCCTTCTCACTACTCTTGCACTTTGGAGATGTGATTTCCATGTATTATAATAGGAACTTATCCTTGTCAATTTTGTTTAAACTTCTTATATGACAAAAAGCTGTTTAAACATCATGGATTAAATCAGCTGCTTTGTATTCACTATATGTCTGTTGTTGATAGTTCACACTTTCTTGTTCTTGTTTGTAATTTTAGGGTAGTTTCTACAATGTGCCGATAAGCTTGCCTACAGTTACTCTCCAAAAAAGCTTTTCTGGCTGATAAGCATGCTTGCATTCTACAATTATATAGCTTCCTCTGGATGGCAATCCTATAGGAAATCTGTAATGTGTTAAGTTTGCCATTTTGAATTCAATGGAAATGCCACCATTGGGGAATTCATAAACTAGAAAACAAACGAGAATTGCCTTGTGAAACAGACAACACAAAATGAAAGTATTTATCACATGGTTTCATTTGCTATTGTTTTAAAACAAAATGAAATTGACGAATCAAAGCAGGACTTAAAACTTCACTCATGAAACTGTGAAAGACTGTTAAACATCATAGAAACATATAAGATTGCATGAGAATAAAAAGTCTGAGGCAGTAACCTGGAGGGAGAGGAAGAATGCTGGGAGACAATTACATCAGAATTCACATAACCTTACCTCTGTGTTAGTGACTGTTTGCTGTTGTATTTCTCATTTCATTACGCCCCTTCTGCTAAGCCGAAATCTATATTATAATAATATTATATAAAGAGAGAAAATTTGTATGTATATGCACGTGGGTTAATATTAAAAAGCATTCAACCAATTCTGGTAATTCTTTCACCACTGAAAAGCCCAAGCTTTTGTGACAGACACAGACTATAAAATGCCTTATAATTTCAATTCATAAATTACTAAAGTACTATTAAGACTTTGCAAAGCCTGTGTATTAGAATACAAACACACTGGAGTTATAAAAGAACACACTTGGGAAGACTGTCAGGGAAGAGGTTAAAGAAGTCAGGACATTTTGCTTGCATGAATATTGAAAATTTTCATCCATTATTAGGAATAGTCAGGGCTGTACGAATTGCAATTACCAGGGGTAAAGGGGAGGATTAACCATAAAATCCTCTTGATGATTATACAAAGGTCTCAAAGTGTGACAGGAGGTATATGAAATTAATTAAAATATTAAGAGTTTAAAAAGCTACCAGCGAAACATCGGGTAAGCCAGCTAGTCTTTTATAAAAGCATGCTTATAAATTTCGTATTCATCCAATGTTTAGAAATAATTTTGTGGCCTTAGGCTTTCTCCTATTATGCAGAAACATTATTTCCTTGTTGTCATCTGATAAATGCAATTTTGCGATGAATACTATGATAAGAATGTGTCAGTCTGAACATGAAAATCTGTTATTTGTCAGATAATGGACGTATCAGCTAAGGCAACTAGGTAAAAACTTATCAGCAAAGACATCTTCTGAGTAGTTCTATCCAGGGATTGTAAATGCTAATCGCTAAGAAATCTGGTACATAGTGTTATCGGCAGATTGAGAAATGATCCTTAGTGTTTCAAAGTTGATCTGGACATGTACATTCATTTAAGGGGTATCAATTGATTCTACATATCTCCATATTTTAAGTATAACAGATTACTTTTACTGCAGCCCTCTCCATATGAAGCACAACAAAGAAATGAGTAATAATCAGAGTTAATGAGTGAAACTCTGTGTTGCATTGTTGCTTCTAGGTCATAACTTGAACATCATTCATTAGATACTATTGTTATTCATTATAAAGCTGTTTGCAATTAACTTTGTTTAATTAAGGGCATACATGAGTTCTGTTTTGCAAAACCTCACAGCTTTCACTGCCCTATAGGTATGGTGAAAATCAGTACTTGCTAAACTGCTTCAGGAGATAGTACGGATCATGAGGGTTTATCTGTAGGCACACAAACCTGAATTTCCGAAGTTTGAGCAATTATGGAGTTTTGAAAAAACAAAAATCTTCACAAATAATCTTACTGCTATTATACTTTGTTATGCTTGCTAAAAGAATGTAAGCAGAAATAAAGTATCAACAACAAAAAGGTACTTTCCTCTACAACTTACAACTAAAAATTCAATATCTGAATTATCTGTAATAAAATAATATATTGATTCATTACCATTATCTTTGCTTTACTAAAGATCTCATATGAAAAACAGTACATACCTTGAATCAACTGCAACTGTGACTGCTGGATCATTGAGTGCAAGCCTTTCAATTGCACTGCGTAGAGCACGATTTTGTGACTGATCCATTGGATAAATTCCTGCAAACACCATAGGCTTCACAGGTTTGAATTCATGTAAACGCATCACTGTTTGGCCCTTGTGGAACAATGTGTCCCCAATGTGCGCTTCCTTAACAGAGCGCATATCACATGTTAGATAGCCAACCTGGCCAGCATATCTGTAACACAATTGATGATAACAATAATAATATAAATAATCATAACCTTCATCATAACAAAGAAAAAAAAGATTCTGTAGACGTTGTTCCCAAAGAATAGTTTAAATTTTGTTCTTCAAAGAACAGGAAATGCCAAAGGTGGACCTTTCATCAACCTATAAAGTACATAAAATACTTGCTATAAGACATCATGTTCTTCAGTAAACAGTATTACATACAAAAACCTTTCTCCAGCTTCCTAACAGATGATGCATTTGGATAGATAGTTTTTCTAACTAGAGCCTGGATTTATATGTGAAATGCATGTTGTATTTTTAATTATTTAAAAGTATCGAAAATGATGTACTTTCTAAGTCACACTTTCACAAACAATTTGAGCAGTATTTAATAATGCATATAAACGCAAATTCCAGGGAAAAAATGCATATTTTAAATTTTTAATGTAAACGTGGTTTACTCTTGCGATCCTAAGTTTTAATTTTTCTGCTTTAGCTAATCAGCAATTACTAGTACTTAATAAAGTCTCTCCAATAAATATAATATAAAAATGGAAGTATGTATGCATATATGTATGATGTATGCATGCATACATGCATGTTCCAGCATAACCCTGAAATGCCCAGAGCAATTTTAACTACACTCAGTACACATTTGTTTTACAATCTGGAAAGCAATACTGTGGGAGTGGGAAAGGATGACGTGTGAAAATATTAAAAAATGACCAATATTAGTGTTGAATCCCGGGTTTTCAGAGTAATTGAGATGAATAATGACACTTCCAATTCCATTTAAGTCCAAGTTCAGCACCTATTAGCATAGGGGTTAAAAAATATACAAAAAGACTACATTAATCTGGAATCCATATTTTCAGGGTAGCTATGATGAGCAGATTTCCTTGTAGCCAGTTTGAATCCACTTTACACGTACCCTAACCTAATCTCAGGTTAAATCGCAAATCCAGAGGACTCTGTGGTTTCACTGTGGTTCACTATGGTCTGACAGCCACGTGCTAATGGTGGCAAGGTACAAGAACCCTTACTCATATTGGTAAGAGGTTACCCACAAAAAATACTTTATTTCATTTTTGTTCATTTGTTTTTGCATATTATGGTGTATATTTGCTATATTTTTTGTTCATGCATATTTTACTTTTTTGCATACAATCCGGACTTACTGATAACACTACTTCTAACTGCTGCCAAAAGGGACTGTGTTACATGAGATGTGGGAAGTGGCCCTCATCAGGACAAGATCCACCAAAGACAGAATAAATAGAACTAATAAATGTGATCACTCGACATAGTTTATTGGGGCAGCCACAAGGATGCAATGTTAGCAGTGTGATTATTAACAATATATAACAACCTATCATACACTTTAAATTATATGAGAGTCATTTCAAAAGTCCTGCACACGGTGCATGCGCGACCATTATGATGGCATGATCAAGTTGAAGTTTATGTCAGTTGTGAGTCAGACTTTAGGCTTGATGGTTGTATATGTGTTTGCTCATTTGTGTGGCTGTGTCGTGAGTAATTAAGTTTAAAAATGGAAGCTGAAACCAAGTCAGGTCGGATTGCACATAGTGACCAGTGTTTCTACATCAAAATCAAATTCCTATGTGGAAAGAACTCAACTAAACTTTACAATACTTTGTGAGAGGTGTGGGGGAACAGTGTAGTGGATCATAGCACAGTATCACGGTGGTCTGCGCATTTCAGTGAAGGTCGGGTAAGCATTGAGGACAAGCCAAGAAGTGGAAGGCCATCAACTGCAACAGACTACACCTCTCAGATTATTGTTTACGACATTTTGAGAGAGTATCAACGAAAAGCATGTGAGGAAATTGAATATGAGGCCAGAATGTCTGTCACTTAAGTTTACAGAATCATTACTGAAAAGTTAAAGATGAGAAAAGTTGCTGCCAGATGGGTTCTGCATGATCTGAGTGAAGAGCAGAAAGCAGGTCGCAAAAGAATCGCAGAAGAATTGCTTCGTTATCGAACAGAAAGAGAAGAGTTTCTGAAAAGGATTGCTGCACTTGATGAAACCTGGATACAAGATTTTGAGTCAGAACTGAAGTCTCAGTCATTACAATGGAAAAGTTCCGACTCTCCATGCCCGAAAAAATTCCACACCAACAATCAAAGGTGAAACTGATGATGATCTTTGCGTATGACATGAATGGAGTCACAGCTACAAATAGAGTGCCCCAGGGGACGTCTGTAATAGGCGCATACTACAAGCTGTTTCTGCAAAATGTTTTGTGCCTGAAAATTCATCAAAGAAGGCCTGACATGCTTGCAGCTGGTGTCCTCATTTTGCACGATAATGCAAGACCACATATTGCTCTACTAGTGAGAGAAACACTGGACAAATATGGATGGGAAATACTTCCCCACCCACCATACAGTCCTGATATGACCTCACCAGATTTTGATTTGTTTCCCAAATTGAAGGAACCACTCCATGGAAAATGTTTTGATGCAATTGATGAAGCTTCCAGTGAGGTGACCCGAATAATCAGACAGCTCAACAATGAAGGTGCCCTATCCAGAATACAGAATTTGCCAAAATGTTGGGAAGCTGTCATAAGTAAGAATGGAGATTATATTGAAGGCCTGCAAAGGTATTTTGTAAAATACATTACTTTCTCTACTTCTATCTTACAGTACAGAACTTTTGAAATTACCCTCATATTTTCATATTGTTTGTAATTTTTATTACTACTCCCACATTTACATTAACTTGAATTATTTCATATGTGATTATAATAGCAATTAGTACCTTAAATATACAGTTTTGACAACTCAATTCAATACAGCAATAACTGCCTGACAGGAGAAGCCTTTAAAAGATTTAATCTGTACAATAAATATAACATTACTGTACTTTCATAGACATTTATTTAAAGATTGCAGCTTTATCTATTAGAACCACCTATTAGTACACTCTTTCTAAAACAGCTGCTTGTCAGACTGCTAACATGCCGGAAAATAGTACTTTTAGAGGCCTAGGCAGCTTAAGTCATCATAGAAACCTTTAGCAACATAATAAACAAAATCCAATCACACTAACTTTAACAACCTGGATCTTTACAGATGAACTCAACACAGTATATAATCCTCAACATCACAAATTTTCACAAAAACGTACCACAGGTTTACTATTCATATATATTTATAAAAATGCTAAATTTTATTGAGATATGTCTATTCGGATTTAAATTCAACTATTTAAACTTTTCAAAAATTTGACCAAAAGACTATGAACATTTTTAATTGCTCTAGGAGCTGTCCTAATTGAGCTAGAGAGCTGGGAGAGGTGTCATTTTACAGCATTTTTCATGCCATTTCCTGTGGTATGCAACACAATATAGGCTAAGAAAAACTGTCAAAATGTATATAAAATGTTAATTAAATTTTTTAAAAAAGTACATATTCTAAAATTTTTAAATTCACTCCATGAATAGTGTTGTTGCAAATCACCTGGCAAAATATAAATTTGGATGATAATGGGTTCATTGTTGAAATAATTTAAAACTTAAGCTTGTCTTTACTTACTTTGTAGTAAGTAGGGGAGGTATTGCATTCCACCCAAAAATTCAATACCAAGATTTCACAGGAAATACATATTTTGAGGTGCACTGAATGCATATAAAGCATTTTTGAAAACATGTCCGTGTGTGTGTGTCTGTGTGTGCGTCTGTGAACAGCATAACTCAGAAACGAACAGTCGGATAAACTCCAAACTTGGTATTTGGCTTCAGTATCTTCCAGAGATGCGACACGAAGGTTTTCAAGAAAATCCCCCCACCCCAGATTACCCTTTACATGAAACATTTTTCGAAAATTTTAATTTTCTCAAAAATGGCTCTAACATTTTGAATAAAATACCATAAGTTTAAGACATTTTTATGGCAAATGAATTGTATATCTTGAATTTTCTGGGAATGTCTCCAAAAGTATTCTTCATTGTGAATGACTTTTGCATAACTGGTAAACCATAAGAGTTAGACAAAATTTTACTACTCAAAAATGTAGATCGCGTTAAAATACACAATTTATGTCATATACATTTTTTTGTTGTTGAGTGAACCATTTTCCAGATATTGCTTGTTATTCCCTTAAATTTTCCAATACTTATACTTTTTCTCAAACGGGAATTCGTTATTCATTTTTTATGTCCTGGACATACAAAGAGAATGGAATGCTCCACATAGCAACCAGCTCTTAAAACATTTCACTATCGCTTAAAGCCTATCACATTCCCTTTGCACCTACAAGAAAATTAGTAACAGATTAACTCCTCGATATCTCGATTAACATGAAGCAGATGGAGAATAAGCATTTGTATAAGCAGTTTGTACAAGAGTAGAGAAAGTCATGTGAGTGCAACACATCAGATCTTTTATTAACATACTGTATTCAGCTGAATAGTACAGGAATGCTAATATTTACACTTCAATGAAAATAAATATGCACACTAACCTGAAGAAAGAATACACTAATTATCTAAAATAAAACTTGTCATTAAGTAATAGGATATATTTATCATTTGAAATTTGAAAAAGCTTCATTTGTTTGGCATACATCACTTTCAAATAGAACATAACTTCTTCCAGTGGGAGTCACAGGGTTTGCTTATGTCAGAATGTTCACTACTGACGAATGTTCACTACTGACACCCATAGAACATTAGCATTTCTTGGTTACGAGAATGGTGTAGATGGCCCAAATGGATGAAGAAGGTTATTTTTACTTCATGAAGTTCTTCATTTTTCTGTAAAACATACCTGAGCTACCAATTTGCTCCAAGAGAACAGTGATGTAGCCTGATATGTCTTCAAGCTTAAGTTTATTAGTAGATTTTGGCATTTCCTTATGCCAATTCTGCAAAGCACCTGGAGTTCTTTTTGAGTGTCTTTATTAACTTTTTAAGTTTTGAAACTAGGATGAAAGCTAATGCTTCTAACATGTTTAACTGGAAATTGGAGTGTTAGGACCATAATGCTTGAAATCAATGCACCCAGTACATGATCAGGCAATCAAAACAAACTTTGAAAGAAAACAGTATTTAGAAAGGTCCAAATTCATAACCAGGGTAAAGCTTGCCAGCAGAAACTGTTGGAAATGTATGTTCATTTTATTAAAATGAAGTTAGTAGGGCAATGCTGAGTATTAAGGGTTGTGTGATGGTTATTGAATCAAGCAGAAAGAAATAAAAACCTTCGAAAAGACTAATTTTGTGTAACCTTAAGCTTACAAACATGTTAAAGACCAGTTTCTAAGCATAAAAATAGCTTTCTTCAAATTTGCTGAGTTGAAACCCAAAAATTTCTTTTGGATGGTCAGAGTGGCACATACTCTGTTTGTACGTGCACAACTCACCAAAAAATAAAATTAATGGCAGAAAATACTTAACAGTATACTGTAATAAATGCAACATGCAAGAATCCTTTGTTGAAAAGTTAACTGAAAAGGTTGTGACAGTTCAATATGAAGAAAACTTACTCACAGATTTTTTGTTATAATATTCCTTGAAATGTTGTTTGAATGTGTTTTATTTATTATCCACATATACGAGGGCTGATCAACAAAGACTGAGACTGATTTTTTCCTGTAGCTTCCGCGATAGTTTCGTATCTGTAACATAAATATTTGAAAAGAGCGGGTTTTTATGTATAATGTTGGTAGGCGGCAGCACTCTCGTATTGGTAGGTTGATAGTAATGCTCTATTTTGTAGACCCTACATGCATTTCGCATACCAGACAATGGAGGTGACGCGAGAGGAGCAGTACAGCGCAATCAAATTCTGTTTTCGTTTAAACCATACCGCCACCGAAACTTATGAAAAGCTGAAGCAAGCGTACAGTGAAGATGCACTACCTCGTGCAACAGTGTTTAGGTGGTTCAAGGACTTCAAAGAAGGCCGACTTGTCAGTGTTAAGCAAGGTGGGCCTGGTGTTTCGGCTTCTGTTGTGACTGAAGTCAACATCAACACAGCTGCTGTGATTGTCCAAGAGGATCGGTGTATAACATTATGTAACCTCAGTGAAGTGTTGAGAATTTCATATGGCAGTGTGTTTACAATTGTGCACAACCATCTCCATATGACCCGAGTTTGTGCTCGTTGGGTGCCACGTCTGTTGACTCCCGAACAAAAGGCTGTGCGAATGGAGACAAGCCGTGAGGTGCTGCGTCTCTTTGCTGATGGAGGGGATGCATTTTTTAAATCGATTATCACCGGCGATGAGTCATGGCTGCATCATTCTGATCCTGAAGGAAAACAAGCCAGCACAGTGTGGAAATCGCCAGGTTCTCCAACACCAAAGAAGGCAAAAGTTGTTCCATCTGCAGGGAAAGTGATGGTGATCACATTTTTTGACTGTAATGGAATGATTTACCAGCATGCAGTTCCCCTTCACACTACTGTTACAGCAGCATACTACACGTCAGTATTGGGTACACTGAGGAAGCACATTGCAAAGAAACGACCAGAGCTTTCTCGGACTGGGTGGCGACTTCATCATGACAATGCACGGCCTCACGTCGCAAATCAAGTCATGCAGTTTCTGGCTCGATTCAACATTACCTGTGTACCACATCCACCATCCACCTCTTGCACCCTGTGACTTTTTTTTATTCCCATCACTAAAGGCAAAGCTTAGGGGTATTCAATTTGAGAACTCTGAAGCAGTGCTCAAGAAAAGTGAGGCGATTCTCAAGGACCTGACAAAGACGCTATAAAAAGTGCATTGAAGTAGGAGGGGACTACTTTGAAAACGATCATGTAAACATTGAATTGAAGTAATAAACATGTGTGAAAAAAAATCAGTCTCAGTCTTTGTTGATCAGCCCTCGTATTATTAGTGTGGATATTTTACTTGTGTATTTATTAAAATTACATTGAGTTTTATTTATGGGCACTCTTTAACTTCTATGGTCCTAAGCCTCCCATCCTATATTGGGCGTGAAAGACCGGAAATTTTGCTCAGAGGCCTTTTTATCAGGCTTGAGGTTCTTTTATGTCCCATAAATCTACAACATGGGACCTTTGGCATTACTTCGCTTCTGAAGGAGACCATGCTAAGGATTTTTAAGGCTGAAAAAATCCATCACCCTCTGCCGACTTTGAACCTGCAACCTTGGGAACTAGATGCTAAAATGGTACTCCTAGACCACAGAGGATGACTTTGTTTACTTATGAATGTATAGCTCATTAATATGCATATATCCAAAATTAAAGCATGAATATTTAAAATAAATATAATTTATATATGGCATGGCCAATATTGTAAATAAGGAAAATTTCTTCCATTTATTTAACACGCCATGGAAAAATAAATAACAAAAGATACTTCTCATTTTTATTACAATGAAAATAAAAGACTTAGTTACCACATTACCAAGAAGAAGGTACTAACTCTCTGGTTGTGATGGGATTAGTATCAGTACTTCATCAGAGTTCAGAGTGAACACTAACAGTCTGTTCACATGCTTTAACATACAATTGAGTAAGCCAGCAGGTTTTTAATTTATAACATAATGATTATGAATATCAATTAAATTTATTAAATAAGGAAAAATTAATTTGTGAAACAAAAAGAACTAAATTATTTATACATACAAACCTTACCTTTTTCACTATACCCTGATGACTAATAAGATCTCATAGCTCACAATACAAGAAACAAAAATGAACCAACGACCAGAAAAACCACTGCATTTTGGAGCCATACATGGGGTGCAAATTTAAAGGGAGGCTTATTAAAAAAACATTTTAGAAATTAATTCCATTACTCAAAGATGATGACAAAACCACAAGAGGGCAACCCGACATCACGAAAATGACAGAAGATTTGCAGGTCAAGGCAACAACACGTCACCATAATAACAGAGCATACCAACTGGAGGAGATGACAACACGACGTACGACGTTCAACTCACCCAACATCCAAGGACTACTGCAAATGAAGAGGATTGCAAGTAAAGAAGACAATGAAAATAAGATCAAGATAATTTTTATGTTGCTGAGAAACAAGAAAATAATATTGTCGTGCAGAATGAACAGTAAAAGTTCAAAAGTAGAGGTATCTAGGAAAGAGGTGGAAAAATGTAGAAATGGTAGAAAGTCTAGGGGTACCATGTTAGCCTCTGGTTCCTGAGGTCGCAGGTTCAAACCCAACAGAGGGCGATGGATTTTTTTCGGGTGTAAAAACCCTTAGCATGGCTTCCTTCAGAAGGAAAGTAAAGCTGGTCGTCCCGCGTCATAGATTTACGGCATGTAAAAGAACTTCAAGCCTGATAAAAAGGCCTCTGAGCAAAATTTCCAGTCTTTCACACCCAATATAGGATGGGACATAAGGACCATAGTAGTTAAAGAGCATCCATAAATAAAGCTCAATTTAATTTTAGGGAGAAGTGGGACCTAGAGACCGGGTCTCCCCCGAAGGCAGAGGACAGGACGTGGTTCACAGATGGTTCCAATCTCGGGAGCAGGACAGGGACTGGGGCCTATAGCCCTAGAACCAGGCTTGTCAATCCCCTTGGGTGAATGGGTGTCATTCTCCTTGCCACAGTTTTCCAGGTTGAGGTCTATGCGATCTTAGCTTGTGCTATCAATATTTACACTATACCATGTGGACGAGTGGATATGTACACCTTAGGGCAGTTAAAACCACATCCAGATGATGTGGCAATGCCAGAGGATGTTGCCAGCTACCCGGTTACACTTCTTTGGATTCCAGGGCATGCTGTTATTAGAGGAAATGAGATGGTAGACACTCTTCCGAAGAGGGGATCGGGGCTCGATTTTATTGGGCCTGAGCCCTTTTACAGAGTGTCTGCTAATAATATCAAGTATGAGCTTACAGAGAGGACTCATCTTGATAAGCAAACCACTGATCTAATATCAGGGCTGACCAGAAAGTGAGTTTCTACTGAATTTGACAGAGTTAAGCTCAGAGGGGTTGTGGGCTATCTTATGGGTTGTCGCGGTAACTTTCGTGTTATCTTATTTGCTGAGCGCCTGTTATTGTTTTACTATTTTGAATTTGGGTTCTTTGTCCTCCGGCTAGCTATTATTATTACAAGTCGAGCAAATCTCTTGAACAGGGTGTGTAAACGGAAAGGAGTTGTTACTAAAAGATAACACTGATAAAAGAATTTGTTTTTACACTTTTATTGCCGTCACAATTAATTAATTTCACATAATTACTCTTGATACACGCCTGACTGAAACTGTTATATTTTCGAATGTAACTATAATCACTTATTTGCCGCACATTATTAATGCTAGTATTTCACATTTTGTAACTAGCTTTACGACGCGAGAGATTCTGTAGAACTGTGCAACGTGTAACCCGTGGATAATTCTGTTGAGCTGTGAGACGTTTGCCTTGTGAATTATTCTGTAGAACTGCGCGACATATAACCCACGAATGATTCTGTTGGACTGAACGTATCCCGTCTCTGGCTTTAGCTTTTTATACACCCTCACCCTGATATGTCTAAACATTATAACAAAGCTGCTATTGGTTAATAAAACGTGCCAATTATTTTTATATCCAATCAAAATTACGAACACATATGCTCTAGGGAAGATATTCCCTCCATTTCTACAGAAAAGCGCGCTACTCTGACGTCATTTGTTTGTCTCTACTAATTGATAAACAACTCACCCCCTCGTTTCATTGTTACCCGCTCCTATTGTCAGTTTCAGTGAGGCCATGTAAACTTATTTCCTAACAATGCTTATAATTAACAAACATCTCAAATCATTGTCATACAATAATGCTAATTTACACTACAATCACTCTGGCATTTACAGTGTTGTGATATAAAATACTGCCACAGGGTTACAACACTCTGCGCAAATATATATAACAGGTGTTACAGAAGACCCTTTATGTAGGAAATATGCAAGGGACTTTTGAGACCTCACAGCATATACTATGCGAATGCAAAGGATCCGCTGTGTATAGGTATGTATCTTTAGGGTCCTTCTTTTTGGAACCTGAGGAGATAAGAAGGGCAGATATCAGGGTCGTGGTACGTTTCATATGGACCATTGGACTAGAGTAATTCCAAAATAAGAGGCAGAATGGGCTTTTGAGCTTGTGTACATGGTCTCTTTAAGAGGCCACTCAGTTACCATCATCATCAAACCATCAAGCAGCTTTTGAAAAAATATAGAAACTATTCCAAAATGCAGTCGTTTTGGAACGTTCCAAACCCAAACTTATCTTTCTTAATATATACTGCTGCTAGCATACATTCATTTGGAGCAGTACTTACATAAAAAGATGAATTAGGCAAAACTATGTGATTGCAACCGCATCTAGATTTTTAACTAAAATTGAGGCTAATTCTTGTATCATAGAATTAGAGATGGCAGCCATACATTGCAAAATAGCAGCATTGCAAAAATTTCGACATGTGTATAATTACAAAATAATAATAATAATAATAATAATAATAATAATAATAATAATAATAATAATAATAATAATAATAATAATAATAATAATAATAATGTTAATAATAATAATAATAATAATAATAATAATAATAATAATAATAATAATAATAATAATATACTATGTGAGCCTGTCATTTATACAAAAATGCAAACTGATTAATTCAAAAATTTCAAGATACATTCACGAAATTACTTCACATAACACAGAAATTATGCACATTCCGGGGAAAGAAAATATTTTCAGTGATATTTTACCAAGGTTAAAATCAGAAAGGCACATTCTAAAACAATAAATAATCCACATCACAAAATAAAAATGAGTTTCAATATAAAGGGAAATAATGCCATATTAAAATACTTTGAAAATATAATTAAATTACAGCAAAAGGACTCTGAATTAAAAGAAATGTTTAATAAAGCTCTTGAAATAAAACCTAGGATTGTTGCTAAAATAGGAAAATTTAATGGAACTTTGTTAAAATTGCATGGCACAGATGCAAAAAAAATTGAAAATAGTGTTACCAAATTCAATACAAAAAAAAACCATTTTGGCATTTTATCATTCACTCACACATTCCGGAAGAGAGAGAACATCATTAGCTATTGGAGAAATACTTTATGTTAAGCATTAGGAAGGAAAATAAGAAAATCTCATGTGTGAACTGTGTCAGAAGGCAAAACTAATAAATGTAAAATATGTTATCCCTCAGTCAATAAAAGAGGTAAGAAAAATACTTTAGTGACTATTGATGAATTTGGAGAATTCCCAATAGGATAAAATGGATGTGGCTACATTTTAGTAATGCTTGATAATTTTATCAAATTTATGATAATATACCGTCAAAAATATAAAAACTACAACTTCATTAATAAAATAGTAACAAATTATACACCTCAATATGGAAAAATGCAGTCAATACTAGCAGATAACATGGCCATGCATAAAAGTAAGCTATTTCAAAATACTTAAAAGGAAATGGGAATTAAATTGTATTATTCTTCAGCCTATTAGGAAATAGGCTGAAGAACAAACAAAGTTGAGGGACCTTTTTTAATTTCTTTTAGAGTCTTATGCCACAAAGATCAGACCACCTGTGGTCACAAATGCAAATATGTAGAAGAGATCTTAAATAACACTATAAATGCCATCTTAAATAACACTATAAATGCCACAACTAAATTTGCTCCTGCTAAATGAAAAACCTAAAAAATTAATTATGGATTTTCCCACCACAATGACTGCACAAAGAGAGTTAACAGAGAGAAAAATGCCAATTAGACTTTACAAGATTGCAAGAAAAAGCAAATAAAAGGAAAACTAAAATTAAAACATTTCAAAATAAACGGTTACCAAAAACAGGCAGTCAAGTTATTTTAAGAAAACACAACATTCTGAAAGCTACCATGAAAAGAAATAGCAAGTTGGAATTACCCATACACAGGATCTTTAATAATTGTAAAACAAGTATGAGAGTGGAGTATCAGTATGTACGAATTGTAAAATTTGAATGGAAAAATCATGGGAAGAAACCATGATGACAAATTAAAACCATTTAACGAAAAACATAGTTAAATATAATTTGTACAAAGAAATTTGAAAATTTTCAGATACACATGCATGGTAATCATACAAATGAAGCATAATAAAATAAAAGCATATACTTTCTTGATCATTATTCAAGGTTTTATTTAAAAGTTTTAAGAATAATAAAAATAATTCATTTATACATAATTCATATTTATTTAACATAAAACAAGGAAATAGATTTATGCACAACTTAATGGACGAATAATAATGAAGAACTGGTACGGAAATACACGGAGAATTAGAAAAAGACAAATACATTCGACGGAGAAATAAAACTGGAAACACTTCAAAGCCTCAAATACAAATTAAATAAAAGGAAATAGATTAATTTAAATAACTTGAATGATAATATGCATAATTAATATTCCAAGTTAAACTTAAAACATATCACATAGTACAGATTAAAATAAGACTAAAGTATATGAGTTTAAAAAAACCAGTAAATTAAAAAAATTATATATCGTAAAAACCATAACTGTTATCATTTAGAAATAAAGCTAACACCAAACAATATTAAAGTGAGAGGAATTTTATGATGAAATAAGGGTACATAATGACAAAGAAAATAATAAGAATTATTAATGAGGAACTTAAGCTACAATGTATGAAATAGATACAATAGGATTTCCTTGCTTTTTGGCAGAATATGCAAATGAGAATAATATTTGAGAAAATGTTATGATAATTTAAAATAATATCGGAGAAATAAGCTTTTTATTTTAAAGCTCTTGCAAAATGGATATAACCATAAATTTATATGGTTAGAAAAATGATAACAGGTATGAGGGGAAAATGATATAATAAAAATAATATTTACAGTAAGATAGTAGCCAATATTAAATACCAAAATAAAATAATACTTGGGATTGGTAGGCATGTTATGATGAGAATGAACACCAATGGAAGCAGATAACATATGCTTGGCAAGTTTGTATTTCAGATGTGAATAAAATAAAACTTTACTAATCATTGTTACTACCAAGGAATAGATAGAAGATTATGAAGAGCAAATAGTTATGCATAATGTTTAATTTCTTGATCAATTCACAGTGAAAGATAAATATGAATAAATGGTGCGTGTGTGGGTGGGGGGGGCGGATAGGTGGATGTGTATGGGAAAGGTGAGAGAGAGGAAGCGAGAGTAGGTTGGTTTGTTATTTTTGTATTATTCAATTTGTGTAATATTTGTAAAACTGTTTTTAACTCACACAATTCCACATAATGTACATATGATCTTTTGTATGCAATAAATGAATATGAATAACATGTGTCATCGCAACTTTTAATGGGCAAGAGTTCTTTGAGAACCATTTAAAACGGGGAGGGTTTTATTCTAAGGGGTATACAATGTGTGAAATCCAAAAGGTTTGTTTAGCCTGCAACAACCTATACAACTCTAGGAAAAGGAAGTCTGCTCATACCTGTGGAGAAATATTTTATACCAATTGCAAGACATATGTCGAAGCAAACCATTTGTGCTATATTCAGCAGTTTCAGTCAATTTCAGGAATTTAAAATACACTTCTTATGTTTATAGATTTTGAATGCACATAGAACAACCCCCTACAAAGGTAGGTCAAACGTGTTTGAGCATGTACATAATCTTGCATTATGTATCAAGTCTGTCCACTGTGTATAGATGAACACCAAATGAGATACTGTACACAATGTGGAGTAAAGGAGTGGGTGTTTGCAGGATCCAGTAAAGCAGCTATTTGATCATGTCACTGATGCTAGGTATGACAAATGGGACGTGATCACCATTGCGCATAATCTAAGGCCTATGACAGGCCATTTCTGCTAAAACATATGGTGGGGGTTCTGCATTGGTGTCCGGAACTGATTAGGAATCGTACAAAGATATTTAGAATTAAGCATAACAATGTGGCATTTCTGGACTCCTTAAACTTTCTGCCAATGCCTCTGTCTAGGTTTCCAAAACTATTCAGTTGTGCGAGAGCAAGGGATATTTTCCGTACCTTTTTAACACTAAGGAAAACGAACATTATGTTGCTCCTATTTTCAACCAAAAGTATTACTGTCCCAACGGCATGACAGAGAAAGCCTAAATGACCTTTGAGTAGCCATATGATGAACAGAGGACCTCCAACTACATCTTTGACATTAAGCCAAAATTGTATCTTATTGCAGGATGGACGTCCTTCTCCTGAGCCAAGGAGTGTATAAATTTAGAAAGTAGTTTCTGGAAGAGAACAGCATTGATCCATTTAGAGAATGTGTCACAGTTACCCAGGCATGTATGAATGTGTGTCACAGTTACCCAGGCATGTATGAATGTGTATAGAAAGTGCTTCATGCCAAAAGGCAAAATTCCATTATACGGTAGAGGTGGGTACCAATTGGCCGCCAAACAGTCGCACATAGCATGCATATGACTGTCATGCTTGGAGTGGCAGCAGAAGGTGTCCATAATGCATGCAATGAAAAACTGAGAGGTAAAACCTGTTGGGCACAAGGTGGATGAATACAAGTACAACAAGACAGTTTACTTCTTTCATGGTTACCTCTTTCACGGATGCCCAAAGTGTTTCCCACATAGGCACAATGTGGTGTATTGCACAGGAAACAAGACTATGACCTCCAGGTACAAGAGCAGTGAGGCATCAGAAAAGATTAGAAATGCCGGCTTCACCATTGTAGAAATGTGGGAGTGCAGCTTAATGACAAATGAGGAGCTGTCCCTCTATGTGAAAACATATCCAACACTGCAACCTCTGAAACCCAGAGATGCATTTTACAGGGGTTGGACGAACTGTACAAAGACATACTGCGAAGCAATGGGGGGCTCAAAACTGTTTTGCTATGAATGCTTGGAGTTTGTATTCGTATGTAAACAAGACAAAGCGTTACCCTGTAGGACATCCTAAAATACACCTGGAAAATTTTCTTTGCTCAGAGATCGTGCAGAGGAATCACACAGTGCAAGGTTCTTCTGCCACAAAACCTGTACCACCCCATGCTACTTGTGCACATAAATGGCAACCTTATGTTTCCACTGTGCCACTCATGTGCAGAGGTGGAGAACCAGGAGGAGTGTGGCAACAATGATGCCAGAGCTATATCGGGAACCGGGATCGTCGACGAACTGAAGGTTGCCCTGGAGGAGCAATACCGGGCGCTGGAGATGCTCGAGATTTGGGAGTATGACATGGTTCAACACGACCAAGACATAAGGATCTGTTTTGGATTGTGTCAATCAGTTTTTAAAAATAAAGAAGGTCCTCTGGCTGGTCCTCTGATTGCATGACACCTACCACAAAGGAAGACTATGTCAGGCAGTTTTATGAGCATGAAGGCATTACTTAGTCTCCACTGTGCAAAATCCAGGTAGGCAAGAGCTGGCCAAGCTTATACTGAACTCATTTTGGGGTAAATATGGTCAGAGAGACAATCTTCCTACCTGTGAAGTGGTATAACAGTACGACAGACTCAAGTTACTTAATGATCCTGATGTGGAGGTGCGGACGTAGATGTCTGCAACAAACAACATTAAGTAAGTTGTTTGGAGAGTCCCAAGCTGAGCCCCACATCCAGCGTCGTCATAGCAACTTACAGCACAGTGCATGGGTGACGGTTATGCATTCATACCTTAAGCGTCTTGGAGATCGCGTAAGCTATTTTGATACCGACTCCATTATTACTTCCATTGTTAGTGGATACCATCAGTGGGGTATTTTCTGAGAGACATAACAGATGAGCTCAAGGAGCACAGGAAGGTTGGGTAAATTTCTCACTTTGCCTACACGGGGCCAAAGAGTTATTACCTCTATGTCCGCTGTCCCGAAACCGGAAAGACTTTCTCAGTGTGCAAGATTAAAGAAATTACTCTGGCAATCTGAGGCTGGTCAATGCCGCAGTGATGCGAGATGTAGTTCTCCAGGATAATGCTAGGGTCATAAGGCTGCAAGTGCTTCAAATTTCTAGAAAGGCTCTGCGGAACATGGTCGCAGAGCCGACAAATAAAATCTTCAGAATGGTTGTCACTAAGCAAGCATTGGCAGACAAGTATGACACCTTTCGATATGGTTTTAAGAGGAGGCGACAGAAGGTTTAAAAGTAGGTCATAGGAGGTGAAGGTATACATTGACGCTCTTCCTATACCTGCAGACGCAATGTCAAAGCCTTCTACCACCATAATAGCAGCAGTATATCTAAAACAATTTACCTTCCCACGCACCATGCTTAAGACAAGGCCTTTGTAATATGGAAAATCGACATTTGTAAACCATCTTATTAGAAACACCGGTGTCATCATGTTCGATAAAACCCTTGCAAAAGGTGATGCAGTATCATCCTGAGGAATACTCACCTAAACTAGGCAACCTGCTTTTGACATGCAGACGCATCCAGGTATCCAGATCTGGACAGGGTCAGGGAAAAATATCTTGTTATTTTGGATGATTTAATGTTTGACAGAGATTGCCTGAATGGCTCTAATTTCTTCACTTGAGATTTGTACAGATTGCTCACGCTTTGGAGTAATTTACATTTTGCAAAACGTCCTTCCGCAGGGAAAGAAATTTCGAACAAAATTGTTAAACGTAAACTATCGTTGTGTTTAAAAACAATAGAGACAAGATGCAAATAGAGACTATGCCAGCAACTGGAACCTAGAAACTCAAAATTCCCATTGAAGACTTTTGAAAAGACTATGGAAAATCCCCACGGATACTTGCTTCTCAACTACACACAGTATACCCCAAATGAATACACGTATTGAACCGAAGTTCTTCCGGGCAGCACTTATCGCACGTGGATGTTCTTCCAGCTCTAGTAAAGCCTTACAATAGCTTTTACCACAGATCTATAAAGATAGTGCCAAAGGACGTAAACAACTCCAACGTTTTGCAAGTATACGACAATCCATGTACCAACAAACACCCCGGTAAAAGAGGGCATCCTCCATAAAGGTGGGTGATCAACAAAACTAGGACTTTTAGGACCTCAGCGAGAGACATAATTTTGTTGCAACACAACATAACATTATTGCGTCATTCTTTAACACACTCAGGGCCGAACAAATTACTGGTCTCTGGCATTAGTAGCAGGCTGGCATTGAGTGGAGGCAGTGTTTCACCAGAAGTGAAGACAATGTCAGAAGCAGTAAAGCCCATCAGAGGAGTAGTTAGCAAGAGGAGATATTTTCACACAGAACGGAAGAATGGCATGTACAAATCAAGGGCACTAAACATAAATGGCTGAGGCAGCACTGCAACACTAAAAAGCATACAGCAAGGACTGTAACAAGAGCAGAGGGTGAAGCACAAGGAGACCCATGTTTAACTCCCCCCCCCTCATCAGTTCAAGTTCTTTCAGGACTTCTGTAAAATGATGGTATATGCAAATATACTGATGTACATAGTAGAAAATCCACCTTTTAAACAGTTCATACAAAAGTATACTAAACGAGATCCTCCTTCCCAAACAGCATTACTTAAGCGCCAGTTACCACAATGTTATAATGATGTTTTATCTCAAATAAGAAAAAGAATGGTGAAAATAAAATGTGGATTTCTATTGATGAAACTGAAGATGTTAATAGGCACGTTACAAATGTCATAGTGGCAACACCTTTGCCAGAGAGACCAGGCAAAACATTTTTGTTAACTTTGGAAGCTATTACAAAGGTGAACCATGTAATAATTGCAGATGTATTTCACAAAAGCATGACTCTATTGTACCCAGGAAGAATAAATACAGATAATGTACTCCTTTTCATCACGTGTGCTGCAAGTTATATGATAAAAGCAGGCAAGGAGCATAAGAACACGTATCCTAACATGCTGCATTTAACCTGTCTGGCGCACGGGCTCCACCGTTTAGCAGAGACAATTCACAGCAGTTACAGTGATGGAAATAGTTTAATAGCGGACGTAAAAAAGATCTTTTTGAAACCCCAAGCAGAAAACAGAAATTTAAAGAAATGGCACCTAACATTCCTTTACCTCCTTAACCTGTTATAACTCCATGGGGTATCTGACTAAATGCAGCTGAATATTATGTGGGTCATTACAAGATAGTTACCAAAATTCTTTGCGCTTTGGACAACGACCACAGTTCTGCCTTACGATCCGCTCAGTCCCTCATTTCGAACACATTACACAAAGATTTGCTGTTCATTAAAAAAAATTTCTAGACCTATCCAAAACCACAGTACTTTTAGAAAAGTCAGGTAATAAAACGCCTTATGCCATAGGGCTTGTAGAAATACTAGATTGGTAAAGCAGCTGCGGGACCTGTTATGGATAAAGTAAATCAGAAAAGTAAAACTGTCCATGAGAAAAATCCAAGCTATTTGAAAATGGCAAATATTAAAAATAATTTAGAAGAGCATCATGAAATAGCACGTACAATGCAATATCATCTGCAATATTTATATGTTTGCTCCTGTGACATGTGATGTGCAGAGAAGTTTTTCAAACTACAAACATTGCTTAAATAACAGAAGGAGAAGCTTCACATTCGAAAAGTTTAAAATGTATGTTGTTATACATTGTAATAATTTGGAAAATTGAATAGAT
Source organism: Deroplatys truncata (assembly GCA_030765065.1). Taxonomy (NCBI): domain Eukaryota; kingdom Metazoa; phylum Arthropoda; class Insecta; order Mantodea; family Mantidae; genus Deroplatys; species Deroplatys truncata. The sequence continues at coordinate 160,447,267 of CM060985.1, forward strand.
GCTGAACATGTAGATATAATCTTTTGTATTGCATACATTAAGTTTGTCAACATTTTTGTAAAGTGTTAATTTTGTTATAGCTCCAGTTCTACACAATTACTCTCAACGGTTGCATAATTTATATATTGTAGTATTACAACAGTTTGTTTGAGCATTTGTATATCCCTCTGATGGCAGGCCTTGTTTATTACAGGAGCTAGCTCACGCTCCACTTCCTATGTTCACAGCATGCCCACATTGTAAGCCAATTCCTAAAAGGCCTAGCTCTGGTGATCACATACGCATATCGAAACAGAAGTTTGACAGGGATGCGAGCAGACCTGGACTGATGAGATATTTGAAATCTTTGACATTGTGCCAGTGATCCTATGATATATAAGTTAAAGGACCTTGTCAGAGATCCTCTGTTTATTTTACGCCGAGGAAATGCAAAGGGTGGTGCTTTCAGAGACATTCAAGATCAACGGAATATTGCAGACTAAAGGACGAGATCGAAACAAGCAGTACCTGGTGAAGTGGAAGGGGTATCTGTTAAAGTTTAATTCATGGGTTAAGGCTTCTATGGTTGAGCCAACATGATCAGGACTAGGCCATTCTCCTTAACGCTCGTGAGCAATGCATCCATGAAACACTTCACCGACAATGTGACGTCTAAATTTTCAAACATTTTGCCCGAGAAAATAAAGCTGAAGGGGGAATGGGAAGTGGCATTGCCAAAGGTAAGGTGTCCGCCTAAATTCTATTATGTTTCGAAGCTTGATGGGCAGATCGTAGACACCAAGTACACCCTGACACTAAATCCTACACAATCGAAATTTAGCTTTCAGTTACATCAGGCCATTGTGAACAATCCCAAAGACCTGGTGAACAGGGCTAATGCCATCATCTACGAGCATCTGCAAGTTGAAGGATATATTCCTATACAATGATTCGAAACTGCAAGGCTGAACGACAGGGTCACTCACCTGGCCCAGTTACCCAGCATTCCATTTGGCGGCTTCGTAGAAATTCCTCTGCCAGTCACGATTCTAACCTCCGTGCAGAAGGAGGAGGGATTCATGGCAGAGGCACCGAGAGATAAACCCTGTCATCGGAATTGAGACCTAAGCATGGCTCGAAACCTACAGAGTGCCCCCTTGCCAACCGCGGTGGCACTGTCTGCCGTGGTAGCTAGCCCCAGACTTCCCGATATCGTCCCACCTAAGGATTGAATGCATCTCATTCACAGTTTGCTCCTAACTCCATCTTCGGCAAACATGCTGGGTTTCGAACCCTACACCAATGTCACTCTTCAAAAACAGTAAATATTCCTAGATCCGTATATGGGATTTCCTTACGAAATGTTCATCTACTACAATCTGGCCCTGCCTAAGGTGGTAGGTGATACCTTTGCGTAGGTCATTGAAAGCATGGCCATGGAGTAAGAAAAGCGCAACAGCATTTACACGACCAAGTCAATTTCTCCACTGAATTGGGTGCCCTTGGTTCAACACAATTCCCAGACCGTTGATATAGATCTTAAGAAACGGATTTGGTGAACTCCTGCCATTTGCCGACGATCCCCCCCCTCACTATGGTGCTCGCGCTTAGACCAAAGAATCAATAATGAAAGTTCATTCCGTGATCTTGTAGGTACTACCTCAATCAGGCAGATGGAGTGCTAAACGATCGTGATTTCATTCTCTTCAGAGGAAAACGATATCAGAAGGGCAACGAGCTATCCCCGGCCCTTGGCCGCCTCTTTAACATTGTTCTGCCTTTTCTAAAGAGCGGCGCTAAGGCGATTGGAAAGAAAGCTCTCAAAGCGGACAATAACACTGGCCTATGTTGCCACCTCGGGAAGATCCCCAAAGGAATCGTTAAAGATGAGACTAAAAGCGGTGGGGTCTAATCTTAAGAGAAAGGCCAACGAGAACATCAATTCCATGCTTGGATCCAGATTGCGGCATCTCAAACGAATAAAATGCACAACAGCCGCAAAAAAGAGACAGTTTAGACCCGTTCAGAGAAGCAGCAAGGTTCAAGACATTTTCATAATGGCCGAGCATCTATGCACATGAGCTCCGAACTAGACCCTTTACAGACCTTCCCGTCCAGATGAATGTGGAAGAGTCCCAACTCATTTCCCTAAATCCTCAAAACAAGCTGATGAAGAATGGCCACATCACCTTTCATTATTCCGGCAATGCACACGATTACCTCAACCTAACCTACGTAGCGCATGCTAGAAGCCGAGGGTAATGCCCGAGGCGAAGGCCACCCTGGTCAATACTGCTCTAAATTCTTTGTTTCAACAGGTGATCGGCTCCTCAACAATGTCATTGTTTCCACAACGGCTACCCCTACAGAACATACCTCAAAAAACTTTCAAATTATTCCTTGGATGCCATGAACACTAGGCTCCAGTCATATCTATGGAAGGACAAGGGCGGTATCATAGATACGTGGGAGGCCAATGCAGGGTTCCTGTATCGCCACGGTCTTACCAAAGGTCATGGGATGCCTTTCCTCTTTATGTCTACTCATAAACAATGTCAGTGTCACCGTAAAGCTCACACCCTTCTCTCCAGTTACCTCTTCTCGACCGTTAAGGATTTCAAAGGTTTCGACGAAATTCAGTCAGACCGTTGCCCACCATCATCTTTATGTCTACTCATAAACAATGTCAGTGTCACCGTAAAGCTCACACCCTTCTCTCCAGTTACCTCTTCTCGACCGTTAAGGATTTCAAAGGTTTCGACGAAATTCAGTCAGACCGTTGCCCACCATCAAACTTGCACATCAAGCATTACTGGAAAGAGTAACGCAAAGTACATCTCAAGAATGTCAGCTTTCACTCCCTCAGCATTCTGAAAGGATCCAGTGAATGTCATTCAATGACGTTTCATCAGCCAGATTTCCATGAGGGTGGTCATCGCCTTTGTCACCGACAAGGCCTACAGCGGCAACTACGCCACAAACCCGCATAACTTTCAGCACTTTGGCATGAATTCCTTTCAGATGTCCGTCAGCGGGCAGCCCATTCCATCTCAGCCCGGTTTTGACAATAGGCATTACATGCAATGTTTTCAAACCCTTCAGGATGGTTTCAGAATTCACTTTAAGGGCGAAGGTCACTCCATTTACAGAGAGCAATACCCGCAAGACTACACCATTATGTTGTTTGATCTCGCTGCCAATATGAGCACCAACACACCTACATCTCGGGTAGCGCCACAGTACGATCTCTATAAGCGGAAGCTTTTCTAAACTGCTGACAGAATATATCGTGCTTCTTGTCTTGGCGGAGATCCATGCATGATTGAAATAGACGCCAACAGATCCATCTTTGTATCATGAACACATTTCATCTTCAACGGTTTCCATTAAAGTGCCCCTCTATGCACCCTTTCTTTCTGGGCATCAGTTGCCAAATGCCACCTCTCATTTAACCTTTCCTTTAGCCGTAGCCATCAATACCGATCCCCAACATAAATCCCGACAAACACTGGGTCTTTGTGAATAAAAGCGGTAGGGCAGAGTACTTTGACAATTATGGACTCAGTCTATTTCTGCCCCACATTCTAAATTGATTGAATGCAGTCTGTGGCACCAGATGGTCTCACAGTTCCAATAGATTTGCAGGGCGATCACAGCACCACCTGCAGCCATTTCATGATTTCCTTTGTTACCGCTGCTTGAGTTTATCCAGAGAAAAGTTTCTTTCCAAATTCCATGGCAAAGACTTCAATCACAACGGCCTTGTCATCCTTAAAACCTATCACCATGCATGTATCGCATTATGCTCAAATCCTCGCCAGTCCTGCCAACCTTTGCGGGTAAATATGCATCTCTCTCTCTTTCGCCCTCCCCTGTCTCTTTTCATTTCTGAATACTGTGATTTCAGAACTCGCTTCGCCTCCTATAAGACCTCTGCAGGCGTGGTTGCAGCCCCAAAGTAACGATGCACCATGGCCGTGCGGTGGACAGCTCTTCGTCCAGGTAAGTCGCTAAATTAGTTTATTTTTTCCTTCCCTTGCAACTCTCTCCCATGTGAATCCTTCTATCATTCATGGCCTTCATTTTTTTCTGTTGCAGCAGCAGGAGCTCACCGAAGGGAGGGCAGCTGGAGACTGCCGTTGGAACATTTTTCGACATATACGTTCTCAACAACGCTCAAACAAAATTTGGGAACATTGGATTTTCGCCTTTGCCCCTTGCCAGCTTCAGGTTTCCATTGCAAAGTGTGGGGACTGCAGCGCAGAGGTCCTAGATGCAGATGAGTAGCAGTAGCTTGTCTTGATGCAAAACCCGTCATTCACAAACTCCTACATAACATTGAGGGTCAGCTACAAGAACTTCAGTTCACAGGCCGTATCTACATTCTGTTCAAGGCCAAGTTCGGCAAACTAGTGGTTGTCTTCAGGGACATGCAGGTGTTCTGCTTCGCTCAACCGCAAAGAATGGAACATGTTGGTCAACTTATATAAACTCACTACCGACTTGTTTAAAAAAAAAAAGGAGGCGGCCCACGTGTGAAACCAAATCATGGCTTTCTACAAAGCATGCTTCACAACAGCCTAGCACCGCATCAGAAACTGCCAGTTTTACCATCAAGGTCATTCTCTTTTCAACATTGTGTAAATGCTACCAGAGCCCATTCACACAAATCCTTTTTGCCGGTGGATGCTGAGGCAGTATTTTAATGCCTAAATGATATTAATTGTATTTTTATTAATTAAATTCATTAACAGCCCACCTAGAAAACAATATGTATATAATTATTATATAAATTGTATGTCAAGTCATTGTAAATATTTATTTTTATTGTAAACATATTTATTAGTGATATGTAAATGTTTATATACTCTAATAGTGCAAAAACTTGAGAATACTATGTTTTAGGATGTTAATAATGAGGCAATAATGTAATTTTGGTGACAATAATGTGTATGAAGTTTTTAAAAGTACTGGTTATGTAAAAGATCGGTAATAACGTAATTTCGCTTACAGTTTGGAATTAGCCAATCAAAAGTAAAGAAAAGATTTAGTTTGAATACTTAAATTCTATTGGACTAGAATTTAGCCAATAAGAGAACGGCATTACCCAAGCTAAAGGTTTTTACCGTTGAATCTAGTCAGTCTCGGGCAAGATGTAGTGAACAGCAGACGTAATGGTCTCAGGCAAGATGTAGTACAGAGCAGACATGAAAGTCTCAGGCAAGATATTAGACAGAGTAGACGTGAAAGTCGTGGGTAAAAATGTTGTAAAGTATAAACGATAAAATTTGTGTTCTCCGCCAAAAATGTATTAAGTGCTCACAGTTTTATTTTATAAAGTGTTGTGTTTATAAAATGTGCAAATATAAAGTGAAATAAAAAGAAGTAAAAATTAAAAAGTAAAATGTGGCGTCTTATAATTTGAGTCTTATCACAACCCTGCAAGAACTTGTGTTTCTATAGTGCAACTGAAAGCAGCCGAGGCAAATAACTTTAATAATATTATGTAAAAACAAGCATCATCTTCACTATAAAGTTTCGTGTCCTAAAAATCAAACAACATCAAAGTGTATCTTCATTTTGTAACCTTAATAATAATATTTACATAACTAAAAACCTACTGCAAATTGGCGTACAACTGTGGGGCAAACTCCTCCAAATAATTACGCAACCTACTATCTAAAAATTGAAGAACAATACTTCTTCAAATTGGCTCCCAAACGTGGGGCAGATAAACATAAAGCACCACAAAATAAAATATCATACTTCAATGCTAGACTTATGCTCCTTCAATTAGCCTACATACCACTGATCCTTAATGTTGAGTGGTGCCTTCTAGCGGATGCTAGACTTCTGCTCCTTCGGCTCTTAAAGTTCAATGCCAGTCTCTTCCAAAGTCTGAGTCTAGAACCTTTTCCAGCAACATCTTACGTGATTTCAATCATATAGCTGATTGAGATTGGCTTTCATGTCCATCGGGGAGCTGCACAGGGGACACCCGTTCAGAATCCAAGGTGTGCGGGCCATTACCACCAAGTATGGTCGCAAGATTGTCACAACATTAACCATGAGCTATTTCAACCGTCCAATTTCAACACCATGTCTCAGGAGAGCATTCATGAGATGAACTACATTCCACTGTGCATGACTTACATAGGGGACGAAGTGCTCAAGAAAAGATACGAGAGGCACATCGAAAAATTCTCCTCTGCTCATGACCCTACCCATCCTAACCAGTACTCAGACTTAAAGTAACGTACTTCCTAACAGTATTCCTCCTATTCTCCTCCCATCAACTGCTTTGCAAGACTGACATTCATCCCAACCTCACAGCTAGGATTCTCTTTAACGTAGATAGCACTGTAAATGTTGCCGGCGACTCTGCCATGAGTGACGAATCATCTCGCAAGCAATCTCCACCTTTGGAGATAAAAAAATTGTCACAATCAAAGTATCCTTTAGCGATGCCCACATCATCATCATCAGATTCCTCACAACCAAAACTTCACCTTTCAATGCTGATACAAGATCTATCACCTATCTATCACCATATCAGACCTATCTACCCCGTCTAGCTGTGGCTCAACAAAATTCCCTCCATAGACATCATCATCATCATCACCTCTTCAGGATGCATTCCTGTGGCAACATCATTTGCAATAGCAACATAGCACCTGTGTACATCACCAAGATCAATGCTGATGTCGTCCTAATTGTCATCACCTGCACCTCACCTGTGTTACCAGTAACAAGTACACATCATGCAATATTCGTAGTAATGATGATGAATCCTGTCCAATTTACAGTGCTGCAAATTCATTCAACATCATATCTGTGTTATCTGCTTTGCACATGTGTAATGAATGACATCCATAAACTTTTTTATCCAGAAGGGTGAGCGCTTCTATGATATATTAATTTTAACATATTTCCGCTGCTTCTGTTTGTTTTTCAATTTATATGTATCTTTTCTAATATATATTTTATAATATTTCCTTAATACATTCATTGCTTTTGGTTCAATTTATATATATCTTCTAATATATATTTTGTTCTTATTCGCATTGTATATGTATAGGGTCTTTCAACAAGTGTCCTATCTTTAACATGTGATAGCTGCCGTTGTTATTGAGTTACAGCAGTCATTTTTTTTCATGTGGTTATAGTTGTTATTGAAAAATAGCCATGGAACGTTACAGCATAGAAATTGTGAAAATTTATTATCAAAATGGATCATCTGTTCACCAAATCTTCCATGTATTGCGTGAAGCTTACAGTGTGCATAATCGTCCCTGCGAGAGAACAATTCGGCGTTTGATCAATAAATTTGAAAGAAGTGGTTCTGTCAGCGATCAAAGAACGCCTGTACGTAATCGACGTAAGTGCTCCAACGAAAGCATAGATGCCGTTCGTGAAAGTGTACGCGATAACGGAAACAAATCAATTGCTCGTCGAGCGCAAGAATTGGGGCTTTCGCCAACCACAACTTAGCGAATTCTGCATCTGGACTTGAAGTTTCATGCTTACAAAATGGTGTTAACTCAAGAACTAAAGCCCAACGGCCATAGGTTGCGCCGTGTATTCGCTGACTGGGCTATGGAGGAATTGGAAGCTGACCCGGATTTTTGTCGAAAAATCATCTTCAGCAATGAAGCCCACTTTTGGATGGATGGTTGTGTTTACAAACAAAATTACCGCTATTGGAGCAATGACAATCCAATGCAGATTCAAGAATGACCACTTCATCCCCAAAAGGTTACTGTGTGGTGTGGATTTTGTATGGTGGAATCATTGGTCCATATTTTTTCCAAGATGAAGATGCAGAAGCTTTAACTATGAATGGAGAAAGATGCTGAGCTCTTATAAGGGACTATTTTTGGCCTCAATTGGATGGTATGGATCTCAGAAACATCTGATTCCAGCAAGATGGTGCCACATGTTATACTGCTCTCGAAACAATAAATATTTTGGAGAAGTTCAGAGGTTTCATAATTTCCCGTGGTGGTGGTGATGTTAACTGGCCCCCAAGGTCATGTGGTTCAACGCTGTTGGATTACTTCTTGTGGGGTTATGTTAAATCTCGAGTTTATGTCAACAAGCCAGAAACAGTAAATGATCTCATGAATAACATCACGCGTGTTATTCGTGAAGTTGGACCTAATTTACGTTCTTCTGTCATTGAAAATTGGGTCAACCATATACGCGCAACCCAACGAAGTCGTGGCGGTCACATAGCTGATGTTCTCTTCCACACATAATGACATTATGTTCCAAAATAAAAAAAGAAATAAATCTCTATCATTTATAGAATGTGCTTTATTTAAGTTCAAAGATTGGACACTCCTGTTGAAAGGCCCTATACAAAGTTTTAAATAAAGATATATTATACTTTACTTACAAATTAAGTGTTTAGTTTTCAATATTCCCCACCAACACCTCCCTTTTAGGCTTTTTTTTTCCATTTCCATTTCAGATTCCTAATCAAATTTAACCGCCACATTTTCTATTCATCAATATTATTCACTTTTTTTTCATATCTCCTGTCTTTTCTTAATCCAATTTGCAAACACTAGCGCCATCGCAGGCCTGGCACAGTAAAGATTTAGAATTTCCCACCTTTTCTTATTCTGCCTGCTTAATGCAACACTAGCACCATTGTTTTGGGTATGTCACTCCTCCCTTCTCCATTTCTTTCCTTTGTTAGCATCCACCTTGCTTCCAATATACTTCAGGCTTGTCCTCTACCCTCCCCATTTTAACTATATCCCCTTCTACGATTTAGTGGTCATCCTCCAGGGGCATTCACTTCCATAATTTGCCCCTATCCTGGCATTACCATACGCCCCTTCCTCCAGGGTATTGACTTACCCCATCATCACCATCCTCCTTTTTTATATTATACAGATTAAGGGTTTGGATTATACTTACTACTTCCAAAATAGTTTTTCCCCACTTATTGCGCCATTTTGTTTTCCTCAGGATCCAGAGTGCCTTTACTTAATCCAGCTGGTTTAAAGCAACATTAGCGCCATGTATATTGCATGGTATACATTTCAAATTTTCCACCTTTTCTTAATCTAGCTGATTAATTAATGATTTTTCTTAATCTAGCACTTTATCTCCCCTGGTGGCAGAAATATTGTTAACCCAACTTTTATTCCATAAGTATTACTACTTAGGTGCAAGTATTTGCAGCCAAAACCCATCTATTGTGTTCCCTCAAGTCTCATCCGCAGAGCTGTTCTTTGCATATGCATACTGTTACAATTCTTGTTGTTACTAAACGAAGAATTTGATTCAGTAGAATATTCAGTTTTTCTACATTTGCAGTTGTTATTATCTCTTCACAATATTTTGAAAGTTGATTTAATATACATCTTATAAAAAGTTAAAACTACCCCAGTTATTGCTCTGCAAATTCTAACAAATAAATGAAGACTTAATCTTGACACTGAAAAGGCAGCTATTATACAATACGCAAAAATTAATCAGACTACCTTATAGCAACTGGAAAAAAGAATAAAAAAACACATGTGAATTTAAAACTCAATAAAGCTTTGATATTGTAATGAAAAGAAGCTAGAAACAGTGATGTGTATTGAATTTATTTAAAGGTGAGTCGGAATTGTTACACTAACATCACTTAAGTTTACTCACTTAACATGTTTCGGGAAACCGTTGTTCCCATCCTCAGAAGGTTAATTCGACTGGCCCGTGTTGTTGGTGTTTCCGTTTTTTGGACTGGATCCTGTGGTGGCATCTTGTGGTGGAGAAATGTACTTCCAGAGAGGATTTGGTGGCGGCAAATCAAAATTCATTAGATGTGTGTTGTGTTTTAGAATGGTGATCTTCTCCCATGCATCTAATTCGGCTGTAAATTTGGCTGGTTTGACTAATGTAATATTGGGTTTGATGTTGTGATTAGTGATCCAAAAATGGTGTGAAACTGCAGATTTGTCCATTTGTTTGTATTTAATACATCTCATGTGCTCCTTTAGCCTAGTTTCTAGGTTTCTTTTTGTCTTACCTATGTATACTTTATTGCAATCTGAACAATTGATTTTATAGATTCCAGCTTTTTTGTCTTGTGGAATGGGGTCCTTTAACTTGTTACAAAGTAATTTCTCTATGTTAAATTTGTTCTGTGGAGCTAGGCTGATGTTATGTTTCATGAAAATCTTCTTAAATTTGTGAAAAGTTCCTGGGTGGTATGTGAATTTCTTGAACTTTAGCTCTTTATCTTGCTGGCTGAGATTTGTTGTGTTTCTGATGTGCATCTGTCGTTTGAATTTTGCAATTTTTTTTGTCAATAGTTGTTTTGTTGTACCCATTATGTATTGCTGTGTCTACTATATGCTGGTATTCTAACTGGTATTCTTTTTTATTTAAGGGGGTATATACCAGTCTATGTGTTAGGCTGTTTAGTACTGCATGTTTGTGTGTGGTTGGATTGAAACTCTTATTTTTTATGTAATTAGTAGAGTGTGTTGGCTTCCTGTATATGCCAAAGGTTAGGTTCTTTTGTTCTCTGATGATTTTTAGGTCTAAAAATGGTAGCATGCCTTCTTTTTCTATTTCTATGGTGAATTTTATTGATTGGTTCTGTAGGTTTAGTAAGGCTAAGGAGTCTTGTATGAACCTGTTAGGGACAACAGCGAAGATGTCGTCAACATATCTGTGCCAAACTTTAAACATGTATGGAAAGGAAGTTGTTATGTGTGTTTCTAAGTTGCTCATAAATAAATCTGCCAAGAAGGGTGAAAGTGGGTTGCCCATGGTTAAACCAGTTGGTTGTTGATAGAACTTCTTATTGAAACTAAAACAATTTTGTGCAATGCATAAATTGGTAAGTTGTATGAGGTCTACTATTTCTTCTTCAAGTAGGTTAGTCTGCTGTAGCCATTTCTTTAATTGACGCAGGAGTTGATCTGTAGGAACACTTGGAAATAGTGCAGTGACATCAAAGGAAACTAATCTGTCTTCTGGTTCGAGTTCCAGGGATTTTATCTTCTGTATTAAATCTTCTGAATTCCTTATGTTTTTGCTATTGAATTTTGGTAGTGAAGAGAATCTCTGTACTAACCATTTTGCCAGTTTGTAGGTAGGAGAATCAATATTGCTGACAATTGGTCTCATCTTATTACCCGGTTTGTGTATTTTAGGTAGAGCATACATTCTTGGTAAAGTGGGGTGATCTGGTTTTAATCTAGATTTATCAGTGTCTGTTATAGTTTTGCTTTCCTGGATGGTTTGATTGAAGGTTTTTAAATGTAATTTTAATGGGTCTTCTTGAATTTGTATGTAATTTTCTTGTTGCAGCATATTTTCTACTCTGGCAATATAATCATCTTTTTGCAGTACAACTAGTTTATTTCCCTTGTCAGCTTTTGTGTATACTACTGGTTTTGATTTTAATGTTTTGATCACATGTTTGGTTGGGAAATTGTTATGTTTATCTGCTTGTATTTCTTGGAGAACCATTTCACATTCTTTTTTTTATAGTGGTTTTACTATTTTCATTTAGGTTGTAAGTAGCAATCTCAATGTCTGCGACTATTTCATCGGTTGTTTTTGTGTAGCCAACACATGTTTTTAGGCCAAGGTTTAATACCGATAATTCTGCTTTGGTGAAAGTTACATTTGAAAGATTAATTACGTCTGGGTATGACGTCGTTTTTTCATTTTTTAGGTTAGGTTTATATGAATATTGCTTCCGGCGTAGTATGTCTAGTTTTTTCTTTAATTTCAGCGTTTTTGTTTTCATCCTGTAGCTAAGAATACTGAGGAATTTTGATTGCACGCTGAAATTAAAGAAAAAAACTAGACATACTACGCCGGAAGCAATATTCATATAAATCTAACCTAAAAAATGAAAAAACGACGTTATACCCAGACGTAATTAATCTTTCAAATGTAACTTTCACCAAAGCAGAATTATCGGTATTAAACCTTGGCCTAAAAACATGTGTTGGCTACACAAAAACAACCGATGAAATAGTCGCAGACATTGAGATTGCTACTTACAACCTAAATGAAAATAGTAAAACCACTATAAAAAAAAGAATGTGAAATGGTTCTCCAAGAAATACAAGCAGATAAACATAACAATTTCCCAACCAAACATGTGATCAAAACATTAAAATCAAAACCAGTAGTATACACAAAAGCTGACAAGGGAAATAAACTAGTTGTACTGCAAAAAGATGATTATATTGCCAGAGTAGAAAATATGCTGCAACAAGAAAATTACATACAAATTCAAGAGGACCCATTAAAATTACATTTAAAAACCTTCAATCAAACCATCCAGGAAAGCAAAACTATAACAGACACTGATAAATCTAGATTAAAACCAGACCATCCCACTTTACCAAGAATGTATGCTCTACCTAAAATACACAAACCGGGTAATAAGATGAGACCAATTGTCAGCAATATTGATTCTCCTACCTACAAACTGGCAAAATGGTTAGTACAGAGATTCTCTTCACTACCAAAATTCAATAGCAAAAACATAAGGAATTCAGAAGATTTAATACAGAAGATAAAATCCCTGGAACTCGAACCAGAAGACAGATTAGTTTCCTTTGATGTCACTGCACTATTTCCAAGTGTTCCTACAGATCAACTCCTGCGTCAATTAAAGAAATGGCTACAGCAGACTAACCTACTTGAAGAAGAAATAGTAGACCTCATACAACTTACCAATTTATGCATTGCACAAAATTGTTTTAGTTTCAATAAGAAGTTCTATCAACAACCAACTGGTTTAACCATGGGCAACCCACTTTCACCCTTCTTGGCAGATTTATTTATGAGCAACTTAGAAACACACATAACAACTTCCTTTCCATACATGTTTAAAGTTTGGCACAGATATGTTGACGACATCTTCGCTGTTGTCCCTAACAGGTTCATACAAGACTCCTTAGCCTTACTAAACCTACAGAACCAATCAATAAAATTCACCATAGAAATAGAAAAAGAAGGCATGCTACCATTTTTAGACCTAAAAATCATCAGAGAACAAAAGAACCTAACCTTTGGCATATACAGGAAGCCAACACACTCTACTAATTACATAAAAAATAAGAGTTTCAATCCAACCACACACAAACATGCAGTACTAAACAGCCTAACACATAGACTGGTATATACCCCCTTAAATAAAAAAGAATACCAGTTAGAATACCAGCATATAGTAGACACAGCAATACATAATGGGTACAACAAAACAACTATTGACAAAAAAAATTGCAAAATTCAAACGACAGATGCACATCAGAAACACAACAAATCTCAGCCAGCAAGATAAAGAGCTAAAGTTCAAGAAATTCACATACCACCCAGGAACTTTTCACAAATTTAAGAAGATTTTCATGAAACATAACATCAGCCTAGCTCCACAGAACAAATTTAACATAGAGAAATTACTTTGTAACAAGTTAAAGGACCCCATTCCACAAGACAAAAAAGCTGGAATCTATAAAATCAATTGTTCAGATTGCAATAAAGTATACATAGGTAAGACAAAAAGAAACCTAGAAACTAGGCTAAAGGAGCACATGAGATGTATTAAATACAAACAAATGGACAAATCTGCAGTTTCACACCATTTTTGGATCACTAATCACAACATCAAACCCAATATTACATTAGTCAAACCAGCCAAATTTGCAGCCGAATTAGATGCATGGGAGAAGATCACCATTCTAAAACACAACACACATCTAATGAATTTTGATTTGCCGCCACCAAATCCTCTCTGGAAGTACATTTCTCCACCACAAGATGCCACCACAGGATCCAGTCCAAAAAACGGAAACACCAACAACACGGGCCAGTCGAATTAACCTTCTGAGGATGGGAACAACGGTTTCCCGAAACATGTTAAGTGAGTAAACTTAAGTGATGTTAGTGTAACAATTCCGACTCACCTTTAAATAAATTCAATAAAGCTTTCTTATATAAAGTCCAAGAAATCAAACAGAAATTAAAATTCCCATACTTAAAACTTGCAAACAAAAATCAACTCTTTAGACCTATTTTATATTGAACACTATTTACATTTAGCAGAAGAGTTTAAAAAATTTGAAACCTCTACATGTGTTTTGAAACAAAGTCAATAGGAGTAATTTAAAATAACCTGCTAATAAATGGCTACTTGTTTACATTAATGAATCCAGCTTACCAAATAATGGTGGTATTGGCGCTGGTGCAGTATGCCCATTCTTTTCTTTTCATTTAATATTAACTTCAAATTCTACCAATTTTGATGGTAAAATTTTAGCAATTCTTCTCAGCTCACAAAATCTTCTATATCAAATAATCAAATTTAAGAGAGTTATAATATTATCTGACTCTAAAACAGCTATAACATCCATAGCATCTGATACAACAGCCAAAAGCCTAAATGTTCTAGAATGCCAAAAAATTATAAAACAATTAACTATATTGAAGTGTACTTCAATGGATACCAACATACTGTGGAATGGATGGTAATGAAATGGATTGATTTTCTAGCCAAGAAAGACAGTAAAATTACATCAAAATCATTTGGTTCATTGTCTTATCGCTCTACCAAAAGAATAATTACATCCACATACAATACAAAAATTAAAGAAGAATATGTTTCCCAAACAAAAGGAAAACAATGGGAAAATTTACATAACAACACAACTAGAATTACTACACTCCAAGAAAATCCTCCAAAGCAGTTTTTAGATTAACAGGCCATGACTGCCTCAATAAACATCTATACAGGTTTAGCAAAACAGAATCTCCTATGCTCTTTCTGTGAACTTCAAGAAGAAATGGAAAGCACCACTCCCTGCGAGCTTATGATCACCATACCAACCTATTCTCAAAATATTGGAGTGCAAGAGAGTGAATGTTTTCATTACCAACTGCACAACATTAGATACCAACCAACAATTTTTGTAGTAGTAATAAATGTACAGACACTTACATAACCATAAGAATATTCTTAAAATTTGAAGCTATTGAAAGTGAAGAGAGTAAATATTAAAACATATGGTGAGTCACATGTTAGAACTTACTTAAGTCAGATGGTTAAAAGCAGGAAACTTTTTTCAGAGACGTTCGTCTCCATCCTCAGCTGTTTGGTGACTGATGACTGAATGTCATCCCTCTTCTGATGTACCATGCCTTGATGTCTTCTAGTGGTAGTTCTAAATAACTTTGTTAGTTCCTTCGGTGGCTGGGTCTAAATTCAATAACTGAACCTCTTTTCTCCAAATATAAATCTTTTCCCAAATACTCGATTCTAAAGCTGAAGTAACAGGTTTTAACAGTTTGATATCTGGTCCTATTTCATGATTATTCAAAAAAAAAAAAAAGTGGTGAGCTATCTGTTTGTCTCTTTTTAATATTTCTTTGGTGCTATTTCAATCTGGTGTTTAAATTCCTTTTGGTTTTCCCTATGTAAAATTTCTCACAAACTTCAAGTTAATCTGATAAATATCTGATTTAATTTTGGATGGGATAGTATTTTTGAGAGGTTTATTGAATAAACGATTCAAACTGTATTTATTTTGGAGAGCCAATCTGATACTGAATTTTTTTAAAATCTCCACAAATTTCTTGAAATTTATGTGAAGTAGATGATGTTTGTCTTACGTAATATTTAAACTTGAAGAAGGTTATATTTGGTTACGTATTTTTAACTTGGAGAAGATTATGTTGTTTTTGTTAACGTAATTTATTTACGTAAATATTTAAGTTGAAGAAGATGTATGGTTATTACGTAATATTTTTTTACGTAAACTTGAAGATCATGTGTGGTTGTTACATATTTTTAAACATGAAGAAGGTTATGCTTACGTAATATTTATTTAGTTGCATTTAAGGAGTTCCTGGAACATGCTTTGGACTTCGGTTTGAATTTGTTGATTATGTAATAGTTACTGTTATTACGCAATATGCTGCCACGTACGAGAAGCTGATTTTAAGATGTGTTTTTGTTATTACACTCCAAGTTTTACACTATAATATTTAACTTTGTTATTAAAACTGTTTCTATATATTATTTATGTTTGAATTTGCCTCGGCTGCGTTAGTCTTACTTTACAAACATGTTTCTCTTATTCAGGGTGCGGTGCAACAAGAATGTAGACATCACAGAATTTAACTTTTTAAAATTCACTTCCTTTATTAATTCTTGCACATTTTTATAAAGAACTACACCTTTTAAGAACTGTGAGAATCTTCAATACTTTCACTTAGCGCGTATACATATTTTACGATTCACTCGTAGAGAATACATCTTACATCTGTTCATTACCAAGGCTTGCCAGCAACTGAGTAACTCTCAATGGTTAAACCTGTAAGCTTCGGTATCTCAAGTCTCTGATTGGCTAATTCTAGTCCAATAGAATATCTGCATTTTATTTAAACTTTTTCCTTGCTATTGATTGCTAATTTTAAACTGTTACTGAATTTACCTTATCTTTGATATAATCATGACTGGTAACTTTTCAAACTCTTAAACTCATTGTTGCTACAAGGTAACCTCATTATTACCTCATTGTTAACAACTTAAAACTTACTATTCTCACAGCTCTTGCATTATTAAAGTACATAATGTATTCACATAACATTAATAAAACATGTTTACAATAAAAATAAGCATATGCAATGACTGTTACATACAATTTAAATAATTATTACATACATATTGTTTCAAGGCGGGCTGTTATTGAATTTACTTTTATATAAAATACAATTGAAATTATGTAGGTATTAAAATACTGCCTCAAATTGCCCCCTTTTAGAAATATTTAAAATTTATTCTTTTTGTTTTGTTCTTTAAATTTTTAAATATTTTCTAAAAGTCTCCTGAAAGTAAGAAACAACTTTTTTATTATTGCACTTCCTATCTTTCACTGTCACTTTCTCACTTTTTCTTTAACACTCACTGGTTTTTTCACTACACTTGTGTATAGCAGAACACTTCATATACACTTGTTTGACACTTTCCAAGGTTAATGACCTGGTGTAAGATTAATGATCTGAGCGAAGTTTGCTCATTCACCATCACATTCACTAGTAAGCATTTTATATGCTATACATATTACATATAATTTGACATATTTATACTTGTTACCCTTTCTTTACAATTTGTTTCTTAAATATTTTAATATTTCTTACAATTTCTAACTTATACTATATAAATGTATTTGCTATTCAGTTTTTCTTACTAACAATGGATTTTTATTACTTCTATTTATCTAAACTTTCTTTTGTTATTGACAATTTTCTACATTTAGTAAAATATTATTTTAAATAGTACTTTACAATTTTTAAATTACATTGCCTTCCCCTTTTATGTTCCAGATACATTATTTTCTTTCTCTTCTTGTGCCACAGATTGTTTACTTTTATATGGCTTTAACATTTGTTTGGGAAGTCTTCCAATTATTTTATTTGTGTTATTGTTCATAAGTTCATATGTATCTGTTCCAAATATATTTATTACTTCATAAGGACCATGGTAGCTCAGAAATAATCTCCAATATTCTTTACGAGGCTTATTTGATAATCTCTTATTCTTCACTAATACTTGATCTCCTATCTTTATTTTCCAAACTCGTCGTTTTCTTTCTTCATGTTTTTGTTTTCTCTTGAGAGCTTTTGCTTGTATTTTCAAAAATGCTAATTTGAAGATTTCCTCTTTTTCTGGTAATTTAACTGTTTGGTCTTCAAAAACTGCTGGTATATTATGGCTCAAAGTATTGTACAGTTTTCCATGGTGAAGTTCAATTGATTTAAATCCTGTAACTGCTTTTATGGATTGATTTAATAGATTTTGAATAATACTGATGTATGAGTACCAACTGCTCTGTTTGTTATGGCATACTACACGTAGATAATTTGCAATTTCTTTTATCTCTCTTTCTACTGGATTGACATTTGGTCTGTATCTTGATGAAAAATACTATTTGACTCCCAAATCTTTAATTCCATTCATAAATTTATAACTGGTAAACACTGATGCATTGTCACAAAGTATGGCCTGAACTATTCCTTCCTCTGGAAAATATGATTTTGTTAGTTTAAGCATGCTATGCTGGTTGCATTCTTGAGTGCATATGTTCTAACATATTTGCTAAACACATCATAGCATACAAATAAAAATTTGTACACAAATGTACTTACAGGCATTGGACCATGTAAATCTAAACTTAATAAATATCTTGGTTTATCTCTAAGTACCGAGTTTGTTGTATAGTCATAAGCAACATTAATTTGTTTGCTCTCTGACAAAGATCACAACATGATATATGTTTTCTTACTTTATGTCCTAATTTAGAGATGTATAAATTTTCCAAAATGGTTAAGGTTGTCTTCTCTGTACCTGCATGTATTAATCCTAAATGAAATTGTTCTATTATTTCCAACTCCATGCTTGTTGGAATATATGTTTTCCATCTCTTTAGTTCCTTTCCATGTCTCTTATAAAATACACCATCTTTAGCAGCAATTGTACTGTTATTTGCTTCTTCTATCTTTGGAGCTTTTTCTTTTAAACCTGCTAGTTTAATATCTTTGTCTTGCTCTTCTTTAATATTTTTCAATTGTTTCAATTCCTTCTTCATTGAAATGTCAATTGTAAGCACTTTAATTTCATATTGTTGTCTTGAACAACTTTCAGGAAATTGTTTGTTGTAACTTATATTAAATCACTGAATGTATTTTGTTTTCCTGGAATATATATAATTTCAACATCAAATTCCATTATAGCAAGAATCATTCTAGCTAACTTGCCACTATATAACTTACATTTCTGAATGAAAGTTAAGCTAATATGATCTGTATATATTTTCACTTTCTTCTGAAATATATATGTCTTAAATTTCAGTAGTGAAAAATATAGTGCTCCAATTTCTAACATTGTTACTGATGCATTTCTTTCTATATTGGTTAAGCCACGTGATGCAGTACTAATTACATGAAATGTGTTGTCATGTTCTCTTTGTCCTAGTATTCCTGCATATCCCTGACAAGATGCATCCACGTACAACTCATAATCTAACTCACTCTTGGACGTTCCAACAATATTGCATTTGCAAACAGCTTTCGGACATTTTCAAAACATTTTTGTAGCTCTGCTGTCCACTTCCATTTATTTGTTTTCTTCAGAAGTTGTCTTAAAGTTTCAACTTCTATAGCATATCTTGGTAAAAACTTACTTTCATAATTCCAAAATTCCAAATAAACGTCTTAGCTGTCGAACATTCTTAGGTGGTGGTATTCTTAATATGGCTTCTATTCTTTCTTCATCTGGTCGAATGCCTACTTCATTTATTACATATCCTAAGAATTTAATTTCAGGTACACAGAATTCTGACTTTTTGATGTTTACTGTCATGCCATGTTCATGTAATTTATTCAATACATAAATTACATTTTCTAAATGTTCCTCAAAGGTTTGACTTATTATTAGGAAATCATCAGTGTATCTGATTAAGAAATCATCTGCTGTGTTACCAAAGATACTATGTATTGCTCTCAGGAATCCACTAGCACTATTCTTCAATCCATATGGATTTACACAATACCTATATTGTAATCCAAAAACTTGAAAAGCTGTATAATCACGTACTTTAGGATCTAGCTCGACTTGCAAAAATGAAGCTGTAAGATCTATGGAAGAGATATATTTACACGTGATAACTTTGCAATTGTATGTTCCATACTTTCATTTTGAAAGTGATCTGGTAGCATGAATTTATTCAAATATCTTCCATCTATAGTGATTATTAAACTATTGCCTTTCTTTACCGTCCAACAAACACTATTTATATACTGCGAATTACTAAGCTCAATGATGTTATTTTCTAGCATACTAGTTAACCTTTTAGCTTCGTTTCTTAGATTCACTGGTAGATAATTACATTTTCTTCTAAAGGCTGGTACATTTTCTACTGTGAATGTGTGAATATATGATGTACACTGTCCTGGAATTTCACTGAAAACATATTTATTGTCTTCTAATACCTTTTTCATTATTAACTTTTCATTGTCAGTCAGTAATGTATTTGTCATCAGCGTGTCTGTGTGTATCTTCCTGTCTTCTATCTCTGTTGCACAACTATCTTCTACTTGCTCTAGTATATTTTCTTCTGCCATAGATTTCTTTGCATAAGGGTTCCATTTGGTAAGGTCAGTGTTCTGTTCTTCGAAGTTAAGGGTCAATAACCTTTCATTATTTTCCCTGCTTGCTTGGACATTTACTGTTTGTATGAAGCACTCTTCTTCATATACTGCATTTTCTTGTTCCATCCTTTGTACTTCACATACTTTATCTTTTATAAAAGGCACATATATCTTCTTTTCTTCTTTATTTAATATAAGTCTGTCCTTCTTAAAATCAACTATCGCAGAGAACTCTACTAAAACATCATACCCAATTATAACTTCGCATATCAAGTTTGGAACAATTAAAAACATGACCTCCAATGTAATATCTGCTATCTGTATAGTATCAATGCTTGTGATTTGATGGTTTGGGTCATTGCACCTATGGCTACCCTACATATTGCATTGCTTATTGGGCTATCATGAGTTGTATCCCTTCATTTAACAGTTGTTCAAAAAATTTCTTCGAGCAGATGATCCTGAATCTACTGCAACATTTACTTCCCTTCCTGCTATAATAGTTTGTAAGTATGGTGAATCATATTTGTTTTCACAATTCACTGTGTTTGTACTTAGACGATAACAATCAAAGTGTGTAGATATTTTATTCTTGCCACTAAGAGCAGAAGGTACTGTATTACCAGAATCTACGTCAGGCAATACATAACTTAGTTTTCCTGATGATTATGTTCAGTATTTACAGGATTGCCATTTTGTACCACAGTTACTATTATTGCATTATCATTGATATTTGTGTATAAGCCACACCCCCTAGCTCTTGTTCTTCATCTAAAATTGCTATGTCCTCCACCCATATATTCTTCTGGATGATTGTTGCTTGTTTCATTATAGTTGTGGAAGTTTCCCCTGTTTTGCATACTTCCTCTATGCTGGAATCTATTATTACCCCTAGGTGAAGTAGAATTCTGCTGATTCATTCTTTCCATTCTCATATAATTTATGTGTTCCTGTCTCCCTTGTTGTCTTGAATCTCTGATATTTTGTGTGTTGTAATTGAATCTGTTCTGGCCCTGAAATTCATTATTTCTCCTGTTTTCATTGTGATAGCGTGTACTGTAAGGCATATCATTACACCTTTCGCACCTGATCTGTCTGTCTCGTCTGTGTGGACTCCATATTTCATTACCACTACTATTTCCCTGCTGTTCTAATGATGATATTAGCTCTGTCATCTCATAAATAGTTTTTGGTCTTGCAATTAAGATGTAGTTTTGTATGTGTAGAGGATAGTGTCTAGTAATTAAACTAATGAAATCCTCCTCATGCATGGCTGGAGTTAAATATCTGACATATCCTGCATATTTAATAAGATAATCTGTCATTGATAAGTTATCATCCCTATTATACTGTGAGTAGCTTAGGCTTGCCCTAATCTTATGTTGCAAAGTGGTATTCCAAAACTTATTCATGAATAAAATTCTGAATGTTTCAAAATTTATTTCACTGTCTGCTACCATATGTAACCATTCTAAAGTTTTGTTGTCTAAGCATTTTCTAACACGGATCATTTTTAATGCTTCAGGCACATTTTTCAATTTAAAATATTTTATAAGATCATTTATAAACTGTACTGGTCTTGAAGAAGCATTAAAAATCGGTAATGGTAACTCATTAAGCACAGAATAATAGCTTGACATCTGGTTTGGTACATGTATATGTGTGTCCTTATTATTGTTGTGTGTTTGAGAGGCTGATGCTATGGAAAAAGCAGCAGCATGTCTTGTGTTGTTTGTTAACAATGGAGATACACTTCTGTACTTGTATTATTGACACGCATTTGGCTAGCATTTACAGAACTAGTTATACTTGTATTTACTCTTGGTACACTTGTACTTAAATTTTCAAAACTATATCTAAGTTTATCAATTTCTTTACTTCTTTCTTGTACTCTATCTTTGATTTCATCTATCATTGACTTTACTTGTCCTTGCCCTGTATTTGCTTCTTTTACTGCATCTACATTTGTTTTTACCATTTCATGCATTTTATCAATTTCCCCAGTTAAATCTATTTGTACTTGTACAAGATCTGCATTAGTATTTTCTGCCATTGTTTTCAATTCTTCACCCTGTTTATCTAGCTTGTAACAAATACCCTGTTTAGTATCAGCGAGTTTTAACTCCATTTCAGTTACAGTTTTGTCAATATGACGACATTTTTTCTGTTCTAGCCATTTACAACCTTTGTTTACTTTTAAATCTATGCCTTTTTGAAGTGCTTTAGAAGATTGTTCTAGCTTTATTTCTAACCTCCTGCTTTCAGCTTTGCTTTCTTTCATACAATTTTCTATTTGTCTCGCTAGATCAATTTTAATACTAGATAGCTCTGTATTAGTTTCAGTTAACTTATTACTTAACTCTGCACTAGTTTGTTAACTTATTATTAAATTCTCTACTTAACTCTACTCTCAGCTTTGTATATCTTCTTCTAACTCTTTTCTCAGTTCTGTAAAGTTATTATTTGTTTCAGTTAACTTATTATTTAAGTCTACATTACTTTCAGTTATCTTATTATTAGTTTCAGCTATCTTATTATTAGTTTCATTTAACTTATTATTAGTTTCATTTAACTTATTATTAGTTTCAGTTATTGCTTTTAGAAGGCAAATAAGTTGTTGAAAGAAGTTTTCTTGCTCTTGTTTGCTAGATGTGTGAGGGATAGTATTTCCTTCTTTTGTTGTTTCCTGCACTACATATGTAAAGGTGCTTGACTTTGCATACTACTGCTATCTGTATGACCTTGCATACTACTGCTATCTTTTTCTATGTCTACCTCTGAATTTTCAGATAACTGCTCTTCTACATCTAACCTATTTGTTTTATCTAGCTCTGATTGTAAATCTACATTACAATCTGTAATGGCTGACCTAACCTCAACTACTTCCATACTTTCATTATTTACAGTTTCCATCTTTGTATTTTTGCCTATGAATTGCTTAATTTTAGTTTTCCACTTCTTAATAACATGAATTTTGCTCAAAAATAACAATATATTTTCTAAAATTGACAATTATTACAATATACAATGGAATTTCCTGATCTTTTGTTCTGGCTGTTATTACATTTTTATACTCAGTGTTCCCGCGTAGTTTATTGTTGAGATGTTAATCATGTGCCCCTTACTCCTGAAGAATTGTTGCTGTCCTTGGACTTTGTTGATGATTTTGAAATTCTGAGATGTAGTCTCGTGGTTTCATTGATTCTGGTCGTGTTGTTTCGTCAAACTTTTCTTCTCTGATGTGACAAATTCCTGTTGATTCTCATTGTCCATTCGTGCTGTCTATTCTTGCTGTCTATTCTTGCCCCGCAGTTGGACGCCAACTTGAAGTAGATGATGTTTGTCTTACGTATTATTTAAACTTGAAGAAGGTTATATTTGGTTACGTATTTTTAACTTGGAGAAGATTATGTTGTTTTTGTTAACATAATTTATTTACGTAAATATTTAACTTGAAGAAGATGTATGGTTATTAATAATATTTTTTTACGTAAACTTGAAGATCATGTGTGGTTGTTACATATTTTTAAACATGAAGAAGGTTATGCTTACATAATATTTATTTAGTTGCATTTAAGGAGTTCCTGGAACATGCTTTGGACTTCGGTTTGAATTTGTTGATTATGTAATAGTTACTGTTATTACGCAATATGCTGCCACGTACGAGAAGCTGATTTTAAGATGTGTTTTTGTTATTACACTCCAAGTTTTACACTATAATATTTAACTTTGTTATTAAAACTGTTTCTATATATTATTTATGTTTGAATTTGCCTCGGCTGCGTTAGTCTTACTTTACAAACATGTTTCTCTTATTCAGGGTGCGGTGCAACAAGAATGTAGACATCACAGAATTTAACTTTTTAAAATTCACTTCCTTTATTAATTCTTGCACATTTTTATAAAGAACTACACCTTTTAAGAACTGTGAGAATCTTCAATACTTTCACTTAGCGCTTATACATATTTTACGATTCACTCGTAGAGAATACATCTTACATCTGTTCATTACCAAGGCTTGCCAGCAACTGAGTAACTCTCAATGGTTAAACCTGTAAGCTTCGGTATCTCAAGTCTCTGATTGGCTAATTCTAGTCCAATAGAATATCTGCATTTTATTTAAACTTTTTCCTTGCTATTGATTGACTAATTTTAAACTGTTACTGAATTTACCTTATCTTTGATATAATCATGACTGGTAACTTTTCAAACTCTTAAACTCATTATTGCTACAAGGTAACCTCATTATTACCTCATTGTTAACAACTTAAAACTTACTATTCTCACAGCTCTTGCATTATTAAAGTATATAATGTATTCACTATAACATTAATAAAACATGTTTACAATAAAAATAAGCATATGCAATGACTGTTACATACAATTTAAATAATTATTACATACATATTGTTTCAAGGCGGGCTGTTATTGAATTTACTTTTATATAAAATACAATTGAAATTATTTAGGTATTAAAATACTGCCTCACATGGATGATATGCAAATTTTTTATATTTCCAATCTTTATTATCTATTTTGTTTAACATGGTCAAAGTTTCAGTTCTTTGTTTTTCAAACTAGATTTGATTAATTTGTTTATCCAAGTTATTACTGAAACTTGATATTTCTAAAATATGGTGATATTCTTTTAAGCATTCTTCTTCATCCAATGGTATACTGTGGAGTCTATCAAAATTACTGAAGCTTGCAAATTAATCAAAAGTTCTTTGAAAAACAAAAAACTGAAACAATTTTCCATGTTAAAGGAAACAGATAATAAAGATTGGAAATATAAAAAAATTTACGTATCATCCATGGGCTTTCAATAAATTTGTGAAGATTTTCAAAACATTCAGTATTAGATTGCCTCTCCAAAATATTTACAGTTTGAATCATTCATTCAATAAACCTCTCAAAAATACTATTCCACCCAAAATGAAATCAGGAATTTATCGGATTAACTGTGAAGATTGTGAAAAATTCTACATAGCGAAAACTATAAGAAATTTAAACACCAGATTGAAAGAGCACCAAAGAAATATTAAAAACAGACAAACAGAGAAGTCAGCCATAGCTCACTACTTTTGGTTGAATAATCATGAAATAGGACAAGATATCAAACTGTTAAAACCTGTTATTTCAGCTTCAGAACTGAATATTTGGGAAAATATTTATATTTGCAGAAAAGAAGTTCACATATTAAATTTTGAGATCCCGCCACCAAACAAACTAATAAAGTTGTATAGAACTAACACTAGAGGGCTTCAATGCCATGGTGTATCAGAAAAGGGGTGGCAGGCAGTCATCAGTCACCAAACGAATGTCTCCAAAAAACGTTTTCTGATTTTAACCATCTGACTTAACTGAAGTAAGTTTTAATATGTGACTCTCCATATGTTTTAATGCATAAGAATATGCCCATTGTAATACTTACAGTTTCTGAACGGGTTGTTCTTTAGGTGTCAACAAGCCAAGAGTTTTCACTTGATAACACTTATTTGAATGAAATGAACAGATTTCCTCTCCAATTTTGACGCTTCCATCTAAGACATACTGCAATGCTATGGCTCCCTTATAGCGGTCATACCAACTATCAATAATTAAAGATCTGAAAGCAGCACTGCGGTTTCCTGGTGGCGGAGGTAACCTTTCCACAACAGCTTTGAGAACATCTTCAACACCTGTTCCATTCTTTGCAGAAACCTTTGAACAAATACAATTCATGATCAACATATTATGGATCATGATTATACCCAAATGTTTTGTGTATTATTGGTGTACATACGAGGTGTGATAAAAAAATAACGGAAATTTTTTAATTTTGTGAGACTTATACATCCGATGTTCAAAACCTTTGTTTTATCTGTTGGTACACATGTTCCTGATGTATGTTTGCATTTATAGCTGTTTTGAATATTTAGTTTATTGTTGACAGTCAAAAAAGTTATATGTATTTTCGAGTGCTCGGCAAATTTTTACTTTCGAAAAAGATGGATCAAAGAAATTGCATTAAATTTTGCTTGGAAAACAGAATACAGTGCAGCACCGCATTCGTAATGTTGACTGTGGCTTTTGGCGAATCTACTATTGTAGCATATGAATGTGCATGGTCGCATTGGACACATTATTGCTGTGTATAATATATTGTTGATCTGATTGTTTCGTTTCTAACTTTGAATTCTTGTCCAGCGTGGCAATTCCCTCCAATTCCTAGTCATGGGGGTGAAGGCAATTGAGGGAAGAGCCTTGTCTGATAGCGTGGGTCTAGTCAGCAACGTCCTGTAGTAGCGTCAGTCTAGTGTAGGTCTTCTGAGTGGATGGTTGCATGTGCATGGGGCATCCCCCCCAGTGTTCATCTGTAACCTTTTGTGTATAATATAGGGCACCTTGTTAATTATAATAAATCAGAGGTAAATGTAAATTTATTAATTTTTTAATGTTCTAAATATCCCACGTCCGCTTAGTTTTGTGCAGCAAGTTCCCGGTATCTCTTGGTGCCACTGTTGCTACGTCCCCTAATGTTTATGCTGGGGTAACTAAATTTAATATTTTAGCTGCAAACCTTTCGGCCTCACCCCGGTGTATAACATTTTTGGTGAAAGGCGCCGGGTAATATTTGTGATCACATCGCTGCGAAGAGAAAATTTTGTGTGTTAGCGCATGAGTGTAAAATTTTTTTGTGCACGTGTTGGTTGTATCTGTGGTTTAAGGCAAGTTTTTTTATATGTGAGTGTGTGTGAAGGGTTTATTTGTCTATCTGAATTTGCATAGTGAGTTTTGTTTTTATGTAGGATCGCAGCAATGTGATGCGATTTCTTTTTAAGGGTTGGCGTACCATGTGTAAGGCAGCATAGTTTTGGCTTTGTAACTGGCCATTACACGGAAATTCTAAATTATTTCAAAGTGTGGCGTGGCAATTATTTCTGTAACTTCTTGGTGTCACTACATTATCACTCCCTCCTCCTTTCTCTCCTCTGTTTCCCTTCCTTCTTTCTCCCTTCTCTTGCTTTTATCCCATTCCCAGCCCCAAAGTTGTGTGTATGGGTGTGTCTCAAGTATTTCTGTGAAATTTATGGATTTTGTATGTCTGATACAACTATATTAATCTTTCAAATGTGACTATTGCCTCCTGATACTGACATTTTTGTGTGCTATACCACCTTGCTATTATATCTTATGCTTCTGCTAATAACTTGTGCTAGTGAAATTATTGAGGGTTATGAATCTTGCTTTCTTATGACAAATTTGTCACTGTAGTGCATTACAAATGTGTTGTATAGCCTAACATTTCTGACCAGTGCTCAGATTGAATTTTCTTTTCTTTTTAAAACAGTAAGCACACTGTTTTACATTTCAGATACTGTCAGCATTCATTTTTGTATGACTTGAACACAGGCATGGCTAGTTTATGCTAGAATACTAGGAAAATTCCTTTGTTATTTACCTTGCTACCTAGATTTGATTCATAACACTGCATTCAACTTTTTGAATTAATTTTTCAGCATCACATTACTCATTTTAGCATACGTTGTTACTTTGTGTACAATTGTACTACTGAAATTGTGTTCATTTTGCTCATATTTAGCCTCATTGAGCTTATTTGCTTGTGGCTTCACAATATAACTACTTTGCTTTCATTACACTGTGATATGATACTATAACTCTTTGCCACTGTTATATTTGTTTCTGTGAATGTTACTGGCCTATACTGTTTTATACTGAGTGATTAATTCTCACCTGTGTGAGCCATTGACTTACATATTTTATTTATTGCTAATTTCTGGCATTGTCTATGGAATTGTTTTCTTTCTTTTTTTTTTTACTGTTGTGTTATAAATGCAAACTCAACCTCTCTTACAGCATTGATATTTATGCATTTTGCTCATACCTACTTTTGTTTGTTACAATAATATTTTTATATGGTGTATGCACACTCATCTTTTCATTACAGCCACTATTTAATTGCATGTCTATGTTTAATTATTTCTTTTTACCCACCTTTCTGTGTTAATACTGTACTATATAGTTTCACCATGCCAAGGAGAAATAACGGACAACCCTCAAGACATGCCTATGGAAGACCACCCTCCTACACCTTCTACTGGTGCTGGGTCATCGGCCCTGGTGGCTACCAATAATGATTTAATTGCACTGATACAAGGCAGTTGTTCAGGGTACTGTGTCTGCTAGTCGACCCTCTGTCGAACCTTTCTTTAATGCTGCAGTAGACAATCCTTTTGATTATCTTTATACTTTTTAAAGAGTAGCTTCTGCTAATAACTGGTCAGATTTGCAAAAAGTGAAGTATCTGCCTTTTTGCCTTAAAGATACTGCTATACAATGATTTCAGACATTTTGTCACAGGTATCCGTCTCAAGATTGGGCTCTTTTAAAATCTTCTTTTATTACAGCTTTTCAGGTTGCTTACCAAGATGAATCGTTAGAAATCAAACTTTGATAAATAATTCAATTAGATTCTGAACCTGTTTTGCACTATGTTTATGATGTACTGTCTTTATGTGATCAGGTTAATCCAAGTATGACTCAAGGTGTGGCAAACCAGGTCACACAGCAAGATTTTGTTTGCAGCAGGTGTCCCAGTCAAAGTAAAGAAAACTGTTAATTGCTCTCTTTCTCACTTACCGATAATTTTTTTTTGGTTTGCTCAATTTTCTCTGTATTTTGTTATAAGACTACATTTTGTTTAGAGTGATAAATTAACATGTACTTACCAAGATTCTTTAATATGATTATTTCCAACTTTGTGAGGGTCTTTTGAGTGTTGTATGATTGTAGGGTGGTGTTTTTTTTTTGTTTTTTTTTATTGGTCATGTTCTTGCTGAGGAGCCATTGTGTACTTAGCAAGGCGTGTTCGTTGCTGTGTTGCTGTATGTCCACAGTAATGACTGTTTGTCTGATGCACTGTTTGAGTTTGATTACAGCTGCTATAGATATTTCCTTTGTATGTTCCCTGCACGGAAAGAGGGAAATGGTCCTTGAATCTTCCTTCTGACCAGCTTCACTACATATTTATCTAGGTGGGTACATGTTTCCAAAATTTGCAGGTCGTGAAATCCGTAATATGTCATAATGCTTATCTACGATAATTTTTTTCTTTTGGTCAGCTCTAACTATTTTCATTTTATTCATTTTGTTGTGTCTGTTTTATGAATGTATTTCTCAGAATCTCTTGACTGGGGCTTGGTCCACACTCCAACCATGACAGAATATAGGGGGTTATATGTATCTGTGAAAACAAAAAAGTTCGAACCAGCCACTTGCGAACTGTGCATAGAGCGTTCCTTGGGAAGTAGATCCTTAGCATAGTTGGTGATAGTTCCTCTACCTATATTTGATCCTGTAGTTAGTATGTCTGTAGCTAAATGGTAGTTTGCTAGTAGATTGAACTAACAAAATTTTTTTCTCTGAGGATGATATTTTTAAATTCTTTGTAGTCGAACTTGATTAATTCAAAATTGTGGATAATTCAAGCTTTTAGCATGGTCCCTTGACATTCCTATACAAAGCAATGTTAAAAAGCCTTCTGTAAATCGAAATTTCTTTTGGATAATTCGATACAATATTCAACGAGAATGAAATTATAAGTTAGTGAAACTTGCTGGATAAATTCAAGGAAATGGGCCGTACTGTGGTCCCATTTCCTTCCCTTGCTAAATTCCAGGAAATGCATCATATTGTAATTCCCTCTTCTGCTGGTAAGGAATGTTGGTTACTCAGCTTCTTTGTGCAATTCTAGGAACTTGTTGCCAGCCCCTAGCCTCTTACAAGGTACTTGTCATTGTGAACACTGCACCCGATCCATTGTCTACCTGCGGTCATTCTGTCTGCCTGCTATGTTTGCAGCAAATATCTTCCCGTGCAGTAAAGTGAACAATTTTCAAACAGTGTACACAGTTACATCAAAATCATCAGTGTGTGTTTAAATAGTGAACTGAGCCGACCATGGCTCTCTCCAAACCTAAACATATAAATTACAAAACCCTTACTTTAGCTGAAAAAGCACAGCCATTTGAAAAGTGGAAAAGGTTTTAAAAAAAAGTGGAATCCCCCAGAATACGTTGGTACAACATTTTGAACAGTGTAGTTACAAACAGTGACGAAAGTAAAAAAAGAGCACAAGGGCCTGAAAATCCTGACATCGATGAATGCGTTAAAAAGTGGTTCAAGCAGGCACAGCATAAAAAAATTCCAGTAAGTGGACCTCTTATCACAGCGAAAGCAGCAGAATTTGCACAGCAATTGGGAAAAACTAATTTTAAGGCAAGTAGTGGATGGATAGATGGATGGATGGTTTTAAAAAGTGAAATGGTATTTCCTTTAAAACTGTTTCTGGAGAAAGTGGAGGTGTTGACCAGCAAGCAACCAGTGAATGGAAAACGAGCTTGGTAGAGAGGATTCAAAACAAAAATGCAAAAAGATATTTTCAATGACGAGACAGGGCCGTTTTGTAAATGTACACCAGATAAAACACTTGCATTTAAAGGAGAATGATGTAGTGGGGGAAAACTTAGCAAAGAACGCATCACACTTCTGATTGGTGCCAATATGGATGGCACTGAAAAGCTTCCATTACTAATGATTGGAAAGCCAACCAACCCCCAGTGCTTTAAAAATGTTAAATCTAAGCCTGTGGAGTATGAAGCTCATATAAAAGCTTGGATAACGAGTGAAATTTTTGGAAGATGGCTCTTGAAGCTAGACAAAAAGTTTCGCAAACAAAATCGCACAGTTTTACTGTTTATTGACAATTGTACAGCCAATAACAGTATTCCATTGTTACAGAATATCAAAGTTTTGTTTCTTCCCCCCAATATGACGTCAGACGTGCAACCAATGGATCAGGGAGTAATAAAAAATTTCAAGCATTTCTACAGGTGTCTGGTGGTCCAGAATTTAGAAGTGAATTTGGACAAAAGTGACAAATTCAAAATTGTAAATGTGCTTGAAGCAGCTCGTATGTATAGTAGTGCATGGGACAGAGTGAAACCAAGCACCATAGCCAACTGTTTCCAAAAGGCCGGCTTCTGTCATATTGGACTTGAAGGTCTTGAAGAAAATGAAAGTGCCTACACTTGAATACCGGGAAGATGTAAATTCTGAAACTGGTGTTCTCTATGAGGATTTTGTGATGATGAATGGGCAGTTTCTGGGGAGCTAATTGAAGTGGACATTTTGGGCGACGTCATAAACACACAAACTGCAGCCCTATCTTCAGATGAAGAACCAGAACAACTCGTGAAAACAATTCCTACAATTGCTGAGGCCATGGATCACTTACAACAATTAAGGTGTTATGTTGAGAGACAACAAAATGTGAGTGAAACAATGTTCCAATCACTCAATAAACTAGAAGTGTTTTGTGTGAATCAAAGGTTAAATGCTAAAAAACAAACAAAGATATCAAGTTTCTTTAAAAAACTTTGAATATGAACTGAACCTGAGTTTAACACCACAAAACTGTAAGTGTACACTGTAATGTTGTCCTTCCTATAATTTCATTTAATTTAGACCTGTTTTAATTAAAAAAAGTTTTAAAAAATCAAACTTTTGTACTTTCAAATCTTGACTAATTCAATTTTTTTTCTTGGTCCCTTCAACTTCAAATTAGCCAAGTTCGACTGTACCAATGTCTCAATGTGTTTTGGTTCTTACTTGTATTAATCTCACAGTAACACCATTTCTATGGTCAGATTTCATTGTAAAGCATCAAAAGCTCTAAATTTTGTCATGTTAAAACACTGAAAATTTTTGTTATTAAATTTTGAATTGGTGCCCCTACTTTAAATGTATTCATATATAATTGTTAGTCACATCCAAAAAAAATTGAGCACTCAATCAATGTATTTCTTTTTTTGCAAGTCCTTGCTCTAGATTTAAGTTTTATTAGCTTTGTGTGTCCCCTGCCTTTTTGCTTTTGTAATATTTTGTGTACTTTTTTCTTGTATGTTGTGACCCTGATGCTTTCCCCAAATCTTGTTCGTCTGTCGGTAGCCCCAGGAAACACTTCCCCTCCACAGAAGAGGACAGCCCCAGATCGTCAGGAGAATGGTGGCACTTCCCCGGCCGCAGCCACACCCACACAGGTTTCCAGCTGCACTTCATCTTCGACCCCCTCACCATGGCAGTCTACGGGGGTGTTTCCCTCTTGGCTTGTCTGTGCCAGCAGGGTCCGTCGGTCACAGACCTATTTCTACAGTGTTCCAGCAAATTCATCTGTGGTGCCATGGTGATTGAGTGGTACAGTTATCCGTGTGATAAGTTTTTCCATCTTTTCTTCGACGGGTATGGTTCAGTGGTGGGAAAAGTTACTGGACAAAGCAGTTTTGCTCCATTCTCAAACAGTAGGTCGTGATACACTGTGTACATACAGAAGAGGAGTTACGAGCTGGGGGGTGGGGAGGGTTCCTGTGAGACTGCTTCATTGTAACACAGAATCATTCTCTATGTGGGAATTCATCAGGGCTTTATAATTGTAATCTTTGTGTGTTCAATATTGCATGTTTATATTTTCTTTGTATTATTCATTTCTTTTTTTTTCAGCGGGGACACCTCAATGTTGTGAGTGGGGGGAGATGGGGGAAGATGTAAGGTATGTGTGTGCAGACACATTATTGCTGTGTATAATATATTGTTAAGCTGATTGTTTCATTTGTAACTTTGAATTCTTGTCTGGCATGGCAATTCCTTCCAATTTCTAGTCAGGGAGGTGAAGGCAATTGAGGGAAGAGCCTTGTCTGATACGTGGATCTAGTCAGTAGCGTCAGTCTAGTGTAGGTCTTCTGAGTGGATGGTTGCGTGTGCGTGGGGCATCTCCCGCAGCATTCGTCTGTAACCTTTTGTGTAATAATGTAGGGCACCTTGTTAATTATAATAAATCAGAGGTAAATGTAAATTTATGTATTTTTTAATGTTCTAAATATCCCACGTCCACTTAGTTTTGTGCAGCAAGTTCCTGGTATCTCTTGGTGCCACTGTTGCTACGTCCCCCAATGTTTATGCCGGGGTAACTAAATTTAATATTTTAGCTGCAAACCTTTCAGCCTCACCCCGGTGCATAACACTATGAGTAAGACAAGAGTTTACGATTGGTATAAACGTTTCAAAGAGGGTCAAAAAGACGACGACTGACCGCCCTGGATGTCCTAGCACATCAATTACTGATGACAATGTGGA
The DNA here is from genome assembly GCA_030765065.1 of Deroplatys truncata. NCBI lineage: Eukaryota > Metazoa > Arthropoda > Insecta > Mantodea > Mantidae > Deroplatys > Deroplatys truncata. Next base: position 160,480,618 of record CM060985.1, read on the forward strand.
AGAAGTAAAGAAAATCGCCGAACCACCATCAGAGAGGTTGCTGATGATGTCAGCATATCCTTTGGCTCATGCCAAGCAATTTTTCGGATGTTTTGGGTATGAAACGTGTAGTAGCAAAGTTTGTTCCAAAATTGTTGAATTTTGACCAAAAACGTCACGTAGACATCACTCAGGACCAGAACTTCTAAAGAGGGTTATAACAGGTGGGTATATGGATATGACGTCAAAACTAAGGCCCAATCATCCCAATAGAAACTGCCGGAAGAGTCAAGACCGAAAAAATTTGACAAGTTTGATCACATCTGAAGGTTTCTCTCACTGTTTTCTTCAATTACAATCGGATAGAGCATCAGGATTTACTGCCTTATGGTCGTACGGTCAATAAGGAATACTACCTGGAAATTATGCGCCATTGCATGAAGCAATCTGAAGAAAACGACCAGAATTGTGGCAAAACCACTCATGGAAATTGCATCATGATAATGCACCCACTCATGTCTCAATGCGTGCTTGTTAAAAAAACAAAACCGTTATGCTGCCCCAGCCATTGTATTCGCCGGACATGGCTCCCTGAGACTTCTTTCTATTGCCGAGGCTGAAGACAACCATGAAAGGAAGACGTTTTGTCACTATTGATGACATAAAAACAGAATCGCTGAAGGAGCTGAACACCATAACGAAAAGTGAGTTCCAGAAGTGCTTCCAAGATTGGAAAAAGTGCTGGCACAAGTATATTATATCTGAGAGGATTACTTTGAAGGGGACAAAGTTGATGATGATTAAATAAAAATTCTTTAAGAAAAAAAATTCCCATTACTTTTTGATCACACCTTGCAGATCCCCTCAAACAAAAATAGATGATTTTCTAAAACATTTTGTGGAGCTACTACAAAATATTACTGTAACTAGATCTAAATTAGTTATATTAGGTGACATAAATGTAAATCTAGCAGTTGATTCTAACAGTTCTAAACAATTTCACAACATATTAACCAGCTTTAATCTGTGTAATATAATAGTCCAACTAGAATTACAGTGAGTACTTCATCAATAATTGATCTTGTAATAATTATTCTGAATGATGAAGAATATTCTTTTGTACAGGAATTTCACATCTCAGATCACAGAACTGAAATAATTGATGTCTATGACAGTGATATTGAAATCAAACAAGTGAATTGTATTCTAAGCAGACATATAACAGAACATAAAATGACACATTTTGTGGCAGCAATTTTACATGTAAACTGGAATCCAGTATATCAGACTCAGGGTACAAATAAGAAATAGGATCTCTTTTATGAAATATTTTTGTACTATTTTAATATGTTCTTTCCAGTAAAATTGCATAAATCAAACAAATGTTACCATAAAGTCAATATCCCATTGGAGGTAAAATTATTAATGGATAACATAAAAAGCATGTGTGAATTTTATAAAGTGTCAGGTTTTGTTTTATAAAGAAAGGTACAAGGCCCTCAAAAAGCGATACTGCATTAAAAATACAAAATATGAGCAAAGCATTATCGAGTCCTCTAATAAGATAAAAACAGCCCGGAGAATCATAAATGAACATAAGGGAAATGAAAAACAATCAGAGAATATTGTACTTAACTGTCAGTCACAACTTATATAAGTAATCCACTTGGTGTATGCAATATATTCTTTATAAATGGCGTGGAAAACAAATCGCAGAGCAATAATACTAATACTGTACTTTTTTCCATACCAAATACAATATACCTAATGCCAACAACTAAAGATGAAATTAGTAGATTAATAAGTAGTTTTAAAACCCAAACCTCTGTTGGTTGGGATGGCATATCCACAAAAATCTTAAAAAGATGTTCCAGTGCATTAAAAGATACCTCAATCACCTTATAAATTGTTCTTTAATTAATTATTAATTTCCTGAATGTTTAAAAAAAATTCTATAGTAAGACCAGTGTTTAAAAAGGGTGATAAACATGATAAGAACAATTATACACCTACAACACTTACCTCAGTACTTGCTAAATTGTTTGAGAAAATTATAACAAAATAGTCACTATGCTTCCTGAATAAACACAACATACTCATTACTTTCCAGCATGGGTTTAGAAATAAATTCTCAACTGTGACTGCAATGATAGACATTACCCATGAAATATTAACACACCTTGAAAAAACATGACAATGTAGTAGGGTTATTCCTAGATTTGTCTAAAGCATTCAGCAATGTGTGCCATAAAACATTACTTCTGAAGCTACAACAATATGGAATAAGGGGTAAAATGTTATAATTATTAACAACTTATCTAATAGGGCCTAAACAGTGTACAGAAATAGTATATAAAATGGGTAGCACTATGAAAAAAATTTCATCTGAATACAACCATGCAAGCTTGGGAATACCACAGGCATCATTACTCTCCTTTACTGTATATACTGAATGTAAATGATATGCCCAGTTTTAACAGTGGCAAAGCAATAGCATATGCTGATGATACATCATTGGTTTTTTTGGGATAAATTAGAAATTGGTTACTAAATAATATTAAAGAACAGGCAAATTCGTTGATAGAAGATTTCAAGGAAAATAATCTAAAGGTTAATATAGAAAAAAGTAAAATAATGTTTTTTGAACTCAGAAATAGTGACAAAATTATTAATTTGACTATCAATGAAGAAGTAATAGAACAAGTGAACGTTATTAACTTTTTGAGTCTACAAGTGGATAGTAATTTAATGTTGATAAAATATGTAAAAAAATTAGCTCAGCAATATATTCACATGGAAATTATGAAAATATTTAACTATAGATGTACTAAAACTTATCTATTATAGGTTGATACATGCTATATTAATTATGGAATTGAAATTTGGGGCAGTGCTGTTATCACCAATCTGAACAGAATACTCATTCTTCAGAAAATGAGCTTAAGAATTATATACAAGTTAGGTGAAGGTATCATGCAGAAGTATTTTTAAAACTCAAAATGTACTAACGGTAATCTCTGTGTGTTTAAGGTTATTTTATTGGTTTTGGATGAAAGATATGATGTAACTTGAAATAGTGACTATCATGATTATAATATAAGAAATCAGGATAATTTCTTTAGAATAGCTACTATTAAGAAAACCACTGAAAAGGATCCTTTTATAATTGGTGGTATTTTGAACAATAAAACTTCCACCACAATTAAAAAAATTAAAAATGAATCAGTTTAAAGCAATTTAAAGAAATATTTCATTGAAAGATGTCTCTATAGAATAGATGATTTGTATATAAAAAAAATAATGTAACCAGTATTGTACTTAATTTTGGGTTTTATTTTGCATATAACAATGTATTTTAAACACTTTGTACATATGTAAAAATGTATTAGAACTTGACGAAGCTTGAAACATCATAAGATGTCTATAAGTGAATAAATATTATTATTATTTTTATATTTCATTACAATTGGTTTTTATTTTATTTAGTGGTTTCTTTTAACCTCCAGCCATAAACTACAACAGCATAAAATGTTTTACATCAATTTTATAGTGTAAATGTTATTTGCGTGATTTATGGCATAGTTCATTAAGTATTTTTTGGTTAATATATTTACATAACTTTTATAACCTATTAACCTTTTTCATAAAATATAAGGAAGATACATTACTATAAAGAATCTCTATCCACAATAAGTATTATTAAATTAAAATCAGTCCATCACAATGTATATCAAAGTCAGATGTTTGATACAAAATACATTCTTCACACATTGTTAAGGTTCTTTGACAGGTGCTGTCAGGTACTCTTTTTATTATTTGAATATTTATGAAAATATAAAACCTATACAAGTTTGAGTGGTAATTTAAGTTTGAAGTCTAATTTTCCTTAATTTAATATTTTTATGTATCTAATGTCCTACATTTTAGACTACTAGTGTCCTACATTTGATTAAAAGAATTTGGTAACCTTAACCATTTAGGTGTTAGATTCAATAGTCATCATGGTTTTTATTATTAGTATAAAGTTTATCAGATATCACTAAAGACAATTTTTATACTACTTCATTTTATTATAGGTTTTGTATTTAAAACTGACCAAAAAAAAAAATTTCCAATACTTACACAGTTCGCTTTGAGTTTACCTCATTAGCATTGACTTTTGCCGCCTGAGGCAGACAATACCTGGTGTAACTCATAACCAATCTCTCCCCCTTGACCTAAATACTGCAAACTGGCCATTCAACTTGAAAAACTAAAATGCAGTATATACTGTTTCAATTGAATGTAGTAACCAAAGAATCATAATCATTGGTTTTAAGCTTCGTCGTTATAACTTATAGGTACAACAATAAAGCTCCACCAACAGAAAATCAACCTATAGAAGTAAATAAATAGAAGAAAATGTTACAATTCATTAATTAAAAGCATCATCTTAAAACAAATTTCTGACAGGAGCAAAACCATCCTATGACTAACCATTTATTCATATTTAATCATTCATTGCATAAAGGATGTGATGATCATTGTTGTTACCTCAAGCAAAACTCCTTCAATCATGGTATTATTTACATTGTTATTGCTTTGCTGGTTATTCTTACTGTTTCCTGTTAATTTTTTATGTTTTCCTTCACCTTTATTTTCTTTAAAACTATACACTGGTGGACATTAAGTATTCACACACAGTCTTACTGTATATAGATCCTGCCTTTATAATCAAAGTAATGACCTGTCACCTTTGTTATCTCCATTATTTGTTTCATTTGTCCACAACATTACACAATTACACAAACTTGTTTAAATCCAAAGCATTTGTTATAAGCCAAAATACTGATAGGGGTTGTTTTTGACGCAGACATAAGTATTCGCAATCTGAGGGTAAAATTTAAACAAAACATCACAGGGAGCCTCAGTTCCAAACTGAGGGTCACTGAGTAAGAATAGCAGCAAGGTCAGTGTGCCAGAGCACGCAAATATGCAAGTGACAACATGGATAGAAAAGGGAAGGAAACAACTCCAGAAGAGAGAAAGACAATGGTAACCTTATATGATGAGGGTAAATCATATGCTGAAATTGCAAAGATTGTTAAGAGGAGCCATTGTACTGTGTGCAGTGTTGTTAAAAATTATAAAAAAACAAAAAAACATTGATAAATATGCTTGTTGGAAGACCATGTAAACTTACAGAAAGAGATGAGAGGCAGATTGTAAGGGTTATTAAGAAAATGCCTAAAATAATTAATCAGAGATTGCTGCACAAACACAAGAGCTTTATGGGAAACAAATTCACCCGAAGACTGTCAGGAGGACTTTTCATCAATGCTCGAGTTACAAGAAAAAAATATCAGCAAGGAAAATAGGAAGGAAAGGCTACAATTTGCAAATGAATATGTGACCAAGGACTCAGAGTTCTGGAATAGAGTAAGTTTCTCTGACGAGAACAAGTTCAACCCTTTTCATAACAATGGACATATTTTGGCGTGGAGAAGACAAATTACTGAGCTGGAACCTGCTAATATAGAGTGAAATTGAGTTTTATTTATGGACGCTCTTTAACTGCTGTAGTCCTTAGCAACCCATTCTATACTGGGCGTGAAAGACCGGAAATTTTGCTCAGAGGCCTCTTTAACAGGCTTGAGGTTCTTTTACATGCCGTAAGTCTACGACACAGGACCATGAGCTTTACTTCCCTTCCGAAGGAAGCCATGCTAAGGATTTTTATGCCCGAAAAAAATCTATCGGGTTTGAACCCATGACTCGGGAACTAGAAGCTAGCATGGTAATCACTACACCATGGAGGAGTGTGCTGTGAAACATGGTGGTGGTCTCATGGTCTGGGGGAGCATGGCTGCTTCAGGTGTGGGGCAACTGGTATTTATTGATGGAATTATGGATCAGTATGTGTTTCTGGATATTTTAAAGAGAAATTTGAAGTCAGTGCTGAAAAACTAGGTTTGAATACTGACTACTATATCCAACAGGATAATGATCCAAAATATACAGAATACAATGTATGTGCTTGGATTCTGTATAATACGCTGCACACCCTAAAAATGCCACCTCAGTCCCCAGACATTAACCCTATTGAGCGTTTGTGGGAAGAGTTGGAGAGGAGAGTCAGAAAACATATTTCCAGTAAAACACACCTGAAGGAAGTGATTGTTCAAGAATGGGGGAATATTGAATAAGCAGTAACAAGAAAGCTTTTAAAATCAATGTAGAATAGACTTAAGGCTGTTATTAAAGGAAAAGGGATGCATACTCACAATTACAAGTAAGCGACTAACATAAAACAGTACAACATAAGTTATTGTGTTAATAGTTATGTCCATCCATTGCCATAGTATAGTTAAGACTTTTATTTTTTTTTTCGGAATATAATCACAGTTGTTTTATGTTTATGTATAAACTTACAAACAGAAATACATATACAATGGTTGTGTTAAATTTGGTTGCTTGTATTCATAAACATTAAAATTATATGTAAACATTAAACATACATCCTGATGTGTGAATACTTCTGTCCATGAATGTAGGTTTAATAAGCTCTCTTAAAACTTCAGTTATTGCGCTCCTCTTATTTATACATTTGAATTTAAGAATCTGACAAAAGGCATAAGAAGATTGTGTGTAGCGGCTGTAGAAAATGAAATTCCTGAGAATTGTTCTGGTTTGCATTACTGAGGCAATAAACAGCATACACCTCAGGAATGAATTGAATATTTTCAGACTAAATGAAAAAATAAGTGAATATCAGAATCGTTGATTTGTATATGTTGAAAGGAAGGCAATGAATGCACATTCAGGAAAATATTAATATAAATTAATTAGCTGTAAAAGGTAATATGATTATCAAAGAAACCCTATATGCCCCAATTATTTAAAGCTCAGTACAAGGAGAACACATTTTGTGTGAAAGTAGGAGTAGGATTGGTGACAAAAGAAGTAAATCAAAGGAAGGGGTTACGACAAGGATGTAAGTTAAGTCCAGTGTTATTTAATCTGTATATTCATGATATCCACACTGAGATAGGAAGGAATAATAATTGGTTGCCTGTGATAAATAAGGTATCAATTCCTGGGTTATTATTTGCCGATGATTTAGTGATAGGATCAGTTTCAACGATTGGTCTGAAGCAGTCCCTACAGCAAATGAATAAATACAATGATGAGTGGAATTTGAAAGTAAATCAAGAGAAGACTCAAATTATAGTGTTTAAGAAAGGTGCCAAACTGGGCAAGTATGAAAAGTGGAAGAATGGAGAGAAGGAATATAAAGTGGTCAGAGATTGTATATATTTAGGGGTTAAAATGGATGGGGGTGGAAAATGGGAGAAACAGAAGAAACTGGTATTGACAAAGGGGAAAGGGGCAATGTCAGCGATTAGAGGGTGCAAATATAGAATACCAGATATAAATGTTAAATGGCTAGAGAAAATATATAACACAGTAGTTGAAGCAAAAATGTTATATGGAAGTGAAATATGGGGAGTAGAACGAGGCTGGGAAGTGATAGATATGGTACATAGGAGTTTTTGTAGAGACATTTTACGCCTGCCAAATGCTACAGTTAAGGAATTTGCTCTAATGAAATGCAGAGAGTGGGGGGGAAAGAGGTAATAATGGAGAGAGCTCTTAAATATTGGTACAGACTATTAAATTTAGAAGAGAAGAACTTGTTGAGGCAGTGTTTGGAATTCCAAGAAAGGAGCTTAAAGAAAAATGGGTGGAGTTATAGTATATAAACTAATTTGGAAAATAGTGGTTTGGGGGAAATTTGGAGGAGGGAAAATAATGTTAAGGGTTTTTGGAAAGTAGGTTTGAAGATATAGAGATACAAAATTTATTTAGCAACATTGGGAAGAAAAGTTCCTTGGAATCATATATATTAATAAAAAATGTATGGGCTAGAGAACAGTATGTGGATAACTCAAATAAGGAACAAAGAGAAAGTATAGCCTAGGTACGAGCAGGTGTATGGAGACTAATAGGAATGAGAAATGGGTTCCCACAGAACCTGTGTCCAATATGTGGGGAAAGAGAAGATTTAGAACATATCGTTTTTGACTGTAAAGGTACACAGCATTGCAGAAAGGTAGCTATAAATGGGAAATGGTTCAAAATGGACAGGAAAGTAGCTTTAAGCAAGATTTTTAACAAGGATAGTAAAAAGGTAGGAGAGTACTTGTCCAAAGTAAAAAAGAAATGGTTATGGACAATAAAAAGAGATGTAAATTAATTAAATTAATTTCATCATGTGATGTTAAGTTATGTAATTATATTATTATTATTATTATTATTATTATTATTATTATTATTATTATTATTATTATTATTATTATTATTATTATTATTATTATTATTATTATTATTATTATTATTATTATTATATTAGTATTATAAGATTATTATTTTGGTATCATTACTATTATTTTTTTACTATTTTTATTATTATTATTATTATTATTATTATTATCATTTTTATGTTATAATAAGAGTGTAATATGGGTAGAATATGGCAAGATAAAAGCCTGGGCTGATGTATAGCCATATTCTAAGGAAGATTGCTAGCACAAATAAATAAATATGCCCCAATTAGAAGCTTTATAACGGTGGAATGATCTTGAATAACAAACCATAAATCAATAAATATTGCATGGAAAGGAACAAAAACAAATACAACAAAGAGGAAGGAAAATATCTGCTTACAAAGTCAGCAGTTAACGTTGTAACCTTTGGAGCTACCAGGACATATTTATTAAGGTCGCTTACACTATAAACGATAATATTCCTTCAAAGAAAACAATCAAAATATTGAATTTCAATTTTACTCCTTGGTATGACGTTTCTGTGGAATTGTTCTATAACTTAAATATTAATCCCATTTTCTAAGCAAAATTAATAATTATTATCAACACCAACAGTTGCTTAATACCACAGCATGTAATGACACGCGTAAAAATGTTGGGATTAACAAAACTATGTCAGTTAAATTTCATTAATGCACCAATTAACATAGCTATATTCTTAATATTGATTTTTTTTGGGATGGTTGGTACTTAAGGCAAGATTTTAAAATATCATCCTCTACTAGCTGACTTACCCTATACCAATACTTATTACTCTTTCCAGCACCATTCTTTTCCTTGTTAACCTTTCCCAACTCTAACAATGAACGTACGTTGGATGTATTCTGAGGAACTCCCAGCATTTATTTACAAAATATTCTTACTGTGACATCCATTTTCTCCCACCCAATGTCTATCCCCCATATTTCCACTCTGTATGCCCATCTTGACTCTTGAACATAGCCTTTCGAACCATGTCACTTTCATCATTGTAGCAATTGTAAACATTTCCTCAACTGTCCCATTACCACTCTCCCTTTAGCTACTACCCAGATTTTCTGTTTTTCCCAATCTGCTTTCCGAATAAGTTTTATTCCCAATTATAAAACTGACTATTCGTATTTCTTTCCCCCTCAGAAACCATTTTTCTGATTTTTTTACTTTCTCTACTACGTATAGTAAGTAGGGGAAGTATTGTAGTCCACCCAAAAACTCGATATCGAGATGTCACCAGAAATATATGTTTTGATACCCCCTGAATCCAAAAAAAGCATTTTTGGAAACATGTTCGTGTGTGTGTTTGTCTGTCTGTGAACAGCATAACTCAGAAACAAACAGTTGGATAAACACCAAACTTGGTATTTAGGTTCAGTATCTTCCAGAGATGCGACACGAAGGTTTTCAAGAAAATCCCCCCCCCCCAGATTACCCTTTACATGGAACATTTTTCTAAAATTTTAATTTCCTCAAAAATGGCTCCAACGATTTTGATTAAAATATCATATGTTTAAGATATTTTCATGACAAATGAAATGTATATCTCCAATTTTCTGGGAATGCCTCCAAAAGTATTCTTCATTGTGAACAATTTTTACATAACTGGTAAACCATAAGAGACAGACAAAATTTTACAACACAAAAAATGTAGATCGCATTAAAATACACAATTTATGGCACATACATTTTTTTTGTTGATGAACCATTTTTAAGATATTGCTTGTTATTCCCTTAAATTTTCCAATACTTATACTTTTTCTCAAATGGGAATTCGTTATTCATTTTTTTTTTTGTCGTGGTAATGCAAAGAGAATGGACTCCACATAGCAACCAGCTCTTAAAATATGACTACCGCTTAAAACCTACCAATTCGCCTTGCATCTACAAGAAAATTAGCAATAAGATTAACATCTCGATATCTCGATTAACATGAACCATATGGAGAATAAGCGTTTGTAAAAATAGTTTGTACAAGAGTAGAGAAAGTCATGTGAGTGTAACACATCAAATTTTTTTTTTCAATTTCTTTCCTTTTTTTAAATACTATAATCTTAGATTTACTTTAATTCACTTTAAGCCCCCATGCTTTATACAATATCTTTCAATTTCAAAGTTTAATCCAATTCCCACCATTAAATCATCAGCATATGGTAAACTCGGAATTTCCCTATTCTCTACAAGTGGCATGCATTTATTAGCTTTGCTTAGGCTAGTCATATAATCTATATATAAATTAAACAGAATACGGCTCAATTTACAACTTTGTATACGTCCTTGGCGCTGTAAAAGTTTGACTGTTACTTCTTCCTCTCTACATTTAATACAAAAGGTGTTCTGCTGGTATTAATATGCTTATTTCTTTGCTAAACCTTTCAACCTTAAATTACACCATAAAGCTTCCCTAATTATCTTATCATAAGCTTTCTGAAAATCTATAAATATGTTATCTAGCCTGCCTCTTTTCACCCGCAAATATTTATCCATTAAAGTGTTGATTATCATTATATTACACACTGACCTGCTTCTCTTCCAAAAACCAGATTGAAATGGCGACAGTATATGATTCTTCTTTGCCCAATTATATTCTTTCAGCCAGGATTCATGTAAAAATTTTCCCCAAACTTGACAACAATACTTATCCTCTATAATTCCCTGGATTATCTTCACTTCCCTTTCATTAATAAGTGGTTTAAATTGCCATCCTCCACCTCTTTAGAATATATTTGTTACCTTTCATTCCATCCAAAAGTCTGGTCAAGCATGTGTGGATATGACACTTCAGATTCTTTTTTCTGGGGGGGGGGCGCAAATATAGATATAAGCATTTCAAATATACCTATTGGTAAATTATGTCAAAAATGTTATTAAAAGTAAATTAACTACAAATATATTTAAATAATCCAAATGTTCTGATTTTTGTTTTTTAAATTTGGCGTTAAAGTGAACACACTGTAGTGTGCCAGTTTACTGACACAACATATGTTATGCACATAAACAGATAACTGCAAATTTAACCAATTTTAGTTTGTGTGACTATTGGTATACACGAAGATTTCAATTCAGCCAGTAATACATTACACATTACATCCCTCTGCAGCTAAAATGATCACATGCAGATACTTATGGTACACACTACACCAATATCCGTTCTAAAATGTGTTGTGTAAGTCAATGTAATTTTTCATCAAATGTAATTTAATTCTTCATTTTGCATTGATTTCTGATATGCTTAAAAGTATATAAAACCTGCTCCTGTACTTAAGAATACAAATGTGAGATATTTATAATACACCAAACTTTTGAAAGGTACATTTACCACTAAGCTATAATGAATTCACATTGCTCTATATTATTTATTAGTTTCTTTACTTATTAACATGTACATTTTAAGATTTTTTTGAGTTGACCTTAAACTTTCATGTTTTCTAGTCTTTTCAGGTAAAAGTTCTGTTTATGGACACCCACAAAAACAGCATTAAATTATTTTAAAATGCAATAAAAGTAACTTTAGTGTATTTGCCAAAATTTTGAACAGTGCTGTTAAATTTGAATTCCTCGTATCTATCAAAACAGCTAGGCAGACAATTAATATTGGACATTACATTATTCCATATGCGGGTAGGAGGTACGCAATTTTAAGAAACTTACGGAATTGGGTTTTTTTAATACGCATTCTGCTGCCAAAATTGTACCCTAAGCCGCAAGGCGTAGCCAAGGGACTTGAGGACCCTCAGCCTCAAAGCATAGCCAAGGGATGTTTTTTAGAAGGAGAGGAGTGGAAGGGTGTAGCCGTAGGATCTGCGCGACTAAACTTGAATAAGAACCCAGGATACTACAAAATCAACTCTGTGTATTAAAAAACCCCGATTCCCTAAGTTTCTTAAAAGTTCATACCTCCTACCTGCATACAGAATAATGCCCTTCTTTTCAATTTTTCATCTGCTAAATGGTAACACAGGGCAGCACCATGGCCAAGTGCCTAGACCAAGACAACTGGGTTCAATCCCAAGGACCCGCATGTGGGATTTACGGTGGACGGTTTTTCTCTGGGTTCTCCAGTTTCCCCCCACATGTTTAATTCCACCGAAGCTCCATCCACCTTTCCTATCATTCTCTTCCTCACTTTCATACCGGGCGTGTGGCTGATCACCCACCCTGGTCTGTCACTCTCTGATCCATAGGCCCTCTGCCCCCTGTCAGGCTTCTGCTCTGGGTGTTGTCATACATCCTGGGTAGTGAGTCACTGGTTCAGGTGAGCGTTAACGTGGGTAGACTCTGGCCCGCTTGGGCTGTTTCCGCCTTGTAGTCATTAAATGATAATGTACAACATACAAGTATTTGCCAAAAAAAAAAACTCACCCTAATTTATAGGCAACCTTTTCATTAAATCCTGTTTATTATTGTCTTAAAACAATCTCACAAGTTGAGGAAGACCGAAAAACAAAAATCACTAAACATATCTACCAAAGCATCAGTTGCCATTCAATAGCTAGTAGATATCTTGAATTAAACCAGAGTGATCTATCTGAAGTAAATATATCTGAAGTTTGACGAATGGATATTGGGGTATTGTATTACAATGCACCAACATTCTGAAATCCTCTGTAGTGAAACATCTGCACACATCTCTTGGATGTAACCAGCCTTCAGATCTCATTCAAATCACTAGCTGACATTTCCTGCTCTCCTATAATAATTATGAATTTATACTAACACTATGCACTGCTATTCCAAAACAAAAATTCAGCCTGTGAATTTAACTAGCTTAATACAAATGGTTAAGCACACAGTCTCAATGGTATACATTACCTTGAGAACATCCAATTCTTCAATACCAAAAAGAACATTTAGCTGCTGCATCACACGTTCTGGTTCTGCTGTTTTAAGATCAATTTTATTCAGTACAGGAATTATAACCATTTCTTTCGAAAATGCCAGATAAAAATTTGCTACTGTCTGAGCCTGAACCCCCTGGTTCGCATCCACCAATAAAACAACACCTTGACATGCTGCCAAAGAGCGAGAAACTTCGTTTGAAAAGTCCACGTGCCCTGGGGTATCGATTAAATTTAACAAATACTGTTTTCCACAGAAAGTGTATTTTAATGATGCTGTCTGCGCTTTCACTGTAATGCCTCTCTCGCGCTCAACTGGGAGCTTATCCAAAACTTGGGATGCACCGCTGTTAGGTTCAATTGCACCGGTTAGTTCTAATAGCCGATCAGCTAAAGTACTTTTACCATGATCCACATGTGCTATGATACTAAAATTTCTGATAAGTTCCATAGGAACGTCGTATCCATCTCCTACAATATCACACTTCTGCACCAACTTTCGCTTTTCTGTCAAAGTTCTTCTAAACAGACACACACCGATACGATTTCCATTCTTGGCAACATCAACAAGTAGGTGACAGAATTTTGGATTCATTAATAGTTTACTCATAATGATAAAATTCTAGCTACGCTTCTGAAACTGAACATCAGATACTCTGAGCATTAGCCAAACATAAACACCGACACCGGCGCATGTGCTCATGGTGCTCATAGCTCATAACCACAGAACAGCAAACTATTCTCATAACTGGCGAATGGCGATTGATATTGGCGCGCTCTGTTGGTTACGTTGGTAAAGAATATCTTTTAGTCAACTCGGTGATGAAAAGCACAGAACATTAGACATGAAAAGCAAGTAGATTATACAAAAGGAATTTGTGTAAAGTAGTTAAAAGATACCCTTACATACAAAGGACCGTCCTTAGGCTTTCAGTCAGTGGAGAAAGCCTGGATTAACGCTTGGCACTGATATTCGCAATCCATTACTTTAGCTCGGCTTTCTCATGCAATGCGGAAAAGTAAACGCCTACCAGTCTATTCAGTTAAACAGTCACCCTCAGGTACTGAAAGTGCAATTGTTCGCTTAAATTAGACTATTTACAATAAAGTAAATATTACACTACCCCTTTCTGGCGCGTCTCTTTCTTGTAGTCATTTATTGACGCAAGTAAATATAATACGCATATCTTCCTGTGCACTTCAAATTATGGATATGTATATGCAGTTATATACATTTAGTTTCAGTATTTATAAGTTGGAGAACAATAGTTAACTGAAATTAATATTATTTACTGAATTAAAAATTAAATACACACATTCCTCTCTAAAAATTGTAATTTTGCTCTTTATTTGATAATTACAACTATACCCCCGCCGCTATAACGTTGCACTTGACAGCTAGCATTTAAGTTGGTACACTCGCGAAAAAACAGATGAAAAGCTTCAACCGTTTGACTTCCTAAGCCAATCACAAGGCAGCATTCCGGATGGTCGATGACAAAGCGGAACCGGAACTAGAATCGACTCTGTTGCCGGATGTAACTATTCCCAACCACGTGCTTCAGTTTGTGAATCTCTAGCAGAGCGTCGAGTTGTTCTTTGCAAGCTACATATTGTTCATTGTTATTTGTTATTTAGATTTGTGGTTACTGTTCGTTTATACATTTATTTATATTTATCTATTTTATATATATTTCATTCATATTATTTATTTAAACAAAACTTAAGTGCGACAATGTCGGAAAAACGACGCCGATCGCCAAGTGATGATTCACGAAGTGAAAATCCTTTGCGCCGAGGTGTGCCACTTAATAGTCAGGCATTGGAACTATTAAGGAGAACCCGGGAGTTCTTTGAACAGGAAAAGGAGTACGTGAAGCTTCACGAAAATCCCTCTATTCCTGCTGATAAAGCCGTACAACGAACTGCAGCAGCTCTTGATTTAAGCACGAGAACTGTTGTTCACAAAGGAGTGAAACTAAAAGAGAAAGAGGACAAAATTCCTGAACCATCTGGAACACAACAGGTATTTATATCAACTCCAAGGAAGAAAAAAAAAGAAGCCTCGTCCAGTCACAAATATTGATGCTTTCCAATTAGACGCCATACGTAGACACATTTATGCCTATTATCATAGAAAGGAGTATCCGACCATACCAAAGCTGCTTATATCGCTTATTTTCAATTAACAATAATAATAATACGAAATAGTTATTATTCAGTGACGTTCGCTACTTACGTACACTTTTTGTATGCGGCGTAGACACGATAGAAATGAGAACAATCAGCTGTTGTTGTTTACTAGCCACTCTGGCAACGTCGCAACCACGATGTAGCCAACCTTACGCGAAGCCACACGAACTGTCAAGTGCAACGTTATAGCGGCGGGGGTATGGTTGCTGCTACCTCTCTCTCCCTCTCTCTCTCTTGCAGCAAAGGAACTTCAATGTTCTGAACTTCCACTATATCTGGTTTTGCAAGAGGAACGCGATGGGAAGGTCTCTTCTTTTTGCTAGAAAAAAGTCTTCCCTGTGGCAGATTTTTCTGTCTTCTGTTTTGAGAATGAGTAGGTACTTTTTCATTTTGGTTACGAACTGCTGCTAAAGTCACCTTTCATGATGGTGTGTTTTTCTTAAGCACTTCAAGTTCTCTTTCCGTGGAAATTCCCTTAATTAAGTCCAACCATTCAGCAGCAATTGTCTCCTTTTGTTGAGATAAAGGCGCAAAAGTATGATAATCTTCTTCTTGCTCTAATATTTGTTGGTTTTCATTTATAGTGCAAAGAATCTCCCAACTATAACAAATGCATTGGGATTCTTAGGAAGTTTTAAAGTTCATGGCTGAGTCGAATTTCACATATACGGTGCATGTGCTTTACATATGTTCCATTTAGTGCTGGAATCAACATACGTGCAGGAATATCTGCGAATGCAGGTGTTACATTCGCTGTATATTAATCTACATGTGCATTGATCCTCATTGTCGCATACAAAATACATCTCGGTAGATGTAGGATGGTATTTTCCATCCCCTGCCTTCCTTAACAGTGAGCTTCTTGTCTATTTGTAAGCTAGATTTGTGCCTGCGACGAATATACGAGGGCTGTCCCAGAAGTACCGGACAATAAGAGAAACCAAAAATGTTGGGAAAAAAACATCTTTATTTCTCTATAGTCTCCTTTCAGCTCGATACACTCTTCCCATTGATGTTCAATCGCTTCGATACCCTGTTTATAGTAAAAAGCGTCGAGTTCTGTAAAATAGCCATCAACTGCAGACTCCACCTCTTCATTGTTGGCAAATCTTTTACCATCAAGCCATTTCTTCAACTCTGGAAACAGAAAAAATTCAGAGGGGGCTAAATCTGGCGAATAGGGTGCAATAGGAAGCGATTCGAACTTTAACGCACTGATTTTGGCCATGGCGATAATGGTTGTGTGAGCTGGTGAATTCTCTGGACGAAACAAAACTTTCTTTCTCGCTAAATGCGGCCGTATTTTCTTGATATCATTCAAACGCTGCAATAATTTCGCATAACTCTCGCCAATGATTGCTTTGCCTTTTTGAAGATGAGAATTATCCCACGCGCATCCCAAAAAACTGATGTCATGACCTTGCCTGCAGATGGAACTGTCTTTGCCTTCTTTGGAGGTGATTCTTCCCTTTCAATCCACTGTTTTGACTGTTCCTTCGTCTCAGGTGTGAAGTGATGGACCCATGTTTCATCCGTGGTTATGAATCGACGCAAAAACTCTGCTTTATTGCAGCTAAACATCGCCAAACACTCCACTGAAACACCCTCACGACGCTGTTTTTATTCAATTGTGAGTAAACGCGGCACCCATCTTGTGCGCAGCTTTCACATGTCCAAATTTTCAGTCAGTATGCGATGTACAGCGCTTTTTGAACTGCCTGCGATGCGCACTTTCAATCGACGGAAATCCAATGCCATTTTGTGGATTTTCTTCACAATTTCTGGCGTGGTCACCTCATTTGTCGACCATTGCTATGTTCGTCTTCACAACTCGTACTTAAACTCTGCCACCCAATATTTTACTGTTGTAAATGAAGGAGTAGACTCCCCCAGAGTAGAATCTAGCTCAGCTTTAATATTAGTTGGACTAAGACCTTTCAAATGAAGTATTGTATCACATAACGATGACCAGTTTTATCCATGTTTACAAATTTCCTAAGAGCGTTCATTATTGATAGCTGCCAAACAATTACTAAACAATGTAACATCGTCAAACTTCAAACTTAAGCTTGTACTTTCTACGATAGTCATTTGTTTGAAACAGCTACCTATACGTCAGGTTGGGTACTTCTGGGACTACCCTCGTCTTTCATTTTGCTGGTTTTGTTGTGCCTTTCGTACGCACAATAAGCCTGTCGAATATCTTGCTTTTAAACAACATGAGATTTCTGACATTTCACTCTAAGCGGAGAAGTGGGAGAGCTGCATTACCACGTTGTATTAGAGCATATGTCAGCTGTTTAGTAACACACCGAATAGCAAACAGCTTGCTGGGACTTAACGCAAGTGAGCAGTAGTAAACCACGCCAGCATGGCAACATGTTACCCCTCAAAGTTCAGTTTGTAAGCCAAGGAAAAGGAGGGCAGTGACACCTTACTGGCTAGAGCAACAGCGGAGGGTACATTGCCATGGAAATGTTCCCCTCCAAGAAGTGCCAGAAGTCTCATGTTATTTAAATTCTAGATGGATGGAAGGGTGGCTGGATGGATTAATAGGCGGATAGATAGATAGATGGATGGATGGATAGATAGATAGATAGATAGATAGATAGATAGATAGATAGATAGATAGATAGATAGATAGATAGATAGATAGATAGATAGATAGATAGATAGATAGATAGATAGATAGATAGATAGATAGATAGATAGATAGATAGATAGATAGATAGATAGATAGATAGATAGATAGATAGATAGATATGTAGGTAGTTGAGTGGGTGGGTGGGTGGGTAAGTAGTTAGATGGATATGAGTGTGTAATTGCATTCGTGCTATTTGTGTTGAGTCCTGCATGCAGTCTATAGTAGTAAGCCCATTCAGTATTTTACACTACTTATGTGGTAGTTCTGGAAGTTTGAAGCAAACTCAGACGTGTCATGATCACCTTTCAAGGTTTCTAGTACGAAATGAAGCATAATTCCAAACGCTGCCGTATCTCTTTCCTCCAGAAATGTTCTAAGAAGCTTGTAAACGCCTACTTGTTTTTCTTGACCTTCAATTGCTCTTAATATTCTTTCTCCAGGCCGTGTCTAAATGTCAAGTATACATTAGAGCCTCATTTTAGGAGTTTCCATTGCAGAAATCCAAGCATTAAACAAGGACTCTGTTAAGTCAGGCATAAAAATATTAGGGGAAAATTTTCCAACTTCTGACTTCATGCAGTGGAGAAATATGAAGAACACTTGCCAGCCATTTCTATTTGAGATGAGGAAGGCGCATGGAAACTCTTGACTAACTCGTCCAGTACCTACCAGCAGTGGCATAATTTCGAAACCATAGATATTTATCCCATGCATCCCGTCAATGCAAGTACAGTCATCCCCATACTTATTCAATGTAACACATTGAGCACTATTCATTATAATTAACACAAAATATGTACTTTTTAGTTCCTGATCGGACTCGCTCACCGTGTCTTGTGGCTTATAAAGCAACAAACAGGGGTTATTTTAATTCATTTCGTGTATCCATGTCTCAAAACTAGCCGCATTATTTTTAGACCTGGATGATGCGGAGGACAAATTATAGCATCTCTCAAGGTTGTACAAATCCTGTCTGTTAGCAATGTACCCTTTCTAAATTATAAGCAAATGTTGACTCTCGTATTTTATCAAGTATAGCTTGAAAGGAATTTTGTTAGCAATAATCGCAGCTATACTGTTTCTTTCTTTTTCTCTAAATCCCAAGTGCGAAAATTCATGTTTGTGATCGACATGAGTCGAAACAAATTTGACTTTGCATACTCCTTGTTGGTCTGGAATGACTCTTATCATTGCAGGACATACTACACGGATTTTATTGCTCCCTTGCAGTTTTAAATGTCTAATAGTTTGCTTTTAGAGACAAAGTTCCCTGAGCGATGATATGCATAATATCTTAAAACATTGTCAGCGGCAGTATTAGAACCATAATTTTTCACAAAAGTGACAGTGTTGCCGCCCCAGTTTCTTGTTTCCAACATTTGAAGTCATCAAATGACGGGAATTCCAGTTCTTTCGATTTGACACATATTTCATGTACCAGTTCCAAGTGTTCATTTAAAATATTGTCCGCTGTTCCTTCATAATCACATAAGCTGAACTTCAGTGATTTGTTTGCAAGTAGTCCCTCACCACGATAATATGTTGATGGCGTTTGAAATTATACTATAATTTGAAATTCTTGCTGCAAATTTTGTACTTATAGGAGTACGAAACTTTACTTTTTGGGAAAGGTGCAACGGCACTTAACTTTCTCGGATGCGCTTTAGAAACGTATTGCCGCAAATATTGTAGTTATGTGCTTTCCCACACTGAGAGATGTTCAGAAGACTTGACGTTAGAGACAAACCGAAACAAACTGCTTCATACCACGACCGCAGGCAGAAAGAGCCGACTGTGGAGCCGAATGACCATGAAAGCGAAGAAAGGCATTGCACAAATTGTTACTTTTCCCAGACGTCTCTTTGTATTATCCTAGTGCCATACCTACACTATGGAAAACATTTAATTTAACCTAAATACTTGACATTGAGATTTCATTGGAAATACAGTATATGAGGTGTCCTGTATTTAAAAATTTTTTAGATAAGGATCCAGTGAACAGCTAGTTCCTGCTCTTACAAACCAATGAATGGCAGGAGTATCACTGATAAGTAATTAAACAAGCCAACGGTTCAGGGAACTTAGAGCTACCCATTGTCCGTCTGTTTAGGATAAGAGAAAAAACAGAAGAAAAAAACCTGATGTGTTACATTCACGTGACTTTCTCTACCCTCAGTCATTTATTAATGGGTATAAAAAGTATTCATATGAAAGCTCACTCTTCTATGTACCTCATTTTAATCTAAATACTTTTTTGCAGAAATAGCTACCTTACACATTTCAATGGAATAGCGATAGTCAAATGTTTCATAACTGGAACGCTATAACCTGGCTATTAAATTACATTCTCCTCGAGAGAAACAACTGAAAGTCGACAAAATTTCAAAATAATGACAACTCAGCAATTGGAATCATTAACAGCAGGTATCTCGAAAATAGCTTATGCCAAAAAAAATTATTGTAAATGAATTCTGTGTTTTAAAGAAATCTACATTTTTTCTATAGTGCGCTTTCATCTATCGCTTAACGTTTTCAATCTTAAACGTTACAAGATTATACAAAATCCCTTCCGAATAAGAGGACTTTGCAGGCTATTCCCAAAACATTCAAAATATACATTTTGTCATATATGTATATATGTGTGTATATATATTTAAATATATCAATATAGCAAAGAGAATGGATAATGAAACACTTCCAAAATTAGCATTGAATTATAGACCAATAGGAAAAGATATATAGGAAGATCGCAAAAGAGACTTACTATGAAAGCGGAACAGAACGATGGTCTAATCCATGCAGTTAAGAAGAGAATAGTATCCTTAATATATACCATTTTAACAAAAATAGTTACAGACTATTTTAGAACAAAAAGAATTGAAAAATCTTCCATATAAACGGTACTTGGGGTGGGTGGTTTTCTTGAAAATTTTCGTGTCGCATCTTTGGAAATTACTAAACTTAAATAACAAACTTGGTACTTATCCGATTTCTTGTTTTTGAGTTATGCTGTTCACGGATACACATACACACGTGCGCGCACACCCACACACGGACCTATTTATAAAAATCATGTGTTACATTCACATGATTTTCTATATTCTCTATCGTTTATTTTGGATATACAAATTATTCTTACGAAAGCTTATTTTTCTATCTACTTCATTTTAATCCAGAAAATGTTTTGCAGAATCAGCTAAATTACACGTTTCATTATAGATGCAAAGCGAACAGCGATAGCCAAATGTTTAAGAATAGGACGCTATATGTTGGCCTTAAAAGTCCGTACTCTTTCCATGGCATCCCGAGAAACAACTGAATATTCAAAGGACTTTAAAGGAATGATGAAGTATTGAGCAATGTGAATCATTAATAATGGATACCTCGGAAATGCCCTATGCCATAAAGAGATCTACATTTTTGGTGCAGTAGTTTTCGTCTATCGCTCAGCCTTTATCACTTATATAAGATTAAATAGAATTCCTCCCGAATGAAGAGGACTTCCCAAGCTGCTCCCAGAAAATTCAAAATATTCGTTTTATTTGTAATGCACATGTCTTTAACATATGGCATTTCTTTAAAAAGTTAGTCATTTTTAGAAAACCACACATTTCGAAAAATCTTCCATATAAAGAGTATTTATGGTGGGGTGTTTCCTTGAAAACCACTATGTTGCATCTTTCGAAGATACTGAACTTAGTTACAAAGTTTCGTGTTGATCCGACTTTTCGTTTCTGAGTTATGCTGTTCACAGGACACACACACAAACACGGATCTTTTTAAAAATGCATTTTTGGGATTCAGGTGCCTCAAAACATGTATTTCCAGTGAAATGTGGATATCGAATTTTTGGGTGGGTTGCAATACTTCCCCTGTTTACTATAGCAGTAGAGAAAGCAAAAAGGACTTGAACATAAGTCCGTAAAACACAATATATGTGGATATTTTAGTCCAGATAATGAAGCATTTGCACTGTTATACTTTAATTTCCAATATATCGGGATCTTCCATTTCAAAGGATCATTACTATCAGCTAGCAGGATTTTATAAATGATGTGAAACACTGGTGGTATGAAAGGAAGTAAATTCAATAGATCTCTCCTTTTACTGCAGCTATTGAGAGAAATTTACTTTTGAAATCTACTCCAATCTTTAGAGATGACATACAGAGCAATACTCCATGCTCTTGAGTGTAGGGACTCCATTGCATTTCTTGCCGATAAAAATTCTCTCCGCTATTATTTCTCTTTCGTGTCACCAAATGGTATTTAGAAACCCAGCAAAATCTAAAAGCTGCTCTGATTCCAAATACATCGAAGTGTTTCTTTCTACCAGTTTCTCGAAACAATTGGTAAAACTATGAGGATAATATATTGTCAAGTTCAACCTTTTCGTTTTTTCCTTCAGTCATTGAGTGATCAACATCACATTCCATATGGGGTGGATAGAAACTAAGAATTTGTGATTAATGGCTGTAATATGGCGAAAATCAAATCAAGCTTTTTAATGAACATGGCTGCCTCATTGAGCTTATGTTTAGGCCACCACGAGTGTCAGAATAACAGCTTAGAACAGTTACATCATCTGAAGTTGAGAGAAGCTGTCCCAAATTACTCAAATGTTGATAACAAAAGATAATATAATTAACTTTCTTGCGGCCAATGCTGCATACAATTACCAAGATTCTTTCGGTTGCACCATCATGGATAATTAAATCATAAATCCATGGGTGATATTTAGAAAGCTACAGAAGGTCTAACAGAAGTG
Source organism: Deroplatys truncata (assembly GCA_030765065.1). Lineage (NCBI taxonomy): Eukaryota > Metazoa > Arthropoda > Insecta > Mantodea > Mantidae > Deroplatys > Deroplatys truncata. The sequence goes on from CM060985.1 coordinate 160,503,378, forward strand.
GGCAAACACTCCTCCAAATTAAAATACTTCTTGAAATTATCTTAATTAGCCATATCTTTGTCGTTTGCTTTTGAAACGTGTTCTGTATCTCAGATTCGTTATGAATTTTAATTCCGCATTTATGTTTTCTACCTGCACATTCTTACCTCCATCAGCGCCACTTTCAATTGCATGTGCAAACTGTCGCACTCGTGCCAAGATATCTCCACACTTAGCTTTTAGAATGACAGCTTTATTAGTCATTTGAAAATACTTCCCTTTCATATATTTTTCTTAAAACAGATTTCAAGATACAAGCTATATGTCATCTTCTGTAAACTTAAATGAGAAGGTAAATAAAAACCTACATCGTTTGCTCGTCTTGCATATTGATTTTCGTATGATGAAAATGAAAGAATGGGACCTCAGGATTCCTGAAATATTCTGTTGTTTAATTTGTAATCGTGGGCATACGACAAACGTTTTATGTTTCCATAATTCCAAGGAACAATCCGTACACACCCCGTTTTTCTTTCTTTGGGCATTGAATTAAAAAAAATAGTTTTACTTATGGACGCTCTCTAACTACTATGGTTCTTAGTGTCCCATTTATATTGGGTGTGAGAGATCGGAAATGTTGCTCAGAGGCTTCTTTATTCAAGCTTGAGGTTCTTTTACGTGCCGTAAATTTATGACACTGGACCACGTGTCTTCCGAAGATTTTCCTTCCGAAGGAAGCCATGATTTTACACCCCCTCCAAAAAATCCATGGTCTTCTGCCGGGTTTAAACTGCGACCTCCGGAACTAGAGGCTAGCATTGCACTCCTAGAACACGGAGGACGATTCAAAGCAATATTTATAAGTCACATAATGGATTTTGAAGCTGTTTTTCTGACTAGGTCTCCTGTAGCCTTTCATGATAAGAAGCTTTCCAATAAACTTAACACGATGATTTTGTGAAACTAATGTCCAATATTCAGAAAAGCTAAGTCTTCATAATGTAACTTTCTATAAAGGCATAGGTTTTGTTCTACACTGTTTACGTGGCTTCATTTTTCTGTCGTCTACTTCTTCCCCGCTAACATTAATGGATGGTTTTACCGTATTTAAGAGGTATACTCTAAGTCTACGAATGAATTTATCTCGTGGATATTGCAATAAGTTGTTTTTAAAAATAGTATTCCTGTCGGTATAAGTAGTGCAAAAAGTCGCATCGTTTCTCTGAGGAATTACGCTCTAAACGATGTTGGGATCCTTGTGTATGTGGGAATGAAATATTTGAAAACTTTCACTGAAGAAATGAACAAGCAACTCACATAGCATTTTAAAGATGTGTAACCAACAGGATTGGGACGCTCATTATATAACAAGGGTTTTTAAATTACATAAAGAGTGTGAACGCGCGCGGAGGCTACATAGCCAGTACGTGCCACTGGGCCCCGCGTTGTGGTCTTTGACCGGCCGTCAGGAACAGTAGCTATTGCGCAACAGTAGCCATTGTATACTACTTATCTGTTCCAGAATATTCCTCTCGGTGTATTCTAGTAACCTCTCTTTATAGAGAGGCTTAACCCGAAAGGACTGTTTTCCCTTACCCCGGATTGACGACACCCTGGATACCTTTGCTGGTGCCCAGTGGTTTTCAACCTTGGATCTGAAATCGGGATACTGGCAAGTGGCTCTAGATCCCAGAGACAAGGAGAAGAGCGCATTCTTGACACCAAGGACACTGGCAGTTTACGGTTATGCCCTTTGGCCTCTGCAACGCGCTAGTCACGTTCCAGCTTCGTATGGAGTCGGTGATGAGGAGTTTGACTTACGACGGCTGCTTGCTATATCTGGACGACATAATCGTCATTGGCAGCACCTTCAAAGACCACCACGAGAACCTGACCGAGATATTACAGAGACTGCAAGCAACCAACCTGAAGCTGAAAATGAAGAAGTGCCAACTCTTCTGCAAGGAGGTTAATTACTTGGGCCACGTAGTCTCCTAACTGGGTGGCCACGGACACCGGGAAGGCTCGGGTTGTGAGAGCTTGACCTCGTCGGAATAGTAAACGAGAATTATACAATTTTCTGAGCCTATGAAACTACTACCGTCGGTTCGCCAGAGAATTCTCCAACATTGGGAAGCACGTCACTTGTCTGACCGAAGAACACCGGCCTTACATGTAGACAGAAGTGGCGGAAAACGTGTTTTGGGTACTTAAGTCAGTACTCTGCCGTGTGCCTGTTTTAGGTTTTCCACACCTGGTCTATTTTATTGTGGACACCGGTGCCAGGTGGCATCAGAGGCGTACAATTCCAAATAAAGGAACGATAAGAGCGTGTAAATAGCTTACTATAGTAAGACTCCCTCAAATGCAGAAAATAACTACTGCGCTAAAAGGCGAGAACTCCTGGATGTAATAAAGGCGCTGAAACACTTCCATAATTATTTGTACGGTAAACCATTCCAACGAAAATTGACTGCAACGACCGCACCTGGCTGTTAAGCTTTAACAATCTCGAAACCCAGACAGCACATTGGGTCCAGAGACTCCAAGAGTACAACTTTACATCGGAACATCGGAGAGGAAGGAGCCATTACAATGCCGATGACATGTCAATAAGATCCTGCCCAGAGGAGCGCAGCCACTGCAGTAAGGGGAGGACAAGGAGCACGCTGTAACTCTTCGTGTGATTTCAGGGTACCTGTAGATTTGATGGCACAGAGCAGCCCTGACGGGCGAGCAGCTGGCGGACGCCGAATTGGGGACGCCCCCAAGTCGGGCCGTTTCTCTCAGCCTAGTTCCTGGAGCAAGGTACTAGACTGTACCATGCTAGCCTCTAGTTTCCGAGGTCGCGGGTTCAAACCCGGCGGAAGGGATGGATTTCTTTCGAGAGTAAAAATCCATAGTATGGCTTCCTTCAGAAAGGTAGTAAAGATGGCGGTCCCATGTCGTAGGCTTACGCCACGTAAAAGAACCTCAAGCTTGATAAAAAGACATCTTAGCAATATTTTCGGTCTTTCACGTCCAGTATGGAATGAAACGCTAAGGACCATAGCGGTTAAAGAGCGTCTATAAACAAAACTCAGTTTCAAGCTACTAGGCCAAGCTGGGAAGACGTCGCATCCAGGACTAATGTGAATAAGTCCTACTGGGCTCAATGGAAGTCACTGAAGACCAAAGAAGACTTGTTGCTCAGAGTCACCTGACGGAAAGATCCAGAAGAATAGCGATCCTTCCTCTGCATAAGGTGACGAAGTCCTGAAGGAATGACATAACGGGTTCTCTGGGGTAACATCTCGGACGCAATCGAAAAATCGATAAGCTTCGACAAAGGTACTACAATTGAAGCTACGAGGTGATACCGCCAACGTCATGTGTACGGCAAGTCGTGGCGTATGGACTAGGAGCTGGGTTCCCATACAGCAGTATAATGTGGGAGCAACCTTCAAACGCACCACTAAAGTCACAGTTGGACCGTTCCCGTGTCCGACAGGGGTAAAAATGTTTGTTGGTCACGGATTACTTCATTGAGTGGCCGGAGGTATACACCACTCCTTACCAGGAGGCCAAGACGATCGCGGACCGCCTTGTGAAAGAACTGTTCTACTACACCTTTAGAGCTACAAAGTGATCAGGGCACCAACATCAATGAGGGAAGCATTAGAGCGATTGGGAGTGCACAAGACGCGCACAACATATCTCCACCTGCAGTTACAATATATCACGAATATTTAAGAACACCCGAGGAAGGTCGTGGACAATCACGAGAGGGACTGGGATATTAAAGTGCCGCTATTCTTACTGGCCTACCACTCTTCAATGCACGACATCACCAGGTTGACACCAGCCAGCTTGGTCAACGACAGGAAGCTGCGCCTTCTATGCAACCCGTTGTTTGGGAGCCCCTAGTCAGATCACCCGGCAATCTGCATCGTGGAGACGGTCTTCACGATGTGCACGAGATGGTCCTTCAATATATCCAGATAACGAGCGACCGGATGAAGATTCGTTGCCCGGAAAGCCAACAGCCGAGGTCCCATCAGGGTGATATGGTATATATGTATCGCCATATCCGGAGCAAGGGGTATTTCCCCATACTTCAACAACCATGACAAGGACAGTAGCGCGTGGACAGGAGGATCAATGGTGTAGTCTAGCGCATCCAGAGGCTACCCCGAGGGAAGATGCTGGTGGTACACCTAAATCTTCTCGCCCTCTATGATAGGGCTGGTCGTCCCGACCAGCCCTAAGGAGGGAGCAGCATGAGCACGCGCGCGAGACTACCTGCGGCGTCGCCAATACGTGCCTCTCGGCCCGGCACCTAAGTGTAGCCTTCGAACGGCCGTCGGGAACACTAGTCTGTGCGGAGCAGTAGGTGGTGCGGAATAACTCCCATTGTGTGTTCTTTAAGATTCCTTTGGGCATGTTCTAGTAGCCTCTCTTTATATTAACTTCCGCTTTGTGTGCAACGTCTTAATAAGGGGCTACCTTTGAGCGAAGTTTAGTTCTGTTAGTTAAGAAGTTACAAAGTGGGAATTGGACAGTACCATTGCAGTTCAGTTGTGAGTTGTGATTCGACAGGTCAATTATGTTGTGTGCCGTGTGTGTGGCAAAAGTGACTCAAGTATAACATTTGTGCCACGCTGAGTGCCTAAATGATAAATAGAGTTTTTCGCAGTAAACTGGCGTTCTCGTTTATTACCACATATTTAGCTAACTCTAATATATTATCCCAGATAGTCACAAGATTTGGATTAGTATTCATTCATAAACCATGTGAGAGGACAGCAGGCACTGGTATACATATACTGGCATACTTATACATTTAATGTTTAATATAAGATTAATTATGTTGGCATCGTCAATTCAAGTGCATTTTCTGTATACCTAGTTCATAGTCATACATTATTTCATATAAAATTAGAGAAATTATAGAGATATATAATCTGACTTTTTGTTCTTTACTAATTTTATTTAGAACTATTTGTAAACGTAACTATAACTATAACTCGCAGTTGCTTTTGTGTACAGGTAACTGTAGTTAAGTTACTTTTTTTACTTTCTCTACCACGTACAGAGGGCTACTAATGTTTTCCGTGCCACGTGTTTGTCGCCGAGGGGAGGAAAGTGGGGCGTTTTGTCGAAAGGTCATGCCAGGTGCCTTAGCTCATACCTGCTCTACAAGGTTAGGGGATGTAATTGTGCTAAAGAAAACATCATTCCATCATACTTCTCCTAGATTTGGCTGTAAGAAAGCAATGACTGTGAAAAGAAAACAACAGTAACATTGCAGCACAGCAACATAAGTAGTATACAAAGTATTGTTTTGGAATTAGAGGCATCATTTCATTGTATAATAAGCGAGCGCTAAGCAAAATGGTTTAGCTTTCTCTACCCATTATCAACTAACAAATATTCTCTATTTATCACAATATCCTTATAAATTATGATTTTTTCGTGCAGTTTATCTTAATCGTGATAACAGTTTAGGCCAGAAATTATTTCAAGTTACAGTTTAAGTAACACTTTTCCCAATTTAGCTTGCATGCAAGATGCCGTAATGACAAACAGTCGCTTATCTCTACAACAACTCTACTTTTAACTGTCTCTACTATGCACTTATAGTAAGTAGGGGAAGTATTGTTCACCCAAAAATTCAATAACGTGATTCACTAAAAATACGCGTTTTGAGACCTCCCGAATCCAAAGAAATCATTTTTACTTTCTCTACTATGTAGTTACAGTAAGTAGATCAAGTATGGTATTCCACCCAAAAATTAAATAACGTGATTTATTGAAAACATATGTTTTGTTACCCCAGAATCCAAAGAAAGTATTTTTACTTTGTCTACTACGTAGTTAGTGTAAGCAAAGGAACTATTGTATTCCACCCAAAAATTCAATAACGAGATTCTACAGAAATCACGTTTAAGACTCCCTGAATTCAAGGAATGTATTTCTAGAAAAAGGTCCAAGTGTGTGTGTGTGTGTGTGTGTGTGTGTGTGCGCGCGCGCGCGCTTGCTTGCTTGCTTGCTTGCTTGCGTGTGTGTGTCCGTGAACAGCATAACTCAAAAGCAAATGTCGGTTAAAAACAAAACTTGGTGTGGGTGCGACATGAAGATTTTTAAAGAAAATTCTTCACTCCAAACTATCTTTTACATTGAAAACTTTCCGAAATCCTTTATTTTTACAAAAATGGCTCTAACGATTTTTATTAAAATAATATGTTTGAGCTATTTTCATGGCAAATAAATGTATATTTTTTTAATTTTCTAGGAGTAGTCTGTAAATTCGAGTTTATTGTGAATGACTTGATAATTAGTAAACCTTAAGAGAGAGACATCCTGTTGCACAACAAATGTAGATCTTGTTAAAGCGCACAGTTTATGTCAAATAACATTTGTATGGTGTTAACTATTCTGAAATATTCTTTGCCTTCTCATTAGTTTGAATTTTCAAATACTTTATACTTCTCTCAATTGCAAATCGGTTATGTTTTTATTTCTTCCTTTCTTTTTCGTGTTCATACAAAGAGAACAGAATTTCGAAGCTATCACATAGCGATCAGGGGGATGGCTATGTTTAAGAATAGTTTGTAGAAGAGTGAGCAAAGAAAGTAATGTAAATGCGACACATATTTTAAAGAAACAGCTCCGTATTCCTGCGTGACTGTGAACAACATAAATCAAAAACGAAAGGTCGTTTAAATATCAAACTTCATATTTAAGTTCAGCATCTTTCAAGGATGTGACACGAAAATATTCAAGAAAGTCTCCCCACCCCAACAACCTCTTACATGGAAAATATTTGGAAATTTATTTTCTCAAAAATGGCTCTAACGGTTTTTATTAAAATTTTCTCTGTTTAAGATATTTTCATGACAAATGAAATATATATTTTGAATTTTCTGAGAAGAGCCTCTCAAGTCTTCTTCATTCTGAATGACATTTGTATAATTAGTAAACTCTAAAGGACGGGCAAAGATTTACTATACATGGAATGCAGACCACGTTAAAGCACACAGCTTGTCATACGTATATTTTATGAAATTAACTATTTCTCGTGTATTTTTTTGTTATTGGTTTGAATACTTTCTGTAAATGGAAAGTCACTATTCGTTTTGTTTTTGTTGCTATCATACAAATAGCACGTATTTTCAAAGCATCACATAGTGACATGCTTTTTGAAAATGTGACTATCACTTTATCTACGTATCCTACAACGAAATGTGTAAATGTGAACTTTTTCTTTTGGTATTTAATTAACGTCCTTTAACCGCGTAGGCCATTACGGACGGTGAAGGAACGAAATAGTTAAAATGATGCTCAAATGGTCCCGAGGTCCCTAATGCTTAGCGTTACGTGACAATCACAGTCTCAGGATAAGGGGAAACCCCGAAAAACCTTTATCCAGGTAACTCACTCTAACCGAGATTCGAACTCGGGACCTCTTGAATGTGAGGCAGACACCCATACCACAGAGATGGGCTAAATGTACATTGAAAGTTTATCTGGAGTATCAAGAAGTAAATAGAAACATAAGCTTTAGTAAAAAATAATTTGTAGAATGATGACAATGCAACACACTAGATTCTTCTCGTGGTGGTGTAAAGAGCGTAGAGTTTCAAAGGCACTACAAACAAATTTGACTTTCGTTTTTGCATTCTTATTATACTTACAACGGAGTTTGTAATGACAGTTCATCTCATTTAACAAGAATAACTCTTTCACATAAGTCGTGAGTAGGACAAGGTTGGAAAGGTAGAATCAGACTGAAAAATTCAATGCACTTCCAGGTTCCGTCAAGGTGGCACCGCAGTAACGCCTGCAACTCGCATTCAGGAGGTCCCTGGTTTGCTTCCCGGTGACCGCCCACTCTGATCCATGGGTTTTTTCGGGAGTTTTCTCGGGTCGTCAGACGAATGCTTGACTGGTTTCTCTCAGCCCCCAAATTTCCTGTCCCTCCATATCGTTCCATTCATCTCAATCATCCTTAACCCCGTTAGGTCTGTTTCAGGTTTGGAAGTGTCGGTGATGGTCTTCCGGTGCGGTGTGGCAGGGTAAATTGATTCTCTCTGTGGAACCTTATCCATCTCTCAGTCTTCGGCTTGTTGCCGAGGTATACGGACCACCCCTTGGGGGCGTTGGTCCCCCTGTGTTGGGCGGGGTTCCCGGTTTGCCTGCCCGATAGTCGGGGCGTCTTAATCTGGAAACTTTAGGGACCCCGTCATAGCTGTGCCGTCACACTGGTTCCGACCGCCCGATGTCTCTCACCTAGCACCTCCAACTCACGGCGTTCCCTCGAGGGACACAGGCACACTATCCTCATTCACTGGAGTGGGGCCTAGTCGCCTCCGTTACACACTCCATTCCATACCAGGGAAGAGAAACATTTTAAGAATTCAGAATGTAAATCATAATACAAAGTATCTAAATCTAACAACGTGTGTTATTTCCCAAGCTTTCTTTTCTTTCTTTCTTTCTTTCTTTCTTTCTTCCTTCAGATTTTTAATTTAAAAGCAAGTTTACTTTTGAAAGCAATTGAATTTTCAGAATAGAGTGCTTTCAAATAGGAACCAACTGCAACAAAAGCACATCAACCGTTTCGCATTTACACTTTCGTGTCACTATTTTGAAAATTTAGCTTATATGTTATCCTAACCGAATGAAGCAGCTATTAGAAACAACATATTTTGCGCTAAACGTTGTTTTCTCGCATCTATTAACATTTTCCCATTTTAAATACAATAGCTGTTTTTATTCTACGTCCACTATACGGTTGGCACGGTTTCTCTGCCCTTCTCTTGTGAATGTGTGTAAGAGGGAATGATGTTTCAAACAAAACAATCTTTATTCGCTTTTTAGTAATTAACACAAAATATATCTCATTTTGAGGAAAAAATGAATGCTGCACTTATTTGTGCTGAAACTTCTTCAATTCTTTGACATTAATATTACTCTTTCTTCCGTATTTTTAAAACCTTATTTGAATGTTTTCAGAATTGAATCTGCCAACTGTATGGAACTACACACTTAGCCCTAAACGTTGTGATCAATCTCTATGAAGATTAAAATTCAAAACAAACTTATATTCAAGATAAGAAATACCCTCTGCTGTCGGAGTTCGCATACAATAGTCAATACGTGGCAATTATCAAACTATTATTATTATTATTATTATTATTATTATTATTATTATTATTATTATTATTACCACTTGCAACAAGCATTAAAAAGGAGATATACATTATGTAAACCTTGTTTCTAAAAAAAATTACTGAATAATACATCTTAAACTTCTATAGCACCCGCATAAGCAGTGTAATATTTTATTTTTAAAAATATATTATGTAAATTATGTTAATTTATTTTACTTGGATAGATCTAGTATAAGAGAAAATCATTTAGCTTCGTCTTCTTTCTTCTTAGAGTCAGTCGATGCATTATACGAGCATACGCAAAAGTAAATGTAACCTTTGAGATGATACCGGCGCTTACTGTCGGTTATAGTCAGGCATAACTAGTCTAGAAGACATTATTTCCTGCTCTTCCTGTTCACCCTCCGGCCCATCGGAAAACATTTCGATCCTTCTGTACCTATAAGGTAGAGAAGATATTGCATTCCATACAAAAATTCGATAGCGAGATTTCACCGTAAATACATGCTTTAAGACCCCTGGTTCCAAAAATCATTTTTGAAAAAAGTCCGCGCATCTGTCTGTGAACAGCATAACTCAAAAAAGTCTGATGTGTTACACTCACATGACTTTCTCTACTCTTGTACAAACTATTTTTACAAACTCTTATTCTCCATCTATTTCATATTAATCGATATAAACATTTACAGAAACGACCTTTAGACATTCAAAGAAAATTACATTTTACATATAGCGACCAGTTCTAAAAATATTTGACTGTCACTTAAGGCCTGCTATGTTCCCCTTGTTTTGTATTTGCAAGGGCAATATAGAAATACAGTAGCCTTTAAGCATAGACATATCTCTTAATAGCTGGTTGCTAGGTGCAGCACCATTCTCTTTGCCAGAGATTAATACTCTTTGCATATCCAACACAAAAAATGAATAACGAATTCCCATTTGAGAAAATTATTGAACAATTTAAGGGAATAACAAGCAATATCTCGAAAATGGTTCACTCAAAAAAAAATGTATATGACATAAATTATGTATTTTAACGCGATCTACATTTTTTGTGTAGTAAAATTTTGTCTATCTCTTATGGTTTACCAGTTATGCAAAAGTCGTTCACAATGAAGAATACTTTTGGAAATATTCCCAGAATATGCAAGATATACATTTTATTTGTCATAAAAATATCTTAAACATATGAGATTTTAATTAAAATCGTTAAAGCCTTTTTTGAGAAAATTAAAAAATTTTGAAAAATCTTCCATGTAAGGGGTAATCTACGGTGGGGGGATTTTCTTGAAAACCTTCGTGTCGCATTTTCTGGAAGATACTGAACCTAAATACCAAGTTTGGTGTTTATCCAGCTGTTCGTTTCTGAGTTATGCTGTTCACAGACACACACATGGACATATTTCCAAAAATGTTTCTTTTATTCAGGGGGTCTCAAAACATATATTTCCGCTGAAATCTCGGTATCGAATTTTTGGGTGGAATACAATACTTTCCCTACTTACTATAGGTAGTAGAGAAAGTAACAAAAAGACGGTTAAACACCTAACTTGATATAATATTTTTTATTTTCTGAAAAACTGTCTCTATAATTTTAATTAAAACACCATATATTAATGATATTTACAGGACATAAAATATATATCTTGAATTTTCTGGAAATAGCTTTTGAAGGTTCTCTTCATTCGGAAAGAATTTCGTATAATCCTGCATAATTAGTAAATGTTAAGCCATGGACGAAAATATACTACACAAGTAATGTAGATCTCTTTAAAACACAAATTTATTTCCAATAAATTTCTTTGTATACGTTGTATTTCTTTGTATTTCTTAATATACGTTATTAATCGTTGAATTGTTCATTATTTGGTAATTCTTTAGTTCTTTCAACAACCAGTTGTTTCTCAAATTAAAAACTGTGTTTTATCTATGGACGCTTTTTAACTACTGTGGTTCTTAGCGTCCCGTTCTATATTGGTCGCGAAAGAACGAAAGTTTTGCTCAGAGGCCTCTATCAGACCTTATCTTTTACTCGTCCTTAATCTACAACACGGAACCACCGCCTTTACTCCCTTCCGAAGGAAGCCATACTAAGGATGTTTATGCCCGAAAAAAATCCTACGCCCTCCGCTGTGTTTGAACCCGAGACCTTGGGAACTAGAGGCTAATATCAGTTGTTTCTCGCAATTGCGTGGAAAGAGTGTGGAATTTTAAGGCAGCGTATAGCGTGCAGTTATAAAACATTTGGTTATCACTAGATTATCACTACTCCCTTTGTATCTTTAACGAACTCTGTAATGCAGCCATTTTGGGAAAGGTTTATCTCGATAAAAATGAAGTTAATAGGAAATTAAACTTTTGTCAGAAGAATTTGAATACGCACTATACCCCCGCCGCTGTATCTTTGCACTTGACAGTTCGTGTGGCTTCGCGTAAGGTTGGCTACATTGTGGTTGCGACGTTGCCAGAGTAGGTAGTAAACAACAACAGCTGATTGTTCTCCTTTCTATCGTGTCTAAGCAACATACAAAAAGTGTACTTAAGTAGCGAACGTCAATGAATAATAACTATTTCGTATTATTATTGTTAATTGAAAATAACTCTGCATAAACATTGCAGCATATGTAGCATAAATTACGCACTTTTGACAATATAGAAACAAAATAATACAAACTTCCTGCTACAATGAGGAGAAATAAAACAAATTATAAGCATGCCATAACAAAGCTATTTTCACCCACGCATTTAAAACTGCAATGGCTCAATTCCATCCAAATCCCCGTTGTCGTCGTCACCCTCGGAATCATCATCATCTTCACCAAGGCATATCATCAATGTTTCACAGTCACTAATAATTCCGTCTATTTCTTGTGCTTTTCGTATTAGCTTATTCACATGATCTACTTTCTTCTTCCACGAAGTCGCGTCCACCGTAGCCTTGTGAATAACATTCTCGTGATTAGTCCAAGAGCTGCTGCAGTTCGTTGTACGGCTTTATCAGCAGGAATAGAGGGATTGCCATGAAGCTTCACGTACTCCTTTTCCTGTTCAAAGAATTCCCGGGTTCTCCTTAATAGTTCCAATGCACGACTATTAAGTGGCACACCTCGGCGCAAAGGATTTTCACTTCATGAATCATCACTCGTCGATCGGCGTCGTTTTTCAGACATTGTTGCACTTAAGTTTTGTTTAAATAAATAATATGAATGAAATGTATATAAAATAGATAAATATAAATAAATATGTATGAACGAACAATAACAAAACTATCAAACAATAACCACAAATATAAATAACAATGAACAATATGTAGCTTGCAAAGAACAACTCGACGCTCGTGCTAGAGATTCACAAACTGAAGCACGTGGTTGGGAAGAGTTACATCCGGCAACAGAGCCGACTCTAGTTCCGGTTCCGCTTTGTCATCGACCATCCGGAATGCTGCCTTGTGATTGGCTTAGGAAGTCAAACGGTTGAAGCTTTTCATCTGTTTTTTTTTTGCGAGTGTACCAACTTAAACGCTAGCTGTCAAGTGCAACGTTACAGCGGCGGTTTTTTTTATAATAAACGGTGGAGGTTTGAGAAAGTTGTGTGAATGTAGCACTTTAGACTTTTGTACTAAATGATTGTAACTGAGTTACTTATATTTGTCATGTCATAGTTGCGTCCTTACCGACTTTAGAGGGACAATCCATCCGGATTTCCTCGTTTAACACGCTGTCTTTTCTTAGCCACCAAAGGAAAAGCAATACTCATTAACACAACTTATGCCCAATTTAGAATGTAGCGATACTGGTAATGTGACATACAACGCGATATCGTTCCTGAAAATTCATTGTTCACAAGGCGAAAAAATCAACATTGCTGTGCGAAGCTCGCATGAAAGTAAACATCTTTTGTTGTATTTTTGTATACATTTTAACTCAATTCATGCAACTGGGGTCACATCTACCAGTTCCGCGGATGTCTTCATACCACACCTCCATTACAGCAATGAGGGACACTGGCGTTGTGACAAGATCAATTAACCAATTGGAATTTCAGCGAGAACACGACAAAATCCGTGTGACGAATTACTGTGGGACATGGCGACATCCACAGAACTGAAATATGTGTGGGGGTTGTATTCTCGTTAAGATGATATCAACCTTAATGCATTGTTTTTCCGAAGAAATATTAAATTTGCCCGATTGTTAGGAATTAGTGAAATGTGTGTACGAAATACTACGGAAAGGTGTGTGCTTTCGCCCGAGTTTCGTGCGATAATGTGAATTCTGTGTTGGCCCAAGTGAATCAAACCAATAAATGCTGTGAATGGTGTCAAGAAGTATAGAGGTATAATTTGCCATTTATTTGTTACTAATAAGCTCTTAAAAACACAGTTGCTAGATTAGTGGGTGCAAACCGAAATGCCGGGGTTTTCACGACGTTTGGGTGTCCGGTTTAGTACACTTATCTCAGGGTTTTTTCCAATTTTAAACAAAGGTTATTATAATTATTATGGATTGGGCTTTATAATTTTATAACCATGTTATAATTCACCATGAACGCGACAAAATCCGTGCGACGAAAATAGAATTGAGGTTAATTCCACTAGTGTAGTTTTAAATATTAAATTAGAGACTCTTAAGTTTCACTGTACTGTAGCAACATGCGTCTTCTTTGTTGTTTATTTTGCGGATAGGCGATCAGTAATAATCGAGCATTTGGTCAGTACGGTTGTGTAAATGTGTGAAAATGCGAAAAGTGCGATATTACATGAAATGTAAAATATGTATTATTTAATTGCACAATTGTCATTTTACTATCGTCGCTCCATTCCGGACATTAGGTTGGAGTGTAATCTCATTGCGGTATACAGTCACTTCGCTTGGCGCCGCAAGAACCCTTTTGAAACTGATTGGCTAAGGACGGTGAGTAATACATCTCAGGTTATTGCAATTGTATAGCCTACTACAATGAAACTCCTTGATCCACAATCACCAAAATGTGGTATGTTGTTTACATAATTTCATTATTTAGAGCTAAGTCAATTACACGAGGAATCTATAAGAATTAGCCCTGGCCACTTGTTCAGAAGACATCTGTTACTTCTATACACAGTTACGACTTTTCTTTTATGTCGACCTCCGTGGTCTAGGGGTACCGTGCTAGCTTTTATTTTCCGAGGTCGCGGTTTCAAATCTGGTGGAGGGAAATGGATTTCTTCGGGCGTAAAAATCCTTAGCATGACTTCCTTCGGAACGAGACTAATGACGTTAAATGAACCTCAAGCCTAATAAAGGGGCCTCTGAACAAAATTTCCGGTTTTTCACGCCCATGTAGAATGGAACGCTAAGAACTATAGTAGTTAAAGACTGTCCATAAAAATTCTTCTGTACATTATTTTACTTACCATATCACTCCTACCCTCCTATATCATCCTTATTAACTCTTGTTCTCTAGTCGTTTCCATTTGGTTCTAACATTCTATAAAAAGTATCGTACTTGCCTAAGCTGTCACTGATCCAAAACATTTTCTTCATCATTACATAACTCTTACGTCTAAGTCATTTTTCTTATTAATTTATTCCTCCAACCTTCAGTTTCTCTGCATTCCAATATAATGAGCATTGGCCAAATCTGTCTCCTTTCTCCTATATCCGGGGATATCAGGTTAAATTTTCGATACCTCATTTTTGTATTATTTATTTTATTAAACTCCATTTCGTTATTCGTTCCCTGTATTTCGTGCTTTATTTCTTCCTTAATTTCTTTCGTAACCCACTTAATTTACTGCTTAAATGCGTCTGTATCCCTGCAACTTGTTTAATAAGCTGCTCCATAATTACTCGGTCCTTAACTGGCCCAGAATTTCACTCAATAGCTTCAATTATCTGCAATATTGTGATAATCATTGACAGATCATAAATATTGTTAATCACATCTTCATTTTCCGAGACTTTGAATTCCTCAATTCCGCAATTCTGGCTCTGTATATGTCAGTATCCACTCCCATTGTTCTTTGTTTCCTTTTTGCACTGTAAACCTGTGCTCTCGCCAGATACAACATTTCTTTTCAGTAGCTAGCTTAGCACTCTTGATTATGCGTTGTTGATAACGTAAAACGTTTATTACATACAAATAAATTGAACGTTTGCGCCTTTTTATGAAATTATGGATAAAAAATGCATCGGCCAAATTTTTTACTAATTAAAAGCAATGCCAGTGGATCATAGAGGACAATGGAATAGTGATTAAATGTTTATAGACTAGAGTGGAAATACGTATGGCTGAACAGTTCCATGAATAGATAGAGCATTTTTGGTGGCGTTTATATGTCAAAAAACTGCTGAATAGAAATGGAGGGATGTGTATGTCATTCATTTTCTCATATTCAGACTTCTCACAACTTCAGATTCTACAACCAACCATAATTGTAGGGTGGAATCCTGGCTTGGAAATTCCTAAAAAGTAACCAAAGTGACGGTAGTTCTGGAGTCCCATTTACAAAATGGCACACCTGAATACACCATTTTAAGAACACATAAAAATGGAGGCACAATACACTAATAATGTGAGTAATTCACTTTTAAAGCTGACCCGAATCTAATACTTTTAAGCATAAAGCCCTCCCGGAAAGCCGAAAATACTCAACAACGTCTAGCAACTATGTAATTCTCAAGTATTATCGCCTTACATCAGTTAACAGTTACTCGGGTGCCGTTATTGATGATATATTATTGAGATATGTAACTTTTAACTCTTGCAATTGTCCTTTATATATTCTGATATAACTGGTCTAAATCAAGTGCACAGGTTCCTACCCACAGCATGTCTGTAATCTGTTAAGACCTTGACATGACCGGAGTTTTAAGATCCTGCAGCTTCAACAAGGGAATTGACAAGCGGTCACTGCTTCCATGCATGAATAGACTCCATTGCTTATTAGATATTATAAGCTCACGCATCGGTATGATAATTGTCAATAAAACGGGTTCCTACGCAACGTTAATAGATGTGCTCAACTACTCCACAAACTTCTAGCAGACAGCTATAGTGATGATAATATAGCTCTTAAATGGATATTTATTAGCTGTAGATTCGAATTATACAATAATAAATGGTTGACACCTCCGTTGTTATAAAGTAAGACATAAATATACGTATGAAGATCCACCGCCAAGATGGTAGTGCATAGGTGCAATATATACAGTGGTTTCTCGCTAAGGAGAAAAGCTGGGCGTTCTTTAGACACCAGGGTCAAAGTCTACGGTCTGTAGTAGGCGTTTCAAACAAATTGATTACAGCAGCACTTTAGTTTGCTGTTCTGTGACTTTAACAAATAGCCTACTTCCTTGAGTCAGACCGTCAATATTTGGTGATCTCCCACAACATAAAAAATGTTCAATATCCAAAATGCGGAAACAAAAGAAAACAAAGCACTGAAATGGGAAATGAAATCTATCTCATAAAAAGAGTGAAATATTCTGTAACAAGTACATCTAATATGACATTCAATGGCACTTCAATTGCACTAGGTAGATCTAATGTGAGCACCAATGAACCTTAAATTGCAGCACCAAAGCAGTAAACAATAGATACACAATGCTCTACTCGAAAACAAATTTAATTCCCCAATTATATAAAATACAACATACAACTGGTTAAAAATGTAGAATACAAAAGCAATTCTACTCAAGGCACACAATACAGAATTTAAAACCAGGAGCTCTGCAGTGTTAAAAAGCAAAATAAATGTTATAACAATAGAGGGAGGTTTAAAATATTTTTTTGAATTCACAGCAGCGGGTCTTAATTTTTCTTCTAATCAAGGACAGATTAATAGTTATGTTAATCGTGTTTGTTTACTTACTGAAGAGTGCATGTTTTAATGCTGCATATGGTGTTAAAATTAGAAATTTAAGCGAAGTTTAGAAGCGTTATCATCTAAATGTCAGTTATATGGATCCATTATACATATAAAATTACAGAATTTTCGAACACAGTTAATATTAAAATACCACCGACATAACATGATTTCTTCATCATTTTTAAAGTTCTGCATACAACTCATTAGCGAAGTTAAAAGCTACTTCAACCTCCAAATATGTCAATGTTGGGTTAATTTGCATCACACCACAGGGAAATTATGAAGATATTTTGTCTTAACACGATGATTAATACCAGACAAATGGAATTATACAGTCAATTTCTTTTTAAGTTCCACAGCTTAACTAAAATTCCTCATTGATTACTCAGTTTGACAGCTCCAATACATACAGGAATGGCAACTATTCCGTGTGATTGACGATCCATCGGCAGTAAGTAGTTTGCTGTTCTGTGGCAGTAAGAGACCCATCATGAACGAGAATACGTCTGCTTGTAATATGTAGTAGGCATTGGCAGATTCAGTGGTCCTACTTAGGATGAGATAGCAAGTACTCATATGTCTCAAATGCGAATTGGCTGCTTTTCTAAATTCGCCACTTAGGGCGTTGTTAGAGGCATCACTGCTTTCGTGCTCTGAATAACAGTTGCCGCGATGTTCGGTGACTTTCGTAATCTTTCGGCGGTATAGGATATTGTTGTAAGACACTTGTTTTTCGCAGTTGCTCGCTTAACAATCAAGGTATATGGAAATAAATGAATTGGGTGTATTTTAAGCTGCAAAATTTATGGACATCCGGCCTTCTAGTTCAGTGGGTGTTGTGTTGAAGAAACAGAAAATGTTGAATATTAACAGAATTAAAAACTTCCACAGTAAGATAGTCCATGAATGTAAAGTGTTCGATTTTGCTCCATGGTAACAAGAATATAGTGGCTTATCAGTTGATGTGTTCATGTCTGGGAACGTGTAGAATTTTTCATTGTGATTTGTGGAAATTAGTTAATGTATGTTCGAAGTGGTGTATGAACTAAAGGTCTGGAGGCTCTTATGGCAGAATGATCGCTGGCGAAGTAGACGGTTCCTGCAATCCTGTGCATTTTGTTACCCAAGTAAGTACTGCTGTGCTGTATAATACTGAGAATACTTCATGCCGGGAGCTGCCCAGAATATTTTGTGAGGACATAATTTTGTTTAGACGTGCATTAAAATGAGAAAAGCCAAATCAGGTATTCGTATCAAATCTAAATCTAACCTAATCGTTGAGGTTATGCAAGAAATTTCAAAAGTTACAACGCAACGATTCTACTTGGCCAACATTCGCGTAATCTATATGGCCGTGTCGTGTAATTTACATGGTGCGAGTTCGTTTTAACCAGTTTGAATCCAGTTCATATACACAGATTAACCCTACCCTAACCTAACCTTAGATTAACTGACGGTCTACACCCGCATGAATGAAGCTAAGATTAAGTTAAATGGTGAAGATATAAGTTATGTAAAAAACAAAAAATTCCTAGGTTTTCTGATACAAAATAGTTTAAAATGGGATGAACATGTTAGGTATCTTATGAAAAAGTTAAGGGCTAATCTTGTCTTATAGTATGCCCGTTGAAAATGCTTATAAAATCAAAAGGAAAGCAAATAAATTACCTTAGGAGTGAGTTTAGAACATGTGATCTCTTCTATATCTGGTGCCCACCTGCCTGCCCGCCCGTTTTAGATGGTTTATTTACATAGGCAAATCGCGTCAGGAACACAACAAACGTAGCCATTTTTCCGATAAATCACATGCAAAGTGGGTACTGCCAACCAAATAAAAAGTGAAATGCACTAAATATGTGATGTGCTGTTGTTTCTGCGAACGTGAATCATTCGAGGTTTAGATGCGCAGATCCCTCGGCTACGCCCTGTCGTCGCTTCGCATAGGCCGCAACTTGCTACACTCCTCTCCTTATAAAAACCATCCCTTGGCTACGCTTTGAGGTTGAGGTCCCTCAATCTCTCGGCTACGCTTTGAGGCTGAGTATCTTACTGGCTTCGGTGGCATTATTCATATGTTCTCAGCATTACGTTAGAGCAAGCGTATGACATAGAGTGACATCTGTTTGACTTACGACACATTTTCATCACTGTGGGGCACACTGTAAGAGGAGATTATCGAAGTTGAGTATTAGTTGCTATAAAATTAGAATACTCACAAACTTAGTAAGTATAAGTACTATCAGAAATGTTTATTTTTCATATTTCGTTCACTCAGTTTTGACTTAGGGTATGCTTTGTTGGGGAAACTCTTCTTCCTGTAAGAAAGTATCCATCATGCAAAAAAGGATCCTAAGAATAATGCTTGGTTTATCCTGAAGATCCACAAGTAAGATTGCTTGTAGACAGCTTCAGGTATTGTCTCTCCTATGTGTTTGTTTACATATTACTCAGGCCTGCAAATTTAAAATTTTTTTCTATGGCATGGGGTTAAACAGGTCTAACCTAATTTTGGTAAGCTCAATTCAAATCTGCTTTCCATTTTTTTCGTATCATGTACCGCTTTTTTGGCATGCAGAAAGGAAATATGTAATGTTTTAGTTTATTTCTAGTTTTTAAGTACAATTTAAAATGCGTGAAATCATGCAAACTAAGAAACATTCTCAATTCTATAGATGCAACTGTTTACATTGAACTAGGACATTTCAAACATACCTTATGATTTTATTTTCTCCTCCGTTTTGTTGAAAACAAACACTGAGTTGACTTGTGTTTGTGGTCCTGATGAGGGTTGTTTCTAATTAAACACTACCAGTAGTCGGCCATCATTGAGATGCCTCATCAACCCTGCACCTTGTTTCCATCTTCTTTATGTCCTGGTGGAATCTCTCTCCCTGTACTTCACTTAGTGCACTCAAGTTTTCAGGAAAAGGTTCAAGATGCAAGTGCAAAAAATGCAATATAAGCTCATATTGCATCTGAGTGCCTTTAACTTTTTGAGCATGGTTCTAACAATATGCTCATATTGGTCATCTTTAACATTACTCAAAAACTTGTTTATAACTTCATTGAATGAGTCTCAAGCTTGAAGCTCTTATGTCTGTCATGATATTTCTAAAATGAACGTCCTTCATGAGTGTGATCTGTGGGTCATCAAAAATGCCTTCTTTGACTTTTGATTCAGACAAAATTCAAAATTTCTGAATAAGATGGAGACACGGACCACGTTTGTCCAAAGCTTTGACAAATTGCTTCATTATTCCCAGTTTGATATGCAAAGGGGTTAGCAAAACCTTTTATGAATCAATCAGTGGGCGATTTATTACAGTTTTTATCCCTGGCACTAAATCTTTTCTTTTTGGCCAATTAGTTTCACCCCAGTGTCTTTCTCTTGAGTCCCATTCACACAAAAAGCATGGGTATTTGGTGTGGCCTGCTTGTTGGCCCAATAAAATATTGCAAACTTTAAGATCACAGCACAGTACCACTTGTCTTCATTATACATATTTAATTTTTTCTATGACAGTAGAGAATCTTTGGTATGTTTCTTTAAGGGATGTAGAGTGAGTTATTGGAACTGAAGCAAACATATTGCCATTGTGCAGCAGAACACCTTTCAGACCTCTCTTGCTTGAGCCAATAAATAGATGTCAATCGTTTGCTTAATAAGCTGTTCCAAGACAACCTCAAGTTAAGGATAACACAACAATACACTAATTCCCCTTCCTTTACAAAATATTTCTGAAGCTCTTCTCCTTGATGTACAGGAACCAGTAGAAAGTTGTTCCAGGTCCTAAAAGATTGTTTTATTTTAGCCTTGAACCTAATAGTTTGCTTTTTTACTTTCTCTACTACGTATAGTAAGTAGGGGAAGCATTGCATTCCACCCAAAAATTCGATACCGAGATTTCACCGGAAATACATGTTTTGAGGCCCCCTGAATCCAAAAAAAGCATTTTTGGAAACATGTCCATGTGTGTGTCTGTGAACAGCATAACTCAGAAACGAACAGTCGGATAAACACCAAACTTGGTATTTAGGTTCAGTATCTTCCAGAGGTGCGACACGAAGGTTTTCAAGAAAATTCCCCCACCCCAGATTACCCTTTACATGGAACATTTTTCGAAAATTTTAATTTTCTCAAAAATGGCTCTTAACGATTTTGATTAAAATATCATATGTGTAAGATATTTTCATGACAAATGAAATGTATATCTCAAATTTTCTGGGAATGTCTCCAAAAGTATTCTGCATTGTGAACGACTTTTGCATAACTGGTAAACCATAAGAGATAGACAAAATTTTACTACACCAAAAATGTAGATCGCGTTATATACTCAATTTATGTCATATACATTTTTTTGTTGAGTGAACCATTTTTGAGATATTGCTTGTTATTCCCTTAAAGTTTCCAATACTTATACTTTTTCTCAAATGGGAATTCGTTATTCATTTCTTTTTTTGGTCCTGGTAATGCAAAGAGAATGGAATGTTCCACATAGCAACCAGTGCTTAAAAGATTTGACTATCACTTAAAACCTACCATATTCCCCTTGCATCTACAAGAAAATTAGCAATAAGATTGACATCTCGATATCTCGATTAACATGAAGCATATGGAGAATGAGCATTTGTAAAAATAGTTTGTACAATAGTAGAGAAAGTCATGTGAGTGTGTAACACATCAGATTTTTTTTTTGGTAAACTCAAATCACATACTAAATCATTTAATTCCGACTGACTCAATGGATTTGGAATGTCATCTTCTAAGCCTGGGGACCAATTTAAATCATCTTCTACACTCAAAGTATCAGTACTACACTCTGGTAATACCATAGGTGGTGATAGAACAGGAACATTAGGTCCATGAGGCACAGGCCTAATTGCTGATTGCAAGTTTGGATACATACTGCCTGCCTTGTTTTTCCTATTGAATCCAGATATATTACACAGACAAAAATAATGGCCATTAAAATGATTTTGTTGTTTGCACCATACCATAGGAACACCAAAGGGCATAGATGACCAAACTCCCTTGTACTACTGTCTTAGATTTTCTACCCAACCTTTGCACACAAGGAGCAAAAGTCTTAATAAATGCGATAATGTTTCCTTACTGCTGCTTTATTGCATAACACCCACAGGCATAACAGAAATTGTTAGAATTGTTTGTGAACAATGCCCCTCCTACATATACCAAACTTGCCATTTTCCACAAATGAAATTCACAATGCAATACAGCTTCAAAAGAGACTCACCGAGAAGAAGTTTAAAACTGTATACAGGATTCTAAGATAGGTTTCTGTTGAAATCTTAGGCAATAAATGTTCATGATATAGGTTTAACATTACCTGTAAATAGAGATAGACAGTGGTACAATGTAACATCGTATGATTTAGCATGTTTACATATTCAAATCAAGCATGCTGTAAGTCAGATATGCAGTGATGTTAATACTAGCGCACTGAACTTTCAGTTTTGTGTTGAAACAATTGTTCAAAATCTATATGTGATATTAAAAAACTACTATTACTTTCAAAATCAGACCATCCAATTTGACCATTATGATGTAAAATATTCCGTGTCGCAAAATTTTCGCAGGCCTGTATTATTATTTACCCAAAAAGTTTATGAACAGTAATTTATTTTTTAATAATATGAGTTTTGTCAGAATACCGTATAAAAATCAAATATTCACTTATACAAAATACCAAAATCTATCAAAATGCAGCAAAATATATATGGGTGTAAAATTGTACAATAAATTACCAGCTACAATAAAAGAAACTACAAAGTCATCCCTATTTAAATGTCAAATAAAGTGTATCTGCTTAATTATTTATTTTACTACATTGAGGGATATATGAATTACTATTACTGGATAGGGTTAAAACCCGGTGGGGGTGATGGATTTTTTTTGGTCGTAAAAATCCTGAACATGGCTTCCTTTGGAAGGGAAGTAAAGCTGGTGTCCCTGTGCTTGTAGATTTGCAACATGTAAAATAACCTCAAACCTGATAGAGAGACCTCCACAAAATTTCCTGTATTTGATGCCCAATATAGAATGGTATGCTGAGAACTTAGCAATTACAGAGCATCCATAAATAAAACTTAGTTACTGGTTTCACCATGGCCTGACAGCCAATGCTCATGTGCTGGTTTAATCCAAATGGTGGCCAGGTATAAAGTGGCCCTAGTCATGCTGAAAAAACTTAAAGAAAGCATGTTACCGAAACTTCTGAGCATCCTTTGCATTAAGAAACTGAATAGTCTTCTCAGCTAGAGTGCTTTGAGAATGGCACCGTTTGCTTGCTTTCGCTCTGTCTTGTGATATGAAATATTTTTGGGTAACTAATTCTCTACGGTAAGAAAGCATTTGTGACAAAAAGGAAATGCATTCTTTGCAGTGTTATGCCTCATCATTTCTGTAGACTCTTATTTAAACTAAACATCTTAAAATTCCTGCTCATATTAGAGAGTACATAGGTATATTCACTCGTAAGCTATTTTGCCAATAATTACGACAGTTTTACAAGAAGCATTGTTGTACATAACCATAGTACAAGGCCTACAATCGATATACATGCCTGATAAATACTCTAAAATGTTTCTGGAACAGTCTAGAATATGCGTCGTGAATTTGTGTCACTTTTCCATTCCACCAGGTGGAATTTTGGCCAGCAACACTTTTTGCTGCAACTTTCATGTGTAATTACAGTAACACCCAGTTCATATACAAACACTAAATTTAAGACTTGGGTTAAATCTAGAACACACAGAACCCCTTGGATTCACTGCAACTCATTAAAACTTGATGGGACTTGTCAAATTTTGAAGCATCAGTGTAAATCAAACCGCTAATATAGTAATCCCCATTTCTCTTTTATTTGGAAACACCAACAGCTGGATGCTAAATTCATAAAAATAATTAAAAACACTCCCCTGATTTTGGTGGTTGATAATAAAGATGATGTGATTTTAAACAAATATAACATCATTTTCATTAGGGCTAAGGAGTATTTTGTCCTTTCCAACAGTTTTTAGACCTATATGTGTTGCTTCAAATACCTAATATGTTTTCTTTTCAGTTAAAATGATCCTTTTCAGGCAGATTAACTTACCCATCTTTTAAATCTGTATGAATACAGGAGTATTTTAGGCATCTTTTAACTTTTTAATAATTTGTGACCAACTCATTTTTAAACTCATCTATCCTTTTTGTTTCTGATATAGTTGTTTTAGTAACACACAGAAAATCAGCTTGGTTGTAGAATCTGAAGTGGTCA
Source organism: Deroplatys truncata (assembly GCA_030765065.1). Lineage (NCBI taxonomy): Eukaryota > Metazoa > Arthropoda > Insecta > Mantodea > Mantidae > Deroplatys > Deroplatys truncata. The sequence continues at coordinate 160,527,647 of CM060985.1, forward strand.
GAAGTCTGAATATGAGGAACTGAATGACATAAACATCCCTCAATTTTTTATTCAACAGTTTTTGTTTACGTATAAATGCCACCCTAAATGTTTTATCTATTCATGGAACTTTTCAGTCATAGATATTTCCGCTTTTGATTTCACTCCAGTCCATAAACATTGCTTCACTATTCTATTGTCCTCCATGGTGTAGTGGTACAATGCTAGCCTCTAGCTCCCGAGGTCAGGGGTTAAAACCCAGTGGAGGGTAATGAATTCTTTCGGGTGGAATGGCTTCCTTCAGAAGGAAAATAAAGCTGGTGGTCCCATGTTATAGATTTATGGCACGTAAAAGAACCTCAAGCTTGATAAAGAGGCCTCTAACAAAATTTCCTGTCCTTCACGCCCAATATAGAATGGGATGTTAAGAACCATAGCAGTTTCAGAGCATCCATAAATAAAACTCAATTTAACGTAACTATTCTATAAACCGGCTCTTTTCCAAGAACATGTGAAAAAGTTCCATTAATTATCAATGCAAAAATCACTTGCCCTAAAACAACTATTACACAGTGCAAATTTGTTTTTAAAATTGATTGGCACGGTTGATACTGAACATAATACATTAAATAAATGCGAAGCTCTACTACTCTCTGTAAGTGAAATCCTCCTGTAATATTGACAACAATTTTAAATTCAAATACTTTTTTACATTTTTCTACAGTAACATACAGTTTTTCATGAGTAAACAGAGCAAATGTATCTGAGAAATTTATTATTAATGTTAAAATTGGTTATTAACATAATATTAAATAAAATATTATTTATATATTAATTTAATTAAATAATTAAATATTATTGCATAATGCTGAGATTCGTCTCTGTCCTTCCGATTCTCACTGTTTCTCCTTCTCTTCCCCTTTCTTTTCTCTGTCTTCCACATTGCATTTAACCCTCCCCTCTCTGCAATTTATATGCAAATCTTTGTCCCTCCCATTCTCATTATCTCTCCCTCCCTCTTTCTACTGCCCGCTCCATTGCATTCACCCCTTTCCTCTCTGTGGAACTTAGTGCCATGTGATGTTTTAAAAAAAAATAACATTAAACTTTTTCTTTTAATAAAGATTATGTAAAAGGTTTAATGCTATAGAGATTTGTGCCTCTTTTTACTTTCTGTACCACGTACATAGTAGATAGGCAGAGATGGTATTGCATTCCACCTTAAAAATTTGATACCGAGATTTCACCAGAAATACATCTTTAGAGGCCCCCTGAATCCAAAAAAAGTTCTCTGTATGTTTCTTTCTGTCTTTTGTTAATAGCATAACTCAAAAACAAAAGATCGGATAAGTTCCAACTTGCTATTTAGGTTCAATATCTTCCAAAGTTGCGACAAAAGGATTTTCAAGAAAATCCCCCCACCCCAAATACCCTTTACGTGGAACGGTTTTTGGAAATTTTTGATTTTCTAAAAAATGGCTGTAACGATTTTGATTGAAATACCATATATGAAAGATCATGACAAATAAAATGTATGTCTTAAATTTTCTGGTAATAGTCTATTAAGTCCTTTTCATTTGGAAGCAATTTTGTAATTTTGTGTAACTGGTAAACATTAAGTGATAGACAAAAATGCAGACCACAAAAAAGGTAGATCTCTTTAAAACACACAATTTCTTTCTTTCTTTTTTTTCCCCTTTTTTTTTTTTTGTGAGATCTGTTATTAAAGGTTTCAATTGTCCTGACAACATTCACTTGTTTCTTGCAATTGCATGGAAAGCAAAGCAATTAACATTCAGTTCTAAATATTTGACTATCACTGTTCCCTTTGCATCTATAACAAAACGTGTAATTAATGTAGCTATTTCTGCAGAGGTTTATTTGGATTAAAATGTAGTAGGTAGAAAAATAAGCTTCAGTAAGAATAGTTTATATACCCTCTAATAAATGATAGAAGGTAGAGAAAGTCATGTGAATGTATCAGATTTTATATGCATGCAATGGGATCGGAACTTTATGTACTGTTTATCTTGATAGGTAGCTTATGTATACAGATAATAGTAACAAAAAAAGTTACAAAGTTCTGAAATGTTCATCCTATCAGATTTTTGTAAGAAAACACTTTTCTTGGGCATATTTCTTCTTTTTATTGTATAATAATTTAATAAGTGAGGCATTTCCATATTTTTTATTTTTTGTTTCCCCTCCTATAAGAATGCTCTCCTTTTGAGCAGAGTAGTTGTGATGCCAGACAACATTTTTACTTTGCTACGTTTAGTAAGTAGGGGAAGTATTGTCCTCTGTGGGTAGTGGTTACTATGCTAGCCTCTGGTTCCTGAGGCCGTGGTTTCAAACCTGGCGGAGGGCGATGGATTTTTTTGGGCATAAAAATCATTGGCATGGCTTCCTTCGGAAGGGAAGTAAAGCCGGTGGTCCTGTGTTGTAATAAATTTACAGCACGTAAAAGAACCTGAAGCCTGATAAAGAGGCCTCTGAGGAAAATGATTGGTCTTTCATGCCCAATATAGAAGGACCATAGTAGTTAAAGAGTGTCCATAAATAGAACAAACTCAATTTTAGGGGAAGTATTGCATTCCACCCAAAAATTCAATATCAAGATTTCATCAAAGATGCATGCTTTGAGGCGACCTGAATCCTAAATATAAGCATTTTTAGAAAAGGCCTCTGTGTGTGTGTGTGGGTGTGGGGGTGGGTGGGTGTGGGGGGGGGGAAGAAAACAGCATGATTCAAAACCGAAAAGTCAGATAAATACTTTGTATTTGCGTTTAGTGTCTTCCTAGAATACAACAAGAAGATTTTCAGGAAAATCCTCCCTTCATAAGTACCCTTTATGTGGGGTATATGAAAGATATGTACCTGACAAATAAAATGTATACCTTGAATTTTCTGGGAATAGCCTAGGTTGTCCTCTTCATTAGGAAGTAATTTTCTGTAAACTTGTATAACTTGTGAACATTAAGCGATAGATGCAAACGTACCACATAAAGAATGTAGATCTCTTTAAAACACACAGTTTACTTAATAAGAGTTTTTTTTATGGCATAAGAAATTTCTGAGATATCCATTATTAAAGGTTGTAATTGTTCATTCTCTTAAAAGTCCTTTCAACATTCAGTTGTTTCTCATGATTACATGGATACAGTATGGCATTTAAGGCCAATGTATAGTGTCCAGTTCTTAAGGGGGATAACAGGTGAAAATGTGACCAAAAATGACAAAATTTCACATTTTGAGTTTTTTGTACCAACAAATACTAGGCGATTAAGTGCATATATGCAAAGTTTTAAAGCATTACATTGCCTGGAAGTTGTCTAATTACATCATATTTGAAGGTGTGCACTCCTTAAATGTCCCTGAGGAGGCATGGAAGGTGATGAAATCGCTGCATTAAGCAAAAAAATCTGCTTTTTTACTAATTTTTGTGGGATTTTTTCCATGAAGATTAGTTTCTGATTTGTTACTGGGCTACCATGATTGGTATAACATGTAACAGCAGCTCTGCCTGTAGATGTCGTGTAATATCAAATTATATGTTGTTTCATATACATGAGCCAGAAACAAGTGTAAATAATGTAAATAATACCAGTGATGAAAGTTTAGATGAGCAAGAATATGGTGTACAAAAGAAAAATTTAAGGCAGAAACAGCAGGAGGATAATTGTGAACATATATCTGTTGTAAATAATGAAGAGTGTAACACCAGTTTACTGTCATCATTGGTGAATGACCTGAAGTGTAATGGCCACAATCAAAAGTATTGGTATATAGGACTTGGCACGAAAGTCTTGGCTTATGCTATAAATTAGAACTGATTTGCAGTGCTTGTAATGAGAAAAAAAAAATGCAAATTACACATCTAAGGTTGACACTTCCAGGAAGGTTTTCAAGACATTATTTCTGGTTAACTGCACGTAAACTTTTAAACTCATTTTTCCTCACTTTAATTTTTGCTACACTTTTATTCATTCAAAACAAAATTACATCCACAAATTAGGTGTTGGAAGGTTGTCATTTTTACTGTACATTCTATAAAGCATTAAAAAAAAAAAAAAAAAAAAAAAAAAAGACACATGGAATTCAGGATTAATTTAATACTTTTTGTGATAAAAATAAAATGTGTAGAGTGATTGCAAACATTTTGAAATCTTTGCTATGCAGGTCTTTTTTGTAATTTCCCTTACAGTTAAAATATTACGAAACCCATGCAGCAAGTTTTTCTAAACAAGTTTTCGGTTTTGTAAAAAAAAAATTAAAACTTGTTCAAAAATTGTGTGAATTTTATTTTGAAATTTGCAAATTTTTTTAAAGAAAATTTTCAATAATACAAAAACGAAACTCTGCAAAATAGTTCCACATAACACCCCAAATATGTGTACAAAAAATTAAGTATGTAGCTTTAAAATTGTGCAAAATAGAAATTTCACCCATCACACTCCTTAAACATTTGAGATACAGTGAATGTATCATCAGAAATTTTTTTAAGTGGGACATTAGTATGTTATTGTTAAATTAATAAGGTCTCGTGGTTCAAGGACCTGTTGTGTGTCATCATTAACTACATTTAATAATAAATAACTCACATCTTCTCTTATTTATTTTATTGTTAATACCTAAAACTATAAGCAAACAAACTGTTTAACTGTAGTTAACAAGCAAAGGGCCGCCATCATTTTGTTCTCCTCCTTCCTATTCTTTCCAGTGTGGCCACTTTTGAGGAACTAACTTATTTTTCCAACACACCTCCTTTATTTAGTTTCTCACCCTCACTTATTATCAATCCTTTTACGTTCATTACATAACATGAAAAAAGCACTCCTTAATACCCAACAAGTGTAAATTTCTGAAACTTAACTTTATGCATTGACTTTGTCAAAATATTAGCAATTTGTTCATTGGTTGACATTTTTGTACATTAATTATATTTTTTTTTCTCATAAGCATATACAAAATGATAATTAATATCTATATGTTTACAATTCTTGCAAAATTTGCCATTTTTGGGAAATGTGATTGCTCCACTGTTATCTTTGTATAGATTTTCACACTTTTGTTTAATTTCACATCAATATCAGTGAAAACTCCTCTTATGGATAACACTTCTTCAACACAGTCAGCTAGTGCATAATATTCTGCATGAGTAGATACTCTTGGCATAATCTCCTGCTTTTCTGATTTCCACATAACTGTATTTCCAAGCACTTTAATTACTATTCCACTTATTGACTTTCTATCAGATATACAAGGGCTGTCCCAGAAGTATCCGGCCCAACAAAGAAAACACAAACATTTTGGGAAAAACATCATTTCTCTACATATTCTCTTCACCTCGATACACTTTTCCGAGCTGTGATCAATAGTTTTGATACCCTGTTTATACTGAGAACCATCGAGTTCTGCAGTCTCCAGGTCTTCACTGTTGACAAATCTTTTAACACCAAGCTATTTCCTCAACTTTGGAAGTATAAAATAATCAGAGGGAGCTAAATCTGGCGAATAGGGTGCATGAGGAAGCAATTCAAATTTTAACTCATTGATTTTGACCATGGCGATAATGGATGTGTGGACTGGTGCATTGCCTTGATGGAACAAGGTTTCTTTTCCACTAAATGCAGCCGTTTTTGCTTGATTCATCATTCAAATGCTGCAATAAGTTTGCATAATACTCGCCAGGGATTGCTTTTCCTTTTTGAAGATAATCAATGAAAATTATTCCACACACACATTCCAAAAAAACTGACGCCATGACCTTGCCTGCAAATGGAACTGTCTCAGCTTCTTGGAGCCAATTCTTCCCTTTCAATCCACTGTTTTGACTGTTCCTTCATCTCAGGTGTGAAGTAATGGACCCATGTTTCATCCATGGTTATGAATCGACACAAAAGCTTGGCTTTATTGCAGTAAAACATCGCCAAACACTCACTGAAACATCTTCACGATGCTGTTTTTATTCCATTGTAAGTAAACGCTGCACCCATCTTGCGCATAGCTTTCTCATGTATAAACTTTCAGTCAGTATGCGATATACAGCACTTTTTGAAATGCCTACGATGTCTGCTAGCTCGCGCATGCAGTCAACAGTTAGCCAAACCCATTTTGTAGATTTTCCTCACAATTTCTGGCATAGTCACCTCATTTGGTCGACCACTGTGATGTTCGTCTTGGCAGCTCCTACGGCCTCACTTAAACTCTGCCACCCAATATTTTACTGTTGTAAACGAAGGAGAAGACTCCCCCAGAGTAGAATCTAGCTCAGCTTTAATATTAATTGGACTAAGACCTTTCAAATGAAAGTATTGTATCACATAACAATGACCAGTTTTATCCATGTTTACAAATTTGCTGAGAGCGTTCACTATTAATGGCTGCCAAACAATTACTAAACGACGTAGCATCATCAAACTTCAGACTTAAGCTTTATAAGGTTGATACTTTCTACCACAGTCATTTATTTGAAACAACAACCACTATCTATACATCAGGTCGGGTACTTCTGGGACTGCCCTTGTAATTCTTTGCCTTTGCATCCATCTTCCTCCATTCAGCATCCATTACCTTCTCCAGTTTCAATTCTTTTTCTATCACTTTGCTACATCCTTTCATTTCAAGATACAGTTGTAAATGATATTTCCACTTGTAATAGCATGTTCCATCAAAAGCGATAACGTTATTCCTTATTTTCAGGCGTCTTCAACAAGACAATATTTCATTTATGTATGAACCATGGTGATGCTACCACGTTAAATTAATGTCTTGTGGATCAAGGAACTGCTGTGCATCATCCTGTGGTTGTTCGTGATTTGCAAGTTAAGGAGGGTGGCAGATGATATTTTCATATTAAGCACGCCTTACACAGCAGGTTTTATTATACAAATTACCAGAAAACATACATAAAAACTATCAAATAAACAAAAATATACTGCATATATTTTCCAGCATGAACAAAATCCTATGCATTAGTGCAATTCAGAATAAAACATGCAATAAAATGCATCTAGAAAAGAGAGTGTAAATTATACTTATATGGTCGATACAGTTAATACATTAACAAATTATGCAATTTTTTTTCCCAGAATATGCTTTAGAGCTCCAATAACATGTGGGATAAACATTTAGTCCATATGTGTTACCAGTTTTTTTTTTATTATTATTATTATTATTTTTTCAGCATAGTCCCAAAATGGGAACGTTGGCATGTTTATAGTAGAAAATTGACTCTCTATACACTACTACCATCACACATGAGAACTGCTCTACAGTAGTAACCACACACAAAAGGTATTCCAAATGTAAACAATTTCTTATAAATTACACTTTTCATCCATATCTCTCTTTGCTTTTACATATTTCTTTCCTTCATATATTACTTCTTGTGGAATATTTCATGGCAGTATTTTTGATGAAGTCGTTTCCTACACTTTATACCATCAGGCATGAATTCTTTTGACACGATGCAACCTTCTGTGAGATGACTCCAACAAAATATGGTTTACACCAGCGTACTGTATACCCTGTACTACTGGGGATGTTAGCCCACCTTTTCTTTTTCTGTCTGCATGTTAACACTTTATCAGAGACTTTGCAGTTGCTTGCTGAAATAAATGAAATTGAGTTTTATTTATGGACGCCCTTTAACTACTATGGTTTTTAGCGTCCCATTCTATTTTGGGCGTGAAACACCGGTAATTTTGCTCAGAGGCCTCTTTATCAGACTTGAGGTTCTTTTACGTGCCGTAAATCTACGACACAGGACCACCAGCTTTACTTCCCTTCCGAAGGAAGCCATGCTAAGGATTTTTACGCCCGAAAAAATCCATCACCCTCTGCCGGGTTTGAACCCGCGACCTTGGGAACTAGAGGCTAGCACGGTACCACTAGTCCACAGAGGACGACAGTTCCTTGCTGAAAATGGAGGTGAGAAATCTTGTTTTCTAGATTTTGATGCTGAAAAATATCGGAAGGCCGCAATTATAGCTAAATTTAGGCCATATGAGAATAAATTCCACCAGCATTTTTTAGATTGCAAGCGTGGATGATAGTTTGATGCAAATCAGTCCAGAAGATCAACTCTGCCCATTCCCATGTTGTACTGATGTATTAGATTTCTTTATTGGACTTCCTTCTTATTTTCAGTTTTCACCCTCCAGGATGCTTTCTTATGGGAGTAACTATAGAATAATTACTAGCAACAATAGCTACAGAGTTATCATTCCAGTTGACGCAGATAATTTTGTCATCTGAGCGATAGTCAGAAGTACCACACTTTTTTTTTTTAATTTCAGCACTGGTGAGCAAAGGGCATTTATTTGTTCGGTTTTCCCTCACTGTTCCACATGCTCAGAAACTTCTGTCTGTGAGTGCTGCTAGGAGAGAATGACTAGTATAAAAGTTGTCAGAAACAATACATGTTGATTGGGATTGACTACTGCTGATAACATGTTTCTTACTACCCGACTTCCAAGAGGCTAACCATCATTTTCAGTCCTACCACAGTATATTTCTATATTGTAAGGATGTCCGTCAGACCCACACAGCATCCAGATTTTGAATCCAAATCCTATAGGCTTGTTCTTTATAAACATCTTTGCTGAGTGGTGACCATGATAGGGCACCATTGACTCATCAATACCTACTAAGATTTTTTTATGGTCCCGAATCTTTCTCTGATCATAGTTTTTCCAAATACTGGAGCAGAAAGATCTTCTGAAGTTGACCAGTAATCATTTTCCCTTGGTAATGAATGATAGCCACTAAGCATCAACAAACCCAGAAACCGATATAGGTGTTCTATAGATAATTAAAAATGAATGATCATTTTTGTCTCTGCTTGCATACTTTGTTTTACTAAGTCCTCAAACATATTAGGGATCATGAACAGTAAAAAAAAATGTCAAACTTGGTTTTCTCTAAGTATTCTTTGCCAACTTTATGGTTTCAGGGGGCTCTGAAATGCCACATTTTCATTCTTCTTCCATTTATTCATTCCAGCCTACATTTCTTTGATGCCACAGGCTTGAATTGCTTTCATCACGATCATTCACATGTACTTCAACTTCCTCAGGTTCCTCATCTGGTAACAAGGCCACATCCAGGACATCATCTTGTAATTCTCCCTCATCGACTTCAACATCTGTTGCCAATGGTAGAATAACAACATCCTGCTCCCTGCTACAAGGGGCTACAACAGAATTCACAGCATCCTGTAGGTATCTTTATTTTTTCATTCGTCAGCTGAGGAAAAATTTGAAAAATTCAAGAATATATAAAGCCTTTGAAAACAGACTATTCTAAACTCATATGTTCCCTCAAAAATATAAGTTGCATTATAATAATTACTTTAATCATCAGGTATGTAATGAAAAATTTTCACAACAAAACTTACCTATAAAATTTTTTATTACATTGTCTAGTTATTTCAAAATCAAAACACAGAATAATACACAAAACATACATTCCCTCTTATCTGCAGAATGCATATAAATCGCAAAATTTATTCACAAACCTTTATTTCTGCAACAATAACAGTACCTTCTACAATGATTTACAATGCTCCTGTGGAACTGTTGGTTTTAGGTGCATGTAACATGCTAACATTCCCAAAATAGGAATACTGAAGTTACTAATACAGTAACAAGGGTTCAAACTTTTTTCTGGAACATATTCGTTTTGACATTTGCCAGTAAACTAATTCTACATTGATTACAGACATAAATGTGCACAACAATGTTCAAAAAATGCACAAATCTGAAACCAGTAATTTTTGTGAACAAAACATATTTGATGCCTTCATATGAGGTAAATAATGGGTTAGCCAAAAGACTCCGAACTGCCTGTGCAGTGTTTTTCCTGTCTGCATCCTTGGCGCTTGTTGTTGTCTGCTGCTATCATAGAAAGGCGTGGATGAAACCATACAATATTTTTAAAGCTACTTTTAAATGCTTTACTTACCAACTTTATGAAAGGAAATGCTGAAACTGGCCACCGTCGTTGTCCATACATTTTTGGCACCTCTTTAGAAAGCTATCCATCATGGAATTTTTGGGAGGAATTTTCCAAATGATGACCAATGTCATCTAATGTTTCTTCCGTAAGAACCGAATGCCGTCTTTTATATTTCTTAGCTTGAACACTTCCTGTGGCCTGAAATTTACTGTAAAGTTCATGGATTGTTGTATGGCCTGGAGCATTTACACCTGGAAATCTTTCTGCAAATCGTACTTTCACTTGCCGAGCTGATACTGAGTTAGCACATATGAATCATAAATAAATGCACGCTGTGCAGTAGAAAACATATGCTAAGCCATAATATACTTTGTGACTAAGTACAGGACAAAATAATAAATAACTCATAATAACTGAACTACATCACATCACCAACTCAAAACTGCACTTCACACTGCACAGAAAACCACAACAGCGTGACTTTGTTTATATGATATTATATATTTTATTCAGTGGTAAGATCAATACATTGGTGGCTACTACTTTTGGCCATGGCCATTATTGGGTATACCACCATAATCCATTTGATAAGTACACTTATTTATTAGAGGACCTCTACATTTATTATTCATTTATTTATGCTGAGCTATATGTCCGGTGTTCAGCCCTGGCTCTTTACTGGTCATACTCATATTTTACAATAGTTTATTAATTCTAGTTTATTATTCCATTTGTCTATTTACTGTTCATATCCATTTATTTCTCACTTTGTATAAAAATTGTCTCATATTCTTACTGACTTTTTTTTTTTTTTTTTAAACATGTCAACTACCGCTACATTTCTATCTATTTTAAACCATTTCTTATTGATATACTCTTTTCTCCACACTTCAGTTTCCCTAGTACTTAATCACACTTTCCCCATTATTATTAGCATACGTATATTCTCCATTCACATCTTCTCCATATTTCCCATTCAAAATATCAAAGGCATTTAGTTCACAGAATTCTATGAATTTCCTATACCCTTTATCAGCTATCTTATCCTTGCTATGTCTAATCTTCTCAGGTATCGCCAATATTTCATTACTATTGATATTGAATTACAGCTATTCCCTCCATTAACATCATTTACGCCAATCCTAATGTTAAAATCTCCCATTAATATCCCTCAGAATTAACATATCTCTCCTTTAACTTTTCTATTTCTATCTCTAGGTGTTTGAGAAGGTCCGGATTATGAAAGCGCGACGGAAGGGTAGGATTGTATACTATACCTATAACATTTTTCAGCTATTTGTTTCTCCTCTCATACAATCCATAGTATTTCTTTTCTCCTTGACAAAGTTTCTTTAACTCCTTTACTTAACGTCTTCCTTTAAAGAAAACCTATGCCCCAGATACTCTCCCCTTTCTTGCTACCCTATCTACTTTTATCCCTACAAAATCAAAGTCCTTTATGTAAACCTGGTCCTCTTTTAGCCATGTTTCCGCTACTGCGAAATAGTCAAGTTTCATCAATTATTGATTTGCACTCCCGCATATATTTTATTTTTGGGTCCTTCACACTTTCAGAATTCAAGCCTCATTATATTCTTCCTTCCCTATTGTGGACCTGATCTAAATCTAAATGTTTCCAGTGTTTTTTTTACTCCTTAATTGTATCCCTTCTCTGGAAGAAGCCTGTTTATTTTCGTCTAGAATTAGAATACTGCCATGCTTGAATGATATAATGCTGTCTTCTTCCCCTTCTGTATTCTCCCCACTACTCTGTTGCCACGCCTTCTTTCCCTTCGTTGCCAAATTGTGTGCTGCTATTACTTCCCCTCTTCTCAGAGACACTATTTTCTTGGATGACGTCTCTCCACTGGCTCCTCCTCCTATTGCTTCCTCTGTTGACATCATTACTTCATCAGCTGTTGCTTCTCTCCTAGGGATGTTGGATGCGTCCTGTCTGCGTATGCTGTTCTCATCTCAGTGCTGACAGATGAGTTTCGGTTCAAACACACTCTTTCTCCGTCTTCACCCATATCCATTCCTTTTTGCTTGGACTTTGGTCTTCCTGTCGTGCTTCCTGAAGTTGGCGTTAACTTCTGCTGAGTAATTTCCTCTGTGCCTGTTTGGGGCTCTCTTATCTCCTTCTTGTCCAGATACGGTATTCTTTCACCGTCGATCCACAACTGTAAATTTCTAATATAAGCTCTTCTTCCCTGGGCTCTTGCTTCTTTCATTTTTTGCACCAAATTTCTTTGCAGAACTCTCTTCTTAGGTGATAAGTTTTTATTAATAAAGATATCTGTTCCTTTTAATTTCTTAGCTCTTTTTAAGTATTTCATGTACTAATTGGGCTGCTGCAAATTTTGCTATAATTGCTCTCTCACCAAGTTGTCTTCCAATACGATAGGCTTCAATAATTTCCCATCTATACAGTTCCAAATCCAGCTTTTCCTTCATTATTTCAAATATTTCTTCTGCTGGTCATTTATCCCTTCTTTCCTTAACTCCTCTGAATATTAAATTAAATCTTCTCTCCCTTTCTTCCAATCTTTCCATTCTTTCTTTAACCATTTCAAGTTCCCTTCTTGTTTCCTGCACCTCGACTCTGACATCTTCTTTGATATCTGTTGCCATCTTTTCCAATTGTTTACCTATTCGTTGTTCCATGCCTTCTATTTTGTTGATTTTCTCAGTTAGGTTTTCCAGCATTGTTATTATATCAGCCAGGCCGGGGTTTACCTCAATTCCTCCAATCACTAACAGGAAAATTATAACACTTGCTAGAACCAGTATATTTGTCATCTTCTCTCCACAATTATTTTTACTATTCACCAATTTTACTATTCTAAACCGTCCAATTCTTGCTCTATACACTGTGATGTCCACTCCCATTGTGACTTTGATCCTTCTTCCTTCACCACCGGAGCACCTCTCAAGCACAACCTTTCTCTACCACTGCTGGCTTAGCACTTCTTTGTTTATAGCAGCAGTGCGTTATGTTTTTATCATATTTCCATGCCCCCAGTGGAAAAACGCCACGCAGCCGGTAATATTGTTCATACAATACCCCTCCAGGGTAACTTGAAACATAAGTGTACAAGACAAACCCACAAACTCTGGTAGAATTAAAACAAAATATCCGCCAGGAAATTTCTCCACGTGAACTACAGCGAGTGATGGATAGTTTCCTAAAAAGGTACCAAAAATGTATGGACAACAGTGACCAGTTTCAGCATCTCTTTTCGTAAAGTTAGTAAGTAAAGTCTTTAAAAGTAGTTTAAAAATATTGTATGGCTTCATCCGCGCCTTTCATGATACCGGTGGCAACAAGCGCTGAGGACACTGACAGAAAAACACTGCGCAGGTGGTTCGGAGTCTTTTGGCTCACTCTGTATAAGCTCTATTTGACTCTAATATACGAACTCACTATCTGTGATTCTTTTATAAGAGATATATTCATAAACATCACTCAAAATAACATTTGTTGTACAGTAAAATTAATCATTATTCAGTGATCCCAAAATGGGAACATAAAGGGTTAATAATCATGTATTTATCCTTTCAGTAGCAGGAAGCCTTTTGCCATTTATATTATATGGTGCACCTGTGCATTAATGAATATTGGTTAAAATTTCAGTGGAGAACACACATTTTTTATCACAAATTAATATTCTGTGCTTTGTTTTCACAAAGTAGATGATTTACAAATCTTAACCACACATGCTTGCACATCGATAAACCTGTGTTTCCTGAGTATATTTCTTCTAAGTTTTAGTTCCTACCTTCTATAACAGTATTTACTCAAACATCAGTGTAAGAACATAATTTCTTAAGCGGAAATGCATACTTTATTATTGCCTTATCTCGTGTGTAAATGTGATGTGATGATAGCCAGGCAATCAATAACACACATTGGAAAAGTTCAAGAGTATAAAATGAACTGTAATATTCTTGTGCATGATGTCCATTCTCCTCTTGTTTTGTTCAGCAAAATGGTGGAAATCAGGGCCTTCTCAGTATACTTGTAAAAGATATACGGCCAAAGTATCAGCAAAACTTTTTATTCTCTTGAGAATTGGAAAACACCTTTCACTTTCTGATGGTTATGAGCAGGGTTAGGATTTTTAGGTGTGCACGTTTTTTCTTAGGGTAAGTTAAAGCTGTGCGGAAAGATATCACAGTGTGAAATTTTGTTTCTAGTTGCGAAAAGAGGCATTTTTTCTCGCACCTTTTTCCCTTTTTTGGGACCTTTACTCCTTTTTGGCACTTTATGCCATTTTCCCCCAACCATGCCCATAATCCCCTTTTCCCCCTTTTTTCTTTCAAGTTTCATTCCAATTTATTCTTTAACTTTCAATTAAGGTCTCCTCAGCTTGCTGTGTACGTGCAAATAGTAAGCCTACCTCTTTCAGTAAACTCCACGCAGGAATTGAAAGCACACCCGCAACAATGGAAAATAATTGTGTGTTCGATGAGAACCTCTTTCTCTCGCTTTACCACTATAAAGTAGCCCGCAATAATGCAATTAACAATGAGTGATTCTATCCCACCAGAATCAGTAGTCTGCTGTTCGTGAATGTGAATTTGTTACTGTGAGAGACGTCATCTGTTTGCGTGGAGGTGAAGGCTGGGCACGCAGAGATGGCAGTAACCTCACCCGCGCATTTCCGAGAATTATTGAGACTGGGTTCTGCTCGAAACTACTAGAAATCGCTGAGACTGAAGTTCCAGCATGAATGAGAACATTCTGGTAATTGTCGCGGTGTTATAAGAGAATGTGGACAGCGAATGGGCGCAAGAATGTGTTGTGTGACAGTCACATTGTGTTAGCAAGTGAACTGGTGTTAGCTCTCCAAACGAGTGTACTAGTACTAGATTTTATCATGCCAAAGGTGTCCAGTGCTCGATTTATTGTTCTGGCTGAGGAATTCAAACAAGATTTCATAGACCTGATGGAACTGTTATGTGATGCACTATTTGTGATTCAGGAATTTTGTTAGATGAAAAACACCAGCGAGATCGCATCAAACAACACCTTTCCAGCTCTAAGCATCAAATGAACAAGACTCTTCAAGCAAACAAATCACGGCAACCTCCATTACGAAATGCGTTTCAACAGAGTTCTTCAAAAAACCAAAATTTGAAGGAATTATACATTGATTTGTGTGCAGCTCTTATACAAGCGGGAATTCCACTCAATAAGGTGAACCATCCAGCCTTCAAGGGATTTCTTGAAAAATACACAAAGATCTCTATGCCCGATGAGAGTACTTTAAGAAAAAACTGCACGGAGCCTATTTACCAAGAAACCATAGAAAGAATCAAGGAGAAAGTGTCTGATTGCGATGTGGGAATCATTGTGAATGAAACCATAGACTCAATGGAACGTTATATTTTGAACATTTTAGTTTTTCCCTTAGCAGGGGAGAAAGTTAAGCCCATGTTGTTAAAAATGTATGAGCTGCAGAAAGCCAATGCCAGTAAGTAATGCAATCCATTATGGACTTCTGCCAAAAACTCTGGCCTACTGGTATCGAGTTTTAAGAACTTCTTGTGGTTATGGACCAGGCTCCATACATAGTTTCAGCTGTTAACCAATTGAAACCTTTATTTCCTAACTTGAAGCATGTGATATGCTTGGCTAATGCCCTTCACAGGGTTTGTGAATCCATAAGGAATGAATACGACATCGCAAATCAATTCATCTCTGCCCTGAAGAAGATTCTATTGAAAACTCCGAGCCGTGTTGTTTACTACAGGGAAATCACTGGCCTGCCCCTTCCAAATTTGCCGGTCATTACTCGCTGGGGATCTTGGATTGAGTGTGCTGCTATGTTGTGTGAGAATTTTGACAAAATTAAAGAGTTTGTGCTTTCTTTGGAACCATCCGATGCAGGTGCAATTTCTAAGGCACAGCAACTTCTGTTACCGGAGAAAATACATAATTTGCAGACAGAACTATATTGTGTCCATAGTTACAAGTACCTGTCTGCAGCTATTAAACGATTGGAAGAACAAGGTTTAAAAAAGGAAGAAAAAAAATGGGATTTTTTTACTTCCGTGAGGGAGCAGTTAGATGGCTTTGCCAAAGACAAACTTGAATCTAGTCTTCAGAAGAATCCAGACATTGAGGAATTTGCCACATCTGTAGAGTTGCCATTCTGAGTGAATACAAGGTTTGCCCCACCGGTTTACGTGGATGTTCAAAGAGGCTTTAGCATCTACAAGGACATTCTATCTCCTAATAAAAACAGACTTTTAAAAATGTGGAGATGTTTAATGTCTTGAAGTACCACAGTTTCATGTGTTTTCCTTCTTTTGATGAGTGATAATTTGATGTACTTGTTTGTAGTTGAATAAATTAGAATAGAGGAAAGAGAAATTGTTGAATTAGTTAAGGGAATGCACAACTGAAATTAGCACAAAATGTCAAAAAATCTCAAAAAAAAAATTATGTTCCCAAAAAACTCTCCAATGCTTGTAGCTTTAGAATCCACTTTTATTTTTGACCTAGTGAATGCTTCAGGACCATTACGAGACTTTTTAAATACTCTTACGCATTTGGTTGCTAGCTGTTTATATTTTTAAAACTTCATTTTAAGGCATTTCTTATTTTCAGCATTTCTGCATATTCAAAATGTTAAACACGATGTAGTTTTCATCTATTCATATTAATATTTTTTATGCTTATTTCAAAAACCCAAATAAATAAAACTGTCTTATAATTTTTCTGTGTAATGAGTAGTTTTTTCGCTACTAATTTTTAAAGATAACAATGTATACAAAAAAAAAATGCAAATACAAAACCGCATAACTATTTTTTCTCTTAAACTAAGAATGGTAGAAAAAAAATTATATGACAGATTTGTAGTTCCTTGACATAGAAGCAACATAAGATTTTTTTTTTTTAATGCATGTGTTGCATTTTGTATATACACATAATTTTATATTTTGAAAATTAATAACTTGAAAACTAATTAAGATTTTGGGTTGAAATTCACAAAACAATTATATCTAAAGAAGACCGACATGTGGTTAAAATTTCAGCCCAATTGAATGGATATTTTAGAAAATAGCAATTTCAGTTGTGCATCCTCTTAAATAAACCAGCACCTTATTGTCCCTTTTTTCACCTTATTTGAGCACCTTTTCCCTTCCTTTTTACTTTCTCTACTACATATAATAAGTAGGGGAAGTATTGTATTCCACCCATAAATTCGATACCAAGATTTCACTGGAAATATATGTTTTGAGGCCCCCTGAATCGAAAAAAAGCATTTTTTGAAACATGTCCGCATGTGTGTCTGTCTGTGAACAGCATAACTCAGAAATGAACAGTCGGATAAACACCAAACTTGGTATTTAGGTTCAGTATCTTCCAGAGATGCGACACGAAGGTTTTCAAGACAATCCCCCCACCCCAGAATTCCCTTTACATGGAACATTTTTCGAACATTTTAATTTTCTCAAAAATGGCTCTTAACGATTTTGATTAAAATATCATATGTTTAAGATATTTTAATGACAAATGAAATGTTTATCTCGAATTTTCTGGAAATGTCTCCAAAAGTATTCTTTATTGTGAATGACTTTTGCATAACTGATAAACCATAAGAGATAGACAAAATTTTACTGCACAAAAAATGTAGATCGTGTTAAAATATACAATTTGTCATATACATTTTTTTTGTTGAGTGAACCATTTTCGAGATATTGCTTGTTATTCCCTTAAATTTTCCAATACTTATAATTTTCCTCAAATGGGAATTCATTATTCATTTTTTGTCTTGGATATGCAAAGAGTATTAATCTGTGGCAAAGAGAATGCTGCTGCATATAGCAACCAGCTATTAAGATATATGTATATGCTTAAAGGTTACTGTATTTCTATATTGCCCTTGCAAATACAAAACAAGGGGAACATAGTAGGCCTTAAGCGATAGTCAAATATTTTTTATACTGATTTAAATGTTCCTATTTTAGTTTGTATTTTTTGTTTCCATGGTTTAAGGACTGTTTCATTTTATTCATTCATATAATAATTGTACCAGCTTCAGGTCTTTCTGTTTTGTTTTCTGTTCTTTGTTTACTGGTTTACATTTTAAGACTTTTCATAATGCCTAGTAAGAAACGAACCAGTTTTAATTTTAATGTTTAGAAGTTGTTTTCCGTGAAAGCACCCAAAGTGATTGCTGGCACCTTGAGCCAAAATAACGACATATTTGGTGAGGTTAAAAACACACAGTGCACAAGCAACTCTGTGATGGCATTATGTTTTTCAACTGTAGTAAATATTGAGGCTTGGAGTGCTGAAGTAATTGATAAAATTCTTCATTTAGGCAATGATTTGCACTTAAAATCGATTTCAAATTATGATGGTGTTATGCCATATCGGCCTTACTTGTGCGCTGATGATGTTTGGTTGCAGGATATTGTAAGTGTTGATGTAACAGTAATCTGCAATGCAGTGACAAATAATTTTGCATTACAAGGGATCATACCAAAGGATTTAGGCAGTGTGTTAAAAACATTTTTCCAGTGCTATCACTACAGTGTGTTTTGTGTTTACTGCACAGTTAAAATCTATAGCTCTTATTACTTTCTCTACTACGTACAGTAAGTAGGGGAAGTATTGTATTCCACCCAAAAATTCGATACTGAAGTTTCACCGGAAATATATGTTATGAGACACCATGAATCCAAAAAAAAGCATTTTTGAAAACATGTCCATGTGTGTGTGTGTGTCTGTGAACAGCATAACTCAGAAACGAAGAGTAGGATAAACACCAAACTTGGTATTTAGGCTCAGTATCTTCCAGAGATGCGACATGAAGGTTTTCAAGAAAATCCCCCCACCCCAGCTTACCCTTTACATGGAAAATTTTTCGGAAATTTTAATTTTCTAAAAAATGGCTCTTAACGATTTTGATTAAAATTGAAGTGGATTATTTGTTAGCCCCACATTTGGGAGCCAATTTGTAGTCAAATATTTGTAGGTAGTTGGAAGATGCTTCATGTTTATATGCACCACGTATGAGAGCCAAGTTGTCGCGGTCACTTCGTGTTATCTATTGTTGGGCGCCTGTTATTGTTTTACTACTTTGAATGTTGGGTTCATTATCCTCCAGCTAGCTATTATTTCTCGGTCGAGCACATCTCTTGAACAGGGTATATAAACGGAAAGGATTTGTTACTGAAAGATAACACTGATAAAAGAATTTGTTTTTACACTTTTATTGTCGTCACACATTATGCAATTTCACATATTGATTCTTGATACACGCCAGACTGAAACTGTTATGTTTTCTAATGTTATTATAATCACTTATTTGCCGCACTTTATTAATTCGCGTATTTCACATTTCTAACTAACTTTACGACGCGAAAAATTTTGTAGAATTGCGCAACGATTCTCTTAAACTTTGTGACGTATAACCCACGAATACTTATGTTGAGCTGAACGACATATTACACGCAAATGCTTCTGTTGGACTGTGTGCCACCCGCTTCTCGGCTTTAGATTTTTATACACCCTCACCCGATATGCCTAAAGATTATAACCGAGCTGCTATTGGTTAATAAAACGCGCCAATATTAGCGTCTATTTTTATATCCAATCAAAATTACGAAAACATATGCTCTAAGGAAGATATTCCCTCCATTTCTACAGAAAAGCGCGCCAATCTGACCTCATTTGCTTGTCTCTAATAATTCATAAACAACTCACCCCCTCGCTCATTGTTACCCGCTCTTATTATCAGTTTCAGTGAGGCTGTGTAAACTTATTTCCTAACAATGCTTATAATTAACAAACATCTCAAATCAATGTCATACAATAATGCTTATTTACACTACAATCACTCTGGCATTTACATTGTTGTGATACAAATTACTGCCACAAAATATCATATGTTTAATATATTTTCATGACAAATGAAATGTATATCTCGAATTTTCTGAGAATGTCTCCAAAAGTATTCTTCATTGTGAACGACTTTTGCATAACTGGTAAACCATAAGAGATAGACAAACTTTTGCTACACAAAAAATGTAGATCACGTTAAAATACACAATTTATGTCATATACATTTTTTTTGTTGAGTGAACCATTTTCGAGATATTGCTTGTTATTCCCTTAAATTTTCCAATACTTATACTTTTTCTCAAATTCGTTATTCATTTTTTTTTTTTTTTGTGTCCTGGTAATGCAAAGAAAATGGAATACTCCACATAGCAACCAGCTCTTAAAATATTTGACTATAGCTTAAAGTCTACCAATTCCCCTTGCATCTACAAGAAAATTAGCAATAAGATTAACATCTTGATTAACATCTTGATTAACATGAAGCATATGGAGAATAAGCGTTTGTAAAAATAGTTTTTACAAGAGTAGAGAAAGTCATGTGAGTGTAACACATCAGTTTTTTTTTTTTTTGGTCCTGGTAATGCAAAGAGAATGGAATACTCCATATAGCAACTAGCTCTTAAAATATTTGACTATCACTTAAAGCCTAGCAATTCCTCTTACCTCTACAAGAAAATTATCAATAAGATTAACATCTTGATATCTCACTTAACATGAAGCATATGGAGAATAAGTGTTTGTAAGAATAGTTTGTACAAGAGTAGAGAAAGTCATGTAAGTGTAACACATCAGATTTTTTCATCTGAAATTTGCATTTAAAAATCCTAACCCTGGTTATGAGAATTGTACAAATGATGTGTTGGTATTTATTGTTCATTATGATTCCTTAAATAATTAAGTAACTTTAAATGCACAGTTTATGGATTTTTAAACAATTTCCACCAAGAGCATGCCACTTACACTGAATTTATTGGTTAAGTTAGGTATTTTACACAACACGTGCTTCTGAACCCTTTACTTAATAACATATATGTGTGTGCTGTGTGAATCACAGCTCTTATTGTGAATGCATACACTGATTGTGTGACTCGTAAACAAAAGTGACCAACATAGATTGTGGTATAAAGGCGATTATTTATTGTCTGCTCTGAATCATTTTAACTCTACATTACTGTACTTTTAATTGTGGTATAACTTAAGAATTTTATTATACTTATAAATAACAGAATTACATTTCAGACAGTACTGACTACATTTTTTTTTTTTTTTTTTTTTTTTTTCATACAATGCGGCAGTGAAATGAATGACTTCACATGGAAAAGACTGCATGGAGGAAGAACCAATTGTGAAGCGCTTTGGACTCTTACTATTACCTCTGCACCCCTCGCCCTAATCAGAAGCATACCCCTCCACATGTCTCACCTCTAGCAGTATCCACAAGCGCGAGGATTCCCGGGCGGTCTTGATGTAGTCCGAAACACACTTCATAATGAAAACATTTGCACTACTTGCTGTATAAGCATTGCAAAAACATTTCAAACAAAACAAAAGCTATAAACTAAACCGGGCAGTGCCGAAATTAATACTGGAATGACATCTGATGTTCTCCTTCCTTTCCTGTGTTTATTTTTTGTTTATGGGGAAGGCGCCGCCATTGGTGTCATCATTAGCCGCATTTAATAATAAATAACTCACATAATTATTATTTCTTTTATGTTAACACCAAAAATTATAAACAAACTGTTTAACTGCAATAACAAGCAAAAGGTTGCCATGTTCTCCTTCCTCTTCTTTCCATTGTGGCCACTTGTGAGGAACTAAATTACTTTTCCAACAGACCATTAGGCCATTTTTGCCTGAAAAGATAACATGCATACCTACCTACAACAATTTAAACGATGGGATTTCTGGCATTAGGGTTGTGTATTTTAAGAATATTTTTGTTTGTTAACCACGTCAAGTGCCAGGATCTATCAGCATCTCCAGTGTGCCAGAATTTCATCCTGCAGGAGTTCTTATACATGCTAGTAAATCTACTAAAATGGCTTGAGGTTGTTTTATGTGCCATAAATCTATGACATGGGAACACCAGCTTTATTTCTCTTCCGAAGGAAGCCATGCTAAGGATTTTTACACCCGTAAAAGTCCATCGCCCACCACCGGGTTTGAACCCATGACCTTGGGAATTAGAGGCTAGCATGGTAACCAGTATACCATGGAGGATGGCATTTTGAATCATCTCCGGCATCTTCCATACCCACATTAAATTTCTTAAACCATTAAAGATCTTGAGTATGAGATAAGACACTGATCACTGTAAACTTCTGTCAACAATTTGTAAGTGTCCGTGGTAGATTTTCCAGATTATGTGAGGAATTTTTATATTAACATGCTTCTACTTTAGCGCTCAGCATTGTTCTGATGGAGCTCACACACAAAATCTGCTTCTAATGCTGGTCGCAGTAAGACTGACTGCTGCATGCAAGTGAATCTTCGTGTGAAGTTAGAGGGTAGTCCACAGGTCAATGTTCAGCCCCCCTCTTCATGCTTGAAAGGGCAAAAAATGAGTAAACAATTAGTATGGTTTCTTTATTGCCACATCTTATACTGTTGTGTGCTAGATTTCCTCCTTGACGATTTCACTCTAGGTTGTATTATAATTATATTTTGCTTTTTTAAATTGAGAATTAATTGTAAAATATGCCACATTAGCCTAATGAAATGTTTACACCATACATTTAATGAATTTTATGGTTATGTTGAAAATCAGACCATACAAAACTATTTGAAAACAGCACATAATGGAAATACTCTCCTTTTGAGGGTATCTTTTAGAGCTATGTTACTGTAATATGAGTGTGTGTTTGTAGG
Organism: Deroplatys truncata; assembly: GCA_030765065.1. Lineage (NCBI taxonomy): Eukaryota > Metazoa > Arthropoda > Insecta > Mantodea > Mantidae > Deroplatys > Deroplatys truncata. The sequence continues at coordinate 160,550,319 of CM060985.1, forward strand.
TATCTAAAAAAAAAAATTATCTAGTTTTCATCTTTTGCAGGATGGTTGTAAACCAAGTTCTTCATACCGAAGTGACAAAGGAGAATCGAATACAATTTTCCAAGAACCTGTTACAACTGTGTCTGAACATGACTGCAGCAGTTTTGACATTGTTAAGGCTACACAGGTACTATAATTTATTTAATGCTTTAAAGAAATATTTGTTTAATAGTAGGGATGCTGGTGTAAAAATATTGAAGCCTTTTAATTTTTCAGTTTGTGTTGCACTGCCCTATATACAGACTGATTTAGCTCAAGCTATATATTGGTACATAGGCAATCCAGCATTTTACAGATGGTACAGAACTAAAGCATGCATGCATTGCATAAATAAACACCTGCTATCTCATCAGCCCAGCCATATAGGCTGCTTTACTTAATGTAGTTGTTAGCACTGATGTGTATTGCTTAAATCCCCACACCAACAGGTAGACTTGTATTTATCTCTTTGTTTTCCAGAGCATCTTGATAGAGAGTAAACTTTGTGCCTCTTCATAATTATTACAAATGAAAAAGTATATATCATTTGTGTTTAGAAATTTGAACTCGGCATCTTAGAGCACCAGTCACTACTCTAGTAGAATACATCCCTGCAGGGAATTCAATACTATATTAGGTTGAACTAATTATAATACTGTGGGGCAATGTTTAACATTACCAATAAAATGCCAGTAATGAGTAACTTCAGAGTTGTGAACTTACCAATGTTGCACTAACATAATTTTTAAAATATTTCCCTTGACTTCCCATTTTTAATTTATTAAGGTTTCAGATTATTGCTAGCATTGAATGCATATCCTGTGGAAAGTGCAATAAACAATATAAAACAGTAGAATTGTGCAGCAGAATGTTGGTAAGAGATACCTACTTAATTTTTGCTGTTATACATGGCCTTTGATTTGTGTCCATTTAATCAGTATATTTCACATTTTCTTTTTATTTTACAGCTGACTTACCTGGCATTGCATGGTTGATCTTTCAGTCTCAAATGACAAATTCATATTATTTAACCCCCCCTCCTCAAATTCTTTATGAAGTTATTGTATGATGATAAAAATATTAAAAAACTGTTTAATGCTGAATCCTCTCCATTACTCCTTAAAGCTGTAATTTGTTAAAAACTCCACAATATTCATAATAACAGTTAAGTTTCTACTGATAATTATGGAAATGGAAATGAAATATCAGTATGTGTTGTGTTTCTTATCTCTTTAACCTTCCCCAACACCTTCAAATTCAGGAATTGTTGAATACCCTGTATCTTCTAGTGGTGAAAGAATCATGCAAATTAGGTAAGCACAGTAGATGAAATTTTAATTTTGCCCCTTCTTTGTGGTCTTATAATTATTTAATAACACAAAGGCTCCACAGTTTTTTATTAATGAAATACATCATTCTCCAACATCAATATTCAACAAAATAAAGGCAAATCCCTTACCTCAGTTCAAAATGTTGGACATTGCATGTTTTGTAATCATCAAGAGCAACAATCTTCTCAGTTATTAATTATAAATATTGGTTTAGTAGTTAGCTGAACACAATTTCCTGTCATATATTTAGCATATATTGGTAATTGGCTTGATTACAACATATGAGAAAATACATAAAATTTTTATATAAGTGTAAGTAGAGATTAATTTTGATGCTAGCTGTAAACTTCTGAATAAAATGTCAAGGAAATATCACATACATATTATATTGTAAACAGAATCCTATTATCTTTTTAAAGCAGAGAAACTATTGTCCATTCCAAACCAGAGTTCCCTCTGATGTAAACAGAAGCATGTACTTCAGCTTGTCACGAACCCAAGAACACACTCTTATGCCAACGTAAATAGTTCCTTAATACATGTATTGTATTATGAAACATTGGAGCAGGAAAGGTGTAGAACTGCACATTTTATTAGGGTTATCATAAGAACTCATCGTTAAAGGTAATGGATATATACTAGCTGTTAAGAGATTACAAAATATGATTTTCGTCTGCTATTGTGCTAACGCCGAGAGCATCTAGCTTGTTAATACCAACCGTATTGCACGACTGTCACTCTCTTACATACACAAGAAATGCAGCAATGAATTCCCAGAGGTGCTATCTGAGTACTGAATAAACACTTTGCGTAACACAGGATATATGATAAGCGAACAGGCATTCATAATACACTAACACACATATGCTCAGCTCAGATCAAATCTTGTGATTTAGTCAGTTGGTATTTGAGCTCACATGGCAGAGGAAGGTGCGTGTAGTGCGAATAAACTGTTCAAACACAGAAGCGGGAAACAGTTAAAAAAGTGGCTAAAAACAAACAATACTTCATATATTCAACTCACAATTACAAAAATACCCGACATTTGCATTATTGCATATTACGAAACTAATATCGGATTTTACAGGCGTTCCAGTGAGAAGTGTACGAAAGCGAACAGGGAATATAAACAGACATAACAGAACATAGAAGAGGATAAAATGTGGGAACTTGTTTTAAGTGCGACAGTGCTGTGGAATTGTGGATAAGCTTGTCATTATTTTGGAGAGTAGTTCTGATTCTGATATTGCAGCTGAGTCATCTTCGGAGGGTCCAGATTTGGGTGTTGCACTTTTGCCTGAGGATTGTGATTAACGTAATTAAACTGTTCATTGCCGCATACTTATAAAATCGATTGTTACCTCAGATTGCATTTTGAACTATGATTCTCACGCAGGGCGCCTTTTTATAGATTAAATAGTGTTCAACAAGCACGTGGGAGGGGAACAAGCAGTCATGGGCGGGGATTGCGAACTACTTTCGCACGGATAATACAAAGAGTTTGTTTTCAGTGAAAGGCACTCTGGTTTGGAATGGACCATAGACAAATCTCATGTAGCCTTGCCTCTCTCAGAACATGTGGTAACAATATTAAAATAGAAAGCTCAACTAAAGACCATAGCAGCTAACTGTATTCAATGGATGGGTGAGCAGTGGCCTAAAGCAAATACACTGCATAGCAAGATGTGAAAATTATGAGGCATTAATATATTATATTGTCTAGAAACTCAGCAATAAGCAGCTATTTCTCTTTTGCACTATGCCTATTTTTCTTTTACAATCAAACTAGAAACTGTGGCCAAATTCTCAATCAAGGGACAAGGAAGCAGCAGAGGAAATATTCATAGCAAGAAGAAAAGGAGAAAAGAGAAAGTGAGGAAAAACACTGCCCCAACAGCTCCTCCTAAGTATGGGAGAATGGTACATTAACAAAGGAACTAAAACCCTGCCCTAGATATTCAACAACCAGAATGCATAAGTCAGTAAAATAGTAATTCCTTGGGGAACATCATGGCTTAAATTGGATAACATGGACATATCATACAACTTGAATTTGCATAATTTCTAGCTTATTATAGATACCTTTATAAATATATTCAACCACAAAAGGCTCCAACATATTCTGGCCTAATTTTGGAACTAGTTGAGTAATTGTCATACATTGCAATTGACCTACGAGGGCTGTCCTAGAAGTATCCAACCTAACAAAGAAAACACCAACATTTGGGGAAAAAAATCTTTATTTCTCTACATAGTCTCCTTTCAGCTCTATACACTTTTTCCAGCAATGTTCAATAGCTTTGATACCCTGTTTATAGTGAGAGCCGTTGAGTTCTGCAAAATAGCCATCAACTGCAAACTCTACCTCTGCATTGTTGGCAAATCTTTTACCACCAAGCCATTTCTTCAACTTTGGAAACAGAAAATAATCAGAGGAGGCTAAGTCTGGCAAATAAGGTACCTGAGGAAGCAATCCAAACTTAAACTCATTGAATTTGGCATGACGATAATGGACGTGTGAACTGGTGCATTGTCTTGATGAAACAGAACTTTCTTTTTCGCTAAATGCGGCTGTTGTTGCTTGATTTCATCACTCAAATGCTGCAATAAGTTTGCATGATACTCACCATTGATTGCTTTTTGTTTTTGAAGATAATCAATGAAAATTATCCCACGCACATCCCAAAAAACTGACGCCATGACCTTGCCTGCAGATGGAACTGTCTTCGCCTTCTTTGGGTCGATTCTCCCCTTTCAATCCACTGTTTTGACTGTTCCTTCATCTCAGGTATGAAATGATGGACCTGTGTTTCATCCTTGGTTATGAATCAATGCAAAAACTCTGCTTTATTGCAGCGAAACATTGCCAAACACTCGACTGAAACATCCTCACGACGCTACTTGTGTTCCTTGTTAGTAAATGCGGCACCCATCTTGCGCACAGCTTTTTCATGTCTAAATTTTCAGTTAGTATGCGATGTACAGCACTTTTTGAAATGCCTACAATGTCTGCTAGCTCGTGCACTTTCAGTCAATGGTCATTCCAATACCATTTTGTGATTTTCTTCACAATTTCTGGCATGGTCACCTCATTTGGTCGACCACTGCAGTGTTGGTCTTGGCAGCTCGTATGGCCTCACTTAAACTCTGCCACCCAATATTTTACTGTTGTAAATGAAGGAGCAGACTCCCCCAGACTAGAATCTAGCTCAGCTTTAATATTAGTTGGACTAAGACCTTTTAAATGAAGGTATTGTATCTCATAACGATGGCCAGTTTTGTCATGTTTACAAATTTGCTGAGATAGTTCACTATTAATGGCTGCCAAACAATGTAGCATCTTAAAACTTAAGCTTTATAAGGGTGGTATTTTCTACCATAGCCATTTGTTTGAAACAACAACAGGTTGGGTACTTCTGGGACTGTCCTCGTAGGTTGGTCAATGGTAATGTATCACAATAAGGTGATGGCTTACACCTTTCATTATATTTGGCATTGCTGAGCCTATGGGACCTCTAATTACTCAGAGCTTTGCTTGAATTTTCTCATATTGCCCAGCATTTGAATCTTTTGGTAATAGATCATTCAATGACTAAGATTAAGTAAGTTGAGTTAGACTGGTAAGCAAACATTAGAGGGTCTTATGAGTTTCATTTCTAGTATTAAAGCTAACTGAATCTCAGCTAAATTAGAATCTTAGCAGTTATATGTTGGTAATGATAAGCAATAAGATCATATTTCGAGTTCCTGTTCACTCTGTATGGTATTGGTTTGGGGTTATAAGGCACCTGAGTAAAGTGCTCAATGTCCCAACAAAAACAAAAAAATATTCAATATTCTTGAAGGAAATTGGGAACCATTGCCCAAAACTAGAATGTGGGGAACACCAAACAAATGGAGATATATGCAGCAGCTTGAGAAATAGTGCAAGTCCATACAAATTCCATGAAAGCACCAGTGCACATCTGTCCATCAAGGAATGAGGAAATGGATTAGTAAAGTTTACAATTGTTTTTGTAGCACATATATAGAGCAGCTGCGTCCAAAGCTGGGCACCCCAAGTGGTACATTATGCACATCAACTAAGGCACGGATCTGACAGCATTAACCCTGGTAACAAGTAACAATATCACGCTCCTACCCTCCCACAAAAACTTTTCCTGAATCTTTTGCAAAGTTTTATTCCTCAATCTCTCCCAAATGGAGAAAAGTGCAAGTACTGAAATGTAATGTTGATCAACTCCTGTGGAAATACGACTTTAATTTATTATTGTGATTACCGCAAGCTAATAAAATCCCATTTCAGAGCACTTACCCATTTGGAAAACAGTGGCCTGGGGTCTGCATTCCACTATTGATGTTGACTTATATTTGAGATCAGCTGTGGGAAATCAAAGCATAACAAAGCCCGAGGGATATCTGTACTATCATCCTCTTGGGATGGATCGTCTGAAAAGACCCCTATAATGGCATCAGCCACACAGTTTTCCCCTCTCTTTATGTACACATTTTGAAAGCTTGAACATCCAACAGGTAGGCCCACAGATTTTACAGGCATAATTAATGCCCATGTTGGGATTTGATTATCAAATTTGCATATAAATTGATATGTTCAAGGTAAATCTGAAACTTCTCTATACTAGATGGTACTGCCACAATGTGCAAGAGGTAAAATAAATAGGATATTAACTCTCCAGAAACTCTTGGAGTGAAGCAGTCATCACAGAATATCTGAAAGCATTGGTTTATACAATGAATGGCCTAGTGAATTCAGGAAATGCAGAGATAGGTAGATTCATCATGGTCATCTAATGATCTTCCAAAACTCACTGTTGTCTGGGTCCCATTTAAACTTAATGCTCTTCATAAGAAGAGAATTAAAAGCCTCAGCATATGTTGCAAAACCCGATTATTACTTCAATAGTAGTCCTAGCTGGGGAAACCAAATCTTCTAGGAATGAAATCTGAGACTTCGCAAAAGCCATTTTAGAAACTTTCACCATAAGTCCCGCCTTGCTAAGTCTAGCAAAGACTTGTCACAAATTATCCAGCTGAGATTCAAAATCAGTCAAATAACTGGTTCATCCAGGTAACCATACCGGAATTTAAACTTAAATATCCAAGAGTTTATCTAACAAACATGTTAAGTACCTGAACTCCTGTCACAATACCAAAGGGTACACAGTCGAATTCATAAAGCCGCCAAGGGATGGCAAAAGCAATAGTGTGTTGCTACCTTCAGACAGTAAAAGCTAGTCCATTTAGAGCTTCTGATCTTGTCAACCAAAAACGTTTTAGATGGGAATGTAACACTTGAAAACACTTTAAACTGAAATTGAGTTTTTATTTATGGATGCTCTTTAACTGCTATGGTTCTTAGCATCCCATTCTATATTGGGTATGAAAGACCAGAAAATTTGCTCTTTATCAGGCTTGAGGCTCTTTTATGTACCGTAAATCTACGACATGGCAACATCGCTTTACTTCCCTTCCGAAGGAAGTCATGCTATAGATTTTTACATCTGAAAAACTCCATTGCCCTCCACTGGGTTTGAACCTGCTGCCTTGGGAACCAGAGGCTAGCATGTTACCCCTAGACCAAAGAGGAGGACATGAAAACACTCTGCAACTGTTCATCATATTCAGTTTATAGATAAAGCGACATTATATATTCAGCCTTGTTAATATAATTAATATGCACCCGTAATCTGTTGAGTTCTTTACATGCTGTCAAATTATCTCCTTCAGTCCCTCAAGAACATTTGTCATTTGTGATAAATCAGTGGATTAAACATCCAGACATTTGAAATTTAAAGCCTTATCTGAATGCAGGGTTACAAACTCATGCGTGATCTTTATGCTATCTCTAAAGTTTCAATTATTGTTTGTACATCAGCTGCTTGAGTCACTTAACCAGTTCAATAAATGTATATGCAGGAAGCTTGACATAATAGAAGAAATTCGAAACATACCCCCCCCCAAAAAAAACCCTAAACCTAATCAAAATTTAACTTGTTTTATTGTTCACCAATTAGAATTGTTATAACCTGGAATGGAAAATGTGATCATGATCTGCTGACATTCTGGACCTGTATCTAATACATCTGCTAATTACAACACATCCCAATCTAGAGCGTGCAATGAAAGGAGGGATAATGTATTGCTATATGAATAGGAGTCAATTCACTATATACATGGCACACACACATCTACAAAATTATCTTTATTACTTTCATAACATTATTAAACATAAGGAACACTACTGGACATTGTGGTTACACAACTCCTATCAATCCATTGCTGAGGCATTGTAGGAGTATTGCTTGTGTTCTTCTGGTACCTACAATGATGGCTCTAAGCCGCAGAGCGTAACCAAGGGATGTTTTTTATAAGTAGAGGAGTGGAACAGTTGTGGCCAAGGCTGCAATGACATGGTGTAGCTGTAGAATCTCTGAGGCTAAACCCAAATGATCCATGATAGCATATATATGATTACAATCCTTTAGCAACGTTTTGTCTTTGGTTAGTAACTCTTCATCCAAAATGCTGTCATTAGCCACCATATACAAATGGCCACTAAAAAGGGAGGATGATTGGGCAATATGACTTTGTTCCAGCAATAACTCCTGCATAAAACAAATCCCCATCCTCTATTGACACTTCTGAATATCAAAACATCTTGTTTTCATAAGTATTTATGCTGCATTATGCTCGTACTCGCATACAATACTAGTGGAGATAAGTGTAAACTTAAGTCCACCATCTCAAACTTTAATGATTGAGTATAGCAAAAACAACAATAAAGTTGCTTCAACAAAATAAACACAGCAAAACAATTTAATTGTGCGTGGCCTAAAATGCCAATATAGGTATCTATAACAGGCAAAAAATGTGTGAAATTGCCACAAACATGGGCAAACACTAATGCATATACACTCTCTCATAAACATCAGCCAACCAAGTATACATTTATGTAGTTTAACAACGTTTGCTACAGCTAACACAACGGTAAATATGTTTTGCAAACTGCTGTACAGTAACTAAAATGGGAGAGATTGAATTCTTCCATAACTATAGCACCAGAGGACTTAGTCACCAGCTTAACCTTAATGAATCACTAACAAACCAGAGTTTGTAAATAAAATCTGAAAGAGTTTAAGATATCCAAATTTCCTACCTCTTCCCTATAGCATACAAGCTAAAACCCAAAATATGTTATGACAATAATAAGTGACAATCGCTGCCAATTCAAAATGAGCGTGAAAATTCAAAATCTCAACTTTTTAAGAAAATGTAACTACAGAATTTTGGATCTCTAGAACTGTTTAATGTTAATAATATCCAGTTCCATAATAAAACTATTATTATAGTAATTATTCCCATTTCACTGAAAGTGGACTGGCAACATATTATATTATAACTTTGTCCTGTTTTACAACTGTCACTTTTCTCAGTTCTCACTGTCACTGTTTTCGTTTTTATGTAGTTCACTTCACTAAGGTGAACTGGTTCACTTCCTTTGTGCCATAGCCTCTTCATATCAAGACAGCTCCTTCACTCGGGAGTCGAACACAAACCCCACAACCCATCACTCCACAGTAGCATTTGCTGCGCGTCACAATAGCTGTTACCAACTTGCTTGGAGAATCGCTTTTGATGTTGCATGGAAAGCTCACCCGCCAACTCATTCACTCACTGACTGACAGACACAAGTCAACTTACATTTGACTCATAATTGACTCAAGAGCACTCACTTATATAGTCAATGGAATCTTTACACAAGGTTCTCGAAGTTCTAGAACTACTTCAACACACTTTCTGGAGGGGGGGGGAAGCAGCTTCCAGAAGATTCAGTTATGTGCAATCCAATGTTGCAACCGTTGGTGAACGGTGGTTATCTTGTTTACTCTGACCTGTTAACCTTGGACATAGCTGCTGGTGACAATATTCTTGATCTAAATTAAGTTGACAGTGATCAGTAATAAATGAGGCCTACCCATTAGTAACAAACTGAGAAGTTCAATTGATTATGATTAAATCAATGCTGCTTCACAGGACTGCAAGATCAGAGTTCATCATTTCACTTAAGGTGAAATGCAAAGTGCAAAGACCAAAGAAACTATTCAATTAATTAGACTCTGTGTTAATTACACTGCTTTGTAATAAAATTGAAATGCTTAAAGTATTCTTGTAATCATCCACTCTTTCACTGAAAGTGAACTCCAAAAGCCTGAATTTATACAGTTAATTTACAGGGTGGTTATAATTAAACTTTCCCTGTTTAACCATCTATATTTGCAAAATGGATGATTGCATGTGCAGGACGCATAATTTGCACATTATCAAGGACATAGCGAAGATAAATAATCAATTTCATTGAAACACTTTTAATGTGTTACTATGTCATACAGCATACATGGTTTCTGTTACAAAATGGGCTCAATATAACACCCGTCTATGTCCAGGATAATCTGAAAGCATAGGATAGCATACTGCACAAAGCATCTCCATGTTTATGCTTGATACCTCTCTTAATACGCTTCTCTTCAGATTGACACATCTGAACGTTCCCCCGATAAACCCTGTCTTTCAGGTACCCTCACAACCAGAAATCACAGGAAGTGAGGTTGGGTGATCATGAGGATGAAGCATTTGGAAATGATTTGCTAGCAATTTGATCATCACCAAATGTGTTATGGGGAAACTGTTGAACCGGATGAGTAATGTGTGGTGGAGCCCCATCCTGCATGGAAACTGTTGAGTCTAATGCATTTCTCTTCTGTGGTGGGTGCCAACTTTTTCAAAAAGAATAGACCAATGATGAATATATCCGTGAAACTACACCATGCAATGGCACATTCACTATGCAAGGAACTTCATGCACATTGACTGGAGGTGAAGATCCTCACACTCAGCAATTCTGTGTGTTTAGTGCACCTGTCAGAGAAAAATATGCTTTGTCACTCCATAGGATGGTTCAAGGCCAGGCTTTCATCAACATCAATTCTTGGAGAAAGTGGAGAGAAGTGAACATGTTGTGTGTCTCACTGTGTGAGCTTCTGTGATATGGATCTTGTACAGACACCATTTCAGAAAGGTTCCAAGCACCTTCCTGATAGTGGACCATGGAATGTTCAACTGTCGTGACAGCAGACGCTCTGCTTGACAATCTGCAATTTTTTACAGCATTGTCTGCCTAGCAACAGCAATTTCATCAACCACCTGTGGCTCAATCGGCCATTGGCCTCTTTGTGGAGTGATTCCCAATTCTCCAGTTGCTTCAGACTTCATCATGTTTCACAAAGCAACTGCAGAAAGAGGACCCTTCCGTAATCATTTCAGCTGGCCATATTCTTGAAGTGCAGCCACAGTATTACTGTTGTTTTGATAAAAGAGCTTCACCAATAGCTGTCTGCTCTTTTTATCCAAGTCCGTGTTAATTTGTCTACAACTGCACTGACACTGGTCTGTTCTGTGAGGCTATCAACCACTGTAAATGATCACAGCACCTGGTGGCCAGATATGGAACTAGTGGAAGGTGGTGCTGTGCTGCATGGAAATCTTGCGCCCTATAATCCGGACATTATTCTGCCGAGTTACCTATTTAGAATATGTTATATAGGGAAAGTTTAATTATAATCATCGTGTATTTGATAATAATTATACTCTTTTATAATGTCTCAAAACCTAAAATACTTTATCCTTTACACTTTGTCTAAACAGTGAATACCAGCACCAAAATTAATTTCAAATCATTTTATGCACTGGTCATAAGGTCATTACAAGGATGAAGGTCACTTTCTGCCTGTAGAAATACATTCTGTAATGTCACATCAAATCCTTACAGCTTAACACCTTTTGACTTAAACTCAATCGCCAAATAGCATGTTCAATATAAATATTGGAAAAGATATTCTCCACAAGCTTGCCTTTATTCCATATGGTATGGTAGTACTCAGAAAAAAAATTCAGGTAAATAGGTCAATATTTAGGGATCCCAGTGAATTGCCACTTATTAGAATGAAAGTAAAAACAGTAATTTTATACAGTCAGCAGCTATATAACAGTTTACTCTAATATATATATTTTGTAAAAAATTATGACTTTTGTTTTGGTTAGGTTAGTCATTATATGCTAGTAGTAGCTTCATCAGTGTAGCCTTCTTGGACATGTTGATCTAATGTGCAGGATTTTGATCCATAAAATTTTCCCTTGCTAGCCAATATAAATTGTGTATCTTCCCATCTGGTACAGCTTTCCTTAATTCTGGGCATTCTGGTAGGTTAACTTCTGCACAGTGTCCTTCTTGGACATTGGAAACGGTTTTTTGTGCAGTTGAACAAGCTAAAGTAGATATTGGAATTGTTCTTCATTCTTGGTGATTCTAGTATTATAAGCTTCAGTCAGAGTAATACCTCTTTCAGCACAGCCATTTACTACCTTTATCTTGGGTACTTTCTCTTTCATTTCAATATAGTTAGAATCAGAAGGCCATGACTCAGGGTTCTTACAAAGGAAAGATGCAGTCTTTTGTTTTCCATTTGTACAGAGGACGTCAAAGAGACGTTCACTGTGTACAGTACGTCTCCAGAGGACTGCTAATATACCTTCTGCTCTCTTAAGGGCCTTTGGTGGACGCTGTAAGATTTCAGCCATCTTAGTTGTTGTGACAGTACTGACGCGAGAATCAAAGAGTGCCAGTCCAATCAAGTGTTTGGAAAAGAACCATAAATGGCGATGAAATGCCACAGAAGTAATCTTCCCAATACTGCAATTTGGGTGGGTGCCAATTTCCTTTAGTAGAATTATATCATTCTAACAGCTTTATCAGCCTTGGGTGCCTCATTCCAATGTCGACCATAGATGAGGGATACAAATAAGCTGACGTCTATGATTCACTTTTTTTTCTCTAGCTGTAAGACTAAATTGATCCTTGAACAAATATATTTTAAGTGAATAAATAGCCTTGACCAACCACCGTGCATTGTGCATACCACTTGGTGCTCGGAAATGCACTTCTAGTCCTGGGGTTCTCACGCCAAGAAAGATATTACATAACTGTAAGAACTCCAAGTAATCATATCAAGGCAGCTATGATTGATGTGGGTTCTCCAAATTGGCAATATAGTAGTCTACCATTTCTTTCCTAAGCTGTTAGATGTGCTCATTAGACTCATACAGATCATCGCTGCCTTGGGAAGATACTTGCTTATTGAGCAGAGGCCAGTGTTTTTTGAAGTGCTTAAAAATAGCAACATCTGGACCTCCACTGACTCCAAAAGCAATACTCAAAGCTGATGAGAGTATGATGTACTTTGTGTTTGCGTGGAATCCAGACAAGACTAGTTTGCAGACTCTCTTTGAGAATAGTTTATGCTCCAATTTTCAAGCATATATTGGCAACTATGATGTTGAAAACTAGGGCATGTGCATTTCTTCTCAGGCTTCATTCATCTACAGTGCTTAGGCAAGCATTAGCTTGTTCCTGGCCAGTTCCATTAACCATCTTTAGAACTGCCAATAATTTCTCATGGCCTCCTCCAGTGACAATGATGGTTACTCTGTTGACCTTTTCAGTTCCCTGAGCAATATTTTCCAGTAACTTTCCATCTCAGTGTGGAAACAATGGATGTTCAGGACAGAAAGCTGTCCTTATCTTCAGCCACTTCATGTGTCTTCATCCAGTTATATCTGATTGTGCTGCGAGATACAGGTGATTCATTGTAAAACCATAGGCTTCAGAAACTGCACTGACAACAAACATGGCACTGAAATCGGTCAAATTGACTCTTGTCAAGTGATACTGCAACATTGGGAATGAGTATCTTTCATTTAATAGGCTGTTTTGGAGTTTTACTCGAAGGTTGGTAATTAGAATCACATTCACCAGAACTACAATTGCTTTCGTTCTCTTCAGTTCCTTCCAACTTACTTGAGGTGATTATATATTTATTTTTCCATATATTTAAATACATATATAATTAGATTCAATTTCCTTACTACTACTAATAGCCAACATAAAAGCAACTGGTATCCAGCTGCTTAACTAACAAAACTTAACTACAAAACTAAAACCTACTCTGCTGGTATCCAGTGGTTACATACATCCAGTACTATATTTCCTTCATTTACCTTTTTATTTATTAATTTCCTTTAAATTACAAAAAAAAAATATTTAAAATCATCTACCTTTTTATATATAAATCTTACTTGAGGTGATATGCTAATTGACCTTTATGTACGAGGGTAATCCCAAAAGTAAGGTCTCCAATTTTTTTTAAAATACAAAGAAAGTTTTATTGACAACAAATGATACATAGTTTTGAAGCTTTAACATTTGTCTATTTTTCCACATAATCGCCATTTCGGTCAATGCATTTTTGTAGACGCTGTGGCAGTTTTTGTATGCCCATGTCATACCAGCTTGCCGCCTTGCTCTTGGAAAAGTGATGGACCTCATTTTTCACTTCATCGTCGTCACCGAAGCGCCTTCCAGCCAAGAGTTCTTTCAACTTGGGAAACAAGTGGTAGTCACTGGGTGCTAAGTCCGGACTATAGGGTGGATGGGCGATGATTTCCCATCCAAACTGTTGCAGAAGATTCATGGTTTGACGGGCGGTGTGGGGGCGAGCATTGTCATGGAGAAGGCTTATGCCCTTGCTCAACAGTCCTCTTCTATGGTTCTGAATTGCCCGTCTGAGTTTTTTTAATGTCTGACATACCTGTCGGCATTTATTGTTGTCCCAGGATACATAAAGTCGACCAACAATATCCCCATTCGATCCCAAAACACAATTGCCATGACTTTACCAGCAGACTGTGTTCTCTTGAATTTTTGCGGCTTGAGTGAACCAGAATGCCGCCACTGACGTGATTGTTGTTTGGTCTCAGATGTGAAGTGGAAAGCCCAGGTTTCATCACCCGTGACTATTGAATCCAAAAGGTTGTCCTTTTCATCTGCATAGCGTTGAAGAAATTGGTGGGAAGTTTCAGCGCGTTGCCTTTTGTGATCTGTCAGCATTCTTGGGACCCATCTTGCACACACTTTCCGAAATTTCAACTCTTCAATCAAAGTCCGATGAAATCTCAGGAACAACAATGCAGGGCTTTCGAGAGTGATCCGCCGATCTTGAAGCATGATTTGTTCAACCTTTGCGATTGTTTCGTCAGAAATGGACGGTCTCCTGCTTCTTTCCTCGTCATGAATTTCCATGCGACCATTTGCAAATTCTCTACACCACTTGCGAACATTTTTGACATCCATACAAGACTCTCCATACACTTCCATCAACTGTCAATGAATTTCGACAGGTTTAACCCCTTTTGCACTCAAAAAGCGAATAACTGCGCGAACTTCGCACCTGGCAGTAGTGGCTAACGGGAGCTCCATTATAACTGGCTGCCAAGCCACGACTGAGGGCGCTAAGGGATGTGTGGTGGTTTCTGAAGAGAGCGGAGGGAGGAAGGAAAAAGGTAGCATGGCCAACATCCACACAAACAGTTTCCCTGTGATCCCAGCGCTTCGGAGACCTTACTTTTGGGATTACCCTTGTATCTCAGTAGCAGATTGCTGACGTCCTAACTCTTCTTTACTTTCTCGTACTCGCTTTCGAGATTCTTGAGTTACTAAGTTTTAGTCTATTCCTACCATACTGCAACCCTTGATGTCTTCATGTTGCATTGTTAAGAACTTTTTGTTTTTGTTAATTTTCATTGTCTGCAGTGCAATATCAAAAAGATCTAAGAGGGCGATTTCGAAAATTTCTTCTTTCATACAACAGCTTTCAAGAGGAGCCTTCATATTTTACTTTAGATAATGTTAAAGCCATCATACAGGTTTTTTTTTTTTTTTTTTTAATTTTATTTCAATAGCATCTATTCTTGGAGTTGGAATCCTTGCTATGCCCCAATCTCCAGGACATTTTTAACTGCAGCTCTTATCCCTTTTATAAACTCAATTTTTCTATTCATATTGTGGAAAATAAGTTTTAGCAATGCATTTCCTCTTGAAGGTAACCAAGTTTTTGCGAGTGATTCAGGGAGCATCCCAATGTGCCACACTTCAGAGGACGATCTAGTAGCACTACCTTCCATCATGAGTCAATTATCTGAAACCAAGAGAAGTGTATTAATCGCCTAGGTTAAGAATGAAGTTGAACTGCCATAGGCATTTGTGACAGTAAATCGCAAAAAATATGTTTTTCAACAACTTTAAATTCATAGGGACCTAAACGTGTTTTGATCAATCCAGTTTTTACTTTCTCTTGTTGTGCCATCAGTCAGTCCTGGTTCTGGCTGCCCAGTGTCTCTTCTCATCTCTCTCCTGGGATGTTCCCTTGTGGGACATAGGTACAGTATCCTCACTGCAGTAGTGCGAAGTTCCATCTGATAATTAGGGGAAAAAACTGGCTTCTAGAGGAATTTTTGGATAATTAGTAATGTGTCATAGAAAACAATAAGCTGTGCATGTATTCTACTATAAAATGTGCAGTATAGAGTATTACTCACTATTACATAATTATCACATAGGAAATTAAATTGCATTACAGGAATGACAGGATTATCCATAAATAATGTGAATTTTATTTTGTTGTATGTACTTCAGGTATGTATGTTCCAACTACACATATAACAGTAAAAATCTCAATTGTCAAACAGTTTTCACTCAGTTTATCAGTATTCATTTGATGGAATACTATCATTAAACTCTTCTTTGACCGTCAATTTCAAGGTAATAACTGCATTTGTGAGAGCAAGCCAGTTGTAAAAAGTAAAGTGTACAAGAAAGACTTACACACATTATAGGAATTGAAGGACAATAGTACAAGAGAAATTGTGGCAATTTCACTAAAGGATGTTTGCATCTAAATGCAAACATTAAAATATAAGAATGTGTGGCTGTTTAAGGACATCATTTTCAGCATATTCTCTCACAAACATTGGTTATTGAAAATGAGAAATTTGTGTATGGAAATAGGGCTTATATGCATGCAACTTTGCCAGCCAATAGCTTATCTGTAGGCTGTTGTGTCAACATTGCTTTCTTTTCACAGCAGAAAAGTAATGCACTATAGAGTATCACAGTTTCTATTCAGTTTATCAATATTCATCAAGTGAAATCTCTTAGGGTGAGATACACACACAACTATTTTGAGCTGTCAAATTATTAACCTGTTTAATGTTGGACATGAGTAGTAGTCAAATAAATGAGGTAGTAGTTATTCTCATTATCCTTATTAGCAATTATTATATAAATGCCTGTAATTTCTATGATTTCCATATATTCATGCTATTTTCTATATGTAAGTGAAAAAATTATAATGACCCAACCCTTTTGGGAATTTTTCTCTTGACAGAAAAAAGTGCTATGTTTTGATGTCTTGCGATGTACAGGATGGGCGAGAAATCCTTGTACCCCTAGTATCGAATGCTAATTGATTTTATTTAAAGGTGAGTCGAAATTGTTACACTAACATCACTTAAGTGATGTTAGTGTAACAATTTCGACTCACCTTTAAATAAATTCAATACACATCACTGTTTCTAGCTTCTTTTCATTACAATACATACGTAGCTAATTGATTTATTTTAGCACAAGAACTGAAGTATTAAGTGTCCAATATATCTTTATGTTCCCTATCATGCTGTAAACACAATTCCATATGCCTCCATGTTCTTGACATATTCTTGAGCATGTCTGGTGTTATAGTGTGAAGTGCATCCTCAACCACATTGTGCAGTTCTTCATTTGCAGATACATGCGCTTTAATGGCTTCTCATAAGTTGTCAGGTCAGGACTTTTTGGTGGCCATTTCAAGGGAGCTGGTGTTGCTGATGAACCATGTCCTATCCACCATCCTGGAAAGTGTTCATTTAGAGCTGGCGAACTGCAAGAGCATAGTGAGAAGGTGCTCCATCTTGCTGCAACCATATGCATTCTGTGAGGCCCCCTTCCTCAAGCTGAGGTATTAACCATGTTTGTAACATGTGTAAATAATTTGTACCAATCACAGGCATGGTCCAAGCAGATGTTGTGACGTTATCTCTGCCCATATCATTACGTGAGTCAAGTTCCTTTCTAACTCAACTGTGTAATGAGGATTCCCTTTGGCCCAAAAGACAATATTTTTAGCACGTGAGCTGCGATAAATCACACATTCATCTGAAAAAATAACCTTGGCACCGTTCACTGCATTTGGAAATTGAGTTAACAAAGCATAGCATGCTAAAATGCGCTCATTCTGTTCTCTATCCGATAACTCATTTATGAACGTTGGTCAAAAAGATCTGAGCTTAAGGTCATTTTTCAAGTGATCTCGTATTGTTATTGGTATACCGAGTTACGAAGCACGTTTACATGTCGACTTCATGGGAAATGGTTCAATCGAAGCAGAGACTCCGGCACATGTTTCTTCTCGTGTCTTCTTCCTTCCACTCTGCAGTCTGTTTTAACACTGCCGAAAGCAAAAAGTACGTCTTTCCCAATCCAGAAGTGTTGCTTTTCACGGTGGAGCCTTATTAAATCTTTCTTGGAATGCTCCCATAATCTTTTCTCATTGTCTGCCCTGTGTGTTGTCATTCGTGCACCCACACACTTGTCACTAAGAGCTCTTCAATAGTGTAACTATGACCACTCACATCTGCCATGGCTACAAATTAAAACTCGGCTACGAAAGCATGTAACATGAATTCCAACAAATGAAAAGAAGTAACATAGCTACGTAGCATAACAACATTTGCAACCTGCATAACGTTTGATACACAGAGGAACAGGGTGTGGGGAATTCTCGCCCAATCTGTATGGTGTCTTGGCTCATTGACTCTGAGTTCAGATTTGAATTAATTATTCTTAATAATTATTTAATTTACAAATGACATGGCAGCTCCACTCTATATCAATCTTGTAAACAAGAGGGGTTAAAGAACCTGTTTTTATATTAATATGATATATTAAACACACTGTACAAGAAAATATACAGCTTTTGCTTCTGAATCTGCAACCAAAGAGGATATCACCAGGCATCATTTTAATGTTCGTGTATCTTATGTAGACAACAATGTGAGCAGTATCATCTACTGGACTGCGAAGCAAGGACAAGCTTTTTTTATATACATATACGTAAAAGATGTATAATTTCAGAGAATGTAATTAAGATGCTAACAAATTTCTTCTTTTTACACTCAGTATGGTTCCTTGGCCAGATGCCGTGAACTTATTGAAGCAGGATATGATGTTAATCAACCGGACAGTGAAACAGTCACGTTGTTACATTGGGCTGCTATTAACAATCGTAGAGATATTATTCGATATTACATCAGTAAGGGAGCAGTTGTTGATGCAGTGGGAGGGGAACTTCTGGCTACACCATTACACTGGGCCACAAGGTAAGAGTGTTTTAATATATCTAATTCTATGTAGATCTACTGATTTGTTTCTGTATTGAGTTTTTAATATTTCTGGCTTGTACCTACTTCTGTGTGATGTCAATGCAGGGCAGTATTAACATTTGTGCCACTATAACATTAACCAGTAACATTAAGTAGGCCAAACTTCTCTGTTTCAGTAAAGTTAGTAGTGTATCAGAATCTAATCAAAAAAGAAATACTAAAACATGATAAGTATAAAACTTAAAATTAAAGAAATAAATATAACATACGATTCATACCTTTATAAACAGGATCAGTTGTCAATTTTTAAGCTGTGTTCTGTTTGCTTGAGGGTTACATCATGGCCTGTATGTCTATTGCTGGGAATATAATGTGAACACTATTTTTTTAACACGCATTCTCTGTGGAGCACAGTAACTATTTTCTACTCCATGGCATTCTTAATGAAGGCTTTTTAAACCTTTAAATAATTAATGAATTGAAATTAGAAAGTGCTTTATAGCCCTTGTCCACGAGTAAGAATAGGACTTTACAATGCTGAAAGAATTTTCAGAATCAGTTGTCTGATTTTTTGAGATTGCCCTACACGCGCACAAACACACACACATGCACGCACACGCACACACACACACACATTTTATTTTTATAATTGATAATAGTAAGGATGTTTTTGCACACACTATGATGCCATGATCTTTGACTGCATTTAGTATTCAACCTGTATGTATTAAATGAGAGAGTTTATGATAAATGCTGAATTGAAGATGCATTTTTGGTAACGTTTTGTACATGATGATAAGATACCAAGCTTGCAGTACTTACCATGATGTTGCATGTATAAAAATACTAGCAATGTACATGGCACTGATAACTTAGCAGTTTTATGCCACCTATTTTGTTACTTAAATCAATTAGCATTTCCATTCTATAATTTTCTGTAAATAGCCAATGAAACCCTCATCATTCTTGTTGAATGTTACTTATCTCATCAATGATAAAAGATAGGCTAAAACTTACTACAAAAACATTTTGACTGTTAAAATTTGCAGTTTATTTCAGATAACTCTTTTGTAGAATTAGGCACTACCATGCTTGCCAACTTTTACAGTATGCCTTTAAAATTTTGAATGGAGGATTTTTACCAGCAGATGCCTGTTTTTCAGTTTTGTTGAGTGGGGGTGCTGATTCAAAGTGCTTCAAGATTTTCATCACAGACATTGCAAAACATTAATTTCTTTTGTGTTATATAGTTATTTTTTTTATTATAGTAATGTAGGACTTCTCACTAAGTTACAACTATAGCCCAAATGTACCACGCTAATAATATACAGTGCTGTTGTAGGCCAAAAGTTATCTGTGTGCCCGTCCTACATGATGTCCTCTGTTTACTGGACTGTAACAAAATGCAATGCAAGTGTACTTTGTTTTGTAGGATTTAAAATTTGATAATAAACAGCAGTAACCAATAAGTAGTAAATGGGTGCAAACATTTAGTAATGGATGATGTGTATTGTAATGTCAATGTCAATTCTCACTTGTAAATTATATATCTTATCCAAGATGTATGACTGCAGGATATAGGTTTAACCCATTTTGTGACAGATTTTGTTTATAGTTCATGCTATGAAGCATAAAATATGGACTAGAAATTTGTGTATAACCTAGGAAGTGATGCTCTTTGCTGCTCTTTAATGAGTGTTTATCTGTAATATGAGTAAGAATTTCAGCATGTGTGACAAAAAGAAGCAGTACTTCCCATGTCTTAAAGGATTCTTATAAAATGGAAGTCCTGTTTATTGAACATTAAGTTTTTGTACAGTTACTGCACTGAACATTTTACATATTCTAAATTTCATGTCATTGCAAAATTGTTAGTCTTTGTTGGACAAAGGAAAGTTTTATGGGTTTCAGTTTCAGGAAGTTGGCAAGTATGCACTTCCTGAGTATTTGCTGTTGTATGTTTAAATTTTTGCAGAATAGAGGAAGAAAACTGGTATAATGTGAAGTTATAACAATTTGGAAGAGGAAAACAGTTTGGATTAAATTTGTTGTTTTTCGAAATTTGCTAAATAAAATATATTTCAAGAAAGAAGAATGATTGAAAGATTGTTAAATCAATATTAAGGATGGAATGATAAAACGAAGATGAAAGTGAGATTTTAAAGTGAAAATCTGATATAAGAAGTATGAATTCATTTGAAGCAAAACAAAAGACGACTTTAATAAAGCGAATAAATATGCATCCATAAGCATAAATCAAGATTTACTAGCAAATGAAAAAGTCTTAAATGAGAAAAAAGAAGAAGAAAAAGAGGAAAAATTATAGTATTATTAAAATAAATGATAATTGAAGTAATTAATGGGAATATCAAATTGATTGATACTGAAAAATAAATAAAATGTAATAAGATGAATTTAATGTAATGAATCATGTAATATTGTTGGTATAAGACGTTAAAGGGATCAAGGTTATCTCAGGACGTTGTTAAATAAGGAGGAGAAGAAGAAGAAGAAATTTTTGCAGATTTTAAGTCCAGTGCATGATACAGTAGTTGGCATAAATATCAGTTTCTTCTATTATTATATTGTCTCATCCTTTTGTGTTACCATTCATAACCTAATTGAAACCATTTCTTTAAAGTTATTTTTTCTGATTAGCATGAAGTTGATATAAAAAATATGTTTCATGAATTGTTCATAAAATCAGAAGAAAATGATAATGGGTAGAGAAAGACCTGTGAATGTTACATATTAGATTTTCATCATTGTAGGCAGGGGCATCTTGGCAGTGTGACTCTTCTGATGCAGCATGGAGCAGATCCATCGTTAAGGGATGGTGAAGGGCTTTCGTGCATTCATTTAGCCGCTCAGTTTGGACACACAGCAATTGTTGCATATTTTGTAGCTAAAGGAGTCAACATGAATATGCAGGATCGTAATGGCATGACTCCTTTAATGTGGAGTGCTTACAAAGTTACAAGGTATGACAGTTTATGATCATAGTGTAGTGAAAGTTTTCGAAAAAATTATTACTAAACGTATGTTTGTTTAATATTATTGTGCATAAATTGTTACAGTTTGGACCCAACACGATTGCTTCTAACATTTGGAGCATGCACAACGACTCAAGACAAATTGCATGGTAATACTGCATTACACTGGGCAATCCTTGCTCAGAATCATACGGCTGTGTCCACTCTTGTAATGCATGGAGCAAGTCTTGATATTGCTAATGCACAGGTAAGATCAAAGAATTTGCCAGTAGCATCTGATATCTAAAACTTAGCTTTGAATTGGGCTTAAGCAGAAGCTTAAACTACAGTAGAGTTTTGTAACATGCAGTGCAAGGGATAAGTTGGGCTTATAAGTGGTTGGGCTTAAACTGCACTGAACTCTGGTTTAAGTTAAGGAGTCTCCATGTTATTGGAAAATTATAGATATTGGTGACAAAGAAATAATATTTCAATCCATATTCATAATAGAAGATAACCTAGAATGTTCAGAGTATGTTCAAACCATTTTCATGTGTGGAAAGGCTATGAGATATTTTGATTAAGTAAGCAGTCAGCAATGATGGTATCAGAGTCAATTAAATAATTGACTGGTAAGAAAAGCTTAATTTCATACTTTTATCGTGTAGTTTTGTCATTCTCATTGCCATTGCATCTTTAATGCTTTATATTTCAATAACAAAGCCCTCTTGTCAGAAACAATGTTTCTTTTGGCATTGAGATTATATGCAAGTGGAAGTATGCTAATTGCAGCTGGAGGTTTTTCTGGCATTTCAAAATCTGCAGCATGCAGAGCTGTCAGAATTGTTTCACACCATACTAATCACTCTTCATATCGCAATTTTCCCCATGTTTGGGTTTTCTTTCTCCATAGTAATTTGTCCGATTGCTGGCACTCTGTTACATGCTTAATGCTGCTTCACGATTTCTAAGAGAAAGCTAACTTGTGAGATTAAGTTTGCTGTAATTTTGACTCTGATTTTTCAGTCATTTTAACTGTATCTTGCTGTATAACCTACAAAAGCTTTTTGGGAAGAGCATTGCCATAAACAGATTATGGGAATTCACTACATGTGCAAGCATTACCAACTTTTCAGTTCCATGGAATTGTTCAGCTCAGTAAAGCCGAACATGGTTGCCCTACTGTGAAACTTGCAAAGCTTAAACTAAAGGATAAAGATTATAAGTGATGATATCAGAGTGGCCAAGATAAAAGAGGCCCAACAAACCACTACAGAATAGTATATTATTATTATTGTTGTTGTTGTTGTTATTATTATTATTATTATTATTATTATTATTATTATTATTATTATTATTATTATTATTATTATGAACAATGTATTGAACATTCAGTAGGTCAATAGTAGGGGTGCTAACACTGTTCATCATGAACTTTCATACACAACTAAGTACGTCTCAACATGTTTGTGGAAACTTTTGCCAATTCATCTGGTGTGATTTCTGCAATCACATTGCGAATGTTTGTTTTCAACTCTTAAATTGTATGCGGGTTGTTACTGTAGATTACCCTTTAGATTACCCCACCAATAAAAATTGCAGGTAGACAGATTGGGCGATCTGGGAGGCCATAAGCCTGCAGAAACTGTACATTTTACTCCAAAAGCTTCATGGACATATGACATTGTAAATCTTGAAGTATGCACCTAGCACCATCTTGCTGGAAAAATGCATACTCTCGTTCTACCTCTGTTATATGTGTTATGAATGATTGCAACAATTTCGTTAACATATACTTGAGAGTTCACTTTGGTATTGAAGAAAATGGGGCTACTTCTGTAGGCCTGAAACTGCAACACCTAGTTTCACGCCATGCAGAGGTACCTCAAAGCGTCCCCTGGAATTGTCTGTTGACCAATAACGTGCGTTTTGAGAGTTCACGTACCCACTAAGGTGAAACCATGCTTCATCTGTGATAAAGTAAAGCTTTGGATCCAAATATCCATCAGCAACATGCATGAGCAACCATTCGCAATAGTGTTGTAAATTCGTAAGTTTTAATGTTTGCATCATCCTTACTTCATATGGTCGCATCTGTAACTGCTTCAACATGTTCTGGCATGACATTCGTTTGATGTTTAGTTGGAAGGATAGACGTCTAGTTGATATCTGTGGACTTCTTACCATAGTTGCTTGAACATGAACAGTTTCCAGTGAACAAACTGTCTGTTATGTTTGACGTTAGCGACTGAACCTTTTGCTCTAAATTTACTGATCACTTTCTGCACACTTTTTACAGGAGTAGCTGTCTGTGGATACTTTCTCGTGAACCTCTCATGTAACGTTATAAACGATTTACAATTAAAATAAGTTTCAACAATAAACACTCCTTGTTCGATTGAAAATGCCATTCTGCAGAACTGTATTCACAACAAGTTTCAACTGACAACTGACAATGGCTGTTCGACATCAGGTGACCCTGCTCAAGCTCTTCACTATTGTAAAGAAATAACAACACTCAGATTTAAATATGACGTTCAGTATAACATGGGGTCTCTTTTATCTTGGCCACCTTGTAGAAGCGGTTGACAGTAAAGTATTTCAAATGAAATTAAACAAGGAGAAGAAAACTCATTTACACCCTTCACCAAAGTACTGTTTCAAAAGTGCATTGCTCTCATCGTCAGCTGCTGATTACTGGTTGGTGTTTGTTTGGTTATCCTGTGTCTTCCTGTTCTGTCTGTCTGTAGTGGCATCTGATGAGTCTTTGGTGTTTGATGTACGTATTAAGGTGTCTTCTGCTGGGATGTCAAATTCATGGCGATATCCTTATTCTTCAAAATGTAAATTTTCTCCCATGCAGACAGTTCCATAGTTTTAAAGACTTCTTTAAATAGTTTGACCTCTGGGTTTATGCTAAGGTATTTCTCCCAAAAATGGTTTACAACAGCTGATTTTTCAGTTTGCTTTTGGCAAATGTTCCTAAAGTGCTCTTTTTTTGCGGGTTTCAATATTTCTTTTAGTTTTTCCAACATATTTCATGTTACAATCTAGACATTTTATGGCATATATTCCCAACTTTCTTCTTTGATCCTTCAAAGTTGTACCTAGGAGATTCTTAATACTGTGTTTGTTTGGGGGCAAGTTTTATGTTGAATTCTCTGAAAATGTTTTCAAATTTGTGGTAGAAATGTGGATGTTAGGTAAATTTACAGAAACTGTATTGTGTTTTGATTGGTTTGAGTTTGGGGGCATCTGTAATTTTCTTCTATCTTTTGAACTTGTTTATTTTTGTTAGTGAAGGGTGTACATGAGTTTTTCTACTCGTTTAATTTCATTTAAAACGTAAAGGTGATTCACAACAACCAAGAACGGTAACCAGAACTAGAATGACAAAGTTGAAATACATGTATTTTAATGGGAGGTTTTTCCAGACCCCTGGAATGGGAAAGAAGACTTGACCAAGCTTTCACTTTCTTGTTCTCGTTCCTGGGCTTGGCATAATAGATCCATATTGTGCATATTAGACTCTTCACTGTAAAGATTACGCTAGGTTACAAATGAAAACTTTTTTTCTTCAGTACAATTAAAACTAGGTGACTTTTACTAATTTCGGTGTGCAGAATTAAAAAATGCATTCCATTTTTCCATAGCATATCTCGTTTTGGCAATATGACAATATTAATTGAAAATGTAAAATTTGCAAAAATATTACACACTCGTATACAACTTTTAAAGAAAATAAAGAATAATAATAACATGAAAGTTTACCTGAATTTGAGAATGTATGTTAGTTTCTTGTATACCCCTTTTTCTTTTCCCATGGAACTTCATTGTACGCGATTTTCTCGAGCGTTCTCTGTGTGCAAGACATCAGCAGTAATCGGTCATCATATGTACATCCCAATGTCCCTGATAACATACTTCAACATCTTTCAAGTCCTGTGAAACCTTTCATCTTGCTCTTCACTAACAGCTCCTAAATTCAAGAGGAAGTAGTCAAGATGTGACTTTAGGAAATGAACCTTCAAACTCATATTACAGCCGAGCATCTGAATATTTCTGACAATTTCTTTGTATTGAGGATCTTTCACATTGCCCAGAAATTTCTTAACAATCTCTCTGAATCCATTCCACGCATCTTTTTCAATTTCATTCATAGAGCTGGTAAAATAACATCTTTCATTGATTTCCTTATCTGTTCCATCAAATACTATTCCTCTGATTTTGGCCTGTGACAGTGATGGAAACTTTGTGCTTAAGTACTGTAAGCAAGGGCAACTTAAGGCAGTATTTTTAACACTTGAATAATTGCAATTAAATTATATAATATGTAATTTCAATAACAGCCCACCTTGAAGCAATATGTATGTAATAATTTGTAAAAATCTATGTAACAGTCATTGCAAATGCTTATATTATTGTAAACATGTTCAATAATTGTATGTGAATGCATTAGGTAATTTAATAATGTAAGAGCTGTGAGAATAATAAGTTTAAAGTTGCTAACAATGAGGTACCCTTGAGGCAATAATGAGTTTGAGAGTTTGAATGCTACTAGTCATGATTACAGCAATGATGATGTAAATTTTGTGACAGTTTAAAATTAGCCAATCAACAGCCAGAAAAAGCTTTAATTAAATGCAGGTATTCTATTGGACTAGGATTAGCCATCAGAGACTTAAAATACAGAAGTTTACGGGTTTGGACGGTTGAAATATGTTCAGTTGCCTGTAGACCTTGGTAGTGAACGGATGGAAGATGTGTTCTCTAAAGAAATTTTACGTATTTGTGTGTAACAAAAATTAAGTATACGTGATAACAAAGTGCAAGTTTTAAATTGAGGAATCTCACAGCTCTTAATATCAGTGTAGTGCTATTTAATTTGTGCCAAGGATTAATAAAAAGAAGTGAATTTAAAACTTAAAATCTGTATAAGCCTACATTGTTGTCGCACCACGCCCTGTCTAAGAGATACGTGACTCTAAAGCAATACTGAAGCAGCCGAGGCAAACATAAACATAAATACTATCTATAGAAGCAGTTTAATGACAAAGTTAATAAATATTTTTAAACTTGGAGCATAACAACAAAAATACATCTTCAAAAATCGGCTTATTATCGGCATATTACGTAACAAACAATCTACTTCAAATGAACGCCCAAAGCATGGTGCTAAATTACGTAAACAACAACTTTAAATTGGTTTCCCAAGTGTGGCTAACAATAACAGTAAAACAACAATTCAACAATAAACTACAACAGTTGAAGAACAGTACTACTTCAAGTTGGCTTCCCAAGCATGTGGCTAACAACAACAGTTAAATTTAAAGCAACTATTCTACTACTTCAAACTTTTGTCAAGTGCTTTCATGAATTGTTTCATCATGTGAAGCTTTATATGTAATGGAGGGAATAGAATTTTTTGACAATCAACAAGAGGCATATTAGTAACATTTTTTGATCCAGGTTCCAGTTGCTGCCTCTTAGGCCATTGGTCAATTTCCCAAGTTTTGTCCCTTGTCCTGCTATCCCATTCGCAAAGAAAACAAGGGAATTTTGTGTATCCTCCCTGTTGTCCTAGTAACAGACCAATGACCTTCAAGTCACCACATATTTACCACTCATGGTCGCAATACTTAATTTTCTCAAGAACGCGCTTCAGAGTTTTATAAGACGCTGTTAGGTTTATAGAATGTGCAAGAGGTATTGATAACTTGTTGGCATTATGAAGTAACGCTGCCTTAAGATTTTGTTTGGAAGAATCAATAAAAAGATACCAGTTACTTGGCTTATATGCTTCCCTGCCCAACTGTTGAATAAGATTATACACAAAACACAAGTTTATCTTCTGCATAGTATTTGTGGAACTGTATTTCGCAATTACTATATCACGAAAATGTAACACCAGGTGATAAATTCTTCTCGTGTAGTCTTGAGCCCAGTGATTCACTTTTTTTTGTGAGGCGTAAATCATTTACTAAATAATTTAACTCAAATTGATCAAACTGTTGTGGTTTCTTCTGTATCAGAAACTCATTGTTGTAAGTCGTGGAGCTGCTTTCAGATTCACTAAAATTGAGGTCTGTTGGTGGCGTAGGTATGGGTAGTCCAGGTCCATGAGGAATAGGCCGTGTAGCCGAGTTCAGATTTGAATATTTAATTCCTGCCATCTTTTTTTTTTTTTTTTTTTTTTTTGTTGTAGCCAGCAACTTTGCACATGCAAAAGTAATAAATTGCCATGATGATTCTGCTGCTCTCTCCATATCATTGGTTTGGCAAACAGCATTGCCTTCCGTTTTCCTTCATACCAATAATGTAATCCCTCAACACAACTGTTACATGCAATATGAAGTGCGAACGATTTATCCTGATCACCAACTTTCTCTTTGAAATATGAGTAATACAGTTTCTTTGTTTGTGAGTCTATTTTACATACCTTCCCTCAAACACGTAACATCCACAAATGTAACAAAACTTCTGAAGCGTCTCTTGCATAATTCTGATGTAAAAGTCATACTCAAACTTTTATTTTGGCACTGCATATAGAAAACAAACATGTGTATTAACAAAAGTTTTCAGTTCAACTGAAGTTGAGATCTATGATAGCTGTAAATGTAAACATACATACCTCACAAGAAGATAAGCCTGACCCATAGAACAAAACTGATAAGTGCTGGGAATATAAACATAAAATCTGGGTGATAAGAGAGGATGGAAGTGAGCCAATTAGGTAGGAAATCAACAACAGATTTAGAATATCATAATGAAGCATAGCAGTAAGCTCTATAAGCTGAATGAATTTAGCACCATAGACAGTATACACATGTCATAAAAACTAGATGTGATAGCGAAAAATGGACTTCATTTTTGAAATCAGATCACTGATTTCCATTAAAGTTACATATTTTCCTGTATACCGCAGAATCAGTGTTGACCAGTGTTATCCTAGGCATGAAACAACCGTTAGTGCTCTCTCTAGTCACAAGCTGGAAACATGAAACTGGTAGAAATTCTGGCATATCTGCATCCTAACCTCAAATCCTGACACCTGCAGATCCATTCAGTGTTGGTTCTTCTAGTGAAAGGGTCATCTGTAGTTTGTTTATATACAACTCAAAACTGGCTATTGCCTCAAAAGCAATAGAAAAACTACAAGGAACAGCAAAAGGCAATATAAATTAACAAAGAACAATAAACAACTTTAATGCATGCCATTAAAATAAAGGAATGAAAGCTTGGTATGATTAAAGGAATTAGAAATGTAATGAATCTGCTTTTAAGATAGTGTTTACTCTGTCGAATTTTGACATTGGCTAACCCGCATTATGTTGGCTGAATTTGAAGGAGGTGAAAAATATCATTGGTCAGTTATAAAACAAATGAAGTCCCAATCCACAAAAGCAACTTTCCACCTTGCGATCGACATGATCATCAATATGCATTTCCATTCTCGTTACCAGGCTATTGTGAACCAAAATCTTGTATGATGCATTGCTTTCCATTCTCATTTCCGTTTTGGTTATCATTCTCGGGCTATTGTGAACCAGCCTTAATCTTTCCTTAAGGGTGTCCATAGCTTATTAAAGCTTAAGCTTAAAACTGTAAACCCAGCCCTTAGAGGTGTGATTAGAATTAAATAAAGCAAAGTACAGTCAATTCAGATGATGATAAAATTGAAATCAAAAGAGGGATTTTGTTAGAGCATGGTAATTGAAAAAAAAATAATTCTGATGGATACATTGGCATGACTTTCTCTACCCTCTTTATCTATATATAGTGGGTATAAAACTATTCTTACTAAGCTTATTACTTTCTCTATTAGGTATAGCAAGTAAGTGAAGTATTGTATTTCACCTAACAACTCAATATTGAGATTTCACCAGAAATACATGTTTTGAGGCCCCCTGAATCCCAAAAAAGCATTTTTAGAAAAAGGCCTATGTGTCTGTGAACAGCATAACTCAAAAACAAAAAGTCCATTAAATACCAAACTTGGTGTATATGTTCAGTACCATCCAATGATGTCACAAAGATTTTCAAGAAAACCCCCTACCGCAAACTACTCTGTACATGGAAGATTTTTCGAATTTTTTGATTTTCTAAAAAATGTTAACAATTTTGATTAAAATACCGTATATTAAACGTATTTACATTACAAATAAAATGTGTATCTTGAATTTTCTGGGAATGGCCTGTGAAGTCCGCTTCATTTGAAATAAATTTTATATAATCTTGTATAACTGGTAAACGTTAAGCAACAGATGAAAACCTACTACACAAAAAATGTAGAGCTCTTTAGAACATACCATTTATTTTAAATAAAATCCATTTCTAAGATACTCGTTATTAAAGGTTCAAATTGTTCATGCCTTGGTAATTTCCTTAAAGTCTGTCAACTTTCAGTTGTTTCTTATGATTGCATGGAAACAGTATGGAATTTTAAGGCCAGCATATAGCATCTAGTTTTTAAATATTTGACTAACGCTATTCCCTTGGTATGTATAACGAAATGAGTAATGCAGCTATTTCTGGAAAGGTTTATCTCGATTACAGTGAATTAGATTGGAAAATAAACTTTCATAAGAATAATTTGTTTACTCACTAATAAGCACTAGAGGGTAGAGAAAGTCATGTGAATGTAACACAGATTTTTTTTATGTTAATGGTCTTGGTTCATTTCTCACCCGGTTTATCTCGATTACAGTGAATTAGATTGGAAAATAAACTTTCATAAGAATAATTTGTTTACTCACTAATAAGCACTAGAGGGTAGAGAAAGTCATGTGAATGTAACACAGATTTTTTTTATGTTAATGGTCTTGGTTCATTTCTCACCCGCTTTAGGGATTCTGTATATTTATAAACCAAATTGGGGAAGTCCACAGGTTTGCTTAGCCAGTCAGAATGTTTTAAAAGCCTTTCTTTAATTCTGTGGCTCTGCTTCCAACATTTACTGTATGCAGACACATGTTCTTAATACAAACTCTGTATACTTCCCTGTATCCTCAGGACAGTTTCAATAGCAAACTTTTTAGTTACATAGTTTTTTAGTGAGTGTTTTGCAACTTGTGGCAGGTAATAATAGACCCATGACGAGGTTCTGAAAAAATTATCTCAAAATTGTGCCTAAACAAGCACTTGCAAATTTAGCACAGCAAACTACATTAGTTTCTCTTTTTTACTTTCTAAACCATGTACACAGTCCAGCCATAAGTTCTGTCCTCTATGTTTGTAGCTCTACAACTTAAAAATAAATGATTTAATGGTATTATTACAAGTTACCATGGTAGCAGAGTTATTATTCTAAACACATTTGCTTTGTGTAGTTTCCCACATCAACCAATAAATATGGAATGGGGTGTAAATGAAAACAGAATTGCAGTGATTGCTCTTTATAAGTGTGGTAAGAAACCTACTGAAATGTTTAAGTTGTTAAAACAACTGAAAGTTTCATTAAAATTTGTTTACCGAACTGTCGAGAGATTCGTTGAATCTTCCTCTATTGAAGATTTACCAAGATCTGGCAGGCCACATAACATAAGGACTTCAGGAGTGGTCAAAGCAGTAAGAGAACGAATACATCGAAACCCACTCCAGAAGCAAAATATAATGGTCCGAGAGTTAAATGTATCTGCCAAAGCCATATCTCGGATTATCAGAGAAGACCTTCATATCGACGGTCAGTGGGACATTTGTTAACTTTGAACCTAAAGAAGATCAGGTACGACAGACCAAAGAGGCTCTTACAGTGGCATGCTCAGAATAGTCATGAAAATATCCTCTTCACAGATTGGAAAATTTTCACAGTGGAGGAGAAGTACAATAAGCAAAATGATAAAATATATGCATGGAGCTCAGAGGAAGCTAAAATATCAGTCCCCGTGACCAGAGAGGGTAACGGTTTGCTGGAGCGTGTCACATCAAGGAGTAACATCTCTCCATTTCTGGAAACGAGTAAAAACAGGAGCCAAACGGCACCAAGAGGACATCTTAGAGTGTGTTGTGAGACCCTTGAACACCACACTCTTCAATGGAAGCCATTGGGTCTTTCACAAGACTCAACCCCAGCTCACAAAGCTAGAACAACTCAAGCATGGCTCAGGGACAATGTTCCAGAATTCATTGCACAAGAAGACTAGCCCTCTGGTAGCCCAGACCTGAACCCACTGGACTATAGGCTTTGGGATATCTTGGAGAGTAAGGCCTGTGCTAAACCTCACTCCAGTTTGGAATCTCTAAAGTGAGATCTCGTAAAGGCAGCACAGGAAATTCCTCTAGATGTCATCCATGTTGCAAATACATATCACTTCTTAATCATAGGACAAAACTTATGACTGGACTGTGTACCTAGTTGGTAGAAAAGGTATTGAATTCCACCCAAAAATTTGATACTGAGATTTCACTGTAAACACATGTTTTGAGGCTCCCTTAATAGAAAAAAGCATTTAAAAAAAAAAGGTCCACAGGCATGTGTGGGGTGCGTGTGGTGTGGGATGGGGTGGTTTTGAAAAACTTGGCTTTAACAATTTTGATTACAATACCATATATTAGGGATGGGACCTCAATACCATGATATCTTAGTACTCTTGATACTCACTAGTATTGAAGTAAGTCTAATACCTTGAGATAAACCTTGGATTCTTTTTTGATACTCTTTAATGTTTTAAGTTTTGCGTTATCGGAAGTTGTGGCATTTAACTTTATACTATGTAAGGAATGAAAGGAGTTGAGACTTCACGTTACTGCCTTGCATAACATTCCATAGACACTTGTGTCTAAATGAAAACATGCAAAACAATGGGGGAAGGAGTATAGGTATTCATGTAACATGCAGCATCAAGTCATACCTTAGTGCATTTGGCAATGGCCTGGCTTAGTGACTTACTCTCAGCCATTACATGTTATTCTACTCTGGTGACCACAATCTGTGAATCGAACAGAAACAAGTCAGAACTTAAGGCGTGGGATATTACAGCACATGGAAATATTCGTGCTTTCTTCCATCTGTTGGTTTGTGTTTAATTACATAAAAAGGGAAGCAAAGAAATTATTGTTGTTGTTGTTGTTGTTATTATTATTATTATTATTATTATTATTATTATTATTATTATTATTATTATTAGGCTTGACTAACATTAGTGAATATATTATAACCTGTGTCATTATCAAGATTGCTGTCAAATGGAGAAATGTTAAACAGGAACAATTCCAGAATCAACATACAATTCAAAATTGGTTACATGTGTTTATACACAGAAAACTACTAATAAGAACGTAATTCAGTGAACAAGCAATCGCTTTTACAATATTTTTATTGAGTATCGAGTATTGCTGCTCAAATATCAGTATCAGTATCGAGACATAGTGGTATCGTCCCATCACTACCATATATTAAAGGTATTTACATGACAAATGATAATAAATAAGAGGGTGGAAAAGTCATGTGAATGTAACAAATCAGGTTTTCTTTAAAGGAAGTTTTCAGACCTCCATGTTCTTCCACAAAACTTATAGGCCTGTGTGAACTTGAAAAAGGTTAATAAATTCAAAGTCTGCACATGCATACAATAAACAATGTGTAAAAAAAATCATAGTTCAAAAATGTGACTTCTAATTGCATTTAACTGTAGCACATAACTGTGCTACAAATACACATAATGGTTTTTCACTCCCCATACAAACACATGTGAACAATGCCACTCTAAAACTAGAATGCAACAGCAGCCCTTATCCAGCTGCAGCAACTGTGGCTCTTATCATGCACCTCATGATTAACTTATCTCCCAACTTTGACTGTGCACTAGAGATGATTGTTTCTGAAAAAATAAATAAGATGGCTACTAAAGGATATCCCAACTATCTAAGTATGAAGCGGTAATGAAAATGTTAAAATACAAGGTCGGAATTTTACTTTTTTCCAGTCAGATTCTGGATTTGTCCCACTGTAGATAGATGTGATTTTTAAAGTGGCAAAAGTAGCCTCTGATATCCATATACAATGAAACAGGATTGAAATTTGGTGGTATGAATATGAAAGAAACTCCTAAATCCTCGCCCCAGTTTTCAAAAGAAAGAATAGGGCTGGTGAAAAAATTATCAATTATCAGTTGAGGATTTTTGAGATTGCCCTACATACACACCCTCCACATATACATTTTCTCTCGATGTAATATTAGTATAGATTCAAAATCTTTACATAATTATTTTGTATTTCCTAAAACATCCTACTATCAATTTAACTTTCATACTCATATAGAGCTCAAAATAATTTACTGAATCTTAATTAGATTAATCATTGAGTCGATTTATGACACTACATGATCTACTGTATTTTGAAACAGAAAACATGTTTCTGGAGCTAATTGCTCCAATGATCAGTTCCTGGTCGACTGCTGGCATCATTTTTTCATGATGGTTCACCATGTTCCTGGTGGCGGTTGGATGAACCTTTGCAAAAGTATGTGGTCTGGTGGGATTTCAAAGTTGAAAACATGTATCTTGTTCTTCCAAATTAAATGTTTTCCCAAACAGTAAGTTCTATTCTTCCTGAAATCTTTTTTAGTATTTTCGGATTTCTGTTTTGGGTGTGTTGGTTTCTCCAAGAATGCCAAGCTGACTACCCATCTTCTTGACTTATACAGGATTTAGCTAAATATGTTTTATACAGTGATTTTATAACCTTCCATGTCTTGCTTACATTATTTTCGCTAAAAGTATTCATTAATTTCTTAGATTTTTTTCTTTCTCCAAAGAAGGTTTTTATTTTCTAATAATTCTTTGAATGGGTGTCTGCTTTGTAGATATTCTTCTTTTGATTTACTATCAACTAAACTTAATCCAACTCTACATGAAATCCATCATGTTATTGGATTCTATTGGAATTTTTGAAAATACTTGTGACAAACTACTTTTATCCAACTGATGGGAAAATGCATCTCAGTTTTATGAGATGCAAGATAGATCTCTGTTTTATTCATGCCACCCATTGTTTGCTATGTAAAACCTATCACCATATACAAAAAGCATATTTATATCTAAGTTCAAGTATCATGGGTATAAATGGATAACTACAAAGGCATTTAAGAATATGAAGTAGATTATCAGAAATAGTAATTAAAATACTGTTTTTGTTTGCAGGGAGAGACTCCATACAGTCTGTTACATTCACAAAAGAATGCCGCATGGATTGGTAAGAAAGTTCATGACAAGGTACAAGAAATGTCTGGAAACAAAAGACGTAATCCTTGCTACAGGTTTACAAGAGATAAGGTATAAACTGTTTCGACAGTTCACTTTCAATTAAGTTAAGAGAGAATACTGCAACATTGTTATATCACTTGTACTATGAAAGTATATTAAACCAATATGTAATGTGCATGATTTGTAGGTCATAAATTTTACAGATACATGTTGGCATGTACTTCATATACAGATGAAGTAAAATAATGATTAGGAAAGTTAAATTTATGTTCTGAAAACCTACATCTTCATTGTTGGCATAGTAGCTCAGTTGGATAGAGTGTTGATTGGAGCTCAAATGCTGGTAGATGAAATTGGCACTTGTTTTGGATAAGCTTGGGTTTTCCAGCTAGTGATTTCTCAGTTTGATTTAACTTATGTGCTGTACTTTTGTTCCTACCTTTTCATCTCTCATATCATCACTGTGTTCACACATTTGCCAGATTATCAACCACAACTGTGATTATGTAGTGCCAGGCTGAACAGGCTCTTGGGTATTGCTTTCATATAATCTGGAACCATTGATTAAGGCAGTTGAATAGCTTTCTAGAATATTATATAGTATCCATTTCTAGGAAATTTCATTTCTAATTCTGAGATGATATGGCCATTGAAGATGTTCATCAAAATTGGTACTGCAAGACGAAATGGGGATAATTAAACACATAGGGGAATATAAATACCTGGGAGTAAAGATTACACAAGATGGGAAACAAGAAAAGGAAAGGAAAGTATACTATATTTACTTTGAATGGCATACTGTAGGATAAACAGGTCTTGAAAGGAATTAAAACTACAATTTTTAAAACAATTAAGTATTATAACCTATGGCTCTGATATGTGGACTCTGAACTATCAGTTAAAAAGAAAATTATTGGTAACAGAAATGAATTATTGGAGGAGATCTGCTGGGAAATCTAAAAGATAAAAAATTAGAAATGAAAATATGAATGTTCAAAATTCAGTTTTTGATTTTATTCAACAGAAATAATTAGAATGGTATGGGCATGAAAAATTACCCAAAAGAATAATAATGAAGTAGACCATATTAGCTGGTAGATTAAGGAATTATAAGGGTAATGATGGATTGGGAAATTGGGGAAGATTTGTAGTCCAACAGACAAGAATTGAGAAAATTATAAGATGTTAAAAACTGTAGTCTTGGGTACCAGAAAAATGTTTGTGTATTGTAAAACCAGGAGAGAAAAAAGAAGATATATACCAGGTGAGTCAGCTGCACCTATTTGTTTTTGAATTTATGCAACGTGCTAACCGACATATGTGACTTAAGCCTTTCTTAAATGCCTTCCAATGGCTGCTTTGTGTAACACTATAGAGGAGGGACACATAACTCAGTGCATAAGTGTTTTACGTGACAGAATGCAATCGCCATGTACGTCGATACAAAAAAACATCCCACCCTGACACTGCGAGTTGCAGTAGCAATTTTAGCCAATTTTACAAACTTTTATTCTTTAGCATACATCCATGCACACCTTTGAAAATGCCCTTGAAGGAACTACCTATCACATGCATCGGTTGACAAAACCATTTGAAAACAAAATGGCAGATCTACACAGTGCAACCAATTGGATTTAAGCTGTTAGTCAATGTACAGCCTTGTCAAAAAATGCTAAGTATTAGGTAGAAAATTTCTCTTATTTCACAAACAATGGTGTATTTCAGATCATACAGCAATTGTAATGACTGATGCAGTTTATTTGTTTGAATTTAAATTACCAAACCGAGCTCAAAACACTGTATGATGCTGCAAAAAGCGTGTAAAGATTTGAGGTGGGGTCTAGTTCTGCGATTAGTAATTCCTATAGGAACCTCAGCTCGCAAGGTAGCATTGACCGAATGGTATTATCATGGCTGCTTTAACACTGTGTCTCTTTAATTCGGGTTCAAATCCTTCGGGTGAATTTCAAACTTTTTATTACCTTTTGTTTTATCTCTTTGGGCCTATAATTTGATATTATGATATAAATAACATTTTTGATAACATTATAAGTGTGTACAAAATAGAATAATTGTCATATTTTCCACCGCAAAGCCCAAATCATATACGGGCACACTCATACGTGAAAAATGCAGGCAGATTACACCGCGCATGTTACAGCATGCACGAACGTTTCTCCGGCAACATACACAAATGTGCATTGATGAAGAGGATCGTCATTTTGAATATTTACTTCCTTGATGAAATCCACGCTCTTTAACAATTTATTATTCTATTTACCCGTGAACTTAGCACATTTACAACTCCTTTGTCAATAGAAGAAGTGAAACATAAGGTGTAAACATAAAACAAAAACTGTTATATTTAATATCGTCGATATGCGCCCAAGAGAATGAACGCTAGCTACATAACACGGTTTAGAACACCAGATACAGTACAGATTATTAGGGTAAACATGATATACAATTATCTGATTATGTCTTTGGCTCACAGGAGAGTTGGTAACAAAAATAAATAAATTAGTACACTAAAAACAGAAAATAAACACAAGGAGAGAGAAAAAAAGAATCAAAACAATTTTATGTTTGTATCAGATTCAAACCTCTGAAGTTAACCTTTGCTTCACCACATTCCAGCAACTAAACCACTCTGTCAGAACCCACGTAGTTTATCCCGCTCTTCGGGAAAATGTCCCTTTATCTCCTTGCAAGTTTATTTATTTATTTATTTATTAATCCTTTAACATCAATTCAGTACATAGTACATTGATACAGGATATGTCAATAGTTAAATTTATATATTTACATTACAATAAAGTTATATATAATTTGAGTTCAACTATGATATACAATAGTATATTATATATGCAAGCATTATATCCATGAAATGCCGTCTTTTTTAAGGCTTTCGCAGCTCTTTGGTTCTCATCCAGGCCTTAAATCATTAATGGGGATTGTGTATAGTACCAATAGAAAGGCAGAGCTACAATAATAGTTTGTTTGCTAAAAGGGTCAATGTTTTCACATTAGACTATAAACTGCGGGTTGCATAGATACGAATACATAGAGGCAGCTGACTCACCTGGTTGTTTTTTTTTTTTCTGCTGAAATGTCTTGTCAAAAGGCCTTTATAATGTTCTGCTCTCGGTATACCAGAGTGCTGTTTGCGCTATTTTAGAGTATGTATAGTTTTCATTTTGTTGTTAAATTGAACTATGTTGTAATACAAATAAAATGGACAACTGTTCTTTCAAGCATGTTACCTAGTCTCATCAGAAATCCTAAGTCAAAACTAAGAATGGCTGAAATATATTGAAATGATATGTGTTAAATAACCTATAACATAACAGTTTTCTAATTATCTGAAGCCATTGCTATATAGTTATTATAAACATTGTCACCATCAGCATCATTGTTTAATCTGACTGTGAAGTGCATTATGATGTAACTACCATTTGTAAGTGACATAAAACAAAAAATAGTCATCTTATCAGACTCAAAATCAGCCATAGATGGAATAGTAAATTACAATAATAAAACAACAAGAAATATTAAAGAAATAAGAAGCCTAATTAAAGCAGTTAAAACTAGAAATCATGTCACTCTACAATGGATCCCAGCTCATGTTAGACTTTGGGCAATGAACATGCGGATTAATTAGCAAAGAAAGGTGCAATACAACAAATAAAACCTGTAGGACAAATAGAAATAAATAAACAACTAAATAACATTAAACAGCATTTCAAAAGACAGCAGAGACTTGATGAAGAAGATAAATTAAAGGATAAAGATTATAAGAATATTAAAGATAGAGTTGATATACAAAAGATGCCAAGGAAGACTGCAGTGGCCTTATGATGGCAACTTGCCACAATTGCCTCGCAAAACATCTCTACAAGATACAATGCCTACCTACACCCAAGTGCACTCTCTGTGAAGAAGATGTCATCCTGAACAAACAACATTTCGCCAAATGCAAAGACCTTAACAGTGATAACTTACAGACTGTATATTGGGAAGCCAGAGGGAAAATGATGCAGATCAATTAATCCCCAGTACCATTGGTCAACAACAACAACCATTTGTAAGTTATTTTCAAGGAGAAAAGGATAGTTTTGAGCTTATATTGCATTTTCTGATAAACTGAAAATGCCCTTATAGCAGTATTCTAAGGATTCACTTTTGCACCCACTGAAACATTAACTGCAGAGATGGTTAGCATTGCCTGGGCTTAACTTGGATATTCAGTAAAATGGGCCACTGTACTTTCATTAGAAGATTAGATTAAGATTGGAGCCTTAAAGCAGGACCACTACGCTTTTTGTGCGCTCTTTTAGAACCTATGTCAGTAGTTACAGAACTAGTTCTTTAGCTATAGAATTTTGCCTATAGATTTAGAAAATAAATATTTTAGAGAATCTCTTGGAAACTGAGATGTACATCGCCTTTCAAGAGTTTCATCATTGTCATATAGGCATACTAATTTATTGCAGCATTCTGGAAACATTTGCAGAACAATAGGTCTCTTCAAATTGCTCACAAAGGTGGCATATTGGATAGAGACTTCTTGTCTCCAAATGTTTACAGAACAGTCAGTTTCCAGTTAATTAGTCTAATTAATAGCTTTCCTGACAGTTTCTGTCTCAACCCAATGATTCTTGCCAGGATGCTGCTTGATTTCAGTAGGGTTTTCCCCAATTTTGACTGGGAAATTATCCATCTTAACTGATGGTTAGTTTTTGCCCATTGAATTATAGTAGTTCTGTCAGTTCAATTGCTATGCAACAAAAAAGTTCTAGTCCAATATGAGTTTAGCCTCTTCCTTGTTCATTTTTGTACTAACTTATTGCCCTATATGCTTTCTAAGCTTGTGCACAGTATTTGCAAATAGTCGAGGATGTTGTCCATCAATATGGAGGGTTGCCCCGCTTAAGCATGAGTGGCTTTGATTTGCTCTTCCACTCCTGCTGGTGGTGATATGTTCACATTTACCATCGCTTCAGTTAAATAGTATGTGCCTACAGTCTGATTAAAATTTTACTCCATAACTTGCTGATTTGTGGCAGTGGTACATTGTTA
Source organism: Deroplatys truncata (assembly GCA_030765065.1). Taxonomy (NCBI): domain Eukaryota; kingdom Metazoa; phylum Arthropoda; class Insecta; order Mantodea; family Mantidae; genus Deroplatys; species Deroplatys truncata. Next base: position 160,590,310 of record CM060985.1, read on the forward strand.
GGCTTTCTGAACCTGGTTACAGCCTTTCAATGATAGTAGAAAGATGTAAAGAGAAAGGTCTTATCATAAGTAAGTCATGTATGGGCTGTATAACACAGTTGCACAAAAATTGATTCCTACCTGAGGTCCATTCTGGGAGAAACCTAACAAGAAAAAGGGTGCAACCAGCAGACCTAAAGGGGTAGTAGCCAAGATGAGGATGGTAATGGCACAAGAAAACCCCGAACACAAAGAAGCTTTGTCAGCTGCATTAGAACATCTAAAGGGACTGTTTATAGAAAATCTCCAAAATTTGGGCCTAGAATAGTGGCATAAAGTATGTGGGCATGTCTTGAAAGAAAATTTAAAAATTAATGCAGTATACTACCAAATGAATTACCTGGATCGTTTTTATATAAATGAGTTTTGAGGAAGCCCCAAATGTATGGATTCACATGGATAAAACATCAACCATACATCTCGATCATCCCAGGTCTACCACCATTGGAAAGCTGTGGAAACAATTTTTAACATGATACGATACCATTTAAAAGGATCCCTATGAAGCCGCCAGATGCCTCAGCAATAGAATTTTGCAGATTTGGTCTGTTGAAACAGGCTTTGCTTCACGTCCCACCACAATTGAGTGTCTCTGGAAAGTTTGCCAGGAGGAATGGACTGACATTCACCTTCCTGCTCCATGGCAAAGTCTTCTACAATGGAAATGATGCTGCAGAGTTACAGTTCAAGCCCATGGACATCATATTGAACACAATAGGTGGTGGCAAAAGAGAATCTCACTATGAAAAAAATGTAATTAAAAATTAGCTTAAGCAACCCTCCATAGGCTCTAGAAGAGTAGAGACAAAACTTCCTACCTGAGCAATGGCTTTCACTTCCAAAGTCTCACTTAGCAATGTTACTTGAATTCTTCAGCTTCTCATGATGGAATAAATCAATTTTAAAGTAGTGTGATCAACACCACAAAGTTCACTCAGATTTATGAGATGTTATGAAAAGCATTGTTTATATTGAGGAAAGCATAAGCTATATCTTTACTTGACGGAGTTTCTTTTCTTGAATTGCTGATACTGATGAACTATCCTGAAGGATTTTCTCTCCCGGTAAGTATGTTGATTTTGGTGTAGAGATTATTCTTTCTGAACATGCAATCAGGAGGAAAGACGAGAGGCATACAACTCTGTAAGCTCTCCAGAACTCAAGTATATAAGCTTTATGCTCTACTGCCCCTGAATAATTCACAAAGTCACATAGAGACTGTGCCCCACTGAAATAAAGCAGGGAAAGTTATGCCATTTCCAGATAATTTAAGTAGTTTAAAATTTTAACCGACCATTTAATAGAAGTAACTGTGATATTCTTTCTGGCTTGTTTCTATCTTCCTGGGATGTCCTTGGTCAAAGGTCTTGAATTGACCTGTCTGAAAAGTATCACCACCAATTATACACCAAAGAAAATGTGTCTGAAACAAAATTTTTAGTTTCCTTTCCTATAACTGTGCTTTCCATTAGGTTTTTCAGTGATGTGTAACAATGCAACAACTTGCAAGGTCACAAAAACTTTCTTCAAAAATGTAAGCGTTCTTTATGTATTTCGACCTCCTGAATTCGAAAATGATACTCAAAACATTGTATCACCCACAGTTTTTGCACAAATCACATATTTTGCAATAATGATGATGTACACGAAAACACCGTATGAAGCTCATAAGCGGCGCATTGTTTTCAACCGCTCAACACTTGTGCCCCTAGTGACACACAGCGAACTGTCACATTGCAAATGGCACTGCCTGTCTGTCACGTGTTGTGTTTGTGGAAGGAAGTACGTGTTTGTGTACAGTGCCTACCCGAGGCTGTGTAAACTCTCCTAACTGTTATTTGTTATATTTGTGGTGAAAAAAGACCAAAGAAACATTACTGCCTATTTTGGAGTGAAACTAGGCAACATCAATAAAGCTTGGGCTCCACAGGTCGTGTATGTTGTGTGTGTGTAGAAGATTTACGCCAGTGGGCGGCAGGAAAGAAATCATTACGATTTGGCATTCCTATGGTCTGGCAGGAGCAACAGAATTATACTGACATCTGCTTCTTGTGCTCATGTAAGGTTACAGGTTTAAACTAGAAGAGTATTGAGTATCCGAACAACATTTGCTCAGCGATTTGTCCTGTTCTACATGGCCGAAATATATCTATTCCACACTCTGCAGACATTATATATGGACGGCAGTAATGACACAGATACCGTGCAGGAGATACTGATCTTGAAGTAGGTTCTTCTGTTCACTCAGGCAGATCTAAATGATTTAGTCCATGTTCTGGGACTGACAAAGGATAAAGCAGAGCTCTTAGGGTTAAGACTGCATATCGTAGCAGCTGGTACGTCAATTACATTTTATGGAAAAAATGACTTGATATTCGCACAATACTTTGCTCAAAATGACGTGTTAGTATACTGCAGTGATGTACAAGGTTTGATGGGTCAGTTCAACATTCTGTATGCGCCAGGTGACTGGAGACTGTTCATTGATTCATCTAAAAGAAACCAGAAGGCAGTTTTGCTCACAATGGTAACATGTATGCCTCAATACCTGTCGGCCATTCTGTGCATCTGAAGGAAACATATGACAACATTAAGGCGCTTCTTATTACCATTCATTATGAGGATAACAATTGGATGATGTGTGGTGATTTGGAAGTGTCGGGTATGGTTCTAGGACAACAATCAGGATATACTAAGTTCTCCTATTTCATCTGTGAATGGGACAGCCAGGCTCATGGCAAACATTGGGAACAAAAACAGTGGGGGCGATGGTTGGAACTGGTTCCAGGGGACAATAATATCAAGTGTGACCCTCTAGTGGAAAGAGACAGAATACTCTTGCCACCTCTGCACATCAAACTGGGCATAGTGAAGCAGTTTGTTAAGGCATTACCTAAGTGTGGCAACTGTTTCAAATATCTATGTTACAAGTTCCCCAACCTGTCAGATGCTAATTTGAAAGAGGACATGTTCACTGGTCCCAATATTTGGAAGCTAATGCTAGATGAAGATTTCCTTCATTGAATGAAATCCGTGGAGCAAGAAGCCTGGACTGCCTTTAAGTTTGTGGTTCAAAACTTCTGGAAACAATTGTAGCCCAGAGTATATTGACATAGTTGAGAACATGCTGACAAAATTCAAAATACTGGAATGCTCAATGAGTTTGAATTTTAAATTTGCACTTTGACTTTTTTCCTCCAAACCTGGGTGCCGTGAGTAAGGAACAGGGTGAAAGATTCCACCAGGATATCAAAGATATGAAACAATGATACGAGGGAACTTGGGAAGTTCGGATGATGGATGACTGCTGCTGGATGCTTCATCGTGAGCACACAGATATTTCCCATAAGAGGAAAAGCAGGGGCCACACCATGACAACTAAGAAAGCTCAGGATGAATGATGTTAGTGCATGTTTTGTACCACATTCTCTGCACGCATCTGTTCACTTGTATATATAATATATATGTACTACTTCTATATGTGATATCATTATTGCAAAATATGTGATTTATGCAAAAACGGTAGGTGATACGATGCTTTGAGTATCATTTTCAAATTCAGAAGGAACCTACATAAAGAAAACCTACATTTTCGAAAAATGTTTTCTCACTGTTGCATTGTGTAATGGATTGATACGTCAATGAGCCTACTTAGCGTTACATTCTATATTGGACATGAAGGACTGGAAATTTTGCTCAGAGACATTTTTATCAGGCTTGAAGTTTTTTTACGTGTTGTAAATCTACGACATGGGACCACCAGTGCCAAAGGAGAGAAAATAGACATAGTTAAGTAAGCAGTAATTATAATAAGTATTTAGATTAACACATTTATTTGTCGAAATTGCATTAGTAACTTGCATGAAATTGGGTAAGAGAGTGGGAGGAGAGCAGAAAATGATTCTCTCTTTCTTCATGTCCATCAGTCATTGAAACATTACCTATTAGTCAGAAACATACAAATACATGTGCTATCTGAATTATATGCATATATGAATACCACTAAAATACAAAAATGGTCATTTTCATATTGCTTAACATGTAGAACTGAAGTGAAAAACAATATGAAATACACTACCAGTTTTATCCAAGTATGCATATTATTCTCAAAGGTTCATTTTATCTATTCTTGAGTAGTTGGGACAAGTTGTTCATCATAATCAAACCTACATTATTGTATATTTCCATTTGTACTAATGCACATTAAAGACGACCTAGCAGTGGTGTGTTCCAACAAGATTCTGCCAGAATCAGTACATAGTAACTACGAAGTACCAATTCTGACCAGCAAACAATGTCAAACCATTGTATGTGATTAGGCAACCTCAGAATGCAAGAATAGCAATCATTTACATGATTTGATGGTTCTCTCCAGATAATAGGAATAGCAAATTCCATTGATCTTCATTTATCCAATCAAGAACAAAGATCTGAGGCACAAGGTGTGTAATGTACGTAAAAGACCCAGACCTTGTCCTGGTATTCAATTTCACAACCAAAGCACAGTCTGTAGGCCAACTTAAACTTGATATTGTTCATTTTTGGAATTTTAAGGTTACCTATCCACAAACAGCAAAAATTGTCACAGAATTTACGCTTACGTAAGGCATATTAAATCACACATCCCTATACAAAGTACACAAAGTAAAGTAAATTGAAGCACTATTGTGGAGCTGTTTTATTACATCCGTGCCGCACACTCAATAAATGCAGCAAGGCATTTGCAGACAGACACTGCACTAAGCCCCTAACATCCCCTTTAGGTGTGCATCCACTATAAAGTACACCAGCATGATTCCTGAAGAGGACAATATCAACCTGTTCACCATATGCAAGATTTCTAAGGCAGTTTCAGGAAGATCAAAATGAATGCTTATCATTAACTGACACTGACAACCCCTGCCCCCCCCCCCATCTCACTGCAGATTTTCATGGTCATTTTTGTGATCAGGCTGGTTGATTTAGTAAGAACAACTGGATTTGTTCAAAATACATTTTTGCTGTTGGCTGGTGTTATTAGAAGAATGTAGGCCTACTTTAAAACTGTATAAGTAAGCTTATGTTTTACTATTTTCCGATAATGTAAACATTTTCCAGTTTTGAAAGCTGGAAATATGGGCATCTTAGTACAGTCAAATGTTACAACAAATTTCTGGGGAACTTTTAAATGCATTTCACTGTACTGAAGTTTTGTTAAACCGATTAATTAATATTTTTAACTTAAAAGGGCTAAAATTGCTACTTTTATATTTAATGCGATTCTGTGTCTGTTTTTTAAAATGTAGTATGTATGTATTAGGAAGGTATGGAAGGAAACTATACGGTTTGAAATTCGCTACTAAAGTAATTTCATATTTAGAACATTAAACTTGGCAACATTACATAATTGTATGCTAAGTAACATATTTCACAAGTTTTTTTCATTTTGAGTGTAATTTTTTTCTGGACACTTTACAATTGATTCTTCCAAATAGCTTACAATATAACTTTCATTTTTTGTCCACATTGTCAGGCACATTATTTTAGTGCAGATAAAAAATGCCATTATTCGTTAATGACACAGCTTTGACAAGAGACAGGCCCCCCCCCCCTCCATGATCACTGGCTTTAGAATCATCACCTTCACTCACATCATCCTTATTTTGCATACACTGTTGATAAGTCCACTTCTGTGACTGGCGCTTCTACAATCACTGCACTATCTATATCAATGAACTCTTCTGGTGTGATGTCTGCAGATATACTGCTGTTATCGCATATCTTTCTCCACAGTTCTGGGTTCCAACACTTCCTCTTCTGTTTCTTCTTCAATCACTGATAGAATTTGAGATTTTCCCCAGTAATTCTTTATCACCATTGAAGACAAATATCTCCATACTGATGTGAGCATTTTCATGATTCTAAAATTGATATGTTTGTACTTCCACCAATGGCTATTCTTGGGAGGATTTCCTGAATCAGTTATGATCAGTAACGCCTTGGTCAAGAGGTTGCATGATAGAAATAATTTCAGTGGTAACATAGAATGTCAACAAATTCCATGCGCCTTGGGATGTTCTTATGGAGAGAACATCTGTCTATTAAGAGTAGGATTTTTCATTTAGCTGCTTTCATTTTACATTTCAGTGCAAGGAGCCAAGAATAAAAAATTTCACAAGTCATCCGTGCTCTTTGGTTATTGCGGTACTCTTAGGGCAAGGACTATACTCTTTTGAAGCATCTCAGACATGCATATCTCCCAATAATCCGGAGGGGGGGCGCAACTTTCCTGTGCCAGTAAATTAACACTGAGCATGGCTGTTATCCTTTCTTTTGATTTTTTACTCCAATAACGCTTCTCACCTTTCAGTGCTAGCGAGTGATTGGACATCATTTTATAAAACAAAGATGTCTCGTCTGCATTAAATATGTCATCTGGAGCATTGTGTTTACAACCTCCCTTAACTCCTCCTCCTAAGTCTCCACCAGCTCCATTGGTGCATCCTTCACTTCTCCATTCACAGTACAGTAAACACTCCCATACTACTCTAAACCGATGTAACCATCCCGTGCTGCCTTTGAAGTCGGTTAGGTTGAATGTTGATGCAAAGATTTAACTTGAGCACACAACTTTGATTCATCAATTTTGACTTTCTTCTCACATATAGACACGAACCACACATAAACAACTTTGTCGATTTGTTCTTAATCAGCTCTTATTCTATTGCATTGCAGATCGATAGAATCTCATTCAACACTTTCCTCAATTTTCTTTTGGTTCTTAAATGTTGAAAGCATAGATGCATTTCTTTGCTAATCCGTTTTCTTTAGACCTTTATCAACTTCTAAGATTTTTAACTTTTCGTTTAGAGAAAACTGCTTTCTTTTACTTTTCGCTATTCCATTGGTTGACATTATTTAAACCAGACTTGCTGAGCACACAAATTCCCATCTTATATAGGTTAAACCATATGAAGCAACAATAAGCAGATGAAAAAAAGTTTGCCATTTAACGGTACCTTTTAAACTGATTGCCAGACTGTGGAATTGAATTAGACAAAGGGTTATGACAAAAGCTTAGGTGAAATATTGTATGGTCAGGGATGAACAAACCACTCTGAATCAGGAAACAAAATTGTAATTGTTCAGTAAGCTAGAAGTTTTAAAAATTCATTCAATCTCTCATATTCATTATGGGCAATTTATTTTTGCTATACCAAGATATTTGTTTTACCGATGTTTGTACAGTTGTGTAACATAAACACCTATGAAGGTATAGAGGAAGAATTCAGCTTTTTTTTGTTGAACCGAATTATACATTAAAGTGGCATTTGTTAAAACAGTATTTGACTGTATTACTGTAAATTGCAAACTTTTGAGGAGCTAGACGAAGGCATCTTTTAAGCTGGTCACAAAATGAGAAATAACCACATAGTGTTTGAGCAACTTCAAGAAAATTTCTTTGATTGTGGATGTTTTGAGCACCTGTCATGATCCTGTTCATTATGTTCTTTGCTTACATACGCTCCACAGATGACAAGGATGCTTGCAACAGGAATGCATTACATTAACATTTTCTACTTTCTTCATGCAAACTATACACAGTCGGTGTTGCCAACCAAATACAGCAGAGGTTTATGAGGATATTATGTTTACACAGCAGTTCTAATCTCAACACTATCAAGGTGAATAAGGTCTATTCTAAGGAGTTTCCTTATTTTGAAAATTGCATAATTGAGATTTACATATAATTGACGACATGTTTGGAGTAACTGACCTTGATTTTGCCCTGTAATTGGCATGATTCACATAAGGAGCATTCTCTAAGGCAATGAGGAATTTAGAATTCTCATTCAAATGAATTGCAAAAGTAGATTTAGTGCAGTTTCGCCAATGTGCTTGCTGCCAAAGCTGAACTATACCTACGAGGGTGGTCTGAAAAGTTTCCGACCTCAACATGAAGATAGCAGCACTCGTAAATAAAAGCTAGTGAATTTCGTTGTTCATTTGTTGACAGTTACTCACCAAATTTTCAGCCATTTTGGACGCTCAGTTGTTATGTAACAGCCGTTTGAGTGAGGTGATGTGAGTGTATATGAAAATGGACAAAATCGAGTATTGAGCTGTCATTAAATATTTATTTTTGAAAGGCAATACGCCTATGCAAATCAAAGATGAGTTGGATTCTGTGTATAAGAACTCTGCACCATCATTTACCACAGTGAAATTTTGTGCAGCTGAATTTAAACGTTGCCGTAAGAGCTTGGGAGACGAATGTTCGGGACGTCCAAAAACTGCAACTACTGACAAAAACATCACCAAATGGTGCTAGACGACCGCCGAATTAAAGTGGGAGAGATAGCAGAGGCTATGAACATGTCAAAAGAACGTGTTTGTCACACATTAAATCAAGATTTATACATGAGAAAGCTGTCCTCGCGTTGGGTGCTGCGTTTGCTCACGTTTGACCAAAAACATGTTCGAATGAACATTTCCAACGCTCTGTTGGTGCAGTTTAGGTGCAACAAATCAGAGTTTTGGCATCGATTAATTACTGTAGATGAAACTTGGATACACCATTATACGCCCGAAACAAACATACAATCCAAACAGTGGACTGTAAAGAGGGAACTGGCTCCAAAAAAAGCAAAAACTGTTTTTTCGGCTGGGAAAGTGATGCCTACTGTTTTTGGGATAGTAATTCTGAAAAAATGTCTTGCATCTTTATTAGGTCGGAAACTTTTCAGACCACCCTCGTAGTAAAGTTTGATTCTCTTAACACTTTTTACTTTCAGCAGATTGATAAGTGTAAATGAATTCATGTTACAGTTCATTTGGTGGAAAAAGTATTGAAAACAATTTTAACATAACTTATTTTCCGCTAATCAGGAAATATGATAGCTCCAAACATTTGTGATATTCTTTTGTAAAGAATAGAGCTAGCGTGAAATTCATGTGTTGACCTAGAGTCAAGTCTAAGGACCTTACAATGCCTGTAATTTTGCAACAATCCTTTACTTTATAGCTAAACAAAATATCTTGGTGACTGAAGGAGAGGATAATTGCTGATATATAAAGGTTTCATTTATGCTCTATTAAATCTGCTCAAAAAAAAAAAAAAAAAAGAGGAAGTGGCATTACAAAGAGTCATTGTTGCTTCAAAAGGCTTGTTAGAGAGAAGTTACTTAGTGTCAAGTATGCTGAGAGCTCCATTACAATTCCTATGCCTTCTACAATTTTAAACACAACGATCCAATAACTCCTGTCACTTTACATGGAGCAAACCTTTTTCAATCATAGTCACGTTTATTTTTTTTAATTCCAGTTTCATTCCATGATATCTTCATATGTTAACAAAGCATCTTGATCTCTTATGCTTCTTGAGCAAGCAAAAAATCTCTTTCTTGGTATATAGAGCTCAGAGGTACACCAATAATCTTTTTAAGCACGTACCATGTTTTAATTTTGATAAATGAAATTTATCACTTATGATTTCTGTGCTTTTAATAAGCTTGTTAAGGGCAATTGCAGAGTGATAACTGCTTATTGTGTCCTCAGTATAACTGCAGCTTTTGCTTATGTTTGTTTTGAAGTCCATGAGCTATTCTGCATTCTATACTTTTGAGTGAGACAAGCATTTGGGGTTGTCTACTAATTGGCATATTTAAAATTATGATTGTTATAAACTTTTTAAACGTATATTCTTAAAAATTCCAACATCTGAAACACTCCAAGCTCTTACATATGACAGCACTGCAGATGTCTTTTTTAGGACTTGGGCCCATCTGCAAAAAGCTCCGGTTGCACTCAAGCCTAAAGGCTTATTGTGCTAACCCTGTAATCATTGCTACCCTTTCACACTAGTCCTGTGTCCCTCACCAGATTACACAGGCCCAATAGTGTGTTGGGGTAATAGTCCTCTGGTTCCATAAAAAAATTTCCCAAAGATTTTATATCTCCTTGCCGCTAACGCTTCACAGGAGCATATTATATGATAAGATGTTGCAGTTTCATACCCGCACAATCTACGCCTGTGTTGCCCTGAAACCTTCCTATTATGTGTAGGTGCTTTCTCACTGGTGCACGCCCAGTGGCAAAGGTTACTATTGTTTTTAAATGAAACTTACTACATTTAAGCGGTCTGTCAGTTAAAGGTTTGCATGGTTCTTTGATAAACAATTTCCCATGCTGAGTTCCTGGAATCCTCTTCCAGGTCAAAGAGTGTTGTTTTTACACTGTTATAGCCACTCTAATGGAACACTTAGGTGTGCCTAGAGGTGGCTCTGGTTTGGATTCCAGCTGTGTCAATCCTTGCTTTGCAAGTTCGTCAGCTTTCTCATTTCCTTCGATTCTTTTATGCCCTGGGACCCATGATAAACAAGCTTTATGTTCTTCCAGGTTGGATAAGGCAGTAATACATTCACTTACCAGTCTAGATGACACTAAAGGACTATGTAAAGCCTTTAGTGCTGCCTGGCATTTTGAAAAAATGAAGATCTGATTATTTTTATACTCTTCTAAGATTTTCTTTTGCACATTGTAGAATGGCAAATGCTTCGGCTTGAAATACCATGCTACCCAGACCCAGTGAATTATTAAAGCTACAGCTGGGTCTTAAACCAAATACCCCAGAACCTGTCCCTGAGTCTGTTTTTGAGCCATCTGTGAACCAGATCAAAGAATGCTCATGTAGTTTCTGATAGGATTCTTGGCATAAGTCCTCTTCAATTATCGTTACCATCAATTTCTTATGGTGATGTAAAGTTTTTATGAGGTAACCTGTTTCCGTCTTAAAAATCGGATCTACTACCTCCTTTATTATGGCTAAGATTCCTGATGCAGACCTAGGAATCTTGGTTGTTTTGGTTTGCTGCAGTCTGTCTCCCCCATTATCAAAATATCTAAAGAGGTCAGGCTCAAGAGTTCCATTGCTGCAGTAGGGGTTGTGTCAATTGCCCCAGTTATTGCTAGACAGGCCATCCTTTGGGTCCTGCTTAGTTTTGTTTTGGTGCTTAATTCTTGTGTCTTAGTCCATCAGACTTTTGCACTGCACAGTAATGATGGTCTGACTACCCTAGTATAGGCCAGTGTAGCCTAGGTTTTAGTCCCCATCTTCTACTGTACATTTGTCTTACTACAAAAAAAGTAGTAATAGCTTTTTTATATATCTTTTGCATATGTTGGTTCCAGGTCAGCCTGGAGTCGAGAATTACTCCCAAACGTAACCTCTCCTGACATATTTAATTGCTCACCACTGAGAAACAGAGGCCCAAGTTCTAAGTTTTTTCTTCTGGTGAAGGGGACCAGGGCTGTTTTCTGGGGACTAATAGTTAACCCCTCAGAGTTTACCCATTCTACTACCTTATTAAGTGCTCTCTGCACGAGTTCCTTAATAGTGTTTAAACATTTTCATTATCATCAGCGTAGCCGTAGATTGTATAGCCCAGATCGCTGACCATTTCCAGCAATTTGTCTACAACCAGATTCCACAGGAGAGGAGATATAGCTCTTCCCTGGGGACTGTTGCAGCAAAATTGCTGCCTGCAGGGGATGCATTTGAGATGTCATAGATCTGTTACAGATTCTCCAGCTGTAGGTTGGTGTATCTGCATGCTTAAGGACAAACAAATTATGAGAACAGAAGTCATAATTGAGATGGTAATCAAACGAGGGTAAATCTACTCCTGGTCAAAACTAAGGTTATGCATATCCTATATGATTGTCTGAATGTATTTGATATGTGCAGCTGTTTTCAGCTAAATCCAAACAAATCATATAAATGTCACCATCTAAAGAGACCTTTCTCATTTAGAACTGGACTAGTCCATTGAAATTTTAATATAATGTGAGAGCCTAGAAACTACGAACTGGCTGCACTGTTTTTTCCACTGGGCATGTGGAAACATGATGATGCACTGCTGCTATAAACAAGGTCACACTGTTGACGTGATTTTGCTCTGCAGTGTGAAGTGCAGCATTGAGTTGACAGTGATGTGATATAGTATTAAGAGTTATTTATTATTTTGTCGTGTACTTAGTCACAAAGTATATTATGACTCAGTATATGTTTTCTACTGCACATTTATTTATGATTCTTATGTGTTAACTCAGTCATCTTGCCAAGTGAAAGTAAGATTTGCAGAAAGATTTCCAGGTGTATAAGTTCCAGGCCATACAACAATCCATGAACTTTACAACAAATTTCAGGCCACAGGAAGTGTTCAGGCTAAGAAATCTAAAAGACAGCATATGGTTCTTACCGAAGAAACATTAGACGACATTGGTCATCATTTAGAGGATTCCCCCCAAAAATCATTTAGGCGTCTTTCACAACAGGCAGGCATTTTTTATGGCTCTGCACAAAGAGCTACCAAATTGCTGAAGTTAAAATATTGAATAACTGTGGCACATGCATTGTGATCCTGTAATTAGGCGCATATTTTATGAGTGGAATCTCAATAGTGCACGCAATGGCAAAATAGACCCATATTTAATATTTTTCATGGATGAGGCTTGGTTCCACCTTCATGAATGTGTGTACACAAAATAATCATTATTGCAGCTCTGACAAACCTAATATTGTTCATGAGGTAGCCCTTCATGATGAAAAAATTGGTGTGTGCTGCGCCATGAACGGAGAAAGAGTTATAGGGCCAATTGTTTTTGAGTTAACAGTTGACGTCTGTACATACGTGAATACAATTTTGTCCCCCCCCTTTTTTTTTGTTGAATTAACGGACAGGGAGCTGATTTTACCTTTTTTTCAACAAGACTCTGCAAAAGCTCATACGGCCAGTATTTCAATGAGAACAATTGAAAGTGTGTTTGAGGACAGAATTATTAGTAGAGATTTGTGGCTCCCTCGGTCACCCGACCTAATCCCCTGCAATTTCTGTCTCTGGGGTAACTTAAAACATAAGTGTACAAGACAAACTCACACACCCTGGAAGAATTAAAACAAAGTATCTGCCAAGAAATTGCCAGGATTTCTCAACATGAACTACAGCGAGTGATGGACAGTTACCTAAAGAGGTGCCAAAAATGTATGGACGATGGTGGCCAGTTTCAGCATCTCCTTTCATAAAGTTGGTAAGTAAAACCTTTTAAAGCAGATTTAAAAATGTTGTATGGTTTCATCTGCACCTTTCTATGATAGTGGCAGATGGCAACAAGAACCAAGGAAGCGGATAGGAAAAACACTGTACAGCTGGTTCGTAGTTTTTTGGCTCTCTCTGTGCTTTTGATGTTTATTGCTATTCCTTAAATTAATATTTTAATTTTTGGCAGGAATTCTGAATACACTCATTACCAGGCACAGGCACTTTTAAGCTTTAAAGCCAGGACAAAAGGAAATAAAGTTGAATTATTACTGGAGTTTAGGCAGGTACGCCACAGGTTACAAAGCACCCTCTCTTAGCATTTGCAGGTAGCACTTGCCAGGCCGTGTTTAGCTGTCATGGCTACTCACGGGCATTGTTGTTTATGTTCTTTGTATTGACATATGGTTTGAGTGTGGATAACTTGCAGTCAACTGCTTAAGAATTCCTATGCCTGTTCATTACAGTCAGATCATTCTTAATTTCATTTTTGTTTGTTTTTCTTTCATTCTTTGTTTTAATGTATAATCCTGATTTAGTCTAGTGTCATACATTTTAATGAGTGTAAGATATACAGTGTGGTCATTTTAAGGTGAGGCCACAGACCGGCTATATGCATGGCACGCTGTACTGCAGTACCTTGGTACTTTCTGATGCGCAACTGGTGGCACTTGATTCATTCAAGGTTACCTTTATCAGCTGTGCTTCAGTTGCTGCTTGTGTTCATGCTGTAAGGATAGTTGTGCATTGTGCATCTCAAAGGTGAAAGTTTATTTAAGACATTTTTGTTGTGTGTGATTTGCTTAAGAGTGTTAATGTCTTGTTATTAGTCCACTGCATTGCCTGCCAAAAAATTCATGCTTAAACAACAAATTTTTATGTACAACACACAGGTAAAAACTGAATCATGTAGACAGGCTTGTAGGCAACTTCAGGAGAAATTTCCTGGTCCAGTTCCAAACAGAGAAACTGTTCAAAAGAGTATGGTTAATAAGGGATCGCTAAACCTAAGAAGCGAAAATGCAGTGTTCTAACAGAGGACAAAATTGATTAAATTGTGCATCTATTTGTGGGGAACCCTAAAAATAAAGTTTATAGGAACCATCCCCACACCAGATGAACTTACGGACAATATAAAAACAGAAATTATGAACATTACACAAGAATAACTTATGCATGTGAATGGAAATGTCATTCAAGATGGCAGGAATGTCTTCGCACATATGAACATCGCTTCCAACACCACTTAGAACAAGATTAGTGCTCATTATAGTGCTTGTTACTTCACTTGTGAGTACGTAACGTGGGAGTTACTGAACGAAAAGCCCCCAGTGTAATATGCAGTGGCCTAAGCATAAAATGACCACACTGTATTAACATGAACATGGAATTTTAAATATACTTGGAAATAAAAAATTTTTTCTTCCATGATTTATAAAATCGAAACTTCCAAAGCCAACTGATTTGCAATCAAAACCAGAATTATTCAAATCAAAACTAAAATAGCCTCAATAGGTGATCAATTGTTTGATTACATTTCATGTCAAAGAAAATTAATTTCTCAGATGCAGCCTCTCTGCTGTAAATGCTCAAAAACTTAAAACTATCTTCATTTAATTTTAAGGGTATTTAAAGTTATTCTCCTTCCTTGCAATTTTTAACATTCTGGACTCTCTCTTTTGAATGTCAGCTCCACAATTAATAAGGCTATGACTGAGGAACTGCTGAGCATGTAATTTATAATTAATACACTTTATATTGCAATTTATAATTAATACACTTTATATTGTTATTTGCAGAGATTAAGGTTCTGGTGTATGGTTTCAACACCTTTCCTAGCATTTTACATCGTGGGAATAATTCTACAATCTAGTCAAAACTATCTAGTCAAACTTGGTTTACTCGTTGCGTGTTACATTGCTCTCTACATGGCAAGCCAATTAGTTTTTGATGACCGATTAATGAACCTACTACCAATGTCCATCTATTTGGCAACGAAGGTAAGTTTTGTTTGATACCTCAGGAATTAAGAAATAGACTAGTAATAGCTGCAGGTGCAATCTTTTTTGTGTGTGTGCGTGCATCTTTTCTTCAGTCATAAGCTTAGAGCAACATATAAGGTAATTACGCTACTGCCATTGGTCGACAATGAGCACGTGGCTGCACAGTACTGATCAAGGTTTTAGCTTGCTATTCCAGTTAACTTCTAGTAAATTTCAATATCTTTTTAAGCACCTTTTCAGGATTTCCTTTAGGTATACATCATATAACCAGTACATAAATATTAGTTTAAGTAACCTTAAATTATCTTTCAATTTTATTAATATGTAACTCACTTTCTTTATTTTAAATTATGACACATCACTGTTACTAGCTTCTAAATCTTCAAAATTAATTAATCACTTTCTTTACTTGCAGTAAAATGCTCCTGGCAACATAACATAAAATTCTTATGACAGAGGTTCTACATTTCTTCACATAATCATACTTCCTCTAGTAACACACTTTACAATGAATATAGTATACTAAATGCATCTGGAGTTCATTGGTCTGTTGTTACTACAAAACATAATATAGGTGCACAAAGTGACTATAGAACACACAAAATCTGAATTAGGCAGTTTACAATTAAAATAGGTGCACTAAATTTCCTATTACATTTGTTTTTCTCTCTTAGGTCGTTGATAGTATGGCCTTAGTCATAAACTATTTATTCACCACTTTTACATATTTATATATATAATATACAGTAGAATCTCATTAGTACGTTTTTGCAGGATTTGGACGTCATAGGCAGGAAAACGTGTTAACGAAAATACAAAATCTGCAATTTAAGAACATAGTTATGTAATAAAATCTAGTCATAATTACTATGTCTCCATGGGCAGTTGAAATAGATTTCAAGTACAATTTTATACTGAATACGATCCGTGTTTCCATGTTAAATTCAATGTGTGTTCAAATGGATTTGGATACACAAAACCTGAGAATAAATAATTCAAGCTTTTATGTTGGTCAGCCTGGATTTTTGAGGTTATGAATGTTTTTGACAAAATAAATTGCAAATTATGAAAGTGACAATAGTGGCTTTGCTGTGTGTTTTATCACACATATGATAACAATTTCCGCTAAAAAAAGAAAACAAAATTATGTGCGTGCATCGTGTTACGAGTACAATAGACGATAGTAACTTTGGCGTATTCAATACAATTTGAATACGTTAGGTGTTTCCATGCAACAAATTTCGTTCTGATCCTATTTTCCAAGAGGAAAGTTTTGTTTTAGCAATTTTCTCTTCTTTAAAAGCAGTTTCAATCAATTTAGGTTTGCTAACAATCGTGTTTAAGGTTGACGGAGGAATGTTTAACTTCCGCATTATATCCACATGTTTCATATTTGGTTGTGGTATACTTCAAGGATTTTCAGTTTTTCAGTGTTGGTTATTTACTACACTTTCTTTTTTTCATTGCAAATGAAAAGTTAAAATACAATCTATGTATGTTTGGTCAACACTCAACAGTAGAAACTATCGTAAATCGTGTCACACAAATATTTACATACATGCACATGATTGGCTGCTGGTATCCACCCCGTGGCCAAGTATTGACCAAAGTAGCAAATGGAGGACGACAAACTTTGAACGTGTTAAGCACCTACTCCCACTGGACTGACCAAGGATTGGCCAAAACAGCGAATGAGGATGTCAAACTTCAAACGCACTAAGCAAACATTTGGTGATTTGGTACTGGGACTTTTATAATTCAACGTAATAAACGGGAAAACGTGTTAATGAGGAACGTGCTAACGAGATTCCACTGTATATATATTTTTATACAATTTCACATTCTCTAATATGCTGACTTTATTACTGAAAATGTTCACTGTATCTTTTGGCAAGTGTATATATGATTTTCCTCAACAGCACCTGTGTTTTGCACCTGACCAGATTTGCCATCATCAGAAAATTCAAATGATTGTAGAGACTCATTTTAATCTCCATGAGCCATCAATATTTGTTCTTGGCATTCCATCTTGGAATGCTTACTATTATAGCAAAGATTGATATGGCACAATGTGGCCAGACAATGTAAAGCATGTCAATAATATGAATTCTTACCTCTGAACCCCAGAAAGAATAACATAATAACCCAACAATGATGTACTGCCAATGGTCGACATGTGAGTGCCGCTCTCAGATTAGTACGTATGTTACTTCTTTCATTTGCAGGGTACTGAAATTCCAAAAAGCTCTATAGGATACGTAACTTGCTCTGTTACCATCCTTTGAAAGGTATATGTAGTCTCCAAAGTTTTGTTTTAAAATAGACAAGATAACTAACTTTCAAAATCAAAGTGACTGTAGCACCCACATGTCAATCAATGCCAGGTTAATGATTACAGTTAATTGGGTAGAGTTTTTGGTTTGCTGTAACGCAAATAGTTATTTTAAAAATATATTTTTATGTAAAATAATAGAAGTTTGAGTTTGAAGTGCATCTTTTACTGGGGAAAGATAAGAAAGTAATGAAGGAATACTGTAGTGAACTGAGGTTTCTAGCAGAAAAAATGTGCCTGAAATTTATAACCATGTATATTTATCCCTTTCTCCTTTTTATCACACTCATACATGTGATGTTCTTCCTTTGTTATAGTTTTGGATGTATGTAACGTGGTTTGTGTGGATAACACCACATGTGGACATATGGTTGACAGTAGTATTTATAACTTGTTCACTTTTGCTATGGTATAACTTTCTGCGGTCTTGGCGTGGTAATCCTGGTGTACTTTCCAGCACCCAGGAACAAAAATATAGGGTGAGTATAAAACTTGCAATAAGTTCAAAGCCTAGTACTCTCCCACCCCCACTTGCTTCTATACAAAATCCAGAAAGATTTACAGCTTTGAATATACTTCTTTTTTCTCTTCTTCCTAATTTATGCTATTTTAACATATCTGTACCACTGTCATACAAAAAACATAGCTTTTGAGAGGTAAAGTACTATAAGTCACACAAAATCAAATTTTTACTTAATATATTTTGGTAATTCTAGATGAAATGCCTTTACAGCAAATTATTATACATTAAAACTTTTGTGATGGCCATGTGGTAGCAGCGTTTGTCAAGAGCAAGCTCAGAATCCTGAAGTGATGTCAGAGTTACTGCAGTATAAATAATACAGACTATTAATTGTTCTTTCACACATGCCGTGTTTAGGTTAAGGCTGGAAAGACTGTGTTGCATTAACTTACAGTGCTCTAGCACCTTTATTTGTATTATCTCTGAATAAAACAAAGTTTATTTGTGGTTATAAATAAAATACTTTTCATAAGGTGAAATGCAAAATCCTCATTTCTATACAAAGTATCAATAACTGATATTTTTCCACAATATCAAAATGCTAGACGGATCATTTACTGATTAAGTCGCAAAGCAAGTAAGGAATTTTAAAAGAAAACCAGCAGTGGGCATTGAATTTTTTTCATGCTTGGTGTTATTGTGCATAATAACTGGAAATCAAATTATTAATGGGGAACTGTATGCATAGGCTGATTGCAGTAACCCTAGGATATTTTCTGTACAAACTTTACTCAATCTAAACTGAGTAGAAACAACATTTGAGAACTGTAATGATTGCTTTAATATGAATGATAGAAATAACCTACATTTTGATACAGTAACACATGAAAATGTCGCTGCATCATCAACATGACCAACGCAGAGAGCCTTAAATAACTAAAACTTTAGATTGTTAAGCACGTACTCATTGACGGAAAGCATATTGTCACGCCCACCTAATGTACAAACTCATTATTGCCATGGCGCAAACATAATGGGGCCCAAAAACTGAACAGTTTTATAAAGACATATCACTATTAAATTGCACTAAAACCAAACAAATACAGAAACAAGATATTTTACTGATGTGATTGAACTTGTAGACGGCATAGCGTTACAATGGGATGCTTATAATGACCCTTGGATATTTGCACTGTAGCTACCCACACTAAACCATCGTCACCAGGATGAATTTCAGTGATGACTCCAAGCTCCCAGTGAAGAGGTGGCAAGTTGTCTTCCTTCAGCAGAACCACACGGCCTGGTTTGAGATTCTTGTTGGAGCCATTTCTGCAACTGATTTAAATTGTCAGAACAAGGGGAAAGTATTGAGATCAACAGTTCTCTGATGAGAAAATGACCTGGAGAGAGATAGGAAGTGTCAAAAGGATCGTCAGTAAGGCTACCAATGGACAAAAGTTCAAGCAAGCTTCAATTTGAATTAATAAGGTAGACATTTGTTCATAGTTCAGACTTGTGTACCCATGATTCTGCAAAGATGGTACTTCATGGACTTTACGGCAGCCTTGTGCAACCGTCCGAAGTGGGGAGAGCTGGCTGGTATAATATGCCACTTGCATTCTTTATATGAGGCGTAGACTTGCATAATTTGTTGGTGCTTGGTAGATTGCAATAGCAATCGAAGTTCTCTGAGCTTGTTATTAGCAGCTACAAAGTTTGTGCTATTGTCGCTGAAAATTTCCTTACACATTCCTCGTCTAGATGTGAACCTTCATAAGGCAGCAGTGAAGGCTTCAGAAGTCATATCAGAGACCAACTCAATTTCATACCTTTATAGACAAACAGGCAAAGATAGCTATATAGGTTTCCGCCTGACACTTCGGGGTGAGCCACAACATATGAAGACAGGACCAGCATAATCAACTGCAGCTCACAAAAAAGGCCTTGCTGGAGTCACCCTATATGGAGGTAGGCTGTCCATTAAGCACCTTCGACCTTGAGCTTGAACCAGGGAAGGCACTTGTGGAAGATTGACTTGAGAATCACTTGTATTCTCGGTATCCAGTAGTGCTGTCGAAGAGAAGTAAGTAAATAGCTAATTGGAAGCATGCAGAAGTTTGACATGTTCATACTCAATAATCAGCTTGATCAGATGATGTTTCGAAGATAAAACGAGTTGGTGTGTGGATTCGAAGAAGGTCTCAGCATTGCCAATTCTTCCACCTATTCAGAGTAAACCCTCACTGTCAACAAATGGATGTAATGATTTGAACAAACTTTGAACAGGAACTTGTTTTTTCTCATTAAGTTCTATTAACTCGGCAACATAAGTGACTACTGAGCGATTTTAATACAACATTGCAATGCTTGTCACAGTTTGGTTGTAGGATCTTGTAGTTTGTTGTTGCTGTTTTTACATTTGAATGCAAAGGTTAGCATGCATGCTGTCACTCTCTGCAGGCACAGCAAGTTTGTAAAACAAAGAATTATTCCACCATCCTTCATGGTGACCATTAAATAGACTGCAGCGTGTTCTGTCGCATCTTGAACATCTAATCATTCAGGTTGTTCTGGCCATGCTGTAGAAGGTTGTGAAATCCAATCAAACCTTTCCACTGTAAGTCGATTGAAGTAAGAGGTTCAGCAGAAACGCCTCTCGAAATGTCGAAATGAGATCAGCTGGATTATGTTGAGTAGCCACATATCTCCAGGCAGCTGTTTCTGCTAACTCTTGTATTTGTGATAGCCTGTTCACTACAAAAGTTATGTGGCTTGGTTTGGATCCACGATACAACAATTATGGAATCCGACCATAAATAGCTCTGTGAAGTCTAAAGCTTGAGATTAGCTAGAACCTTCTTGTAAAGTTTAGCTAGAAGTAGAGCACCACAAAGTTCAAGTCATGGAATAGTTTGTTTCTTCAATGGTACGACTTTGGATTTGGAGTAAAGGAAGTCTAGTCTGCACTCCATTGTTGCTGTTTGTAGAATGAAGATAGAAGCAGGTGCCATAAGCCCTTTCTGAGGCATCACAGAATCCATGCATTTTAATGTGCCTTTTTTATTAGGACATGTCTTGGAATGCGTATAACATGAATTATAGACAATCTCTTGCATATATCTAGTCATTGTTGTGAGAGGTAAGGTGGTATCTCTTCATCACAGCTGAGTTTTCTGACCATAGAGCTTGTAGGAACATCTTGGCATTGATGACAATAGGATTATCTTGGCCTAAAGGACAAAAATAGATAAGATAACAGAGAGAATATTTTGTTTGGTGAGGTTAGAAATTGGATTGTCTTGAAGAGATAGATTGGCTTGTACCTGGAATTGATCTGTTGCAGGATGCCTGAGGAGAACACGAACATGTGCATTTTCACTGTTGTCTAGTGAAAGAGAAAGCTGTGTCCCTCTATGATCCGGATGAAAAGATTTTAAAATATCTTCATGATTGGAATACGATTTTCAAAGTGGAAATCCGCCACCGTGTAGCATTTGAATTAGTTGCCTCTGAATTTGTAAAGCTTGTTGTAGATTGTTGTGACCATATGAGCAGCATCTACGTAGAAAGATTTGCATACAGCTTAAGCAGCAAAGAAATATTTTGTCTTCCCATGCGAGTTGATGCAAAGATTATATGGCCAAGAAAGATGCTGACTTAGTACCATGTGTGACTGAAGTTAGAGCATAGTCCTAGATAGGATCATTTCTGTTTTCATGTCATATTATTCATTGGAAGTTTTGGATCACCAGGATGCATTTTCACCCACCTGTACATCTTGGAAATGTCAGTTGAGAATGCATAGCAGTAAATTCTGAAGCGCAAGATGATGGAAAAGAGGTCATCTTTAACAGTAGGGCCTAACTTTAGTATGCTGTTTAGAGAGAATCTTGAAGATAACTGCACAGATGCATCAAATACAACCCTTGTGCAAGTGGTAGTAGATGAAATCTTGAAGACTGCATGATGCGGAAGATGCTGTCGTTCTAAGAGTGTAAAGCAATTGGTAGCTTCTGTCTAGATTCACCTAAACGTTTCCTGTTGCCCTTCTTTCATAGATGATGGACTGTAAAACTACCATCAGCATTACGAGTGGTGATTTTTGCGTAGTGTTCTTCACACTCCTCTTCCTTGGTGAGTACATGCTGAAGAAATTCTTCCAAATCCCAGAATTGTCTCAACTGAGTCTTGAGCTTATCTGTTTTGATGAAGAAATTATGCTGAGGTGAGGATTTGACCTTACCCTTAAGTGAAGACCATGGAACAGAACCCGAGATTATCCAGCCTTACTGGTTAGGACAGGGTGTCCAGGATTAGTTAATGTTTGTCCGTGTAGTAATTCAAAGAATAAAGGACTTCCAATCAGGATTTGAATTCCATCAAGAATATTGAACTTAGGATCTGCTAATGCAATGTTAGAAGGAATGTTCCATTTGGAAATGTCAGTGTGTATGGAAGGAAGTTTTCTGGTTATACAAGGCAGTATTAGGCAGTCAATTGTAGTTGTAAAGTCATAAATTGTAGACTTCAGATTAACATGAACACTGTGAGTGGCCATAGAGGTGGTACCATTTATACCACTGATAGGTGTATCAACTGTCATCTTGTTGAGCCTTAGACACTTCGCAAGATCTGTAGTAATAAAGTTGGATTGACTGGCAGAGTCAAGGAGAGCTCTACATTGTAAGATTACCATGTTTGTCTTCCACTTGTGCATGTGCAGTGGCAAGCAAACCTTGTTGCATGGATTTCGATTTGAAAGAACAGTAGCTAGATGATGCATCAATTGTTTTTGTGTCATCACTAACTTCTCCACTTCTTCACGACTAGGTAAAGTTGAACGTGAAGCATATTCTATGCTGTTATCATGAAGTAGCTTACTATGCACAGAGGAGCCACACCAGTATACAGCACGGTTATATTTGCTCGCTGTGTGATTAAGAGCAAAGCAGTTGGCACAAAGGTGCTTGGATTTAATAAAAGCCCAACGTTTCTGCACATTTAGGTTTCTTAAGTTGTTACAATTGTGCAACATGTGACTGCATTGACAATGTGGACATGAACAATTACTTGTTAAGTATGACCCTCTACCTTCTCCATTGTTGAGCTTAGAAGTACACAGGTCATTCTTGGGCTTGCCTGTACTACTCTTTTATACGCTGTACTAGTAAACAGTTTAAGAGAGTGTGATTTCGCCTCTAGAAATTGTATAAGATCTTTCAAAGAAATGAAATTTTGAGAATCTATCTTACTTTCCCATTCTCTGTCCATGCTGTCAGCGAAATGTTCCAGAAGAAGTTGTGTTAAAATAATTTCATGCAAAGGCACCTCAAGCCTTAATGCTTCATTGGCATTCAAATTGTTTTGAAACAGTTGATCAGGGTGCACAATTCACTTACTGTTTCATTACTCATGATTGGTAATGCTAATAGGTTTTTTATGTGCGCTGTAGCTATCAATTGTGTATTGTTATAGTGCAAACATATTAATTTCCATGCTATGTCAAAATTTTCATTAGTGACAGGTATGTCCTGTATTAGTGTATGAGCTTGTACCTTGAGAGAAGAAAGTAGGTAGCGATATTTCTGAATCGCATCTAGAACTTGATAGTTTATCACTAAGCTTGTGAATGTGTGAAAAAAAGTGTTTAAATTTTGTAAGGTTACCATCGAATGTGAGTAGCTGTATTACAGGTAGCTACCTTAGCTGTTTGTGACAATTGTGATTGTATTGTATGTTACAAATGTCCAGAAGTTGATTCTTGTTGTTCATGAACCTGCATTAGTTCATTTAACCTAGCCTTTAACTCTCTATAATTGTTTCTTTCCTGTGTTCAACATGCAAATCTAGTTCAGCTTCCACTTCCACAAGAGATTCAATTTGAGTTTGAATGGATTCGTATTTATCCCAAATCTCACTCAAATTGCCATAGTTTGCTTTGAATAGAAAAATTTTTACCTGCTTGGGCAAATTATCAAGAAATTCCCGAACAAAGGTAAATTTTCTTTTGATGATGCCCTTTTATTTAACAAGACCTTTCAGTTCTTGCTACATATTAAATAGTTATGAGTCTTGCTTAAAAGAAAGAAAATGGAAAGTTCTGACCTGAGAATGAGTTGAATCAGTGTGATGCTACACATTGATTCTGCGTCTCTGTGATTGGAATGCTGATAGTTTGCAGCCCCTGCAGTCTGTTTCGAAGTCTGGCTGTAGATCTTGATGTTTGGTGGGCATCCTGGGCCCCGTTGATGCATGTATCAGCCTACTACACCACTTGAAGATAATGGCTGCTGCGTTGTAAGCTGCAATATTGCTTAATGATGTAGACCCAACTGAGGCACGAAACACCATATGTGAATATCACATGAATTTGGCTTGAATAACATGTGTGTTGTTGATCTAATAAAGCACCTTGTACAGTAAACATCTGGCCTGGAGGACCAAATGTTATTCTGCTTAATAACTGAAAATCAAATTATTAATGGTGAACTGTATGTATAGCTTGATGTCACTGACTAGAATAACTTTACTCAGTCTAAACTGAGTAGAAACAACCCTTGAGAACTGTAATGAATGCTTTAATATGAATGATAGAAATAAATAAACAATTAAATAACATTAAACAACATTTCAAATGACAGCAGAGACTTGATGAAGAAGATAAATTAAAAGATAAAGATTATAAGAATATTAAAGATAGAGTTGATATACAAAAATGCTAAGGAAGACTGCAGTGGCCTTATTTAGGATGGCAACTGGCCACGATTGCCTCGCAGAACATCTCTACAAGATACAATGCCTACCTACACCCAAGTGCACTCTCAGTGAAGATGATGTCATCCTGAACAAACAACATCTCGCCAAATGCAAAGGCCTTAAAAGTGATAACTTACAGACTTTATATTGGGAAGCTGGAGGGAAAATGATGCAGATCAATTGAATCCCCAGTGCCATTGGTGAACAACAACAACATTAAAATGAGCTTGTCAGATGTATAGAGCATCCGCAAATTCAGGTGTTGAATTAAAAAGGGGGACTTGTCTCTAGCCAAGTGCTTTTTTTGCACAAACGTATTGTTGCTGTGGTAGGGAAATTTCCGGCGCACCATTGTCATTAGTAGTGAAAAATAATGGCAGATAGAAGAATGAAGCCCAAGGCTCTGAAGTTTTAAAAAGACCATCACTTTGGAAAAGAAATGTTAAGAAGAATAAGAGAGTGAAAGATGAAGAAACTCTAAAGGCAAGCATGTTCCAGTGAGACAAAGCGACTCTGACTGCAGGTAATAAAAATGCATTCTTTTCCTAAGAATAATGGCTATAAATTCAGTGTAGTTTCTCTTTTCCATTCATATGTATGTATGCACACTATGTGATCAAAAGTATCCAGACATCCCACACAAACATACATTTTTCATCTTAGGTGCATTGTGCTGCCACCTACTGCCTGGTACTCTTTATCTGCAACCTCAGTAGTCATTAGACATCATGAAACAGCAGAATGGGACGCTCCATGGAACTCATGGACTTCGAACATGGTCAGGTGATTGGGTGTCACTTGTGTCAGAAGTCTGTACGTGAGATTTCCACACTCCTAAACATCCCTAGGACCATTGTTTCTGATGTGACAGTGAAGTGGAAACGTGTAGGGACATGTACAGCACAAAAGCGTACAGGCCGACCTCGTCTGTTGACTGACAGAGACAGCCAACTTTTGAAGAGGGTCGTAAAGAGTAATAGGCAGACATCTATCCAGACCATCACACAGGAATTCCAAACTGCATCAGGATCCACTCCAAGTACTATGACAATTAGGCGTGAGGTGAGAAACCTTGGATTCCATGGTCGAGCGACTGCTCATAGGCCACAAATCACGCAGGAAAATGCCAAACGATGCCTTGCTTGGTGTAAGGAGCATCAACATTACACGATTGAACAGTGGCAAAACGCTGTGTGGAGTGACGAATCACAGTACACAATGTGGCGATCCGATGGCAGGGTGTGGGTATGGCGAATGCCTGGTGAACGTCATCTGCCAGCGTATGTAGTGCCAACAGTGAAATTTGGAGGTGGTGGTGTTGTCGTGTTTTTCCTGGAGGGGGCTTGCACCCCTTGTTATTTTGCATGGTACGATCACAGTGCAGACCTACATTGATATTTTAAGCACCTTGTTGCTTCCCACTGTTGAAGAGCAATTCGGGGATGGCGATTGCATCTTTCAACACGATCGAGCACCTGTTCATATTGCACAGGCTGTGGCGGAGTGGTTACACGACAATAACATCCCTGTAATGGACTGGCCTGCACAGAGTCCTGACTTGATTCCTATAGAACACCTTTGGGATATTTTGGAACGCCGACTTCGTGCCAGCCTCAACGACCTACATCGATACCTCTCCTCAGTTCCGCACTCCGTGAAGAATGGGCTGCCATTCCCCAAGAAACCTTCCAGCACCTGATTGAAAATATGCCTGCGAGAGTGAACGCTGTCTTCAAGGCTAAGGGTGGGCCAACACCATATTGACTTCCAGCAATACCGATGGAGGGCGCCACGAACTTGTATGTCATTTTCAGCCAGGTGTCCGGATACTTTTTATCACGTAGTGTATGTATGTATGTATGTATGTATGTATGTATGTATGTATGTATGTATGTATGTATGTATGTATGTATGTATGTATGTATGATTTATTTGTTCCTTTAGATTTTACAATGTACAAATGCCCAGTGATATAGAACACGTCAGTTTACAGATTACACAGATTGTTTACAAAAATACTTGCGCTATAAAAACTGTGTTCATATAGAAAGTTTTTAGTCTTTGCTTTAAAAGCTTCAGATTTGTCTTCAGCTTTTATTTCATTTGGTAAAGATAGTATACTTTTATGGCTGCACGAATTACTGTACTTTGCATTAATTTAGTATTTGCTGAAAGAATATGCATATTGTTTATTGAGTGCCTTATGCATAAATTTCATTGTTAAATTGAAATTGAGAGCTATTTTGCTTTGCAAACAATAATATTGCTAAAATGTATATACATGCGAGAGGCAAATTGTCCAATGGTTTAAAAATTAATCTACAAGAATCTCTTACTTTATTCCCTGTCATTACTGTAAGAATTCATTTTTTAATAATAAATATTATTTTTGCTGCTGGTGAATTACCTAGAAAATAATACAGTATCTTATCAGAGAGTGAAAATTTGCAAAATGCATGGTTCTTAAAGTTTTTTGATCAGTGCAAGATGCCAAAGTTCTTATTGCATATGTATTTTTATTTAATGTTTTGACCAAATTATTTACTTGAGTTTTTTTTTTAAATAAAGAGAGTTAAAGGTTGTTACACTACATCACTAAAATGTTCTTAGCTGTTCTGAGCTAATATGGATGATTATGATGCTCAAATGATCCTAGGATCTAAAGAGCTCTTGAGTTAACCTAGCCTGAAACCTTATGCAAGAAATTCATTCAAACATGGCTCTCCTGATATACAGGTTGGCGCATATAAAAATGGCCCGCCTCCTGTTTGAATGCAAATGCGATATTTCCGTTGTGTATTAATATAATTTCTGTTAGAATTGGTTGTTAAAATTGATTTGAGCTATAGTATAACAATGGGTAATTTTATGCAATATGAATAATCGCTAGTTGGCGATTGTCAGCATTTCAGTTTATTTCATCAGTTCATATCCATGTTGCTGCTTGCATTCTGGAAAACGACTTTCTCGATACAAGAAAAAATTTAAATCGTGGAAGCATATGTGAAAACAGGTTTGATTAACAAACGAGTCCATGATGTCTTCTCTGTGGAAGGAACTGTTAGCAAAAATTTGTGACCACCGCATTCTGTGGATCTAACATGTGATTTTTTCCTGTGGGAATATTTGAAGAGCTAGGTCTATGAAACGAATCTACACACAACAGGAACTGAAAGACATCAGCCATGAAGTTTCCGCCATCAATATCGGAACTTTATGCCGGGTGTACCTGAATATGGTTAGATGTGCAGAGCTGTGTATTCATGCTGCAGGGTGCCACTTTCAACATCTTCAATAAATGATGAGTGCATTTCAGCAATTCGTTTGTCTGTATTTACTCTGTAATTTAATGGGCCACTTTTATCTGTGCCAACTATGACAACTATCAATTATTCATATTGCATAAAATTGCCCACTGTTGTATTGTAGCTTGATTCAATTTTAACAGAAGTTTATATTAATACACAACAGAAAATTTGCATTTGCATTCAAATGGGAGACAGGACACTTTTATCTGCACCACTCTTTACATAGTTTATCTGCCCAGAGAATCACACAGTATTATAATAGCTTGTGGAAAATAACCAGTTGGCAGTAGTTGATTTTAATTTGTGAAAGGTAAGTAAATAAATGCCAAAATATCTTTCACATAGAGAAGCTAATGATCTTGGATAAGCAGTGATAACGCTATGAATGGTAGTACCCATTAAAAAACTTTTGGCCAAACCAAATTGTTCTTGAGCTCATGCAGTGCAGTAACTTTTTGCTTGTGTTGTTTCCATATGCTTTCAAAACATTTCTGACTCATCTGAATTAGAGTCTAAGATAAAGATGGATATTATTTTTTAAGATAGACAACCTATAAATCTTGATATACAAATAGAATACATGGTTATAAACAATACCTAATGGTTTAAGTTAGGGAGGGAAGCATCTATCTCTTTCTGTGCCAATTGGCATAGCAAACTCGCCAACA
The DNA here is from genome assembly GCA_030765065.1 of Deroplatys truncata. NCBI lineage: Eukaryota > Metazoa > Arthropoda > Insecta > Mantodea > Mantidae > Deroplatys > Deroplatys truncata. Next base: position 160,618,955 of record CM060985.1, read on the forward strand.
AAGCTCTCGGATTATCATTAGAAGTAGAACAACTTGGGTTTGTGACTGTGATATCGAAAGAAACATAATCAGAGGTGTAAAAAAAAAGGATAAGCTCATATTTAGGGAGTCATCAGATCTGAGCACAAGTAAAGGTGGTTATCCTGAAGACTTCAAACTCATTAGTGTAATTCAAATTACAGTAGATAGATAACTTTATTTGTACATTTTTTTATACACAATCCTTTTTACAATATTCCACTTATAAACTGACTTAACCATGTACAAATTTCCTTGCCAACTATGCTGCTCCTTTTGCCTGGCACCCTGGCCTTCTGGCTCATCTGAGCTATCCTTGCTACCCTTAATCCCTATTTCCCATCCTCTCCCTCCTCCGTTTGCCCTTCTACCTTTCTTATCTCTCTTACTTTTCTAATCCATTTCTCTTTTACTTTCTTTAAGAACTCCCCATATTCTTATTTTTATTTTCTTCTTTTCTTGTTAACATTTTAATTGCTACTATTTTTTCCCATTTTTCCTCCTATATTTCTTGTCTCCATTCTGCTAATTCTTTGCATTCGTCATATAATGCTCTGTGCTTTCACTACCTCCGCATAATACACAAATTCCGTTTTTTCTGCCTCTTAGCCCTCTCAGATACATTGATCCTGTTCTCATCCATGCAAACGCTTCTTTTTCTGCTCTATTATAATAATCCACATACCCTTCTCTTCCCCATTTCCTTTTTACTAATCTATAGAACCCTAGTGATTTTTTATTCTCTAAGCTTCCCCAAATCTCTTGACTTTCTATGTCCTCCACTCTGTTTCTTACTGTTATTCAGAAGCCATTACTATTTCTTTCTTCTGTTCTCCAAATATCTCCCTTCCTATCTTCTCCATAATTATTTCTACCCCTGTCCAACCGCTATTTTTATTACTTTCTCTACTACGTATAGTAAGTAGGGGAAGTATTGCATTCCACCCAAAAATTCGATACCGAGATTTCACCGGAAATACATGTTTTGAGACCTCCTGAATCCAAAAAAAGCATTTTTGGAAACATGTCCGTGTGTGTGTCTGTGTGTGTGTGTGTCTGTGTGTGTGTGTGTGTGTGTCTGTGTGTGTGTGTGTGTGTGTGTGTGTGTGTGTGTGTCTGTGTGTGTGTGTGTGTGTGTGTCTGTGAACAGCATAACTCAAAAACGAACAGTCGGATAAACACCAAACTTGGTATTTAGGTTCAGTATCTTACAGAGATGCGACACGAAGATTTTCAAGAAAATCCCCCCACCCCAGACTACCCTTTACATGGAACATTTTTCGAAAATTTTAATTTTCTCAAAAATGGCTCTAACGATTTTGAATAAAATATCATATGTTTAAGATAATGTTATGAGAAATGAAATGTATATCTTGAATTTTCTGGGAATGTCTCCAAAAGTATTCTT